>CM076710.1:7160000-8448125 GCA_038501285.1 Penstemon eatonii
TAGAATAATGGATAAGAAAATGAATGAAACTGTGATAATTGAAACCAATCTTGGTAAATCTAATATAACCACTAGAAGAACAATTAAGTGGGATGAAATTCCCTTTCCTGATACTTGGAAAATAACAAATGCGGTTAAACCCAAACCTCAAATATGTAATGAATTTTCTACCATATTTCAATCTCAGACAGGAGATATTTCTATAAAAATGATAGAAAATAGTAATAATATTTCTAGAAGCTCTTCAGTTAGATCTTTTATATCACCTTTAGATGACTTAGTAATACCTACTAGAACCTCTACTTCGTATGAATATGAGAAACTTCCTGCTAGAAATTCTATATCCCAATTTAGAGAAAATACTGATTATAATAAAGTTGAAAAAATTCTTCTCAACAAAGACAACATAGGAAAAGGTATTTACAAGAATACTGAAGAAGATAATTTAGTAGCTTCGGTTAGGAATATAGGAGAGGCAGACATAACTCCCTCAGAAGCAAACTTTGATGATATTTAATGGACTGTACACCAAAAATTGATTTTAGTCCTGGTTCTCAGGCAAGGCAATTAATTAAAACAGAATTTAACCTTCCAAAATGGAAATTATTTAGAGAATGGTTTTTCAAGAATATTTCAAAAGAAGACCAAAATTATTTTCAAATTGAATTTTATAAATTCACTTCCCTACAAAATAAGATTATACATTTTGTTCCTTGGTTTGTTATAACATATCTAGAAAATCATATTTCAGTTTTAGAAAGAACTTATAAATTATCTAATGGAGATGTCTTAAGGAGTGTTTTCCCTCCCCAAGGTTCTTTTACGGTTGGCAATGATCATAAAACAATTAATTTTACAGCTTTTTCTAAATTATTAGAAAATGATGCTTTGCAAATAACAACTAGTAATATAAATAATATATTACAACAAAATAATTACACAAACCTTTATCTGAATATCCTAGAAGATCAAATTAAAGAATTACATAATAGAGTAGAAGAGATCTTCTCCGTAATAAAAAATGTAAGACCTATGATAGATTTGGAAAAAAAGCCTATAAATGGAATTATTTCTACTTCTCATCTTCAGCCACCACCTGAAATAACAGATTTTAAATTAAAATCCCACAAAGAATTAGAAAAATTTAAAGGATTAAAATTAAATACTCTAAATCATGAGTTTTCTTAAGGTATTAGTAGAAATAACTACAAAGAAAAAATAAACGATGAATTAAACAAAATTGAAAAATTTGCTGATAGGCCTACTCAAAGATTATTGTTGGTCCCAAGTGGTCAGATGAGGTTTAGAGGGGGGGGGGTGAATAAACCTCTTTAAAAATTTTCTTCCAATTTTAACTTTAAAACTTTTTCTCTAACTGTGAGCAGACTAAGCTGATCAGATTTGTAAGTTACAATTCTATTCGAGAGCAAATCTTTGAACAGGTTTGATGACCACTCGTCTGATAATAACTTAGCTGATTTTGTTAAAATCGGTTTTAATACTTAGAGTACTTGCAGCGGATTTTTCAAAGTGTTTTTCACAAGTATCCCTAGTAGTTTGAAAAATGTTTCCCCAGTTTTGTAAACTCCTTTTAAGTATTTTTCAAACAGTTAACTTAACGTGTTTTTATGCAATCAGAAAATATGCAAGTTTAAAAGCAATGTAAAAACACAAGTAATTTTTATAGTGGTTATATGGATGTAAATATCCTTTAATCCACTCGTCCAAGTCACAAAGATCTTGGGTTATACTAGAAACACAAAGTAACCAGTACACTCTGCTTACGCCGATCAACAGATGAATAGGCCGTAAGTGCGCAGTAAGAAATCACAAAGAATTCCTACTCTCTGAAGTAATATCACTCACTTAGATGGATATCTACTTCTCACAACACTCTATTTTACAAATTCACTCAGAAGATGTGTATAGCTTTGTTCTTCAACTTCGCTTTTCGTCAACAAATGACTAAGCTGATGAGTGAGCTGTTATTGAGACTTAAGAAAAATTCTCTCAGAAAGTGTGTTGCTTCTCTTCTCTTCGTCTCTTCCAGCTATTTATACTTGAGGTTTGAAAAATGTCCGTTGAAGAGAGACAAGATTCAAATTCCTCGAGTACTGGTCCTTAAAATCCGCGAACGGCTCTTTGGCAGTCTGTCCGTACTGTTAACAGTACTATTCTGCAGGCAGCATTAAATGCACCCAGCTGATGCGAAGCATTTCTTCAATCATTTGTCTTTAATAACCTTGTACTTCAACATTTATTACTCCAAGGGGCATTTATTACCGTTGGGAAGACTTTATGATTCTTTCCACTTGGCTGACGAAAGTGCAAGTCTGATGGCGAACAAAGCTGATCTCAAACTTGAACAAATCTGATTTGAGTCGGCTGATCTTCATCTGTCTGATATCTTTCCTTCAGCAGATCAGAAGTCTTGGACCTTGAAAATTTTGACTCTTCTGTCGTCTTCATTACTTAGTCAAAATTTCTTCAAAGGGATCAACAACTAAGTTAACCCATACTTAGCCAATCTTGAAGTTTTGGAATCCTTCAAAACCTCCCTTTACAAATTATCTTCAGTGCCTTCATCTTCATCCTTATCCAACAATTTTCCCCATTTTGATGATGACAAAAATTCAGCTAAGTACCTGTTAAATACCTAAACTAAAGATTGAAATCCTCAAAAATTTTCTGAGATAGAAAATGATATGTTGGAAAAACTTGACTTTTATTGATAAGAAAAGTATTACAAGTACAAGTTCTTCAGATGAGATGTCTGAAAGATAGATAAAAGTAAACTGATTACAAAGATTTTATAAATTTTAACTATCAGCTTCTTCATCTGATCCTTCAAGCACTTCTTCATATTCATAAGAAGACTCATCATCGTCTTCTTCTTCTTCTTCTTCTTCACCAGCTTCATCATCCAGGTTTATGTTTGCTTTGGCAGCCTCCATCTTCTCTTTAAGTTGTTGTTCTTTGATTAGCTCCATTGCCTTCCTGGCTGATTCAGTATTCTTGTACTTGGTAGTTTCTTCTTCAATCTTTTCTTCTTCTACTACCTTTCCAAGTTTTTCAGTCTTGTCAGTAGTGTCTTCAGTCTCTTTAGCTTCATTAGTAGCAGCAGCATTTTCCTTAGCTGTTTCTTCCCTTTTATCTTCCCCCTTTTTGTCATCATCAGATTTGATGACATTAGAAGGTTCAGCAGCAGGGTTGAGAGCAACTGTAGGAATCTTCATCTCCGCACATAAAGCTTTCAGATTCTGATTAACTACGTCATGACTTGCAGTTAGGTGAGTCAGAGTGGTGCTGATGTTGTCAGTTTGATCATTGAAGTAGTCAATGTTAAGGTTTATAGTTGCAATTTCATTTTGGACTTCCTGTGAAGCTTTTGATACTTCTTGCAACATCCCCAAGTTGACTGCCTTCTCTTCTTCACTGACTTTGATGAAGGTTGCAGTTAAATCAGCTATCTTGTGTTCAGCTCTTTGTAGGGCAGTATGAAGGTGACTTACATCAGCCTTCACATCTTCCACATTTCTGTTCATGTCATTTAAGCTGTTCACTAACTGCAAAGAGTGATCCTGAGGCACTGGGAAACTGTCAATCTCCTTCTTGATGATCTCTGCTGTTGATTTTTGTACAGTTTCCAGCTGAAGTTTGTTGGATTCTGCCAACTCTGCTTTTAGTTCATTCTTCAGCTCCTCTTTCAACTTTATCAGCTGTTGGTTATGCTTCTTTTCCAGTTCCTTTAGTGAACTTTCCATCAGCATCTGGAAAGCTTCCATCAGTGATGGTTGATGATCAGCTGATGAAGCAGAAGCAGCAGCTTCCTTTTCTTCAGTCTCCTGTTGAACAGGGACATCTTCCATGACAGTCTCCTGATGATCTTCAGAAGTCTTAGCTTGCCACTCAATAGCTAAGGACTTGTCAGCAGCCTTGTGTTCATCAGTGACATCATCATAGAACAGGTTAGTGATGATGCCATCATCATTGAAGCATGTTGTCTGACGGATCTGCCTCATAATGATCCAAGGATTGACAAAGGCATTGTTACCCTTGGGCACTTCACTAAAATCCTTCATTTCCTTGCCAAAGATGATCTGTTGAATACTTGGCAGTTGAGGGAGTTCACTTGAATGTCCCTGCTGATATCTGGACTTTTCTGCCCATTTCTTCAGTGCAGTGATAACAACAATCTTAACAGCCCTTTCTTCAACAATATCAGATTTCTTCTTTTTGGCAGGTAGCGTGCTCTGGATCAGCTTGGCCTCCTCTAGGACATATTCCCTGGCATAGTGATGCATAGCATCTCTTACATAGTGAGGATCCAAGGCCTTTTGAATTGAATCTGTCTTTAGCCACTTTAAGACCCATTCTTCTTCAGTAGCTAAGTCCTTCAGATTCTGAAGTTCTGTTATTGACCTGTTCAGCCTATTGTCTCTCCATCTGATATACCTTGGCTTTTCTTGAGTGAACATAGTCTTTAACATCAACTTCTGATTGTAGTAGGCTAAAGATCTTTCAAACTTCTGGAAAAGTTCTTTGTCTTCATATACAATATTGAACGACCTTCGGACTTCAAACTTTTCCTTAGGTTTTACTTCCCCAGCAGGCATTTTCAGTTTTGGGGGTTCTTGTCCTTCTTCAGCCTCATTAATCTTGATGCCACCTCCATGGACAGGTCCATAGGCATCAGTTTTGCTCATTTCAATGACCATAGCCAGTTCAGCATCTTCAGCTGCTTTTCTCTCTGCTTCAGACATCTTCCTCCTGGCTTCATCCTTAGCAGCCTGAGCCTTGCTCAGCTCAATTGCTTTCTTTTCCTCCAATTCATCTTGTTTCCTCTGTTCAGCTTCTTCTCTTTTCTTCTTTTCTGCTTTAGATATTTTCTTTCTCTTAAGCACTATTTTTCTCTTGCCTTTATCAGCTGGGCCAACAGATGAAATAGGATTGGCAGCAATGGGATGTATGATCATGACCTCCGGATCATCTTGAGGTTTGGCGACCTCAGCTGTTGGTGTAACTTGACTCAACTGTTGCTTATCAGCTTTGTTAGCAGCAACAGCCTCATCTGTTACAGCAGGCCTTTCAGCAGCTTCAGGATTTTCTCTAACCACATTTTCTAATTATGTAGGTTCTTCAATGAAAGTCATCTGCTTTCTAGCAGATTTCTTAGTTCTCCCTTCACGGTAATTTGAAGCAGCTGTATCTTTTTGTTGACTTCTTGTTCTGTGAGAGATACCCTCAGCAAGCCTTTCAGCTGATGGAGTTCTTGAAGATGATGCAGGGGATCCAGTCCTGACATCAGCAGTTACTTGATCAATAACAATAGTGGCTTCAGCAGCAGAAGTCACTGTCTCCATCTTCTTTGAATCTGTTTTCTTAGGCTCATCAGCAGCCTTCCTTTTCTTTGTCTCAACAGCAAGGGTAGCTGTTTTGACTAGTCTCTTAGGTCTCTTGGCAGGAACCTCCTTTGGTTCCTCATCTTCAGCTTCTTCAGGCTCACCAGCCTTCCTCTTCTGAACAGGCAAGTACTTGGTCATTGCCTTAGATTTGTGGATCTCTTTACCATTGGTCATATCACAGCCTAGCTTGAACAGCAGGTAACTGAGTGTGATTATGTGGTTGGTGTAGGGGCCTTTTCCTTTCTTCACTTCAAGGAAATCAGCGAAGATGTACCAAATTATGATGGACCAGTTGATTTCCAATCCATAGTAGATAGCAGCCATGATGCTAAACCTTTTCATGGTAACAGCATCCAGAGAAAAAGTACAGTTCTCTATCAGCTTCGAAACCATATCAGCCATCCGCTGATATTCATCCTTCAGCTGTTTCTTCCTTATGTTGCCAGTCAACATTTCTCCTTCCTTGGCGCAGATCGCCCAGAATTGTTGGTGCTTTTCTTCAGTCAGCACAGTAACATCGTGTCGTCCCCTGTTTGGAAGACCAAACTTCTCGTGAAGAACAGCGGGTGTGATGACCACAGATTTGTCACCGACTGTCGCCTTGATTTCCATAGAGTTGTAATCAGCAGATGCCGTCTTGTAATACTCCATAACCTTGTCAGTCCAGATTACCCCTTCTTTGTACTTCATGAAATTCACCAACTGTGCAGATTTGAACTTCTCCAACAGTTCCTTCATCAAATCCGTACCAGATTGGTAGTAGGATTGATAAACTAGGAACATACCTTCAGCGGCCATTTTAATCTGTTGAAAGTTAGAAAAATAGGAAGAATTTTGCAGAGAATTTGCATGTAAATTTTCTCTCAAGTATGCTTTGAATATTTAGGGTTCGTAAAGAACTACACGGCTGATCAGATTGGGATTTATAGAGTTAGGGTATCTTGGATTCCGTGATACCAGCCAACCGTTAGATCCGTTTCTTGTCAGTGCTGATCGTGCGGCGTTAGTTACGACCTTTCAAATTCAAATCGCATTAAATGAGGAGCGGGAATTTGTACCGCCCTTCTGTCACTTGTAAAAGCATATTTTAAAATAAAACGTTTTAAACAGTCAGCTTTTACATAAGCGATCAGATGAGTAAAATAAATACTTATCTGATAGACTAATGTCCTGATGACACAGTTGTTATCAGTGAAAGCCAATAGCTGATAACCTTCCTCAGCTGTTTGTCAATCCAGCTAGATAATAAATCTTCATTCTTCAAGACTTTAATCTTCTGTTGAAAACATAACTTCAACTAACTGACATTAACAGATTTCATCTTTTAATCAGAAGTACCGCTAGTCTAACACGTTCCTCCTGACTTTAAGAATTCATAAGTTAACTAGTCTATTGAGAGTTAATCCTTGAAGATAAATAGGATGAGTAAGCTGTTGAACTCCAGTCTTCTGATGAGTTCCCCCTCAGCTTATGCATCCAATTTCAATAAACCCAGTTCATCTCTTAGAGTTGAAAACCTTGTCTCACTTAGGGGTTTTGTGAAGATGTCAGCAACTTGATTTTCAGTAAATACATATTCTATCATGACATTTCCTTTCTCCACATGATCTCTAATGAAGTGATGCTTGATCTCAATATGCTTAGTCCTTGAGTGACTTGTAGTATTCTGAGTAAGGCTGATTGCACTTGTATTGTCACAGTAGATTGGTATTCCACTGATTTTGATATTGTAGTCTTCTAGTTGATGCTTCAACCATAAGATTTGTGCACAGCAAGCTCCAGCAGCTATGTACTCAGCTTCAGCAGTAGATATGGATACTGAAGTCTGTTTCTTACTCATCCATGAGATCAGACGACTACCTAAAAATTGACAGGCACATGTTGTGCTTTTTCTATCAATTTTGCAGCCAGCAAGGTCAGAATCTGAATATCTAATAAGTTCAAATCCAGACTCCCTAGGGTACCATAACCCCAATTCTTGAGTGCCCTTAATATATTTCAATATTCTCTTGGCAGCTAAGAGATGAGATTCCTTGGGATTTGATTGGAATCTTGCCCAGACCCCAACAGAGTACATAATATCAGGTCTGCTTGCTGTTAAATACAACAATGACCCAATAATGCCTCTGTATTTGGTTATGTCCACTGATTTTCCATCTTCATCTTTATCCAAGCGAAGACTTGTAGACATAGGAATAGTAGCAGTAGAGCTAGTTTCCATACCAAATTTCTTGATCAGATCCTTTGTGTATTTTGCTTGGATGATGAAAATTCCATCAGGCAACTGTCTAACTTGCAAACCAAGAAAATAATTTAGTTCTCCCATCATGCTCATTTCAAACTTGTTCTGCATTAGCTTTGAGAACTTGTCACACATCTGTTGGTTAGTTGAACCAAAAATAATATCGTCCACATAAATTTGCACAAGCAAAATATGTTCTTCCCATTCAATAGTGAACAAGGTCTTGTCAACTTTACCTTTGCGAAATCCTTTAATTAAAAGAAAATCAGATAAGGTATCATACCATGCTCTTGGAGCCTGTTTCAGTCCATAGAGGGCTTTCTTCAGACGATACACCTTGTCTTCTTCTTGATAGACTTCAAAGCCAGGTGGTTGTTCAACGTAAACTTCTTCTTGCAATTCTCCATTGAGAAAAAATTGATTTCACATCCATCTGATAGACGGTGAAATTCTTGTGAGCAGCATAGGCAAGAAATAGTCTGATTGCCTCTAATCTTGCTACTGGTGCAAACGTTTCATCAAAGTCAATGCCTTCTTCTTGGCAGTAACCCTTGGCCACTAATCTTGCTTTGTTTCTGGTGACTTCACCATCTTCATTCATCTTATTCCTGAATACCCATTTAGTGCCAATGACTCTTTGATGACTTGGTCTAGGAACTAAGTACCAGACTTCATTCCTTTCAAATTGATTTAGCTCTTCTGGCATAGCTTCAATCCAGTTGGAATCACTAAGAGCTTCTTCAACTTGTTTGGGCTCAATTTGAAATAGAAAACTGGCAAACATTGCATTACTTGCAGCAGCTCTCCTTGTCTTCACTTTATCCAAAGGATCACCAATCACCAACTCTGGTGGATGATTCTTGAGCCATCTAAGATCAGGTTGCAAATCATAATGTTGTCATTTGTTTTGATCTTGTAACAATACTGTTGGAGTTCCAGTAGTAGTCTGTTGAACATTTGTTGTCTGTTGAACAGTCTCTGGTCTATCAGCTGTTTGCAACTCGCCTGTTAGACAATCAGCTCTGTGATTTTGAACAGCACTTGAGTTATCAGCTGGGTTGAGATCAGGTAGTATGATGGGAACATATTCTTCATTCCTTCCAACATTCAACTTCTGTAAATCAGTAGACAGATCTTGATTAACAATTTGATTCTTTTCAGAAGATTGACTTGGTTCATCAAATACTACATGAATGGTTCTATTAGTAATGTTCTTTTGTTAAAAACTCTATAAGATTTACTAACAGCAGAGTATCCTACAAAGACAGCTTCATCAGCCTTTTCTGCAAAAGCAGTAAGGTGATTTTTACCATTATTTAAAACATAGCATTTACAACCAAAAATCTTAAAGTAATGAATGTTTGGCTTCCTGTTGTTCCAAACTTCATATGGAGTCTTGTTTTGGTGCTTGTTGATCATGCATCTATTTTGGGTAAAACATGCTGTGTTTGTTGCTTCTGCCCAAAATCTTTGTGGCAGCTTAGCTTCAGCTATATATCATGGTTCTGACAGCTTCCTTTAGTGTTCTGTTTCTCCTTTCAGCAACACCATTCTGTTGAGGGGTTCTAGCAGCTGAATACTCATGATGTATTCCTTTGATATTACAATACTCTTCAACAGTAGAGTTTGTAAACTCGGTCCCTCTATCTGATCTGATCTTCAATATCTTTATGCTTTTCTCATTCTGGATCAGTTCCATCAGATTAGTAAGATGTTCCTTGGTTTCACTTTTCTTTTCATGAATATCACCCAAGTATATTGATAACGCCGTGAAAACGTCGTTATTACTCATCTCTTTAAACCCAAAACATCTTGTTTTGATCCGAGTGTTTGTGTGTCTTCGCGTGTTTTCGTGTCTTTTGTGCTTTTGGCCATTTTGTTTGGCCTTTGTTCGTTTTTGTGTTTTTGTTCTCGCATTGATCGTTTTCTCCGTGGTTTGTAGGTATTTACATCTTAGAGAGATTTGGAGTTGCATATCAATGATGCGAGTCGCTCTACCCACCCCGCGAGTCAAGCTTGAGCTTCAAAGGAAATAGAACTCGTAGCAAATTGTACAAGAATGTAGATAGCTGCTCACTATCACTTGCATAAATATTTCATGGATGATCCAAATGAGCTGAATTTTGGATATGCCATAGATGAGTGAGTTAGCTACGCTACGGACTTTACGGATCTGCATTCGGATTTCGGAATCAAAAGATATGCTGCTCAGAAGGAAGTACGGCAGAAAGCTCGCGGCCGCGAGGTGTTGGCAGAAAGTTTCTGCCCAGCTCTCGCGGCCGCGAGGTTCAGGCTCGCGGCCGCGAGGCCTGCTCTGTTTTCTGCGCGTTTTGGAGGGCCTTTTTGTATATTGCCCCTTTCCCCCACTTGTATTTCAACACACTTTAGGGACTTTTTGGTCTTGTTTTCCTTAGGTTAAGAGGAGAAGAGGTCACAACAAAAGAAAAGGATCTTGGAATCATTCCACTCTTGTGCCTCTTTTTTCTCTTTGCCTCCCTAAGCTTTCTCTCTAGTTTTTCCCTTTGTTTTCTTGTATTGAAGGCTCAACCAAGGGGGTGAGTTAATCACCACCCTTGGGGAGTGATTAGGTGGTGATTAAAGGGAGGAGAATCCTTGTCTCGATTCCATTTCGATTAGGTGATTTCTTTCCATTTCTTAGTTATTTATGATTAGGAGATGAGTTTGTTATTTCCTTTTTGGATGAATGATTGTGTATTGGAATTCTCCGGATTTATATAAATTTATGTTATTGTTTGATTAATGATGTCTTGATGATTAGTATGGTGCTTATATGTGTTCGTTAATCCGATTCCGTGTTTATTGTTCGTCTTGTGGTTTGACAACCCTTTGAGATGAGTGTTATTGATTCTTGATTGCTAGATATAGTGATTTTGAGGATTTGATTATGAATTTGGATTGTGAATCGATTTTAGGATAGACATAGACCTATGTCGTTTCATATTCGTTTAAGGTTTGAGTTTAAATGACATCGATTAGATTTTAGTCCATTTATACGTAAATTGGCTTAGTTTAATTTGATAGGTTGGTATGCTATCGAAAGATACATATGAATGCCATTGAATCCTTGAATAGCAAACACGAGCACAATATATTAATTGTCAAGTCATTGTTATCGTTTGATTAATTATGTTTGATGTTGGGTTATGTTTGATTTGTTGGGTTTATTGTTTTATCGCACTTTTGGTCATCTACCTTTAATGCAACCTAGACATAGGATGTAGAAAGTTAGGTGAGTGACGATTTGTGGATTTCAACCTAGGATAGACATATACCTAGTTTGGTCCGTGTTTGTATAATGGGTTCGTCCGTAAATGCATCAAATAACTTAGATTCTCTTTATTCGGGGATTCGGGTTAGTTTTAGGTCCCGGGTGACAACGGTACGCCTTAGAATCCTCTTTTGGGTTCGGACTTTCTTTAGAGCATCGGTTGACAGCGATGTTCGTTCTTGATCCGGAGATGGAGAGTTTGGGTAGATTGGTAGAGTTAAGTCAAACCGATAGGGAGACTTAACTAATTTGAACTCACAAACAACAACTAAATATGGGATTGTTTGCATAGTTAACCTAACAACCGCATAATTTATCTGCTTTAACTAATCGCTTATGAATCCTCCTTACCGTGTAATTAACTCCCCATTTACTTGCTTTCGTAGTTAGATTTATTTTATCGCTCGTAGTTAAATAAAATCACCCTTATCATATGTTTGGGTTCGATAATTTGTATCAAGCATTCTTAGATGAAATAAGCCTTCGATTGATTCATTTATTCCCACCTTTTACCCATTCGTTGGGATTCGATACTCGGTATGTACTTATCGTTTTATATTACTTGTAACGACCGTATACTTGCGTAGTTTGTGTATTAGTATTTGGAACGCAACAAGTTTTTGATTACAAATTATCGAACATTGGCTATTTGAGTACAAGTTTTTGATACAAATTTTTTCAGATTCTTGTTATTATTTTAGTATGCTTCTACAAAATTTGAGCACATTGGCTAAGGCTAGGTTGTATTTGGGGTGGATAAAGAACTTTAGTGATAATAGGATCTAGGACTCCTCTTGCGTAACTTAGTTTCTCTCCAATCCTTAGCTTGAAAACAAAGTGTAAAAGGAACAAAATGGCATAAGTTTGGGGGAGTGAACCCTTTTCGAGAATGAAAAACCTTTGAACACCTAGCTCTTAAAAGAAATGAGTAGAGGAGTTGCTAAAATGTATGCCCTTCTATGAGAGAAAAGAAAGGCTAAGCCTTCATTGATGAAATTCATGGATGATTTTTGTAATAACTCTATGTCATTATAATTGTGCAAGTTTGTAGTGAAAAATTCAAATGTAATCCACAAAGGAAAGGAATGGTGCTAGTAGCCCACAAAGTTAAATGTATAGAAAAACAAGCTACCATCAATAGTGCTAGATTTGTATTGTAATATCATTGTAAAGCACAAAGTGCTATGTTATTATTGTAAATCAAAAGAAAAGCATTTATGTGAGAAAGAGCTAGGAACTAAAATTGCCAATTAGTTCAAGAATAGGGACAATACTCTTAAATTACCTACAACTTAGTTTCATGATGTGATTGGAGCATAAGGTTTGAAACCTAAGGTTAGGAGATAGTCTAAGTTAACGTGAGGAGCCCATGCAAGTAGAACCGATGATTTTAATCTATTGGGGCGTATTCACCTAAAATAGAACCTAGCCAAAGTCATCACACACACACGTGGAGCTTGTTTAAAGAATAATTTGAAAGTGTTAAGCTTTGGCATTTTGATCTTAAGCATGCACGTTTAGTACTTGTTTTGTTTTCTTTGCTCGAGGACGAGCAAGTGTTTAAGATTGGGGGTGTTGATAACGCCGTGAAAACGTCGTTATTACTCATCTCTTTAAACCCAAAACATCTTGTTTTGATCCGAGTGTTTGTGTGTCTTCGCGTGTTTTCGTGTCTTTTGTGCTTTTGGCCATTTTGTTTGGTCTTTGTTCGTTTTGTGTTTTTGTTCTCGCATTGATCGTTTTCTCCGTGGTTTGTAGGTATTTACATCTTAGAGAGATTTGGAGTTGCGTATCAATGATGCGAGTCGCTCTACCCACCCCGCGAGTCAAGCTTGAGCTTCAAAGGAAATAGAACTCGTAGCAAATTGTACAAGAATGTAGATAGCTGCTCACTAGCACTTGCATAAATATTTCATGGATGATCCAAATGAGCTGAATTTTGGATATGTCATGGATGAGTGAGTTAGCTACGCTACGGACTTTACGGATCTGCATTCGGATTTCGGAATCAAAAGATATGCTGCTCAGAAGGAAGTACGGCAGAAAGCTCGCGGCCGCGAGATTCAAGCTCGCGGCCGCGAGGTGTTGGCAGAAAGTTTCTGCCCAGCTCTCGCGGCCGCGAGGTTCAGGCTCGCGGCCGCGAGGCCTGCTCTGTTTTCTGCGCGTTTTGGAGGGCCTTTTTGTATATTGCCCCTTTCCCCCACTTGTATTTCAACACACTTTAGGGACTTTTTGGTCTTGTTTTCCTTAGGTTAAGAGGAGAAGAGGTCACAACAAAAGAAAAGGATCTTGGAATCATTCCACTCTTGTGCCTCTTTTTTCTCTTTGCCTCCCTAAGCTTTCTCTCTAGTTTTTCCCTTTGTTTTCTTGTATTGAAGGCTCAACCAAGGGGGTGAGTTAATCACCACCCTTGGGGAGTGATTAGGTGGTGATTAAAGGGAGGAGAATCCTTGTCTCGATTCCATTTCGATTAGGTGATTTCTTTCCATTTCTTAGTTATTTATGATTAGGAGATGAGTTTGTTATTTCCTTTTTGGATGAATGATTGTGTATTGGAATTCTCCGGATTTATATAAATTTATGTTATTGTTTGATTAATGATGTCTTGATGATTAGTATGGTGCTTATATGTGTTCGTTAATCCGATTCCGTGTTTATTGTTCGTCTTGTGGTTTGACAACCCTTTGAGATGAGTGTTATTGATTCTTGATTGCTAGATATAGTGATTTTGAGGATTTGATTATGAATTTGGATTGTGAATCGATTTTAGGATAGACATATACCTATGTCGTTTCATATTCGTTTAAGGTTTGAGTTTAAATGACATCGATTAGATTTTAGTCCATTTATACGTAAATTGGCTTAGTTTAATTTGATAGGTTGGTATGCTATCGAAAGATACATATGAATGTCATTGAATCCTTGAATAGCAAACACGAGCACAATATATTAATTGTCAAGTCATTGTTATCGTTTGATTAATTATGTTTGATGTTGGGTTATGTTTGATTTGTTGGGTTTATTGATTTATCGCACTTTTGGTCATCTACCTTTAATGCAACCTAGACATAGGATGTAGAAAGTTAGGTGAGTGACGATTTGTGGATTTCAACCTAGGATAGACATATACCTAGTTTGGTCCGTGTTTGTATAATGGGTTCGTCCGTAAATGCATCAAATAACTTAGATTCTCTTTATTCGGGGATTCGGGTTAGTTTTAGGTCCCGGGTGACAACGGTACGCCTTAGAATCCTCTTTTGGGTTCGGACTTTCTTTAGAGCATCAGTTGACAGCGATGTTCGTTCTTGATCCGGAGATGGAGAGTTTGGGTAGATTGGTAGAGTTAAGTCAAACCGATAGGGAGACTTAACTAATTTGAACTCACAAACAACAACTAAATATGGGATTGTTTGCATAGTTAACCTAACAACCGCATAATTTATCTGCTTTAACTAATCGCTTATGAATCCTCCTTACCGCGTAATTAACTCCCCATTTACTTGCTTTCGTAGTTAGATTTATTTTATCGCTCGTAGTTAAATAAAATCACCCTTATCATATGTTTGGGTTCGATAATTTGTATCAAGCATTCTTAGATGAAATAAGCCTTCGATTGATTCATTTATTCCCACATTTTACCCATTCGTTGGGATTCGATACTCGGTATGTACTTATCGTTTTATATTACTTGTAACGACCGTATACTTGCGTAGTTTGCGTATTAGTATTTGGAACGCAACATATATCTTGAAAAGTCATCCACAACAGCTAGGCAGTATTTCTTTCCACCATTGCTGACTGGATCAATGGGTCCAAATAAGTCCATGTGTAGCAGCTCCAATATTCTTCCAGAAGATTGATGCTTCTTGCTTTTAAACGATGACTTGATTTGTTTACCCTTCTGACAGGCGTCACAAAGCTTATCTTTGCCCATGACTGTTTTAGGAATCCCTTCTACCAGATCATTCTTTATCAATCTGTTGATGATCTTGAAGTTTAAATGATTCATTCTTTTGTGCCACAGCCAACTAACTTTACTTGGTGTCGATGCCACCAAACAAACATTTGAATTCTTGTCAGCAGAATTCCAGTCGACTATGTAGATATTTCCTTGTCGTCTTCCAAATAAGATTACCTTCTTTGTACCAATCTGTTCAACATAGCACTTATCTGTTGAGAAGATAAATGAATATCCTTTGTCACAAAATTGACTTATGCTCACACTACAACAAAAAGTAGTTTATAGGACACTTTCAATGGGACATTTTTTTTTAATGCCCCATAACATTAAGCATGGGACATTTGCTATTATGTGTCCCAAGTTTAAAAAGGAAATTAGATGATAAAATCTTGTCTTTTTAAAAAATTTATTTTAATTCACGTACAGTAAAGAGTCTCGCCTTTTTTTCTCTTCTTCTATTTTTCCATCTAATTTCCCCCTTTCTCCTCTTTTCATCGGCATCAAAAAAAAAATTTCCATTCATTCTCTAATCTCTGCATCTTCGATCGACCATCAACCCTGTATCTCTAATTTTCGATTACTTTCCATTACAATGTAAAATTGCGTTTTATTTGAATTATTTTGAATAACCTAGGGTTTTCTATTGAATCGAAGGGTCCTAAGCATGATTCCCTCAATAATTTCAGGTTCTCTCAACAATTGAGCTCTACAATTCGGATTCTCTCTACAATGTCGGAATCTCTCTTCAATTTCAGCTCAACGATTCTCTCAACAATTTCAGCTCAACTATTTAGACGATTCTATCCCCGAGCAGGTATGTACGTGTTTTCACTCATTCACCTTCTCTTTCTCTCCCTCTCGCTCTCTCTCACTGTTGCTCTTGCTCTGTTTTATAGGTTAATTGTATACATCAGCTATGTTTCTAATTTGTGATAATCCTTTGTATAAAAAAAGTCAATGTATTACTTTTGCTTGCTTTTATTTATCCAGCAAGTTGCTAATTTGTATAAAAAAGTTATGTTAGTCCATGTGGGAAACTAGGAATGGATAGACACTTCATGAAAAGTC
Source organism: Penstemon eatonii (assembly GCA_038501285.1). NCBI lineage: Eukaryota > Viridiplantae > Streptophyta > Magnoliopsida > Lamiales > Plantaginaceae > Penstemon > Penstemon eatonii. The sequence continues at coordinate 7,175,966 of CM076710.1, forward strand.
TTTTGTGAGATTTTAAAAAGGCCTCAGCTCTTGTGATATTTTTTGTCCAAAGGAATGTGAAAGTGTTTTCAACTATGAATGGCATCAGATATATCAGAATTTGTTGCTACTTATATACAATCATTCAAGACTACCTATTTTTTAGGAATCTGTTTGTTGAGTTTTAGGCTTTTTGACAATGTATGGAACATAGTTCGCATTTAAATCAGGCATTCTAATTTTTAGCAGAATCCTATGTTGAGAACACAGTTCTGATTCTTTTTCTAAATCATGTTTAGTTATTCATACCTTTAAATATAGATTTGTGGCTTGTGAATCTGTATATATGTGTGTTGAATGGTTTTTTTAATGGCCAACTTTCATTAAATCAAATCAAAATCAGATTGGTTCTAACCTGTGTATTTTTGGTAAACTAAAAACTAGATCTGTGTGTTGAAGTTTAATCGTCTTAAAAGGAACCTCTTGACGTTTCAAGAATTACATGGAGACCCCTTAGACTATGTTTCAAAACACCCTTTTCAGCTTCATCAGTTCTTCCAAGGACACCCCCTACAACTTCTAAAAATGTTACAAAACACGTACCACGGGGTTCCGAGTGTAAATCACCCTATTATATACTATGTTCTTCCAATATTCAATATATGTAGGTGAAGTTTCTAACATCTCTTCAATTACGTGCAAAAATTTCATTGTAGGATCACCACTGTATCTGGATTAACAATTATGTGGGTCACAGAAACTATAAGGCGTTTCTTCTTCTAGTCTTCTATGCATGTGTTGAAATTACTTATTCTGCGGTAAGATTGCTTGAATTGTTCGATTTTATTATAGTATTTAATTTCTCAAATTTATGTTTGTTTAAGGTTTCTTTGTTGTCTGTTCTCAGATTATTATAACAAGTTGCACCTTTCTGAAGGAATGGGATTCCGTTAGCAGCCATTCTCTCAAGAGCTTTTACTTGAGTTGGTAGAGCCTCCTTGATAGCATGGTTCATTTATCTAGTCATTTGGCATATGAGGCTCGGATTGCGGGGCCTATACAATACCGTTGGATGTATCCAATTAAAAGGTATTGCTAGTTTTATTATAATTGTTAATATGGTTCATTTTGTTAATTTACATGAAGATTTTAATTTTAATGAATTAATTGTCAGGTATTTGTACATTGAAACCATATGTGCGTAATCGGAGTTGTCCAGAAGGTTCCATGCAGAAGCATACTTAGTAGATGAATGCTTAACCTTTTGCTCTAGATACTTAGACGATGTGGATTCTTATTGTGTTTTCCTTTTCTTTTTAATAGAAGTTAAGAACGGACACAATATGCGAAGAAGGCCAGGATTCTACCTTCTTCAACACAGTCTACCTTCAAGGTAATTAATTTAAGATCAACAAAAGTTCTTGAAGTGTAGTATTATTTTTTTACATCTCGCTTTAGGAGTGATTATAGTAGGATTGGTAGTATGAAAGTGTGCTCGTGTAAAAGTGATGATTTAAATCATGCCATCTTAGGTAAATGAATGAATTGTCTTGATGAGTTTGTGCAAATGTATAGTAGCTAAAATATTATTGTGATTAGATCATCTGGTTGTCTTGATGGTATTCTGCTGTTGTTGAATATTGTCCATTCATACAACTTATTTTCCATGTTTTTTCAGATAAATTTGCTACCTAAATAAGTTCCAATAACAGAGGCTATAGAATAAATTATCAATGAATTAATAGGGATAAAACCCCCCAAAACATACTCATGAGCTACTTGAACACAAGGTTAGTGGATTTCAATATGAAAATTGGTGTCAGTAGATTTTGACTGGACTTCTATAAATTCCTTAAGCATGTTGTTTATAAAAGTATTTTGATGAATAAGATGTTTAGCATTTTTGTCCAATGACTATCATTCCAGGTTTTCTTGATATCTTGATTTTTTATGGCATTTAATTTGTTGAAAGAAGAAAATAACTTGTATTCCTTGAATAGGTTGCTTGGGAAGAAGATGGACATTGATGTCAATTGTACGTAGTCGAAGATATGGATCATTATCTCGGCTTTACTTCTTTTTTGGGAACCTCTTATGTAATTTGTTGTCTTAGAAAGTTGATTACAATGTTAGCCTGCTACTACTATTCACAAACTTTGTACTTTCGTGATAAAAGTGAATTATTTAATTAATTGAATGTTTATGTTAGATAAGTAATTTAAATTGATAATATATATATATATATATATATATATATATATATATATATATATATATATATATATATATATATATATATATATTAAGCAGTTTTGTAGGATTTTCAGAAAGTGATGATTTGGGACACTTTTAAGTGTCATGTGCTTGGGACATTTATATATGTTGCATGAAACTAGGCTTAGGACATTTAGAACTGTCTTAAGAACATGTTATAGGGACACTTTTATAAGTGTCCTAATAATACCTTGGGACAGATATAAATGTCCTAATTTAGGGACACAAAAAATGTGTCGTATTATTTAACGCGACACCCCGTTATGTGACACTTTTTATAAATGTCCCGAACCATGTAAGTGTCCCAAGATGTGCATCTTGGGACACTTTTCTGTGTCTCCTAACATGTTTTTTGTTGTAGTGTCAGCAGATTATATTTGAGGCCTTTAACATATGAGACGTCAGATATCTCTATGTTTCCTCTGATCAATTTTCCTTTAGCTTTAATCTTGCCTTCTTTGCTGTCCCCAAAAGTAACCTTTGGACCATCCACAGCAACTGCATCAGTCAGCTCATGTATGTTTCCACACATGTGTCTTGAACAGCCACTGTCCAAGTACCATATTCTCTCTACTTTACTCCTACTCCTAATCCTAACCTACAAAACAAAATAAAATTGTTTTAGGTACCCTTATTGAGAGGGTCCTGAAGGATTAGTTCCACCTTTGACAACCCAAGATGATGAAGTCTTAGGCTTCTTAGGTTTCTGAGTTTCAACAGGAGTATGAACAGCTTTGCCTTTACCACGTTCATCAGATTTGTCATATTTGTCATATCCTGTTCTAAAGGTATCTTCTGTTTGCTAGATGTATGCGTGGATGCAACAGATGATTTCTTATGAGACTCAGTAACTTTTTCAAGTTCCATGATTTTTCCTTTATAGACATCACATTCAGCTTTCAGAGATTCATGTTCTTGCTCAAGCTGTTTATATTCAGCTGATTCTCTTGGCTTTTCAGCTGTGAGTTTCAGTGAACTGTTTTGCTCTTTTAGCAATATCATCTCTTCCTTAAGCTTTTTAAATGCTTCAGCAATAGTAGTATTGTTAAGCATCATTTGTTCAAATGAACTAAATAGTTCATTTTCAAGAGGAGTTACCTCATCCTCAGAGTCATCAGATTCCTTAGCCATCAGACACAGAAGAGCAGGGCTCTCTTCATCAGAAGACTCTTCATCAGAAGTGTTTGAATCTGAATCAGATGAGTAGACGGCAGCTGGCTTTTCTGCTTCTGCTACCATCGCCTTTGCTTTCTGATGCTTTCTTTCTTTTCTGATTTTCTTTTCTTCTTCTGTATACTTCTCAGCTTTAGGATATGGGCAGTCTCTGATGAAATGACCCAGTTTCCTGCAGTTATAGCACATCATCTTAGATTTATAAGAATCTTTATCCTGAGAAGAAGAAGTAGGGTTAGAAGTAGAAGCATTGTTATATTTGTTCTTCATTTTTCGTCTGTAGAACTTTTTGAAGTTGTTCATCAGCAATGCAACGTCTCCAGCAGTGTACTCCTTTTTGTTGAGTAGTGTGGCTTCATCAGATGAGTCCACATCTTTGCTTTTGTGAGCTGGCCTTCTTGGATTTTCAGCAGCAACCAGTGCAGCTGTGGGACTTGAAGTTGAGGTTTCTTCAACACCCATTCTTGGCAGTTTATACTCATATGCCTTGAGTACGGAGAACAGCTCTGTAAGAGAGATCTTCCCCAGATCTCTTGATTCTTCCATGGCTGTCACCTTCATGTTGAACTTGGGAGGCAGGGCCTTCAGAACTCTGACGGTGATCTCCTTGTCAGTGAAGGTCTTTCCCAGCTTTAGAACTTCATTTAAGGTTCTGGTGAATCTAGTGTCCATCTGATCAATAGTTTCTCCAGATTTCATCTTGAAGTTATCCAGCTTTTCCAAGGCAACACTGAGCTGATGCTCTTTGATGGCGTCGTTTCCTTCGCTCATGTCACGAACCTTATCCCACATCTCCTTTGCGGTTTTGCAATGTTTGACTTTGTCAAACCGATCATTGTCCAGGGCTTTGGTCATGATGAAACGGCCAACTTTATCCAGATTGAACAGCTTTATTTCTTCGGCTGTCATCTCTGTTAAATTCTTCTCCACCACTAGTTCAGCTTCATCAACTATAACGGTCTTGGTGAATTTGAATGGACCTTTGATGATACATGTATACATGTTGTCATTATAGGCAGCAAGGAAAATCTCCATTCTGATTTTCCAATCTTCAAACGACATACCAGCAATGTGGGGAACATGGCTGATACAGTCCATTTTTCAAATAGTTTTTAATTTTCAAAAAAATGCTCTTTTGAAAATTTATGAAAACCTTTGAAAAACACTTGGATCAAGCTCGTTGATCAGGCAGCTGATTCTAATGAACCACATGCTCTGATACCACTTGTTGGTCCCAAGTGGTCAGATGAGGTTTAGAGGCGGGGGGGGGGGGGGGGTGAATAAACCTCTTTAAAAATTTTCTTCCAATTTTAACTTTAAAACTTTTTCTCTAACTGTGAGCAGACTAAGCTGATCAGATTTGTAAGTTACAATTCTGTTCGAGAGCAAATCTTTGAACAGGTTTGATGACCACTCGTCTGATAATAACTTAGCTGATTTTGTTAAAATCAGTTTTAATACTTAGAGTACTTGCAGCGGATTTTTCAAAGTGTTTTTCACAAGTATTCCTAGTAGTTTGAAAAATGTTTCCCCAGTTTTGTAAACTCATTTTAAATATTTTTCAAACAGTTAACTTAACGTGTTTTTATGCAATCAGAAAATATGCAAGTTTAAAAGCAATGTAAAAACACAAGTAATTTTTATAGTGGTTATATGGATGTAAATATCCTTTAATCCACTCGTCCAAGTCACAAAGATCTTGGGTTATACTAGAAACACAAAGTAACCAGTACACTCTGCTTACGCCGATCAACAGATGAACAGGCCGTAAGTGCGCAGTAAGAAATCACAAAGAATTCCTACTCTCTGAAGTAATATCACTCACTTAGATGGATATCTACTTCTCACAACACTCTATTTTACAAATTCACTCAGAAGATGTGTATAGCTTTGTTCTTCAACTTCGCTTTTCGTCAACAAATGACTAAGCTGATGAGTGAGCTGTTCTTGAGACTTAAGAGTTCTGCTTCGAAAAATTCTCTCAGAAAGTGTGTTGCTTCTCTTCTCTTCGTCTCTTCCAGCTATTTATACATGAGGTTTGAAAAATGTCCGGTGAAGAGAGACAAGATTCAAATTCCTTGAGTACTGGTCCTTAAAATCCGCGAACGGCTCTTTTGCAGTCTGTCCGTACTGTTAACAGTACTATTCTGCAGGCAGCATTAAATGCACCCAGCTGATGCGAAGCATTTCTTCAATCATTTGTCTTTAATAACCTTGTACTTCAGCATTTATTACTCCAAGGGGCATTTATTACCGTTGGGAAGACTTTATGATCCTTTCCACTTGGCTGACGAAAGTGCAAGTCTGATGGCGAACAAAGCTGATCTCAAACTTGAACAAATCTGATTTGAGTCGGCTGATCTTCATCAGTCTGATATCTTTCCTTCAGCAGATCATAAGTCTTGGACCTTGAAAATTTTGACTCTTCTGATGTCTTCATTACTTAGTCAAAATTTCTTCAAAGGGATCAACAGCTAAGTTAACCCATACTTAGCCAATCTTGAAGTTTTGGAATCCTTCAAAACCTCCCTTTACAAATTGTCTTCAGTGCCTTCATCTTCATCCTTATCCAACAATTATACTACTATAGGAGACCCTTACCTATGGATACTTTGCATGAAGAACAAGAATATACTGTTAATAACAGTTACAATGGAAAAAATATTTATGAATGGAATCTAGACGGTTATACTGAAAAACAGATCTATACTTTAGCTCATAGGATGCTTATGTATAGCACTATTTGTAAAAGTAATAATAACAGTGATAGTACTGTTGCTAAAATGATAGTTGCTGGATTTACTGGCCAATGAAAAGGCTGGTGGGATAATTATTAAGCAGAAAGAAGTAAATTAGATATTTATAGAACTGTTAAACAAGAAGATGGTCAAAATGTTGAAAATGATGTCTATACACTTATAGTTACAATTTTAGAACACCTTACCGGGAGAATTTCTGATAATAGTGAAAATATAAGAACTATGTTACAAAATCTAAGATGTAAAACTCTTACAGATTTTAGATGGTATAAGGATACTTTCCTAAGTAGAGTCATGGAATTGCCAGAGTGTAATAACTCTCATTGGAAATCAAAATTTATTGATGGATTACCTAACTTATTTGCTGAAAGAGTTAGGAAAAATCTTAGAAAAGATAGGATTAATATACCCTATGAAGATTATACTTATGGTAAGTTAATTGGTACTTGTATTCAAGAATGATTAGCTTTATGTAATGAGATTAAATTAAATCAACAAATTAAAAGACAAAACTTAAATGAAAAAAGTCAATTAGGACAGTTTTGTAATCAATTTGGTATGGATATTCCAACCAATACAAGAAAAGGAAACAATTATAAGCCTAATTCAGGAACTGATAATGTTTCTCGCCATAAGAAAAGAAGACATCTTTCTAAAAAGAAATTAGAACAAAAGAATAAAAAGAAAGAGGAAAGAGCTTCAAATAAGAAGAAGATTGTTTGTTATAAGTGTGGTAGAATAGGCCATTACGCTAATAGGTGTAAAATGAAGAAAAAGATTAATGAATTAAAAATTGATGAGTCTTTAAAAGAAAATCTAGAAAAATTACTTATAAATTCTGAATCAGAACCTGAAGATTCTCAGGATAGTGATAATAATTCTAGTAATAATTCTTCAGAAGAAATTGACATGTTAGAAGAAGAAGAAATAGCTTCTCAAGATTCTAGTTATTGTTGTGATTCTTGTTCACAAGGAGGAACTTGTGAAATTCATGGAGAAAAAGAAGATTATTATAAAATCTTGTCTCAATTTAAAAATATGCATTTAAATGTTTTAACTTCAGGAAATATGTTAGAAATCCTAAAGCAAATTAAAGATCCAGAATTAAGATTAAAACTGATAGATCAAATGCAAGTACAAGATATTCCTTCGAGTAGTAAAGACCCTGATAGGATCCAAACATCTATACCTATAAGTTCTTCAGAACCTTATACTATGAATAAAGTTTATCAACTTTTAAAGGAAAGATAGAATATTGAAATACATACTTCTGTTAATGATTTAAATAAAGAAATAAAGAATTTAAAAATAGAGATTTCAAATTTAAAAAATACTAATCAACAGTTAGAAGAGAGAATTACTCGTCTAGAAATGGTTAAACAAATTAGTACTCATGTGGATTATGGTCATAATGAGTTTGATGAAAATATTATCCAAGAAAATTTCTTGTCCAATCTCAATATGGTTATTTCTCAGAAATGGTTTATAAAAATTACATTACTTATAGATAATCATTTTAGAAAAGAAATTATAGCTCTTGTTGATAGTGAAGCAGATATGAATGTCATACAAGAAGGAATAATTCCAACGAGGTATTTTCATAAAACTACAAATTCTCTGAGTCATGCTGGAGGAGAAAAATTAGATATAAAATTTAAAATTCCTATAGCTTATATTTGCAAAGATAAGGTTTGCATTCCTACAAGCTTTTTACTTGTTAAAAATATTACTAATCAAGTTATTCTTGGTACACCTTTTATTGATCAAATTTATCCTTTAACTAGAGTTGATAACTCAGGAATTACAGGAACTTTTGAAGGAAAATAAATAACTATTAAATTTATTACTAGGCCATTTCCTAAACTATTACATGAATTAAAAGATTTATTAGACCACAAGGTCTCTCATTTGAATTATTTAAAGCAAGAAGTTAGTATTCTCACTCTTGAAGAGAAACTTCAAAGTCATACTTTGCAAGAAAAAATAAAATTAATCTATAATAAATTATCTCTAGAAATTTGTAATGATCATCCTAATGCTTTTTGGGAAAGGAAAAGACATAACGTTGAACTTCCTTATGAGGAAGATTTTGATGAAAGGAAAATTCCTACTAAGGCTAGGCCTTGTCAGATGAATTCTGAATATTTAGAATTATGTAAAAAGGAAATAGAATCTCTTTTACAGAAAGGTTTAATAAAACCGTCTAATTCACCTTGGTCATGCACCGCCCTCTATGTTCCCTCTATGTTAATAAACATAGTGAACAGGAGAGAGGAGCCCCTAGATTAGTTATAAATTATAAACCTTTGAATAAAGTCCTAAAATGGATTAGGCATCCCATACCTAATAAGAAAGACCTTTTAGATAGGTTGTATGATGCAATTATATTCTCTAAATTTGATTTAAAGTCAGGATACTGGCAGATTCAAATAAGTGATAAAGATCAATATAAAACTGCTTTTAATGTTCCTTTTGGACATTATGAATGGAAAGTTATGCCATTTGGTTTGAAAAATGCCCCTTCTGAATTTCAGAAAATCATGAATGATATTTTCATACATTATAGTGATTTTATAATTGTTTATATTGATGATATTTTGGTATTTTAAAAAACTATTGAAAATCATTTTAAACATTTAGAAATATTTAAAAAAGTTGTCATTCAACATGGTTTGGTTATTTCTAAACCAAAGATGTCTATTTTTTAAACTAATATTAGATTTCTTGGTCACAATATTGAAAAAGGAAAAATAATTCCTATTAATAGAAGTATAGAATTTGCTTCTAAATTTCCTGATGTTATAACAGATAAAACTCAACTCCAAAGATTTCTTGGAAGTTTAAATTATATTTCGTCTTATTATAAAGACTTAGCTACTGATCCAGCTGTTTTATATGATAGACTTAAAAAGTCTCCTACTCCTTGGACAGATATACATACTAATGCTGTCAAATTAATTAAGAGTAAAGTGAAATCACTTCCTTGTTTAATGCTAGCCAATCCCACATGGGAAAAAATTATTGAAACTGATGCCTCTGATATAGGTTTTGGAGGAGTTCTTAAGCAAATATGCCCTATTACAAAACAAGTATTTTTAGTAAGATTCCATTCAGGAAAATGGAATAGTAGTCAGAAAAATTATGCTACTATTGCTAAAGAAATTCTTGCTATACTTAAATGTGTTTTGAAATTCCAAAATGATTTATATAATAAAAAATTTAAAATTTTTACGGATTGCAAATCTGCCAAATATATGTTTGATAAAGATTTTAAACATGATGTTTCTAAACAAATGTTTGCAAGATGGCAGGCTCATTTAGCCCCTTTTGATTTTGAAATACATTATAAAAAAGGAGAAGATAATCATCTTCCTGATTTTCTAACCCGTGAATATTTTCAAGAAACCTGATGTCGGACACAACAGAAGAAGATTATCTTAATAATGATTTACTTTCTGATAGTGGGGAACCTATTTATTTTAGAGATGGACTCATTTGTCAAGGACATCCTTGTGTCAATACTCTCAATAATAATAATAATAATAATAATAATAATAATAATAATAATAATAATAATAATAATAAAGTACATGAGATAAAGTGCTATTTTTTAAATCACAAGGGGATAAATTGAATATTATGAATTTCATAGGGGGGTGAATTATCATTAACTTTAAAGAAAAATTGGATTTGGTACCTAAGTTGCAATAAAAATATATCATATGGTACCAAAGTTGCAATAAAAATATATCATATGGTACCAAAGTTGCATTTTTGTAACCAATGGTACCAAAGTTGCAAGTTGACATATCCTATGGTACTCAAATAGCAAGTGCCCTTTAATAATAATAAGATAGAGTTACCATTAACAATAAAAAAAAAACTTAATTTAAAGAAAATTACACAATCATACCAATATTATTATATGAAAGGCTTAGCACTGATTTTTTAGAAGTTCCTTGGATCAAAATCACTGTCGCCTAGATTTGATGATGATACAAACATTTCCACATCTCGTAGAGCCCGTGCTAATATTTAGCCAGGACCAACGCGAGAGGTTAATCCAAGATGTGGTGAATTATCCATGGAGAATTATATGATGCGCCATCAAGCAATACGATCGGTAGTAGCCAATCGCAAACTTCGGGACGACATAATTGCCCATGTGTGGGAAATGCACGGTCGATGATTTTTAGTATATATTCTTATTTGTTTAAATATTTTAAGTGTTTAATTATGAAATTTAACTTTTTTAATATGTAATTTTATTAAATTAAATCGTAAATTAATAAAAATATTAGTAATATTAATAATAATAACAATTATAAAATTATTATTATTATTATTATTATTATTATTATTATTATTATTATTATAAAAAAAATCTCAATCACTTATATATATCAAATTATACTCAATACTCGAGTTTTAATCATATTAAAGTTCATTTATTTGATAAAAAAATAATTTATAATTTGATCCATTTGTACATTTTATCTAAATTAAAATACAAATTTAAAATATCTAATTAAAATTAATTCCTGTAAATATTTAATTTTTTAAAATATAAAATTTATTAATCCATACACAAAATTTATAAAAATAAAAACCACCAAATATACAAAAAACGAAAAAGAAAATGTAGCATGTGAGAGCCGAGGGGTAAAGGAGGGGCAAACTTTTGCCCTTTCTTTCCCACTCTCATCCCCCTCCCCACTCCCCCACCATTGAAGACCATAATTCTAGAAAAACCCCAAAATCCCCCTCCCCCTCCCCATTGAAGATGGCCGGAGGGCAAGTTTTTGCCATTTGTCTCCCTCCCCTCCCCACTTCCCCCCACTATTGAAGATCACAATTATTTTCCCCCTCAAAATCCTCCTCCCCCTCCCCCTAACGATTAGAGATGCCCTAATGTGGATCTTACTCCTACATCAGTTTGGAGTTATTTTTAAGGTTTTTGACAATTTGCATTCTTGAAACACAAGAAATAAACACTTTACACTCTCAAAAACACATAATTGGAACTTAGCACCCTAGAAACACAAAAAATTCAGCAACTTATACCCTCTAATATTTACAAGCAAAGTTGACCACAAGAGAAAAAAATAATATAAGGGAGTTTTTGCATTTTGCTCTTTTTGTTAATTGGTAGAGAAAATGAACTTAATGAAAAAAAAAAAAAAAGGTCAATAAACCAAATACTTCTATTTGATTCGATTTATATATAAAAAGTTCAGTTTTGGTGTAGTTCATACTGATTCATAACTCCCTCACGCTGATTCAAGGTATGTACCTTATGTGTGGCCGATTATCAATCTGAATATGATTTGAGCATGTTCCGATTGGTTAAGACTTTGGTCCAATTAGAGACTGATAAATATGATCTAGTTCTAGTGGAAATGACTGATTATTACAAAGTAGTGAACCCATGTTCGAATCTCTGTTATGAGATGTTTCTCTTTAATGTGTTCACCGCGTCTCGAAAAGGATTAAACATTTGGAATAAAGATTCATAATCTGAAAATACGTTGATTGAATATGAATCTTGAGGCCCGATCTGTTAAAGATTTAAATCCAACAAATACAAAAGAATTTATTTATTATATATATAATATTTTATTAAGATAAAGAATAGCAATAATAATTTACCATCAGATTAAATATTAGTTAACATGTACATTCTATTCATAATTTTATATTTATGCCTAGTTTATAACAAATATATGAATTTTAGTTAAGAAACTTTGACACATAAGATAAATTGATTTGTCTAACTAACAAACTTGTTTCAGGAAAAAAAAATTGTGAACTTTAAAACTAAAATTTTATTGGGTTTGAAAAAAATTCAGTACACCAATGAATTAAAAAAAGATCAACTAAACTCGAGAAATGTAAACAAAAGCAAAATCCGAATTAAATCCAAAATTAAATCCAATATAAATGAAGCCATAACACTAAAATGTACACCCAAAATGTGTGGTAAAAATGGTATCAGAATATTCGGAATGGTGACAAAAATGAAGATAAGACAATTTCCGGAATAGAGGAAATTAAATAGAGGATTTCTGTCCTACGAAATGAGCAAAAGCGTCAACGTCGCCCATGACCCTAAACTCGTGAACCTTGTGAACTGATTTCCTCTTCACTATCGTACCTACGGATCTTTTGTTCAAAAGTGAGTGTCCCACTTTATGTCACATTAAATATAACATTGAGATCTATTGAATATATAACAACCACACAAGATAATTCCCCAAGCATAGTACACCTGCACACACTATGCACACACTATATGATAATGACACATAACAAATTGTACGAGGACTACATATTCAGTAGTAGAGAGAAAATGAATTAGCGAAAAATACTCTATATATGTGTGAGACATTCACTGTACAGTAATGGATGAAAAAGAAATGCATTGATATCAGAAAATTCCTCTATTCACTCATGTCTTCTCTAGAGTATGTAAACGTCATTTTTATTGTATCTATTACTATTATTATGGTATCAAGAGCCTCTAAAAGGACTCACGTCCACTGCTAAATCTTTAAACCATGGCTGAAACTTCTCCTATTACTCCCCCCAACCCCTCTACAACACCCGACTCCTCCACCGCCGATCTCAATCTCTTGTCTCCTGTAGCTCCTCTTCAATCTCCCTCCTCCCTCATCTCTATTAAGCTCACCGATGAAAACTATATGTTATGGAGGGCACAAGTTCTCCCTTACCTTCGTAGTCACGATCTTTTTGGATACATTGATGGTTCCATTCCTGCACCTCAGGTGTTTGCTGAAATGTCTCAACCAAATCCCACCCTCTTACACTGGCAGAAACAAGATCAAACGATCCTAAGTATTCTTATCTCCTCCATATCCGAATCTGTCCTCGCTCATGTTCTTAGTGCCTCCACCTCTCGTGAGGTTTGGGAAACACTTGAGGCCCTCTTCGCGGCTCAATCTCAGGCTCGGGTTATGCATAATCTATATCAGTTGGCCACTCTCAAACAGGGATCTGATTCTGTGGCTGCGTATTATAAGCGCACCAAACTTATCGTTGATACTCTTGCTTTGGCTGGTAAGGTGATTTCTTCCACTGAGTTTGTTGCATATCTTTTAGGTGGTTTGCGAGACGATTTTAAGGAACTGGTTACCTCCCTCACAACTCGGCTTGATCCCCTATCTCCGGCACAAGTTTATGGATTCCTTCTTCAACATGAAGCTCGTACTAATCACAATCTCTCCACTCTCACTCAATCGCTGGAGATGTCCGCAAACTATACGCAGCGTACTCCTTCGTCTTCTGTTGGTCGTGGCCGTGGATTTCCTCGGGGTAGAGGAGGTTTTCGTGGCCGTGTGGGTCGTGGTCGCTTTGGTGGTCAAAATACTAACCCTCATCCACATTTCACTCAAAACAAACCTACTTGTCAAGTGTGCCGTAAATCTGGACACACAGCTGATGTTTGCTATCACCGATTCAACTATAATTACCAACCACCTCCTCCCCCTTCTCTTGCTGCTCATTACACTTCCACTCCTCCGACCAGCACTCAATCTCAATCCAGCCACGACTCTAGCTGGTACCCGGACACCGCAGCTACACATCACTTCACAAACGATTTTTCCAATCTTACTATAAATCCGACTGAATTTGGAGGCAATGTTCGTGTTGGTGACGGTTCTTCCATTCCAATCCAGCATGTTGGTGGTGCTCAATTTCCTCCTAATATTGGCAATTTTAATCTCTCAAATTTATATCATGTCCCTTCAATTACGAAAAATTTAATTTCTGTTCTTCGATTTTGTGTTGATAATGATGTTTTCTTTGAGTTTCACTCTACTCATTTTTGTGTGAAGGATTCCCACACACGGACCCTCCTCCTTCGGGGCAATACTAGAGACGGGATGTACGTTTTCCCATCAGCTTCATCCAATTTCCGTGCTTATGTTGCTGATCGTGCATCTCCGAGTCAATGGCACAATCGTTTAGGTCATCCGTCTATGACTATTGTTCACCAGGTCATCAATAAAGCCTCTCTTCCAATCAAAGGTCCCTCTTCAACTCATCTTTGCCCTGCCTGCTGCTCCTCCAAAACTCACCGGCTGCCCTACCCACCTTCACCACATCGCTCCACGGGTCCTCTCCATCTTCTTTTTGCGGATGTATGGGGTCCTGCACCATCTCTCTCTCGTACTGGTTGTCGTTATTACGTCTCTTTTGTGGACGATTATAGTAGATACACTTGGATTTTTCCAATACAATGTAAATCTGATGTTGTTGATGTTTTCCTTGTTTTCAAAAAGAGAGTTGAATGTTTATTTAATACCAAAATCCGTTCTATTCAATCTGATTGGGGTGGGGAATTTAGATCTCTTAACAAAAAATTTGCATCATTTGGCATCACACATCGTGTTTCTTGTCCATATGCGCACTCACAAAATGGAACGGTTGAACGAAAACATCGACACATTGTTGAGACTGGTCTTGCTCTTCTCTCGTTTGCTTCCCTCCCTCAAGAATATTGGTCTGATGCATTCATTACAGCCGTATACTTGATTAATAGGCTGCCATCTCCTACATTGGGTCACAAGTCTCCTTTTGAGATCCTCTTTATTCAAAAGCCCGATTACTTATTTCTTAAGACGTTTGGTTGTCGGTGTTGGCCCAACCTTCGACCATATAATGCCCATAAAATGGATCCTCGTTCCCTTCCATGCATCTTTCTCGGTTATAGCACAACCCATCATGGCTATGTGTGTTTTCACATTCCCACATCCCGTATCTACATATCTCGTGATGTTATCTTTGATGAGGGTAATTTTCCTTTTGCTGAAAATCAGTCCAATAATAATCCTTCCTCTTCCACTGTCGGGCCCACTATTAATCTTCCTCTACCAGCTCATAATTCTACTCCTCTCAGCCCAAATAACCTTCATTCTCGGCCAAATCCTACTCACATAACACCTGTTATCCCTGATATTCATATTGGCCCAAATCCAGCCCCTAGTCTTCTCACACAACCCACCAGCCCAATTCCTCAAGACCCAATAAATAATTCCCCTCAGCCATACATTTCTAGCCCAAATAATCAGCCCTCTCTAGATACTCATTTAGACTCAATTCCTCAAAATTTTTCAAGCCCAATATCCTCTCCCAATCATTTTGACTCCATTCTTGGCCCACATCCATCTCAATCGCCTACTTCAACCCCTTCCATATTAGGCCCTCCTCCATCATATTCTGTTACACCTATTCAACGTCAACAAAACACTGATGTCCCTTTAGTCTCTTCTCTTCTTGCTCCTTCTTCCACCCACAAAATGCTCACTCGATCCAGAACAAATCACTCATGCCCTAAAATTCGTGAGGATGGTACTATACCGTGGCCACCCACGAAATCCGCTCTCACAACTACTGTTGTTCCCGATGAACCCACCTCCTATACTCAAGCTTCTCAATTTTCTGATTGGCGTCGTGCAATGCAATTAGAATTCGATGCCCTTCTATCCAACAACACTTGGACTCTTGTTCCACCATCTCATCTTCAAAATCTTGTTGGATGTAAATGGATCTTCAAAACTAAATTTCGCTCGGATGGTACTATTGAGCGGCGTAAGGCCCGTTTGGTGGCTAAAGGATTCAATCAACTTGAAGGGTATGATTTCAACGAAACTTTCAGTCCGGTGGTCAAACCAACGACGATACGGTTAGTCTTGTCCATTGCTGTTTCCTTTAATTGGAAAATTACTCAATTAGATGTTTCCAATGCTTTTCTACATGGAAATTTGGATGAATATGTTTTTATGGCTCAACCCCCTGGCTTCACACATCCAGATTTTCCTAGGTATGTCTGTAAACTTAATAAAGCCATTTACGGCCTCAAACAGGCCCCACGAGCGTGGTATGCTCGACTCAGCTCCAAATTAATTTAATTGGGTTTTGTCACTGCCAAATCAGATTCCTCCTTGTTTATCTATCGCCGTGGTGCTACTGTGTTGTATTTATTGGTGTACGTCGATGATATATTACTTACAGGCTCTAACTCCGCAGTCATGGAAGAATTCATCTCTATTTTGGGCAAGGATTTTCCGATTAAAAACCTTGGTGGACTTCATTATTTTCTTGGCTTAGAGTGTTCTCGTACAGCCAATGGTCTTCATTTATCCCAAAAGAAGTATATTTTGGACCTTCTCCGCCGTGCAAATATGTCAAATTGTAAACCTGTTGGCAGTCCTATGTCCCCATCTATGAAACTAGAAGCGTTTGACTCTGTTTCGTTTGAAGATCCGACTCTTTATAGGAGCATTGTAGGTAGCCTCCAATATTTATCGTTCACTCGACCGGATATTGCATACTCGGTAAACAAAGTTTGTCAATATATGCATACTCCTTGCATATCTCATTGGCAAGGAGTTAAGAGGATTCTTCGGTATTTGAAAAATACGGCAGATCATGGATTATATCTACGTCCCTCTTTGAAGCCTCAACTAGCAGCCTATTCTGATGCCGATTGGGCCGGCTCTCTTGAAGATCGTAAATCTACCGGCGGGTTTTGTATATTTTTTGGCCGCAATATTGTATCTTGGAGTGCTAAGAAGCAATCGACCATCGCTCGATCTAGCACTGAGGCGGAGTATAAAGCTCTTGCTCTTACTACTTGTGAGCTTCTTTGGTTACAATCATTATTGACAGATTTAGGAATCTTCTCCTCTTGTCCTCCGGTTCTATTTTGTGACAACTTAGGAGCCACGTATCTCTCAAAGAATCCCATTATGCACTCCCGTACCAAGCATGTGGATATAGATTATCATTTCGTACGTGATCGGGTTCAATCCAAAACACTACAAGTGCTCTTTCTTTCCAGCAAGGATCAACTTGCCGACATCTTCACCAAACCGCTTTCCATTCCCAGATTTTCTCGTTTAAAGTCGAGCCTTACTGTCCTTCCAGGCCAGCTAGACTCGAGGGGGCGTATTGAATATATAACAACCACACAAGATAATTCCCCAAGCATAGTACACCTGCACACACTATATGATAATGACACATAACAAATTGTACGAGGACTACATATTCAGTAGTAGAGAGAAAATGAATTAGCGAAAAATACTCTATATATGTGTGAGACATTAACTGTACAGTAATGGATGAAAAAGAAATGCATTGATATCAGAAAATTCCTCTATTCACTCATGTCTTCTCTAGAGTATGTAAACGTCATTTTTATTGTATCTATTACTATTATTAAGATCTGTCCCTTGAAAAATTCTTGTTCAAGTCTTGCTTGGCCAAACCCATCCAACCACCAAACAAGTGTATTGCACTTGCTTTGTGATTGATCACTCTGTTGGGAGTTTCATTCAATCCCAAAGCAAGTGTATTGCACTTGCTTTTTAGTTACTTTGTGTTTGGTCAAATTCGGTGTGGGTAAGAATTTCCCGTCCACCAACAAGTGATTGGTCTAGTGGACGAGACTAGTCACTACAAAGCAGCGGACTCAGGTTCGAATCCCTGTTGGGAGAGGTTCCCACTTTATGTGTCCGACGTGTCTCGAAAGGAATCAAACCCTTGGGAAACCAAAAAAAAATAAAAGAATTACCCGTCCCTTTTAATTGTGTATGGATTAAAGTTTATTTAATTAGTTTAATCTTAGTTAAGAATGAAAAAAAAAACAAAACAAAACATCTCAGTTGCTAGTGCCACGACTTCATCTTCATATTCTCATATTTACAAAAACAAATTTTTATTCTTATTTTGAATTCTTTAGATCAGAATTACGGTTGATTTTTTTGTGAGTTATCCACTGTTAGATTTTTCTTGAACAGAATGAGAATGACAATCGGATTATACTTGAGCCTGTAGCTCGACCTTATTGATTTAATTCAAATTCATGAAATTTATTTGTTGTCTATCACAAATTTTCCTTTATTTTTTTTAATTAGATTTAATTTGGTACTTTCCTATGTTTGAGAGAAATCAATATTATATGGTCATCAGCATGCTGAAGCAATACTTGGGATTAGACCAGGGACGATTCCCTTAATGAATTTATGGAAAGTATTGATGAGTTCTTATTTCTTATCCTCGTCACATAATTCGTTCTCATGACTCTAAGATCAAATTTATTTTTCTAAAAGTAATTTGCATAAATAAATATGTCAAGGTTACTTCAATGTTTCTACAATTTGCAGTTTTTTAAGTAATTTGCATAATTAAATTTGTACACGTACGGTTTCTTCGATGTCTCTATAATATGTGAAAAAAAAATTTGAAAGGAGTAAAGTAGAACCACATGAAAATTGATAGATATTAACAAACGTGTGAAACAAATATATATATATTTATATATATATATATATATATATATATATATATATATGTAATTACAAAAGGACTAAAGGAGACAGCAGAAAGGTTAAAAATATCCTTCTACCCGCAGGGGCAGGACCATGGTCGATCGCTTCCTACCATTGCTGCCATTATCAAATCATTTTCACCATAAAGAAACGTGCAAAAGACCCATGGACCGCCGTGTGGCTAATAAACTATGTTTCTTTCACTTAAACTTTTTGGGGCTCATATATATTGTTTTGGAAAAGAATCTGTTGAAGAAATAAACTATATTTATAAATAAGTTAGTACATGCATTATAAAGTGTCTAGATATCTTCCATTCATGAACTAGATCAATGCATGTATAACCTTAGTTCATGTATTTACTTTGTGCATGTATTTAGAAAAGGGGACGAATGTAATAAATATTGGTACATGTACTAGGCTAGATGAGTGATAGGATTTTCCTATAAATACCCATGTATTCTTCCCATTTGCAACAAGTCAAGTTAAGAAATTAATAAACACTCATATTTTCCTCCACTATTCTCTTGAGTGAGTTTGAGTATTTTAGTGTTTATGCTCTCCAATTTCTAACAAATTGGTATCTAGAGCCACTTTGTTTGAGAGACGTATGAGTTTGAAGAAAGATATGTCGAACGGAACTCCATTTTTAGTTCCACAACTTACCAAAGAACATTTTGGTAATTGGTGCCTCCGAATGAAGGCCCTGCTTGGATGTTATGAAGCTTGGGATACGGTGGAGAACGGTGTAAAGACTGATGATGCAGCCTCTGTTAAGAAAGATCAGAAGGCTCTCACCCTCATCTATCAAAGTTTGGATGAGAAGATGTTCGAGAAGGTTGCTAGTGCAACCACTTCCAAGCAAGCATGGGATATTCTTCAAACTTCTTTTAAAGGGGCTGATAAAGTGAAGAAAGTACGTCTCCAAACATTGAGAGGTGAGTTCGAATCGCTTCATATGAAGGAATCCGAATCGGTTTCGGATTATATTTCAAGAGTTTTGACCGTGGTCAATGAAATGAAGAGAAATGGAGAAGAATTCAAGGATGATCGGATTGTTGGAAAAATACTACGATCACTAGATTCGAAGTTCAATTACGTGGTCGTCGCCATTGAAGAGTCCAAGGACTTGGACACCATGACCATTGAAGAGCTTGCCGGATCTTTGCAAGCTCACGAAGAAAGATTGAAGCCGAAGCAAGAACCGGTGGAGCAAGCTTTGCAAGCAAAGCTTTCAATGAATGAAAAGGATGAAAGGAATGTCACGTCTCAAAGAGGCCGAGGTCGAGGTCGAGGACGTGGACGAGGCCGTGGTCGTGGAAGAGGTGGCAACCAACCTTCGTATAATGAAGAAAACGGCCAAAATTTCAACCAAGGAAGAGGTCGTGGCCGTGGACGGGGTAGAGGAAGAACTTCGAGGCCAAATCAAGGAAGGTATGACAAGTCGAATATTGAATGCTATACTTGTCATAAATATGGTCACTACTCTTCGGAATGCAGAAATAATGTGGAGGAGAAAAATAATTTTGTGGAGAGCAACTATGAAGAGGAGATCCCCACTTTGCTTCTCGCTTGCAGAAGTGATGGAAATGATGAGTACAATCAGTGGTATCTTGATTCTGGGGCAAGTAGTCATATTTGTGGAAAGAAAGAGTTATTTTCGAAACTCGATGAATCCATTGACGGTAATATCACATTTGGAGATTCTTCAAAAGTTCAAATAAAAGGAAAAGGTACGATTTTAATTCGTTTGAAAGATGGAAGCCATCAATTTATTTCTAATGTGTTTTATGTGCCGGGAATGAAAAGTAATATTTTGAGTTTGGGACAACTTTTGGAGAAAAATTATGATATACATTTGAAAGATAAAAGTTTGATAATGAAAGATGAAAAAGGAAGGTTGTTAGCAGAGGTGCCGATGATGAAAAACAGGATGTTTTTATTAAATATCCAAAGCGATGTTCCAAGATGTTTGAAATCTTGTGTTCAAGATTCTTCTTGGCTTTGGCATATGAGACTTGGACATTTGAACTTTGACGGTCTCAAAACGATGAGCAAGGAAAGGATGGTAAAGGGCTTACCAACTATTGACCTTCCAAATCAACTTTGTGAAGGATGTCTTTTTGCCAAACAAGCAAGAAAGAGTTTTCCGAAGGAGTCTTTGACGAGAGCTCAATATCCTTTAGAGCTAATTCACTCGGATGTTTGTGGACCTATCAAGCCATCATCGCTTGGTAAGAATAATTATTTTATTCTATTTATTGATGATTATTCTCGGAAAACTTGGGTGTATTTCTTGAAGGCAAAGTCGGAGGTGTTTGAAACTTTCAAAAAATTCAAAACTTTGGTGGAAAAACAAAGCGGTTATCAAATCAAAGCACTTCGGTCCGATAGAGGAGGAGAATTCACTTCAAATGAATTCAAGAATTATTGTGAGGTAAATGGCATCCATCGTCCTATGACGGTTCCAAGATCACCACAGCAGAATGGTGTAGCCGAGAGAAAGAACCGGACGATTCTCAACATAGCAAGGAGTATGTTGAAAAGTAAGAACATGCCAAAGGAACTCTGGGCGGAAGCAGTTGCATGTGCAGTTTATCTGTCCAATCGGAGCCATACTAAAAGTGTTCATGGAAAGACCCCTCAAGAAGCATGGAGTGGTTTTAAGCCAAGTGTTTCACACTTGCGGGTTTTTGGAAGCATAGCCTATGCACATGTGCCAGATCAAAAGAGGACTAAACTTGATGACAAAAGTGAAAGGTATGTCTTTATTGGCTATGATCAAAATTCCAAAGGTTACAAACTGTACAACCCAAACAATCGAAAAATTGTGATAAGTAGAGATGTTGAGTTTGATGAAGAAAATTCTTGGGAATGGGGCATTACAAATGAAAAGTACAGTTTCAGTCCACTCATTGATGACGAAGGAGATGATGGCACGATGCAACCTAATACACCACCATCAACACCTCCACTACAAAGTCCACAGATTGGTGAAGAAAGTTCAAGTGAAAGACCTCGAAAAACTAGAAGTCTAAGAGAGCTTTATGAGGTAACGCAAAATTTAAGTGATATGACTCAATTTTGTCTTTTTGCGGATTGTGAGCCTCTAGATTATGAAGAAGCTGCTCGTGATAAAAAATGGAGAAATGCCATGGATGAGGAAATCAACGCAATTAAGAAGAATGATACATGGGAGTTGGTGACATTACCTAAAGATAAAAGAACCATTGGAGTCAAATGGGTATTCAAGACAAAAAAGAATTCAAAAGGCGAGGTGGAGAGATATAAAGCGAGACTGGTCGCAAAAGGATACAAACAGAAAGCCGGTATCGACTATGGTGAGGTATTTGCTCCCGTTGCTCGTTTAGAAACTATCCGTTTGATTATTTCTATGGCAGCCCAAAACAATTGGAAAATTCATCAAATGGATGTAAAATCCGCATTTTTTAATGGAGTTTTGGAGGAAGAAGTCTACGTTGATCAGCCTTTGGGTTATGAAGTTAAAGGACATGAAGATAAATTGTTGAAATTGAACAAAGCTCTATATGGCTTGAAGCAAGCCCCGCGTGCTTGGAATAGTAGAATCGACAAATACTTTCAAGCAAATGGTTTTTCAAAGTGTCCACATGAACATGCACTTTATGTAAAAATACATAAAAATGGTGATATTTTACTTGTTTGTTTGTATGTGGATGACTTGATTTTGACAGGGAATAATCCAAAAATGTTTGAAGATTTCAAGAAAACTATGGCTAGAGAATTTGAGATGACGGACATTGGTCTAATGTCCTACTATCTTGGCATTGAGGTGAAACAAAGAGATGATGGAATTTTTATATCCCAAGAAGGATACGCCAAGGAAATTCTAAAGAAGTTCAAGATGGAGAATAGCAAACCAGTTGGCACCCCCGTTGAATGTGGAGTAAAATTATCTAAGCAAGGAGATGCTGAGAAGATCAATCCTACATTTTTCAAAAGTCTTGTTGGAAGCTTGAGGTATTTAACTTGTACAAGACCTGATATTCTTTTTGGTGTTGGACTTGTAAGTCGTTATATGGAGGCTCCTACTGCTTCTCATTTGAAGGCGTCCAAAAGAATACTTCGTTATATTAAAGGTACACTTGACTTTGGAATCTTATATTCATTTTGTCAAGACTTCAAGCTTGTTGGTTATTCTGATAGTGATTGGGCTGGTGATATTGATGATCGAAAAAGTACTACCGGGTTTGTTTATTTTATGGGAAATTCAGCTTTTACTTGGAATTCAAAAAAGCAGCCTATTGTGACTCTTTCTACTTGCGAAGCGGAGTATGTGGCAGCTACTTCTTGTGTTTGTCATGCAATTTGGCTTAGAAGTTTAATGAAGGAACTTCACCAACCACAAGAAGATCCAACGAAGATATTTGTTGATAATATGTCCGCACTTGCATTGGCGAAAAATCCGGTGTTTCATAAAAGAAGCAAGCATATTGATACTAAATATCACTTTATTCGGGAATGCATATCGAGGAAAGAAGTTGAACTTGAGTTTGTGAAGTCTCAAGATCAAATTGCGGATATTTTCACCAAGCCATTGAGGATTGATGTGTTTCGAAGATTGCGAATGTCTCTTGGCGTAATAAATCTAGTTTAAGGGGGGGTGTTGAAGAAATAAACTATATTTATAAATAAGTTAGTACATGCATTATAAAGTGTCTAGATATCTTCCATTCATGAACTAGATCAATGCATGTATAACCTTAGTTCATGTATTTACTTTGTGCATGTATTTAGAAAAGGGGACGAATGTAATAAATATTGGTACATGTACTAGGCTAGATGAGTGATAGGATTTTCCTATAAATACCCATGTATTCTTCCCATTTGCAACAAGTCAAGTTAAGAAATTAATAAACACTCATATTTTCCTCCACTATTCTCTTGAGTGAGTTTGAGTATTTTAGTGTTTATGCTCTCCAATTTCTAACAGAATCTTTGGGTTATTTACTAAATGAGTTAATAGCATTTTTGTTTTATATGGGTCAAATTTTGCACTTTCGTTCTCTTAAATTTTCTGTAGTAGATTCATCTCTCTTATCAAATTCTTGGAGAACGGATTTCCTAAAAGAGGTGAGATCAAAATTCGATACTTCTATTCGTATTAGCTAATTTAGCCAATGGCATTGAGCTAGATGAATCGTTGGTGGAAAATGACACGACTGGACCGCTTGATCCAAGTGGGAGTAATTTACCTCAGAACGATACTACTGAATCACAACTTAGGAAAAGTTCTAGAGGGAATATTCCTAGACGTCATTACGACGTAGAAGGACATATTTTTAATATTTCCACCATAGAAGATGAAGAGTCTAAATCTTTTGATGAAACTCTATTATGTACACAGAAGGACGAATGGAAGAAGAAATGGATTCCATGAAATCGAACCAAGTCTAGGAGTTGGTCGATCTTCCTCCTTGTGAAAAACACTTAAAATATCCGCTGCAAGTATTCTGGTATTAAAACTGATTTTGACTAAATCAGCTAAGTGACTATCAAATTAGTGGTCGGCCAAGCTGTTCAAAGATTTGTTCACGATCAGCTTTGTCAGCTTACTGCTCTGTAACAGCTTAGTCTGCTTACAGTTAAGCAAAATTTTAAAGTTAAAATTTAATTAAAATTTTCAGAGGTCTATTCACCCCCCCCCCCTCTAGACCTCATCTGACCACTTGGGACTAACATGATCTATGTATCATGGGGCTGGTGGGTATCTCGGAAAAATTTTAATTTCCGCATTTTTGTTGATCTGTCAACCGAGATATCCCAACAATCTTCACTTGTAGGGATGATACAACTTTAAATCTTGGTTAGAACTAACTCCCTGAACGTTTGGACTGCTATTTATAACCAAAATATGTGGCCAAAAGTAACATCCAACAGTCATTTTTTAGAATATGACAATTGGTTAGAACTAACTCCCTGAATTTATTGTAATCTTCCAAATACACCCCCTGTGGTATAATATTATTACATAGACACCCCCTGTGGGTATATTTAGCAGGGGCAAATATGGAAAATCAAAAATACTTTTGCTGACATCATCAAATTCCGTCTGTTTTTAACGCCGTAATATGCCCGAACCTGAGGGGGTGTCCCTGTGATTTTTAAAACAACGGGAGATTTCTTGTAATATGCCCAAATTTGAGGGGGTCTGAGTGTAAATCACCCTCTATATATATATATATATATATATATATATATATACCTTTCCATAGAGGATGATATTGCGTTCTTGAATATTACAAATTCAAATCAATATTAATCATGAATAAAAAGGGGTTCTTATAAGATTTTGTGATGATATGAACATTGTCATTATAGACCCAAAGTCTGAAGATTTCTTAAGTTGAAATTCAAAATGGGAGAGATAATTTAGTAGCTTATTGAAATTTCAAGTAATTCACGTAAGTTTAGGATTAATTCTACAAGTATTATTTCATAAATACCATATGTTATATAATAATATAAAAGTGGAACATTTTTGTTAACATTTCAAAAAATGGACTTCCTTCATTATGTTTACCAAACATATAAAAAAGAATTTGTCACTTTCCTTCAGTATAATAAAATTATATATTTTTAGTAATCACATTTCTAGAAATCATATTCTCAAAATTAGATTTAAGGAAATGGTCCTTAATCCTAAATCGAAAAGACTATAGTGGCTGATAAATTAAATATCAAACCATTTTCAGCAAAATAAGATCCTTCACCATATCACACGTAGAACAACGTGAAACTACAACAAAATTCATCTCAATAAAAATAAGTTAAATTGAAAACACCATTTCTTCAAATAATTAAAGAGCATGATGTCTTCTTCTTACATGCAACTATAGTGGCTTATAGAATAACCAACGAGAAATCATGCCAAAACATTCTTTTGGCATATACTCTGGAGCAGTGTGTCCGGCACCCTGCATTAAAAAAAAAAAAGTTATATTTCTTCTCATTTTCTTTCTTGGTATTTCAATCATATACGTTAAAATCGAGTTAGTTATAGAAATTGAGAGTCGAAACTCTTTAACCTTGATTGTTGCAAATATTAGGTATGTTCCATTTAGTCGGTATCTTTGCGTGAATCTATATAAGCAACATAAAACTACATCTGTTAATATAAATTATAAATTACGAAAAAATGCAGAGTTCGTGTAACGGAGTAAACAATGAAAAAAAGAATAAAAAAGGTTAGGAAAAACAATTTACCCTGCAATTTTATTATCAACAATCCATTGCCTCCATGCATCATCAAGCGTTAAATTGAGAGATTTAATCCATTTGAGAGTACTATTATATGGCGCCTCCATATCATGATCTCCGCTGTAAAAAATTAATAATAACAAAACTAAATTACACAAATCCTCGATAAGGTATCAACTATATATACAATGAAACTATGAAAATATTTCAAAATTTACACAAACCCAATATGTTTCACTATGTTGAGATTAAAATGTCACACATTAATATAATATGATTACGTTCATCTTAAAAAGCTTTAGACAATTTTGTCCCTTTGAGTTAGCTTTTAGGGCGAGTTAAGTCCAAGATTTATGAATTTTAATGAACCAATTCAAGGTTAGGGAATACAGGTATGAGTTTTAATATATCTATAGTTTAATTTTAAGACGATGAATCACTATAAACAGTTCTAAGGTTACTTACATTTACAAATTACTACTGATTAATGCAAAAAATAGTCTTTCTATTATTTAAAATTGACAAAAATACTATATATGTTAGGGTAATTTGCGAATACTCCTTAGGTAAGGCCTAATTACAAAAACCTCTCGGGTTTCTTACCTTCTTACAATTGACTCATTGCCCCTAAAATATTCCAATTTTGCCATTGGGGATTATTTGTAATATATAATTTTAACATTTATTATTTATAAGATATAACAATTAACACCAAAGTTTTAACATTTATAAGATATTTCAAACATTACAACTAACAACCAAGGACAAATTAAAACATTTTAAATTTTTATAATTAGATCTTAGCTTATGAGTATTCATAATTTGCCTTATATGTTATCTATATTTGAAAAAAAAAAAAAA
Source organism: Penstemon eatonii (assembly GCA_038501285.1). Taxonomy (NCBI): domain Eukaryota; kingdom Viridiplantae; phylum Streptophyta; class Magnoliopsida; order Lamiales; family Plantaginaceae; genus Penstemon; species Penstemon eatonii. The sequence continues at coordinate 7,202,607 of CM076710.1, forward strand.
ACTCTTTGTGTAAACATTTCACGACTAACCTGTAAACCAAACCACGGTATCCTTTTCTAGCAAGTAGTAGATGATACTCTGCGGAACTAGCAACATCCTTGTCATATGCCAGATTTTGCACAGTTGTGTTCATTCTAACCCATTCTTCTTTTGTTCCCTGACTACCATCAAACTTTATTCACATTAATTTATCTATTATATATAACATTTATATCGAAAATAGTGATCCTCCTTGTACCTCTCGAATGTGAAGAGCTTTTCTTACTCGTGCATCATTTGCCCAAGTTTCAGATATTACATACATATCATCCTATACAAAAGTTGAATGAATATATAATTATGTGATAAAATTAATACATATATATATACATATATATATATATAGGTATTTATATTGGAATATTACACGGCAAGCTGGCTTCTTCCTTGTAGACGGGAGTACAATGGAAACTGAATTGTCTTCGGCTACTGTTTTAGGGCACGTCATATCCAGAATATGGTGGATATTAAGATTTTCAAGGCACTGTATTTGATATTAATTATGACAACTTGTTATTCAATACTATATCATGAACATTTTAATCGTGATAATCAACACGTACTAATTAATTACATATTATTATTAACTACAAAACTTAACTTACCTTATCAATGACTTGAAGAGCATACCGACACTTTATATTGTTTTTGTCTGAATTCACATAATTCCCACCACAACCATCTTCGGCTAACTGAAGTATACATATTATTTATAAGATCACAAGATTGACAGGTTTATTAGTAGTTATGAAAACTAATTAATGTGACAATTGTCTTATTAATTGGGATTATATGTAGGTTTTCCCTCATATTTGTCTAATTAATATGAAATAGCCACATATCATCTTACGAAAATTCTAAGGTGATCTCATGTCACATGACGTTAGTTATAACCAATAAATTTATGATAACTCTTTAATTAATAAATTACCTAGTTAACAAGTTACTAACAAGTTACTAACAAGTCATAACATTATTACTATAAGTAGTTGTACTATGCTATTATTTGACCACATTTATTGTAATATTTAACCACATTCATAATAAATTACAACTAATAAATTATTTTAAAAATAAATAAATATTGTGTGTAAAAATATTTTATAATAAACGATATATAATGTTTCGTGTTGAATAATTAATATTAACCTTTGAAAAAATTCATAATATATTTTAATATACATTGGATAGTATTGATTTTAATATTTCATAATGTGGCTAATTACTACTAATATGGGACCGTACTATGTATGTGGAGTCAATATTGTGCTATGTGAAACATATCTCATGTAATGTGAAGAATTATACACATGTGGATAATACTTCATAATGTGGTTAATTTTTTTTTTTGGTTTCCCAAGGGTTTAAACCCTTTCGAGGCGCGTCGGACACATAAAGTGAGAACCTCTCCCAACAGAGATTCGAACATGGGTCCGCTACTTTGTAGTGACTAGTCCCTTCCACTAGACAAATCTCCTATTGGTATAATGTGGTTAATTAATACAAGTTTGTGGAGTCATTATTATGCTATGTGAATCTACACTACTACATGTGAGACATATAACATGTAATGTGTAGAATTATTATTATAAATTGGTTGGTACTAATGGTAATATTATATAATGTGACTAATTATTACTATTGTGAGACCGTAGGTCAATATTATTACATGTGAGACATGTAATGTGAAAAATCATACACATTCATTAGTACTAATGACAATACTTCATAATGTTGCTAATTACTACTAATATGGGACAATACTAAGTTTGTGGGGTCAATACTATGCTACGTGAGTCTATTCTACTTACATGTGAGATATATACTATATAATGTGAATAATTATCCGTAAATTGATTGGTACTAATGATCATATTATATAATGTGACTAATTACTGCTAATATGACATCGTACTAAGTATGTGGAGCTAATATTATTATATGTGAGATAATATACATGTATACTATATCACATGTAATAATAATATTACATGTGAGATACGTTGAAGAGGGTTGCGGAGAAGAGAGAAGAAAGCTAGGAAGAGAAGCTTTCTCAGCTGAAAAAGAACAAACAATGGCATGTTGAAGTCTATTAAACCGAACGTGAAATCGAACTCAGGAAGTTTTTTAGGTTTATATGTACCATTTATTGATAAAGAATGATCATTTGCTATGATGCCTCAAACATTTTCAAGAATTTATGGATTTTTGTCTGTGTATGTGAACAAGTTTCAGTGGGGATGCTTCTGGCTTAAAATTTTACATTTTTGAGTTAGTCACACATTTCCCCGTCATTTCAGATGGTCACACATGATTTCTTAAAATTCTACATTTCTAAATCCTATAATGTTTAAATATTATTTACCGGATTTACAAAAATCCTACAGTAAATTTTCTTTTAAGAATGACGAGATAATTTGGTGTTAACTCTTTATTAATTGCAATTAACTACTACATAATATATAATTACGCTGGAGCTAACTGAGATTAATTAAGCCAAAAATAGGAAATAAAATTAACAATGTACCTTATAATATTCATCTGAGATAAGTCCCATGTTGTGAGCATATGGCACTTTTTCATTACTAACCAGGTATACACTTGTTATCGGGTTGCCAATAAAGTACCCCTGATCGAACATTAATTGAAAACAAATTGATTAATATTTAACAAGGCTAAAAATTGTAATACATCATGGAGCTGGGGAATTAATATATCATTACTTGGAGAAACATTTGTGGAAGACGACCTGCTTCATTAGCTGTAATTTACATTGCATAGCACATTAGCCTTCATGAGGAAAAATAGTCTAATACTGGTACTAAAATTAACGGCGTTATGTAACCAAAAAAAAAAGGCGTTACGACTTATGAAGAAAACATCACAAAAGATTAATATAACCATGATTTTAAAAAAAAATGCTATATATACATTTAAGTGTTTTTTTTCTTTTTTATTGTGTAATTTTACCTTCAACCAGGGAGCGCGAGGGGGAGGGGAAATCGATTTTCGGTTGGAGATGGCAAGGGGAGGGGCTGGCCGGCTGGGTGGGCGGGCGCGCAAAGGGGGGTTGGGGTTGTCAATTGGGCAACAGGTGGGCAATAGCTATCAAGCTATGGGTGGCCGCCACTTGTTGCTTTTTACTTTTTTGTATATATATTATATAAATAAAAATGTGTAAAATTGAATTAAATGAATATTGATTGTCGTTTGGCTGAAGATGAGAGACAAGGTGGGTCGAAAGGGGAGGAGTGGTCAAGAGGGCAATGCCAAATGAGCATCGCCAATTGCCCTCCGGTTTGAGATGCCCTCGTAACTAGTCACGATAGTCACAATATTCAAAAAATGTCACTTTTTGTTATATGGCTAAATATTTAATGTCGTTGTTATAGTTAGAACTTAGAAGTAACAATATAATGCCTCAGAATAATAAAAATTTCATTAAATAATATGATGGACATTTATAATTTGCAATAATTTTTATAATTATGATTATATATTGTTATTTGTGATATTTTTTCTATATCGTCACTGTCAATAAGAAAAATATTCGTTTTAGTATATGTGGATGTCATCACTACTACCTTTAGATATCTCCCAGGCAACCATTGGAGCAATCTTTCCTGCATATGATTCTCCTTCAATGTACAGAGGATTTTGGAGAAACATTGGATGAATCAAAAACCACTGCACATTGTATTCAAATAAATATATAAGTTATTTTTTAGTTTAATTTCATGACAACATATATTATTTTTCATTAATTGAACCTTTGAATAGTTTGATTATTATTCATTTTGAAGGCCTAATAAATCTTAATTGGATCAAATCTAGTGAAACCGAGACATGCATATTATATATTTAATTAATTAGCGCTTCAAGCAATTCCATGAACATGTTCAAATAATTTCAAGTGAAGAGATTTTCTGATGTCATGGATAAAGTATAAGAATTCTTACTCTTAATTGTTTTCTAAATAATTATATAAATATGAAAAAAAAGGGCATAATTTTAGAAAAATAGACATGAAAATACCTTTTTTAATTTGAGATGGAAATTGCGTTTGAAGTACCCCTTTCGTAAGAAATATCCCATCTATCTATCTATATATCTATCTATATCTATTCTATTTATGTACATATAAAAGTACGGATTGGTCACAAAAAAAATTTCCCTTTTTTTTGATAACTAATATATCCCTACTTAAATGATAAATAAAATAATTGAATAATCATACTTCTACATGAAAAGAAGTCTACTTTAATAAAAATATACACCTATTTTATTTCTCAAATCACTTTCTCAAATTTCAATCAAACAATATTACACAAATCGAAATTATTTCATAAACTTTCACTACTTTTCCAAACACCAAACAAACAGACATGTTGTCTCTTTCATTTATGTATTTCATAACTAGTACATAAATAAAAGTCACATTCACATTTACATTAAACATTAAGGGTTTTTTGGATTCACATTCACATTAAACATTAAGGGTTTTTGGCAAGTTACTCCACGTGAATGTGAAAAAACCCTTAATGTTCTATGTGAATGTGATATGTTTAATTATCAATGTATCTCTATGATATGTAAATTTAGATATATTATCCTCTTGTGATATATAATAATGAGATTTATACATATTTTTTTATTGAAGGTCTTTCATATGCGATCGATAATGCAACTAAAACTTTAATTTAATGTGAAACTTTGATAACTTACACATTTCACTTCACTGACTTGTGACATGTTTATCAATGTGTGATATCGTCTAATAGTTCAATTCTTAAATATCTAATTTTTTGTAAATATTACAAGTATTATTTGTTATTTCATGGAAAGTCTTTTTCCTTTTATGCAAAAAAAGGTCTTCTTCTTTAATTATAAAAAAAATTATATATTTATTTATATATTTCTTTCTATTGTGCATTTCTTATGGAGGAGATAAAAGAATTATTAAAAAGAAAAATAAGTTTGCGATTCAAAATGGGGCTAAAATTTTAGATGCATTATCCAAAAAAATGAAAGTCGTCTAATTCTGCCACTGGATGCGGACAATGTCCTTTTATGAAAATATAAAGGGTATTTTGCTCTATCTATTTATAATGAATATATAGTAAAACTGATTTTTACGAATAAAACTGTAGGTAATTTACTACTAACTCATATTTGTTAGAGTTAATTACAGAGACTTCCCCTGTGGTTTTGTGTATTTCGCGTTCAAACCCCTCAAAGAAATATAATTACAGAGACCTCCCCTGGCGTTTGTAAATCTTACACCCGTCAGTCCACCGTTAATTTTTACTAATGTCATCACGCAATATTTATTTAAATCTCATTTTACCCTTTAGGTTACTGTATCTCTTTTCATGGACTGTTACACCCTTATTATGTTTGTTGCATGGGAGGGATTTCAATGCAATGATGTGGTTTGTTTTGGGTGTAAATAATATAAATATAAAATAAATTAAATCATTAAATTATTTTATTAATGCATATATATTAATTTCAAACTATTATTGTAATATTTTAAAATTGAAGTACAAGGAAATGAATTATTGTCAATCATAAGAACAAACAAACTTGAAGATAAATAAAAGACCATTATGAAAATGCAAAAATATTAAATTATTCATATTTGATTTTAATAATTTCAATTCTTTTTCATAATTCTAAAAAAATTGAAGTGCAAGGATACTGAATTAAAATTAGGTTAATGAGGAAAAAAATTGGACATAAATTAATAGCACTGTAAAAATGCAAAAAATTAATAGCGTTGTAAAAATGCTAAAATATTATTAATTAACATGTACTAAAAAATCGGAACATCTTAATTAAATTTTTTTTAAAAAAAAATTAAAATACTCACTCAGATACACATTTACTAAAATATTTAATTATTAATTAATTAATTTCTTACTGAAATAAAATACCTTTAAATAACATTTACTATAAAATAGTAAATAAATCTTGATTACCATTAGGGTTTTGTAAGGTTTTACAAATCTTAGGGAAAGTCTATGTAATTATGATTTTTCATTGTGATTAGACGCGATATACATCAAACATTAGAGAAGATTCCCTGTAATTAACCCTATATTTTTTGTTTGTTTTTCCTATATTAATTTGCAAGATTCGTGGAAAAAACGAAAAACAGTCTTTATAACCATTGCTGCAATTGTTTTAGGATGTTGCAAGATGGCCTAATTCACCATGTTTAGGCAACAACTCAGATTAATTATATATATAAAGAGTTCATTTAATCCGAACAAAAGTCGTACGTTATAAACTGACCTTCCGAAGAAATATGTAAAGATCTTCCGGTGATTTTGAATCTGAGGTATAGTATGCTTCAGGATTGGTGGCATACGAAAATCCTGATCCGACTGGCCAATCTACGAATATAATATTGGCTATCTAGAAAATCATGACATGTTAAAATTCCTCTAATTTTAATAAAAAAAATAATGAAATTGTAATTAAATTTGTGAAAGAATTAATTCTCACTACTAGAAAAAGAAGAATTTTCAACTGATTATTTTCAACGGATTTATATCAGTTGAAATATTCAATAAAATTTCAACAGAAAAAAAATCTGTCGAAAATTTTCAACAGAAAAAAATTCCGTCGAACACATTTTCAAATTCTGTTGAAATTATTTGAGGAAAAATATAAAAAAAAATAAATTAATAGAAGTTTCGACAGAAAGTAAATCTGTCGAAATTTGTTCCAATTTTCGACAGAAAGTTTTCTGTCGAAATTTCAAAATATTTCAACAGATTTTATATCTGTTGAAATTTTTCGCAATTTTGAACGGAAACTTTACGTTGAAATATTTCTGTTGAAATTGAAATTGTAAAATACCCTAGTCCCTTTCTTTCCTTCATTCTTCCATTCTCTTCCCCACCTCAAAATCTCTCTCTCTCCCCGCGCCTCTCCCCTCTCTCCGTCTCCGACTACGTACGGATCTAGATCTACACGGCTCCGCTCCGTACGTACACGGCTCCGGCTCCAGCTCCGCCACGCACGGCTCTCGCTCCAGCTCCAGCTCCGGCTCCGGCTCCAGATCCAGATCTGTCCACGCCTCCGCAAAACAAAAAACAGAGAGATCCTTTTTGATTTTGTGTTGGGGGATACAACTCTTTTGAAGGTAAATAACTCATTCATTGGCTTCTTATTGTTGTCGTTTGTTTACTTTCCGAGTAATTTCGAAAATTATGTTGTTGGGTTGAGGAATTTTTTTCCCCCGTTTTTTCCCCCCTTTTTTGGAGTGTTTGGATTCCATTGTCATTACCCTTCTTCAAGACTTTCAAATTCAAGAGTTGCTTTGTCTGTTTCAATTTCACAAATAACATCACCAACCTCGATCTGCAACAAGTAGTAAAAATATAAACACAACACAAGGCAAAAGATGTCATCAAACACTAGTAAGCAATATATTTCTCACTCATTAATTACAGATCCGCATAAATTGCAAACTGACCTTATCACTTTCTTTTTTTCTCCATTTTGCTATATTACATGTTACCTCGTTTAAATTAAGATGGATCCAAACTACCTCATTTTGCTATATTACAAGGTTTTTTGCTTTTTTGATATTTGAGGGTTACTTGATTGTGTAATTGTTTAATATTTTAGGAGGTTGAAAGCTGAAGTTATTGTGAAATGTGAAAAACAGCTTGAGTTTTGCTACTTTTTTAAGTATTAATTAAATTTTAATTTTTAAGGGTTATGAGATATGACTTAAACTTTATTATTGCAATCTTGCTTTGGGTTTTGAGATATAATATACTTTTGAAGTTTGATACACATCCTTTCATTCTAGTTTTACTCATTCATGGTATAATGATACTTTGGGCATAGACATGTATGGTAGTATCATTATTATGAGTAGCACAATGCTTATTACTAATATATGTATCGATTTATAGTATCACTTATTATTTTTTGGAATTTATCATGTTAGCAAGTTTATTATGCTTCGACACTTCAACAATTAGATATTTCTGCATTATAGATTGACTTTAAAATGTTAAAATTTTGTATGGAGCATGAAAATTGCTTGACTTTTATAATGAATTAATTAATAGTAATGTTTATGAATGTAAATTTTGTGCACGTAGAATATGTAATTAACTCATTTGAATTTGAGTATTACTATTTTAATTGAAATTGTGTACTTTTTTTTTTTTTATCATAAATGCAGATGTCCCAGTTCTGTCACCCGACCTAGTGCACCCCACCCAGATGCCGAGAGCGATTCTATTGATCGTCGGGATGCCATGAAGAAGATAGGATGTATAACTAAGGAAAGATATGTACTTCGGCCTAGACTTATAAAGAGCTCGAGCCACAAATTTATTTTGGTACTTTTAGATGTTTAGGGATTTTAGCATATTTTGGGTATTTTGAATATTGTTTGATGTTTATTTAGATCGTATTTGATATTTGTAAATTTTTTTTATTTCGATGAATGTTGGATTAATTAATGTTTAATTAGAATTTACAATTGTCGTCAATTTAGATTGTATGAAAATTGATAATTAGTGTCAACACAAATCAAATTAAAGATTCGGATCAATATTAAATTTGTAGAAATTTCCACCAAAAAAATCCGTTGAAATTTCAAAATTTCTGTTGAAAGTTCACATTTTCGACAGATTTATTTCTGTTGCAAAACCGAAATTTCAACAGAAAAAATCTGTCGAAATTTCAAAATTTCAACGGAAAATTTCTGTCGAAATTTCAAAATTTCAACGGAAAATTTCTGTCGAAATCTCAAAATTTCAACAGAAATTTTCTGTCGAAATTTTGAAATTTCGACAGAAAAAATTTCTGTCGAAATATTTTCTGTCGAAATCATGATTTCGACAAGCCTTTCTGCGACAGATTTTTTCTGTCGAAAATTCCGTTGAAATGCTGAAATCTGTTGAAATTTCTTGTAAAATCTGTCGAAATTTCTGTTGAAATTCTATCTTTTTCTAGTAGTGTCTGTTGTAAGAGTTAGATTTGGACCAGTACCTTAGTCCATGAATATGGATTAAGGATCAGTGATGGTAAGCTCGCAAAGTAAGTTGACCAATCAAACATAAATGGACCTGCACAAGTAGAAAAATTATTACATATGGAGATAGACAGTTCATCAATAATATTTTTATCTTTAAAAACATCAACACATAATACAATAACAAAGGAAAAAATTGCATAAAATTTCTCAAATTAATCGGTGACTGTGGGTTTTCTTCTCGAACAATATATTATCTCACCAAATTCATCCTGTAATTTAACATTTTTCCGGAATATTATCCCAAATTAATTACTAATTTTTGTTTTTCATCCCAATCTATATGAACTCGCCGAATTTTATACCGTAGTTTATCAATTTGTAGGAATTTAGTCCAATGTTAAATTCTGATTTAATGGAAATGATGGTTCAATCTTGTAATTAGTTTGGACGAATTCTGTAGTATTATCTAATTGTTCATGCTAAATTTGCCGCGTTATTACAAGTAAGCAGTCATGTGGCAATTTAACGAACACATACACACTTTTTGTCTCATAATTAATGATAGGACAATTACAAAATAAATAAATTACAGAATGAAATTCGACAGGCTGATAATCACTGATTAGTTCGGAACTTTTTTCGCAATTTCACCATAACAAACATTGTGTCAAACTATTGTATTATTTTAAATAATTTTATTAATGATATAAATATGACTAGATATTAATGTGGTTGGCCAATAAGAGGGAAAATTGCATATTGGAAAACATTAGATACGTAGTTGCATATTTAGTACCATAGTCTAAATATTTATTATAATGTAAATATTACCGTCAAATAATTACATTGAAAAGGATCGGACGGAATTGCAGGTGGCCTTTATATTGTAGGATTTTTTTTTTGAGAAAAAATAATTGATATATTACTCAAAGAATATCCGTAATTATAACATGTCTAATATGTTTAGGCAAAACCTCTAATTCATCGATTGACGCTAATTTAGTCAAATAATGAGCTACCCTATTACCAATCCTACATATAAAGTCAGCTTTAAACCACGAAAAATCTAGAAGTATTTTCTTAATGTCACCATTAATGGGACCGATACTCTTAATCCATACATAATACTCTTAATCAACTCTACCTCCTCCTCCGAAAACAGCTCCTCAAGTATAGGGGTAGGACCGGGACAGGTTTTTAGAAATTCGAATATTTTGGGATGGGATATTGGATTTCGGGATCTCAAATTCAAACCCTGAAACCCGATAGATCATCCAAGGTCCCGAGAGTTGAGGGTACCCAATTAAAATTTGGGATTTGAGGACGGGACGGGGTGTCCCGATAAACTATTCATTTTTAGTTTAATGTAACTTTCAATTTTCTGTGTTAATATTGGTGTCTCATTTCACCATTTTACGCCACGTGCCACTTGGAGTTATGCACCACATGTAAACTCAAATAGGATCTCAAAGCCTCAAGATCTGATGTTATCATAAACTATTAACATGATTTTGATGTAAATAAGCACATGTTGCAAAGTGACATATTAATTGGGGAATGTGGATAATTCATAACACTTGAAAAAGAACATACCAAATTCAAAAGCTAAAGCGTAGAGGGAAGTGCTACCGGGGCCGCCGGTGAGCGATAACACAAGAGGGTCTTTCATGGGGTCTCTCTCCGACTCAATAAAGTAATAGAACAACTGCACTTCATCATTTCTTCCCAAACTTATGTACCTGAAGAAATTTATTAATTAAATAAATCAAACTATTAAGCATAATATATTCATTAGGAAAATATTGTCTGCCGTATTTTTTATTAATTTAAAGAAAGTTAGTTTGTTAGTTATACTTAATTATAAGTTTTTTGAATTCATCAGGTGCACAAATTAATTAAATGTATTATTTTTTCTAACCCGGTTTCAAGCTTGAAGGGAAGGTCTCCTTCAAACCCAGGAAGAGTCTTGACGATTGATTGCGATGATGTTGTTTTGAGAAGAAAAAAGATAATTAGGAATGAAATTGAAAAGATGGAGCTAATTTTTGCAATTCTTCTAACTACGCCAAACCTAGCCATATTTTGTTTTTTCTTTAACAAGGCTTTTGGGACTGGTATTGCTACTATTTATGAGGAAAGCCAGAAATTGGTGATGGGTTTTGGACCTCATAAATTTGACAAATAAAATCAGAGAAAGGATTATCCCTAAATTTGATAGTAAATAGCACATCAGTGCACAAGGTTCACGAGTCTAGGTGATGTTTTAATGTCTTGATAGATTTTGGAGCATATAAATTTTATGTGTGTTAGGCCCACAGGTCGCTTTGGGAAGATTGGACTTCACGTGTTGTATTTGTTTCATCCATATTCGGCCCATCCACACGTACATGCATGAAGGAGGAGTAATGAGAAAAATAAGTCTCACACGGATTGGATTTTAAGACTAATGTATCATCCCTTCTTAAGCTAGCTTTAAGGTAGGTTCGATTCAAGTCTTATGGGTCTTAGCCCGATCCATGTAAAATCTAATAATAGTTGAATAGTGCAATTGTGTGAATTTGACTAAATCGTTCAGTTGAGTTTGGTGCAATCGTAATAAATGTGAAGTACAAATAGTGCAAGTGTTAATATGTGTGTGTATGTTGAAGAGCTAGGTTCTATGCAGATCGATAAAAAGGATAAGGAAAGTAAGGACAAACAATTAGGTTAAGTTATTTCATTGATCTAGAGTTGGGAGAAACATTAAAATGTCAACAATGTCTCATCAGTAAAATTGTTTTTGTTTACAAAACTAATCTATGTAACCAACTAAAATCCTGTCTAATATATTAACATACATGAAGAAAGGAAAAAGAGTGAACTATAGAGCAAAGATGATTGATTGTATGTGATTGTTGCGGATTTTACACACGCAAATAAACGCAAGTGCACGTATCAATCAAGTAATAAAGAGTAAGTATAAGAGTATCGTCTCCACAGGGACTTGACTAATATCTATCAATTCCAATTCCTAATTTACTTTTAATATGGTTCCTAATTCAAATATACTTTTGGTTCTTTATTAATTAGATTAACTAAATGAATTAACTAACCTAAGTACTTAGATTGAGTTTGAATAATGAGAAGAGAAACCTAGGGTTATAATCCACTATGTTATCTATCGATTGCTCAATTGAGATTTTCGTAGCTATTGTGGTGACAAGAGTGCTACCCGAGGATTCAAGTATATTCCTACGTATCTTCCGAATTACATAAGAACCTAATGTATTATCCAAATCGACTCTATTCCTAGATGATTCATAAATAACACAAAGCATTAAACACAAACCTCATGTAGCGGGTATAAACGCCTTAAGTATATTCCTATCCTAAGAGTCGTTTACTATTCAATTTCCTATCTAATCATAATCTCTCTTTTCCAAGTTCAAAAAGAATATTAAATCTAACAACTAGGTGATCAATCAAGTTGCAAGCATAAAGAACGAAATTAAATCAAACACAAGAATTGCCCCTAACTACGAATAATCCAGTAAAAATAATCAAAGTAACATAGTTTCATAAAAACCCTAGATTTTAAAGAATTAGTTCATGCTAAATATATGAAGAAAAATAATAAAGAAAAACAGATCTGAGTTCATGTGGTTTTATAGACAAAACGTTGAATCCGAGATAAAGATCTTCAATATTTCGTTCTTCTTGCTTTGGTGATCTTTAAGACTTCTATATTTTCTTCTTCAATCTTTCTCCAAGTAGATCTTTAATGTTGTAGGTGTATTCTATGAAAGAAGTATGTTTAGATCTGATCAAAGATGTGTAATTTCGTGACCTCGAAGTCCTTAAATAGATCTGCCAAGTTGAGTCCAAGTAGGAGATTTTGGGCCCAAGAATTCCCTTTAAAATTCCGCTGAAAGTCGCGACAGTTTTGCATGTGTCATAACTTTCTGATCCGAACTCCAAATCAAGATCCGTAAAATCAGTGGTGTAGCTAACTCATTCCTCTACATCATAGTCGAAATTCAACTTCATTGGAGCTTCCTTGAAAGAGTTATGGTCCTCGGAGTGCATAATAACATTTCTGACAGCTTTTTCCTTCTTCGTTCTTGCACTATTTGACTTCATTTGATATTTATGTCTTTAGATCCAAAATAGCTTAGGCCTACAAATATGAACACAATATATAAGAAAATACCTCAATTCATACACAAAATAATCAAACCAATGACTCAAGCGACAAAACACAAAACTAACTAAAATTGCCTAAGATTCTACCAAAACTCTAATAAAAATAATCGAATGAGTAAAGGAAATAGACTTGATAACACTGTTTTCACAGAATTATCAGTTATCCACTTGATGCAGTCCGGGATACAAGTTTTCAGTATCGTGAGGTAGGCTGTAACGATGAATATATGCCCCCTCATGTACAGTATTTGTTTATGATTTATGAAGTGTACTATGTTAGAGTCCTATTATTCTACGTAGTTGATGGATTGATTGGAGGATGTCCATTTTTCATATCGCTAATATAACGTCTTGTCATTTGAATTTGACTTGTGGATAAGCTTGGAAATGTGGCCTAGTTATTGTGGATATCACGAAATTCTAATAGTCACAATTTTTTTATATTTCTTAGTCATTAGTGTGACTTTTGAGGAAGACATTTTTAAAAACAACACGGAAAATAAAGAGAAATTGCAATCATAGAAACACAAGTATGTGAAGTATAAATTAAAAAATACAAATTTACGCCTCTAGGCTTTGTCTTATTAATTTCAATTTTTGATTTTCTAGAATATTTTATTCTACTAATTAATTGATTGTAGTATTTTTCAAAAAAAAAAAAATAGATTCACTAAAATGCTCTGAGAATAATATAATCAACAAATGCGTATATCGTCTAAGTATAAAAGTCAATGCAGAAGGTTCACGAGTTTAGAAAAGGAATTATAATTTAAATTCCTCTATTGGGGGTAAATTTCTTCGCTTTTTTTTAACCATTCCGAATTTTATGATACCATGCCATTTACCACACGTTTTTCTGATACCATTTAACTCATCGCTGTTCTGGTGCGACCAGAACAGTCCAGGTTGAAGACGGTTTTTCTTTTCTTTTCTTTTTTTAATTTTGTAATTTAATTATGTAAATAATATTAAAGATGGTCAAAAATTCAAAAATTGAAGAGAAATTAACTATTGAAAAAAAGGATAAAGTTGAAAATCTTCAACGAGAAGGAAACTCCACTTCAAATAATGTTTCCAATGTCCAATTACCTGCTAAAATCAGTGGTGATTAAGGAAGCTTCACCCGTGAGGCGGAGAAGATGGTCAATTTTTTTTTTAATAAATTTAATTATATAAACTTAACTCATTTTTAGAATATAGTGAATGATATTAAAACTTAATAATGAGCAGTTCTAATAGAAAAAAATTAAATTATAAAGACAATGCATTTAAATTATAAAGGTTGACGAAGATGATAAATTTCTTTTGTTTATTTAGATCTCTTTTTTCTAAAATTTATTTGTATAAATTGAACTAATATAAAGAAAACTAGTATACGTCCCGTGCTATGCACGGAAATTTAAACAATATATATGTTAAGTACCTTAGTTAACATATTAGAAATATCTATTGTACGACAAGGTTAAAATATATAAAATGAAATAACAATATTTATATATAAAGAAAAATAAATTGTTAAATATTTATATACAAAGAAAAATAAATTGTTAAATATTAACAAAAAAGGATTGAGGATGGAGTTATATTCTTCAAAAATATATCACTCTAGAGTCTAGACATCTAAGATTACATACGAATATTTACACACCATCAATGTTAAACTAATACCTGCATAATGAGCAAAAGCTATGTTAATAATAGTTTAATATAACCGATTTATGCATGTAATAATTTACTTATTCTCAATATAAGCATTTTTTGGATTTCATGTAAGAAAATGAATTATGACTTACTTTTTTTAGCCTAGAATAGGTCGTCTCTTTGGAAGATGCAAGCATTCTTCAGACCAGTCAACAGTCAAAACAAATTTCACCGCACAAATATTTGGCCTTACAAACTTCGGTGGCACTGGGATGATAAAAGTAAATGCACGATGCAGTAATGAAAAGACTATCTCCCTTAATATTTTGATGCCATTTTGCTGAGTAAAGCATGTTTTTAAGTTAGAGTAGCATTATGATTAGTGTTAAATCTAAAACTAATATCAAAAATTTATATTTATAACTGGTCTTGTAGTTTTTTCAGATATACAACTTCATTGCGAAATATATATTTTGGTTGGTCATCGTATAACTTCAAGTTCATAGTTCCACTGCCATCTGCTATTGTAAGACGAACGCGAAATCTAAAAGAAATACATTTGTGTCAATGTAAGAATAAATAGTTAAAAAAAGATGTATCTAATGAATCAATACCTGAAATTTTGTACAAACCTTCTTGTACTTGGATTTAAAAAAATTAGTTTAAGAAAAGAAAAAATTTAATACCTGAAATTAGCCTTGACCACATCTTCACATGTACGTAGGACAAACCACTTTGTCAAACGAAGATACGCATAAACCTCTACAATTAACACAATGTGCTTCCCACATGTCGTCAACATCAATACTTTGAATACGTGCAATGATCCGAAAAAATTTAATCTGCATTGAGAAGTGTCAAAACAATCATATGGAACTATGAGTACAACAAAAAATTCAAGGAATAACGTACACCCTCATGATGTCCATATTCACGAATCCAAATTCGTTTGGCATTTGAAATCTGTAACGACCTCGATATAGTGAAACCACTTGAACGTATAAATGAGACCATTTTTTTAGCACAACGATCTTCAAAAAACCTAATTTCGAATATCCAAATTATAATTAAACCTAAATACATAATAAGTCCATGAAAATTAGATAAATCATACGTAGTTTGTATATACCAGCTCTTTAGATCATATGTAGAACTTCTGCTGGTATTGAAGTAAAATTTTGAAAATCGATGAGTATACATGGATAAACATGTGTTAAAAGTAGACTTTTAAGAGATGAAAAATACATTCTTTTGTCAAGCAAATAAATGTCGTCTACCTTCAAGATCTCTCACTATAACTCCACATGCAAATATTATATTAGTCCGATCAAGTGTCCGGAATAATGTTTCACCTTCTTCAATGGCAAAATTATCACTTAATACCATACGAACAACTGTCATGCTATAAGACACAAAAAAAAAAAGTTAGAAAATATTTTCAGATGTAAATCTACTTATAATAGAACTAAACTTACGTGGTATCGATCAATTAGAAGGAGTTCTCGTCTTGAAAAACCTTCACATGTTGTATAGCAATTGGTAACACACACAGCCATTCCAATAGTATCTACAATGATGGACCAATCAATTTAGTGAATTATAATTTTTTTAATGAAACTTAAAGCGCACACAAAAAAATTGTCTTACCAATCAATTGATCCTCAAAATTCACATGTTTTCCTATGTCTTTGAGTTGCACGATGGAATTCAAATCCCGTAAGAAGTTATCATTATTTAGCAATAGATTTTCGACCCTTGACTCATTTCCAAATAATAGTTGATAGTGGTGAGGCACAAATTTAAATTTTCTATCTGCTACAATAACACGTACATCACGAACATAGTAAATATTTCCTTCAATAAATTGGTTACTCAGGCGTCCAACATTGGGACCATACACCGCACCTTGCATGAAGAATTTCTGAAAATTTTATAAGTTAATAACATCAAACCACCAATATATTTATTAAAACATATAAATTTAATCATTATATCATTTAGATAGTATATCATGCATTACTTCCTGATCAACGAACACCATCTTGAGAAATCTCTCTCTATGGCTCTTGTTGCACACACATACAATTCTTATCAAACGGACCATGATATTGAACGTGGAACCATGAGGATTCAACAAATGTAGAGGCGTACACACTAAATCTGCCTCTCCTGATATGGAAAATTAATTTTTATTTTTGTTAGATACATTTTGATAAATATGAATGAATGATTGTATTTAATAAGCGAATTACAAATATTAGAAATAATAATATTCACATATTAAAAATCAATCTGTCAATACTTATGAAAAAAAACGACAGTACATATTAAAAAGGCAGGAAGATAGAGGTAGCCAGCACATGCAATATAAAGAGAAGAAAAAAAGTGGCATACAGAACATATGATACGATGATGTAGAGATTTAAAGGTGAGTGGTGATATTTTTTTAAGACAATAAACACCAATAAGCTTAGAAAACTCACAGTGAACATAGGAGAAAGTAATTAATGTTCCCGTTAATTACCTCAGATATATATATAAAAAAAACGACATAAGAATTAGTGGCATGTAATACTTACCTCTTGGATTAATAAATAACACCTTTAAAATCTTATGAAATGGTTTCCTAAGATATTCTTTACTCCACTGCTGTTATCATAAAAACAAAACAAATTAAAAATTAGGAAGGTGAAAATATTATGAAAATTTAATTTCTTAACTAAACCTTTAGCTTCATGCAATGTTGTACATGTTGTGTGATAAGTTATGTAAATGAGGAAGAAGCCATGAAAATTTGAGAAGAATATGGAAGAAAAAGGAGTAAAATATTTTGAGAAGAAGATGGGAAAAATTGAATTGTAAGTGGGTTTGGGATTGTAATTGGTTTTGGAGGTAGTTATATTATTAAGTAAAATAAAAAAAGAAGAAAAACATGGGTTAGGGACTATGTGGTGGGTTTGAAGGTGGTTATAACATGTATTAGGTAATTATTAAGTAAAATAAAATAAATCAAAATAAGGAGAAAATAGTATTTTGGTCAAAACAAATGAATTGAAGTCAAAGACCGCTATGAAATATATTATAAGTAGATTAGGTAATTAGGTAATTATTAAGTAAAATAAAATAAATCAAAATAAGGAGAAAATAGTATTTTGGTCAAAACAAATGAATTGAAGTCAAAGACCGCTGTGAAATATATTATAAGTAGATGCATATTTTTAATTTAACCATATTCAATTTAATTTTATATATGTAAACAGAAAAATAAATTTTAATTTTATTATTTTTAATGTTCTTGTATTTGATTCGATAGGAAATTGAATATAATTTCAAATATCTATGTATTTTTTTAAGTATCACAATTCATATGAAGTTAGACCAAGATCCATCTCTGAGTATCCAAATCTGCAATATATTTTCACAAATTTGGTCAATTAATTAACGATCCAAAAGTAGGATTAACACTTTATATAGAATACTAACTCCTCTGTAAATCATAATTTCGAAAATAATTCACAAATTTGGTCAATTAACGATCCAAACGGAGGATTAACACTTATAGGAACACTAACTCCACCGTAAATCATAATTTCTAATGATCCAATCGGAGGTTAATCGTGATCAAAATCGACCCAAATAATGATCGAATCATCATTTTTTTTAAATTATCGATGTATTTTCAAATTACGGAGGACTTAGTATTATATAATCATCTAATATATAATTTAATCGAAATAATGACCGAATCATTAATTTTTATAAAATTATCGATATATTTTCAAAATTACGGAGAACTTAGAGTTTCATATCCACTGATTTCTCTCATCTTCCTTTGATTTTTATAGAAGAGATTGTGTGATTTTCCGTGCATATTTCATTAAACTAAGATTTCTGGTGTGTTTTATGACTTAATACAAATACTACTTTTGATTTAAATTAGAGATACCTTGCATTGAAACAATTTTTTTCTTTATTCTCTTAAAATATAATATTTTATTTTACTGATTTGGCTGAACTGTGTCAAAATATGTATTATTTTTTGTATCATATAGTTTTTCATGCTTTGTGTAATGTTTAAGGTGATTGATGTCATTAACAACAATATATTTATCTAGGGTATTTTATTATCACTTTTTTCAGAACTACTAAGTAACAACATGTTGCCAACATTGTTGGAGTCGTTGAGATTGCGAATTGCATAGCATGGAAAAAGGATATTTTATATGACCAATCCTGTAAATTTTCCATCAACTTTGCGTCCGAAATTATATTTTCGGTCCAAAACTTGACGGAAGTATCAAATGTGTCGAGGAGAGTTAATATGTGGTATCAAATGTGTATGCTTTTAAAGTTATGGTACCGTAACCTTAAAGTAGGGTTACTTGTGGTACCAAAAGTGAATTTTTTAACGAGATTTAACGAGCACGTGATAATCACGTGTCAATTCCGTCATTAATTTGAAGGAAGTATCAAATCTGTAAAGTGAAATTGGAATATGACACCAAATGTGTCGACAGTAATAGTTGTAGTACTAAATCCCTAAAGTAAGTATAATTATGGTATCAAAAGTAAAAAAATTTAAATAAAGACAAATTGTCCAACATATTAGTTGATAATTGATCGTATAATTTGACTCACACGATACAAAAAAAGAAAAGTTAAAATTAAAATTTTAAACTAAAAAATCTCATATTACCCATCGCATTTCACGAATCCCCCCCCCCCCCCCTCCCATTCACCCACCTCAATTTAAATTTATATAAACAATTGATTAAATTTGTTTATAAATACAATACAAAAAAATTAATTTTAATTTGAATATATATATGTATATACACCTTTCCATAAAGAATGATATTGCATTCTTGAATATTACAAATTCAAATCAACATTAATCATGAATAAAAATGGGTTCGATCTTATAAGATTTTGTGATGATATGAGCATTGTCATTATAGACCCAAAGTCACCAACAGGTGATTTGTCTATTAGAAGGGATTAGTCACTACAAAGTAGCAGACTCATGTTCGAATCCCTGTTGGGAGAAGCACTTTATGTGTCCGACGCGTCTCTAAAGGGATTAAACCCTTGGGAAACCAAAAAAAAAATTATAGACCCAAAGTCGGAAGATTTCTTAAGTTGAAATTCAAAATGGAAGAGATAATCTAGTAACTTATTGAAATTTCAAGTAATTCACGTAAGTTTAGGGTTAATTGTACAACTATTATTTCATAAATACCATATGTTATATAATAATATATAAGTGGAACATTTTGTTAACATTTCAAAAAAATAGACTTCCTTCCTTATGTTTACCAGACATATAAAAAAGTATTTATCACTTTCCTTCCTGAAATTGAATTCACTATAATAAAATTATATGTTTTTTATATTCACATTTCTAGAAATCATATTCTCAAAATCAGATTTCAGAAAGTGGTCCTTAATTTGAAATTGAAAAGACTATAGTGGCTGATAAATTAAATATTGAACCATCTTCAGAAATATAAGATCCTTCACCATATCATAAGTAGAACAACGTGAAATTACAAATAAGTTAAATTGAATACACCATTTCTTCAAATAATTAAAGAGCATGATGTCTTCTTCTTACATGCAGCTACAATGGCTTATAGAATAACCAACGAGAAATCATGCTAAAACATTCTTTTGGCGTAAACTCTGGAGCAGTGTGTCCGGAACCCTGCATTAAAAAAAAAAAGAGTTATATTTGTTCTCACTTTCTTTCTTGGTATTTCAATTATATACGTTAATATAGAGTTAGTTATAGAAAAATTGAGAGTAGAAACTCTTTAACCTTGATTGTTGCAAATGTTAGGTATGTTCCGTTTAGTCGGTATCTTTCCGATTTCCTCCAAATCACTTGCAGATTCCACCATCATGAATTAAAAATGTAAAATTTTACTTACTTCATCGAAACTATTGCCTAAAAATTGTAGAAGATGGAATATGATGGACAAATATAAACGATAAAAATTAGAACAAAAAAATAAACAAAAATTTAAGTAAAAAATATATAAACTGGGACAAAGAAGAAGAAAACTCAATATTGAGAAATGGAAGAGAAGATAAAATTTGAAGGATGAATGGTTATGGTTTGATTTTTCTTATTAAATAGTATAATTAATATGTTGTAGACCCAATTAGTTATCTGGTCAGTCCACCAACATCTCTCATGCATTTCTTTTTAAAATTATTTTTAACATAGTAAAAGATTTTAGTGGAACATAGATAGTTTTATTTTTATTTTATTTAAATACATAATATATAAATAACATATAGTAATATATATCGTATCGGATACGGATATGTAACGGATCGGATCAGCCTAGATCCATATTCGCTCCATATAATTCGGATTACGGATCTTTTTAATCGGATCAGGTCCATCAGATCACTAATCGGACAATTATCCTAATAAATCGGACCGGATTCATATCGGATCCGGATTGAAATCCGCCCCATTGACAGCCCTACATACACTATAATAGAATTGTATACCTAGTAATCACATTTTCAGAAATCAAACTCTCAAAATCAGATTTCATTCTTAGTAAATGGTCCTTAATTCGAAATCGAAAAGACTATAGTCGCTGATAAACTAAATATCGAACCATCTTCAGCAAAATAAGATCCTTCACCATATCACACGTAGAACAACGTGAAACTACAAAAAAATTCATCTCAATAAAAATAAGTTAAATTGAAAACACCATTTCTTCAAATAATTAAAGAGCATGATGTCTTCTTCTTACATGCAACTATAGTGGCTTATAGGATAACCAACGAGAAATCATGCCAAAACATTCTTTTGGCGTATACTCTGGAGCAGTGTGTCCGGCACCCTGCATTAAGAAAAAAAAAAGTCATATTTCTTCTCATTTTCTTTCTTGGTATTTCAATCATATACGTTAAAATAGAGTTAGTTATATAAAAATTGAGAGTCGAAACTCTTTAACCTTTATTGTTGCAAATGTTAGGTCTGTTCCATTTAGTCTGTATCTTTGTGTGAATCTAAGCAACATAAAACAACATCTGTTAATATAAATTACAAAGAAATGCAGAGTTTGTGTAACATAGTAAACTATGAAAAAAAGAAAAAAGAAGATTAGGAAAAACAATTTACCCTGCAATTTTATTATCAACAATCCATTGCCTCCAGGCATCATCAAGCGTTAAATTGAGAGATTTAATCCATTTGAGAGTACTATTATATGGCGCCACCATATCATGATCTCCGCTGTAAAAAATTAAGAATAACAAAACTAAATTAATTTATATATAGTTTAATTTTAAGATGAGGATCACTATAAACAGTTCTAAGGTTACTTACATTTACAAATTACTACTGATTTAATGCAAAAAAATAGTCATTCTATTATTTAAAATTGACAAAAATACTATATATGTTAGGGTAATTTGCGAATACTCCTTAGGTAAGGCCTAATTACAAAAACCCCTCGAGTTTGTTATATTCTTACAATTAACTCATTGTCCCTAAAATATTTCAATTTTGCCATTGGGGATTATTTGTAATATATAATTTTCACATTTATTATTTATAAGATATAACAATTAACACCAAAGTTTTAACATTTATAAGATATTACAAACATTACAAATAACAACCAAAGACAAATTAAAACATTTTATGTTTTTATAATTAGATCTTAGCTTAGAAGTATTCATAATTTGCCCTATATGTTATTTATATTTGAAATAAAAACTCTTTGTGTTAACATTTCACCACTAACCTGTAAACCAAACCACGATATCCTTTTCTAGCAAGTAGTAGATGATACTCTGCCGAACTAGCAACATCCTTGTCATATGTCACATCTCTCACAGTTGTGTTCAATCTAACCCATTCTTCTTTTGTTCCCTGACCATCAAACTTAATTCACATTAATTTATCTATTATATATAACATTTATATCGAAAATAGTGATCCTCCTTGTACCTCTCGAATTTGAAGAGCTTTTCTTACTCGTGCATCATTTGCCCAAGTTTCAGCTATTAAATACATATCACCCTATACAAAAGTTGAATGAATATATGATTATGTGATAAAATTAATATATATATATATATATATATATATATATATATAGGTATTGATATTGGAATATTACACGGCAAGCTGGCTTCTTCCTTGTAGACGGGAGTACAATGGAAACTACTGAATTGTCTTCGGCTACTGTTTTAGGGCACGTCGTATCCAAAATATTGTAGGTATCAAGATTTTCAAGGCACTGTACTTGATATTAATTATGACAACTTGTTATTCATTCATTCAATATTATTCATTCAACACTAATTACATATTATTATTAATAAAAAACTTAATTTACCTTATCAATGAGTTGAAGAGCATACTGACACTTTATATTGTTTTTGTCTGGATTCACATAATTCCCACCACAACCATCTTCGGCTAACTGAAGTATACATATTATTTATAAGATCACAAGATTGACGGGTTTATTGGTAGTTATGAAAACTAATTAATGTGACAATTGTATTTTAATTGGGATTATGTGTAGGTTTTCCCTCATATCTGTCTTTGAAAATAGACATATCATCTTATGAAAATTCTAATACACATATAGGGATTACCACAAGTAATGTGAAGAATTATACACATGTGGATAATACTTCATAATATGGTTAATTACTACAAGTTTGTGGAGTCATTATTATGCTATGTGAATCTATACTACTACATGTGAGACATATACCATGTAATTTGTAGAATTATTAGTATAAATTGGTTAGTATTAATGGTAATACTATATAATGTGACTAATTATTACTGAAATGAGACCGTAGGTCAATATTATTACATGTGAGACATGTAATGTGAGAAATCATACACATTTATTAGTACTAATGATAATACTTCATAATGTGGCTAATTACTACTAATATGGGACAATACTATGCTGTATGAGTCTATACTACTTACATGTGAGATATATACTATATAAAATAATTGTCCCTAACTTGGTTAGTACTAATGATAATACTATAAAATGTGACTAATTGCTACTAATATGATACCGTACTAAGTATGTGGAGTTAATATTATTACATGTGAGATAGTATATATATGATATTATTACATGTTAGATACGTTGAAGAGGGTTGCGGAGAAGAGAGAAGAAAGCTGGGAAGAGAAGCTTTCTCAGCTGAAAAAGAACAAACAATGGCATGTTGAAGTCTATTAAACCGAACGTGAAATCGAACTTTGGAAGTTTTTTAGGTTTATATGTACCATTTATTGATGAAGAATGATCATTTGCTATGATGCTTCAAACATTTTCAAGAATTTATGGATTTTTGTCTGTGTATGTGAACAAGTTTCAGTGGGGATGCTTCTGGCTTAAGAATTTTCTTTTAAGAATGACGAGATAATTTGGTGTTAACTCCAAGAGAGAAACAGCAAAAAAAAAAAAAAATTCTGAATGAAGATTAATCTAAATAGATTTTTTTTTGAATTTTTCTTGAAAAAACGAAATCAACAAAAACGAAGAAAAATGAAAAATTAAATCAGCAGAGTTTTTCGTGAGAGTGAGACGATGAGAATGAGTTTAGGTTTGCAAAAATCAAACCACAATCAATGAAGATATGATCGGTAAACTGAAACGGAGTGAGTATTCAAGGTGGGTTTATTTTGAGAGAGAGAAAAAATTAGAGAAGGAAATTTTGCAATCCATTTTATTTTTTATTAAATAGGATTAACAATATTTATGTAATTACAAAAGATTTTTTTTCCAGATTATATATAAAATATTACTTATTTTATATGTATTATATGTAAAATCTAATTAGTTTAAACTATTTTTTTTAATTTAAAAATCTAGTAAGTTTAATAGATATTTAATTTTTCATGTTTCATTTAAAATATCATTTAATTTATATATATTATATATAAAATATATATATAAAGCCTAATTACCTTAAAAGATTTAATTAAGATAAATTTATCCAATAGTATTAATAATTTAACTATTTTTATAATTGGGAGTGAATGCTTCAGATTTATAAATTGTGGGGTAAATTTGATGGTCCAAAAATATGTGGGGCAAACTTTGCCATAAAGATTTAATTATGGGACAAATTTTAAAAAAATTTAATCCATTTTTCGTCCGAAATTGAGAATTTCTTCAATTATTGAACGTACTGAATAGGTAACTGACAGATAAGTAATGGTATGAAATATGTCAGATGAAAAATTTATGGTACCATACCCTTAAAGTAGGGTAACTTATGGTACCAAAATGAAATTCTCTCCATATGATTTAAGTGTTTCACCTTTCATTTGAGACATTGGATTAATGGGCACCCCTCAAACCCGGCCCATCAAAATAAGAAAGATTATACGAAGAGTTGTGTCCACTGCTTAGGGATGTATCTCTTCATGATCAAGTGCTTTAATTATGGTCTAGATGAAGTATCATTAATCATTATAAGTGTTAATTATATTAGCATGATACGGTACGTACGCTCCCAGGGAGCTTTACTTTTTGTTTTTTTAATCACTAGATTAAGAAATATAAGTTAAATTTATTTTATTGGTATCAAAGTACAATTATTTACTGAATTTTCAAAAATTCTATAGTAAATTTTCTTTTAAGAATGACGAGATAATTAGGTGTTAATTCTTTATTAATTGCCATTAACTACTACATAATATATAATTACGTTGGAGCTAACTGAGATTAATTAAAGCCAAAATAGGAAATAAAATTAACAATGTACCTTATAATATTCATCTGAGATAAGTCCCATGTTGTGAGCATATGGCACTTTTTCATTATAAACCAGGTATACACTTGTTACCGGGTTGCCAACAAAGTACCCCTGATCGAACATTAATTGAAAACAAATTGATAAATGTCTTAAAATAAAAATTGTAATACATCATGGAGCTGGGGAATTAATATATCATTACTTGGAGAGACATTTGTGGAAGACGACCTGCTTCATTAGCTGTAATTTACATTGCACAGCTCATTAGCCTTCATGAGGAAAAATAGTCTAATACGTGGTACTAAAAATAACAGCGTTATGTAAATAAAACAAAAAAGAAGAGAAAAAGCGTTACGACTTATGGAGAAAACGTCACAAAAGATTTAACCATGATTTTAAAAAAAATGCTAAACATACATTTTTGGGTTTTTTTTTCTCTTTTATTATGTTATGTTAACTCCAACCAAGGAGCGCGAGGAGGGTTGGAGATGGCAAGGGGGAGGGTCTGGCTAGGCGGGCAAAGGGGGGTTGGGGCTGTCAAATGTGTAAAAATGTATAAAATTGAATTAAATGAATGTTGATTGTTGTTCGGCTAAAGATGAGAGACAAGGTGGGTCGAAAGGAGGAGGGGTGTTAAGTAACCCAAAAAATAAAAAATAACGGCGTTACGACTTATGAAGAAAACGTCACAATAACTATCAAGCAATGGGTGGCCGCCACTTGTTGTTTTTTATTTTTTGTATATATATATTATATAAATAAAAATGTGTAAAATTGAATTAAATGAATATTGATTGCCGTTTAGCTGAAAATGCAAGGTGGATCGAAAGGGGAGGCATGGTCAAGAGGGCAATGGCAAATGAGCATCGCCAATTGCCCTCCGGTTTGAGATGCCCTCATAACTAGTCACGATAGTTACAATATTAAAAAAAATGTCACTTTTTGTTATATGGCTAAATATTTAATGTCATTGATATAGTTACAAGTAACAATATAATGCATCAGAATAATAAAAATTTCAATAAATAGTATGAAGGACATTTATAATTTGCAATAATTTTTATAATTATGATTATACATTTTTATTTGTGATATTTTTTCTATATCGTCACTGTCAATAAGAAAAATATTCATTTTAGTATATGTGGATGTCATCACTACTACCTTTATGTATCTCCCAGGCAACCATTGGAGCAATCTTTCCTGCATATGAGTCTCCTTCAATGTATAGAGGATTTTGGAGAAACATAGGATGAATCAAAAACCACTGCACATTGTATTCAAATAAATAGATAAGTTATTTTTTAGTTTAATTTCATGACAACAAATATTATTTTTTTAAGAACTATTTATTTTTCATTAATTGAACCTTTGAATAGTTTGATTATTATTCATTTTGAAGGCCTAATAAAGCTTAATTGGGTCAAATCAAGTGAAACTGAGACATGCAAAATATATATTTAATTTGCGCTTCAAGCAATTTCATGAACATGCTCAAATAATTTCAAGTGAAGAGATTTCCTGATGTCATGGATAAAGCTAAGAATTCTTACTCTTAATTGTTTTCTAAATAATTATACAAATATGAAAAAAAAAAAGTAATAGTTTTCTAAAAATAGACATGAAAATACCTTTTTTTAATTTGAGATGGAACCTGCGTTTAAAGTACCCCTTTTGTAAGAAATATCCCGTCTATATATCTATACATCTATCTATCTATCTATATCTATATCTATCTATTCTATATACATATAAAAGTACGGGTTGGTCACAAAAATTTCTTCCCTTTTTTGTGATAACTAATATACCCCTACTTAAATGATAAATAAATAATTGAATAATCATACTTCTACATGAAAAGAAGTCTACTTTAATAAAAATATACATCTTTTTTATTTCTCAAATTACTTTCTCTAAATCCAATCAAACAATATTACGCAAATCGAGATTATTTCATAAACCTCCACAACTTTTTCAAACACCAAACAAATAGACATGTTGTCTCTTTCATTTATGTAATTCATAAATAGTACATAAATAAAAGTCACATTCACATTCACATTAAACATTAAGGATTTTTTGGATTCACATTCACATTAAACATTAAGGATTTTTGGCAAATTACTCCATGTGAATGTGAAAAAACCCTCACTGTTTAATGTGAATGTGATATGTTTAATTATCAATGTGTCTCTATGATATGTAAAAATAGATATATTATCCTCTTGTGATATATAATAATGAGATTTATACATATTTTTAGTGAAGGTCTTCTATATGCGATTCATAATGCAACTAAAACTTTAACTTAATGTGAAAAATGACTAATATTTTAAACTCTACTTTGATAACTTACACACTTCACTTCACTGACATGTGACATGTTTAACAATGTTATATCGTCTAATAGTTCAATTATTAAATATCTAATTTTTTGTAAATATTTACAAGTACTATTTGTTATTTCATGGAAAATCTTTTTCCTTTTATGCAAAAAAGTCTTCTTCTTTAATTATGAAAAAAATATATATTTATTTATATGTTTCTTTCTATTGTGCATTTCTTATGGAGGAGATAAAAGAATTATTAAAAAGAAAAATAAGTTTGCGATTCAAAATGGGGTTAAAATTTTAGGTGCATTATCCAAAAAAAAAAATTAAAGTCGTCTAACTCCGCCACTGGATGCAGGCAATGTCCTTTTATGAAAATATGAAGGATATTTTGCTCTATCTATTTATTATGAATAGTTAAACTGTCTTTTACGAATAAAACTATAGGTAATTTACTACTAACTCATATTTGTTAGAGTTAATTACAGAGACCTTCCATGTGATTTTGTGTATTTCGCGTTCAAACCCCTCAAAGAATTATAATTACAGAGACCTCCCCTGACGTTTGTAAATCTTACACCCGTCAATCCACCGCTAGTTTTTACTCACGTCATCACGAAAAATTGAAATCCCATTTGACTCTTTAGGTTATTGTATCTCTTTTCATGGACAGTTATAGGGGTGGGCGTTTGGGTCGGGTTTTTTGGGACCCGTCCCGATCCGTTTGGGACAAAAAAATGGGTATTTCGACATTCGGGTTCGGGTACCCGAACCCGAAATATATTTTCGGATTGGGTATTGGGTATTAGTTTCACACCCGAACGGGTATTTCGGGTACCCGTTCGGGTATTTAAAAAAAAAAATTGGCCCAATAATGATTGGTAAAGATCCGAATGATTAGTTCAAATGTTAAATATTATTGAATGTGATTTGTGATTTTGTGTCTATTGTAAGTTGTAACTTTCATGCAATTGTGATATTTAATATTTTGATGCTTTGAGACTTGAAGTTTGATTTGATTGTAATATATTGAATACTTGAATCTTGAAGGCTTGAGACATTTGTATTGTTTTGTTTTGAGTTATTATGTACAATTAATGTTTGAATTCATTTATTTACAATTTTACGTACATATATGTTAAAAAAAATTCTTGAAAAAAAAGTGTGAAATTTCAGGTACCCGAAACCCAATACCCGAAAATTTCGGGTACCCGCCAGATCGGGTCGGGTTTCGGGTGTGAGAATTCACTACCCGCCAAGTCGGGTCCCCGACCCGAAATACCCAATACCCGACCCGTGCCCACCCCTAGACAGTTATACCCTTATTATGTTTGTTGTTTGGGAGGGGTTTCAATGCAATGATGTGGTTTGTTTTGGGTGTAAATGTTATAATTATAAAATAAATTAAAACATGAAATTGTTTTATTAATGTGTATATATTAATCTCAAACTATTATCGTAATATTTTAAAATTGAAGTACAAGAAAAAATGAATGAATTATTGTCAATCATAAGAACAAACAAACTTGAAGATAAATAAAAGGCCATTATGAAAATGCAAAAATATTAAATTATTCATATTTGATTTTAATAATTTCAATTCTTTTTCATAATTCTTAAAAGAATTGAAGTACAAGGATACTGAATTAAAATTAGGTTAATGAGGAAAAAAATTGGACATAAATTAATACCATTGTAAAAATGCTAAAAATTAAAAGCATTATAAAAATGCTAAAATATTATTAATTAACATATACTTAAAAAAAATCAGAAAATTTTAATTAAATTTTTTTAACAAAAAATTTAAAATACTTACTCAAATACTCATTTACTAAAATATTTAATAATTAATTAATTTATTTCTTACTTAAATAACATTTACTATAAAATAGTAAATAAATCTTGATTACATATTTATTAAATTATTTTACAATTATTTATAAATTATATAAATTAAATTTATATTTTATATAATTTTAAATAAAAAATTTAATAAATATTTGTTTACAAAATTTAAAAATACACATTCAAATACCCTTTTAATAAAATAGTTCTCTAAGTAGAATTCGCAATTAATTTAATTGATTGGTTTTTCTGGAGAAAAAAAAAAAGAGATACCCAATTATTATAGTTAAGATTATAAAATATGAAAATAAAATGTTATTTAAATATTTATTAATTTTTTTTACTATTAATAAATCATATGAAAAGGATATAATAACACTTTATAAATTGTTCTTATTTTCATAATTAATAAACTATATTTTTGTTATTATAAATTGTGGTCGGGTTAGTTATTTTTCTTTTTTATGTATAAACTAAATTTTATTAAATGTTATGGACCAATATGTAATTATAATTTTTTGTAATGTTTTGCAAGCCTCAGAGGAGGTTGGAGAAATTGAAATTGGTGAGGACAAAGGGGTAATTTCACACATTATGTACACATTTGTTAGTCTTCATTAGGATTTTGTAAGATTTTGCAAATTTTAGGGAAGGTTTATGTAAATATGATTTTTCAATGTGATTAGACGCGATATACATCAAACCACAAGCAAGCCCTTTGTAATTAACTCTATATTAAAGTTTTCAATTTAGGATATATAAACTGACCTTCCGAAGAAACATGTATAGATCTTTCGGTGATTTTGAATCTGAGGTATAGTATGCTTCAGGATTGGTGGCATACGAAAATCCTGTTCCGGCAGGCGAATCAACGAATATAATATTGGCCATCTAGAAAATCATGACATGTTAAAATTCCTCTAATTTTGATATAAAAAAAATGAAATTGTAATTAAATTTGGGGTAAACACCACTTTTGGTCCCTCTTATCATTAACTTTTTACAGAGTGGTCCCTCTTATGTTTTTTTTCCCACTATAGTCCCTACTATGAATTATTTGTTTCACTTTAGTCCTTTTCAAGTGGTCCAAGGCGATTCCGATAACATGTGATATGCTAATGAGGGCAATTTTGTCATTTCAAGTAAACTAACAGGGATATTTTCGTCTTTCTAATTATTTAAAAAAAACTAAATATATAATCTCTTCCATACTAGGCTTTCATTCCAATCCAACTTAATCGTACATTTCGTTCCAAACTAAAGTTTTTTCCTAAAATCTTTTTCAAACACCAAAATTGCTCACCAATTAAACAATATCTCAAATAGTCTCAATAGTGAACGGACGAAAATGCCCTAAAAAATATTCATATGCATGTCACATGTTATCTGAACCACCTGATAAGGACTAAAGTGAAACACATAATTCATAGTAGGGACTAAAGTGAAACAAATAATTCATAGTAGGGACTAAAGTGGGAAAAAAAACATAAGAGGGACCACTCTGTAAAAAGTTAATGATAAGAGGGACCAAAAGTGGTATTTACCCTTAAATTTGTGAAAGAATTAATAATTCCGTTGTAAGAGTTAGATTTGGAGAGGTACCTTAGTCCATGAATATGGATTAAGGATCAGTGATGGTAAGCTCGCAAAGTAAGTTGACCAATCAAACAAAAATGGACCTGCACAAGTGGAAAAATTATTACGTAGGGTGATAGACAGTTCATCAATAATATTTTTATCTTTAAAAACATGAACACATAATTCAATAACAAAAGACAAAGTTGCATAAAATTTCTCAAATTAATCAGTGACTCTGGTTTTTCTCTCGAACGATATACTATCTCACCGAATTCATCCAGTAATTTAACATTTTTTTAAAATATTGTCCCAAATTTATTACTAATTTTGGTTTTTCATCCCAATCTATATGAACTCGTCGAATTTTGTACCGTAATTATCATTTTATAGGAATTTGGTCGAATGTTAAATTCTGATTTAATGAAAATGACGGTTCAATCTTGTAATTAGTTTGGACGAATTCTGCAATATTATCCAATTGTTCATGCTAAATTTGCGGCGTCGTTACAAGTAAGCTGCCATGTGGCAATTTAACGGACACATGTACAATTTTTGTCTCATAATTAATGATAGGATAATTACAAAATAAATAAATTACAGAATGAAATTCGACAGGCTGATAATCACTTATTAATTAGTTCGGATTTTTTTTGCAATTTTACCATAATAAACATTGTGTCAAACTATTGTATTATTTTAAACAATTTTACTAATGATGTAAATATGACTACATATTAATGTGGTTGGCCCAATATTTGAAAACATTATATACGTAGTTGCATATTTAGTACCATAGTCTAAATATTTATTATAATGTAAATATTACCGTCAAATAATTACATAGAAAAGGATCGGACGGAATTGCAGGTGGCCTTTATATTGTAGGATTTTTTTTTAGAAAAAATAATTGATATATTACTTAAAGAATATCTGTAGACATGTTCAGGCAAAACCTCTAATTCATCGATTGACGCTAATTTAGTCAAATAATGAGCTAGCCTATTACCAATCCTACATATAAAGTCAACTTTAAACCACGAAAAATCGAGAAGTATTTTCTTAATATCACAATAATGGGACCGATACTCTTAATCCATACCCCAACGTAATACTCTTAATCAACTCTACCTCCTCCTCCGAAAAGAGCTCCTCAAGTATAAGGGTGGGATCGGGACAGCTTTTTAGAAATTCGGGTATTTTGGGACGGGATATCGGGTTTCGAGATTTCAAATTCAAATAATGAAACCCGGTAGATCATCCAAGGTCCCGAGAGTTAAGGGTACCCAATTTAAATTTGGGATTTCAGGATGGGACGGGGTGTCCCGATAAACTATTTTTTTTTAGTTTAATGTAACTTTCAAACCACCTTGGATCTTTTGTGTTAATATTGGTGTGTCATTTCACCATTCTGCGCCACGTACCACTTGAAATTATGCACTACATGTAGACTCAAATAGGATCTCAAAACCTCAAATTTCTCATCTCATCATAAACTATTAAATCATGATTTTGATGTAAATAAGAACATGTAAAAAAAAAAAAAAAGTGACATTATAATTGGGGAATGTGGATAATTCATAACACTTGGAAAAGGACATACCAAATTCAAAAGCTAAAGCGTAGAGGGAAGTGCTACCGGGGCCGCCTGTGAGCGACAACACAAGAGGGTCTTTCATGGGGTCTCTCTCCGACTCAATAAAGTAATAGAACAACTGTAATTCATCATTTCTTCCCAAACTTATGTACCTGAAGAAATTTATTAATTAAATAAATCAAACTATTAAGCATAATATATTCATTAGGAAAATATTGTCTGACGTATCTTTTATTAATTTAAAGAAAGATAGTTTGTTAGTTATACTTAATTATAAGTTTCTTGAATTCATCAGGTGCACAAATTAATTAAATGTATTATTTTTTCTAACCCGGTTTCAAGCTTGAAGGGAAGGTCTCCTTCAAACCCAGGAAGAGTCTTGACGATTGATTGCGATGATGTCGTTTTGAGAAGAAAAAAGATAATTAGGAATGAGATTGAAAAGATGGAGCTAATCATTGTTATTCTTCTAACTACGCCAAACCTAGCCATATCAAATTTTATTTTTTCTTTAACAAGCCTTTTGGGACTAGTATTGCTACTATTTATGAAGAAGGCCAGAAATTGGTGATGGGTTTTGGACCTCATAAATTTGACAAATAAAATTAGAGAAAGGATATTCCCTGAATTTGATAGTAGATAGGAAATCAGTGCACAAGGTTCACGAGTTTAGGTGATGCACTCTTCCCTTTCAAAAAAAAAAATTAGCTAAGGATATTATCTTGTTTACTTTAACCGAAATCCATATTGAAAGGTTTATAATATGGCTAGCGACATTGCCAGAGCAAGAAATGTTGCTGTCAGAGCAAGTTTCTAGAAATTCCAATCTTACCCTTAATGGTCAAACATATTAATTACATAGCCAATTATTATTGAAAATGTTCTCTTTCTTCATTAATATATATATATATATATATTATATATATATATATATGTATGTATATTTATTTCATTTTTAGTACTTACCATTATCATCATACATTTATGGAATTCAATTTCTTCTACCTTTTTATTTATAATGTTTTCCATGAACTTACTGAATGAGTAAAAAAAATTTATGAACACTTATGTCATTTTTCAATTATATATATGCCAATTTGCCATTTATCAAAAAACAATTATGTCAATTTGTCTTTATATCCATTAGTTTTTCATGTGTAACAAATTATTTTGCATTTGTGGTATGAGATAATGATTCGGATCATGGATCAAATTTCATTTCAAGTTATGTTTCGGTCAGCTAAATATTTAAAAAAAAATCAATTTTTTTCCGTAAACTTTAAGAAAATACGAAATTAAGAAAAATAAGATAATCAAAAGACAAACAAAAAGTTTTGAAATTACACCCTATTTTTCATTTCCATTGATTCAAAAACGAAAACATTTCAATGTTTTCAATTGATACGATGAAATTTTAATCCATGATTTCAATATGACGAAGATTCTAAGATCTTATGTGGGATTTCTGTCAATTATGTTTTAATTGCATATAAATGAAATAATATTGAAAAAGTATAACAAAAAATATATATTATAGATTTTTTTTCTAAATTCTGCTTTTATTTTTTATTTTTTTATAATTAAAGTTTGATTTAATATTCCGAGATCTAAGTAATGGATTCAATCACTACAAATACGATATAACTAAATCTATCACAATTGCTCATTTTCGACTACAAAGGCTTTAAATACCCACACAAAAAAAAAAGATTAACAGATTTTCTTGATTACAGCCAGAGTCTATTTTCACATAATTTGGATTAGTAAAAGAAAAAAAATTGTAATTAAGTTTAAAAAAAAATAAAAGAATAAGTTTCTTAGTTAAAAATACATAAGGTAGCAAGGTAGGTATTCAAAAAAGTAAATAAAGAAAGAGGTGTATTTATGAAGAAAGAGAGCAACATATTTTCTCAATTAATGACTGTGCAATAAATATGTTTTGAACATGAAGGACATATTAGGAAGTTCATTAAAATTGCTCTGGCAGCCACATTTATTGCTCTGGCAATATCATTAGTTTAATAATATTTGGGAACTAGTGTAACCTACTCAAACCCTAAAATAATGATTTATTATAATTCTTTTGAAAGTAAAATGAACCATAGAATGGAAAATTTGTGCCTACCCCGATGGATTATCGGGATATTAGATGAATGTCGCATAGGTATGAAATGACAATTTTTTGTCATTACATGTCCATGTATAGAACAATTAACCCCAATGGATTAAATTCATTGGGGTGAGATCTAAATAACTCGATAGAATAACAAAATGTGTAACATTGAATATACTTTAATTTTCAATGAAATGGATTTTTAGAGTGATGTTGGAGAGTTGAGCGGTCTTCACGGCCTAGACTGACATGTTTTAATGTCTCGATAGATTTTGGAGCATATAAATTATATGTGTGTTAAGCTTACATGTCGCTTTGGCAAGATTGGACTTCACGTGTTGTATTTGTTTCACCCACATTCGTCCCGTCCACACGTACATGCATGAAGGAGGAGTAATGAGAAAAATAAGTCTCACGTATTGGATTATAAGACTAATGTCACCTTGGCAATTCTCCCTTCTTAAGCTAGATTTAAGGTAGGTTCGATCCAAGTCTTATGGGTCTTAGCCCGATCCATGTAAAATCTAATAATAGTTTAATAGTGCAATTATGTGAATTTGACTAAATCGTTCAGTTGAGTTTGGTGCAGTCATAATAAATGTGAAGGGAAAATTGCTTTTTAGGTACCATAGGATAGGCTGACTTGCACTTTTGGTACCATTGGATATAAAAATGTAAATTTGGTACTATAGGATAGGTTTTCACTGTAATTTTGGTACCAAATCCAATTTTTTTACAAAGTTAATGGCAATTTACCCCCTACTAAATGCATAATGTTCAATTTAACCCCTCGTGGTTTAATTTTATCCGAGATATTGCATTTTTGGTACACAGCTATAGGCCAATTCCCACTTTTGGTACACAGTTTTATGTGTCCAACAGATTTGGAACACCTCTTTAACAAAAGTTCGACACATTTGGTACAACCGTTAAATAAATTGCAAAATCACCGTTAATTCCGTTAGTTCGACACATTTGGTACACCTATTTTACAAAATTGACATGCTGCCCAAAAAAAAATTAAACTTGATAAACTTTTATAAAAATTATCATATGTATTTATTATATTTATCATATCATATTTATATAATGATAAAAAAAATATGTATTTATTATTTATATGACATGTAAAATATAATAAACAAGTTTATCAAGTTTTAATTTTTAAAAATTATTTATAAAAATAGTTTATTATTTTTATGGTTTATTATTTATAAAATTATTAAAAAATATGTCTTTATTATTTATATGACATGTAAAATATAATAAACTATATAATGTCATTTATAGTTTAATATTGGAAGAATAATAAAATATAATAAAAAAATTTATCAAGTTTCAATTTTTAAAAATTATTTATAAAAATAGTTTATTATTTTTATAGTTTATTATTTATAAAAATAATTAAAAAATATGTATTTATTATTTATATGACATGTAAAATATAAAACTATATAATGTCATTTATAGTTTAATATTGCAAGAAGAATAAAATATAATAAACAAGTTACTTTAATTTATCATATTTATAAAAATTATTAAAAAATATGTATTTATTATTTATATGACATGTAAAATATAATAAACTATAATGTCATTTATAGTTTAATATTGGAAGAAGAATAAAATATAATAAAAAAGTTTATCAAGTTTCAATTTTTTTTTTCCTGGGCAGCCATGTGTCGCGCGAATGCCAATTTTGTAAAAGAGGTGTACCAAATGTGTCGAACTAATGGAATTAACGGTGATTTTGCAATTTATTTAACGGTTGTACCAAATGTGTCGAACTTTGTTAAAGAGGTGTACCAAATGTGTTGGACACATAAAGCTATGTACCAAAAGTGAGAATTGACCTATAACTGTGTACCAAAAATGCAATTCTCTCCTTTCTTAAAGCACGACACACAACTAGCTAAATTAAGACTTCTAAATTACAATTTTACGGATGCTCGTACCCTATTTTTATTTCTGTCCTTGTACTTCCAAAAAAAACTTTTCAATGAAAAAACAAACTACGTACCTATTATATAAATTTCTTTTGACTTATGGTATAAAATATCGATTTTGACGAAGAATGATATCATTAATTCAAATTCTATTAAGTTATGACATTTACAGCAATTTTGCTTAATTTCAACTCATATATGTGCAACTCAAGCTCAATAATATAATAACATTTTCTAGAGCAATACTCTATTATGAGTATATATTTATTATTTAATCATCATAACAAATTTCAACTAGAATGTAACAAATAATTCAACATAATTTCAATCAGAATGGCAACTGATTTGGACATGTGGGGTACCTTAACACTGTGGATTTTGCCTTCGTGTCAAGTCATATGATTGTAACAAATTAATAATTCAACAATTGAAACTGTCTCTTGAAATAAAATTTTGTTGCTAGAATTTAATTGTATAGAGAAAAGAAGCAACAAAACGATGATATGTACAAGTTATTACTTGATATCATAATGATATAGGAGCAAAATCTTGGAAAGCTCCGGTCCGGTCAGGATTGGACTTGGTCCTAGCGATCCGTGTGGCGTGTACACGATCAAATAATTAAGACATACGCTAGTCATAAAAATAACTATGGGTAAGATTTGCAAATCCCCCATAATTAGGAAACATGAGTGATGTAGTAATCCGTTCCATTGGTATTAGGACTACTCGCTAAGCGCACCTCGAGACAAATGTAGTTCTTAGCGGTCAAGATTCTAATCGCAAGGCAGGTTAAAAAGAACAGGAAAATGACTAAGCGATCCAACATCCAATTACAGACTCGTATCTCAATTAATGGTGTCCCAAATATTGTCAAACTTTATATCCAACTATCATCTCAAATCTCAAACGCCTCCATATAATAAAATTATTTCACAAACATGAATTTTTACTTCATCAAAAAAAATATATATATATATTATGATTTTTTACCAAAAAATATTATGATTTTTTACCCTAACAAATATACCCATTATCTCAAATTTCTATCTTCCAAAATATATTAAAATTTTACTAACTCTTATCCTAACATTATTATTTAATTTGACATTCTTAAAAATTCAACAATTTAAGTTATACTTAAAATATTTTGCATATAAATAGCATGGAGAGTATTCTTGAAAATCTCCAACTCATGAACTAGCAAAATTAAGTCAAAATTGATTCATATCAGCCCTACATTCCAAGTTTGGTTCAATTTTATTGTCGATCATGAAATTGTAGCCATATATATTAAGTTTTAAACGAGTCGAACATGAGTCTAGCTTAATTAATTTGACATATGTTTATATATATATAAATTATAACTCTTACTCTGTCGAGTCTAGATCCAGATGTTGTTAATGTTAAATCTTGTTCAATTTTTATTTTGGTCATGTATGGAGAACAAATAGTAATTAATAAAAAAAAAAATTTCAACTCTATAAATTACATCCCAAACCAATAAAGTAATCAATGCATAGGTTAGAAAATTGGAAATAATGCTATTGAGCTACAGCTAGCTTATTGCCCACCAGCCTATAGCATTACTACTAGAGGAAAAAGGAAGAAATTCACTTTTGTCACATATATATATATTGCAACATGTACAGTATATATATATATATATATATATATATATATATATATATATATATATATATATATATATATATATTTCTACCAAAAAAAAAATGTACAGTATATATTTAGTATTTTTGTGGTTAATGTCATTGATTTTCTGATCCAAAGCCAATTAAAGCTATTACATCAGGGTCTATACAACATTTCACTCGAGGCTACGGCTCCTTTCTTGTGAAATATTTATATATATTTTAAAGGATAAATTATTAATTTGAACACCCTAACTCGTAAATTTCGTTATTAAGATTAAGAGTAGCTGACCGAAACTACCGTAAGTGAAGGTGCGGATTGGCCAAATCAGTATCGAATATTGTAGGCGCGTGTGTGAATGCAACATGCTATTTTTTAAAATTTATTAGCTATGAGGTAACATACAACGTTAGAAGTCATACAAATTAATTAATAAACGAAATTGTAATTTTCCATGTTCATTAGCATTATTATGACATTATATTATTTTCATTCATTATTATGTTGTGCATGATCAATTTTCTTACAGAGCTATCATGTATTTAGGTGGTGTTTTCAATAACTTAAAAGAATCAATTTTCTGTTTTTTTCCTTCAAAAGTGTTTATAATGGTGTTTTCAAAATTAGCTTATGAATTAACTTCTCTAGAAACAAGTTAAAAAGGACAGAAAAGCAAAAACTGATGAAAGGTAGCTTTTAGCTTTTAGTGTTCTTTTTTCCTCCTAATTTGCAAACACTACCCACTTGTAACAGTTTTTCTCTTAAAATGCAAACACTACCCACTTTTTATTCTCATCTACTTTTAAGTGATTTTTTAAGAATCTCTAATCTATGTAAAAGTTCAAGCAATTGAAAACACCACTTTAGCCTAGAATAGCAAAAAGTTACTAACTTCAGGCACAAAGATAGATATAAAAATAACAAAAAGGACAAACATAACAACTTTGAAATGCCAAATGATCATTGTTCTATGTTATTTAAACTTTGGTTTTAGAGTGAATCCAGGGCGGATGTATGTTATCACTTGGAGGGGCCTGGCCCTCCCAAATATTTTGATTTTTTTTAATACAATAAATATTTTTATTAATATTTATATCCAGATGTATAAACAATATTTTAGTAAATAGTATAGTTCATTGAAGTTGTATTTGTGTTGTTAAACACAAATAATTATATGACTCAATTAATTAAGGAGGTTGACAGAAAAACTACACTCCATCTCTTTCTTATGTCTAAACCAATTTATTTATCTTTTAATTATTTGTTTACTGAATACATATTTAGTTATATGCATATAGCAAATTTCCTTGTCTAAATTTCAATAAATTTCAAATTTGGTTTTGTAGATACAAAGTGCATCTTCAAACTTTTAACAAATTTCAATTTGGTCCTGTAAACAAAAATAGAAATTTGTTGAAAGTTATGCATATAGAAATAAAATTAAAATATAGTAAAAGTTAAGGGATCAAAAGTGTGTGAAAAAGTTCCATTAAGAAAGGGTGTACTTGGAATTCCTTGACATCCCTTTAATAACCAGACATGAAAA
The DNA here is from genome assembly GCA_038501285.1 of Penstemon eatonii. Taxonomy (NCBI): domain Eukaryota; kingdom Viridiplantae; phylum Streptophyta; class Magnoliopsida; order Lamiales; family Plantaginaceae; genus Penstemon; species Penstemon eatonii. Next base: position 7,242,857 of record CM076710.1, read on the forward strand.
ATTAATAGCATGTCAGAGTCAGACCTGGAGAAAACAACAAAATAATAATAATAATAGTACTCCATATTAGTACAACTCACTGTTAATGCAATAATTTTTATAGGTAACGAGAATATCTTTCAGTGTGGATTTTTTCTATAAAAAGAAAGACAGATTAGGCAGGATCCACGTGGCAACTCCTCAGAGGTTGTAAACAGCCAAAAGAGGATAAAAAATCACAGACGAATCATGCTGTACTATACAAAGTTACAAACGTTTTTACAATACTAAAAATGGGAGAATTTCGTGGAGGACCACTCTGTCAATTTACAAGTTGTACTTACTACTTTTTCTTATTCAAATTATTTCTATATGGTCCCCCAACTAGACATTAGAAAATTTCACATCTGTTAGGCCATCTCCAATGGTTGAGGGCTAGCCCCGGGCTTCGGAGCCCGGGCTAGCCCAGGGCCAGCCCGGGGCCCTGCTGGTCGTCTCCAATGGTTGGGGCTCCGTGGGGGAATTAATTAAATTTTTTTCCTTTGCCCACTCTCACTTAATATTATAGTTTTAAATTTAATTTTCTTGTCTATTTTAGTATGTATTTAAATTTTTAATTTAGATTAAGTATTAATCTAAATTTTATTTGTATGAGTGTTAAATTAAATGGACTATTTCTATATTTATTAGTATATCATAATTTTATTTAAAATATGATTAAATAATTAATCATATTATATACTATATAATTAAAACCCTAATTAAAACAACACATTAATTAAAAAATACATTAATTACTATAACACATTTATTAAAATAAAACACTAATTATAATAACACATTAATTAAAATAACACATTAAATAAAATCACATTAATTACAATAACACATTAATTAAAATCACATACAACACATTAATTATACAAAATTAACCATACACACATTAAATAAATCATACACACATTAATTCATTAGAAAAAAAAAAAGAAAAAATTGCCTACATTCACTAACTGCACTGAAAGGCCCAATAGAAATATGAATCTCCTCAGCCCAACCCTAAAACCCCTTTGTATCACATAAAGTTCATATTAAGACTCAGCCAAATAACGAACGGCGCATTCATCTCTACAAAGCTCAAGTGGAATAACCTAGGGTTTCTGCAACTCGTACGCAATGGTTACTTACACGCGCCCCTTTTTTCTCCATCAAACCCACGCGGGCCGCGGGCTGGCCTGCGTGCTCCGCGGAGCCCGCGGCCCCGCCCGTTCCACCCCGCTGCCGACCCCGACCCCGGCCCCTCTCCATCTCCAACCGTTTCCCCCGCCGACCCCGGCCCCGGCCCCGCGGCTGCCATTGGAGATGGCCTTATGAGTCTCATGGATTATTAAACGTACATACCTACCCTAAGGAGTAGATTGTGTTGTAATAAATACACTTTTAATTTTTTGAGAAATACACAGAATTGACTTGAGGAGATAGGGATAGGAACTTGTAAATAGGTTATGGAGAGTTTTGAGAAAATTGGTATGACCACCACATCTCTATAATGAAATAAGTGCTAATTATTTAGGTTGTCACACTATAGTCTATCAAAAATTCAACATTGTAAACACCAACCATATGAGGCATCAACTAGAGACATGAGCTAGGGTTTGGGTCTTTTTTATATAAAATATAATAATAGATTTTATGTAATTTTTTATGGGCGGAATTATTAGAATTAGAGTGAGTAAGCGTGTACATTGGACTATTAAATATGAGTTGACTTGCTTATATGGTATTACTGTTTTCTAATATATATATATATATATATATATATATATATATATATACTAGCTTATTCCCGTGCTATGCACAAGCCCAAAAATATTATATTTCAATTACAGTGCATTTTGATCACTATAATTTTCATGCCTCTCAAAATTATAATTTGAATACCTTTTTACAGTGCTAAAAATATTTGTAAATATATAATTTAATCAAAACAGATGTTTCATATATCTTTTTTCTTCATGTGATATGGACTTTGAATATATTTAACTCAATAATATCAAGGAAAATTCACTCAAATTATCCCTCAAATTTATTGTGAGTACACGAACAACTATAAAAGTTTGATAAGTTAACCCATGTGTATTCGATTCATAACATTTATCATGTTACCTCGTTATTATGCCACTTGTTGAGATGTCATCATAAAAATAATTTTTATTCAATAAATTCGTTTGATATTATTTCATGATTTAAAAAAATTCTAAACCATCCATTAGGTTTAGTGTAATTACACAATCTCCATCAAACTTTAAAAAATTACCCAAACTATCTCGGAGGTATTGGATCCACCGCTTCATCATCTATGCGACTACATTTTGATAATTCTAGCAATTTAGTTAGTTTTTTTTTTTTAATGAACTTCAGCCTCCAATATTGTAGCTTGTGTAATTTCTAAACTCGAAGGGTGGTCTATGTATGCTCGCTAAATCTTTATGTGTAATTTGTGCTATTACCCATAATATCAATTTATGCTCGAGTGGAGAACATGTTAAATTAGACTTGTAGATGCAATAAAGTATAATTAAAAACAATTAACATTACACTAACTGTAAAAAAATAAATAAAATAATAATCTCTCGTAAAGTAGTTTATTATAAATTTCATGTCATGAATGAATTATTTGGTTCATATACAATGTGACAATCAACATATAAAAATTGTAAATAAAGTTCGAATAAAAAGTAATAGAAGAAAGAAAACAAAGGATATACAATATTACATTTGAAGATAACGAACTCCATGCCCTTCTTCAATATCATTTTGTAACCAAATTTTTACAAAGTTCTTTATTGATAATGATAGTGCAGGTCTCTTGTCAAACTATTTCTACTTGTAATGGTACTAAACAAAAACTTACAATTCAGAATTAGAATTGATCATTGGGTCTTAAACTCTCGAATAACGTTCCATTAAAAACTCATCATCTGTGTCAAAAAAAATGATAAATATCATTATATCAAAGATGTCTTAAAACAAACAAAAAAATATAGAAAAATATAGTTTATTAAGTAATCGAAGATATGAACTAAAACAATCAGCAAAGGCATGAAAAATGTTATTCTGAGCAAAAGATCAAGATGTTCAAATTCAAACCTGAAAGAAAGAAAGAAAACATGGTTAATCTACAATGTAAAAGAAAAAATATAAAGAAACAATACAAATTAAATAATTGAAGAAAATGGTACAAAATCAAATAATGAGCCAAGACATATTTTGAGCAAAAGTTTAAGACGCTAATTTTTATAATGAACTCAATTTCTATTACAATACTAATTTCCGTAATTAAGGATATCTGTTTAGCATATCAATTAATTGGTTAAAATATTTTTTAACTAAAATTGACTCAAATGTTAAAAATTCTTGAAGCTTTTGTAGATAAGAGAATACCCAATCATTTTTTTTTTCATTCAAAATTCTAAGAAAAAATAATCGAGTCAAAACTTACGAATCAATGTCAAAGAAAACCATTTGGTACAACCGTTAAATAAATTGCAAAATCACCGTTAATTCCGTTAGTTCGACACATTTGGTACACCTCTTTTACAAAATTGGCATGCGCGCGGCACATGGCTGCCCAGAAAAAAAAAAAAATTTGAAACTTGATAAACTTTTTTATTATATTTTATTCTTCTTCCAATATTAAACTATAAATGACATTATAGTTTATTATATTTTACATGTCATATAAATAATAAATACATATTTTTTAATAATTTTTATAAATATGATAAATTAAAGTAACTTGTTTATTATATTTTATTCTTGTTGCAATATTAAACTATAAATGACATTATATAGTTTATTATATTTTACATGTCATATAAATAATAAATACATATTTTTTAATAATTTTTATAAATAATAAACTATAAAAGTAATAAACTATTTTTATAAATAATTTTTAAAAATTGAAACTTGATAAACTTTTTTATTTTATTTTATTCTTCTTTCAATATTAAACTATAAATGACATTATATAGTTTATTATATTTTACATGTCATATAAATAATAAAGACATATTTTTTTAATAATTTTTATAAAGAATAAACTATTTTTATAAATAATTTTTAAAAATTAAAACTTGATAAACTTGTTTATTATATTTTATTCTTCTTCCAGTATTAAACTATAAATGACATTATATAGTTTATTATATTTTACATGTCATATAAATAATAAATACATATTTGTTTATCATTATATAAATATGATATGATAAACATAATAAATACATATGATAATTTTTATAAAAGTTTATCAAGTTTATTATATTTTTTTGGGGCATGTCAATTTTGTAAAAGAGGTGTACCAAATGTGTCGAACTAACGGAATTAACGGCGATTTTGCAATTTATTTAACGGTTGTACCAAATGTGTCGAACTTTGCTAAAGAGATGTACCAAATGTGTTGAACACATAAAGCTGTATACCAAAAGTGGGAATTGGCCTATAGCTGTGTACCAAAAATGCAATTCTCTCTATAAAAAATCTTAGGTTACTAAATTATAAGCTAATACTTAGGCATGATTTTAGTTACTTTGATTATAAAATTTTGGTGTACTATAAATTTCCTTTTCATATTCTCTTTATGTTTATGTTTATAAATCTTTCCTTCTCCTATATATATATATATATATATATATATATATATATATATATGAACTAAAACAATCAGCAAAGGCATGAAAAATGTTATTCTGAGCAAAAGATCAAGATGTTCAAATTCAAACCTGAAAGAAAGAAAGAAAACATGGTTAATCTACAATGTAAAAGAAAAAATATAGAGAAACAATACAAATTAAATAATTGAAGAAAATGGTACAAAATCAAATAATGAGCCAAAACATATTTTGAGCAAAAGTTTAAGACGCTAATTTTTATAATGAACTCAATTTCTATTACAATACTAATATCCGTAATTAAGGATATCTATTTAGCATATCAATTAATTGGTTAAAATATTTTTTAACTAAAATTGACTCAAATGTTAAAAATTCTTGAAGCTTTTGTAGATAAGAGAATACCCAATCATTTTTTTTTCATTCAAAATTCTAAGAAAAAATAATCGAGTCAAAACTTACGAATCAATGTCAAAGAAAACCATCACATCTAATATGATAAAAAAATCAAGTTGGCCAAATAAAAAAGGTATATATATAAAATGATGAATTAAACAATGGAAAAAAAAACATAAATATCTTATGAAAATATAAAAAAAAAAAATAACAAATAAACTACAATTCAGAAGAAAACAACTAATATATAACAATTTAAAACAGGCAAAGCTCATCTAAACATTTAAACTTCAAGAATCAATCTAATAAATATATATAGTGATATTCAATATAAGCATAATTTCCTAACTTTAGTCTTACCGGAGAAGAGCGACCAATATCATTCTTGATTTCACCACTTTCCCCTCTTAATTTAGCTTGCCTAATACCATTACCTGCAAATCAAGCATTCATCACATGAAAATGAAAAAATAGAAACCACTACCATATATAATAATGAAAATCATTGCATAAATAAAACAATGACTGAAAATACTGACCAAATAATTAGAAATCATATATGAAAAACAAATGAAGAGATAGATTTAAACAAATGACAAATGAAGATTGAGGTTTTGTGAAATCGAGACCCGCAAAATCAAGTCATCACCCTTTCAAATAGAACCGAGATTCCTGAAATCGTCTTAAAAATCAACATAACCAAAAAAACATGATAATCATTTTTACCCCTTATAACAAAAAACGTGATACTTAAAATGGTCTTTGACCAATTTGGACTGAAATTCTAATTTCTGGTGTTTTTGAATTATTTTTATTATCTTGAAAATTGTGATTGGTTGATTATAATTGATATTGTCAACACAAAAAATTTAGTAATAAAAGTAGCTAAAATCATGCCTAAATGTTAGCTATGAGTTACGATTTCACACCTTAATTATGTACACCTACAAGTTTGGAAGGTTTACAAATTTCAAACTTGATTTTATTTTATATAAAGAATGAGAGAATTGCATTTTTGGTACACAGCTATAGGTCAATTCCCATTTTTGGTACACAGCTTTTTGTGTCTAACACATTTGGTACTCCTCTTTAACAAAGTTCGACACATTTGGTACAACCGTTAAATAAATTGCAAAATCACCGTTAATTCCGTTAGTTCGACACATTTGGTACACCTCTTTTACAAAATTGGCATGCGCGCGGCACATGGCTGCCCAGAAAAAAAAAAAAGAAAAAATTGAAACTTGATAAACTTTTTTATTATATTTTATTCTTCTTCCAATATTAAACTATAAATGACATTATATTTTACATGTCATATAAATAATAAATACATATTTTTTAATAATTTTTATAAATATGATAAATTAAAGTAACTAGTTTATTATATTTTATTCTTCTTGCAATATTAAACTATAAATGACATTATATAGTTTATTATATTTTACATGTCATATAAATAATAAATACATATTTTTTTAATAATTTTTATAAATAATAAACTATTTTTATAAATAATTTTTAAAAATTGAAACTTGATAAAAAAAATTATTATATTTTATTCTTCTTCCAATATTAAACTATAAATGACATTATATAGTTTATGATATTTTACATGTCATATAAATAATAAAGACATATTTTTTAATAATTTTTATAAATAATAAACTATAAAATTAATAAATTATTTTTATAAATAATTTTTAAAAATTGAAAATTGATAAACTTGTTTATTATATTTTATTCTTCTTCCAGTATTAAACTATAAATGACATTATATAGTTTATTATATTTTACATGTCATATAAATAATAAATACATATTTTTTTATCATTATATAAATATGATATGATAAATATAATAAATACATATGATAATTTTTATAAAAGTTTATCAAGTTTAATTTTTTTTTTGGGCAGCCATGTGCCGCGCACATGTCAATTTTGTAAAAGAGGTGTACCAAATGTGTCGAACTAACGGAATTAACGGTGATTTTGCAATTTATTTAACGGTTGTACCAAATGTGTCAACTTTGTTAAAGAGGTGTACCAAATGTGTTGGACACATAAAGCTGTAGGAATTGGCCTATTGCTGTGTACCAAAAATGCAATTCTCTCAATTTTATCCCTTGAAATCTTATAAAAATTTCACATCGCCTCCCTGATATTTTTATAGGCGGCACTTAATCCACTTTTATTATGATAATATATTTTTTACCCATTGTGTTATGATAAATGTGACAATTTATCCCCCTATTTAAATAAAATAGTTTGCATGCATACTCTCAATTTCGGCAAGTGAGTTACATTCTCCGGCTGAAGGGGGTAAATTGCTTCATTAAAATTTTACAGGAGGTAAATTGATTTTCTTCAAATTATAGAGGTATAAATTAAACATTATGCATTTCATAGGGGATAAATTGCAATGAAAAACATTTAGGGAAAAATAGAGCAAGTGTTAGTATGTGTGTGTATGTTAGAAGAGCTAGGTTCTATGCCGATCGATAAAAATGATAAGGAAAGTAAGGACAAACAATTAGGTTAATTAAGTTATTTCATTGAACTACAATGTCTCATCAGTAAAATTGTTTTTGTTTACAAAACTAATCTATGTAACCAACTAAAATCCTGTCTAATATATTAACATACATGAAGAAAGCAAAAAGAGTGAACTATAGAGCAAAGATGATTGATTGTATGTGATCCACTTGATGAGGCCCGGGATACAAGTTTTCAGTACCGTGAGGTAGGCTGTAACGATCGATGAATCCCCCCCGCATGTATAGTATTTGTTTATGAAGTGTACTTTAGAGTCCTATTATTGTACGTAAATAGTTGATGGATTGATTGGAGGGTGTTCATTTTTCATATCGCTAATATAATGTCTTGTCATTTGAATTTGACTTGTGGATAAGTTTAGGAAAAAGGTGTGAAACAAATATATTTATGTAATTACAAAATGAGACAGCAGAAAAGTTAAAAATATCCTTCTACCCCCAGGGGCAGGACCACCCCCCATATTGTATGGTCGATCGCTTCCCACGATTCCTACCATTGCTGCCATTATCAAATCATTTTCACCATCAAGAAACGTGCAAAAGACCCATGGACCACGTGTGGCTAATAAATTATGTTTCTTTTATTTAGGCCATCTCCAATGGAGAGGACTAGCCTAGCCCCGGGACTCTAGAGCTCCGGGCTAGCTCTGTCCTCCTCTCGGGTCCTGCCTAGTCGTCTTCAATAGTAGGGCTCCGAAATGAAATCAATTTCATTTTCAACACTTGTCAACTCTTACCTATACTTTTAGCTTTAATTTTGTTTTTAATATTAATATTTTAAATATTAGTACTTGTAATTAACTAATTCCGTATTTTGTTTAATTTTATTTTTAACTAATTCCGTATAGCCACCACCAATATTGTAGTTTAACTAGAGCTCCGGGCCAGCTCTGTCCTCCTCTCGGGTCCTGCCTAGTCGTCTCCAATGGTAGGGCTCCGAAATGGAATCAATTCCATTTTCAACACTTGTCAACTCTTACCTATACTTTTAGCTTTAATTTTGTTTTTAATATTAATATTTTAAATATTAGTACTTGTAATTAACTAATTCCGTATTTTGTTTAATTTTATTTTTAACTAATTCCGTATAGCCACCACCAATATTGTAGTTAAATAATTAAATTTTTAATTACAATAAAAGATATTAAAATAAAATGGGCTATTTATTTATTAATCATTTGTCCATAAATTAATTTAATTACAATTCTAATAAATTATTGATGATTTTAATTTTCAAAATAACTAATTTTATTATATTAAATAATCAAATTAAAATTTGACGACTACATATATTTATTAAATATGTACAATAAATATACTAACACATTTTATTAAATAATTCAACACTACAAATTTAATTTAATTAAGAAGAAATTTTAATTTTATTAAAAATTACTTAAAATAATTAATCATACTATATACTATATCTATAAGCATATCATAATTATTTAAAGTAACACAATAATTATGATATAGTATATATCTATAAGTATACATAATTATTTAAAGTAACATAATAATTATGATAGGGGCCGTTTGGTAGAGTGTATGAGATTAAGGTGGATTAGATTGGAGCCGGATTGAATGTCATATTAAAATCATGTTTGGTAGATTTGATTGACTGCTTCCATGTTAATTTTAAATTGATATAGATTATAATTGTGATTTATTTATGTAATAACCCTATATTAATTTAACACTCATACATATTGTTATTAATAGTTAATGTATGTATAAGTTTAGAAATTAAATTTCATTAGTAAAATAATCAAAGTGTAAACATATAAATCATAGGGGGTAATATTGCAATTTTATAAAAAGAAGGTATTTAAAGGAGTCAAAACATCACCTAGGTTAAAGTAATCAAATCTTTGTGGGTTTCCCTCGCGCCGAACTGGTTAGCAATTTCTACTTCAATCTTTAATTGTCTAAGTAATTGTAATATGTGCTAGTGTGATAGTGAAATTTATGAGATATTACATCTATTAATACATTCAGTTTTGCAATTTGAAGAATGATAAATGTGCTATTGCACATCACGGTTCCCAATTGAAAGGTTTACATATTTTATTGATATTTCATTGTATGCAAGTAATCTAATGACTTAATTAATTTATGGAAAGCACAATTATGTAAATTGATATGAACACTGCCGAACCAAGGTGCTAGTGAAAGAATTAATTATGGGCTAGTGCTGGATTACATTGGAAGTGGATTAAGTATTGAACAATTTCAACTTTATAGCAGTAATTGGCCAGGGGTTGTTAGGCTCAGATTTCAGTTTTCCTAGTTAATTAATCTTCCAAATTTGGAAAGCTTATTTTGTATTTTATTATGTTTAGATTTTAGGGATCAAGCTTAATCGAGATTTTGTGGTGCTCGAGATAGTGTGACGTTGATTTAATTGAGGTAAGGAGTTTTGGCACTTCCTACTCTTATCCCATGTGAATATTGTGCTTACCAAGTGTGCAAATTGCCAGTGTTTCATTATCTTTGAACTATTTGAGCCATTGTTTAATTACATGGAGATACCGCATTCATTTCTACTTTAATCTCATATTTGCCTATGAATTGTTTGGGCCCTTTCGGGGGATTGTCGGCTTAGGAGCTAGTTCCGCCCATTGTATTGTATTAAGTTTGAGCCTGGTTACTTCTCATAACCAGTTTCAACTTTTGTATTTGTATTTGATAAGTCGATGTCTTTGTCACGGGATTAATGGTGGCCATAGGGTTAATTTGTGAGTTGCATTGAATGTTTATCTCCTGCATTTTTCAGTTCACGAAAGTGTCACATTGTCTATTTGCATCATTATTGAGTATAGATATGTGCATGGATTTGACAGAGGTGCCTTAAACTTCTTATTGAGTGAGCAACTCACCCCTTGCTTGATATTTTGCAGATCGTTAGACAGCTCAAAGTTGGGAGGTTGTGATTTCAGAGTTTAGTCAGTGATAGGAACCCACTAGTTATTTGTGCTTTGTTACTTTCTCTTAGAGTTTTTAGACGTTCTTAATTTGAGACTTGGTTGGTTAGGACTGATTGCAACTTAGTATTATAAAATTGTTCTTGGTGGTCATTTTAGATACTATTCGAACAGATCGTTAGTAATTATTTCTTTTTATTTTGTTATATTCCAACAGTTAGAACAGACCGTTAGTAATTATTTCTTTTTATTTTGTTATCATTTTTGGAAATGAGTTTAAACCCCAAAACTTCGCGTCGGCAGGATCGAAATGATAACGCGACCATAACGCCTGTATATAATAATAATAAAAAGATAAAAAGATAAAAACTTGGGGCATGACAATTTATGTATACTATTTTTCTATTTTCAGATATTTGAGAAGAATTTATGATATTTAATGTAATGTTAAAAAGAAAATATGTAAATTTGAGGTTATTAGTGATATTTACCTAATCCATACTTACCCGGATTAACTAATCCACCCACGCCTGGGTGGATTATAATATAGTCTTAATACCGGGTCGTAAGGATTTAATCCATTTGACCCGGTATTAGAGCAATGCCATCAAACATTGTATTATCCCATATTAACCCATATAATATTACCTATTACCCCATATTAGGTCCTACCAAACGGCCCCTATATAGTATATTTATAAGTATGCATAATTATTTAAAGTAACAAAATAATTATGATATAGTATACATAATTATTTAAAGTAACACAATAATTATGATATAGTATATCCATAAGTATACATAATTATTTAAAGTAACACATTAATTATACTATATAAATCATACTATATAACAATTAAAAGAAATAAAATAAAAAAAAAAAAAAAAGGAACCATTCAGTGGCGGCACCTGTTTTAAAGAGGGGCCCAGCCCACGAGACCCCTGGGCTTCGCCTAGCCCTGCACCTAACTCGTTTCGTCCTCCCAGTCGTCCCGCCCCGCCACCCCTGTTCATTGGAGAAGAGTTCTCCTCCGCCCTCGCCGTCCCGCCCCACCCCGTCCATGGCCCTCTCCATTGGAGATGGTCTTAACTTTTTGGGCTCATATATATTGTTTTGGAAAAGAATGTTTGGGTTATTTGCTAAGGCTGGGTTCAGTTGGCTTCATAGTTAATTGGGCAAATTGTGTAATTGGGGCCATAATTTAATTAGATGTATAATATAATATGTTGTTCGCAAATAATAATCCGATCAAATTCAATTGGGCTAATAAATTAATATTCAATTTGGTTGGACTAATTAATGGACAAATGTGAAAATTGACAAAAATACCCTCGAAGATAGAAGTGCATTTTTTGCATTTTCCTAGTTTTTTTGTTTTTATATAAATAGACCTAAACACATAAGAGTACTTTTGCATTTTTTTAAATGCAAACCTACTCCCACAAATTACCAACAATCAAATCATACAATTTATAGGCAAAGTAATAATTAATACAACCCAAAACATCAATTACAAAAATCTATAATATGTCTTTGGTATAAAATTTGAGCATGCTTGTGTAAACAAATACACCACTAGACATTACATTCAACCAATATTTCAAAACACTTGAAAATAAGTTCCAAACTAGTTATCACCAAAACATAGCCGATTTTGTATCCAGTTAGCTCCAATCATTTATAAGTATCTCTTTCAAACAATGATCAATTATTGTTCTTCAAACGCATTGCAAGTTCTACGGGAATCATGTGCTCTGCCTTTAGGCTGGTGTATTGTCACCGTATCGTGGTATAGAAGTCTATGCACAAAGACAAAAAATTTATTATGTAAATTCAACCAATAATACAAGCCTGACCATATAGTGAATATAAAAAAATTTATGAGAAAACATGAAGCAGTTTATATTAAAGTAGTTCAAAATCGCATTGTTACAAATTGATGAGAAAACATGAAGCAGTTTACATTAAAGTAGTTCAAAATCGCATTGTGACTTTCAAAAGCATCAATTATATTGAAGTTGTAAGCATCTCAAAATTCATTATAAGAAGTATACATACCCCTCCCCCCATACATCTGAAGATTTGCATAAATTCAACTGTCTTATATGGAAATCTAGCAATAATCCCCCTGCATAAAAGTTGATAATGTGCAAATACCCACTTGCATTATTCTGAAAACTAGCAATTACCCCCCTCCCATGTACATCCTTGCATAAATTTGATTGTTTACTACACAAAACTAGCAATAACCCAGTAGTTTTTAGCATCATTAGAAAACCCAACATACAACAAACATTGCCTTTATTACATTTTCGTTAAACACATCCACAACAAATTAAAATACAAACACAAAACATTGAAACACCAACAAATCATTCCATAAAGTTTAGATAGAATAGACCGAAATTGGGGGAAACATGTGATGCTAGACAATACACTGAAGTTGGATTTACAAGTAAACAAATTAATATAGTTTCGGGATAGACTCCATATAATTGAGGTAATAAACCACTTTCTTGGAACTTCACTAAAAGCAGCTCTAATGCCATGAAAATTGCTCTAATTTTTCCATATTCAATCAAAATCCAACCCCTCTTCCTATAATGATGTGATTTGCAAGATCCAACTACCCATAAATCAACAACAATATATGACTCAAAAACTCCATTATCAGAGAGGTAAAACCAAACCATAAACATGAAAAAATTCGAATTTCTTGTCCGAATAAAGAGGGAGTAACAAAAGAGAGTAAATTTTACCTGAGGAATCTTGGAATTTTGACAATAACTTCTTCAAATCTGGAAAATTCATGATAGACTAATATTTGCCCACATATAAACCCTAAACTAGACGAGGGAAGAGTGCAATAATTTGAATGTCAACATTTGGGACCTTGAGGAAGGATGAAGTTGTAATGAACAGAGAGAATAAAAAAAATTCAATTTTGTTAAAATTTGATTGGTTTTTGTTGTAATTAATAACAGGGGCAAATTGGGGTGGAGAAAATTAAATTGGGCCAATAATTCTAATTGGAGGGGGGTTCAATTATAATTGACCCGATAAAAGGGGTTGGCCCACAAATTGAGCAAATTAGGACGGGTAGCCCGGATTTTAATGTGACCAACCAAACAGAAAATTGACAGCCCAATTAATTTAACTAAAAGAGACGAATCTGTTTCAAAATATTTAAGAGGAACAAAAATGCAAAAATTAACCAATGAGTGAATTTCACTTTTGATACCATAACTCAACCTACTTTAGGGATTTGATACCACAATTATTTCTCCCGATACATTTGATACCATAATTCAACCTACTTTAGGGATTTGATACCACAACTTTTTCTCCCGACACATTTGATACTTCAGTCAAATTGGAAACGGAATTGTCACGTGATTGTCACGTGGCCGTTAAAACTTTGCACATTTGATACTATAACTTATCTTGACTGATAATTTTACCCCATAACATTTCAGGTTACCAAAAAAACCCCACATCTCCAAATTTAGTGACGATTTTAGTCCACATTGTTGCAAAATTTCCAAATTGACTCGAATAAGACCACGTGCTAACCAATTTAGAACTTTACACATTTGATACCATTACTTATGTTGACTGATAATTTTACCCCATAACATTTCATGTTACCAAAAAAGCCCCACATCTCCAAATTTAGTGACGATTTTAGTCCACATTGTTGCCAAATTTCCAAATTGACTCAAATAAGACCACGTGCTGACCAATTTAGAAAATTTTACTTATTTTATTTAAATAACTAATTTAATTTATAAACAATATTAATAAATTAAATAATACATTAACATAAATATCACAAAAATTAAGAAAACATATTATTTTTAAATACAAAATTTATATAATAGAATTAATATATTTTATATATATTAAAATAATAAATTATATAATTTAAAACTATTTAATATTTATTAAAATATTAAATAATAAATAATTTTAATTTTAAAAAAAATCCCCACCCCACCCACCACCTCCCCACCCTTCCCCCCTACCCCCCGATTCCAGGCCGTCGGCGGCCTGGGTCTTCTGTCCCAGGCCACCGCCGGCCTGGGTTCTTCGATCCCAGGCCACTGCCGGCCTGGGATCTTCGGTCCCAGGCCGGCGTTGGCCTGGGACAGAAGAACCAGGCCGCCGGCGGCCTGGGAATCTGGGGGTAGGGGAGGGGTGGGTCGGGTTGGGTTGGGTGGATGGGGTGGGGATTTTTTTTTAAAATTATAATTATTTATTATTTAATATTTTAATAAATATTAAATAATTTTAAATTATATAATTTATTATTTTAATATATATTAAATATATTAATTCTATTATATAAATTTTATATTTAAAAAGTATATATTTTCTTAATTTTGGTGATATTTATGTTAATGTATTATTTAATTTATTAATATTGTTTATAAATTAAATTAGTTATTTAAATAAAATAAGTAAAATTTTTTAAATTGATCAGCACGTAATCTTATTCTAGTCAATTTGGAAATTTGGCAACAATGAGGACTAAAATCGTCACTAAATTTGGAGATGTGGGGCTTTTTTGGTAACCTGAAATGTTATGGGGTAAAATTATCAGTCAACATAAGTAATGGTATCAAATGTGTAAAGTTCTAAATTGGTCAGCACGTGGTCTTATTCGAGTCAATTTGGAAATTTTGCAACAATGTGGACTAAAATCGTCACTAAATTTGGAGATGTGGGGCTTTTTTGATAACCTGAAATGTTATGGGGTAAAATTATCAGTCAAGATTAGTTATGGTATCAAATGTGCAAAGTTTTAACGGCCACGTGACAATCACGTGACAATTCCGTTTCCAATTTGACGGAAGTATCAAATGTGTCGAGTTGATTTGAGTTATGGTATCAAATGTGTCAGGAGAAAAAGTTGTGGTATCAAATCCCTAAAGTAGGTCGAGTTATGGTATCAAATGTGTCGGGAGAAAAAGTTGTGGTATCAAATCCCTAAAGTAGGTTGAGTTACGGTATCAAAAGTGAAATTCTCTCATTAACCAATTAAGAGAACAAAAATGCGATTTCTCTTTACTGAATAATGAATTGTATTTTGTATTGAATTTATAGATAATTTGGTACAACAAACAAATGAAATTTATTCAATTTGGTCTTTGTACGATTACATGATGAATAGCAGATTGAGGAGTAAACTCTCTCTTTTTTTTTCTGTTTTATTTTTTCCAAATTTATGACTTAAATACAGTTTCCTTTTTGCATTGTGTGACACAAATGCAACAAATAATAACTTGGAGGAATTGTCGCAAAAAAAAAAAAAAAAAAAAGGAAAAAAAATTATGAACCTCATACATATATATGCAAGGATTCATCATATCACTCGTAAATATGCAAGGAATCAGACCTTGCTAAAATGAAAATTTCACTCTCTTTGTCGGCAATGCTTTGTTCGTTTCCTTGAAGAAGTTGTCAGAATTAACCCTTGTCTTCATTTTTATCCACTTGTAGAAATGAATTATTTGAGCAACTTTCTGGAAATTAGTGAACAACATAAGTCAAGCAATGTTATTAAAATTGGACAGGACCGGCCGGTCCGACCGGTTCAACCGCGAACCAAAAGTTGGTCCGATTCGGTTTACCCCCTAAAACCACCTTACTTAAAAACCAGTCTGAACTGGGTTGAACCGGTCCAAAATCGGTGAACCGGTATAGACCGGTTCAACCCGGTTCCGAAATTTTTTTTATTTTTTATTTTTTGATTTTTGTAAATGTTAATATTAAACTAAAAATTCTTGTAAAATGTGGAATTCGAACACCCAACCTCTTAGGTGAAACATAATTTCCTTACAGTTTAAGCTACATCATTTTTGTTGAACTTTTAGAACAAATTAAAGTTTATAAATATAGAAAATGTAGCCAAATTAACATTTTATACATTATGAATGAAAATTAATACTCAAGTAATAATTTGTTATTAAAATTTGTTCTATAAAATATTTATTTTCAATATTATTTTTAGGATAAAGAGTCAACTCGATATATTATGCAAGTTTGACTTTGAATATTAGACTTTTATACATAACAATATTTTAAAATTTATGAATTTCTTAGTTTGTTGTATTTTTAACTTACACTTTTAATTTTTATAAAGAAATGTTATGAGCATACAAATTAGTATCATATTACCGTTATGATATAAGTTAGATAAATATTATATGATTTAATTTAAATATATTATAAGATTTTGTATATATTTAATCAGTTGTAGGATAATGTTTAAATTTTATGCATATTACATATACTTTAAAATTAAATATATTTATTACATTATTATGACGTCATTCGGTTCGACCAGTAAAACCACTGACCAGTCGACTCACCGGTTCACTATTCGGTCCGGTTCTGAAAATATTGAAGTCAAATGAAGGACCAACAATATTCAATATATTAATTTAGAATTAATTAGAGACCAACACATGTTGCTCAGTAAATCAAAAACACACTACCTATAATTAAACTACTTGACACCATAATTGACTGCCCCGACATCATAATTGATTATCGTCAAATTAAAGTAATTAGCACTCTTCATCTTGTCTTGATATATCCCAATGTCAAGATCTATGTAACAAAGGGTGTGTGGATGGGTTTTGGCCCGCTCTCGCGGGTCTTGTGAGACCGAGCCAAAACCCTTTCAAATGAGTTTTCCCCAAACTCATAAACCATCAAAAACCTATTTAGAAACTCACACTCAAACTCTTCAAACCTATAAAACATTGATTTGACACCTACCACCTACTTTTTTCCCCAAATCTCACTAAAAAAGACATTGATTTGATACCTATTACTTACTTTTTCCCGTAAACCCCAACATCCAAACCCAATTCAAGTGAGGTTTCAACTTATTCAAACCACAAAATCCAAGAGCCAAAACTCATCCAAATGAAGTCTCAAAGTTTCATCGAAACCACCAAAACCAATTTTTTTAAACCGAGACCTGCGAGACCGAGCCAAAACCCATCCAAATAGACCCAAACATACGCTCCCCTTGGATCCTTGGACACAAACGGAGTCATGTAATACCAATGACGATTACGGGGTACAGTGATTACCAATGACGATTATGAAATTAAGTACGGAGTAATTGGCATATTTGAATTTTCAATGCAATTTTTTTTAATTTTGACCTTCTCTTACATCTCGGTCATGAAGGTCAAGACACACTAATAAATTAAAAAAAAAAGTAGAAAGAACATGTATGGATTAGTTTAGGAAGGATACTTTTGACATTTTACCATAAAAGTGATTAATCATAAAGTTTTTTAATCTATATTAAAAGTATGAATGTGTGAATTAATATGAACATGAGAGAGTATCAATCATTTTCTTTAGCATGAGTATCGTTCCTTTGGTTGTTATTAATTATAGTCCATTTCTCTTTATTTTGTTGGAATCCCAATATTAAGATCAATGGCTCATGTCTGCAGGGCTTAATTTCTCATTTCGATCAAGTAGTATTGGGTTATAACGGACTTCATAGTTTTCTTCTAGGGCCATAAATGGGCTTCAACTGATACAAAAGTCCAAAAATAGTTAGTTCTAAAACCGTGTCCAGTTAGTTTTCAAGCGAGATTATCTGCTAATAGTTCAAGCCTGAATCCACCTATTCGGTTCAGACCCGAAATCATGCTAGAACTTAAGGCATAGCTGTATTGTCAAGAAGCAGATAATTATACTGTGTATTGTTAATTATAAAACTATGCATTCTAGCTTACATATTCTACAACAAATATGGCAACTCAATTAAATTAAGTCACTTCACAATGGCCCAATAATTTGAGTCGCTAAGTAAATAGAACAAACAAACAAATAGAGAAAGCAATTACCAAACAAAGCATCCAAGCTAAGCCGAGGCAGAGACTTAAAAGTTATATGTAGGTTCCTTTCTAGTTGAATCGAGCTCTTTAATTACACTTAAAAATCTTCATAAAACTTGTTTGTATCAAATTAGTCCCTGACTTTTATGAGAAATAATAATTAAAAAAAAATTTATTTAAGAATAATCTTTATGAATAAAAAATCTTTTAAAAAGATTTAAAAAAAAATAACCCACCTATTTGCTGGTAATATTACTTAATCACAAAATAAATATATTTTTATTATTTAATAATAATTTTGTATTCAATCAAATCGATAGTTTTTTATCTACTATAAGTTTTTGATAATACAAGACAACATATGTACTACACATAAAATATGAAAAAATATTACCATATTGTAATCAACAAAACCATATCTTCAAAACCTCTCCAATAAAGCATAGTTTAGGTTTCTCAACTAATCTTTACTCTTAACAAACTACTAAAAGAGCATTCAACAACTCCATAACATCAACTCCACTTTTCTTTACAAATCACTCAAATTATATATACCCTTTCCGGATCCATTCTATTAGCACCAAGAAAATCAATCTCAGTTAATATTCATAAATATATCTTCTTCATTAAACTTTCATATTAGAAGAAATGGCTAAGCTTCTCATGCCATGCTCTAAAACACTCAAGTCCTTCATCTGTTTATTGCTCTTAGCCACCACCTTGGCTAGCTCAACAAGAATTCTTGATGAATTAACTCCTCAATTTCCGTTTCCAACCGGCACCTCGGCCGCAACTGATACAATAGTACCACCGGAAACCTCCAATCCTAATGTCACACCGGCCGTACCGCCCACCACCACCCTACCAAGCGGCCAATTTCCAGCCACTACCACAACTGTTGCCGCAGCCTCCAATGTGGCACCAATCATCCCAACCGAACCCATCGCACCCGTCATTGCACCAGTTCCCGATACTCCTGACACCGACACCGTCATCACACCAGCCCCGATCATCGCCCCCGTGACTGATATTCCAGACACCGACATACCACCAGTCAGCGCGGGTGTGCCACCGGTTAGCACCCCTGGCGCCACCATGACATCTGGTGGAGCCACCACCTCCACCGCTGATCACCCGATGACCTTTTTCATGCACGACATTCTTGGGGGGTCCCATCCCTCTGGCCGAGCCGTGGCCGGAATCGTGGCCAACTCCGACGCCAACAACCTCCCATTTTCAAAACCGAACAACCAAATCTTCCCCATAAACGGCGGTGTCCCACTCAACACCGTAAACGGCGTCATCAACAACAACAACCTCCCTTTCCTTGTCGGCCTCAACGGGTCCCCAAGCAACACTCTTGTCCAAAACAACGGAAACAATGTCGTGAGTGGCAACAACAACCAAGCCTTTGTTACCGCGGGCCAACTCCCGGGTGGCCTAACGGTTCAACAGCTAACATTCGGTTCTGTAACGGTGGTGGACAACGAGATAACCGAAGGGCACGAGCTAGGATCCGCGGTGCTCGGAAAAGTGCAAGGGTTCTATCTTACTAGCTCCTCGGATGGAAGCAGCCACACGATTGCACTAACGGCATTGTTTCATGGGAACGAACATGAGGTTGATGACACCATTAGCTTCTTTGGAGTTCACAGAACAGCTACTCCGATTTCTCATATAGCCATTGTAGGTGGAACCGGTAAATACGAGAACGCAAAAGGGTACGCTACGATTGAAACTCTTCCGCATGTAGATCAGCATACTACGGATGGTGTGGAAACAATTACACATTTCACTCTTTATCTAACTCCTTATTAAGATGTTTATCATTTTCTTCGTTTTTTTGTGTGTGTTGCAAGTTGATGTATGTATCTTCGGTTGTGTAACTTGTGATTTTATATATGCTGTCAAATGTTTCTATATTAATCAATCGACATTGTATTACCTTTTAAATTATGATCAGTAATGTCTATCTTATAAAATTGACCAAGACAACAATTATATATGCAGCAGAATCAGTCCAAAAACAGATTTTTCTTTGCAAACAAATGAGACTTGAATCAACTATATATTAGTCAGGTCAATGTCAAATAATCTTCATTAATTAAATAAACAGTTCAATCAATTCAAAAAATAACTAATTACATGTACCACAAATTTTCAAACTTCTCCAAATAGCAGTACTTGTCATATTTAATTTGATCACAAATATAATATTCCTATTCCTTTTCCCATTTAATAGATAATTCTCAGTAACAAAGTTTCGGTTCTATATCTTAATGAATGAAATTAGAAAAGATTGGAACTTTTTTTAATTTTCTGAGAATTATCTATTTTGTTTTATGAACTGAAACTCATACTATTAGAAAGCTCTCGTCAAGAGCTTTAATTTTCAGCCATATAAAAAACACAAAATATGGCCTTGTAACGAAAGAGTTATGTCAAAATTAAGATTAAGTAGAAATACTCGCTGCCCGAGCACATCCCGAGCACACCACAGGCAAAAAGCGTGCAACATGGAGATGAATATCATATTCAAAATATATATTAATATATTTTTTTTAATCAGTCCTTCACTAAAAGGAAAACTTCCATGGTTTCCATTATTTAGAAGTAGAAAGAACGTTCAAAAACATTTCTAAGCTCAAAATGATTTCTGTTAAACGCACATTACTAAATTTAATATTTTAACACATGGATGATTGGCTAAACTTATTTTTGGCAAATAAAATTTTGCAAGAAAGAACTGAAATTTTTTATTCTAAAAAATAATAGGAGGGTTTATATTTTAAATCAATTTGAAGACTTAGGTAAAATTTTATTAAAAAATTATTTTGAGAGAAAACTGTTCTCCTAATTCGAAAATATCAAGCTCGAGTGCAACTAATAACCCTCAATTTTCTAAAAAAAAAAAGTAATTAGTTGTTTGTTATCATCATAAATATTCTTGATGAAGTAACTCTACAAATTCCATTTCGAGTTGACGCCTCGACCATTAATCACTTATCCAATAGTAATACTAAAATCAGAATATCAACATTAAAATAAATTAAATTGACATCTACTATTCCGAGAGCCTTATTTTTCCTAATAAAATTGACATTTGAAAACAAACTTATGTATATTCATGTTTTCAGATCCGTTAAATAAATGTCAACAGGTATTACAGTCTGATCTCCTTGTGAATTGGTTTTGAACAATCTTTTCAAACCTCCACACTTCCAAATTTTAATTGGGTCGCTATTTTTATGATCATAATATCCACTGGGCCAAACTCTTTATATTAATCAACTCATTATCAATTATTCCAGATACGCAATAATTAGGAAAAGGCACAAAGCATTTTCCCATGTAAGTTACAAATTGTTTTTTTTAATTTTAAATATCACAAGATGGGGCTTTGTGTTACTTACAATTAAATTGAATTGATGTTTGGTCATTTCATCGAAATTAAATCAAATCTCCAATTACTATATTTTGCTTTCTGTTAACATTTTTTGTTTTGGTCATATTTGATTTGAGTTGTTTTAAATTCGACCACAAATAGTAAATTATTAAGTAACTTATATAACATGAGAAATGAGTAAAACATAAAAATTAAAATATGAAGTTACATTTTAAAGAAAAATTAATTTGAGAACATTTATCTTAATCAATCCAAAATAGTTGAACTTAAACTGAAACAAACTGTTGATATAAAAAATTGAACCTGATACTTTAATAGTTTTGCGGCAGTCTAGCCAATACTTTTAATAGTTTTTATGTACAAATTCAACCAGAATTGTGGGTGTTTGTTAGTTTAATACAAATTTTGTTATTGATTTTAAATTTTTTGGTATTTTTCTAGTAATTAAAATATTTTTTAATATTCATAATGAAATATCCACCGTTCATTAAATAAATATAATTAATTACTCGTAATTGTAAAACTAGAAAATAGTATATCGAAAAACAAAACACATGTGGTGAATTGTACCCTTTAAAATAGTTGTGACCGAAGTGATTGAAGGATATTTTGGGAAAAAACTATAATATGACACTCAAATAGAGGAAATAAAAGAGAAGACTTTTTGCACGAAAGGAAACGAAGCGGCCACGTCGCCTTTGTCAGCCAAAAGCATTAAAACCTCGTACCCCTGCCGACAGGAACACCCTGTACATCCATATCTTATCTACTTTCGACAATATATTAGTAGTTGATTATTTATTTTCCTGATTTTTAATTTCGTGGATATTAAATAGTAATAATCAGACGTGCAACATCAGAAACTGAAAAAATTATTTTAATCATTGAAACAACTTGCTGAAATATATTCATATTAAAATGATTTGAAGTCCCAACTCCCACCCACTTGTGGTGCGGTTTTGAGGCACCTCGCCGGAAGATTCTTCCCCGGCCCTGAACAGTAAACTTCAGACTCCTGGACCATGTGGTCCAGAATTTTTCTTTCTTTTCTCTTCTTCTTTTCTTTTTCCTTTCTTCATTAATAACTAAAATTGTCTTATACAATTAAAAAAAATTAAAATATTTTGTGTTGTAAATTAATAATATGATGTTTGTTTCTATCAAAATTATTACTTGCATTTTTCACACATTATTTCTTCTTTAAAAATATTTAATGTTTAAATTAATTCTATAAAAAAAATATCAATCTTAATTATTTCATAAATTATAGCACAAAATGACACAATGAATTTGCAAATTCACATCTTTGGAAATAAATATAAATATAGCTAGAACAACATTGAACGATTACGAAAAATACATAATATATATAAAAAAACTACAACTACAAGAAAAATAAAATTTAGTGACAAAATATTAATTAGGTAACATTGTTGAAATTGTCAGTTTTTGCATATATTTAGTGAAAAAAATGTTAATTTTTTTCACAATAATAATAGTAACAAGTACAATAGTGACAAAATTTATTTTTAAATTGTCACTAATGGCTATATGTGACAAGTGTATGAAGTTAGTTATCATTATTGATAATTAGTGACACCCTTTTAGAGACACACTACAAGAAAAATGAATTTTAGTGATAAAATATTAGGTGACATTGTTGAAATTATCATTTTCTGCATATATTTAGTAACAAAAATACTAGTTTTGTCACAATAAATAGTGACAAGTGCAATAGTGACAAAATATACTTTTAAGTTATCACTAATGGCGATTAGTGACAAATGTGTGGAACTTAAATTGTCACTATTGACAATTAGTGACACCCTTTCAGTGATAGCCTAGTGACAATAAATATTGCCACTATAATTTAGTGACAACTTTTTAGTTGTCACTTTTGGGGTATCATTAAATGTCAACAGTGATAACTTTTTCACAACTCTCGTAACTAGTGTATCTATAAATATCACTTTAGTGACAATATATAAATTTTAGCCACTTTGTCTTTTACTATTTTGTCACTAAAATTTAAATTTTTTTATAATGATAACTTAGTAACAATAAATATTGTCACTATAATTTAGTGATTTTTTTTAGTTGTCATTTTTTGGGACGTCAGTAAATGTCAATAGTGACAATATTTAAATTTTTGTCACTTTGTCATTTAATATTTTGTTACTAAAATTAAAATTTTTTGTACAATATTATTTTGATAGGAACAATATATTACTATAAGTTTGCAACAAAAGTATATAAACGTGTTTGATTTGTGTAAAGATATTAATTATAAGAAAGAAAAATTAAAGAATGAAAAAGAAAAAAAAAAGGAGGAAATAAAAAAAAAAGAATGAAAAAATGTAGACCACATGGTCTAGGAGTTAAACTCCTACAGAAGAATCTCCCCACCTTGCCACCTAACACATTCTTCTATGCATACAATACGTCTTGGCATCTCAAGTGATGCCCTCAGTCTAAGTCCAGATTACCCCAACTCAGTGCAGCTTCTTCTCAGATTTCAAGTTCAGCTTCCCTTTTCCTTTTCATAAGTCGTCTCAAATGATTCAATCTATCAATTCCATTTAATTCCAATTCTCATTTTCCCCGCTCTCACTTAATAATAATAGAAATAATAATAAAAATTAATAATAATAAAAATTAATAATAATAAATAAATAACAATAAGATATAATTTAAGATTGAAATTAATAATAACAATAACAACCAATATTTTTCTTAAAATTACACAACAATACAACAATTAAATAGTTGACAACCAATAATTTTTTTAAATGTACATAATAATACAACAATTAATTACTCTTTTAAGGAAAGCCACCCTCCCCGCCATCGTCGTTGTCACCGTTGTTGCTACTGCCGCCGCCTAGGTTGGACGAACCCCCAGAAAAGCCTCCAAATAAGTGAGTTCGAGCATTTTTCGCATATTTCATTCCTTACGTCATGCCAACATATGTAAGCTTTTTTAATTATTAGGGTTACATCGTTTTTAATTTAATTAATCATATGTAAGCTTCATTAAATTCTTTTAAAGTTTCATTTTTATTAATTAAAGATTTTAAAATCGGTACACAATAATACAACAATTAAATACTTGATTGACATGATTTGGGAATAATAAAAATAATTTAAGATTGACATTAACTTTTCCAAAATAATACACAAATTTAAGAATTTTTTTTTTAAAAAAAAGTTTTTATTAAATTAAAACAAAATAAATTATATTTGAGTTTATTAAATAAGAGTTACATTTTTAAACTATAATTAATTTTTTTAAAATAGTACACAAATTAACTAAAACTAATATTAAATAAGAGTTACATTTTATATAATAAGGTATTTTAAAGAACTTTTTTTAAAAATAAAAGGGTTTTTATTAAATAAAATAAATAAAAACAAAAAATTTAAAAAGAAAAAAAAATGGAGCAACAGGTGGCTGACACTGCTGCTGGGCGGGCGAGTGCAACGCACTCACCTGCCCAGCAAGTGATGCCTCGCGATGCGGTGGATGGGGTTGATCAAGGCAATATGTTGATCGACTCTTTTTTTCATTTATTTGATTTTTTCATCCCCTAAGTCCAAATTCAAATTCCCCTCGAATCATAGGAACCATATAAGCAAAAACATCACCAACACACATTTCAGTTAGTCCATGTAATTATTTCATGCTTTTAAGTTCAAGATCACCGAATATCTTACTAAAGAATAGGAAGGATTTCGCTAGAATCATCTTCAACTTGGTCTCTTAACAAGTTTTTTTGTTTTGCAGGAGAGCAGGCCGCTGCAGGTACCGGTGGATGCGGGACGAGTTTGGGACGGGTTCGAGGCTAGAGACATGGGTATAGTAAATTTCGGAATTGACATTTTAAATTTCAAACCCGTCCCGTAATAATATAGGTATCCATTTTTAGGTATCCGAATTATTGCGGGTCGGAATTGCGGCTTCCACGGACCTAATAAAAGTAAATTACATAATCAATTTATCGTCCCTTTTATTTTGCTAAAATAAATCATCTTTTATCTTATACTTACATATACATAACAAATTAAATATCATTTCAAACATATCCAAATACGATTTAAAATTATATAACGAATAAATATCAAAATACAATTTAAAACATGTCTCGATAAAAAATCCAGTTCATACTATCTCGAGCATATACCAAACAATTATCTCAATTAATAATGTATTATGTAAAGTACTACTAAGATTTTAAAAAAAAAAAGGTTTAAGTAAAAGAATTCTTTAAATAAATTCACTTATATAACAAGATAATCTAGTAGTTGTAGTTAAATAAAGTATATAAATTATATAAAATTAGAGATATATAGGCGGGTTTGGGTATTCAGGGTTGGAGCGACCAATCCCAAACTCGCCCCATATTCTCGTAATAAAATACGAATATTTCAAATTCGTGTACCCAAACCAAAAATACCCGTCCCGTTCGGATTTTTAAAATACGAGACGGGTCGGGTTGGGTTACTTTAACCTAGTTAATTTTGCCTACATAAAATTGTACTAATTAATGAATAAAATTTTAGGTTAGATTTACATTTATAAAACCAAGAAAATATTTTGTTAAACAAATAAGATACTTTAGCTCGACTCATTATTTGTTCAATAAAATTTATCGGAGTTTGATTGATGTAGATTTTAAAAAACTCGAACAATTCAACTCTCATTAATATGGGTATTTGTTCTGATTAATGTGGATATTTATTATAATTTATTACTAGTATTTGGTGGTTATTATTTAAAATTCTTTATACTTGAGCAGTTACTTAAATGATTTCTAATATAATGATTAACGTATCCTAAAAAATGTAAACTCGTTAAAGAAATAAATTAAGTACATTTATGATAAGTATAAATCTAACCCAAATACAATTTAAACTCAAAAGCCTTGAAATCAGCTCAAATACAATTCAAATTCATTCAATAAATCAAATTTAAATAAGTTCTTGTTCGGTGAGGATTCTCCATACCACTATTAGTATATCATATTTGTGTACCACTAATAAGTAATTATCATATGTATCTATGACAATTATAATAATTGTCATAAATAAATGTGGTAATCACTTCTATACCACTATTAGTATGTTGTGATAATTACTTATTAGTGATACACAAATATGATACATTAATAGTGGTATAGAAAATCTTAAGCCGTTGTCGTCTAACACAATTCAATTCAACACGATTACACTCCTATAATACTACTACATGTTTTGTTAGGGCATCTCCAAGAGCCTTGCTAAAACTCAAATTTTAAAAGTTTTACTAAAAAAATGATGAAAAGTGCTCTCCAAGAGAGCTTGTATAATTTAAAAGTTACTAAAATTTATAACTTTGGGTTGTCAAATACCCATGGCCAAACTAAAAATGCTAATTGGAAATGACTGCAGGAAAGTACAAAATCTTTTGTACTTTCTTGCAAATGGAGTAAATTTTATCTGATATAATTAAATTTCACCAGACAAATTCCCCAAAATCCCTCTCTTCCATTCTTCTCTGTACATAAATTAAATTAACTTCTCTGTACATAAATTAATTCATCCGTCAAAAAAGGCAATTTTTCCCATACAAATTTAAATTAAAATTTTATAATTTGAATATCATTATAAGAAATTTGTTATTATCGATAATTAATGTTGTCACAATGATTTAGTGATAATATTTTGATTATTATTTTTGGGGCATCGTTAAATGTCAATAATAAAAATTAATCTTTTTTTAAAAAGATTATTTTTTTATTATGAAATAAAATCAATTAATATTACAAATATATCATTATTATATGTATAAAATAAATAAAGTGACTTGTTAAAATATAGATTAGCTGTTGGAGTGAAATTGTATAGTTGTTAAAACGTAGTCTTTTAAAATATAAACTAGCTATTGGAAAGCAGAGTAAAAAATGGACGTGTATAACACTGTTCATTAGTTATATTTTAAGATAGGAGGCTGAAATTTAAGAGTGCTGTTGGAGATGGCCTTAGAAACACTGAATCATTTAATTTTAATGCTAATAGCACATAATTAAAATTTGGGGAATAGGGTTGGATGGTCTTCTTTAACGTAACTGTCACCGCTAATTAAAGTACTATGGAGTACTTTTCTTGCCTAGACAAAATATTAGATACTTACAAGATAAAATTAAATAATGGACCTATGTCTGTTGTCTCCTTTCGAGTGAGTTAATGTAGATCTTTAAGGAATGTGATGAATTTCCATTTTATTTTCTCTTTCCGTCATATATTGCTTTCGACTTTAGGATTAATTATAATTAAACTTTAAAAATCGCTCCCTCGATTTAGGCTTGGAATGGAACTACTAAAAACCGATTTTATTCGCATAATTAGAAATATGTTGGATAAAACATTTCATTTTAATTTTAGTCCAATGCATATTTATATTTCAATTTTAATTTCAATATAGCTTTTTAAACTTTTTTCATACTTTAATTTTAGTCCGATGCATAATAACTTTAATCCACTGACCGTCAATAAATTGGTAAGAGTAGAATTTTGCTGAAAACTACTGAATGAAATTTGTTATGTATAGGACTAAGATTGTGTTGGAAAAAACCGGTTTTAAGATTATCAAAACTTGAATACAAAATTGAAACTGAAACAAACAAACCAATATGAACAAAAAACGAAAATATAATTAGTTATATAAACCGAACAGATAAATTGAAATCAACTTATCTCACAATTCTGTATAGTAACAGAATTGATCCAAACCAAATCGCAGAATTATTTCTGCTTGCCTTGAAGAAATTATCGACCCACTTCCGGTGCAATTGGGAATCACGAACACTTCTTCCAGGATAATTTGGCTACAAGAATTCCTCCACTGCACAGTAGCAGAAATTCTACCTCGAAGAACACTCAAAAGCAGAAAAGTAACCCAGAACTATTTTTCTCAGAATGGATTTCGAGTTGAGAGAGAACAGTGTTGTTGTTCGTTGGTGTGTTTCTGAAATGAGAAATGACACTGATATATATAGGACTAGGGGGGAGCCTTTGGCAATTAAAATCGCCCATTAAATCTGAATAAAACGGCCGAAACGTTTTTGATTTAATTTCCGTAACTGTCACTTTAAATTCCGTAACTGAAAGCTGCAGAATTAACTTTAAACTGTTACTGTTTCAATTTCGAATATTTAAATTCAAATTCAAATTTAATTCGAAATTCCTCCAAAAAGATAAGTCCGAGACGAGACAATTCGCGCAAACGCCCAGCCCAGCCCAGCCCAGTTCAGTTCAGTTCGGAGCCGGGTCGGGCGGGCGGCGGCGGCGCGCGTGTGGTGTATTTATATGATCCCCTTTGTAAAGACTTATACCAAGTCTAAACACTTAAGTTCATATATACTAGTACACACAATTAATAAAAGTCAATGTGGGACATATTAAGAGTTTGTAACTCTTCAACTTCCTCACAAGGCCTTTATTAGTCTTGGACCAATGAGGGACAAGCCCACATACAATTATCTTTATTGAAAATTAATTTCCCCATTTTATATATATATATAACATTTATCTATGGATTCCAACCATTTAATTAGGCATCCATCCACATAATTACGACAATCCCCCACAAATCCATAGAAAAATAATCTATTAGGATTACTGCAATGTGCTTTCAGCAATGGTACCTTCCGGTTTGAACCACTGCCTAAGTTATCCAACTTATGCTACCACAGGGACAAATGGATCTAAGCCTTGAATTTGGACCTTGATGTGGTAGCGTCCATTGGTAACAACACATTACTTGCTATGTGTTAATCTTTAGGTTTGACACTATAGGCCATGTGTCCCGATCCTGTATCATGAATGTTGTTGAGGAATAACCCTATTTCCTCTAGTTGCGGCCAAACAACTACATTCACTTAGTTGAGTGTCTCAGGATGTACTGCTAGCATCCCGTCTTACAGACTTGACCTCATTCAGTGTTAATACACTTACTAGATTAGCAGTAGTCAGCTCCTATCAGGTATATCAGGGGATAGACTCAGATACTTAGTATCAGTCTTAGTTAGGAGCAACTTTTATATACCCAGCAGTTTGTTTATACCACATTGAACCTTCCTTGTGGGATCTCCACTTGGTAGGTTGGGTTGCCACTGCTTGTATATCAGTTTAGGGTTTTCAGTCCCATCCCCAGCCTGGATTTCTGTACTAAGGACAAATCAAGTCCTTTAGTTAAAGGGTCAGCCACATTGTCTTTGGTACCAACAAAGTCAACGACTATGACCCTATCAGACACAAGTTCCCTTATAGACTTTAGTCTAACTTGGATGTGTCTCTTGGTCTTTTGATTATATTTTTGGCTTTTAATCTTTGCAATTGTGGTTTGAGAATCACAATGCACCACGACTGCTGGAAGAGGCAAACTAACCATGGGTAATTGGATTAATAACCCATGTAGCCATTCAGCTTCAGTCCCTGTCGTGTCTAAAGCACATAATTCAGCCTCAAATGTAGACCGAGTCACCAAGGTTTGCCTGGTTGACTTCCAGGAGACAGCGCCCCCACCAAGGGTAAAAACGTAACCCGTACACCCATTGCTTCCGGAGTTCTTGGCTATCCAGCTAGCGTCACTATACCCTTCAAGTACTGCAGGGAACCTGCCATATTGAAGAGATAGTGATACTGTGCCCTTCAGATACCTAAGTACCCGGTCAAGAGCTCCCCAATGGGTTCGATTTGGACAACTTGTATATCTTGCTAACTTCGAGACTGCAAACGAAATGTCTGGTCTCGTGCCATTTGCCAGATATTGCAAGCTTCCAATAATTTGTGAATATCTTAATTGAGAGACAGGAACACCACTTTCATTTTTAAAGAGAGCCACTGAAGGATCATATGGTGTTTTGGCAATTTTACATTCTTTATAGCCAAATTTCTCAATTATCTTCTCAACATAGTGAGATTGAGAAACTGCTATACCCTCAGTTGACCGAGTCAACTTGAGTCCAAGAATTACATTTGCCACACCCATATCCTTCATTTCAAACTTACTCTTTAAGAATGACTTGGTTTCATTTATTATCTCAATATTAGATCCAATCAATAGAATATCATCAACATACAGACATAAAACAATACATTTATCACCTTTAACTTTACAGTAGATGCACTTATCATTATCGTTTACAACGAAGCCAAAAGATAAAATAGTTTTATCAAACTTTTCATGCCATTGTTTAGGAGCTTGTTTCAAACCATATAGTGATTTAACAAGCTTACAAACTTTTCGCTCATTTCCAGAAGCTACAAAACCCTCTGGCTGATCCATATAGATTTCTTCCTCGAGATCACCGTACAGGAATGCTGTTTTAACATCCATTTGGTGAATCGGGAAATCATATATAGAAGTCAGTGCTATCAGCACCCGGATTGTAGTCAAACGAGCAACAGGGGAATATGTATCGAAAAAATCGATTCCCTCTTTTTGCCTAAACCCTTTGGCAACTAATCTGGCTTTAAACTTATCTATGGTTCCATCAGATTTAAATTTCTTTTTAAAGATCCATTTACATCCAATCGTATTACACCCCGGAGGGAGATCGACTAGTTCCCATGTCCCATTAGAGACAATGGAGTCCATCTCACTTTTGACAGCTATCTTCCAATGCTTTGCTTCTTTCGAAGTCATTGCATCTTTGAAGGTTACAGGATCACCCTCGATGTTGTAAGTGATAAAATCACTTCCAAAATCCTTGACAATTCTAGCTCTCTTACTCCGTCTAGGTTCATCTGATTCAATCGGTACTGAATCAGAACTACTTGGATTAACCCCCACATTTGTCATCTTTTCCACATGATCAGGAATTGATGAAGATGTAAGGGCTGAATCTAAAGAATTTTCATTAGGCATTCCCGTTTTCATGGGAAATACGTCCTCAAAGAATGTAGCATCACGATATTCAACTATTGTGTTAACCTCTATGCCAGGAATTTCTGATTTTATAACCAGAAACCTGAGAGCATAGCTTGTTTCCACATAGCCTATAAAGATTGCATCAACAGTCTTTGGACCCAGTTTCTTTCTTTTGTGTTCTGGAACTAGAACTTTTGCAAGACAGCCCCACACACGAAAGTATTTTAAACTAGGTTTTCTGCCTTTCCAGAATTCAAACGGAGTGCTTTCATTATGTTTTAGAGGAACTCTATTCAGAATATGGCAAGACGTATTCAAAGCTTCTCCCCACATATATTTAGGCAATCCAGAATTCAAAAGCAAACTATTAATCATATCTTTAAAAGTTCTATTCTTTCGTTCTGCTATCCCATTCGACGAAGGGGAATATGGAGGAGTCTCTTCGTGAATAATGCCAAAATTTCGGCAATATTCTTCGAACAAATTAGACTCATATTCTCCACCTCTATCTGATCTTAACCGTTTAAGTTTCTTACCAGTTTGAGTTTCAGCTTCATTCTTAAACGTTATGAATTTTTCAAGTGCTTCAGATTTATGTTCTAACAAATAAACATAACAATATCTACTGCAATCATCTATAAAAGTAATAAAGTATTTCTTATTATCTTTAGTTAAAATTCCATTGAATTTACAAATGTCCGTATGAACCAAATCAAGTATTTCAGAATGCCTTTCAACCGATTGGTATGGCTTTCTTACTTGTTTTGCTTCGACACAAATGTGACATTTGTCTTTATGGTTTATTTCATGTTTGGGGATTAGATTTAAATTCATCATCCGTTTAACAGAACCAAAATTTAAATGTCCTAATCTATCATGCCAAACATTAGAAGTTTCAATTGCATTCACAACTGGAAATTCAGAAAATTTATTAGAACCAACATTTTCAACTCTTAATTTAAATAAACCATCATATAAATAACCTTTACCAACAAAAGTCCCATAATACAGAATTACGACTTTATTGGATTTAAAGTTCATTTCGTAACCCTCCCTAACTATTACAGAACCACTTATTATATTTCTCCTGATCGTTGGAACATGATGCACCCTTTGTAGTGATAGTATGCGCCCTGAAGGAAACTTCAAGTCCACGCGTCCTATCCCTAACACTTTTGCACCACTTGAATTTCCCATCGTCACGGATTTTCCATCATAGGCTGATAAGACACAAATAGCAATTTATCAGCACATACATGCACATTTGCTCCAGTGTCTATTAGCCAATCAAATGGTTCATAAATAGTAAAAATTTCAGGTTTCAAGGAAACATACCCATCAACAGAGTTTTCTGGAGCTTTAGGTTCACTAGTATCCCCCACAACCATGTTTACCATAGCCGGAGCTCTAGTTTCACCAATGTCTCCCACAACCATGTTGACTGTAGCCGGTGTAGTAGACTCAGATTTGGCTTTGGACTTTTTAGTAGGACACTCCTTAGCCCAGTGACCCATCTGTCCACAAGT
Organism: Penstemon eatonii; assembly: GCA_038501285.1. Classification (NCBI taxonomy): domain Eukaryota; kingdom Viridiplantae; phylum Streptophyta; class Magnoliopsida; order Lamiales; family Plantaginaceae; genus Penstemon; species Penstemon eatonii. The sequence goes on from CM076710.1 coordinate 7,276,100, forward strand.
CTAGCATGGTTTGTTTGCCTTTGGTTTCTTTTTGTTTTTCGGTTTATTTATAAATTTCGAGTTGGGATTTACATGATTCATTTTTTTCTTTCCAGTTATCATATTTGCCTTAGGCTGGTACTCAACAGGAACACCATGAGTTTGGTTTTTGTGTTCCTCTTCGATACTTATGGCAATCATAAGATCATCAAGAGTCAGCTTTCCCTTTTGATGTTTCAATGTCATGCCAAAGTTTTCCCAAGATTTGGGAAACTTATCAATGATTGACATAACCAGAAATTTATCTGGAAGTTTCATTTCAGCATCAGAAAGAGCGTGCTCAAGATTTATCAGTTCATGCGTTTGTTCAGTTACAGACTTTCCTTCAACCATCTGAAATTTCAGGAACTTGGAAACAGAATACTTTTCGAGCCCTTGCTCTTCAGTATTATATTTCCTGTCCAATTCGTCCCAAAGAGACTTAGCAGTGTATGAATCAGAACAGTACACGTCAAAGAGTACATTCGATAAAGCAGACAGAATGACTCCTCGACCAATTTGGTCCCGTTCTGACCATTCAGCTATTTGAACAGTCTTTGGATCGGTTTCAGTTGGTTCAGGTCTAGTCACCTGAATAACCGACAAAAGTCCCTTCATCGTAAACCAAATTTTCATGCGCTGTTGCCAACGCTTAAAAAATTGGCCCGAAAACTTTTCCGGTAAACCGGATAAGTCGACTTTTGCGGGTTGCATGGACACAGTACCGGAGCCTCCTGCAGATGACATGATAATTTTAAAACACGAAAATAATTTCTTCAAGATTGTTGGAAAAAACCGGTTTTAAGATTATCAAAACTTGAATACAAAATTGAAACTGAAACAAACAAACCAATATGAACAAAAAACGAAAATATAATTAGTTATATAAACCGAACAGATAAATTGAAATCAACTTATCTCACAATTCTGTATAGTAACAGAATTGATCCAAACCAAATCGCAGAATTATTTCTGCTTGCCTTGAAGAAATTATCGACCCACTTCCGGTGCAATTGGGAATCACGAACACTTCTTCCAGGATAATTTGGCTACAAGAATTCATCCACTGCACAGTAGCAGAAATTCTACCTCGAAGAACACTCAAAAGCAGAAAAGTAACCCAGAACTATTTTTCTCAGAATGGATTTCGAGTTGAGAGAGAACAGTGTTGTTGTTCGTTGGTGTGTTTCTGAAATGAGAAATGACACTGAATAAAACGGCTGAAACGTTTTTTATTTAATTTCCATAACTGTCACTCTAAATTCCGTAACTAAGGAAAAGTTTGATTCAGATTCAAATTCAAATTTAATTCGAAATTCCTCCAAAAAGATAAGTCCGAGACGAGACAATTCGCCCAGCCCAGCCCAGCCCAGCCCAGCCCAGTCCAGTCCAGTCCAGTCCAGTTCCGAGCCGGGTCGGGTGGGCGGCGGCGGCGCGCGTGTGGTGTATTTATATGATCCCCTTTGTAAAGACTTATACCAAGTCTAAACACTTAAGTTCATATATACTAGTACACACAATTAATAAAAGTCAATGTGGGACATATTAAGAGTTTGTAACTCTTCAACTTCCTCACAAGGCCTTTATTAGTCTTGGACCAATGAGGGACAAGCCCACATACAATTATCTTTATTGAAAATTAATTTCCCCATTTTATATATATATATAACATTTATCTATGGATTCCAACCATTTAATTAGGCATCCATCCACATAATTACAACAGATTGAAATATATATGATGAAAGTTAAAAAGATTTAAAATTGAAATAAATAAGTTAACGATTAAATATATTGTGTATGTGTCTAACTTAGTTACATGATTATATTTTAAAAAAGACTTAGGTTCTATTTGGAAGGGTTTTGACTTAATTTTGTGGATCTTGGTTTTAAAAAAATATTTTTTGTGGTTTCGGTGAAACATTTGAAATGTCATTTGATTAAGTTTTGGATATTGGGTTTTGTGGTTTTGAAAAGGTTAAAATCCCACTTGGTTTGGATTTGGATGTTGAGGTCTGAGGGGGAAAAAGTAGGGGGTAAATCAATTTTTTTGTTTATAGTGTTTGAGAAAGAAAAAATAGGTAGTAAATATCAAATCAAGGTTGTATAGATTTCAAGAATTTGAATTTATGATACGTTTTGTGGATTTTTTCCAAACCCCAAATAATTTTAACTCAGTTTGGCGAGATCCACGAAATTGAACCATAACTTTAAACAAATAAACCCTAGAGTTACAAGAGCACTTTTGCAACTCGGTCACTAGATGAAACTTCACCGTTTAAACATCTCCCAACTTCTAGGCTTCAAATCACATTCTACAAAGGAGTGACAGACAAAAACACCTCATATGTTTTGTCCATATCGCACAAAAATTCTATGTGTTATTTTAACTCTAAAAAATTCTTCTGTGTTTGATTTTAATTACCACACTTAATCTAAGTAGAATTTGACTTTTGGTGTTTTTTCTTTTTATTTATTCATTTTAAAAAATCAGTTATATACTACTTTGATCGATAGTGGTGAATAAAACCCAAACACATGAAATTTTTTGGGAGTTCAACAAAGCATAGAGAGCGTTTTTGTATTTCGCTATCAGAGGTAAAATTGTCATATCAATAGCAAATGTGAACAAATACTTGCAATTTTCGCGTTTAAATTAAACTCTCTTTTCTGAGAAGTAATTGACACTGACCTGAAAGTACATAGAATTTTTTGATTGGGAGTTAGATAAAATTTAGGGGTGTTTTATCTTTTACTCTTCTACAAAGAACCGTAGTTCATGGACGCGTGCCTACTATTGAATCAAAGGCGAGGTAAGGAAAAACACTGTTGATTATGAGGCGGCCGACCGGACCTTATCTGCTTCGTCACTTCAAATGTTTTTGTGGTCTACGTGGTTGATTCCAATTGGAGGAAGTTGTTCCAGTTGATCGCAATTGGATAGTTTTTAATAAAACAAGAAATCTCAAAATAATTTGGACTACATTTACATGATCAAAAGAAAATTAGGATTACATTTATCGTACTATAATTTATCACATAATCTTAATTGTTTTGTACATGATTGAGTGGAAGAGTTCTCACAAAAATCGTTGGTCCATATATAGTAAATACCTTATTGGAAAGTTATCATCCAGATCTGTTTAACAAAATTCATATAACTTTATAGCAAGTGTAATGAACTCGCGATCATCATGTAATTACTATGAATTTGGTTGAACCCAATCTGGTTAAGAACTTATCTAGTTTATGTTACTATTATGTTATAATTGGAGTACAGCTAGAACTCAAATTTTTATCGGCTATAATTTTCCTACTTTAGGTTGCTATTCTGTTATAATTGGAGTAGAAATTAGTTCGAGGAAACTCAAATTTTAATCGGCTAAAACATCTAATAGAATAAACAAATAACAATTTAATTAATAACTTGTATCTTGTAATCATGGTTCAAAATTTTCGTTTTTTAATCAATCGCACGAAAACAAGATGTAATTTCGAAACTATTTATTTGCTTGAGACTCTCTTATATTTATTAATTTAGTAAAAAAAATTACAATTATTTCGTAGTGTTTTCAAAACAATTTTGAAATATTTTCAATATTTGATTGATCGAAACATACACTTGATACGAAATTTTGATCCATGCTTGTAATTGGGTGAATTCAGTCTTAATGAATAAGTTATATGATTTTTCAAATTATGGTGAGCAAACGAGAATTTTATAAAAATTTAGGATTCATGGTAGATTTATATGTTTACTATATTTTGATTTATACTCCAAATTTCTCTTCTCATATCCTATTCTCATGCAATATATATAATTCACAAGGTTTCCTTAATAATTTACAAATGCAAGTATACTTATGTTGTGGTTATGCAACATCAACATTTCGGGAAAAAAAATATATCCTAATAATAAATATGTAATTATATTTATTTGTGAAATCAAATCAAGTTTGTCAAACAATATTTTTCAATGTAAATGTAACGGGGATAGATCATGAATTCATAATTTGGATATTAGGGCCTCTTTGGATGGGTTTTGGTCCTATTTTACGAGTCTCGATTTAAAAAAAATGTTTGGATAGTTTCATTTAAATTTTTGAAATCCCATAATAGGTTTCGCATTGATTTTATGGTTCTGAAAAAGTTGAAATCTCACTTGGATAGATTTTGGATGTTGAAGTATAAGAAAAAAGTAAGTGGTATGTGTCAAAACAAGATCTTTTTTACAAGATTTGAGAAAAAGAAACAGTAAATGTCAAATCAATATTTTAAATATTTCACAAGTTTGATATAAATTTGTGAATATATTTGTGCTCGTTTAAAGAATATTTTACCTTCAAATTGAGTAAAAATCCATCCATGTGGAGCCTTAGATTTACGTGTTACTATTCCATGAGCAGTGCTACTAATAATGTAACATGTTAAGTTGCAACTAATGCACCAATCGATAAGGAGAGAGAGAGAAGTTGCAACAAATGGAGGGGGTAGAAACACGTATTATGTTGACCTTTGATATATCTTTCTTTGGTTCGATACATTTACTACTAGATAATATATATATATATATATATATATATTTTTTTTTTTGAGATGATTATTTTGATAATTCCATTCATATGTATATATACGCGTACATAAATCCAAAAAAAAAAAAAGTTAACTTTTGCTTTTTGAGATTTAAAAATAGAAAAATCAAAGTGACATATATGTTCATGGTAATACTTCAGGGGACGACTGATTGATGGGCAGTACAGGGGATGGTAATTCTAACCCAAAAGGGTAGCAACTAAAAATATTTTAAGGTAAACAAAGTTTTGCCGTAAGGGGAAAAAGGTCATAGAAAAGATTCTCTGTCCGTGAATCTATCAAAATCACGACTTGACAAATCATCCTCTCTTTTTCATACATTAATTATTTTATTTTTATACTAGTACTAGTATTTGCTTTCTTGACAATGAACTATATCTGGACGGTCCAGATTTATTTATCGTCTACGATTCCCATTTGGTTCAGCTTTAATAATTTCATTTGACAAGACCTCCTGCCTGTCTCCATTAAGGTTTTCTTCTTTCTTCCTATTCATTTTAATGTTTTATACTATTTTTTTTTTATTTTTAAATATTATGTCATCTCCAATCCAAGAAATAGAAGAAAAAAGGGAGAGCGAGAGAGGAAAGAATGGCTTCCAGTCGAAGGGGAGGGGAAGGGATTTATTTACAAATTTTGGAATCTTGGATTGGATGTAAATAATTTTCCTTTAATTAATCTTTACGAATTGCAATTAACTTTATTGATGGAATCACAGACATGATTTTAAAAAAGAGAACAATAATAATTGTAAAAATATTTCTTGCCCCAAAAGAAAGTTGTTATTACACACCCAATCCATTTCTCAGCTACTGCCTCAAGCGTGTTTAGGAAAAGTAATGCAATTAAACTCCCTAACTTAATCTTGTTATTTTTGCAGTTTTTGAAATGAGTTTTTTTCAAGTTAACTCTATGTGATCTATCTAATCGGCAATTTACCTCCATGTAAAATAAAAATAAGCAGTTTAACTCCATCTAAAATGTAATAATGAGCAATTTACCTCTATGTGAAATGAAATAATGATCAATTTACTTCTTTGTGATATGAATTAATGAGCAATTTAGAGGAAGACAATTTGCTTCTTTTATAAAAATACGGGGGTGTATTTTGCCAGTTTTCTTATCACATGGAGTTAAATTGCTTATTTAGGATATCACATGGAGGTATTCTGCCCTTTTATTTATCATAAAGAGTTAAATCGCCTATTTATAAAAATACAAGGAGTTAATTTCTATTCTCTCTTTTTGAAATTGGGAAAAATTGCTTCAAACTTGTAAATTTGTCCGCCAAAAAAATTGAAGGGAAAACTTTAATTATGGGACCAATTTTGCATATTTTTAATCTATTATTCCTTCAAAATTGGGAGTTAACGGCGATAATTGAAGGAAGTACCAAATGTATTAATGGTCGTTAACTAATTAGTATGAAATGTATCAAGTGTTTTTAGTTTGGTACCAAATCCTTAAAGTAAGCTAACTTATATTTTTCTTCTTGTTCTTTAATTTGGATATTTTATGAATATATTGATATGCATTTATTGATCTTTCAGAAAATTGAAAAAAATTGAAAAAATGTAATTTTTAAAAACATTGCCCAAGATTAATTGGCATTTGCCTACTATCGTGAAATCGGATTAACACAAATCCAAACAATGTTTCGGTGTGGATTTTGCTAATTCATATGTTGACTCATCTATCTAAATCTAATAACCTTGTACATATAAAACATATAATTTGACACTCATCATCCATTCTTTCTTGGTCTATAGCCACAATCTCTCCCCCTTAAAATTCAATACAAAAACTCGACCTAAAGTCCTAAATTATATCTCAAATTTTATAACCCACAAAGACAGACATAGATCTAAACACAACCCAAATCTTATTTCAAATACCCTAAAATCATCTAGTTCAATTTTTCAAAATAAAAGAAAAAAAAAATTGATCTAACACTGAACCATATGGACCAAAAATCATCGAACCAAAATCCATACAGCTAGGGCGGTTCCGACACACAAACTCGTGCCGATTATAAATCGCACGTGTTAAGAAGCATCAACAAAACTAATCTAATCATGCTAGACAAAGATATGGACATGCTTTGGCCACAACGTAGGCAGATGAATGTGTGTGCCTTTTGACGGAAGAGAAAGGGCAAATTCTCGTACATACCAAATGCACGTGTTTTCTAATTTAATGTTCCAAAGCAACTGGACACGTACACCTTATAAAGGTCATGTTTCCACCAATAATTGAAGTGAAAATACTTGACTTTAGATTCCCCATTGTTTTAGATAATATCAACTCCACGCATAAAAAAATCGTGATACTGTGAGTCTGTGATGTACTCAATCCACGAATAACGTGATTGCTGGGAAAATGTATATTTCAAAAATAAGGGTGAGTTTGACCTAGCGATACGAGAAGAAATTATAGAAGAATTAATTTTAGTATAATTGATTTTGGTAATAATTGATTATAATAAAAAAATAATTATAGAATAATTGCTTTTGTATAATAGCTTTTGCAAAAGCAACACTTTAGTAGCTTCTAAAATATGTTGATTTTTTGCTTCTCGAGATCCCAAAAGTGATTATGATCTTGGGGGCCAAACACCATGAAAATCACGATTGAGCAGAAGTTATTTTTATAACCGGGGCCAAACACTTCAAAAATCACAATAGAGATCTATAAGTAATTTTAAGAGCTCCAACCGCTAGGCCAAACTCACCCTAAATAAAATTGAATAACAAGTGTAAGTGTGTAACTAAATTAAGATGTGTTTTATATATAGCAATTATTTTTAAAAATCTTATAGTGTATCTTAGCTTTTTGTTGGAACACGATCAATATTTAATTAATTTTTTTTTAAAAAAAACTAAAAGAAAATCTACATTAGTGTGGAGATTGAATTCAAGACCAAAGTCTCAAATTTACCAACAAATTACGACCTCACTGACAAAATTTTATTGACTGTAAATTAAATATTTGAATGTAATAATCGTTATAATTGTTGATCGGAATGTTGGTTATAACTTATAAAATTGGCACGGCCGGACCCCCTCCAAATTCATATAATTTGTTTAGACTTTAGAATCACAAGTGGGTTTTTTTGTGACAAAATTTGTCACCGTTAAATTATGGTCATTGTCTAGAGGGCAACTGCACTTAATTTTTTTTTCCTAAATCTTGACCACGATGTTCTATCATGTAATATCAAAAGTCATAACTATCAAAGATTGACATGGCTATAAAGAAAAAGAAATGGTTCATATAATTTTCATGTAATATATCACACACAACACATATAGCAAATGACAACAAATATTGTGTGAACAAGAAGAAAATGCATTTTCCAAATCTAGGACTAGGAGCATACATATAATTCTCCTAGAAAGTAGTAAAGCTAATGAAAGTTATTCTTAGCGAATGCAAATGTACCATGTGTTTGTTCTACTATGTCTATGTGGTAAATGCAAAAGCACGTGCACATAATAATTTACAAAAACAACCCTACTGTTTTGTTAATGCTTTTTTTTTTCTTTTTAATTTGTATTATTTTCTTATTTATTTTCTTATGCAAATTAAAAAAATTAGAACTTGAATTTTATAGAGTAACTTAGTGTATACAAGAAATTAAGTCTTTTAATGACAATTTCCGTTGGTGCTATGAAGCAACAAATTTTGTCCGTTGGATATTTTCACTACAAAAAATTTAAATTTTAGTGACAAAATAGTAAATGATAAAGTGACAAAAATTTTAATATTGTCATTAAACTGGTGTATATAGACACACTAGTGACAATAAATGTGAAAAGTTGTCACTATTGACATTTAGTGATACTCCAATAGTGACAACTAAAAATTATCACTAAATTATAGTGACAATATTTATTGTCTCTAAGTTGTCACTGAAAGGGTGTCACTAATTGTCAATAGTGACAACTTAAGTCCCATTAGTGACAACTTAAAAATATATTTTGTCACTATTGCACTTGTCACTATTATTATTGTGATCAAACTAATATTCTTATCACTAAATATATGCAAAAAGTGACAATTTCAACAATGTCACTTAATATTTTGTCACTAAAATCCATTTTTCTTGTAGTGTTTATAGGTGAAGACCTCGTAGTTAAACTTATTGATGCAAATTTAATTTTCGTAAGTATTGCAACAGTAATTTTTTATGGTAATTTAGTTGTGAAGTGCTATTTTAAACTCCAATTTGCCACAAAAAAGACTTAATGGAAATCCGTCGAAATTGTCGGCATAGTTTGGCTACTATCTAATGGATTAATTAACGACTAAACATGGATAAAATTTCCATAAAAAACATAGAAAAATTTCCATTTTTAATCAAGCGAAACGAAAAACAAGTTGTAATTTCGAAACAATTTATTTGTCTAAGACTATCCTATTTTTCTTAATTTAATAATTTCTTTTTACAATTTTTTTATTGTGTTTCAAAAAAATCTCGAAAAGTTTTCAATATTTGACTGACCAACATATATTCGAAATAAAATTTTGATCCATACAAATAAATGCTATGGGATTGTTTGTTTGGCGTTTCCCAAGAAATTTTCGTGTTTGGGAAATGCCAAACAAACAAGTTTTCTATTTTCTGAAATAAAATTTTCATCTCTGATCAATTTTCTCAAACTACTCTCTCAAAACCCAAACAAACAACAATTTTCTTATTTCTAAGCAAAACCTATATAAACCCTACTATGATTTGACATAAAGTAACCTATCTCTTACACAATTTATCTCACAACAAACATGATTTGACATAAAGTCTTACACATCTTATACCTACAACCTAACTCTTCCAAAAAAATATATACCCACTTTATTTCTCAAATCACTCTCTTAAAATTAAACCCAAACAAACAACATTACGCAAATTGAGATTATTTCACAAACCTTCACTACTCTCCGAAACTACTTTCCCAAACACCAAACAAACAAGCCCTATATTTTTATACATAAAATGTTGGTATATAGTGGAATTTAAACTCTTTATAACCCCATAGATAAGATAAATTTTTTAAATGTTATTGCGCAAGACAACTTTGTTAATTTTATATATATTTTAACTTTAGGGTTAACTACGTACACACAGTGGCATAGTAGAAAAAAAAAATTATTAGGGTCACTATAAAACTAGAGACTACGTTAGATTTTCTTAATGTAATAAAATATTTCTCAAGAAAATTTTCAAATACAAGAACAAAAATTGAATAAACTTTATAAAAGTCAAAGATTAATTAGCTAACTACATCGAGAATTACAAGTTTTTTACAAGTGTTCGTGTCGATTAATCGTAGATATATTGAAACCATTTGATGATTGAATCATTCGAGATTGTATCAAATACATCATTATCTATATATACACTATGTTGTCATGTAACCATTCGTAGTGGCTTCTTTTCTAGAAAAATATATGAAAACGAGAATTTAAAGGGACTTTATTCGAAAGAAAGTTTTTTAATACCCAATGATTTGTAATTTGTCCGTGAATATGATTTTAAAAAATTGTTGGAATTCAAGGCTCACTTTGTAGCCTTCGACTTAGTTTTCTTAAATACAAAATGAATGATGATTTTGTCCAATATCTACTCTATATTTAAAAGAAAATGTCATAAAAATAGGTTAATAAGGTCATATCCAACAAGCCATGTATATATAACTCAAAATTTAAGAAAAATTATAAAAAATTTCAGAAAAAAAAAAGTGAGCTCCAAGGAAACTCTTATAATTTATGGAACTCTTCATGTTTATATTTGGACTTTCAAATATAAGGGTCCAAAGTCAAGTGAAATATTGTGAAATGAAGGAAAGTACAGCACCTTTTGTACTTTCTGGTAGTAATATAAAGCGAGAATCTTAAAATAAAACAACTTGTTGAAGTACAAAGTAAAAAGTGGGAATGTATAACGTTGTCCACCCCTTAAATTTTAAAATAAGAGGCATGAATTTAATAGTCATGTTAATAAGTTTTAAGTTAACTGAAGATGAATTAATCAATCGTTCATTCGATTAACATATGAACCCCGTGCTATACAATTTTTAACATTATTTAGTGGGGTCCATTAATAACCATTTCAAAATAATACTAATTTATATAAAGATTTTATAAATATTGTTATACATAGAATAAAATTCCAGGGGGTCATTGCACCCCCTAGCTTGAATGTAGCTACGCCCATGTGTACACATCCTCTAAAGTTTGTTAGGGAAAGAATACCAGATTAGTAACAACTAATATCACAACGGAAGCAATTCGTTCTTTCCTACAAATATCCACGGATTGAAATTGAAAATAACAAGATCAAATTAAACCCAAGCACTAATTCACTGAACTAAACAAGAATTAAGGTGCGAGAAAAGTAAATATGCACAGGACAATTTTACGTGGAAACCCAAATCGGGAAAAAACCACGAGATCGAAAACTGATTTAACTCAACCACTATAATGATAATGGGTTTACAAAATCCTCCCTAAAACCACTAGGGGCTAACCAAATTCTCAAGAGAACACTCTTGGATTACAATATTAATAATCTCACCAACAAGGTGGAAAACCTCAAGTCACTAACTTGAATAACACAGAGAACAAATAAATCACCAAACTAAAGAGCAAGAATAAAAACCCGAAGCAATTGGATGATTGAGTACTTTGTGAAGAATCTCTGACTGAATCCGAGACGAAACCAATTATTAGTAGTACCTCGATCTCTTTCACAAACCCCAAAATAAATCTCAATAGTTCTCCCTATATTCTTCTTTTATTGTGACTATTATTTTCTCTTAATGTTGATGTACGTATTTTTCTGGTGTGTGTAGCACACAACACACGCAAATAAGAAGACTAAAAGTCTTTTTATACAAGTCTCATGTAACCTAATTTTCCTCTAATGGGCTCAAACCACATGGGTAGAACATAAAACCCAACATCTCCCCCTCCAGTACATGTGGGTGCACAATCAAGTCTGCAATGCGACTACAAACTTCAATAACATAACCTATGTGAAATATTCGGACTTTTTACCTTCGACATAACATCACATTGCTCATTCAGTGCATCTCCCCCATAACTTTGAACCATCAATAAATAAAGTAGTAGATCTGAGTTGACACGAGCTTCTAGAGCAATATTCTTTGAATCATCAGCGGTATGATAAAGAAGAAATACAAATCCCTACTTATACCAACATCTGAATAAAATTTGATCTGTTCAAAACAAACATATCACCAAGATCCGTGTTAACCTCCATGCCTCTAGTGCCACAATTGTTATTGCCCAATATGCACCAACCTTGGGCTCTGATACCACTTGTTAGGGAAAGAATACTAGATTAGTAACAACTAATATCACAACGGAAGCAATTCGTTATTTCCCACAAATATCCACGGATTGAAATTGAAAATAACAAGATCAAATTAAACACAAGCACTAATTCACTGAACTAAACAAGAATTAAGGTGCGAGAAAAGTAAATATGCACAGGACAATTTTACGTGAAAACCCAAACCGGGAAAAAACCACGAGATCAAAAACCGATCTAACTCAACCACTATAATGATAATGGGTTTACAAAATCCTCCCTAAAACCACTAGGGGCTAACCAAATTCTCAAGAGAACACTCTTGGATCACAATATTAATAATCTCACCAATAAGGTGGAAAACCTCAAGTCACTAACTTGAATAACACAGAGAACAAATAAATCACAAAACTAAAGAGCAAGAAAAAAAAACCCGAACCAATTGGATGATTGAGCACTTTTTGAAGAATCTCTGACTGAATCCGAGACGAAATCAATTACTTGTAGTACCTCGATCTCTTTCACAAACCCCAAAATAAATCTCAATAGTTCTCCCTATATTCTTTTTTTATTGTGACTATTATTTTCTCTTAATGTTGATGTACGTATTTTTCTGGTGTGTGTAGCACACAACACAAGCAAACAAGAAGACTAAAAGTCTTTTTATGCAAGTCTCATGTAACCTAATTTTCCTCTAATGGGCTCAAACCACATGTGCTGAACATAAAACCCAACAAAGTTTAGTAAAGTTATAAAAAAATATTATGGGTCTATTTGGATGGGTTTTGGCTCGATTTCACGGATCTCAGATGAGAAAAATAGTTTGGCTGGTTTCGATAAAATCTTTGAGATCTCATTTAGATGATTTTTGGCTGTTGGGTTTTGTAGTTTGAATAAGTTGAAACCCCAATTGGATTGAGTTTGAATGTTGGGGTTTAGGGGAAAAGTAGATGGTAGGTATCAAATAAATATATTTTTTAGTGAGATTTGAGAGAAAAAATAGGTGGTATGTGTCAAATAGGTTTGAAGAGTTTGAGTGTGAGTTTCTGAACATGTTTTTGATGGTTTTATAGTTTGACGAAAAACTTATTTGAAAGGATTTTAGCTCGGTCTCGCAAAAATCATGAGACCGGACCAAAACTCATCCACATGTACCCTCTGATGTTCCCATAATTTGCAAGACCCCTTAAAAATATTGTTTTCAAAAGGTAACAAAATGCATAGAAAACTTTTGTCCTTTATCCTTATTCACATATTTATTTATTTTAAATATATATATTAGAAAACAGTAATACCGTATAAGCAAGTTAACTCATATTTAATAGTCCAATGTACACGCTTACTCACTCTAATAATTCCGTCCATAAAAATTACATAAAATCTATTATTATACTTTATATAAAAAAGATCCAAACCCTAGATCATGTCTCTAGTTGATGCCTGATATGGTTGGTGTTTACAATGTTGAATTCTTGATAGACTATAGTGTGACAACCTAAATAATTAGCACTTATTTCATTATAGAGATGTGGTGGTCATACCAATTTTATCAAAATTCTCCAAACCTATTAATTTACAAGTTCCTATCCCCATCTCATCAAGTCAATTCTGTGTATTTCTAAAAAAATTAAAAGTGTATTTATAACAACACAATCTACTCCTTAGGGTAGGTATGTACGTTTAATAATCCATGAGACTCATAACAAATGTGAAATTTTCTAATGTCTAGTTGGGGGACCATAGAGAAATAATTTGAATAAGAAAAAGTAGTAAGTACTACTTGTAAACTGACAGAGTGGTCCTCCACGAAATTCTCCCATTTTTAGTATTGTAAAAACGTTTGTAACTTTGTATAGTACAGCATGATTCGTCTGTGATTTTTTATCCTCTTTTGGCTGTCTACAACCTCTGAGGAGTTGCCACGTGGATCCTGCCTAATCTGTCTTTCTTTTTATAGAAAATCCACACTGAAAGATCTATATTCTCGTTACCTATAAAAATTATTGCATTAACAGTGCTTTGTACTAATATGGAGTACTATTATTATTATTTGTTGTTTTCTCCAGGTCTGACTCTGACATGCTTATTAATTTTTCATGTTTGGTTATTAAAGGGATATTGTCAAGGAATTCCAAGTACACCCTTTCTTAATGGAACTTTTTCACACACTTTTGATCCCTTAACTTTTACTATATTTTAATTTTATTTCTATATGCATAACTTTCAACAAATTTCTATTTTTGTTTACAGGACCAAATTGAAATTTGTTAAAAGTTTGAAGATGCACTTTGTATCTACAAAACCAAAATTTAAATTTATTGAAATTTAGACAACGAAATTTTCTATATGCATATAACAAAATATGTATTCAGTAAACAATTAATTAAAAGATAAATAAATTGTTTTAGACATAAGAAAGAGATGGAGTGTAGTTTTTCTGTCAACCTCCTTAATTAATTGAGTCATATAATTATTTGTGTTTAACAACACAAATACAACTTCAATGAACTATACTATTATATTACTAAAATATCGTTTATACATCTGGATATTATAAAAATATTTATTGTATTAAAAAAAAAAACAATATTTGGGAGGGCCAGGCCCCTCCAAGGAATATCATATATCCGCCCTGGATTCACCTAAAACCAAATTTTAAATAACATAGAACAATGACCATTTGGCATTTCAAAGTTGTTATGTTTGTCCTTTTTGTTATTTTTATATCTATCTTTGTGCCTGAAGTTAGTAACTTTTTGCTATTCTAGGCTAAATACATGATATATCTCGGACTTCGAGGAATATTTGTGTTATTTTTAGATAGTTACCAGCTCTGATTTTAAGCTAAACTTGATAAGTAAGAAAATCATGCACAACATAATAATGAGTGAAAATAATATAATGTCATAATAATGCTAATGAACATGGAAATTTGCAATTTCGTTTATTAATTAATTTGTATGACTTCTGATGTTGTATGTTACCTCATAGCTAATAAATTTTAAAAAAGTAGCATGTTGTATTCACGCACGCGCCTACAATATTTGATATTGATTTGGCCAATCCGCACCTTCACTTACAGAAGTTTCGGTCAGCTACTCTTAATCTTAATAACGAAATTATTTACGAGTTAGGGTGTTCAAATTAATAATTTATCCTTTAAAATATATATAAATATTTCACAAGAAAGGAGCCGTAGCCTCTAGTGAAATGTTGTATAGACCCTGATGTAATAGCTTTAATTGGCTTTGGATCAGAAAATCAATGACATTAACCAAAAAAAAAACTAAATATATACTGTACATGTTGCAATATATGTGACAAAAGTGAATTTCTTCCTTTTTCCTCTAGTAGTAATGCTATAGGCTGGTGGGCAATAAGCTAGCTGTAGCTGAATAGCATTATTCCCAAATTTCTAACCTATGCATTGATTACTTTATTGGTTTAGGATGTAATTTATAGAGTTGAAAATTTTTTTTTTTAAATTAATTACTATTTGTTCTCCATACATGACCAAAATAAAAATTGAACAAGATTTAACATTAACATCTCTGGATCTAGACTCGACAAAGTAAAAGTTATAATTTATATATACATAAACATATGTGAAATTAATTAAGCTAGACTCATGTTCGACTCGTTTAAAACTTAGTATATATGGCTACAATTTCATGATCGACAATAAAATTGAACCAAACTTGGAATATAGGGCTGATATGAATCAATTTTGACTTAATTTTGCTAGTTCATGAGTTGGAGATCAAGAATACTCTCCATGCTATTTATATGCAAAATATTCTAAGTATAACTTAACTTGTTGGATTTTTAAGATGTCAAATTAAATAATGTTAGGATAAGAGTTAGTAAAATTTTAAAATATGTTTGATGATTTTAATATATTTTGGAAGATGAACTTTGAGATGATGGGTATATTTGTTAGGGTAAAAAATCATAATTTTTTTTTTTTTTTGATGAAGTAAAAATTCATGTTTGTGAAATATTTTTATTATATGGAGGCGTTTGAGATTTGAGAAGTTGGATATCAAGTTGACAATATTTGGGTCGTCATGAATTGAGATACGAGTCTTTATGTATTTTTAAACAATTTTTAATTATATAATTATTTATTTTAATAAATATTAAAAAAATTAATACTATTATATAAATCTTAGATTTGAAAAGTACAAGATCTATATTAATTTATTAATATTATTATAAATTAAATTTGTTATTTAAACATAATAAGTAAAATCTCCAAAGTTGATGTCATTACTATGTTGACTGACAGTTTTACTCAATAACATTTCAGGCTATCAAAAAATGCCCACATCTTTAAATTTGGTGACGATTTTAATCCACCTTCTGTAAATTGGATGTTGGATCGCTTAGTCATTTTCGTGTTCTTCTCAACCTGCCTTGCGATTAGAATCTAAATCGCTAAGAACTACATTTGTCTCAAGGTGCGCTTAGCGAGTAGTCCTAATATGAACGGGACGGATTACTACATCACTCATATTTCCTAATTATGGGGGACTTAGCAAATCTTACCCATAGTTATCTTTATGACTAGCGACATATGACTTATTTGATCATGTACGCGCCATACAGATCGCTAGGACCAAGTCGAATCCTGACCGGACCAGAGCTAGCTTTCCAAGATTTTGCTCCTATATCATTATGATATCAAGTAATAACTTGTACATGTCATCGTTTTGTTGCTTCTTTTCTTTATACAATTAATTTGTAGCAACAAAATTTTATTTCAAGAGACAGTTTCATGTTGAATTATTTGTTACAATCATATGATTTGACACGAAGGCAAAATCCACAGTGTTAAGGTACCCCACATGTCCAAATCAGTTGCCATTCTAATTCACTTAGTTGAAATTTGTTATGATGATTAAATAAATATATACTCATAATAGAGTATTGCTCGAGAAAATGTTATTATATAATTGAGCTTGAGTTGCATAGATATGAGTTGAAACAAAGCAAAATTGCTGTAAATGTCATAACTTAATAGAATTTGAATTAATGATATCATTCTTCGTCAAAATCGATATTTTATACCATAAGTCAAAAGAAATTTATATAATAGGTACATAGTTTTTTCATTGAAAAGTTTTTTTTGGAAGTACAATGACAGAAATAAAAATAGGGTACGAGCATCCGTAAAATTGTAATTTAGAAGTCTTAATTTAGCTAGTTGTGTGTCGTGCTTTAAGAAAGTCGTTAATTTTGTCCATAAGGCTCCACATGCCTTGTATCCTTCTATTAAATTATTCTTAGACAACCTTCCTGTTGGTGGTGTACTGGTGTGTGCACTTAATATTTCACATTATATTAAAAATTAATAAAATATAACTATAACGTAAAATAGAATATTCTAACACATAATTTTGCACTTAGTTAAAGCATGTAATTCATACTAAATAAGACAATATTTTCGAGTATGTCACAGTGTATGCAGTTTGTTCTCGATAGTCTCCTAATATATAACATTATATTATTCATAATAATGAACTTACGACTAACTTGAACAGACAAAAAATTCGACAAAAATTTAAAGTAAAGAAGATAGTAATTTCTAATTATTGCCCAAAAATGATACTGAATCGACCAGATTAAGTCTCCCATTTATAAATGTATAAGTGTCTTTTTACAAGAGTTTCGACCCAAATGTTACATCTTTGGATCGGATAGACACATCTCTTACTCTCAGTTATTTCATTCACATGTAAACACTTTCCAACAACTGCTTCCTTAGCCACAATTTCCTCGGCCACCTCTTGATTGACCCCTACCTAAGAGCATCTCTAATGACTCCGAGACGGAATACCCTCCCCCTCTCCCCCTCCTCTCCCCCTCCTCTCCCCCTTTCCCTAGTTTTTTAGTCATCTCTAATGACTCATTCTATCAAACTCATTTAATAATAAATTTTATCCTTCTTCATTATTATTATTATTATTACTACTACTACTACATCAAAAATAAATTTAAAATTAACATTAATTTAAAATCAAAAGTACATTAGGGAACTTAGAAAATAAAAAATTACATCAAATATTAAATTCTTCAAGCTCGTTTTTCTATCATAAAGCAGCCAGGAAGGGGATGAGATACAAAGGACCTGGGCAACATTATGTTGAAATGTATCATTCTTCACAATATGATTGTGGAGGACAAACGAGATGAATACTAGTATGAGGAAGACTCAGACGATGAAGATAGTGATCCCACTAGATCTCGTGGGGCCCGTGCCACCATTTATGAGCAAAATCAAGGCACTACTGTTAATTCGAATCCATGAACAAGTCCCATATCCCTAGATGATTATATGATCCGCCGTCACCAAATACGAACTGTAGATGTCAATCGCCAACTACTAAAGGACTTAGTCGAACATGTGTCGGACACACAAGGTCAAAATTAAGGTCTATGTTTTAGTCGAACATGATTTCATGATTGTATCGTATTATTTTAAATTTTTAGAAAGAATTAATTTTGGGTGATAAATACAACCCCAAAATTATTAAAACAAATCAATATTAAAATAATAGTGTTAATTTAATGAAATGAAAGTTATATTTTTATAATTAAAAATTATCTCTAAATAATATACAAATTTTGGGAATTTTTTATTTTTAAATAAAGATAAAAAAAGAACCAAATAAAACAAAACAAAATAAAAAATAAAAAATAGCATGTGAGGGAGGGGGCTTGGATGGGAGAAGCTCCCCATCCCCCTCCCTCCAGGGTCCCTCTAGTCCGAATACCCTCTCCCCCCTCTAATCATTAGAGATGAATTTTTTCCCCCTTCCCCCCATATACCCTCTAGGACATCTCCCCACTAGTCATTAGAGATTCCCTAAGGCCATCTCCAATGACTACAGATTCTCATTTCCCTCAGACTCCCCTTCCTCTCCAGACTCCTCTTTTTATAGTCATCCTCAATGATTCAATCTCCCCATTCTATTTAATTCAAATTCTCATACTTCTCCACTCTCACTTAATAAAATATAATAATAATAACATTAACACACGTTCCAAATGGTGGTCCTATGTAATTGTTTTTCCTTTTATCTTTGATAGAGTTATATAGTTTATCGTATTTAAATTATGTAACAAATAATTATTGTTAATCCTGTAGCCGTATTTAATTACAATGCCTTTAATTTCAATAAATCATTTTTTTACAATGTTATTAAATTTCAAAGAATAAATAAATTAATGTTAAGTTTATTACATAAAACTTAAAATATTACAAGAAATATAATTAAATTAATGTTATGTTTATTAAATAAAACTACAAATTGTACAAGTAATAAAATTAAATTAAGACTAAGATTTAAAAAAATATTTTTAATAATTTTCCTCAGTAAAAAACGTTTTTATTAATTTTTCCTATGAATTTTCCTTATTAATAATTAAATTATACATTAAAAGGAAGAAAATGGGGATGGGCGCATTGCCAAGCCAATCAATGAACTGGGTGGGGACGGTTTAGTCTTCCACCGCCCCACCACTTCAAGGGGTGGGTGAACCATCTCTCCGCCCCTTCAATTTTCTTCCCCTTGCATCATAAATCTTCATTTTTATTCCCCTTCAATTTTCTTCCCCTTGCATCATAAATTTTCATTTTTAAAATCCCCACGGTTGATCTCCTTTGCTCTTTGGAAATTTTTGCATCAAAGTTGATTGTAATTACATAATTACACCCTGCACAGTGCCAACCAACAGACCTCAAATATAATATTTTGTGTTTGCTCATTGTGAATGATTTTCGAAGCCACCAAAAAATTGGTCCACGGTTACAAGCCATATGTGGATGAGTTTTGGTCCGATACCGTGGGATTTGTTAGATCGGGTCAAAATTCTTCTAAATTAGTTTTTGATAGACCCATGAAACTCAGCACAAATTTATTCATAAATATATACTCGAACTCTTGAAGCCTATAAAACATTTAGGCAAAATTGCAGAAAACGTCAGACTAATCAGTGATTTTGAATTTTCGTCCCAAGCTATATCACTTAGACAATTAATCCCGTTATTTTATATTCTTTTGGAATATCGTCCCATTTGCCACATTGCTTCTTACGTTTCAAGACGTGGCAAATTTTAGCATGAACAATTATATAATATTGCAGAATTCGTCCCAAACTAAATACAAATTTTGATTTTTCATCCCAAACTATATTAAGTATTCGTCTCACAATTTATCATTTTTCTTGAATTTACTCCGTTATTAATTTCTAAGTTAATGGAAATGACGATTCATCTTTTACTTTTTTAAGGGACTAATGGCAATTTATCCCATGTGATATTCATAATGTTCAATTTGCCCCTTTGTAATTTGAAAATGATCAATTTACCCCTCCCCCCTTGAAAATTAAAAAAAAAAGTATCTTATCCCCTTGAACCAGAGAGTGTAACTCAATTGCATAAATTAAGAGTAAGCATACAAAGTGTTTTATAATATAATGGATAAATTGCTACATTTATTATAAGACACTAGGTAAAATGTCATATCTATCACAAAACATAGGGGTAAACTGTCATATTATCATTACATAGGGAGATAAATTGAACGTTATGAATATCACATGAAAGTAAGTTGTTATTAACCTTTTTTAGAGAAAAATAGTATGGATTTTTTAAATTCCCTTGTGCCTATGAGAAAAAAAATCATATCTCAGCTTATTAGGAATAATTTGTGCATTTTTTTGTATTAATAAATAATAATATTTATAATTAGTTTGGAACGAAGTCTTTTTTTCCATGTCATTTTAATTACGGGACGAAAGTTGGCGTGTTGATATAGTTTGGGATGAAAAATCAAAATTGGGACGAATTATGCAGTCTTATATAATTATCTACGTTATTTATTGTCACGTCATGACACGTAAGCATCTATGATGCAAGTGGAAAGATATTCCAAAAGAATATAAAAGTACGGGACGAATTTAACTAAGTGACATAGCTTGAGACGAAAATTCAAAATCACTAATTAGTTTGGGTCCGTTTTTGCAATTTTGCCAAACAATATCTATCATCTATTTTTTTTTCTTCCTAACTCTCTAAAAGATATTGATTTGAAACCTACCTCATACATTTTTTTCCACACCCAACAAGTGGGGTTTCAAACTTTTCCAGAATTACAAAACCCAACATCAAATGGATCGAATTTCAAAGATTTCACCGAAACCATCAAACTAAATTTTTACAATCGAGACTCACTAAACCGGGTCAAAACCTTTCCAATTAGGGTCTTTATATTAGAGAATGAATTTAACATACTTTATTTTGAAAAATGCAATTTTAGGCAATTTAGATATGTGTTCAAAAAATAAAGTTGAAAGCATTACCCCACGTTTGTTTTGCTTTTCAAAGAGTACTTTTAGAATTTTGGATAATTTATCATATACAAAATTGTAAAAACGGACCCAAACTAATTAGTGATTTTGAAATAAAATAATAATAGTTATAAAGTATCTCTTCTTGTTTATACAATATAAGAAGAGATATTATTTATTTTCGATTTTCATGCATTTGAAAAATGTTGTTAATTAGTCTAGATTTTTAAAGATGGATAAATAATGAGTTTTTTGTTTTAATATAGTTTTTTTTTGTGATTGTGGAAAAATAAAAAATAATATAAGATATATATTGATTTATGTCAAAAATCGAATATTTTTATGTGACACAAGTAATGTGACATACGAGTCACTTCCTCTCAAATTAAAGTAGATTTTGTTTAAGTTCATTTTAGAGAATTTTTTTTAAGATGAGATTACATTTAAAATTGAGAGATAAATTTATTTCTTAAAAGAATACGATGCTTATTGTATTTTCAGAAATTGAAGTCCCTAAAAACCGAAATAAATTGAACCATGACCTTTATATATATATATATATATATATATATATATATATATGCAATTTTTTCATCGATAAAAAGGAGGAAAATTTGAACACAAATTTTACTTTATTGCATTCATTTTACATATAAAAAGAAAGATCATATATCTATTTGTATGATTTATTAAACATTTCTATTGAAGAATCCAAATAAAATTATATATAAAAGAAAGAAAAAGAACAATCAATATTGAAAAAAGAAAAAAGGGTAAAGACCAAATCAAGTAAAGTTCTAGATTTCTTAATAGGGAAAGCAAATGGCATGGGGAACTTATGCAAGTGACAGTGGATGGTGCATAACAACCATATGCTCTCACAGTTACTTTACAAAAATTGCATTTTTATTAAAATAATAATAATTATAAAATATCTCTTCTTTTTCTCTCTCTACAATCTCCATTATAAAATTAAAATAAATAAAAAAATCTCCCTTTCTTCTTTCTTCTTTCTTCTTCTTCAAAAATTTCTCAATTAACCCCCAAACACTCCATCCACGCAAGCAACCCAGCCTCCCCCCATCCCCTAGTCCTAAAATGCAACTCCTCCTCCTCCTATGACCAGACCTTCATTTTCTTTTCACACCCTAAAGAGAAACCCCACACCCTAATTCTCTCTCATCATATACATACAAACATATGTATCTATTTCCCATTTTGTTTTATAGTTATTATTCCCTTTCTTTTTTGTGCATACATACATAACAAACAATACAATATGTATTCTCTATTTCTCTCTCTACACTTCATCTCCATCTTCTAACTTTGATTCTCTCACGGAAAAAAACTAACTAGCCAGGAAACATATATATATATATATATATACAGTATTTACAAAGAGAAAACACGCAATGGAGGGTGAAATGTTGGATCTGAATGTCGATGCCGCATTATCTTGTGCCGACGACTCTTTGACTTCCACCACCACCTCCACCACCAACAATGCTGCAGCTGCCGCCGATGACCTCGACTGCAACAGCTCCACCCTCAATTTCTCGATCCTCAACAAAAACGTGATGGAAATCGAAGATGACGTCAGCGATTGTAAAAAGGAGCTGCAGCTATTTCCGGTGGGGGTGCCGCCTTCGTCTCCGTCTCCGTCTCCGGTGGGGGTTAAGGCTAAGTACTGGCTGAATTTATCGGTGCAGGAGGTTTCGAGTGGTGTAGGGGTAGATATGGGAATTAACAAGGCGCAGTTGGTGGGAAATAATCAGGTACAACAGCAGCAGCTGCAGCCGACGCAGGTGAAGAAGAGCAGGCGTGGGCCCCGATCCCGGAGCTCGCAGTATCGTGGGGTTACCTTCTACCGGAGAACTGGAAGATGGGAATCGCATATCTGGTCTGTCTATATATACACATGTATACTCACACAAATTGTATGTATAGCAATTAGGATTATAAGTTTGCTGCATGCATGTCTGTCTCGTGTTGTTGTACATTATGCTACAGGAGTTGTACTTTTCTCTGGTTTAATCGGAATTCTTTTTGTGTGTGCGCAGGGATTGTGGTAAACAAGTTTATTTGGGTAAGTGAAATTTGATTTGTCTAAATGCAATATTTGGCTTTTTACTAATCCCCCTGTTCTTCCTTTTACTTTTGGCTGTATAGTAGTTGAGGTTCTGATAAAATTGGTTTTGATTTTTAGGAGGATTTGACACAGCTCATGCTGCAGCTAGGTGAGAATGACGATTTTTGCAATTTTTTATGTATTGATTGATGTTTTATTCTTGATATTGTGTTTGAATGCAATTAATTTGGTTGATCAGAGCATATGATCGTGCTGCAATCAAGTTTCGTGGAGTTGATGCTGACATTAATTTCATTATCAGTGATTATGAAGAGGAAATGAAACAGGTTAATAGGCAACTAATCAAAGATTAATTCAAACATTTTGTCAAGTTGAGTGGCCCTTACACTGTTGATGATTTGCAGATGACCAACTTGACGAAAGAAGAATTTATTCACATTCTTCGCCGCCAAAGCAATGGATTTGCTCGAGGAACCTCAAAGTACAGAGGAGTTACCCTCCACAAATGTGGTCGGTGGGAAGCACGAATGGGTCAATTCCTTGGGAAAAGGTAAGGATTTCCTTTAAATAATTCTTGTATATATTATTGCTAAAATCTAAATTCAGCAAATCAATCATTGTGCCTGATGGTCTGAAATCTGATTTATCATTTGAGAAGTGATTGATATATACTTTATGAATTATCAGGAATTTGAGTTAGGATAGTTACTTAAATGGAGAGAGGAACTCCTTTTATGTATAAGATTATAATGGTTTGTTTCAGGTATATGTATCTTGGGTTATTCGACAGCGAAGTAGAAGCTGCAAGGTCCTTATGATCATGAATTCATACTGCTTGTTTATAAGACCATTTCACTAAGAAGCTTTTTCTTTGGTCGGGTCTCATCCAACAAGTTTCTGTTTCATTTTCTGATTCAGGGCCTATGATAAAGCAGCCATTCAATCTAGTGGGAGAGAAGCGGTTACCAACTTTGAGTCTTCTAACTATGAGAGAGAGATCAACGTTTCTTCCGGAGATGGAGGTATATGATAAATCTTGTTTGCTAGGTTTCACATGTTTATCTCTTCTTACTGTTTTCAGTTGCACGGAAAATCAAAAGACACTTGACTAGATATGTTGGTTTTGTTAACATATGGATGCAGGTAATGGTATCATTCTTGATCTCAACCTTGGAACTTCCTTAGGTTTGGATGTCTCGAAGGCGAATGAAACTGCGAGCAATTTCCAGTTTCCTTGTTCGAGCTCCGGATTGCCTGATGGGAAGAGAGTAAAGGTACTCCTATCTTTTTACAAATTGCTTAAATTTGTCCAGCTTTCCAATACTCTTCTTTTTTCTTGTAAGTTTTAGAGATTCATTTTGATTTTTATGCAACATGCATAGCTAAGAGCTTCTTTTTATTTTGGGTATTATTTCTGGCTTAAGACAACAAAAGTCAAAAGCCTTCCTTAATTGTCAGATCACCTTAAGCCAACAAAAGTCAAAAGCCTTCCTTAATTGTCAGATCACCGAACAATAAGGTGATTTCCTTCTACACCTATGTGTAAACATAGATTTGCGGCCAATTTGACGTGATACCTATAAAGAATGATTAACCATGAAAGATTAACGAGTTTCTTGTTAAGGGATTCTCTTGTGTTATTTTATCCAATGAAGCACAAGTGCATAGGCTCGTACCATTTATACAACACTTTAGCACTTATTTTCATGTCTTTATATTTCCTGCCAAATATCATTTACTCCAAGTTTCACATCTATCTCATGAATTGCCAAACATAAGTTGCTTTCTTGAGTTCACCAAGCATTCATTATCTTATGGAAACCACTTTTGTTCTCATAATATAAGCTCTCATTGTGCATTTCATTTCATTTTCTTTCCTTCGTGTTAACTATGTCACCTGTTACCAGCTATCAAACTAGGGGCAAATCCCATCACATATATAGGGGGATTACTTAAGATATAAAACTTCATTTCAACACCTTTTTCTCTCAGCAAAACATAGAAGCAAAATGCCAAACATGGGTTTATTTTAATCTTGATGTTAATGACTGTTTTTCAATTTGATCACAGGAAAAAGCAACAGGAACGAATGCTGAAGCCGTTCCTTTGCCCGAATTCTCAAACTGGCCATGGAAAGTCCAAAGCCATGGTATGGTCACTCCCATGCCAATTTTGTCTTCTGCAGCATCATCAGGATTCTCTTCTGTTACCACTCCTTACTCGAGTTCCCTCGTGTCATTGACATCTAGAGCACAATTTCCTCAAACTGCTTTTCACAGTCTTCAGTGACCTTTAACTCCAATTATAATCACTGAAAAAACAAGGCCAGCATCATTATTTTTGTCTGGTTCCATTCGGAAATGCAGGGTCCGTCTCTCGTCAGTCATATATATATAATACAAATAATAGATAAACACATAATATGATGTATAGATTGGTATAATACTCCTTAGGATTATATATCATCCCTATTGGAAATATGCAGTTATTTCCAAAGAAAAACCATTGTGTGTAGTTTCAGACTTGTAAAACTGAATTGGATTGTTTCTCATAGCATGTCATCTTCTTTGGTCATATGAATGGCTTTATAAATCATATGAAATTCAGTTTGCATCTTGTGTGGTCTGTCATTTGCCAACCTCATGATATTAAGGATATGATGGTTCTTCATTTTTAAAAGAATAAGGAAAATATCTTCTTTAATTCAAAAGACAGGACTTCCTGTTTTATGTGCTGTTTATTTTCAATTTGATTTATTATCTAAAATCTAACGACCGAGTTATTTTTGGCTTTTCATAATACGGTTAATTGTTGTAGTCAAACAAATAAGGGCTTGTTTGTTTGGTGTTTGGGAAAGTAGTTTGGGAGAGTAGTGGAGGTTTGTGAAATAATTTCGATTTGCGTAATGTCGTTTGTCTGAGTTTTGAGAGAGTGGTTTGAGAAATAAAATAGATGTAGGTTTTTTTTGGAAGAATTATGTTGTAGGTGTAAGATGTGTAAGGCTTTATATCAAATCATGTTTGTTGTGAGATAAATTGTGTAAGAGATAGGTTATTTTATGTCAAATCAGATTAGAGTTTGTATATGTTTTATTTAGAGATAAGAAAATTGTTGTTTGTTTGGGTTTTGAGAAAGTAGTTTGAGAAAATTGAAAGATGAAAAATTTATTTCAGAAAATAGAAAACATGATTGTTTGGCATTTCCCAAAAACGAAATTTTTTTGGAAAACGTCAAACAAAAAAGCCCTAAGTGTTTGGCAAAAATTATTTTGTTCAATCGGGATTTTTATTGTGTTTGACCCCCAAGTCATATTCACTTTTGGAATTTTGATAATAAAAAATCAACTTATTTACTAAAGTGTTATTTTTAAAGAAACTATTGTCCAGAAGCAAGTATTCTATATATAATTAATTCTATAACCAATTTTCTCAAAATTCATTTTTGTAAAATTAATTCGAATATTTGTCTTTAGCGATATTGTCGTATGGACAATGCTAGCATCACAGCCAAGAATCACAGTCCATTATCACAGCCCAAAATATAAAATTACAAAAAAACCCCATAACTAATTATCAAATAAAAATAAACCCTATTTATAAAATAAACCCTAAACCCTAAAATCATAAAACCTAAACCCTAAATCTAAACCCTAAAACCCTAGACCCTAAAATCGTAAACCCTAAACCCTAAATTAAATATTATGTCATAAACTCTAAAACCCTAACCCTAAAACCCTAAACCCTAAAATCATAAACCCTAAACCCTAAATCTAAACCCTAAAACCCTAGACCCTAAAATCGTAAACCCTAAACCCTAAATTAATATTATGTCATAAACTCTAAATTCTTGGCATTGCAAATATTTTTAAATGAGTTTATATTTTTATTGTAATTTTCGAGATATTTTATATTCAAATATTGATAAATGATAAATTAACATTTGAAAAGTAATGAATTATTTTTTATATGAGTAATATCATATAATTTAGGCGTTTTTTTGTAATTTTTGAAAGTTGAGATATTTATATTCAAATATTGGTGAATATTCAATTACCATTTTTATGTATTTAAAGTATTGAATTATTTTTTATATGAGTAATATCGAAAAATTTTGGTCTCTTTTGTTATTTTTGAAAGTTGATTGGGTGTTATAGATTAAAAAAATTATTTTAAGAAGAAACCTGTTAAGCAGGTAACAGGTAACCCAATTAACTTTAAATACATAAAAATGGGTTGTACAAAGGGGTTGTGAAAGTTGGGCTGTCATATAATCATTTTCCTTGTCGTATCAATAATTGTTGTTGGTAGAGCAATATTTATGAACTACTTAATATGCCCATTCCTTAATTATCCTTCTCTCACCTTAATTATTATATTCCCATTCTCTCTTCATTCATGTTTCACACTATCAATTACTTCTAATCTTTTTCCTCTTTCTTCACCAATTGATCACTCCTAATATTTTTTCTCTTTCTTCACCAATTGATCACTCCTAATATTTTTTCTCTTTCTTTGGCTAGCGATATTGCCAGAGCAGCAATTGTTGTTGCCAGAGCAAAATTATCATATTTCCAGAATTGCCCTCTTCATTAAATGTTCGTTAATTGCTATGTTTTAAATGACAATGCACTAATTAATTGATTGTTTTTATCAACACTGTTGCTTCTCCTTTCTCCTAAATACGTAATGGTCACCATCCCACCATTATATAGTGTACTAAATTCTTCCACCCATCTTAACACTTCACTCATCAAGCCAACTGGAAAAAAAAAGCTACTTCTTTTTTAAATTTCACTTCATACTGTTTTTGCTATATGAGTACAAGCAATGGTTCAGCATCTCTTGAAAGAAGGGGTCAGAAGGGGGAAAAATTGCTGTTAATTTAAGATTGGAAAAAATGTTCTCGAGTTCTTTAATGCTAAATAATTTAGAAAAAATTCTGAACTAAAGAATAAAATTAGTTTACAAAATGTTGTGGAAAGGAGAAATTTTATATGATGAAGATTGAATCTTGATTTTACTAGAGTTCATAACTCTTCGGATCGATAAAGACATTAACTCAAACTCAACTCAGTCAGTTATCATTGAATCTTAAATTATAGTTCAATTCCTTAAATATTCAACATGTAAAAGTTTTTCTTTTCTGGAAAACCCAAATCATACTTTTCAGTTTTCAATTTAATTTTTAATTGTTTTCTTTTTCTCCTTTTTCTTTTGATTCCCATTCCCTCAAGGCTTAAAGTTTTGGGTTTTTTATTTGCTGTTTACTCTCTAGTAACTCTTAGGACAAAGATGAAAGAAGCCAAACAAAGTAAATTTAAAAACGATCTTTAAACTAGATTTCACAACAATTGTTTAATTACCAGTTAATTAAGTGCTAATATTGGTGGAGAGCTACAGTATTGGTATGGTGACATATAGAGTGTGATTTCAAAAGAAAAAATTATGGTGAAGGAGGGGATCGAGATGCAGGTTTTTTTTTTAGCAGAAGATGCAATTGCTATGTATAAAAAGATTAATTATAGGTACACACTTAGTTAGCAAACATAAATATTTAAGAACATTTAATGAGAAGGGCATTTTTGGAAATATATTAATTTCGCTCTGGCAGCAACAATTGCTGCTCTGGCAATATCACTAGCCCCAATTTATTCTGTTATATGTGTCATCTATGTAACTCGTGAAAAGGAAAAGGAGAAGTGAAATAATATTTAATCAAATAAAAATAAAATGGACCTTAAGTGTAGATCTCTCTCTTAACTAATACAATATTTAGACTGAATTTCTTAATTCAAAGAGATATGAATCATGAAATTATAACTCATTTTTTTTAATTCCCCCTATTTCTCCGATAATCTTTTAAAAAGTTAGTTGTTTTTCTCCTAAAATTGATTTTAGTTCATTACAACTAGAATGAAATTATAATTCAAGACATCATCTTTTTCCCAACCGCAATCCTTTTTTTTTTTTTTTAATAATTTTCTCCTTTTCTTGTTATCTTTTATTTTAAGAATGGACTGAAAGTTTTAGTAATTAATACGAGGAGCATCAATAGTGTAATTCTGCACTTAATTACACCATGGGTAGTAATTCTTCAGTAAACATCTTCAGATGAAATAATTAAAACTTATTTGTTCCAATAAGTTTTGGAACAATAATTAAAACTTATTATTCATTTGTTAACCAAAATTTTGAAACCAACAAAAATAAAAAGAAAAAAGATGTTTCAGATTGTGCATCTCTTTAAGTGGGTAAATCCAATTTTGAAGTCATACATTTTTTTAATTTACAATTTTTTCAAATATTAAAATATATTAAAAAAATTCTCAATATATTTAATTGACCGAACAATAGGAAAAGGAAAGAAAGAGTATGCAAAACAAAATAGCAGTGGGACGTAGAAAACAGGGGAGTGAGAAATGAGGCTGATAATGGTCACCCCGCGCACCAAAACCTTACTTACTCCCTCCACTCGCACATTCCATCTAAATTTCTCCACGCTCTTCAAGAAATCTAACCCCAAGTTCCCTCATTTTCCCCGCTGGCTGAGTCCATCTCGTACGGTGTCGTTTCTGCAGAGGAACCCCCAATTCCCCTTCTCCAAATGTATCTCATCAATTTCCTCGTCGGCCGCCGTGGATTGGGGGGTGGAAGTAGTGGGGTTAGATGAGGAAGATGATATTAACGAGGCTTCTAAAGCTTTTATTCCTGTTAGGGCTTTTTTCTTCTCTACAAGGTTTGAATTTTGTACTTTTTGGATTTTTTTTTTTGGTTAATGTGGAATTGATAATTTCTTCTTTTGCAGCGTGGATTTGAGGAGCTTGGTAGAACAGAATAAGCATAATTTTATTCCGCCCTCCTCACGCATGACTAATTATGTGGTTCTGCGATTTGGTGATTTCAAACCTGACCCTAACGTGAGTTTTTGGTTGGTTGATTCCTGTTGATTTTAACATAACATACAATTGCATTATATATATATTTAAATCCATAGTGTCTTGCTTAGAATAAAATACAGTGCATTTTTTACGTTGTGACCTATTGTTCCCAAGTAGTTTTTGGAGTTTTCAAAGGAAAAGTTAAGAGGCTTTGTTTACTAGGCACCAATAGGTTTGCTAGCGCTCTTGATCTCCTTAGGTTAAAAAGGTCTGTGTTTTTGTGTTAACCAGTTCTGGTTGTATTCCATAATAACTTTTACCTATTTGATTTGGGTTTGACTGGTTGGGTGGGATAAGATGCTTTGTTTAAGAATTCTTACGGATAAGTGATTAGAGATAAGCACTCTATGTTCTTGGATGTACAAACGGGATTACAGGATTTGGTTTTAATTGTAGTTATGCCTATGTAGTGCTGCAATAGACTTTATGACATAGTTGAGGTCCATGGACTGCACCATGTTAGAGATTTTCATTAATTTTAGAGTAGGAAATATATATTTATCCAATTTGTCTCGTCATGTTATGCATTTTATTGGTTCATGCACCTAAACTTATGGTTAAAAAGAAGTAACATCGGAGTCTCACTTGAGTAGTGAAGGGATTAGCATGAAATTAAACCTTATAGTTTTACCACACGTAAAAGTAAAACTCGAAGATGGGTAAACACAAATTTGAAGCTCGGCATAAAATGTTACAAACTGCAATTATATTTTAATATTCCATAGTGGCTCTGAACTATCTTAGAATAATCTTTAAAAAATATGTTCACTGTGATAAAACATCTTGATTGACCAAGTCTGAAGTATAATTACCTACCTCAAACTGGTAATCATATATGCTCTTACAGGAGAGAGACATGCCCATATATTTCTGGTTTAGCTCTTTTAGACATATTGCAGAAGTCCCATGAGCTTATTTTCTATCTCTTGGTTTTCTGGTTTAGGAGTCAGTATTAGTTTAGCAAATTTGTTTCTTAGACATTATGAACCTTTAGTGCGGTTATGCATACACATTCTTGTTCGTGTCTGTGCACTATTTCACTTTATGACTGATATTGGCTTACCTTCTTTGTATTCCGTGCATAATTAGGTGATGCAATGTTGTTGTCTCAGGGTTTGGGTTCTAGCATAAGAGGAACCAATTGCTGTTACATGGTAGTTTTTCAGTATGGCTCAATTGTCCTATTCAATGTCCGTGACCATGAAGTTGATGGATATTTGAAAATTGTCCGAGAACATTCTTCTGGACTGCTTCCTGAGATGAGAAAGGATGGTAAGCTCTTTTTTTATTTATTTTTTTAACTCGGGCCTAAAACTACAGAGTGCTGTAACGGTTTAATTAACCAATTATTTTGAATTACTAATTTAAGTTTCTTCAACTTGTGCTGGTGCTATAGTTTGAACATGCGAGTCGGCCAGTGTATGTTAAAAAAGGAGATTTTAGTAATGATGACTTGTAGTTTGTTAAGATTTAATCTAAATGTGACAAAGATGATATATTATTCTAGGAACCTTGATCATCTAAACATAATCTGCCTTCTCACCTCCATAATACTTAATTTTCCCTGCCAAATGAAGGAAGATTTAATGTAATAGGCTCTGTTCATCTGGAACCTGATGTCATGATTAAATAATATGGTTCCACTCTTAGTAAAATGCGTACAATATTCGAATATGTGTAATTTTAAGCATATAATTTTATACCCTTTTGAATTTTATTTACATATATTACGACAGAATTTTGACCTTATCTTTTAAAATCATTATTGAGTTTAAATTACTGTATATTTTGTCTTTGCATTTTATTAACTATGATGCCAGGCTTGACCTACCAAGCAATTCTAATAGTGACTTAAAATCTGTAGACGACTACTAATATAGAACCCTCTCTCTAATTATTACAGAACTTTTGTTGAAGAGATAGTAAAAATTGGATGTGTTACTTATTAGTTGAGATGCTGCCTTTCATTCAATTGTCTCTCTAATTATTTCTATATACTATAAGTCAATGACAAATAAGGGCCATTTATATATAACCGTAGCATAGTTTATTCTTTTTCATGTTTTATTCAATAATGTATCCAAATCTTTTATTTGTTATTGTGTTGGTGCATACGTACTATTTAAGGATGTTATATGTGCAGCATACTGATGTGTGCTATTTTCACTTTTTTTGATATCTATTGCCACCATCTTATTAATTTCTGACTTGGGTCTGAAAACTAGAATATGAGGTACGGGAAAAGCCAACTTTGAACACATGGATGAAGAGTGGTCTTGATTACATAATGCTGCAGTACCTAAATATAGATGGTATCCGTACAATTGGTAGTGTTCTTGGTCAGAGTATTGCTCTTGACTACTATGTTCGCCAGGTAGATTGTCCTCTCTACTAATGTTCATTGAGAAACTGATGGAAAATTAATGCCTAAAGTTATATAATTTGATGCAAGAAATATATTTTACTTAGTATTTAACTCACTGAATCCAAAAACCAGACATTGCAATAATTTTCATGATAATTTTTCTAAGATTTTGTTAGATCTATTTCAGGTTGACGGAATAGTTGCAGAGTTTACTGACATCAATCGAGGGATGGAGAAAACTGGAACCTTTACAATGGAACGTAAGAAACTCTTTCAGTTGGTTGGAAAGGCAAATTCAAATCTAGCTGATGTAATTCTTAGGCTAGGACTGTTTGAAAGGTAAAATATCCAAATAACTCTTTCTTATGGTTGATGCCAAATCATTAATGCTTTCTTTTCCTTTTCTTTTTACAGTTCATGTGTTTACAATTTGCTTGTATGAATGCACTACTTTTTGCTTTTATTTCTTGTTTCTGCAACTGTGTGAATTCATGTATCATATCCAGATCTGACATTGCGTGGAAGGATGCTAAATTTGCTCAAATTTGGGAGTACCTTAGAGATGAATTTGAATTAACTCAGAGATTTGCAAGCCTTGATTTCAAGTTGAAGTTTGTGGAGGTTTTGCTTCTTGAAAGCTTTTTATCATCCCTATTCTACTGTAAATCATATTGGCTGATTGATCTATTTCTTTACGCTCGCAGCATAATATACGGTTTCTTCAAGAAATTCTTCAGAATAGGAAGTCAGATTTTCTGGAATGGCTGATTATCATCCTAATATGTGCTGAAATTCTCATTTCTGTCTATGACATTGCTCATAAATCAGCAATTGCATCTTTATAGAACCAGCTTGAATCATTTCAACAATATGAACTATGCCTCGTCATTATTGCGGATGGGATATGATGTATATACTTGGTTGAATTTTTATTAGTCCATGTATAAATCAAAATAACTCGGGGAGTCCTTTCTTCCTCTGTAATCTTTTTGACTGGGATAGCTCTTCGATAGTTTCAACCATTACCAATTGTATATGATATTAATTGCATTTTACCACGGGAGTTGAATCCTTTTCTTGCAATTGATGCAGCGCAAAATTGTCATTGTTGGCATTTATTAGGCTCTTGAGGTTCATATGGATTGGTATTTGTTCGGTTTTGCTTGATGAATTTGAAAAATTGGTTTGGATGATTTCAACGGAACCTTTGAAACACTAATTGGATAAAGTTTGGATGTTGGTTTTAGTGAATTTGAAAAGTTGAGATATGACATGGATTGCTATTGGATGTTTGAGCTTAAGGGGAAAAAATTAGGTCAAATTTGTCATGATATTTATAGGAAAATAAGCAGGTTGTAGTTGTAATTTGTAAAAGCAATGATTTCTACAAATCCAGAGCTCGATCAAGTTTTCTCAGATCTAGGTTGAGTTGCTTCTGAGGTGGGAGAGTCGATCCATATTAACTTTTGGGCCATCTAAGTCGGCTTTTAGCGTCGGTCATTTGAATACTAAGTTGTTGCTTTATGAAGTTTATTTTACTTGATCATTTGTAGATTCAGTTAAATTTTGAGTTTGACTATGCTAATTTTTAGCTCAGCCTAATCTCAAAATTAGGATCGAGTTAAGTCGAGTTAAACCTGGATTTTGGACCATTTGCCAGTTAAGTTGCATCGACTTGTTCCAACTCTTTGAAGTTTGAGTCAATGGATTGCATCTCCACAATCTGATCAAGTTCGATTTGGTTAATAATCTTATCAAAATCAAATTTCGTTTTAAACCCGACGTAGATTTTTATTAAATTAAAAAATAATGACATAACTTAACACGTTTCTCTTTATCGATGTCTATGATGTTTGTTTTGAATCCGATTGCTTCAAGGCAATCATTGATATCCAAAATGCTTGGAAAAGTCATGATTGGGCCGTATGTTCAATGAAATTAGTCGCTTTTGGTAATGTTGGTCTAAATGGAGGTTCTGTTTGTGCGTGGATCCAACTCTGCGGTTTATAGCCCCCTTGCTGATTGAGCCGGGAATTTGAATTAGTTGAATATGTTTTGTTGTAATTCTTTTATTTAACTTTCGATTTCTTTTTTTCGTGATGGGTTCCCCATCTTTGACTTTGTTGTACCCTTCCTTAAATTGTTACAAAGAAATCTTAGCTATAAAAATAAAATTGGGAGCAATTACCATTTAAAATTTATTTTTTAATTGGTGCAATATATCAAGTCATCCATTCAAATAATGTTTGAAATTATTTCCCTAAATTGGTTATCTAGACAAAATATAAAGACCTGTTTGTTTGGAAAATAATATCAATTTGTGTATTTTCTTTTTTTGAGTTTTGAGATAATGGTTTGAGAAATAAAGTAGGTGTAGGTTATTTTTGGAAGAGTTAGATTAGGTGTAAGATGTGTAAGACTTTATGTCTAATCATGTTTGTTATGTGAGATAAATTGTGTAAGAGATATATTACTTTATGTCAAATCAGATTAGAGTTTGTATAAGTTTTGTTTAGAGATAAAAAAATTGTTATTTGTTTAGCTTTTGAGAGAGTAGTTTGAGAAAATTGAGTGATGAAAAATATATTTCAATAAGTAGAAAACATGTTTATATGGTATTTTCCAACACAAAATTTTGTTGGGAAACGCCAAACAAACAGGCCCTAAAAAGTTAATGAAGGTCCTCCCTCAACCCCACCTAATTTGGACAAAACAAGAGATACATCAATTTGTTAGGCCTTATTGGCTAAGTTTTGACTCAACTTCGCTTGATTTCAAAAAACTGGGTTGGATGGTCTCTTTATAATCTTTGACAATTCATTTGGATGTTGTATTCTAAGTGTTGGTCCCAAGTGGTCAGAAGAGGTTTAGAGGGGGGGGTGAATAAACCTCTTTAAAAATTTTCTTCAAATTTAACTTTAAATCTTTACTCTTACTGAACAGACTAAGCTGATCAGATTAGTAAGTTACAATTCTGTTCGCGAACAAATCTTTGAACAGTCTTGTTGACCACTCGTCTGATAGTTACTTAGCTGATTTTGCAGAAATCAGTTTTAATACTTAGAGTACTTGCAGCGGATTTTCAAAGTGTTTTTCACAAGTAATCTTAGCAGTTTGAAAGATGTTTCCCCAGTTTTATAAACTCCTTTTAACTTCTTTTCAAACAATTAACTTAACGTGTTTTTATGCAAACAGAAAATATGCAATTTTAAGAGCAATGTATAAACACAATCAATTTTTATAGTGGTTATATGGATTTAAATATCCTTTAGTCCACTCTTCCAAGTCACTCAGATCTTGGGTTATACTATAATCACAAAGTTTACAGTATACTCTGCTTGCGTCGAACAACAAATGAAACGACCACAAGTTCGCAATAGGAAATCACACAGAAAACCTATCCTCTGAAGTTTGATCACTCACAAAGATGGATCACAACTCCGCACAACACTCTTGTTTACAAAATCACTCAGAAGATGTATTTTTCTTGATTCTTCAACTCTGCTTTCGTCAACAAATGACTCAGCTGATGAGTGAGCTGTTCTTGAGACTTAAAGAGTTTAGCTTCGGAAATTTCTCTCAGAAAGTGTGTTGCTTATTTCTTCTTCGTCTCTTTCAGCTATTTATACTTGAGGATTGAAAAGTGTCCGTTGAAGAGAGACAGGATTCAAATTCCTCGAGTACTGGTCCTTAAAATCCGCGAACAGCTCTTTTGCAGTCTGTCCGTACTGTAAACAGTACTATTCTGCAGGCAGCATTAAATGCAGCATTAAATGCACTCGGCTGATGCGAAGCTTTTCTTCAATCATTTGTCTTAAATATCCTCGTACTTCAGCATTTATTACACCAAGGGGCATTTATTACCGTTGGGAACACTTCATGATCTTCTTCACTTGGCTGACGAAAGTATAAGTCTGATGGTGAACTCGGCTGATATCAAACTTGAACAAATCTGATTTGAGTCGGCTGATCTTCACTAGTCTGATAACTTTACTTCAGCAGATCAGAAGTCTTGGACCTTGAAACTTTGACTCTTCTGATGTCTTCATTACTTAGTCAAAAATTCCTTGATAAGTTTATCAGCTAAGTTACTCCATACTTAGCCAATTTTACGAAGTTTTGGAATGCATCAAAACCTCCCTTATCAAACTTTCTTTAGTGCCTTCATCTTCATCCTTATCCAACACTAAGTTTTGAAAAGGTTGGTATATGTCATATTAATGTCTTTTAGAGAAAAAAAATATAGGCGATATGAGTCGAATCATTGTCTTAATATGTTTCAAGTTTATTATATTTAGATATATCAGTGAAAACATAAGTTCAACGAAATTTGTACTCAAATTTTATTTGAAATGATTTTGGCTTATGTCAAAGTCGCGAGATCGAACCAAAACATGGGGCTGCCCCTGCCCCCATCCCGAGCCTTGTCTGGTCGCCTCCAATGGCAGGGCTTCGGAATGGAATTAGTTCCGTTTTCTTCCCTTGCCCACTCTCACCTAATTTTAGTTTTAATTTTGTTTTTAATATTAATATTAATAATACTAATAATTAAAAATATAATTAAATTATTAATAATTTTTTAATATTAAAATGTAGGAGTAGTAAAGAAATCAAGCGTAGACTTCAAAAAGACTAAATAGCCCACGTGTATGCAAAATACGGTTAAAAATTAGTGTAATTGTTTGAATTTACTTATCTTGTTAATTTTAGTATGTATTTAAATATTTTATTATTTAAGTATTAATTTAAATTGTTTTTATAAGTATTTAATTATATTTTCTAACTAATTCGATATTTTTAAAAATATATAGTCACCACCAATATTGTAATTAAATGATAAAATTTCTAATTACAATAAAAAAATTAAAATAAAATGTTGAATTTATTTATTAGTGATTTGTCCATAAATAAATTTAATTACAATTCTAATAAATATTAATGATTTTAATATAAACAAATTAAATTTTATTTTATTAAATAATTCAATTAAAAATTGGTGACTACAATAAATATACAAACAAATTTTTATTAAAAACATCAATTCTACAAATTTAATTTAATTTAATTTAAGAGGAAATTTTATTTTATTAATTATTTATTTAAATAACTAAAAACTTTATATTTAAAAACATTAAAAAACTATTTATAAAGAAAAAAAAATCGACCAGTCAGGGAACGAGGGGCGCGTGAAAACACGTGCCCCACTTCTTCTCTAGAAGCCTCATGCGAGCCCCGGGCCGCAGCCAAGGCTCGCGCGATCCCCGGCCGCGGCCTATTCCCACCTCGATGCCCACCGTGCCCAAGCTCCGCCCACTGGAGACCGCCGAAATGCCCACCTCACAGCCTCCCCCCACCCCTCACGCGAGCCCTGACCGCGACCCGTTTCCACCCCCGTGCCCACCGTACCGAGCCCCGCCCACTGGAGACCTCCGAAACGCCCACCTGGCAGCCTTCCCCCCTCGATCTCCTACAAAATTGGTTGTCGTTGGTCAATACTTCAAATTTAAAAATAAGAACCGCCCTATCTCAAATATGGCTTCTCTTCCTGCTGACAGGCCTAACTGGCCCAACATGATTCGATTTTCAAACATCTTATTGGCTTCCGAGGCCCAACTTATAATTGCAAAGACAGAAATAGCCCTTGAGTTAGTGTCAATTACGAAAAGAGGTCCATGGTATTCACTGCACAGCTTAGCACAATTGAACCCCCATTTCCTCTCGGAAGCCTGAACTCTGACCAGTTGGAACAAACAAGAGGTGGGTGAATTCTCTCGATCTGTTAATTCCTTTTTCTCGAATCTTTCAGTCAATTGAAAATGAAAATATTACCTAATTTTTCTGAAAATTTAGGTCTTGTAATATTTGTATGTTTACTAATTTATGGCAATTTCAATTTAGTTATGCATTAGTATCTGATTGTTACGTCTTAGAATTGGAAAGGCACCTCCTGATTTCTTTTTCAAATCCGAATGGGGTTTCGATAATTGTGTAAAAATGTGGTCTTTTGAATCCATATTACTGCTGGAAAGTTTTTACTTGGAAGCACTTTAAATAATGTGATAATTGAGGAATCGGAGGAATTGATATTAAGGATTATTCAATTTTGGTTTGCTTGA
This sequence comes from Penstemon eatonii, assembly GCA_038501285.1. NCBI lineage: Eukaryota > Viridiplantae > Streptophyta > Magnoliopsida > Lamiales > Plantaginaceae > Penstemon > Penstemon eatonii. The sequence continues at coordinate 7,314,905 of CM076710.1, forward strand.
TTTACTATGGGAATTACATGTCAAAAAAAAAAAAAAAAAAAAAAAGATTTATTGTGGGAATATTATGTCACTTAAATCTGACATCTCCTATGAATTATGGTGTCGTTGGTTTTCACCAATGCAATGGAATCATGATCTCAAAATCTGATGGTTTTATAGTTGTTGATTAAGGATGGCAAGCGCGGTGGATGTGGTAGGAGAAGCAGTCCCAACTTCGGCTGTTTTGATGGCGGCAGCGAAGCATATAGGGACTAAATGTCGTAATGAGAATGTAGCATTTTTGAAGTGCAAGAAGGACGATCCAAACCCTGAGAAATGCCTTGAAAGAGGACGCCAAGTAACTCGATGCGTATTTCACCTGTAAGTTCAAACTTGATCCTTTTATGTGTCATGCACCTCGAAATCACTTTTCACGGTACATAGTTTTGATGGCTCTAGAATAATGAAAATTGAATGTTTGGGCGTGATGGCATGCTGCTAGAAAAGGCTTTTCTTCATATGCTTCTAATTTATTTGAAAGTGTGTGATCTAAGTTTAGTTTTAGGTTGTGGGATATTTAGTATTCTTTTTGGTTTCCCAAGGGTTTAATCCCTTTCGAGGCGCATTGGGCACATAAAGTGGGAACCTCTCCCAACAAGGACTCGAAGCTGAGTCCGCTAATTTGTAGTGAATAGTCCCTTCCACTAGACCGATTACCTGTTGGTGTGGGATATTTAGCATATAGGATGTTTAAATGAGCTGATTTTGATGTATATGAAGGTGATTTTGAGTTGGGTTCTGGTTATATCAATCAGACTGTAATTTTTAACATTAATTTTTAACCACAACCACTTCTAAAGCTGTCCATACTTCTTGCCCGAGACACAAATGGTCTTTGAAGAAACTGAAGTTTGTCATCATTAAAATATTGCTTATCCACCATATTCCCTACCCCTAGCACCTAAAAAAATTCAGTGGCCATCAACCCACCCGACTACCAGTTCAAACCCCATCCGTAGATGGCAAATGACCACGTTGTCCATCCTGTAACACCCTACCCCACCCATTCCCACTTGGTCATGAATCTTATTCCCAGTATGCAGGGTCTACAAAACGCTTGATAAATGTATTTTTTATAATAAAATTTGAAAGTATTACATCTGAAATATATTCAATAAGCTTAATATTAACCCATTATCAGATGAAAGTCGGCTGGAAGAAAATGATAAGGACAAGACATCCATAAAATATCACAAGCAATAGTATGAACTATACAGTATGTGTCCCACCTCTGTTAGAGCAGAGGTGTAGAGTTAAAGTTAGACTTGGTGGTAGCTTGTGGTGACCCACATGAAGGAGGTCAATTCTTGCTGGAGTCAAGGAAGATAAAGAACTTGAATTATATAGGTAGCTCACAGTAAATATGACTTGGAGCCTAAAAAATTGAATTTTTTGACAACTTGATATTATGATTATACATGGCAAGTGTGGCTGCTCTATCTAAATTTGACCTAAACGAAGGAGAAAGGAGCTTGCTGGTATTATTTCTCAGTCTTGCACCTTGAGCTTCAAGGATAAACCTTGAACTGTTTTCATAAATAGTATGTTATGAATAATTGATTGAATAAACTTAGTGTGAACCATTTTTTGTAACTTTCCGTAGATAGCCAAAGTCTTTTCATATGCTTTTAGCTTTGGACATAACTTGGATTATAAGCTAATCGAAGTATTTTCGGAAGTTATGCTTTTAGCTTTGGACTCTGTTGGAACCAGACTGGATATTCAAAATTCAAAACTAAATGCAAGATAGTTCTCATACAAAACAAAAAATGAATAAAATCTGTGGTTTCCCACACATACTGTAATGTGCATTTTCATTTTCATTTTTATTTTTGCATTTTTCTTGCTTTAGAAAATTTATAAACGCCAGAGAACACAAGGATTAGATTAGCAGTTAAGCTATGACTCATAATAGATTATGGACCTGCTCCTATTGCTAACCGTACCCTGTTAAAAAATTAAGCATGCCCGCCTTTCCCAATTTTTCTACTTACAGCCAATTCTTGCCTTTTTGTTTTTTCGTTTTTAAAGTTCACACAATGAATTTGGCAGTGCTATTCTTTTAAATCGACATTTTTTGTGTGGTTCCCACAATTTATGAACATAAGAGGCATCCCTCTTTCAAGAAAATTCTCATGTGCTTCATCTCAAATGCAAAAGGATTCAACACTAAAGTAAGTGCATTACAATTTGTTTGCAGGCTGAAAGATCTCCACCAGAGCTGCAACAAAGAACTCGATTCTTATGCTGGTTGCATGTATTACCACACAAACGAATTTGAATTTTGCCGCAAAGAGCAAAAGGAGTTCGAGAAAGCATGCCCCTTTCCTTGAAGTTGAGAAAGAAGACTATCTTTGAACGTAATAAAATAAACCCGTCTGTGCACTGAGCAGATTTCATGTTGAATGTACGTCCGATTAATCTGTTTCTTGTCTTGTACGCTGTTCTTTGCTTGTAAGTTAGATATTGTTTAAAAGTACACATTTTTATTGAGGAAATCGTATCCCCATGTCAAGATACTCACTACGGTTTTCATGAATCAAGACCCTTTAACCTGTGTTTTGTCTTAGTTTCTTTAATGTTGCTTTGTGATGCAGTTACTAAGGCTCAGTTTCAACGTAATAGGTCTCGTTCTGGTTTGGCCTGAGTGAGAATGGCACGATCATTCTGGTTGCGGCAGCTAGGTTTTTTTCAGCAGCAAAGTTAGTACCATAATTATTAGTACGATATTGAAATTATTTATACGAACCATGGTGTTTTTATCTTGGGAAAATCTTAACCTTAGAGCTGGTTGGAGTGGGCCAATGTTATATAAACTTCACAATAGTATCCCATACTACCAATTCAACTAGGATTATTACAATTCACCACACTTCCTCTCCAACGCACACATTGACCAACTCTAGATGTCCACTTTAAGCAGCTTCGATTCAGTCATTTTTGCGGTAATCCTTTCTTAGGTCGCTCATTCCCTAGTCATCACTTATGTTTAGCATGGCTAAGAGTGCGGTGATTTGTTCTGATACCAATTGTTGTGATATTGTGAGAACTTTACCCTAAAAGATAGTTATTGAAATGGAAAAGATCGTCTCATATAAAACCCACATATTACTTAAAGTCTCGTATTCTTTAATTAGGATTATTACAATATCATAACATCGCATTCATTCAGCATGATGCGATATATTTACAGCACCATTGTAATTGTGGCCTAAACAGTCACCACCTCAACTGAAGAGGGAGAGGGGGGGTTGGTTAGCTGGTAGGGGTGAATTTTTAATCCTTAATATTATTATTATTTATTAAAGGATATTTTTGTAATCTAATTTTTTATTTAAGTTCAAGAAATTGATTAGTGAACTTTTACAAAAGCCGTATTGCCAGAATCCTACTCGTAATCTTATTTGCAGGATTCAGTCTGAAACTCAATGCTACCCGCCGCGACAATGTTAAAAAGAATCTTAATAACGATATTTTTATATAAATTTGAAACAATTATTAACATGTAAATGAGGCCACAACTTGTCCTGTACTATTTCTTTTGGCCATAGCTTGAAAATAGCACGAGTCAAAGTGTCAAACAGCCCGACTCTGAACACAAATGAGTTTATCTGCTTTCAAATTTCTCTTAGAAACTGCAACAATTATTATTCATATATATGACAACTAACTAAGGCCATCTCTGTTAATAGCCTCCTCATGCTTGTCTGTTCGTCTGCTTGTCTGTCTTACTTAGTTTGTCATCTCCAACCGAACCAACAATCTGAAATATTTAATTCATTTTCAAACTTTCCTCACTCTCACTTAACAATAACAATAACAATAACTATAACAATAACAATAATAATAATATTATTATTATCGGCAATAATAATAAAAATAATAAACACAATTAATGAAAAACAACAACAATTATTATTAATGTAAAGCATAATTATATTGTTAAATTAAGTTGCAATAATAATAAATTTTGTGAAGCATAGTTATATATCAATAATTTATTTATTTAAAACTAAGTCGTAGTTTATCATAATACACCTAATGTTTTTACAATCACATATAAATATTTTAATTTATTTAAAAAAAAGCGACCAATTACATAAAATTGACTATTTTTTAAAAATATTTACACAATATTTTTGAGGATTTTTACACACACATATACATGTTTTATTTTATGTTTTTAAAAGTGACCAATTGAATTTTTTATACACATTTTAAATTATTTTTTAAATTACAAATTAAAAAAATATAGGGTGGCACCAAATGGCAGCCACCCATTGGCCTAGGTCTTGCTTGCCCGCAGGCAGGCAGATGCCCTCCAGGTTGCCCTCATGCCTGCTTGTTCTCCGAAAAAATTTCCATCTTCAGCCGACGATCCCCCTCATGCTTGCCTCCCCCCTTCGGCTGGAGATGGCCTAACATTTTCTATAACATAATGGAAGAACTTCGTAAGATTTGTTGATGCTTGCATTTTAAAATTTGCCCTTTATTATGTCACCGTTATCAATTTCAATTTTTATCGTCATAAAATTTTAATTATCGTCGAAAATTGTTGGATAAGGATGAAGATGAAGAAGCACTGAAGATAATAAGTAAAGGGAGGTTTTGATGATTTCCAAAACTTCAAATCTGCTAAGTATAAATTAACTTAGCTTCAGAAGAGTCAAAATTCAAGGTCCAAGGCTACTGATCTGCTGAAGGAAGATCAGCCGACTCAAAACAGATTTGTTCAAGTTTGAGATCAGCTTAGTTCGCCATCAGACTTGCACTTACGTCAGCCAAGTGGAAAAGATCAAGAAGCCATCCCAACGATAATAAATGTCCCTGGAAGTAATAAATGCTGAAGTACAAGGCTATTAAAGACAAATGATTGAAGAAATGCTTCGCCATCAGCTGGGTGCATTTAATGCTGCCTGCAGAAAAGTACTGTTGACAGTACGGATAGCTGCAGAGAGCCGTTCGCGGAAATTAAGGACCAGTATTCGAGGAATTTGAATCTTGTCTCTCTTCAACGGATATTTTTCAAATCTCAAGTATAAATAGCTGAAAGAGACGAAGAGAACAAGAACAACACAATCTCTGAGAAGAATTTCGAAGCAAAATCTCTTAAGTCTCAAGAACAACTCACTCATCAGCTTAGTCATTTGTTGACAAAAGCAGAGTTGAAGAACAACGAAAAATACATCTTCTGAGTGATTTTGTAAACATGAGTTGTGCGAAGTGTAGATCCATCTTTGTGAGTGATCTAACTTCAGAGGATAGGTTTTCTTAGTGATTTCCTATTGTGAGCTTATGGTCAGATTCATTTGTTGTTTTGGCGTAAGTGGAGTGTACTAATTACTTTGTGTTCTTAGTATAACCCAAGATCTTTGTGACTTGGAAGAGTGGACTAAAGAATATTCAAATCCATATAACCACTATAAAAATTACTTGTGTTTTTATATTGCTTTCAACTTGCATATTTTCAGATTGCATAAAACACATTCATAACTGTTTGAAAAAAAGTTTAAAGGAGTTTACAAAACTGGGGATAAAATTTTTAAACTACTAAGTTTACTTGTGAAAAACACTTTGAAAATCCGCTGCAAGTACTCTAGTATTAAAACTGATTTTAGCGAAAATCAGCTAAGTGATTATCAGATTAGTAGTCAACAAAGCTGTTCACAGATTTGTTCGCGATCAGCCTTGATAAATTACTGTTCGATAACAGCTTAGTCTGTTTAAGTTAGAACAAAAGTTTTAAAGTTAAAAACTGTCAAAAGTTTAGAGGTCTATTCACCCCCCCCCCCCTATAAACCTCTGACCACTTGGGACCAACACAAATCATCAATTGATTGTGAAATTGATTTATTTTGTCGAAAATCTTCAATTTATGTCCTACTTGATCGAAAAAATTAATTTTTGCCAAAAATATTATATGTTGAGCGACACTTAAAAATTGAGAATTTCATATTTTGACTCCATATTTTGCAAGTCCAAATCATGTATATGTCTATAAGTTGAACTTTTGATGAGAAAAGTTTCTCAAGAATCGAATGTACTAATTTTATTTACAAAGAAATAAATAGGTCAAATTCACAATCTTAATTGCCTCAAATTTTATATATACATCCAAATTTAGAGGGTGCCCTTTTTTCATCAAAAATTAAAGTTATAGACTATCACATGATTTGAACTTATAAATTTTAGAAAGGATCAAAATTTTAAATTGAAGCCACTTTAAGGGCCAATTTTTTTCCCCAAATAATGTCTCATGATTTGAATATAGATTTTACAATTTTCTGAATAAAAAATTTCTATTCATTTAATCTTGGCATATTAAGCGATCATGTTTATGAGCTTTACTGCTCTTGTTTTGGTTCATTTTCACCATATACCATCCCAATACTCTTATCATGGCAATCCTATTATTGTTGGAAAGCAAGTCATATGACAACTGTAATACATTTGTTTTGCAATCGAAAAAATTTGACCAAACCGAATTTCATTTTACTAAAAGAAAAATCCTCCTCTCTCCAAATATGTAATGTACAAAACTTTGAATGACATTCTATTGTTTCTGATTTCTTCTTTCTACTTTGGCAACTCCATCAAGGACTAGGTATTAATTTGTGACACTTCTATGATGGTTATACACATACCAACGATGAACGATTTGGCTATAAGAGGATGAATATCGAAAAAGATACATCATTTCAGGTGGTATGATTAGCTCGAAGCCTATATCTTCCAAGGTTTGAGGATCGGGATCGCTGGAAAATGATCTTAATAACGAATCAATTTCGATTTCTTCATGTGTAACCATCGGTTGAGGCTTGTCATCGACAATCACTTGCTCTGTCGAACACTCTGGGTCCGAAAATATACGACTAGGTGCAATGTGAGAATTTTCTCTATTTGCCATTTTTCTTTTTGTGAGAACTATGTGCAGATGCAAAAGCACGGGTTTTTTATTCTTCCGTTAAAGAGATATATTGATACATTGACTTGATTTTATAGTATAGAAACGGAAAATACAGATATAGAAAATAAATTAATTAGCTCACTATAAAAAATAATTGAATTTTTTTATCCGACTGCATCCCGCCATCGAGAATCCCTTTGAAATTGTTTTAAAATTTTATTGCAATTGCATCCCGCCTTTTAAAACATGACCCCCCCACCTATATAGGGGTATGACCCCCCCTCCCCCTCACATAAATCACAATAATCGGATGGCCTAGTAATAATTTTTAAATCTAGAAGATGCAATATGCATGATATATTTATTATTCTTAAATTGAGTTTGCGAAGAAATTTCCAGTAAACTTGCTCCTCATAAATAATTGGGGAAATAAGGTGGAAATATTTAAATTCGACCGGACAAAAATTACCTTAAAAATTTTAAAATAAGAATAAAAATTAATATCATCGCCAATTGACTCTAACTACTATTTATAACAAAACTTAAAAGTCTTAATTAATAATATCTGTCTCAACATGAGGAAACAATGGAATTGAATCCAAGATTTAAAATATTACATGAAATCTAAGTACTTAATAAATAACAACATCAAAACTCAAGATAACAATTTCTCAAACAACAGACAACAATTCAAGAAAATGCATAAAAACTTAAATTTGATGGTGCTGTGAAGAGGAAGAAGATTCACCACCACCACCTCCACCACCACTTGCAATTGTTGGAGGTGATGACCTTGAATTCTGCTTCTTCACATATTTCCTAGCCCAAACATGCTTCCCATTTATCGAAAACTTGGCTCTGTTCCTTCCAACTATCCCCTCGATCACCCCGCTTGATCGAGCCACCATCCGTGCATACAACACTTGCTCATCCTCTTCCACTTCTTGCATTATCAGTTCCTCTATAAAATCCCCAAACCTCCTATACAATTATCACAATTAAGAAATCAATTTTTTTTTTTTTATTTATTTCCATAACATAAATCAATTTAAAAAAAAAGAATCTTGGCTTACTTAGTGAAGAATTCTCGAACTTCATCTTCTGATATAGGGTACCCTTTAGAAAATGTCAAGAAAATCGTCCTGTCATCAGCAGAAACCTCTTCTTCTTCTTCCAAAACATTTGTAACATTAACATTAGTGATTTGTTCACTAACACTTAGATTCTGGCTAAACATTTCTCCAAGTTCGTTCGCTGTGAGCATTTGGTGCTGTGTACCCAAATCGTAAACCATGTGAACGGGAACCATCTCGATTGGAGGAGGTTGATGAGGAAGCGGGATGAATGGCACGCTGAAGTAAGGATATGGATACAAAATCGGTACACCATGTGGTGGTGGTGGTGGTGGAGGTAGTGGCATCACCATTACAGGACCAGCGACTCCTCCTCCGATGTTTCTGTTCTCCCCTGTTCTGCTCGATTCCCCTGCTTCTCGGATTGAACCCACAAAGTGCACTTGCGGTGGAACTCCACCCACGGGGGCTACGTTTCCCCCACCAAAAACTACAAGAAAATTTGTATTAATGACGAGAAATAAATTGATAACATAAAATGTGCCACTATTCACATTATCAATTGCAACAACATAAAAGGGTGGACCCAAAATTCTAGAGTCATGCCAAATTATATTATTAGTAAAATTAAATTTGACGATAACTTTCATTGTATTTTAATTTGCATAAGCACATAAAGAAATGAAATAAAATCAAACAAATTATGAATAAGTATTATGTGAATTTGAAATGCAAAAGTAAATTCTGGAAAAAAAAAAACATAATGAAGTGGTACACAACACCCTTTCAAAAAAATCATTTATTTTCATAATCAACATACATCAATTTCTCAATATTAATAATTTAATAATATGGGATCTTCTTATAAGCAGTTGAAAAATTACTTAATTTGGGATTGAATACTAAAAAATCTACTACATTAGTACATTTGTAAAGAGTCCATCTAAAATAAAAATATTAAAATAAAATAAAAAAATCTTGGGAGGCCTTGGCCTCCATACATGCAATGTAGATCCGCCCTTGACATCATATCTACAATGATATGTTTATGAAACTCATTTCAGCGACAAAATTAAAATAGTCGTCTATTAATATTAACGTTACTAAAAAAAACTTATTTTCTAATAATGAAATGATACCGTTCGGCGCCATAGCCACGTTGCTTGCTTCTCGCGCGCGCTTTAAAAAGTCACTAAAAGCTCTAACACAAACTTTGTTAACAATTTTCTTGACCCCCCCTAGAACCGCAATCCGATTCTCATGAAAGAAGCGAAGGCCAACGCTCGGAGCAATCAAAAGATCCGGTAACAGAGCCAACTCATTCGAGTTCGGGTTCCCATCTCCAAACGGGTACTGTTCGTCTTCGGCACATTTCAAACACGCAACCCCTTCATCTGCTAATTCATTAAGCAAAAATAGAGGAAGAGATAAAAGCCTCTTTATAAAGTTCATATCACTGCTCTGTTTCTCAAGCCACATCCATAAAGCCATAACTTGCACTGATTCATCCGGGTCCCGACCCAGATTGTGGATTAACCGGGTAAAGAGTTCGCGGTCGATTGAATGAAAGAGGTTGAATTCTTCATTGGATACGGGTGGGCAAGAATCAAGAGGGAAGAGAGATGGGTTTAAAGATTCCATTTTTTTTTGTAATTCTCCAAATGTAGTACAGTAGATAGAGATTTAGATATATGTATATGTACGTGTATGAATATATATAGGTGGTGGGGTGGTGGAAATGAGGTGCCTGTTGGTGGAGCGACGGCGTTTGGAACCGGTGCCATTGGCGGGGTGTGACGGTTCAGTATGTACGAAATGTTCGTAATTCAAATATATTAAAAAAAAATATATATATATATATATATATATATATATATATATATATATAACAGCAGAGAACAGCTACAATGCTTCCACCCTCCACTCGCACATTCCATGGAAATTTCAAGAAACCTAACCCCATATTCCCAGCTCGCGTCGAACGGTGTCGTTTCAGCAGCGGAACCCCCAATTCCTCGTCGAAATGTATCTCTCTCGTCGGCCGCCGTGGATTGGGGGGGTGGAAGTAATGGGGTTGGACGAGGAGGAAGATGATATTAACGCGGCTTCCAGCTGTTAGGGCTTGAATTTTGTACTTTTTGGATTAATTTTTTATAATGGTGAATTGATCATTTCTTATTATTTTCCAGTGTGGAATTGAGGAGAATTTTATTCCAGGAGAATTTTATTCCGCCGTCGTCACGTATGTCTAATAAGAAAATGTTAAAAAATTGAACAAAATTCCAATGGGTTAATAAATTATATCAAAATATTATGCGTCAACTCATTTATCTAAAAACTATTTTTTACTAAAATGTAAAATTAGAAAAATTGTATACTTTTTACCTTTTCATAGTTCAATAGTTCAACATATAGTTCAAAAATTTTATTTTCTTGAAAAGAACTTGCAAGCATGCGTCTTAATTAATATACATGCAAGTTCTCTAAAAACTTAAATTTAAAAAATGTTATAGTACTTTGAAAGAACTTAACTTTAATTTAAGAAATTTAATTAACATTATTATTGTACCTTGATTTATTTTAATTTAGAATATTATATTTTAAAAGTTATATTTAGATTTTTTTAATTTAGCATACAAAACGTGCAAATATGAAATTAAATTAAATTGAAAGATTGATACATTGAAAATGACTTTGGAAAGGGCTTTCTGAGGGAAAGGGGAAGTTAAACTAAGGCTGATGAGTCATTGAAGATGGTCTTATCATCTCCCTTTGCTATTATAAATCATATTGACTATTGATCAATTTCTTTACGCTTGCACCATAACATACGGGTTCTTCAAGAAATTCTTCATATTTCTCGAAATGGTTGATTATCATCTTAGCTAATATGTGTTGAAATTCTCATTTCTGTCTATGACATTGCTCATAAATCGAGAATTACATCTTTGTAGAACAAGCCGGAATAATATCAACGATATGTACTATGCCTCGTCATTATTGTGGATGAGATATGATGTATATAATAGGTTGAATCTTCAGGGAGTCCTTTCCTTTACAAATTTTATGTTTAAGTTGGGAAAGAAGACTCTCTAAATGTGGAAATAATAAAATAAACCCGTCTATAGAAGAAGTAGATTTACATGTCGAATGCACTTCTAATTGATTTTTTTTTTTGTCTTGTATGTTGTTCTTTACTTGTATGTTAGAAATTGTGTAAACTTCATATTTTTATAAATGAAATTATATCCCCATGTCAAACTGCTCACTGCAGTTATCAAGAATCAAGACTCTTCTGCAGGTCGCATATCCCGATCATTTTGGTTGCAGCCGATTTGGACGAGTATTCGACCTTTTTAATTATTTTGGATGATGCGGCGATCGTTCCAGGCGCATCTAGGTTTTTTTTTTTTAGAAAAGTACCAATTAGTACGAATTTAAATATTCCATGCCAAACATGAACTATTGAATATATATTACGCCTTTGGTGGGAGAATTCTACTCTAAAAACTAGATATTGGATTGGGAGAGTTAAGGCTATAAACCTCACATAATGTCTCATATTAAGACATCTCCAATGTAAACTCCACCATTTCCCCTTCCCCGTCCCCTTTCCCCTCCATTCTGCATGGTCGCCTCCAATGTATCAATCTTCCCCCTTCATTTAATTCCAACTCAATTTTCTTCATCACTCTCACTTTATAATAATAATTAAAATGGCGCTTAATTACAATATAACAATAGTAATACTAAAAAATTCAATAATACGCAAAAATAATAATGATGAGATACCTAATGACTTAAGATATGATATCTAATGACTTAAGTTAATTTTTTAAAACTAAGGAAAAATTAAAGTTAAGTTATTTTTTTAAAAAAAAGACATTTTTTAAGAATTAATTAATAATTAAAACAAAATAAAACAAAAAAATGAAAAAAGAAAGAAAGTGGGTAAGCAGCCACCCACTTGCTAAGCGGGCACGTGCAATGGGCACGACGAATGAGCCGTTGTGGTGGGTGATTTACCGCCCAACCCCACCTCAACCCTTCCCCCTTACGGCTCAAGATCCTCTGTATCACAATTTGTGTACCACAAGTGTGTACCACAAATGAGTAATTGACACATGTATATATGACATTATAATGTCATATATACATGTGTCAATTACTCATTTGTGGTGCACACTTGTGGTACACAAATTGTGGTACAGATGATCTATTGCCGCCCCCCCCCCCCCCTACACATTAAGAACATCTTCATTGACGGAAGGGGAGAGGGAATCCATGGGGTAAGGGAAAAAATGAAGAAAAATGATGGAAGAGGAGAGGGGATCTGCTTTTTGCTATGTAATGCTCCCAACACGTTTCTTCTTTTTTACTTTTAGTTTTCTTTTTATTAATTTGGAAAATTTATATAAAAAGTTTTTTTTATAAAATCTTAATCTTAATTTTATTTCTTATATAATTTGTACTTTTATTTAATAAACTTAACATTAATTTAATTTTATTACTTGTAATATTGTAACTTTTATTTAATAAACTTAACGTTAATTTATTTTATTGGTTGAAATTTAATAACATTGTAAAAATAAAAAACAATTTATGGAAATTAAATACGGCTAGTGGATAAAAATAATTATATGTTATAAAATAAGATAAACTAAATTAGAAACGACATAACCCTATCAATTATATATTGAAACAATTACATAGGACCACATTTGGACCATGTGTTAACCACGCATGTTTGACTAGTCACAACGACAACAGCGCCAACAACGAAGAATTTTCATATATGAATTATTAATTGTTGTAATATTGTTGTAATGTTATTATTAAATTTTTTATTATTAATGCCAATTTTTAATTTATTATTATTAAAAGTATAATTTTTTATTTTTACTTATTTATATCATTTTTATTAAGTAAGAGTGTAGAAGTATGAGCATTGAAATTAAATAGAATCAGAAGATTGAATAATTGAAGATGTTGAAGATGATTATTAAAAGAAGAGGAGTCTGAAGGGGAAAATGAGTCTGAGGGAATGAGAGTTTGAGATCATTGGAGATGGCCTAAAACCCATTCCACCCATCATTTCTCTTCCCCTTAAGCCACCTCCAGTGACTTCTCAGTCTAAGTCTAAGTTCAGCTTCCTCTCAGATTCTAAGTCTAGCTTCCTCTTTATTTTTCATATTTATCTCCAATGACTCAATTTATCAATTTCATTTATTTTCAATCCTCTTTTTTTTTTCACTATCACTTAATAATCATAAATTGTATTTAAGTTTCTTATAATATTATTAAATTTACAAAATTATAATGTTAAATATCATAAATTAAAGTTACGTTCTTTTAATTTTTTAAAATTAAATTTTATTTAAGTTTCTTAAATAAGGATTATTTTTTTAAAATTAAAATGAACCTTTTTATAATTAATCATAAATTAAAGAAATTTTTTATTTAAAAAAAAAAGATAGAATTTTATTAACTAAGATAATAAAAACAAAAAATAAAAAATCATTTGCTTCAAGATTCAAGGGATGGGGCAAGCCAACATTGACTTGCACCATCCCTTTGAGCAATGGGTGGTTGGATTCAAGGGACCTCCCTTCGAATCAATGGAGATGGCCATCTTCATCCCTTCAAGGGAAGTTAGCTTCCCCCCTTGGTCATTGGAGATGACCTTATACAATGGGGATGCCCGTTGGCCATCTCGAGCGATCCCCCTCCACCCCTTCACTTCAAACTTCTCTTTTCCTCTCCAGTCCCATTTTCAAAGTCATCTTCAATGACTCAATCTTCCTATTTTAATTAATTCCAATTTTCATATTTCTTAATATTAATAATAATAATAATAATAATAATAATAATAACAACAACAACAATATTAATAATAACAAAAATTATAATAAATTCAACATTGACATTATTAATAAGAAAATTTACATTGGAATTAATATTAGGAAATATAAAATTGACATCAATAATAAGAGATTTCCGTCGTCACCAGAGCAGTAAATGTCAATCGTCGACTTCAAGCTGACTTAGTCAAATATGCGTGGATAGCACACGGTCCAAATGGTGGTCGTATGTAATCGAATTTATTTTAATCAATTTCATTTCTCATATTTCAATGTATTTAAATCGTATTTAATATCAATGAATGTAAATTCAATATATCGTACTTAATTCCAATGTATTTAAATTCAATAAATCGAATTATTTTCAATGTATTGAAATTCCATAAATCGTATTTAATTACATTATTCTAAATTAACACAAATTCGTAAAAATAATATAATAAATTTAACATTGACATTAATAAATAGGAAATTTTACATTACTCTATGAAATTTAACATTGGCATCGATTCTCGATTTCAATTTAATGCTTCTATTTAAAGTTTATGGGCTCTATCTCAACGTGAATTTTCATCTGTGGTGGCGACCCAGGAGTTAATAATAATAGAAGGAATTGTAAAAATCTTTATAACATGTGGAGAGCGTTTGAGTTTATTTTGTTGTTCGAAACATGGGCATACCCAACAATTATTTTCTTTAGATTAAGATATAAACAAGTTTTAATATATAAGCAATTATACAAGAATCAAGTATCTTAAAAATAATCACGTAATCTATATGAAAACACTTTTCATATAGATTGTACGTAATTTTTACTATTGCATCCCACTTTTCAGAGCTATTTGAAGTAGTTTTAAATATTATTGATTGTACGTATTCTGGCCTTCTAAACACATTAGCTTTATCAAGATTCAGTTAAATTGAGGTGGAACTGTTAATCATATACAGTATATATGTGTGTGACAACTAATTAACTGTTTAGCATAATCTAAGAGTTCTTAAGATTTGTTGTGCATGTGAAAAATAATGTCTCACGATGATTTACTCAACAAGTTTGAATAAAAAAAAATTCTGAATTGATTTTTCAGTTCATTTAATTTGAAGTGGTCATGTTTATGAGCTTTGTTGCTCTATTTTGGTTCATTTTTACCATAATGGTTGCATCATCTAATGTCGAGTAAATCGAACATACCAATGATGGACGATTTCGCAATAAGAGGATGAATGTCGAAAGGTATAATAGCTCGAGACCTATATCTTCTAATGTTTGAGAACCGGGATCGTTTAATAATGATCTTAATAACAAATTGATTTCGATTTCTTCATATTTAACAATCGATTGAGGCCATGACTTGTCGAATACTCTGGGTCTGAAAATATATGACTAGGTGCAATATGGAGATTTTCTCTATTTCCAATTGTTCTTTTTTGTTAGAGCTATAGGCAGATGCAATCAAGTTTATTATTCTTCTCGAAAAGATATATGGAGACATTGACTCGATTTTATAGTATATAAAAAGAAAATTCAGATATAGAAAATAAATTAATTAGCTTACTAAAAAAATTATTATTATTATTATTTTTTTTTGCGACGGCATCCCGCCCTTGTAATCCCCTTTGAAATTGTTTTAAATTTTAATGCAATTGCATTCCGCTTTTCAAAACCTACTTCCTTCTATGGAACACATGTGTTTATGTTTTTGTTCATCTTATGTTAATAATTATCTCATACGCTATAAAATGTTGACTTGCGAAGAAATTTATCTGTACAACTTCTTTTGGCCTATTTGACTTCATAGAACTTTTTTAAAAAAAAATAGGTTAGACTAAATAATACTTGATCAACATAACACTCCATTTGATTATTAATATATTATACATTCCAGTAAACGTTGATTCCCTTCAAAACCTTATAAAATAATTGGGAAAATAAAGCTAGCATTGAAAATATATTTCTCAAAATTGGTCATATATAGTTGGGCAAAAGTGATTTTGCTCATAACCCAAATATTTTAAAGTGCTCACAAATTACATCATTTTTAATTGCATCACATGTGTATATTATTTAAATTCAGATAAACTCAACTTGACAAAAAAAAACCTTGAAAAAAAATAAAAATAAATAAAAAACTTTAATAACATTGACAATCGACTATAAATACTATAACAAAACTTAAAAGTCTTATTTAATAACTTGGAAACAAAGGAATTGAATCCAAGATATATATATATATATAAAAAAAAAAAAAAAAACCATAAAATCTCAGTACTTAATAAACAACAACATCAAAACTCAAGATAACATCTCTTAACAATTCAAGTCTTATTAGTTCATAATGCATAAAAATCTAAAATTTAATGGTGATATGAAGAGGAAGAAGATTCACCACCACCGGTGCCACCACTTGTTGAAGGTGATGACCTTGAATTCTGCTTCTTCACATATTTCCTAGCCCAAACATGCTTCCCATTTATCGAATACTTGGCTTTGTTCATTCCAACTATCCACTCAATCGCCCAACTCGATCGAATCACCATCCGTGCATACAACACTTGCTCATCCTCTACCACTTCTTGCATTTTCAATTCCTCTATAAAATCCCCAAACCTCCTATACAATTATCACAATTAAATTAAAAAGAAAAAAATTCCATTTAATTAATTTCCATCCTGCAAATAATAAATCAATTTAAATGGTCAAATAAAAAAAGAATCTAATCTTGGCTGGCTTAATTAATTACCTAGTGAAAAATTCTCGAACTTCATCCTCTGTTATAGGGTACCCTTTAGAAAATGTTAAGAAAATTGTCCTGTCCTCTGCAGAAGCCTTTTCTTCTTCTCCTCCTAAAACATATGCCGCATTAGCATTAGCATTAGCGATTTGTTCACTAATAATTTGATTAAGGCTAAGCATTTCTTCGAGTTCGTTCCTTGCGAGCATTTGGCGCTGCATAGCCAAATCGTAATCCATGTGAACGGGAAGCATCCCGATTGGAGGAGGGTGATGAGGAAGCGGGGCTAATGGCACGCTGAAGTAGGGAGGATTTTGATACAAAATCGGTACACCATGTGGTGGTGGTGGTGGTGGTGGAACCACCATTACACCGCCAGCAACTCCTCCTCCTCCTCTGTTTCTGTTCTCCCCTGTTCTGCTCGATTCCCCTGCTTCTCGGATTGGACCCACAAATCGCACTTGCGGCGGGACTCCGCCCATGGGGACTACATTTCCCCCACCAGCAAGTACAAGAAAATTTCGTATTAGTAACCAGATATTGAGTCATAACGTAAAAGTGTCACTATTTCCAAAGCATGTGCGGAAAATTAATATCAATCGCAGTTGCATAAATCGCCGGATCCAGAATTTCAGAGTGGTCGGGCCGGGTTATATTATTAATAAATTAAGTTTGACGATAATATTCCTTTTTATTTTAATTTGCATAAGCACATATGGATAAAATAAATTAATACAATAAAACTAATAATCACTAAGCATTATTATGTTGTATTTGAATTGCAAAAGTAAATTTTTTTTTTTTTTAATCGAAGTGGTACACGATATCCTTTCATGAAAACCATTTGTTTTAAAATCAACATTAATTAATTTCTGAATGATTATTTTCTCTATAATTAAAAAATATTTAACAATTTGGGATCTTTTTATTAAGCAGTTGCAAAATTACCTAATTTGGAATTGTATCTACATTAGTGCATTTTTAAGGAGTCCATCTAAAATAAATACATTAAACATAAAATAAAAAGTATAATAGAATAAAATAAGTAATGGGAGGCTTTGGCCCCCAATCATGCAATGTAGATACGCCCTTGACATACAAAACTCATTTTAGCGACAAAATGAAACTAATTGTCTATTAATATTATTGTTATTAAAATAAACTTATCGTCTTAATTCTTGCATAGACCTGGTCAATGAGATTCTTATAGACCTTGTGGTTGTAAATGCATAACATCATATATTTTGATGATGTAATGCTATTGCAATGTATGATGTGGCGTATTTACAATCACAAGGTCTATGAAAAGCTCATAGACCAAGTCTATGCAAGAATTTTTCTCGTCTTATAGTGAAATAATACCGTTTGGCGCCATAGCCATGTTGTTCGTTTCCCGCGCACATTTTTTTAGAATGTCACTAAAAGCTCTAGCACAAACTGTGTTAACAATTTGTGTGACCTCCCTTAGAGCATCAATCCGATCCCCACGATAGAACCGTAGGCCAACGCCTTCAGTAATCATAAGATTCGGGAACAGAGACATCTCAATCGGGTTCGGGTTCCCATCTACAAACGGGTATTGATCCTCTTCAGCACATTTCAAACACATGACCCCTTCATCTGCCAATTCATTAAGCAAATTTGAAGGAAGACATAAAAGTCTCTTTATAAGGTGCATATGCGTGCGAATGCTTTGTTTCTCGAGCCACATCCATAAAGCCATAACTTGCATTGATTCAGTTGGGTCCCGACCAAGATTATGGATTAACCGGGTAAATAGTTGGCGGTCAATTGAATGAAAGAGCTTGAACTCTTCATCAGATACCGGTGGGGAATACTCGAGAGATAGGTTTAAAGATTCCATTTTTTTGTAATTCTTGAAATGTAGTACGTACAAAATATATCGATATATGTATATGTACGTGTATGTATATATATAGGAGGTGGAAATGAGGTGTTTGTTGGTGGAATTAACGACTTCGTTTGCAAATGATGGGCTGTTTCTGACTCTGCAGTATTGAAAGTTTTTCTAAATCAGGCATAATGAATTGTTCAATATATATGTATAAAAAATGTTGAATTGGTAATTTGGTATGTATGATTCTGCAGTATTGAAAGTTTTTCTAAACCAGGCATAGTGGTCCAGTATGTATGAAATGTTGAATTGATGTATATAATTCTACAGTATTGAAAGTTTTTCTAAACTAGGCACAACAATTCAAAATACACGAAATGTTGGTAATTCGTTTTTTGATGTTTTTATTACGTGAAGTTTGTGGTGAAATCATTTTTTAAGGAGGGCAACCATATGGTACATTATAATGTCGTCCAATAGTTTATTTGTTTAAGAAAGCGAAAAAAATTCAAATACCTTGCTAAATATTAGTGTATATACTGGGATTTTGGAGAGTGCTTATTAGATTATTTTAATATAAAAATGATTTTGGGAAAATATTGATTCTAATTTTTATCTTATAACTTGGTCACGATTTTAATTTTAATTCGTTTTAGTTTAGTCCTTTAGAATGGTTGGACATAGATGATCTTCTATGATTTGTTTAATTGTAATGAATGTATATTTTTCATGGAGTACGATATTTAGTTTAGAAAAGGAAAACTCAAGGGCAATTTTATTTTGATTTATTATAAATATTTTGATTTACTAATCTGTTTTGAATTATCGAGGAACGACTTTTGGGATCGTAATACACAATTTTTTTAGATTTGACAAACCTCGGAAAAAAAGCTTGGTTGATGCAGGCCGAAACCCGTATCATAAGGAATGAAAGGATTGATGATCTGGAATCACTCTATCGGAAGTAGCGTGATTCCCGGTCATCTATCCTTTCATTTATTTACAGTGCAGGTTTTGGCCTGCATGAAGTGGCATCAAAGCGGGTCACGCCATTTCTCGTACTCTGATTGAATAACATGTCACATTATGGTATAAATTTATGTGGAAGATTTTGATATCTATGCCGAGATTGGAGAACTTCGAAAAATGATGTTTCAACTTCTAGCCAGAAGGTTAACCTCTATGTCTCGAAGTGGAGATAATAATTTTGAAGTTCAAGAACATGAGGAAACAGTCAAAATTCATATTGTCAAGACAAAACAAGACGTTGGAGATGATGATGGTCCCCAATTTAATAAAGAAATAAAAGATCTTTGCTCACTCTTTGATGAAGAGATTGGCGAAGAAGATGCTATTACCTGTGGTGAAGAACTTTATGATGGACCTCCAATATATGAAGAATATATGGATGAAGAAGAAGAGTTTAAGTTAAAAAAATATTTATTTGCAAGTGTTCTTACATTAAGAGTGATTGATTTATCTTTTACAGGTGAGTTACTTGGTCGCATCGAGTGATTCCGCGATTAGTAGCGTCGAGTGATTCCGCTACCGCCGATAGAGTAATTCCCGACCATCTATTCTTTCATTTCCTTAAGCTGCAGGTTTCGGCTTGCATCATTGGTTTTATTTCTTCCTACCAATATAAATTTTTTATATTTCATGATAATATAGATCGATGATTTTGTGTGACATATCTATTATCACTAGTTAATTTGACCAAAATTAAATTGACCACACATATTGTTTATTTATTGGAGATTATTATATAACTCTTGACAAACTGAATATATTGATCACTGGTGAAGTCATGTTCGAACCTTTTAATTTAATACAGTAAATTATGTCAACAAGACAAAAAAAAAATAGAAAATTTTTTTCTTTTTTAAGTTTATAACACACTGAAATCCGACTATCCCAGGCTTGATGTTTGACTCTAATGTCTCACGGCAACATATTTCTGTTCCTAAACGGTGTCGTGTCGCCGGCGGCGGAGACTCCTCCGGTTGCAGCTTTTCTTGAAGCTCACTCAGGTCCGCTATTATAAACACCTTAATACCTTATTAATTTCTTTAATTCCTCACAAAAAACTTCAAATTACGACAACAAAGAAAACCCCCATTAATTTCTATATCGAATTGAGTAATTAATAAAGATAATATTCAGGTGCATATACAACCACCCGTACTCACAATAATGGATCGCAACTCTTATTTTGGGAAAGACATGTGCAGAGGCTATCAAATTCAATCCAATTATTGTTAAAATCAAACCCTAATCTTTTATTTGATAAACATAGAATTCATAATGCTCAATTTTCGGAATTATCAAACCGAGCAATAATGTGGGACTCTGTAATTCGATGTCTACTTCATAATTCTATGAGAAAGGTGGTGCCTTTTGTGCTGAAAGAAAGGAAATTTGGAGAGGAATTGGCCATTACGACGCTTGTAAGTGGAAAATCGGAGAATGTGGATTCTTTGGAGGATGGTTTTGATGAAGATAGGGTTTATGAGGTTTTGGATGTGTATATGCATGTTGGTGGATATGTTCCTGGTGTTAGAGGGAATGGGGCACGTTTGGCTGTGGTAGGACGTGGAAGGAATTTTGCAAATGCAAAGTATTCAGATTGGGTTAGGTAAATTTTTGATAATGTTTCTTTATTTTGTTTATAGAGTTGTTGAATATAATGTTTTAGGGTGAATTTTGATAAGCATTTTGGAGCGTTTAATTAAAATTAGACATTTAATGTACAAATACAAGTATATGGTTTGTCGTGCATCTTTTGATATAACTTTTCAAGGTAGATTGAGGAAGCCTTTGGAAAAGCTGAGGCCACCTTTGGTAAACGAACTTCTGTTATCGAATGATGGTGATCAAATCTTGGAAGGCTGTTTGACGAACTTTTTTGTTGTTTGTCTTAAGGTAAGAATTAAGATAGATATTTGCATGTTCGCTTTTTATAACGATTCTTTTCCAGCTGTGGCTATAAAGTGATATGTTGTTTCTCTTAGTAAGCATGTGAAAACAGCCAGAGGAGAACTGCTGAAATTATTGTAGGCTCCAAAATCCATAACCAAACGGAATCATTGTGGAATTTTTATTAGTCGTAATAATTGAATATGATATGGAGAATCATGAGTTCATTTAAGATGGTCAACGGTGTTAGCAGTTACGAATTAAATGCCTGTAGAAGTAGATAAATCATAGATAACCTTGGAGGGCTGAAATTTGCCAATAGATCATACTGGCTCGAACAATTACGATGCTTCAAAATACTTACAGGATGTTCATGGAGAATATTTTAGTTTAGGTTAACCTGCTTTACCATTTATACAAAGCCGATTCCCAGAAATCATATCTAATACAGATTCAGTGAAAACTGGCATGATAATTACTCTCATCAGCCTCCTGTCCTGTGTACCTTAACCCAGAGTCGAATCTTCTTACCTAAAATGGAGCATGTAGATGAGAAATAATACCAACTTCTTTACTCAATTTATGTTTCTTTACATTGAAATAAGTCAGTTTGGGTGATAATTTCAAATAAAGTCTCTATAATTTGAATATATGATTTTTATGCATCTGAAAGTCGCTTCTCTTTCTCAACCTTGTAGTGAATTGCTGGGACAAAAATGTCATTTATGGCATTTCTAGTGTCTTATAGTAAATATTTGTCAGATCCCACTTTTTTCCAGGAGCATGTTAGAATTCAAATTGGACCAAAGTGCCTTTTCTTAATTCCATGAAGTCTTGTTATGAGTCATATACTACGACTAATGTCCATCTTCAATACACCATAATTATGTGTACAGGAGAATGATGGAGACACTAACACTGCTGAGCAGACTGGCTTGGGAACTTTGAGATCCATTGAGGTTCAGACTGCTCCACTAAGTAATGGTGTTCTTCCTGGAGTTATACGTCAAGTTATTAAGGAGTATGTCCTTTTCTGCCCATAGATATGTTTTTTGTATTCTATCAATTATCAGGCTTGGTACATTTGATTTTTCACTTTAGTGCAGCATATGCTTGAAGATTGGCATCCCTTTTCGAGAAGTTGCACCATCGTGGTCACAGCGTGACTTATGGACAGAAGCATTTATCACTAGTAAGTTTGCCTTCTAACCTGGAAATTTTAGAGTCTTAAAGCTATATAAGCTGGATCGTTTATTGCTCCTGGTTATTTATGTTGTGTCATGAGTAAATCTCAATGGTGTTACATTAAGTGCATGGGATGTGATTTAGACACGTACATGAAAAAAATCGGTTATGAGAATAAAGTCTTGTTTGCAAAAGCTTGTGGCTAGTGATTTTTAGCTTCTGGCTTTGGAGAAGCTATTACTAATGTTCTGGCTTCTGCTTTATTGGCAGACAGCCTTAGGCTTATTCAACATGTGGAGACAATTCAAGTTCCTGATACATGGAATTCAGTAGAATCGAAAACTTTGGAGGAGATTAATTGGGTGGAGAAACATTTTGAGGTGCGTGAATTTGTTATTAAATGAATGAGACTGGGAATTGTTATAAAAGGAACTTATGTTTCTACATTTCTCTCCGTTCTTATATCAGAATGCTCCTGGGAGGATCACATCGATTATCCAGGTAAATGATTTGTCCAATAGCTTTGTATCTTGCACGTACATTTGAGTCCCAATTTCCTTTCAAGTAAATGCTTGTGTTCTGTTGTGGCAGAAGGAGATTTTGGGACAAGCGAGCCTTGAGACATTTCCAGTAGCTTCGTTTGAAGATGGTGGTCTCACGAGTAACCTTTTCAGTTTATAGCTGCATTAAAGAACACTGTTTTTAGAAGAACACGTAGCTCGTATTCCACCACGAGTCCAGTCCATATTTCTCCATGATTTGGCATTTAAACTATAAATGTTGATGCATTGTTGAAATCTACCCTGAACAAAAGTACAATTGGATTCGATAAAATTGAAATCATGATTAAAGGAGTCATGACCGAAACCATAATTAACATTAGTCGATATTAGAACTCGGTAGAACCCTTGATTTTTGTTGTAGCGGGATTACACAACATAATGGTATTTGTGTTTAGCTAAGCTAAGCAAACCAACCCATTACAGGAACCCACCACCCTTATTTGCATTGCCACCCATACTTGAATATTTTTTACAGGTAGTTTAAATGATTCAGTTGTTGATTCTTATGTTGGTATTAGAATTACAACTAGCTTTAAGAACCTTTTTCTAGCCAGAAATATCTTCTAACATGCATGGTAATTTCATTACCCTAGAATCAAATTTATATTTTATTGTTTTGGTTTTATTGCATTTTAGGAAAGGAATTTATGTAATTTCTAAAATAAAGGAATCTTGATTCTGAAATTTAGGGATTGAATATCAGAATGATCCTACTAAAAATGTCACTTATATATCATATCCAAAATTAAGCACTAGAAATACATGCAAAACCTATCTCGAAATAAGCCTTTCCATGCAATGAGAGACGTACCTCCAAATGCATGTGATACAACCATGGATCAAAATTTCGCTTCGAATGTATGTTTCGGTCAACTAAATATTGGAAATTTTTCGAGACTATTCAGAAATGTTTCAGAAACACTAAGGAAAAATTGTAAACAAAGTTAATAAATTTAGGAAAATAACAGAGTTTAAGGCAAATAAATAGTTTCGAAAATTATATCTTATTTTCGTTCTGTCTAATTCAAAAATAGAATATTTCCGATGTTTTTTTATGGAAAAACTGGAAATTTTAATCCATGAATACAACAACTAAAAGGAATATATACGAGATACATACAATAATTGTCAAGACGACCTTTACTTATAATCTATTCATTTTATACAGGACATGTTATATATATCTTATAACCCTAGCCAAATTAAATTAGGACAAAAAATTTCCATTGTTTCAGGTCAACTTTGACCAATTTTGTTTTTTAAAAAAAGAAAAACATTTATTAGAGATATTTTAAAAATAAAAGTTAAATGATGGTGCAAAATTCCGTCACATAAACAGGCCTAATTGGGCCCTTGCGAAGCCCAATTCATTGATAGATAAATAGTAAAAGGAGTTACTATTATAAGTAGAGGCAGACAGCAGTAATTAAAAAAAGCAAAAAGGTCTCTCCTCTTCCCTCATCTCTCCGTCGTCCGATCGATCTCTCTCTCCCCCTCTCAGATTTCTCCAAACTCATTAGCCAATCGTCTCCCATTTCTCCCTTCCCCCACCCCGCCAAATATAAATCCCCTCTCATCTCCTAAGGTACCCCCCCCTCCCTCTCCTCTCTCTCTCTCTCTTTTTCTATCTCTCTTAAACACAAACACACACACAAACACTCACTCACTGTTTGTGTTTGTGTGTATATATATATGTCCATGGTGTTACATGAAAAAACAATTCTTACCCTTTTAACGGATTTTTAGTTTTTACTGATTTTATGTTTTGATTTTATTTGCTTTTTGTTTTTTTCCGTGGGAATGGCTAGGGTTTCGTTTCGTGCTCTGAAAAAGGAGAATGGAGGACAGTCCTGGTGGCCACGGCGGCAGCCACGAGAGCGGCGGAGGCGGTGATCAGAGCCCACAGTCCAGCGTGAGAGAGCAGGATCGGTTTCTCCCGATTGCAAACATTGGCCGTATCATGAAGAAAGCCCTGCCTTCTAATGGAAAAATTGCAAAGGATGCGAAAGACACCGTTCAGGAATGCGTATCCGAGTTCATTAGCTTCATCACCAGCGAGTACGCACTTACAATAAATTTATGTTTTATTTTTTGTATTTTGATATTGAGATTGTGTTGCCTTTCAATTTTGAGCTGATGTGTTTTAACTTTAGCTTTTTTTCCGTTATATTCGATGTGTTGCTTGATATAAATGTTGATTTCTTAGAAAGTTAACTGGTAGTTGTGTAATCGTGTGTGTTGCAAGGACGAACTTGCATAATAGATTAATGAATCATGGATTTAATTGATTAGTTGTTATGTAAATGTTGTATGTATAGCCGGACAGAAATGCTCGATGGGGTATTAGGTTGGTGTTTGATTCTACTCCTGTATGTAATTTATGTTGCTAAATTACTATAAGTTGACTTTTGTAGTTTGAATACCGTTGAAAGTTTGAAACTTTTGCCCCGCTCTAGTACTGATGTGTTACAACTTTTACCTGACGTGTTACAACTTTTTCCTTTGTATTTATGTGGATATATGTCGAAAGAAATATCGTCTACTTGAGTTGTATAAAAATAAAAAAATTGTGCTTTCTTTGCTTGAGGGGCGTATATACTCAATGACGTAAGTAGGGATGTCTATGTAAATTTGTAGGTTTCCTATGATCAGTTTAATTATTATTTATGTCATTTGACTCGAAGATGTTTTAAACTTGTTAGTTATGGTAATTTTCTTGTCTTCCCTTTGTTGGGTAATTCATTATATCTTGTAGGATTTTAGGAAGATTCTTTATGTTGTCCTTATTTGTGGTTCTGAAGGTAATTATATATATACATGATTACGTGTGGTTACGTGGATGGATCAAGTCGAAGGTTTTATGAAATTTTCGTAAGTTATTATCGCACCATTTACCTTCTTAATACAAGTATAAACTGATTAGTTTAGAAAGAAAACTAAGAACCTCAGTGCAATATAATCTTACAAGTCATAACAGTTTAGTACGCGTGGCAGCTGTTTGCCAAGCCAGCTCCCCACCCCCCACCCCCACCCAAACAAAAAATAATATAACCGCTGACACGTGTATGGTATGTATATACGGCATCCTTCTATCTTTATGACTTATGATCTGGAAGATCTTGTTCATAATTGCCAGAAATCGGCTTCCAAAATTGCAACTGGAGATTTTTTTTTCATCTCCATTAGTTGTATTGCAACATCGAGTTTATCATGCCACATGATCAACTCTTTTTCCGTACTTATGCGACTTCCCTCGGCTCTGATGCAGACCACTCTTCAAGTAGCTCTGAGTTCTTGAGATTTTCCGGTACTAGGTTTTTCAATTAGGTTTTTTACCATTTTTTCTGAGAATTTAATTTTGTAATAGTGTTGTAAGGAAAAAGAGAGATCGTCGTATCATACTTGGCAATATATTTGAGAAACAGTTGTGAGTCTCTATGACCTGGTACTTGTATCTTTTATTTTCAGGGTGTCAGTAAAGTGAACTCAATCAAAATTTCAATCGCTCAACCAGCAGAAACAATGAGTATTTTATTGATAACTCTTCCTGTCGCAGATTTGACTTATATAGAGCAATCCTCAGCTCTGGCTAGAATTGATTTTGCATTTATAAGCTGCAAAAATATATTTTTGAAGTTTATCGCAGATTTGACTTATATAGAGCAATCCTCAGATCTAGCTAGAATTGATTTTGCATATATAAGCTGCGAAGATATATTTTTGAAGCTTACTAGGTGAAGAGAGTTGTAAATCCGTTGATCCAGAAAGAGGACTCTGAAGTTCCTGAATAAGTAATCGTTTTTTTCCAAAGTAAAAATATGGATATTTTGCCCAATTAGGTTAAGATTGTTTTCCTATTCAGGTGGCAAGTTAGTTATCTCCACTATACAAATTTTTGTTATTAGTAGTAGTATTTACTACGTTATTTTGATTTGTGCTCCCTTTGGAAGCTTAGTCTTTATGATAAGGCTGTGATTATTGTCATACCATACAGTTCATAATTATGTGTGAAGTAGAGTCAGTGTAGTGTAACAAGAAAATAACTCTCAGTGAAGTAGATGTTTATCTTGGTAAAAGTTATAAAAAACAATAGATCGTAATTGCCAGTCACTATTTTTCCCGGAGCTCATCATCTTAGATCGGTAGTATGCATTTTGTAGGAAAAAGATTGGAAGGTTAACTATTAACATAGTATTGGTGCAATTTTATTAGTTGATAATTAGTACGCAGTGACCAACCTTTTTCTTGTTTGATGATTGCTAAAATATAGGCTGTGACTTTGATCTGCATCTGCCTCTGTCTTAACAAGTTTTTGAAGCCTTAAATCATTCTGATTGTTATACTGTCACTCTATTTTAGAATAAGATGTAGGTTACTTTTATCTCAAAAGTGGAGGTTAAGCTGGGGATGCTAGCTTTTTTCCAAAAGCATCTCTGTTGTGTACATTAAATATTTTGTCTCTGTAGACACTTGACCATTTGATTGTATATGTACATAATTATTTTTCAGAGCAAGTGATAAGTGCCAAAAAGAGAAAAGGAAGACAATTAATGGGGATGATTTGCTATATGCAATGGCAACCCTCGGATTTGAAGAGTATATTGCCCCACTGAAGGCCTATTTAGCTAGGTACAGAGAGGTATGATAAATTCTCTTAACGTTTCTGGTTTTGTCTTTAATTAGGAAGTCCTTGTGTGATTAGCAATCTTTTGCTTGTTTATCTTGTATGGTTGAGTAGATACAGAGATTTAGCTCTTTGTCATGCAATTTTATCTTCTTTTAAGCTTATTTTGTCTTGTTCTCAACTAAATTGATATATATGTAAATCTAACACTCGTCCTTTTTTATGTCTTGGTCGATTTTGTGGGACGTCCTTGATGTTGCAGTTAGAGGTATGTTCTGCCTTTTTTTTAATATCATAATAGTATATTTGTTCAGAGTGTGGTGATTAGTTATGTCATATATCCAGGGTGACACCAAGGGATCTGCTAGGAATGCGGATGGATCTGCCAAGAGAGATAACATTGGAACTCAGCTGGGTGAACCCAATAATACACAGGTAGTTTTTCTATTGAATATCTTTTGCTGCCATCATCAGGCCCCATGGGTTGTTAACATCATCATTTTCTCGTACAATGAAGTGAAAGTCACTCGGAAATGAACTTTCTTTTATATTTTTTGGCAGTTTGCTCATCAAGGTTCTTTTTCACAAGGCTTCAGCTACTCAAACTCCCAAATTGATTACTGAGTAAGTTTATCTTGTATGCGTTTGTCTCTTTCAGCTACGAGTTTTTACTGCTCCACTCTTATACCATTCATGATGTGGTGATGATTTATGTTTAAATCATAGTAGGCTAGTAGGTAATAGCTCGTTCTATTTGGTACATGAAACAACAATATTAAAGAATTTTATTGTTGGCGTCTTCATGTTCAAAAAGCATGTGAAATGTCATGTAGCCCGGGAAGCCTTTGCACTATGCACCATTAACTACTATGGATTGATTAGCAGTCTCTACTGATGTTGGTATTAGATAAGAATTGAGGATGCATAGCAGGTTCTTGTGATTATATTATAAAAGAAATTGGGATTTTTGCAGGGACTTTTTAGAGCCATGGTCCTTTAGTTGCTGTAGCTTTAACTGTTATTCAGCTTTTTCTTGCTTACCCGATTTGTTGTTTTACACGAGAACAAATTTTTTTTTTTTTTCCTTTCGTGACAGTAATTTAGAATATGTATATCCAGCATGCTTCATCCGTCTTATAATCAATTTTTTGGGAAATTTTGCAGTAAAATCTGTGAAGCTACTAAGTACAAAGATCAAGCTCTTCTCTGCAGAATTTGTCTGATGATAAAGCGGTCCGTTGATATTTGCTTAATGCACCTGAAATCTTATCTACAGTTTCTATAAAACAATTAGAGTGATGCAATATTTGTTTGCTTTTGCTAGTTGTAGTAGTATGTAAATTATGAAATTCTGTTATTTTTACTTTCAATATTGGTATCCTCTGTCGTGGAGAGTGGGATCCTTGACAACAGAATTCTTAAGTAATTGTTTGCATAACAATATGTTTTCATTTATTTTCGATGAATATTTCATTTTCTACAAAATTCCTTATATCTGCTAGGAAAAATCACTTTTTCAAGATACTGGGAGCTAAGCTATCCCACTATATGTTAAACCAAATTTACTACTCCGTATATTTTTCTAGCAAAATATAGAATTAAAAAAAAAATGGAATTTAAAGTTTTCCAAACAATTTAATTTGTATATGATAATAAATTTTCTGACTAATATTAATATTTTGTTTGATAATACTTGAAGTGTGATACGAGTTTCGATTTGATAAATTAGAGATATAAAAATAAATAAATATATATATATATATATATATATATATATATATATATATATATATATATATATATATATAAGAACTATTGATATTACTTGACTCTTGTTCAGCTGATCAAAGTTCGTTCAAGATTGATTAAATTGGAAATCAAATAATACTAATAATACAGTCTAAGCTTCAATAGCAAATATACTCACCATTATGACACTATAGTTTAAAGCTTGTAAATACTTGTTCATTTCCAATGGTTCCAATTTTAAAATAAATTTTAGTATAACTTATAACTTATAACTTCACTTAGCTTTCTTTTACTATTATTATTTGACGGTTTTAAGATTAAGGTGGTGTAATATTTTCAAGAACTTAAAAAAAATCAAATTTTCATCTTTTTTTTTTTGGCAAAATGAACTTTTGGTTGCATTTTCTTTTTATTTAATTTGCAAACACGGTGCTTATATCATTTTTTCTCTTCAAATATAAATACCAATTACTTTTTATTCTCAACTTTTTCTAGCGAGTGTTCAGAAATTTCTAGTCCAAATAAAAGTTCTAATTTGGAAGCACAGTTAAGTCACTTACAATTAAAATATTTTCTCCGTCCCATTATTTTTACTCCAGTAGTTACATTACTCATCTTTTAAGTGATTTATCATGTTAAAGTATTTATATTTGTGTTTTATTTAACCTTTTAAATATTAATATATATGGTGTCATTTGAAATTATCAACTTATGAGTGAAATATATTAATTAAATTATTTATTACTCCATCTGTTCCATTAGTTACAGTACCCGATCAAACTTTTCAATCTTTTAAATGATTTATCGTGTTAAATTATTCACATTTTGGGTGTATTAAAGCTTTTAAATACTATATTATCAACTTATTAATGAAATATAATAATTAAATTATTTATTATAATTTTTATAAATTTAGTCAAGTTGATTGATCAACTATACTAAGGAATAAAGAAAAGTGAGGCTAAGAAAGTATAATTTTTATAGATTTAATTAAGTTTCTATACTAAAATATACTTTCTTCGTCTCAATTTTTTTTCTCCCATTTTTTATTTTGGGACGTCCCAAAATATGACTCTCTTTCTCTCTCAAAAAATTTTAAAATTTTATTTTTTTAACAAATTGTCTAAACTTTATGTCAAAACTAAAATCTTTGGGACGGAGGGAGTAGTATGTTTCAAGGGGTGAAAATTTTCTATACCACAATTTGTGTACCACAAGGCTCAAGATCCTCTGTACCACAATTTTGTGTACCACAATTGTGCCACAAATGAGTAATTGCCACATGTATTTATGACAATTATTATAATTGTCATAAATACATGTGGCAATTACTCATTTGTGGCACAATTGTGGTACACAAAATTGTGGTACAGGGGATCTATTGCCGTACCACAAATGTGTATCACAAACAAGTAATTGACACATGTACATGTGACAATTATTATAATTATCATATGTATATATGTCAATTACTTATTTGTGATACAGAGAATCTTGATTGTTTCAAGTGGTTCTCGTTTGCATGTTGGAAGACCCAATAAAAGAACCTTAATGGAGTGAAATTATTATGACCGAATCATTGCCGCCTGTGGAGATGTGACTGTCGGATTATTTATTTGGTTTCACAATTTTGAATAATTATTTTAATGGAAAATAGGGTAGCACAGTTGTGAATTATTCAATCCTGAAAACTTTTTCCAGTGCACAACCCAATCACGTTGTCTCCATCATTTCTTGCCCGCACGGGGCTGCCAGCTTTGCCCAAACCACTACAAAAATTTCTTACGAATATCATGTTTAGGGAAATTGATGGTTGTTCAGTCGGTGAAAAACATATCGAATCGAATCAGAATTTTAGTTATTTGAAATTTCGATTCTTAATTTTTAAAACTGAAAATTGATACGAACAATTTAATTCGATTTTCAGTTTTAATTAAAAAAAATCTGTTTGGTTTCAGTTAAATCAAAATTTTATACTATGTGTATATTTAAATACTATATCATTTATCACAAAAATATCAATAACACTAGACATTATTAAACATCGTATAGATTAAATAGTTAAGTGGTTAACATTTAATTTATCAAAAAATATAAGTGGTAACATTTAGCAATTCTCAAATGACATAAATTAAGCAACTAAAATTCATATCATAGGCATAAAATTAAAGGATTTTACAATCCAACTCAAAAACCTAACATTTAACAATTCTGAAATGACATAAATTAAACAAATAAAATTCATATTCATAGGCATAAAATCGGACAAAAAGTGTTAACTATTTGAATATTTGAAGCCAACAATTTTGTTTTCGGTTCGGTTCAATTAACCAGACAAAAATAGCTGAACCGAACCGAACCAAAAACTGAATTAGCTCAAATCTCAAAACCAAAAAATAAACCGAATAGCTTTGGTTCGGTTCGATCTTCACCGAACTATTTCGTTTAATCAAACCGTGGGCGAAATTCTAAAATTTTAAATCCAATTTGAACGCAGGAACGGATCCAAGATCAGACAGTCGATGGGCAGAGTTTAACTATCATTTGAACTAACTAGCAATGATATATGATTAAAAAAATATTTCCATAAGAATAAAATATCAACGAGAATAAAACTTATTTGAATTTAAATTGCTAATATAATATTAAAATTCACCATATGAATTGGGTTAAGTCCACTTATATGGTTTGAGCCTAATTCAACCTCAAAAACTAGCCTATGAGGTGAGGACTTAGTCTCAACATATAATTTCATATAAAAAGTTTATGGAAGTTGCACACAAAGTTCTTTCATATCATAAAACTCATCTATGATAGAACCAATATCAAATCTCAACGATATCATTCTCAATGTAAATAATCACACAATCCGCAAGGTAGATCTTCTATCTTATTTCTAAGCATATTTTTCACCAACTTCATTGTTCAATAATTTGATTTCTATCAGCTGCGGTGGCAAAGGATTTTTTTTTTCCCATTTCGCTTATACCAAATATTAAAAAAAAAGTGTCATGGGTTTAATTGGGCTGCTTAAGGAACGAAGGTTGTATATGGATGGGTTTTGGGCCATCTCGCGGGGTTCGCAAGACCGGGTCAAACCCTTCCAAATGAGTATTCATCAACCACGTGAACCTCATCACAAGCATATTTACAAATTTATCTCCAACCTCTTGAAACCTATAAAATATTGATTTGACACATAACCATCTATTTTTTTCCCTAAAACTCTCTAAAAAAGACATAAATTTGACACACATTATCTACTTTTTTTTCCAAACTCCAACATCCAAAACATAACCAAATGAGATTTAAAGGTTTCACCGAATTCAAACCAATTTTTAAAAATCGAGACTTGAGAAACCAAGACAAAACCCATCCACAATCCTAAGGCTTTTGATGTTCACAATTGGGCCAGTGGACGTGGATGAGCCCCAACAATATAAGTAAGCTTTTTTTTTTCTGAGATCAACATTATAGGTAAGTTAGGTAACATCTCTTTCTTTTCTTTTCTTTTCTTTTTTCATAGAGTTGGGGAGCAGCAGAACTACTAAAAAAATTTCCCCCGAAAATTCTTTACCCTAAGAATAGGATTAGGATATATCCGTCCTTGTTTAAATCTACCTCCTAATATAATGGTCCATCACAAAGGAAAGGAAGTGTAATATAATTCATGTGATTAATTAATTATAACAAAATATATAATAATTAGTTTATAAATTTCCAACTACTCCATCAATGATTTAAAGTTATACTTTTAGATTTTTTTTTGTTATATATTCCTTTCTGGGATTATAATTATTTATACTATGAAGCTTTGCGCTTCATCAAGGCCAAAAATTAATTCAAACTATTCAAAATTTGAGTGAATTCAACTGATTAAGTCTAATTAACTTTGGATCATTGCATAACAAATCGACTTTGAAGAACATGATTTCATGATGAAATTGAAGTTTGGTTCGATTTAATTAGATAAGTTAAGAGAAATATTACTAAGACATATGTAAAATATAAAAGTAATAAGGCTCGAGTCTTGTTTGATTGATTAAAGTTTGATTATTCGTTCCGCTTTAAAATAAAATGTAATCCAAATACAATTCCAAATTTGATCATATATCTACTTTAAATTAAATAATGTATTAATTATACACTATTTTGCGAAACACTTGAGAAACTAAGAATTAATCATGATATATAACAAGATTTAAGACGAATTTGATTTGTTTTATGATGTCAAATATATCCATAATTGTATCCATGAATTAAAAATCAATCTTTTTCTTTTTGTATATATAAAACTCAAATCAATTTTGAGAAACGCGCGAGTTAATTTGTAAAATTTAATTCTTGTGGAAGCAAGTTTTCTTAATATGGCTTTGAATTAATTTCTTATAGTTTGCCAAATTCCATTACTCGGTCCAAATGCCTCATAAAGTAGGAACATTTATTTATTATATTAAATAAATATGAAATTATATTTTCGCAATTCGCCAACTCAGACCCTGAGTGATACCAGCTGGCACCACCACCATCACCTGCGTGAGTTATTACTCTTTAGATAAATTCTGGTCAACGGTCAAACTAATATTAGTAAATGCCACAAATGCCCCTAATGAAAAACAGCTGGCCATGTTACATTTTGTGTGGAAACAAGAGTAGACAAAGCATGGGAGCATATTGCATCTGCTCACCTCATCATCCTCACGTGCCCAATTGCATAATGTCTATACCCTGGATAATTTTTCAAGTTAATTAGAAAAAAAAATATATATATATATATATATATATATATATATATATTTTATAAAATCATTGCATGTTTCTACAATAATAAAATATAATACAAAAATTGAACTTGTTATACCATATCAGATAACATAAAATAATATCGCAATGGAAAAGCTATTAGAGAGTAAAGAAAAGATCAATAAGATGATCCATTTGATATTAATTCATGATTATTAACTCTCTTAACAAACGCAAACCATTCAATATTCAGCAATTGAATTTTCTTATTCTTATTATTACTCTTTAATATTGCATTAGCCACAGATTATAATATGTTGAAAATAATATCAATAATCCAAATTAATACTCAAGAGTCAAGGTAATTTCAAGATCCACACTGAAAGCAAATAGCCCATGCCCAATTTTGGCCCACACTATTTGTGAAGTACGGGAAATTCTTACCCAGATCGGGTTTGGTCGAACCCAAACTAATTACATGACAAGTGTAATACACTTGCTTTGGGATTGGATGTAACTTCCAGGAAAGTGACCAATCACAAAGCAAGTGCAATACACTTGCTTGGTGGTTGGATTGATTTGGCCAAGCCAGGCTTGAACAAGAATTTTCCGTGAAGTACTTCCTATTTTAATAAGTCTGATTTTATCGCACATAATCAACCACCACTATTAAACTGCATTACACACATATTGTATTTATTATAATTAATTTGACTATAGATGACAATAATATTTATGATTTTGTAGAATATTTTTATTATCTTTTTAGTTATTCTGTTTCCAGAATTTTATAGTATACTTATTTTGTTTCCAGAAAATTGTATGTTTGATTTTTCGTAAAACATCAAAATTTTGGTTTCTTCAGATAAAGCAAATCATGCAAACAGGGTGGGTTTGGGTTATTTTTCTCTTTGAACATGAATGAATGGAATTTTGGTTTCACGTGACTCAAACAGTCATGAAGACAACTAAACTGCCGTACCATGAAATACACCCCTACGGTTTACGCGTTGTACAAAACGTGACTACATGTTGTAGCATATATATATAAAAGTTGTCGATCGTTTGATTCTCCGCCGGCTTCACTGTACGTATATATTTTATTGCTTCCATGATTATTTTAAATAATTCCTTTTACATTTTTATATATGTAAAAAAATGTTTGAATAGATAATTTAGTTTAGTTATTTGTATAATGGATACTAATTAAGATACATCTTTTTTTATCTTGAAATATGAATAAAGATGTATTCATGTGCAAGGTAAAAAGAAAAAATATCATACCTACACACATGAAGAGCAAAGAAAACAACTTATAACCCGGTGTCGCATTTTGTAGATTTTGCGCTAGCTTCAGCTAGCCAAAAAGTAACAAATTTGTTTGCCAATCAATGAACAAATGCATGCATTACAATACAAATGTGATTTAAAAGCATTTAAATAGATTCATCAATTTATTTAAATGTTACGCAGTAGATATCACATGGAATAGGTTAAGAACCAAACTTAAATTTACCTCACTTCAAAAGTTAGTACAATACTGTCAATGTCTTATTAGGTGGGTCAGCTTAGTTTTGTTATCCAATCAATGTGTAACATTTTAGTTTCAATATTTTTCCTTCACGTGTGAGTAAGAGAAGTCCTACATACGAGACATATTAAAGTCCAAATTTATGAATTGCGACATGTGGATGCAACATTTGAAATAAAAATAATTCAGGCTTAATTTGTTAATTGGACGAATAAAGACTATCCATCCTTGTTATCTAAGCGAAGTGTGTGGTGAAGAATAATGTCATCATGCAAATAAGAGAGAGCCCATCACGAAGGGTAATTATTCATGTTAACTTGATTCTCTTATACCATATTAGATTTCACATTAATTCTATAAGACTTGGACCTAAATCAGTTCAAAAGTGAACTTAATCTCAATATATATATATGTATGCGCGCGCGAGCGCGGATTTAATAGTAAATTACACAATTTTATTTTTTTTTTTAAAAAAAAGAAAATTTATTCCTTGTGATAGATCAAATTGCAATATGTCCCCTTCAATCTATTTTTCTAAAAATGTCTCGCTAACTCCCTCGTAGCTACTCGCATATATTTAATAAATATAACTGGACGAAATTACTATCACTTATATAATACCCAATTTTTGCAGTGAAGATAAATGTATTTACGCATATTCCATGAGTTTCAGTCTCATAATAATTAATAAAAATGTTGTTCATAGATTACAATCATATTAATGTTTTGTTTAAATTTTAAATAAAGTAATTAAGAGGCAACACGTTGGAGTTTCATGTTGGCCTCAACCCAAAATCCATCTGTCTGCCCTTCTCTCTCTCTCTCTCTCTTTTTCCACCACCTTTAATTTATTATATTCCATTTTCTCGAAAAAAGAATTATATATTATATTCCAACATTTACATACATCCTCCCATTAACTATATACACACAACACCATAGCTACTATATATATGTATGTATGTAATGTATAGTCACTCTCCAAGTTTATATATATAAATAAATACATATTCCAATGCAATGCAAGATCGATCTCTTGTCCGATCCTCTCCCAAAGCCCCTTTAATTTCTTTCACTTACAACTCTAGCTAAGTAATTGCTTGAGCCTTGAAGAATTACTAATTAATTAAGTTACACATTGAACAAATTATATGACGATGACGATGATGATGAGCATGAACAACGGAAACGTGCAAAAGATGGGTGTGGACACAACGTTGACTAAAGTCTTTGTTGGTGGCTTAGCTTGGGAAACTCCCAAGGAAGTCTTGAGAGATCATTTCCAAATCTATGGCCACATTTTTGAAGCCGTCATTATCTCCGACAAGCTCACCGGTAGATCCAAGGGTTACGGCTTCGTAAGTGCTAGCTCACACTAAAATCAAATAAACAAATTTGCTTCTTCTAATATATAACTTGCATGTATTTAATTTATCCATTCCTAATTCCGATCCTAATTTTGTGTCGTCCGTTTATACATATTATTATTATAGGTTACCTTTAAGGATGCGGAGGCAGCAAAGAAGGCTTGTGAGGATCCGACACCCATCATTAATGGTCGTCGTGCCAATTGCAATCTGGCTGTGCTCGGAGCACGCCGCCCTAGGACTTCCAACACCACCGGTACTAACCCACAACAAGGTACCTAGCTACGTATATATATATATATATATATATATATATATAAGATATATAAATTTTAGTAAGTAACTAATTTCCTAATATATATTCTAAGTATATATATATATATATTGTATTTGAAGGATTGAATAATAATGTTGGACCAAGGGCTGCAACGTTAACATCATCACCGGCACCGGCACCTAAAAATCCCGTCCAATGGTACTACCCGGCGGCATCCCATTTCCATCAACCCCTTCCTTTCTATGGCTACTCTCCCACCTACATTGCCACACCCGACATCAATTACAATCACCACGTAAGTTCACACATGCATTGCATTAACTAATTGAATTGAATTGAAAAACTATTATATATTTTTAATCAAACTAATAATTTATATCGTCATTATATTTTTCCTATTTTTTTTTTTTTTGGGTTGTGCAGAAGCTGGGTTACACAAATGGGTCCTACATGAATGGGCATTATGGTCAAGTGTATCCGGGTCAAGCTATGATGCCAATGTACCCTCTTTATCATTTCCACCAATCACAGGCAATGGGCCTTCCAGCCCACATGTATTCACACACAGCAGCTGCCCCAATGCATACAATTCCACCTCTTATATCCAAGCCCACATCTATTGCTCCTCCTAATGCAGGTAATTGAGTATTAATTTTATATCAACGTACTTACTTAATATATGGTAGTAAGAACAATGCATTATATATATATATTGATCTTTTACAAATCTACTTATAGTGTTATATACATTTTAGTTCCTCATAAAATTATTTTGTACGTATTAATTTAGTTTCTCATAAAACTATTTTTTTTTTATCAATTTAGTCCCTCATAAAACTGCTTTGACACTAAAAATGATCAAAGTGAAACAAATAATTCATAGTGGGGACTAACATAGGAAAAAAAAGGCAGAAGAGAGATTACTATGTTAATAATTAATAATAAAAAAGATTACTAGCTAGTGATGTTTACCCTAAAATTCACATATACTCCAGTATTATTGTAATTGAAAATTGGTCAACAAGCTTTCTTCTTCACTTTTATTTAAATTAATAAAAAGGAGTAATCCAAGGAGAATCTTTTAATCACATGGTCCAAATTACCCACTGAAAATGAACATGTGAAGATCTTAAGGAATCAGATGATCAAATCAAAACAGCAAGCTAATAAGTAATTTAGTGTCACATGGTGTATTTTTTCTTTCTTTCATTTTTTTACTGAATATTATACTATTACAGTTTGCCTAGCTGTGGAATAATAAAAAAGGTGCAGTTGACAGCAGAGCTGAAGGTTTAAAGAAATGGAAAAAAGTAACAATTAAGTTTAAAGGGAATGGTGGTGGCTGCTCAGAACAACATTATGATCAGATCTGCAGTGGCACTTTTTTCTTTTCTAATTTTTTTTTTTTTTTTATTTAAGATTGTAGGTATTCTATCAAATTCATTCATTATTATGTCTATTTCTCTAACATGCTGCTTGATGCATATCAAATAGAGCTGCTGTAATTAAGCAATTGAACAATGAAATTAATATTGTAACCTTTGGGTCATGCATGTAATGATTTTTCTCATATGTTATGAGAGGATTTTCATGGCTTAATTGTACTCCACTAAACTTAATTTGAAAAAAAAAAAACTTAATGAGCATTTCATTTCTTCTCTCGGTATAAAGTAAATTAAATCAGGTTGAGTACTTGGAGCAGTTTTACTCTTAGCAATAAATTAAGCGTACCTACTAATAGACGACGTTATAAAATTATCTATATATATTTCCAATGTACAATACCTTTTGTTTTAGATGCTCTTGCACGTGACAGTTAACGAACCTAGTTATTAATTATCAAAAAATAAATTATTGTCGTTATATATTTCTAAAAATACACAAATAACGACAATTTTAGTACGTATTATTCCTAAAACATATTTATAAGCACAATATTTCCTTATAGTGCTGCCAAAGTCCGTGACGGTGATAATATATGCAAAACTAATTTTCCTAGCTCATTAGTAAGATTGAGGTCCCATAACTAACAGGTTTTGGGTTCAGTCCCACTAATATGAATTTGATGATTTGATTTTTTTTTTTTTAATTTGATAGTCATTTAATAAATTTTTTAATTTAGGTATATTGACGTTAATAGTTACTGATGTAATGATCATTTCTAAATATATATATATATATATATATATATATATATATATATATATATAATAATATGTCAATTAGTAACTTTTTCCTTTACATCATCAGGAGATTTGCTAGTATATTATATGGTATTATCACTAGATAACATGATATACTATGTGACATGATCGATTTGAGTCCCACCTGTTTTCCTTTTTACCGATATCCATGGATCAAAATTTCTATCTTTTTCATCGAAAACATCGAAAAGTTTCCGTTTTTGAATCAGGCGAAACGAAAACAAGATGTAATTTCGAAACTATTTATTTGTCTTAAACTCTGTTATTTTCCTAAATTTAGTAACTTTTTTTACAAATTTTTCTTAGTATTTCCGAAACATTTTCGAATAGTCTCGAAAAGTTTCCAATATTTGACTGACCGAAACATACATTTGAACCGAAATTTTGATCCATGCCGATATCATTGAAATTTTTGTATAAACTCAATTTTTTTAATAATTAAAGCAATCTCAAACTCGATGAAATTGAATGATGTCTTGTTAGACTGGCCATATACAAATTAAGCATTGCTAATATTACTTATATAAATAAAACAATTAAACTACATATACAATTTATTTATATATCAAATTTAATTTTAAGCATATCAAATCAACTAGGTTTACAATTTGTTTCTTATTTTTCATATATGAAAATTGATTTTGTATTTTTTTTTTATATCAATAGCATTACTACAACATATTTCTAATCATTTGCTATAACACATAATTCATACAACAGTTGTACCAAATAATCTCAACCACGTGAAGGATAATATCTACATATTAAATATACAGTTTTTATAAAGTTCACCCTAGTAGCCACTAAAATAAAATATTGAACATTACTTCAAGTTAAAACTATACTTATATATTTCATTGTGTCCATAGTTTTAATGACACGATAATTACTTTTCTATATAAAATTAAATAAAAATTTAAATAAATCGGATTTTTATTCAAGTTGGGCTTCATTGAAATCAGATCAAAGTTCATCGGACTTGATAAAAATATTGAAACTCATACGAGTTCTCATTTAATTAGACTTGAGTCAAATTTGAGTCGGACCTAAGTCAATCCTTCATGAGACCTTCATTCAGCCCATTAAGTGTTGCAGCAACACATTCTAAAGTTGATGGTCCAAAATAGAATGAAATCACCTTAACCGTGTAACGGAGTTTGAAATTAGGAGATACTGATTGTAATGGTCCAGTCCAGTTAGATGTTTATAATGGGCCGAACCATTCAAAGTTGATAGTGGGCTGCTAAACTCAAGTGTCTATTTAGAAACTCGGATTTGCAGACCCCTACTCCATTATCTGATGAGGTATCTACTTGCAGGTCGATTCGAGTCTGTTTGAGCTCGATTCGTCACACTAATTAAATAAATTTGAACATTATTTTCCAATTAATCTCTTTTAAAGCTCGACTCGATAAGCTAAAAAAATAATAAAATACACGTAAACTTTCAAGCTACTCGATACAGTATTATCTACTCTCGTCGGCATTTATTTAATTAAATGTATACTATTTGATTTGATATTTCTTCTATGTTGATGTTAAGAATGTTCATTTGTTTAATTAGGAAGCCAGTTCGTAGCTTGTTTGCAATGAGCTTCTTCCAATGATTGCGTAATGTGAGTAAAAATATTGATGCATTTGATCCAGAGTCCAGACTTGCGGGTAGCGATGTTTAGGATGAAAATACTTCTAAGTTTTTTCTAGTGCTTCACCTTAAAAGAGTCGCACTTGACGAAATAACAACTCTTATCCGTGATCAAATCCTTTACATTGTTTTTCTTTTGTTAGAAAAATGCGCGTGTTTTGTAAATGTCCAGTTAATTTTATGTGTTATTCTAAAATTAGAAGAAAAACACTTGACGAAATAGCAACTTCTATCCACAACCAAACCCTTTAGATTTTTTTTTAAGAAAAATACGGGTATTTTTTACATGTCAAATTAATTCCAAGTGTATTCTAAAATTAGAATAAATATAACTTTAATATGTTATAAAATAGCATAACTTAATGTCCAGTTTTTAATTTTATTTCTTACACAAGAAGAATGAGTTATTTAAACATAACAACATGATTAAGTAGTAAAATAAGTCAGTAAATAATATAATTATAAAAAGCAAAACATAAGTCAATAAATAATATAATTATAAAAAGCAAAACAAAAATCAATTAAAATAAAATATTGAAACTATAAAAATGCTACTACAACTACATTATAATTTTAGAGCTATTATTATGACATACTCAAATTTTTTCTTACAGTCTTATTTTAGAATTACTATTACATAATCTCACGATGAACTATTATTATTGCTTCTACTGCTGGAAATATTTTGTCCGAATGTCTTGTTGGGGTTGGTCGAGCTTAGTATTCTTTTTTTTTCCAAGGGTTTAATCCCTTTCGAGGCGTGTCGGACTCATAAAGTGGGAACCTCTCTCAGTAGATATTCGAACATGAGTCCACTACTTCGTAGTGACTAGTCCCTTCCACTAGACCAATCACCTGTTGATGTCGAGCTTAATATTCTTGTGTTAGTCTTATTAAAAGTGAATCTTATTTTTTCAGATTCAAACTTGATTCTTTTATACTCATGGGTTTACGAGACCCAAGTTCGAATCCTACTAGAGACATTATGCTGGGGAGGACCTATATACTTTGCACTTTTCGATTTGAGCTAAAAATACACATTCTAGTAATTAAAAAAAAAAAAGAGAGAGAATTTTGTTAGATCCTTTAGTTGTTTTGGTTTTCATTGTGGTGAATTGGGTTTGCAATGACGGGGACGATGAGAACGTCGATTTTGAATGAATTACTGAAATATTATTGGAAGGACATCATTAATGGTCCTCCTTATCATTAACTTTTTACAAAGTGATACCTCTTGTGTTTTTTTTTTCCCATATTAGTCCCCACTATGAATTATTGTTTCACTTTGGTCATTTTAAAGGTATGGCTGAAAATCAAACTTAGTTATTCGATACTCGATAGCTCGTTCGATAAAAGCTCGTTGGAGCTCATTTCGTCAAAAAATCAAACAAACTTGAACATGATTTCTCGTTTGATAAGTTTTGAAGCTCGGCTCGATAAGCTAAATATTGAAAATATACATGTAAATTATCAAGCTATTCGATACTCGACTCGAGCTTGTTCGATAAAAGCTCGTTTGAGCTCGGTTCGTTTCAAACCAAGCTCAAACACAAAATTTCAAGTTCGTTAAAATTCAAATCAAGCTTGAACAATGTGTCGTTCGATACTACTCGGCTAGTTTATGCCCCTATTTTCAGTTGGTCACTAAAGAGGCAAAACAGTTTTTCGAGTAACTAAATTGATAAATAAACAGTTTTGTGAAGAAATAAATTGATACAAACTAATTTTATGAGAAAAGACCCCTTGTAAATGACCAAAGTGAAGCAAATAATTCATAGTGGGGACTATTGTGTAAAAAAGTTACAAGAAAGACCAATGTATAAAAAATTAATAATAAAATAACAATTACTAATGTTTACCCTTATTTGAATTTTAAATTAGGAAAAACTGATTGTACGGGTCCAATTATAGGTTTGAGTAATATATTTATGAAATGGAAATTGAAATTGGGTGGATTCTGCAGATCGTAAATCCATTATATTTCTAAATGGGCCGAATCTTATGAGAGAATAGGCCCATATGATAAAAATATCTTCCGTTGTTTCTGTGATGAGGAGGTCACCCTCTTGTTGACTTTATTAGTTAATTTCCTTGGGTTAATTGATTTCACTTATCAAAAAACAAACTTTAATCACAATCTGAATAGCTTATAATGTCAATATCAAAAACTTTAATTCACTGGAAATTACAATATCATCGATGTTGATACTGAATGACTCAATATCTATCAATGAATTTGACAGCACGATCCCAACAATTTACTAGATTGTAAAAAAATTAAATTTCAAATAATGAAAATTATATTCAATAGTAATATTGAGATGCGACATTTATTATTATGACGACATATCATTTAATATGACAACCCGACACTGACTAACATTAAAAGAATTCAAAATAACAAATTTGTTATAAGTTGTTTTACTTAAAGAGTTTTATTTACACTACTTTAATTGGTATAAGAAATATTTAAAACTCAGCAAAAATTTATTATTAGTTGTAAAAAAACCTCAAAACAAAGTAAGAAAAATTTCTAAAAAAAAAAATATATTAACAAAAAGAAGAAGAAAAGGTAAGACAGTAGAGTGACAGCGGTCTTCCTAGATCTTAAAGTGAAGGTCGTATCATCAAATGACACACAAGCAAATTACACTCTAAACGATGACGCCGTGGTTTCGTTAACATGTTCAAAACTCACCATTACTGGACAAAGACTCATTATTTTCGGCTCGTATAATTTTTCACTTTTTGGTACTTCAGTACTTCTACTCTCTCTCTCTCTCTAAAATCCCTCAAGAATCCACAGCTTCTGTAAGATACTCCAGTAAAAGGTACTGTTTCTATTCACTCTTTAAGAATTAGGGTTTTCAATTTTATCAATTCAAGTAAATTTTTGGAATTTTCTTGATTTTGGTAAGATTCGAGTACTTCTGCTACTAGGGTTTATGTTAATTTTTGTCAGAATTTCATAAGGATAAGTCTTTTTTTCTTTTTTTGTAATAAAGTTGAAATCTTGATTCAGATATAGTGATTATGGAAGATGAGCAAGGTGATTTGGGTAACACTAGCGTATCTGAGTTGCCCTTGAGTGTTAATTTGCCTAATGAAACCCTTGAGGTAAAAATGGATAATGAAAATAAGGTTGAGGATTCTTTTGAAAATAAGGTTG
Source organism: Penstemon eatonii (assembly GCA_038501285.1). Taxonomy (NCBI): domain Eukaryota; kingdom Viridiplantae; phylum Streptophyta; class Magnoliopsida; order Lamiales; family Plantaginaceae; genus Penstemon; species Penstemon eatonii. Next base: position 7,359,344 of record CM076710.1, read on the forward strand.
AGGATTCTTTTGAAGATGGGGAGGAAATAATGGTGGAGGTTGTGGGGTCTGATGTGCTCGTTGACGGGATCAGCGGTAATAAAGGGGGCGGTGTAGTTAGTGCATCGAGAGAGATTGGCATTTTAAATGACGAAGGTTGGAATCCCGGAATTGAAGCAATAGTTGTATCATCATCAGCAATGGTTGAGTCGATTATTGAAAAGAATGAAGAAGTCGTGGAGAAGATTTCTGTGGTTGATATTGAGGAGAGGGCGGTTGAGAACGAAGCAATTGATGATGATTCTGTGGTAGATTTTGTTGTAGGAGAAGTTGGTAGTACAGAAGATATTCTACATTCTGTTGGTAATGCTGCAACTCAATTGGAAATTAGTGCGGTAGTTGGTGAAGATCTTGATACTGCTCGAGTTGATGGGATTGTTCGAGAAGTTGGTTTAGTTGATGCCATTGAAGTTTTACCTGTTGAAAATAACCAAATTGGTAGTTCCAAAGATGGAGTTCTTACAGCCAATCCTGAAATCGCAAACCCTGCTGAACATAACCAGATGGATTCGGGCCCTATATCAGCTACGGAAATTGCCCCACAAACTTGTGGTGGAGAAATTTTAACCACCACTGATCCTGAAATTGCAAGGTCTATGGATCGGAGTATATCAGTTCCAGATGTTGCTATACAAACTTGCGGTGAAGGAGAAATTTTAACCAGTGGTAGTTCGAAAGATGGGGTTATTTCTGCCAATGTTGAAATGGTTTTCCCTAATGGTGAAGATGCGAAAGTTGTTGATGAAAAAGAGATTCTTGCTGCAGAAAGTGAGGACTTGATTCTTGAGCAGGACTCTAAAGCCAATGTTCAGGATGAAAGTAAAGATTGCGTGAAAGATGGAGTTTTTAGTAGTAAAGCTGAAAATGAAAGCCCTAATAATGGTGGTAATGGCCGAGATGTTGATGAAAAAAAAGTTCTTACTACAGTCTATAAGGACTTGATTGATCGAGCTTTTAGTGGCAATGCTGAAAAAGAAGGCCCTAATAGTGGTGATCATGGTGGAGATGGCCAAGCTGTTGATAAAATAGAGGTTCCTGCTGCAGAAACCAGGGAATTGATTCATAGACAGGATGCCTCGACAGATGTAGAGGAAAGAAAGCAAGATTCAATAGAGGAGGTTTCCGAGGCTATTCCTGAATCTATCCCTGAAGAATCTTTAGTAGGGGAAAGAGGGGAAGCTATGGTTATGGATCTTGGTGAAGGTGATACTGCTGAAGTGAAGGAAGACATAGGCCTCGAGATTGAAATGCAAGTTGATATGGAAGATAATCTGCCAAATACAAAAAACTCGATTTCTCCAGGAGCCGATGAAATTGTACAAGAAGATTCCCACGTATATGAGAACCAACCTCTCACTGAGACAACAATGGCTGAAGTAACTGTAGACCAGAATATTGCAATACCTCATGTGAAAGCTCTGGATGAGGATGATGAATCAAGTGAAAAGGTTGAGAAGTTTGATGCTCAAACTGGGATAGAGTCTTTAGAGCACCAGGAAACTGCCCAAACTCCAGCACTTGATACGTCGAGTTTTCGAGAAAATGGTGAATGCTCAAAGGTCGAGACAGTTGATGTTGTCAGTGCCGAAGTCAGGATTGAAAGTCTTGATGAAAGTGAGGAACAAGAGGTATCTGTACAGAAAACGGAAATACCAAGCCATGGGGCGTATGAGATTGAGACGATTAATATTGTTCCAAATGAAGTGCAAGAGTTGACCGAGAAACCAGAACTCAATGTGTTCAATACTAACATTTCTTCGCTTGATGGTTTCCCTCAAAGTAAGGAACAGGAGGTTTCTGTACAAGAAATGGAAGTGCAAAATCTTGGGGCTGATGAGATTGAGAGGATTAATATTATTCCAAATGAAGTGCCAGAGTTAATCGAGAAACCAGAATTGAATGTGTCTAGTACTAACATCTCTTCACTTGATGGAGGTGAAATCTCGCACACTTGGGTGTTAGACGTGGCTAGTTCTCATGAAGAGGTAAATAAGTTTGGAGAAGCGGAAGAAAATTCCAACAAGGGTAATGACACTGAAGATATTGTGGAGGATTATACGTCTGATACAAAACTCATGGATGTGGAGGTGGAAATAGAATTTGACCAAGATTTTGACCAAGGAATGGAGATTGATTGTAATGAGCAAGAATTAGGCACTGAAGAACCTATTTTGGAGGAACCGGTGAAGTCTGTGAGCTCATTGAGAATGAACCAATTGAGTTACTTTTCAGCTCCTGAAAATGAAGGTCAATTTGAGGTATCAGATTTGGTATGGGGTAAAGTCAGGAGTCATCCATGGTGGCCTGGACAAATTTTCGATCCTGAAGATGCTTCAGAGAAGGCTGTTAAATATCATAAGAAAGACTCTTATTTGGTAGCATATTTTGGTGATCGAACTTTTGCTTGGAATGATGCGTCTCTCTTAAAACCCTTCAGGTCACATTTTTCACAGATTGAGAAGCAAAGTAATTCTGAAATATTTCAAAATGCTGTCACTTCTGCTTTGGAAGAAGTTTCTAGACGGGTAGAGTTAGGTTTGGTTTGTTCTTGTATACCAAAAGATGCCTATAAAGGGATCGAAACTCAGGTTGTAGAGAACACTGGGATACGTGAAGAATCCAGTCATAGATGTGGCGTGGATCAATCTAGTCGAGCTGCTTGTTTTGAACCGGAAAAACTTCTCGAGTACATTAAAAACTTGGCACCTTGTGCAACATCTGGGGTCGATCGCCTGGACCTTGTTATAGCTCGAGCACAGTTGTCTGCGTTTTCTCGTTTTAAAGGCTACCGTATGCCAATGGAATTTCCCTCGTCTGGGGAATTGCTAGAAAATGATGCTGACATTGAACAACAAAAACACATTCCGAAAGATGGGTTAGAGTCCTCGAATAAGGAGAGATGTATGACAGAAATAATGGAATATTCTCCAGATGACGATGATCCAAGCAAATCTTCTGTGAAAAAACGGAAAGCACTGGACTCTCTAGATGAGGTGTCGGATAAAAGGGTACATGTCTATGCTGCAAAAGTATCGAGTGCAATGAAGCCTTCCTTTAAAATTGGTGAATGCATTCGTAGGGTAGCTAGCCAACTCACTGGGTCTACTTCAGTCACGAAAGGCCACAATGATGAAATTGGAATCAACCCTTCTCCACCAGAGTCCTCTTCTGTGAGTGATATGCTATCACAACTTCAGCTTTTGGCACAAGAACCCAAGAAACGACATAACTTTCTAAATACAATTGTGCATTTTTTCTCGGGTTTCAGAAGTTCAGTTGCTGTCAATAAACGTGGTAGAAAGAAAAAATCAGATAAAGCGATTGCGGGCTCTGGTGAAGAGTTCGAATTTGACGACGTGAATGACTCTTATTGGACGGACCGGATTGTCCAAAACTATTCCGAGGAACAATTGTTGCATAATAGCCAAAATGGGACACCAAATCATCAATTGGTGCCATATGGTGCAGAAAAATCAGCAAAACCAGGTCGTAAACCTCATTCTAGAAAAAGATATTTCAGTGGGGACTTTCCAATGGCTTCCGTGGAAATAGACGAGAAAGTTAAACGGAGGAAGCAAGAGTCATCACCCGCGGAACTTATACTAAACTTTGCAGAGAGAAACTGTGTTCCATCTGAGATTAATCTAAATAAAATGTTTAGGAGGTTTGGGACTTTGATGGAATCGGAGACAGAAGTAGATCATGATTCTGGTCGTGCAAAAGTGATCTTTAAACGGGGTTCGGATGCAGAAGTTGCTCATGACAGTGCAGAAAAGTTTAAGATATTTGGACCAGTGCTTGTTAATTACCAGATAGGCTACTCACCATTGATCTCTGTAAAGGTTTTGCCCCATGCTATACCCCAGTTTCAAGAAGAGATGCAAGTTTGATGCTGAAGCTGTAGCTCTGGAGTATGGTAATTTTCATCTCATTACATAATAGTACTATATTAGAAATATGTAAGGGAAAATTGCACTTTGCCCCCTTAACTTGAAGACGTTTTGCACTTAACTCTTTAACAACCACCGTCAAACGGCCAAATGATGTAAACTGAAGAAGCAGGCTAAACGCAAAATAGTTATAGGGTGTATAAAGTGCAAAACAGCCAAAATGTTAGGGGGCAGAGTTACATTTTCCCAAAAGATAATATGATATTTATTTATAAGAGCCCTTGTTTGAACTCTCAGATTCTTTGGCGTCAAGTTTTGGGAATAAAGACTGTCGGCTTGGAAGTGAGAAGGAGAGGACAATTGGAGGATCAATGGAATGGGATGCCGGTGTAATATGTTGTTTTTTGCCTTGTTATTATTATTATTAAGTTATTTTTGTTATAAGCTGGTGAATGACTTGTTAGGGTGAATTTGGTGTCTTTAATCATCATCTTTTTTATGCACTGAAGTAATTTGTTATAATTAGTTTCTTTTCTATTTCATTGTTCTTGCAAAAAGTGTATTTTATATATTGCAATGTGAATTTCATATGGGTTTCCAAATGGTTGGAATTCATTGAAAGAAAGTATTAAAGAGTCTATTTAAAGGAAGTGATATCATTATCAAGTATATGATTGAAGATGATATTGAGTTCTGTAAGGAAGAAAAGCTACAACTAAGTAAATATAAAGTCATATTCGAATGAGGTGGACGCAATTTCTACGAAGAATCAAATGTAGTTAACTAACATCGATCGTCAAACATAAATATATAATACTCCTATATAATTTTTATATTCGATTGTGACTTTTCCGACCTACATCGGATCGGATCGGGTCGGATCGGAAGGAAATGAGCTTCTGCCTAGCTAACCTCAAAAGGGTATGGAGCAGCCACGTGGGATTCCAGTTCCACGTGCTCGTATCTCAATTAAACAGCTGACACCTAATTTTACTCTTTTCTATACTATAGTTTATCATCAGCATTCAGTTTAATTCCTCTATATAAATAGAGAGAGAGGGAAATTTGTATTAAAATCCAATCATAATTTCATCTTGAAAAATCTAGGTAAATAAAATTAATGGGTTCTGCAACATTTCTTGAAGTGATTTTGGCAATACTGTTACCACCTGTTGGGGTCTTTTGCAGATATGGATGTGGGGTAATCCTATACTATATGTCCTAATTCTAATTACGACTATATATATATATATATATATATATTATATAGTATTTTAATTAAATGATTTTGATGGATCAGGTGGAGTTTTGGATTTGTTTGTTGCTCACAATACTGGGATACATACCGGGGATTATATACGCTTTGTACGTGCTTGTCGGATAACTTCCGTTCGTTCCATATATATACTGTAACAATTAACATGGCCTCATCATGTCTATTTTCTTTTTTCTTTTTTAAATAAAATAATAAATAATATATATCTTCTTGAATATATAGTAGTTCAATTGGATTCTGCAAATTTGTTGTATACTCTGCTTCTTATTTTATGATCAGACCCAAACCATGTTGGATTGACAAGAATCAGCAATTCACTACCAAATTAATCAATAATTTATTCAAACAAACTGCCAACTTAATTTGTGCGTGCAAAGATCGATTGATCAAATTATTTATAGTATTAAGTCTATGGAAATTGAAAACTCGTTGGAATCTTAATCAAACTTGTAAGCATTCATTCTTGAATACTAGTAAACCAATATAAGATTTATTCAAATTAAGTTTAATCAAATAAAAGCATAACTTTGAAAGTTTAAATTGACAATATAAATTTAAAATTTATTTAAACACAACTTCAGTTAGATTAAATCACATGCATGTTTGCTATGAATCATTTAACAGTGCAATGCATCAACTTTTGAAGTTGAAGGAAAACTACAGAAACATCTAACAGAAATTAAAGTAGCTCAAGAAGTATACACCGATCAACTGATTCTAGTTCGTTTCTCCTTTTCGGAACTGTATAGTGAAGCCATCTTCACCAAGTTCCCTTTCTTTGGATCGATTGGCAATGCAATGGTGCGACTGAAGTTCGAATCCGCCAGTGGAGTTCTCATTTTCGACACAGAAGACAATGGAGAGAGTGAACAAGGCTTTGCCAAAGCATTCGGCATTTTTATTACCATTCTATTTCCTGTCTTCTTGTCATCGCAATCTGAAGGCAATTCTACATGATTTTGTTCATGTTGCGTTGTTTTCTTGTTCTGGTTCAGATCAATGGCCTCAAAGTATTTGCTTAAAAAATTAACTTGATCAGTTGAAGTGTATAATTTCTTCTTCTTCTCAGTTTCTTCATCTGTAAGTTCTTGACTACTACCTTTGCACCTTTTATTTTTCAGTACTCCCTTTCTTTTCTCTTCCTCCAAAATGGGATATGACCCGAGTTTGTATCTTGGACGTTTGCCATCGGAAACACTCCTCCTCGACTCCACCAACTTTTCTTTATCTGTCAACAGAGGAGGACTCTTTAATCTCTTGATCTTCCTACTCACATTTGAGCTAGGACTTGCAGTGTTTTTATTAGCTGAAGTGTGTCTTGGATTGAGGCTTGACTCGGGTAACAATTCAATATTCGAAGAAGAAAAACGGAACTCTGAATTTGCATCAAATAAAGTTATTTCTGGTTGGACTTTTTGAGACAATTTTCTGCTTATTATTTCCCCATGAGAACTCAGAGGTGTGTTCTGTTACCAGAGACAAGTTAGTTTGTACTATTAGGCAAACGCATACACGAACAGAAAGAACGACTAAAAGGTTGATAGAACTTACCTCATCAAAGAATCCAAATGTAGGTGATGGTGGACGAAGTTTAGATGGCCTGAAATTCTTCGCTGAAAGTGAACCAAGATAACAAGTTTGTGCTGCTGCATTAGAAGAAATGTATGAATTTGGAAATTTTCTCTGAAAATATGTTGCTTCTTTAGCATCATTATGAAGGGATGGACCTCTGGTTGTCATCTTTGTATCAATGTCAATCTTTGACACCTTATTTCTTTGCTTCTTGTCTAAAGAACCTAAAGAAGAGAACAACTTAGAGGAACAAGGTGCGGTGTCCTTAGGATGATTCAAGAGGGACAATGAATGATTAACGTTTCCCACCACTTTACTCCTCTCTGAATCTTTCGAAATTTGGGATGCTGAAAGTGAGCTTGAAAGTTTACTCTTTCTCGTTTCGGTTTTTCTTCTCAAAAAACTAGAAGAAGCTTGAGGAGATGAAGTACCTAGTGAAGCTATTGAAGCTGCTGGTGAAACACTCGAATATAATTTAGGTGAAAACAGACGACTTAAGCTAAGATTAGTTGATTTCATAGAAGCAAGTTTCTTCTCCGCAGCCGAACTTTGCCCTGTAAAAACTGCACTTATTAGTTGACAAACTCAAGAACTGGTGAAGAAAATTAATCATTCCCAGTAACGATTCTACATATTTCTCACCAGATTTATTTTCTTCCATCTTGACATTTGATTTTCCTGATGAATCCCTTGTGTTTGATACAGCTCTGCCTGATGATGCCTTTGGTGGCTTTGGAGACGATTTTGCAACTTTCCCACTTCTTTCAATTGTCTTCATAGATTTAAAAGAAAAAAAAAAGAACTAGTTATCAACATGAAATTGTTAATTTGATCTTATTGTGCAGGAATCTTTATTCTGCATATTCAGCAGCTATAGCCATTTCAGCTCACCTTGTCTTTAAAAGATTTCTCGACTTTGTTTTGAGCTGCAAAGAAATAAAATATATGAAGTGAGAATCATCCAAAAAGAAAGAAGCTTGAATGATATGAAAGTAAAGAAGTATGAAAAGAAAGTTAGGAGCCATCATCTTCAATAGCTCTACTTAAGATCAACTTAGTGCTGCTAAAAGTATCGATCGATAAAACAATACTTGTGTTTGAACCGAGGGATTCATATTTGAAGAAAGAATCCGGAGCAAAGAATTTCAATTGACTCAAATATTAGCTACATTTCGAACCAACCACATTACTTAACACAAATCAACAGGTGATTGGTCTAGTGGAAGGGACTAGTCACTACAAAGTAGCGGACTCAGGTTCGAATCTCTGTTGGGAAAGGTTCCCACTTTATGTGCCTGACGCGCCTCGAAAGGGATTAAACCCTTGAGAAACCAAAAAAAAAAAAAAAATTACTTAACAAACTGCACAAAATGGCTGCTTAGCTTTTTAAATTCAGTATAAATTATCCAAAAAGGAGTGGCATACATTTATTCTCATAGATTTGAAATTTCTTAAACTAACTCATGCAAACAGAAGCAATTCAAGAATGACAGACAAAACTGTTTTATTCATTTCTCTGAAATCTAAGAGGCTCACCTTGAGAATTTTTCAGGCTTCCTTTTCTCAGTCCTGATTCAGTACTTATATTAACCACATCAAACATTTGATTCAACTCAGATTTGTAGACCGATGGCCTCATATGCTGAAATGGTTCAATCTCAAACCAGTCCAAATGAGAACAACCATCATTAGCCCTCGATTCCAATCCAGGTCCTCGCGTGCGAACATCTCGGTTGCCTGGTAGCAAATGATCTTCAATTGTTCCAGTTCCTTTGTTTATTAAGGATAACTCATCAGGATCAAGAACACCTGTTGATATGAAAAACATTTTAGAAATGAAAAAAAGAACTAGCTCATTTCATGTACTTATTCTACAATTGATGACAGAACACTACATACCAGCACTGCTGAAAAAGGCACTATCCCAAGCCAAACTTCTTCTCAGAAAACTTGGTCTGCCTTTTTTCATAATATTTTCAGGACTTTTTTCTATTTGTTGGATTGTTTCAATTTCTTGGAAATTTCGAAACCCAGATAACCTGAATCCTGTTTGATCTCTATAATTACCTGTTTTCATTTCATTTGGACAGAATATCAAACAACTAAGCTTCATTAAACATACTTTGCATAATCAAAAATCTCAAAATTCAATTAAATTCAAGAAAATTATCCTCTCAGGTATTTTATCAATCACTTTGTGCATAATCTAGAAACAATGAGATTTGAACCTGAAAAGCTGTCACTAAAAGAACCGCAGAAAGGTGAAGCGACAAGAAAATCATCATCATCTTCCGATAATATATCAATGAGCTTAATTCTTTCGTCTGCAAGATTGAAACTTATTTTCTTATCTACTGCACTTTCATTGCCTTCCATTGCTTTACAATTTTTCCTGTACTGCAAGTGATATTTGAATTTGTCAAAACTAGTTCCTTCTTATATTTTAGGAACATTGAAGAAGTGGGTGGAGTTGAAAATTTGAAATTGGACGAAATTATTTCTGGGATTTTTTAATTAAGATGATCATTAATATTTTCATTAATACCTTTATTTATGAACGGCTGTATCATTTGTAAGGTGAATTTTTCAAATTATGGTCTGAATCTTAGTATTAATTAATTAATTTTTTTTTTTTGGTAATTTTAGTTGGAGAAAATCAAACATTAATTTAAAAAAAGATTTAGAATTTAGAGTGCATATTACCTGTATGTATAGCTTTTAATTGGTCATGCCATTTCAATCAAGTATATTGCAGTTCAAAAAGTGAAAATGAGATCAAGTCATCAAATAACTAAGCTATATTTGATTTTGCATACAAAATTTATTCACTTATAATGTTTTTTTATGCATCGTTATTACATTACTTCACGACAATACTTCATTGTCACGTTAGAATCAATCCAATTATTTCAGAGTACAAAAAAAAAAAACTAATATAAATATTAATAATAAAAAAATTAAATCTCTTGATAAAATAAAATTTCTAAATGTTGGTACTTTAGCTTTGCCACTGAATTTATGATCTAATCGACAATCACTCATAATTTTAGTGGAAGGGTATAGGATTTTATAGCCTAATGATAAAGTGTGAAAATGCATGTCATTCTTTAATTAAAACATATGGTATTATATAGTTTATGAAACATATGCGCTTATCTAATATTCTTATATGCTACATATTATGAATAAACTCGTTAACTTTTAGATCTTTTCTCCTACATCATTTGCTATGTTTTATTTTAATCTCCTATTACACAATAAAATACTAATTTTTTTTTATTAGGTAGTAAAAGTAAATCCTATAGTATTTTTTTAATGGATACATAGTTCTATTCTGAATTTTCTAATATACTGAAAATCCTAATATGCTAATATCTATATCTATATCTATACTAATACTAAAAGTGTGAATAATTTAAGTTTTTTTCTTTTTTTTGAAGACAAAAATGCCCTTATTCAATTTGTAGAGTATATTAATAAAATATAATTATACATGAACTTTCCTTAAATTTTCTCATAAAAATCAAATTCTCTTAAATATCATAAAATTAATTCGAATATAATTTCTAAGAAAAATGATGGAACCAGTGAAATCCAGTAAAATTGGATAAAACTAGTGCAAAAAGGTAAAATCAGTCAAAAATGTAAAGTTGGTATGAAAAATTCATTCAAGTGAATAACATGTGAAATTAGTGAAAAAATATGAAAATAGGTAAAAAAGGGTTAAAATGGTAAAAAGAGTGAAATCAGTTAAAAAATGAGTTTAACTGGTTAAATCGGTAGAAAAATGGTTTAAACTGGAGAAAAAAAAACAAAATAAATCAACCAAAAATGAGAAAACAATGAAAAATATTATAACCAATAAAAAAAAGGGATAAATCGCCAAAAGAAGTCGGTAAAATTATTTTTTAACAGTGAGAACATATGAATCAATGAAAGTTTGGGTGCAATTTGTAAAGAAACGGATAAAATCAATCAAAAAAGCTTGAAGTCGGTGAAAACATGCATGTTTAATCAATGAAAAATTTAGGTGAATAACATGTGAAATTGGTGAAAACGAGTTAAACTTTAACCGACTAAAACAAGGTGAAATTGGAAGAAAATGGTTTAACTTGGAAAAAAGATTGACGAAACACGGAAAAACAATGAAAAATGTTATAATCGATTAAAAAAAAGGCTAAAGTCGGCGAAAACATGTGAAAATTGGTTAAACTAGTAAGAATGAGTGAAATCAATAAAATGAAAAAAGTTTAACCAACAAAAACAAAGTCAAACCATTAGAAAAATGGTTAAAACTGAAAAAAAACTAAAGAAATCAATGAAAATACCCATGATGAAGTTAATAAATTGAAATGCGATCATTAATATGTGCTATTTTATGATATAATGAAGTTAATTTTACTCTGATTCACAACAAAATACCACTGAAATTAAATAGACACAAACAATGTATGTGCACTTTAAACCGGTGAAAAAAATACACGTGAAATCTTAAACACATTTGAAATCGATAAAAAAAAATGAGGTCAAATTTGTGAAAAATGGATGAAAAAGGGTAAAATCGGTTAAAATAAATGTAAAGTTTGTGAAAATATGTGAAATCGATGAAAATTAATTCGAATGGAATTTCTAAGAAAAAAGATGAAACCAGTTAAATCCAATAAAATTGGGTAAAGCCGGTGAAAAAAGGTAAAATCAGTAAAAAAACGTAAAGTTTGTAAGAACATATTTAATCAATGAAAAAATCAGGTGGATAACATGTGAAATTAGTGAAAAAAAACATGAAAAATAGGTAAAAACGAGTGAAATCAATTAAAAAATGAGTTTAACGGTAGAAAAATGGTTTAAACTGAAGGAAAACAAAAAAAAATCAACCAAAAATGAGAAAACAATGAAAAATGTTATAACCTATAAAAAAAAGGGATAAATCGCTAAAAAAAATAAACCAGTAATTTTTTTTTTTAACAGTGAGAACATATGAATTGATGATAGTTTGGGTGAAATTTGTAAAAAAATGGACAAAATCAATCGAAAAAGCTTGAAATCGGTGAAAACATGTTTAATCAATGAAAAAATTAGGTGAATAACATGTGAAATCAGTGAAATAGGTGAAAACGAGTTAAACTTTAACCGACAATAACATGGTGAAGTCGAAAGAAAATGGTTTAAATTGAAAAAAAGATCGACGAAAAAGTGGAAAACAATTAAATTGCTATTATCGATAAAAAGGCGGAAAATCGATAAAAAAAATTAAACAGTTAAAACATATTAATCGATGAAACTTTGGGTGAAATTGGTAAACATTGGTGAAGTTGGTGAAAAAAGTGGTGAAACCAGTTAGAAAAAATGCTCGTGAAATCGATGAAAGTTCGAGTGAAATTTATGATGAAACGGATGAAACATGTGTCATCGGTGAATAACGGACATACATGAAATTTACTATGATGAATGAATTAAATTATGTTCTTATGATCTTATTTTAAAACTAATTTTACAAGATGTAAATGTAATGACTAAATCAATCATCATATTATATTTTATTACAACTATTCAAAGCAATAATTTTTTTTATAAATCAATAATAATTAATAAAAATAAATTGATCGTCACAAATATAAATGGCTAATTTTACTCTAATTTATAAAAAATACCCATGAAATTAAAACTAGACACGTACAACGTACGTGCACTTTTCTAGTATATTTAAAGAATCATATTTGTGTTTTTTGAAGATATAAAATAACAAGTCGTCAAAGACATTTCTCCAAAGAAAAGGAAGAGTAAAATTCTCTTAAACTTCAATATGCTGCACAAATTTATTGAAAATAATTTCATTATCCAATTTATCCTTAAAGCAAAAAGGAAAATAATATAATCATTTTAAATCACCTCTTTTAGAAGAAGGTAAAACAATACAGAAATAAAAAATGGTTCATCAATTCAAGGAAGGACAAAATACAATGGCGGAGGGAGTAGGAGTATACAGAAAACCTTCTGAAGCGATGATAAACATTGGAAAAGAAGAACACAAATCCCTTTTCACTGATTTCTTCAACCAAGAGTTCATGAAAATTATGAACTCAGAAAACCCGCAAAATCTTAACCTTTCCCGTGATTACACTTTAAAAATTAAAGGTATCCACCAGCATAAGGTACTATCTTTTCACCACTACAATTTGTATTAATTTCGGATGCTTCTATTCAAGTTTTTGTAGATTTTGTGATGCCTAAATAAGATGTTTAGGTTTAATTTGTTGATTTGTACTTAGATAACTGCGTTTCCTTGTTATACTTTTCTGAATATTTGTTAGTGTGTTTTGCATTTTAGAACACAACCTCTCCTTTTCCCTGTTATGAAATTATTGAACATAGTGTCAATATTTTATGACTTTTTATTATTCAATGTTCTCTGAATCATTCTCATTGTTACAGGATTTTATTTTTCATACAAAATTGAGGTTGAGTAAGGTGTGACTATATGAAATGAATCATAGGAAAAATATGTTGCAAGTGTGGAATCAGGCTTTTCGATGTTTATCCGCCTTGATAGTTTGTAACTTGTAAGTGATCATGCTTCTTAAATTCTTTTACCTTCGATCTATATATATTGTTACTCTTTCGTTTCTTTTGGTGTATAGTATACTGTGAATATTGAATCCATTCATGTTTGGAGAACTTGATGGCTTTTTCTTAAGTCTATTGTTAATTAATTTTTCATTCTTCTTGTCCTACATCAGAAAAATAAAAGAACCTAATTGTTATTTATATTGTCTAAAATAGACTTTTTTTCAGTTAGCTAAGGATTAGCATTTCATTTAAAAAAGCGAGAAAATTGACATGGTTATAACCATTTAGTTCCAATTCTACAACAAATTGGGATTATCTAGGTGAAACAGTAGACTGCATTATTGCATGAAGATATTAATCAACATAATCATAACACACCAAATAATCATAAATCAAATATTACATGAGGTACTTATATTATTAAATTAGGTACTAATACAAAGTTAGACATATATACCCACTTCTGTTGAGCTCGCACGCCAAACCTGATTATTGAACGAACAGAACTGGACAATATTTGCACCACATATATACTGCAAATTGATGCTGAACTTAAAAGAGGAAACTTTCAAATTGATTTTTATTTATCCGTAATAACGACATAATATTAGCTTATCATTAATAGTAACCCGTTTAGCATCTCAAATAATACTATGATGTTAAATGTGATAAACAATTTCGGTCTTGTGATCTTTATAAGATCTTGTAGATCAGGATAAAATTTTGAGCTTGCTTTGTAGAAAGGTATTCATCAGAGAAAATTGGAAAAGAATTAAAAAAAAAAAATCAAAGGACTTCCTCTGTCAATTGTTGTGTTTGGGGTGTCCATACGAAGTCTAAGATGACAAGAAAATACTGAAATATGTTCTTGAAGATATACAAAATCATAAATTTAGAGGTTCATCGGGAATATGTTGTCAAATATACAAGAAAAATTATATACTTAGAGGGAATATGAACACTTCAATATATTTGGCTTGTTTGGTTTGCATATTTGAGTTTGATTCAGAAATGAGGTCGTGCTTTAGAAATGATTTAGGTTTCTGTGAATTTCAGAAGAAAGTGTTGCCTTTAGTTTTTAGAGATGAAAAGAAAAAAAGAAAAAGAGATGAAATTGAATTGTGAATTTTGGTTTACAAGATTAGAAAGCTGTTTGAGTGTATATAAAAAGAAAAGATGTAGGGTACTTTGTGGGGCCTTGTCTCGTGATCTGTTTGTTTGGGGCTTAAAAAGTCTGAAGAAGAGAGAGAGATAGAAAGAGAAGACGTGAGAGAATGTAAAAGTAATTATTATGTTTATTGTAGGTTATTTATATCTTTTAAAGAATGACGGGGTTATCTTAAAAAAAGGTGTTATATATAATGTAAAGAATGAAATAAAAGAGAAAATCTTAGAAAATGATTTCCAGAAAGCTTTTCCAGAGTGTTGAAATGATCTCTGAAATGCAAAACAAAGAAGGCGATCATATCTTAATTATAACCACTTGCTTATTCGTTTATGACCATGTTTTCTCTATGTGAGAGTTTATCAAGGGTCTGTAAATTTATCAAGATATGTTGAGGGACTTCTAGAACCTAACAAGTTCAAAGTTTGGAAGAGATTGCAGAGGATTATTTGAAATCTCACATTTGTCATGGATTATGATACCAGAAAAATTGAAATTGCAAAATCCATGATCTTTTGGGGGATTTTTGTTCTAGAAAATATCAAAAAGAGAGATTACTCTGTGTCACCGACGTGCATAGTCCGGGAATTTCACGTGACATAAATAGCGAATGTCGCATATGTATAATGACTTATGACTTTTATTACTTGCCTTTGTATATGTTTTTATTGAAAACTTAGCTACAAACATATATAGGTGAGTAAATTTGCTTTCTTGGTTGGCATAGGGAGATGGAGGTTGTTAATATATTTACCTAATGCACTCAATTCCTCAAAATCAGTGTCCTGACTCACCCTTCATAAATTGATACTTATCCCAAATGAAAAAAAGTAAGTTGAGAATTTGAAATTTCGTTCACATTTTCCAGCCCATTTATGAAAATTTTGGGAGTATTCATAATGAGTTAATGTTTTTAGGTAAGGTTTGCTCAGTTATAACTGAATAATTACTCATCCACACTCATAATATTTTTTCTCCTTGAAGAAGAAGAGGAAGAAAAATGGAAAATCTCATGGTGGTAATCTTTTCACTCTGTTTCTTGTTTCTGTTCTGTTTCTTGTATAAGCTTTACGACCAAAGAAGAGATAAATGCTGCTATATTTTGCATTGGGAGTGCCAAAAGCCTTCTGATGACAGAAAAGTCGACACCAAGTTCAGTGGTGACATCATAGCTCGAAACAAAAATCTTAGCTTTACGGAGTACAAATTTCTCTTACGTGCCATAGTGAACTCAGGCATCGGGGAGGAGACCTACAGCCCTAGAAATATAATCGCGGGTCGAGAAAGCTCTCCGGTTCTCGAAGACGGGGTTTTGGAAATGGAAGAGTTTTATACAGATACACTGGACAAGCTATTCCAAAAAACAGGTGTCTCCCCTCAAGAAATTGATGTTCTTGTACTAAATGTTTCTTCGTTTTCTCCGGTTCCTTCTTTGACATCAAGAATCATCAACCGGTACAAAATGAGGAACGATATTAAGTCTTTCAATCTCACAGGAATGGGGTGTAGTGCCAGCCTCGTTTCCGTAAACCTCGTGGAAAATATCTTCAAATCCCTCAAAAATGCTTTTGCGATAGTGGTTGCTTCCGAGTCCATTGCTCCAAATTGGTATGTTGGCAACGACAAATCCATGATTCTCTCAAACTGCTTATTCCGCTCGGGAGGGTGCTCGATTCTCCTCACGAACAAACGGGATTTTGAAAAAAGGGCAAAATTGAAGCTAAATTGCCTAGTTCGTACTCATTTGGGATCGAGTGATGAAGCTCACAGTTGTTGCATGCAAAAAGAGGATGATCAAGGTAGGCTCGGATTCTACCTCGGTAAAAACCTTCCCAAAACCGGCACTCGGGCTTTCACCAAGAATGTGGCACAATTAGCATCGAAAGTTTTGCCTTTAAAAGAGCTTGTTCGATACATTGTCCTCAAATATGCCGGAAAAGTGACAAATCTCAATCTCAAAACCGGTATAGATCATTTTTGCTTACACCCCGGGGGCCCACCCGTAATTGAAGAAGTTAGGAAGAGTTTGGGGCTTGTTGAGTATGATGTTGAGCCATCTAGAATGACTCTTCATCGTTTTGGAAACACGTCGGCTAGTAGTTTATGGTATGTATTGGGGTATATGGAAGCTAAGAAGAGGCTCAAGAAAGGCGATAAAGTTTGGATGATTAGTCTTGGTTCGGGTTTTAAGTGCAATAGTTGTGTTTGGGAAGTGGTCAGAGATTTGGAGGATGGGAATGTTTGGGACGATGTTATTGCGGGCTA
This sequence comes from Penstemon eatonii, assembly GCA_038501285.1. Classification (NCBI taxonomy): domain Eukaryota; kingdom Viridiplantae; phylum Streptophyta; class Magnoliopsida; order Lamiales; family Plantaginaceae; genus Penstemon; species Penstemon eatonii. The sequence continues at coordinate 7,376,118 of CM076710.1, forward strand.
CCCTCCGAAGACTACTGCCAATCCTTATATGGAACAGTATGGTTGGATTTATCAAGAGAACATTGAGCTACCTATTGAGAATAAGCAAAATAATTGGTAAGTTATGAAGAAATTGTATTCTCTTTTAAGTGTACTATGTTATTTGGTGTGTGAACTGGAGTTATACGATCTATGTTTGTTGCTTCAATGTGACTGAAAAATTTGCCTTTGTGCCCCATTTCTGACATTGGTTTATTTTATTTTTCTTATTGACGATGAGACTGTATTGGAATTTGATTTGATTTGATTTTTAAACTAATTGAGTTTGAACTAACTTTAATCGAGTCGGATAACTTTAAGCAGGTAGTTTGATGTTTATTCGTATATATTGCATTTCAGAAACTTTCTAACAATAATGTTATTTTTATGTAAATTTGACATGTATTGTACTCAAATAAAGTCTCTATCGCTTTTGTCTTGCAAAAATTTATGCTATTTCTCGACAATAAATGCACAAATAGTTCATGAGAATATTCAATTTCTGGACAGAAATTTAAATTGATTGAGGAAAATATTCTACAAATTTTCAAGTTCGAATTAAGGCTCTACACTAGCAAGTCTAGCATATACAGATATACTCCTATAAAATTTAAAATTAATTTAATGAGAAATAGTTGTTGCTCTTGGTAATTTTGATATGCATGTTACGCCATAAAAGAAAAAAGAAATAAAAACCTCAGCTGGTTGACATGTATTTTGTCGATATCATATTATTTTATTGAGACTAAATATTTCACATGAACTGAAAATCACAGTGAAGTTCATCTTACAATGTATTAATCAATTATTATATTTTAAGTTAATTTTTGAGATTGAGTTAAACCAAATCATCTAAGTGGACTTACATTTTTTGTGATAATGCTATAATATTCTTAATGTAAAACGAAATTCAACCCGATTATTTTCTGTAAAGAAAACGTGTTTGTTTTTGTCAAACTTGCTGTAACCCATTGACTACGAGATAAGTACTTCAAATGAGATTCCACTGTTTATTTCAACCTTATGCCCCATGTCCGACTCAAAAACAACACTATCAACAGTGCCCAACTTCAAATTTTTATTTATTTATTTATTTATTTTTATAAATTACCAACTTTCATTTTTTAGAATAATAAACTTTGACAGAGAGAATTTGACAACTTATGCAGTATGCACCATATTAATTAGGCGAATCATAAGACTTTAATTATCAAAAAATTAAAAATATCATAAGATTTTGTCACGACGTCAGTGACGCTTAGCTTCATGAATATAATTATTTTTTTCCCAGCTAAGTCAACACAGAAATAAGGATTTTTTTTTAATAAAAAGAAAACGTAACATTGGTTCTCCCAATCCCAAATGCTTACAATTATCACTATGAACTCTTGATAATTTAGCTGGAATATTAATCTCCGTTGCTTTAATTTCCAATTAAATGGATTCAACTTAAACGATTGTGGAAAACCAGCCCAAACATGCCATCTTATTTAAATAAAAGAAAAGCCCAAATCCCAACTTGTACTCTGTAACTCTATTCATCTAAAATCTCATATATTATCCCAAATCGACAAATTTATTATTAAATATCATAGTTATCACCGTTTTAATTATTACATAATCGAATTTTATTATTAGATAATATAAAATAGACATGATTTGAGAATTTGATTAGATAATATACAATAGACATGAGAATCTGATGCCTTATTCTCAACATTACAAATTCGGTATACAAGACTGTTTCTAGCTTATTAGAGTTATCACATGGACTGAGTTAAGTCCACTCAGATGAATTTGACCTAATTCAACCTAAAAAATTAATATATAAGGTGACGATTGTCTAAAATCTTATAAGGTGAACTTTACTACGATCTTCAACAAATCTGGAATATCTAATCTCAATATAGCTCCCCGAAATTTGATTAATTTACAAAAACCTTCTTTACTCTCATAATTTAACGACTTTTATTTTTTATTTTTTATCATTGATATATCTTAATATTACTAGTAAACAAAATGTTAAAGTTTAAACTAAAAATCTAATGAATCAATTATAGCCAAACCTATAGGTCAAACTCATCTATGCTTGTAAAATAAAAATATTTTTGCTAATCCATTTTAAAAATTATATCCAGATTAATTTATCTTAAACAATAATATATCTAATATTTTACAAGAATATATTGAGGAGAATATTGAGAACACTTAAACATCAAAATACTTGGAAAACTCGAACAACTAGTAGAACACGTGCTCTGTACGTGTATTATTTCCTGAGGTAAAGATTTTATGTCCATTTCATGATGATAAATTTAATTTAATTTGGGCATTATTGATATTTTGAAGCAAAATCATTGGTATGAAATTAACCACTGTAGTTGGGGGACAATTAGCAAAATTCTGCAGTGGCATCCAACCTTATTGTATACGTGTAACATAATGAAGTGTACCTATATGTCTAATTTTCTATGACAAATTAATGCTTCCAGCCAACCTAGAATATTATTTCATTCAAATTGGTGGACTAGTGGAATATGTCAATTTTTCCTTTGGATTATTGGAATAGATGTCACTTGAAAGAAAGACCTACATATGAGAATTATATATTAACTTCAATTTTAGCTCCAAAAAATACAAAAGGAAAAGAACAATTTTTAGCTTTTCTTCAAAATGTTTCAATCAACAAATTAATAATTTGATATTAAAGAAAAAAGGATAATTACAAATCCTCATTAATGTTAGGTTAAACTATAATTAAATTACATAATTACTAACATATTCCTCACTTTATCTTTACTGGTAGTTTTCATGAAAAAATTAAAGAGAGGTGACATTAATTTTTACTAATTAAATAAATACATATCTGGTTGATTAATATCATGGATCTAAATTTCGTTTCGAATGTATGTTTCGGTCAGCCAAATATTAGAAACTTTTCGAGATTATTCGGAAATGTTTCGGAAACGCTAAGGAAAAGTTGTAAATTTTTTTTCTAAATTTAGGAAAATAACATAGTTCAAGGCAAATAAATAGTTTCGGAATTACATCTTATTTTCGTTTCGCCTGATTAAAAAACGAAAACTTTTCGATCTTTTCAATGGAAAAGATGGAAATTTTGATCCATGATTAATATATATATATTATATATATAACACTTGACTAATAATCGTAACAAAATGTTTTAATCATTACTAAACAATATGATTAGCAATGCATGGGTACCCTACACGGTCATTTTAATGGATAATTCAAAATTAATGATTAGCTGTTACAAGAAATTAAATAGATGAGTGTGATCTCTACTCAATTTCTCATATGCATGTTGGCATTATGGACGCAAAGTAAAACCAATAAAAGTATAATTACATATTGAATGACATGAAACCGTGTGGTGGCGGGCCTCACGAATCTAGGAATTCTTATTTTAAATTTAATCTACGTACGTACATAGGCAAAATTTAAGTCAAGTAGATATTTTTCTTTTTCATCAAAGTTTGCTGTAATCTATCTAGCTGAACCCCGTCGAAGTTGAGTAATTTTATGTTTCTTTAGATACATATTTTGTGTACAATTTATTGTGCTACGGACTTGCGGTTAAAAGGACTTTTAAAGATTATAAAAAAAAAATATCATTAATTTGATTTAATTTGTATTAGGAAATGAGCTCAATTAGTATCAAAGTTTGGTAATGTTTTGGACTTACCATAAGGTAAAAGATATTTCTATAGTTTAATATTAATATGTGTAATTAATTTATCTCTGTACTTTATTAACAATGAAATATATTCAATAACAATATTGATGTAACAATGTATTACCATCTAAAAAAAGAAGAAGTAAAACTCGAAAATAATCAAAGATATTTGTAAAAAATTCAAGATTATCAAGTTCAATTAAAAATCGACAAATTAAATTTAAACACAATATTTTATTAGGTAAAGAAAGATTGAACAACAAATTATTTGACTCAACTAACTAGCATATACAACATAAATGATAAATTTCCATTCAAAAGTACGTAATTTTACTTTCTAGATGGTTTAACGAAAATAGATAGGTCTAAAATTTTGGGGTAAGGTTAAAAGTACTGTCAACAAATTTGGTCCTACCAAACTTGTCATGTGGAATTATTGTCATTCTACTTAGTTATAAATATCATTTTGGTTATGCTAATGGCACCATTAGTGAAACAGGTGTCTACCTTTTTCAGAAAATGAATCACTTTTGTCAATTCCACTTTTTCTTATATATTTGATAAAATAAACTAAATATATTCTCCAATTTATTATTTGCAGTTTGGCTAATGTGAATAGTCGTTTGGTTGATGTTGATTGTAATGCTGTTATCACTTAATTCTCCCATAGTGTTGGCCAGTGTTTTAAAATCGGACAGGACGTTCAATCGATTTATCGGTAATCGACTGTCAATTCGGTCCGACTAATCCTCTAAAACCAACTATGTTTCTGATCATTTTGAACCATGAAAAAAATCGGTCAAAAATCGGTAAAACCAATAAACCAGTGAACCACTGGTTCACGTATAAAAAATAAAAAAAAAAAGGGTTTCCGCAACGGATTTTTATTTCTCTTCTGCGGCCTTTAAACTTCAAAAATATTCTCACATCTCTTCTTCTATTTTTCACTTGAATCAAACAAAATCAACAAGAAACAAAAAATCTTTTATATAATAGGTTATAGAAATATATTTAAGCATCTACTCCGGTCGAACTTTTCAATGTCTTAGGTGACTTATCATATTAAATATTCACATTTGTGGTGTATTAAACCTTTTAAATATTAATATATATGGTGTCATATGATTATGGATCAAAATTTCGTTTCGAGTGTATGTTTCGGTCAGCCAAATATTGAAAATTTTTCGAGATTTTTCGGAAATGTTTCGAAAACACTAAGGAAAAATTGTAATAAAAGTTACTAAATTTAGATAAATAACAGAGTTTAAGGCAAACAAATAGTTTCGGAATTACATCTTATTTTTGTTTCGCTTGATTCAAAAACGGAAACTTTTCGATGTTTTCGAAGGAAAAGATGAAAATTTTGATCCATGCATTTGATATTATCATCTTATTAGTGAAATATATATATTACTTAAATTATTTATTATAATTTTTATAAATTTAGTCAAGTTGACCAGTTGACCGTACCAAGAGAGCAAAATAAATGGGACGGATGGAGTATTTTATTAGAAAATTCATTTTTTATATAATTCGGTGATAAATTTCTTATATATATATTCTCTTTTTCATAGATTATTAGCAGTAAAATTATTGCCTTAATATCATGTTATCATACTTGTTGAGGAAAAAGAGAACATATATAAGAAATTTTGTTATCATTAAGGCAATTATTTAAATTACATGAGATGATATTATCATCTCATGGTATTTTGATATTATCATGTATTTTGTTATCATTAAGGCAATTGCCTTAATAAACATTATCATACATGTATTTTGCCTTAATTTCTTATATATATTCTCTTTTTCATATAATGTTTATTATAATTTAAATAATTGTCTTAATATCATGTTATTATACTTGTAATTTTGTTGCTATCATTTATTCTCAACTCAAGACTTGTAGGAAAAATAACTGATCATGAGATAGCATTTAGTTTATGGAAATAAACTTTTGATTTTGGATATATACTTGTTCTCCAAGAGCCTGCAAAACAGGAAAGACTCGTGGGATTCGGGACTTGAATGCAATAATATAATTAAGGTATGTAAAGTGAGTATTAGGTATTGAAATACCATGTGATTCATATACTTGAGGACAATAGGAGAGTGGAGGAATTCAACCTTATATGCATGGGGATTCTTTTTGGGAGGATCTAGTTTCATGGATTATGCCTAAGGTTCTAGGCCTCGCTCATGTCATATGTCCTTTTTTCGCCTCGATTTCAAAGCCCTAAGAAGGATTCCCTAGCTCATCACCCGGTTCTTGGGAATGTTAATCCACAAGTGGGAACGGGTTTGCAACGGCTCAAGATCCTCTGTACCACTTTTAGTGTACCACAATTGTGTATTATTAATAATTAATTGTCACATGTACATGTGATAAATATAATAATTATCACATGTACATGTGGCAATTAATTATTAGTAATACACAATTGTGGTACACTAAAAGTGGTACAGAATATCTTCACCCGTTTGCAACTAGTAATAATTAATATAAACGATCTTAATTAATAATTAATGTAAAGGATCTTAATTAATAATGTATATATGGTTCTTTGCAAATTAAAATATAATTAGAATTTTGACCAATACTTTTAACGATCAATTTCAAAAATTAAATCTTCTATAGGTAGTCCTCTTTTGAGTGCTATCAACCATGCTTGACCAATTTTCCATCTTAAAGAAATACACCGTTTATGCATGGAAACAAGTAAACAAAAGTCGCTGTTTAAGTCATCTATGAGAGACTTCAAACTGTTTGAAGTCGCATTCTCGTTCCACACGAGCCCCCAGCTGTACATTAACTACCTTATCGTAAGTCGCCACGTAACGTTTTTAAGTTGTTCATCGGTAAATGTCGGTCCCCGGACGGCAAAATTAGGCAACGTGGTATTTTTATAGTATAACAGTATTGTCCATTTATTAGCGCAAAATAAAAAAGTATTGTCCATTTATTAAGCACCATTAATAAAAGCATGCCCATTTATGAACCTTGATTTTGATTGATTTTTCCATAGTATTTTCATGTATAAAATAAATAAAAGAATTTGGAAAAAAATTAATTATTTGTATGATGTATTTTTTATAAGATAGACCAACTCAAGGAAGATATTTTGGAAAAATGATATTGATAATAACATTTAAAAGAAATACATAAGCTTTGAGAAGTTGATTTGCTAAATTAACTTATAGCAATATCAAATAATTTACTAATTTGAGTGTACGTTTATAGTATAATTTAGGGGTGCACATGGCAGTTTTTTAAATTAAATTTGTACAGTACAAATGAGTGCGTTTTGAAAAATTAAAATAAAACTAAAGTTTTATAAATCATATCAATACATTCGATTTTGTGCAGTTTCGGTACGTTGGATTTTGCGAATTTTTAAAAGAATTTTTTTCATATATTTTTCTTATGTAATCGATTGTTTAGTTGACAAAATGATACTGTATATTTTTCTAAAGAAATAAATTGGTAAAATATGCTGTTTATTTATTTTACTAATTTTTTTCATAAAAATCAATATTATAATATCTTACATTATTATTTTAAATTAAATAACTCAACGAAAGAAAAATTCACTAATTTGGTGACATAATGCGACTTAGTTGAATAAAACTAATTGATTATGTATGTGACCTTTATTTTTATTTAGGAACTTATTGTTTAGTCTTTGTTGTCTGGAATTCTTGAATACTAGGTTTTCAACAGATGAATTATTAAATTTTTGCCAACTTTGAGCGATTATGTATTTAGTTGAACAAGAGATTTAGTAATAATAAATACTGATGAACTATAATATAAGAATAAATGATATTGTGTTCGAGAATATGAGAATCATAAATTAAAAAATTAAAAAGCCTTAAATTCATTCGTAAAGTAAAAAATGAATAATTTATTCATATTTATTTTCAATTTCGGTACGGTACGATTTTAGTCCATATCAAAACCTTTAAATTTGAGAAAAAAACCAGAAAATTCGTTTCGATTCATTTCGATCCGATACAGGACGGTGAAATACAATTTTGAAAATCATGTGCATCCCTATAATCTTCTGAATCTGTTTGAATAAATCATAGTCCTAGACAGGGCCGGATCTACTATATGAAGGCCCCCCAAGATTTTGGTTTTTTTTTTTCATTCTATTCATGTATATATATTTAGTTCATTTGAATGCCTATTGGTTTCTTTTAAAATCTAAATTACAGTATTTTGTGAATTTAAGTGATATGTCTATCAATAGTATGAATCAATTAATTAAACTATTATGACTTTTAAATTTTAAACCAATATGATACCAATTTATTGTGATATTAGTTTATTCATTATTTCATATGTTATGTATGCGAAATATAAAGTAAAGCTTGTGAAAAATAAGCTTGAAAATAATATACAAGTTTATTTATTATACATTATTTTGTTGAAGTTTTAATTCATAATGAAAATAATATTATTTTTATTTTAGACTATTTTATAGCATATTAATGAACCTGGTGTATAATTATAATATAGTGAAAATATATTTTAGAGTATATATTTTGTGTTCATCTATTTATATAGATTTTTTTTTCATGATAATAAAAATTGACCCCCTCGACTCTGGAATCCTGGATCCGCCCCTGGTCCTAGACCTTATAAGATCTTTAATATGATTAATTAATGATTATATATCTCTAATATGATTATTTTATTAAACTAATAGAGTGTGTTTGCATCTAAAAAGTAAGTCTTCCTAGCTACTTCTTTCTTCAATATATATTTTGTTTTTACTTAATTTGTTTAGAAGCTTCTAAGATCCTAGAAAAATAAATGAGAGAATTGCATTTTTGGTAAACAACTATAGGTCAATTCATACTTTTAATACGCATGACTATATGCACTTGCATGACTAATGACTAAACTAATGACTAAAAAAATAAGTACGCATCAAACTTCTATAACAAATAAAAGTTAACTTCAAGGCTAGTCTAGTCTATAGAAACGTTTCCTAATTTGCTAATTTCTTAGTCTCATGCATACTTGACTGATAATGAAATATTTCATTTTGTACATGGTCAATTGGAAAATGTGGTAAAGCTATAATATTTTTGATATCACGAAGTATAATAATTTTTTTTCATTTAATTCCTTCTAGAACCTTGTACATATAATAAAGAGAGATTATTTGTCACAACCGTTGTAGGTGCATTAGCCATTTAAAATTTAGATTTTAAAATTATTTAGGACCATAATTAGTTTTATATAATTTTATTATAATCCTATAATCGTGTGTATATATATATATATATTGTAAAAATAAAAAATTAATTTAATGATGCGCATAAAATACCAAATGTCTAAATATGTATTTAGTCCTCGTGAGGCCCTAGATACTAGAGGTGTTGGGTTCAATTTCCACTAATATAGATATTTCTCCTAGTTTAATTTATGCTAGTGTTTGGTGATTGATTTTCTTAATTTGATTGTAATTCAATAGTTTTGAAGAGCGTGTTTCATTAAACCGATGGATTTATTCAAGCAATATCCCTATTTAGCACTTACATCTACGAACATCTATCTTATTAACGAGAGATTAATCAGTTAACCAAGGTTTTCAATATGTTTTGGAAAATTAATACAAATTTGAAATTGGATAATCTCAATTAATTACAAAAGTTGATTGTCATATATGAACTATAAATAGCATATTTACTTTTTTTATTATTATTTTTTTTTTTTATCAATGAGGCCATAGTCCATTGGTAAGGCCGAGGTCTTAGAACCAAGAGGTTATGTGTTCAACTTTCAATAATGTGAATTTTTTTCCTAATTTAATACTAGTGTTTGATAATTAATTTTCTTTGAAATTTGATTATAGTTCAATGATATTGATATAATGAGATTAATGTAATTATTTGTACAATGATTGTAGTTCAATGATAAGGGTAAAAAGTGGTATATATATATATATATATATATATATATATATATATATATATATATATATATATATATATATATATATATATATCACGAGAAAGTAAAATACTCATTAGACATATCACAACAAGGGTAAAGTAGAAAGAAAATTTGAAAAATAGTGGTTAATCTTGTTATTTTTCACCTTAAAATTAAGCCCCTGCTGCAAGTTTGAGAGCGTGTGCAACACTGCATTGGGGGAAAAAGATGTAAAACTCGTTATCTTATCTAATAGGGGGTCCTATTTTTGTATGACAAAATTGTCAAGTAGATATTTCAAAGTGAGTAATCGATTAAAAAAAAACACCCTAAAATTCTAGTAGTCATTTTCCACTTGCTTGATTATTAACATAATATAAAAATTAATAATTTTGAAACTTATTTACTTTTATATGTCAAACGATTTCGGCCAAAACTATATTTATAGTTCTATCAGACACAATAAATAAAATCATATGTCCAATTTTTTTTTTTATATCTCGTTAAAGTAGAAAGTCAACATATATAGTTTCTTGCAATTACTCCGATCTGTTTTGTTATTTGTAATAATAAATAATAATAAATCTTTTGTTTTTATCATATATGGAAAGATCACACTATTATTTGAATAGCTATATAACATAAGGGCATCTCCTATGTATCCCTCAGCCCAAGTCCAGCTTCCCCTCACTCAGTTCAGCTTCCCCTCAGAATCCAAGTCCAGCTTCCCCTTTCATTTTCAGAAGTCATCTAAAATGTATCAATCTATCAATTCCATTTAATTAAAATTCTCAATTACATTAAATTTAATTTTATTAAATAAAAGTTACATTTTTATACTAAAATTAACTTTTTAAAAATAGTACCCAAATTAAATAAAATTAAAATTAAATAAGAATTACATTTTATTTAATAAGGTATTTTAAAGAACTTTTTTTTAAATTAAAAGGGGTTTTATTTAAAAAAGAAAAAAGTTTAAAATAAATAAATTGGGCTTGGCGCATGAAGAGCAGCTGAATGACTCAAGCGGTGAGGCAATCCAAGGTTGGACTGCCTCACAGCTTCAAGCAGTCCAAGTGAAGACTGAATCCATTTACCCCTTTTTTCCCCTCTATACATTTTTCTTCACTTTTTTTCCCCTCTAAATCCAAGAACCCCCAAATCCACCTTCCCCTCTTTACATAGGAGATGCCCTAACATGCGTAGTTTTTTATGGTCAAAATAATAATGAACTACCTAATATATTTCCTTTTATAGATGCACACCAAATCAAACAAAGGTAAAATCAGTTAATTAAGAAAAAAGGCATATTAATTAGCAGTTTTTATAATTCAAATATAGCCGGATTTGGTTACACACACAAGAGTAAAAAGAGTAGAATCAAAGTTAGTGGCAATGTAGGAAAAATCTATAAATCACTTTTTAGCTGGTCCATCTTTTCAACTGTCCAATATTTGTCGTATATCTAATTTTGATAATCAATTTAATCAAATCTTTTTTAATAACACCGTACATATCATAAATCCAAAGCATTATAGTTATAATTAAGTGATTAATTTCAGAATGTCCTTATCGCGACAAAAGTTCTAAGACAATCTCAAGAATTCCACAAAACGGTTTTTGGAGATATATATAACCCAATTAACGTGTGACTAAAATTCACAATGTATTTTATGTGTTACATTTATTGATTTAATCATGAGAGTGACCACAGCTTAATTATTCACTGTAATTTTTTTTGTTGATTAGCAAAAGATAAATTAAGGCAATGTTTTCAGAACCGGACCGGACAGTAAACCGGTGAGCCGATGTCGAACTGGTCGGACCACTGGTCTGACCGGATGACGTCATAATAATATAATAAATATATTTAATTTTAAAGTATATGTAATGTTCGTAAAATTTAAACATTATCCTACAATTGAATAAAAATATAAAATTTGTTATATTATACTAAAATTAAATCATATAATATTTATCTAACTTATATCATAACGGTAATATGGTACTAATTTGTATGCTCATATAAATGATTATATTTCTTCATAGAAATTTAAAAGTGTAAGTTAAAAATACAACAAACTAAGAAATTCATAAATTTTAGAATATGGTTATGTATAAAAGTCTAGTATTCAAAGTCAAACTTGCATATTATATCGATTTGACTCTTTATCCTAAAAATAATATTGAAATAAATATTTTATAGAATAAATTATTAAAATTTATTATTTGTATTAATTTTCATTCATAATGTGTAAAATATTTATTTGAGTTAATTATCTAATTTATAAATAAATTTGACAACAAGTATTTCTAATTTATAAATTTTAATTTGTACTAGAAGTTCAATAAAAGTGGTGTAGTTCAAATGATAAGGAAGTCATGTTTCACTCTAAAGGTTAGGTGTTCAAATCCCAACTTTAACAAGAATTTTTAACATTAAAAAAATAAAAATAAAAAATTTCAAAACCGGGTTAAACCGGTCCATATCGGTTCGGCGATTTCGGACCAGTTCAACCCGGTTCAAATTGGGTTTTGGTGGAAGTGGTTGTAGAGGTAAACCGGACCAGACCAGTCTCCGGTTCGCGGTCCAACCGATCGGACAGGTCGGTCCGATCCGATTTTAATAACATTGAATTAAGGGGAAGTCCATCTTTTTTAGATCATATATTTGAATTCGTAACATAGATCAATCAGAAAAACATCCACATCGATTAGGCTAAACATATTCTAGTCCAATAATTAAACATTACAACGTCATCGAAGTGATGTGTGACGCAAGGTTGACATTATGGGATTTTAATAAAAACCCTACTATTTATTTTATTTATTTATTTATTTATTTATTTATTTTGCCGTGTAAACACAAGGTACAACTTTACTGTAAGTAGTAACTCTTCTTGGCGGGATTTTTCTCTCATCTATAAATACTGCCTTCCCCTGCCCCAAAAACTGACCACACCAAACAAAAAATTAAAAAACTAAAATTAAAATTAAATTTAAATCTCACCTCTTCAAAATGGAATACAGCGAAAACTCCGCCATGGCCACCGCCACTGCAGCAGCAATGTCGGTAGCTTCTCCGCCGTCCTCCTTATCTCCTACATCATCGGATTCATCTCCATCGAACTCTCCGCCCTCGTCGCCGCCCGTGATCCTGAGTCCGTGTGCTGCTTGTAAGATCCTCCGCCGCCGGTGTGTGGAGAAATGTGTACTGGCCCCATACTTTCCCCCAACAGAACCACTCAAATTCACCATTGCTCATCGAGTTTTCGGAGCTAGCAACATTATCAAATTGTTGCAGGTAAATTCGATTGTTCGTTAAGTAATGTGGATTTTTAAACTATTAATTAAACATTTTGGCTTATAGAATTCCTTTTTTTTTAGTTGAGATACATGTAAATTGGAAATTAGATTACAGAGCCTAATCAATTGAGCCCTAGTTAATTAAATTGTGCAACATCTTCACTCCTATTGGAGTGTTTTTATTTTATTTTTTACTCCTATTGTACTAGCAAATTGGAAAATTCTTTTAGAGACCTAGTTTAATCAACCCCGGGGAAATTTTTATCCAGACCGGGTTTGGTCGAACCCAAACTAATTACATGGCAAGTGTAATACACTTGCTTTGGGATTGGGATTGGTTGTAATACACTTGCTTTGGGATTTGTTGTAACTTCCAGGAAAGTGACCAATCACAAAGCAAGTGCAATACACTGCTTGGTGGTTGGATGGGTTTGGCCAAGCCAGGCTTGGACAAGAATTTTCCTCAACCCCGTCCAGCCACGAAATACAAAGTTATTTTGGGTTCGATCAAATTAGATCCGTACAAGAATTATTACACTATTATTATCATAGAGACAAGTTCTACCATGTAACTGAATAGCATTATTAGAAATTCTCAATCACAATACTATAGTTATTTTATAATTTATGATTGAGTGAGTGCGAAAGAGTTTGAATTAGAATTTTGGATTAATTAATTGACATATAATATGGGAAAAAAGAAAATATGGCAATAATTTATTTATATATTCGATCTTAAAGAAGTGGGAAATCTTCACTATCCACAAAAAATATTCCCCCTGGTCTTAATTTATTGCCATGTACAATAAAAGAAGGAGGTTGATGAATTATGTTTACATTTCTTGTTGACTTCAGCTTTCTCTCATTTGAATATACAGTAAAGACAATAATAGATCCATGAAAATAATAGATCCATGAAAAGGATGCACATTAATGTCAATGAGAGTAGGCACCTAATTAAAAATGACCCAATGTTGATGTACAAGTTTACCACCACAGAGTATTAGTTAACCAAAATCCAACTTTCTACGCAAATATTAGTCCCTTTCTGTGATTTTGATTATCATAACACTCGAATGAAAGTGACCAATCACAAAAGTATATATGTGAAAATAAACTTGTCCTTTGACTAGTCGAGTTTGTTCATGAGGCGGGTTTCTGTTAATAAAAAATTTCTTTCTAATAGATCGATGCATGTTACTTATACTTCAGGATCTACCCGAAGATCAAAGAGCAGATGCTGTAAACAGCATGGTTTATGAAGCCAATGCTAGGCTACGGGATCCAGTGTACGGCTGTGCAGGCGCGATTTGCCAACTTCAGAAGCAAATTAGTGAGCTACAAGCTGAATTGGCCAAGGCACAGGCAGAGATTATGAACATGAAATGCCAGAATTCCAATTTATTCGAGATTATATGCAAACAAATGGGTACAGTACAACACGATCAAGAAGAAAACTTGCTGTCACCACCAGCGTTGCCATGTTATGAAAATCCGAGTTTCTTTTTTGACGAAAGTGTTGTGGGTGTGGCTTGGGAACCTCTTTGGACATGATTTCAACTTAACACGCTTATTAATCAAGGAGTTATTTAATTGTATTCAATTTTCATACTTAATTTATATATACAAGCTTAGCTACTAAAGAGGAAAGATATATGTTTAGGCTAAAGAGTAGGGGACATACTTTGACAAAAACATATGTACTTTTCCTCCAACTTTTCCAAAGGAAAAGAAAAATAAGAGAAGAATATACACTATATATGTTTAGTAGATTATCAAGGGGTCACTTTGGACTGACAATTCTTGTAATGACATCTTTGGTGACCTAATGCTATCAATTCAAAAGAAATTTTGTATCTTGACCAAGGTTTTGAGGTGCCACATTATAACAGGATTTATATATATATGCATTCATTATATGTAAGGGGTGTATTTATGATTTTATATAACCTCGCGAGTACTAAAATAACTAATAAATTATAAATATTTTTCTCCCATGTTTTGAAGTTTTTAGGCAAACTAATCCTGCCATCTAATTTCAAGAGTTGTACTAAAGAAAAAATCTTAGAAAGTGAAGCCTTACTGTCACATTTTTCTTTAAGAAAATACGGGAAAATTAGTATCTACCCCGGTGGATTTAATTTTAAATAAGCTTTGGAATGAGTAGGATGTTCACATAGCTTATTGTTTAACACTCTAATTGCCAATAATACCATTGTCATTGCCTTTCTTTACCTTGTGTTGTAAATCAAGAATTTTAAAAATCGTACTAAATAGTATCATTTATCATGATAATAAAATTTTCCAAATTATAGGGATTATAATTTGTAGAAAATCGTCCGAGAGCTCAAATATATAAATATATATACAAGTTTGATGGTCACATATAGTAACAATTTTTTTATGGGGGGATGCCAAAGGTAGGGGTGTAATCGAGCCGAGTAGTATCGAACGACACAATGTTCAAGCTTGGTTTGATTTTTATCGAGCTTGAAATTTTGTGTTTGAGCTTGGTTTGATATTAAACCGAGCCGAGCTCAAACGAGCTTTTATCGAACGAGCTCGAGCCGAGTATCGAGTAGCTTGATATTTTACATGTATTTTTTTAATTTTTAGCTTATCGAGTCGAGCTCGAGCCGAGCTTCAAAAGTTATCGAACGAAAAATGATGTTCGAGCTTGTTTGATTAGTGTGACGAACCGAACTCAAACGAGCTTTTATCGAACGAACTCGAGTCGAGTATCGAGTAGCTTGGTTTGATTTTCAGCCCTAGCCAAAGGGTAACAAACAAAGGGAAATTGACAATTGACAACTTAAAAGCTTGTAAAAGTCTAAATAACACTGTGCTAATTATATAATTACATTTTAATTATTCAGAATCTTGATATATAATAGAATCCTAAGTTGATGCAACCGTCTACGTACATGTGAAGAGAGCATAAATAGTAGTGCACATCTTCTGCAATATTGTCATTTTTTTTATCTTATCTATAGTCTTATGCATATTTTATTTTTTAATTGATCACTTTCCTATAAAATTTGTAGGATCACATAATTACATCTATCATGTAAATTATCAACATATATACCATTTATTTTGATTTGCGTTAATCTCATATATGTCCGTACTACACCATGCCGTGTACATTCATAATTTCTTCCTCGATCGTTACCTATATTTGTATCGGGTTCAACCTTCAACAAATTATTTATTCGAATTTCCGTTGTACATGCATTTTTGCCAAACTGGTGAATTATGAAAAGATAGCTATATATATAAAATATATGTGAATTCTCAAATATTTTAAACTAAGATACATGTCGATGTATAGAAGTTGTGACACAAAAATATTTAAAATATGATAGAGCATCTTTTCGGTTTAGCCCCGCACATCAAATTTGTCGTTGGTTGGTACTTTGCCAAATAAGAATAACTTATAAATATCCACGTACTTAAGTCAGAGCCAAATCTTCTACTTGCTTTTAACTAAATAGGAGATTATATTATTAACAAATTTGAATGACTTCATTGTGTTGATAATTAGTCCTAAGATCTTCGGACCTCAATTTCTTTATTATTTTTCAGTTGGTTGATTCTAAGATATGAGAGATACATATAGAGAGAGAAAAATAAGGACTTTTGCATGATGGTGAGATATTAGTTGATTCTTGTCTCTCGGACATAATGCAATCTAATATAAACACTATGAATTCTCATTTCACACTTTAGCGCTGTTTATTTCTTGAATTTAAGTAAATAAGACGGCAAGGAAAAATATTTTTATTGCATCAAATTTATAATAAAACATTGAACATCATTTATTTATTTTTATTTTTCTTATCATTTTACTAACTCAAATATCAAACATAGTCTTAAGGCCATTTCCAACATAGGATAGAAAGAGGGGGAAGCAAAATTCAGTTGGAGACGGAAATGGGTGGCCGGGCATGAGGGGGACTGGAAAGTGGCGGGGAGTGATGGGCGGTGAATTGGGGAACTGGGCGGTCATGGCTTAATCGCCCAGTTGCCCGCAGGCATGAGGTGCGTAGACGCGCGTGTATAATGCATGCACCAATCCAGGCAATGGGTGGTCGGCTGTGCCGATCACATGTTGAATCCTTTTTTTATTTATTTAGTTTATATATTATAATGTGTAAAAAAAACTTAGCATAAAAATGCTCTACTTTATTTTTAAATATTGTAAAACATTGTCTTTTAAATTTTGTGTTAGATTCAAGATGGGTCGAAAGGGGGTCGAGAGGGCAAAAACAAAAGAGCAAGGGGGAGGGGGAGGGGGAGGGGGGAGGTCAAAAGGTTTTAGTTTTATTATTTATTTTTTGGTTTTCTAAGGTTACTAAGGTCTAAGACCCGAATTAATTCATTTCGAGACGTATCAAATATATTAAATAAAAATCTCTTCCAACATGAATTCAAATTTAAGTTTACCACATTGTAGTGACTAGACTTCAACTAGATCATTCACATTATTTGAGATGTGTGCACATATCAAATCCTATGCCAAACTTTACAATTCCTATAGGTGTGGAAAGCTTATTGTTGCCATATATAGGAGACGACGTATACAACTCAAATTAAATTTCACATATTTACGTTAAATTAAATGTCGGCAAAGTAATTCTTCTTCATTTATGGATCAGACATATAAACATGCACACATGACACGTATAAATTCTTGCTTTTTTCGTATAAATCAAACTTTAACTAAGTGACAAAATCATCATTCAGAACTAATAATATTTATTGCATCAAAAGTCAAATAGTTCAGATATATATACTACGATGTATTAATTAAGAATGTTATTTAAGAGATTAATAGAAAATAAGGGTGGTTAACATGGTCTCTGGATTAAATTCTACAGAATAACGCGTGATTCATCGTACTTACAAGATTAAACGAATAACTTAAATCAAACCCACCTGATCAATGAATTTTTTTAAGACATGATACATACATATATATATATATATATATATATATATATATTTCTAACTTTACACGTATTAATATTATTAATCTAAAATAACTTTAGCTCGTGTAATTCACAGAACGATTGCAACAAATTTTATTTGTGAAATTGACTAATTGCAAGACACATTTAGACTCATAAAAGTTGGGTTGGCTTATAGTAAAATTCTAGTTCCAATTGGACTCAATTGAGTTTAGGCCGTCAATGGATCGAATATGAATCAATCAGGATCTCTTACTCTTAAGTGGTGTTTTCAATAAATTATTACTTTAGCTTTTTAGAGAAGCTAGAAGCTGCATACAACCTGCTTCTGCTTTTTGTACTTTTTTTAAGTGAATTTTGAGCTTAAGTGATTTTATAAGCAGTTGAAAACACTCACTTTCAGCTTATTTTTTTAAAAAAGCAGAAAATCACTTTTTAAAAGTGGTTGAAAACACCACCTTAAGGTCTCAGCCTTACGGCTACATTTTGATTGGGATAGCTATTGTTAAAATTTAAACCTATAAATTTATATGGTAAAATTAATTTTAAAAATAGTTGTAGCAACAAAATTTCAAGTCTAAAATAAATTAAATGAGAAATAATTGTACAAATTAAAATTTATTGATTTAAATAAAGTGGTTACAATCTCTATAATTCCCCTGATTCTAATCTTAAGGAAAATTAAATGTTTCTTGAACTTGATCTTGAAGAATGTTGATTTGATCTTCTCGAAAATGAATTTATGCTTGAATAACGTTAATCCAGGGGCAAATTTGCTTAATTCTGGATCAAACGTGAAATGATTTGAATTTCTTCGACGAACGTCTTGAACTTCGTCTTGGATTTCTTGAATTTGGGAGAATTTGATCTTCTTTGGATCGTCGTAGATCTCCAATAACGTTTAAATGAGGGCTTCTTAGCTTGTTCTCGAATCAAACGCCGGATTTTCCTTTGATCTTGGAAGAATATCTTGAGTTAATGAAAAAGGTTTTGAAGAACGCCTCGTAGAGAGAATTTGCTCCTTCAACTTGTGCTCCTTCAGAAATGTGTCTCTTTTTCTTCTAAAAGAGGACCCCTATTTATAGTGGTAGAAGTAAGAGTCCATGTAGAATTAGTTAACTGAATGGCGCAATTTGATTGGTTTTCAGTAATATAAGACCAAGATACTTCTTTTTGTAAAAGAGATATGTACTCTTTTAAATGTTTATCACTTGTAGGAGATATGCCTTCTTTTGATTGGTCCTGACACATCATCTTGTACACTTGGCATGATTTAATTGGCTCTTTTTATGAAGGGTCAAACACCTTTTTGATTGGTTTAGACACTTCAATTTGACATTTGACACTATTTTATTGGCCAATTAAATATAGGTGGAATTTAATCAAATTAACTATTTATTTTGGAATTTAATTTAATAAAAGTCCAAAAATAGGAAATTTAAATTAATTTCCAATTTCCTTTTTAATATTTTGGAACAAAATTTATGTGTCTACAATAGTCTTGTAACTTCATGTCTCTTTTCAAAATAGTCCTGTAACTATATTGAGCACGTATTTAGTCCTTTAACTTTCACTTAATTTCAATTTTAGTCACATACTAACAAATTGCATCCTCTAACTTTCAATAAGTTTCAATTTGCGTCCTCCAGTCACAAATTTCATCCTCTAACTTACAATAAGTTTCAATTTTTCGTCCTCTAATTACAAACTTTTTTCCCGGTAATAGGACCAAGTTGTAGTTTTAGGACAAAAATTGAAACTTATTGAAAGTTAGAGGACCAATTTTGTCATGCATATGACTAAAATTAAAATTATGTGAAAGTTAAAGGACTAAATATTCGCTCACTGTAGTTATATGACTATTTTTGAATAAATACCAAAGTTATGGGACCATTTTTTAAATGTTGCCAAATTTATACAGCAGCAGAAGTAATAAATTAAAGAGACGTCGGCCCATGCTCCAGTGCCCCAGGTAAGCTCGTTGTTTGTATGTGACCCTTACCATAGACTGGGCCCAAAATAATACTCATTATTAGTCCATACCCCATGCATAAATGATATTTGCCTTAAAAATTTTTTTTTTTCTTCAAAGATTTAATCCCTTTCGAGGCGTGTCAGACACATTAAGTTGGTTTTTTCAAACAAGGATTCGAACTTGAGTTCGCTACTTTATAATAAATAGTCCCTTCCATTAGACCAATCATCTAAATATGACAAATTGCGGCTAAAAAAAAAACAAGAAATTGCCAACCATGTCGAAGGCTGATGCTCCAATATTAAGAGGTTTTGGGTTCAACTCCAATTAATATTTGTTGTCCATTTAGTTTAATACTATTGTTTAATTATTGATTTTTTTTTTTTTATAATTTGATTGTTATTCAATATATTTTATGAATCAATGATATTGATGTAATGATCATTTCTAACGGGAGAAAAATCACCAAAATCTATTCTTATATATATCCATTTTTTTTGCATCCAACTAATAGTGTTCATTTTTTATTCAATAATATAAACTATAACAATTGATCGACTGTGTTTTCACCCATATAGAAAAGTATGTTAGAAACCGACGAATTGAAGATTTAATTAACCAATATTTTTGCACATATAATTTTTTTTTTGTCTCCGGCGAATTAAATAATAATCGTTAAAAGTTAACTGCTTTCAACATTTCTTTCAAATAATAGTGAATTTCGAAATTAATGAATTTGATAAACATAGTAATTAAATTCTTATATATAAGCAAGTGTGTAATTGGCATATATGCTCTAATGTTCGCGGTTTTAAAAAGTCAAAACATTCTTAAGTTTTTCTTTAAGCAAAACTACTTAATTATTGAAAATAATCCAACGCATGCACGCGCGGTTATGTAATTACAATTATATGGCATAATTAAGTTAATTTTGAACAAATAATTTTTAAAATCAATGGGAACAAGTAGACTGTTTGCATGAAAAGTCAGCTATATCTGAATTATTAATATTCAATAATTTGTAAAGTGAAATAACTACACGATCGATCACATGCAAATGAAACTTTTGCTTTTAAAATTAAAATGATGGGATTTTGTTATTTTGCGGCTTTCCTTCAACATCCACTAACTAACGCAGTCTTTCTATCTTGACTTTCACATCCTCTTCTTACTTGAACAAGATTATTGTTATCTCATGTGAGCGTGTGCATATACTAATTAGTTTAAATTTTATTTTGAATATATATATAAATATATATGGATTGGTTTTGACACAAATTTCGACCATCGAAATCGTGCTAAAATCGATTAATATTTATCTTGCCAAAACATGTTCAAATACAGCTCCACCCATCTACTCAAAATTATATAAATTAAGTCTTCAATTTGACATTTTCAAAATTACTTTTTCCTCAACTTCAACATTCAAATTCTATCTAAATTCTAAATTATATGTCAAAGTTTCACAACTTATAAATTCCAACATCGATAGTTAAATTAAATTTATATCATTTTCTAAAAATTAATTTAAATCGTCTAAATCAATTTTCTGAAATCAAAAGCAACTAAAACACTGATTTCTCTGTCTGTGGTTTATCTGGTTATAGAGTCATGACACATACAAATTGTGTACTTGTGAGAACACATAATTAATATACTGACTATATACTACTGCTGCATGGATAATGTGGTACAACATACAAAAAAGAATATGTTTAATTCTTGAACTTAAAGAATAATTGATTTCAAGATTAATTACATCCTCATTGTGTATAATATTCAAAAGTTAAATTAATTAAATTAAATTATTATATACATATTAAATCATGATATCATCCATACAACAAATAAACTGAAACAATCTCATTTAATTTCTTGTACGTTTTAAATGCAACTGTTAACCAATTGCAAAGAGCATAAGAATAGTTTATAGATAAACTAATTAAATGTGTAGATCTGAAGAATAAGTGGTTCTTGTCAGACTTTTTGACACAAACGCGGAAACTGTGTAGACATTTTTAATTTGGGGCTTGACCAATGAGAATAAATTAACTAGGAAGAGCTTAGTCTTAATTAGGACCAAAATCTCTAACTAAAAGTCCAAGCTTTTTCTTTTAATCGGCTTTTTCTATGAGCCCAATTATTCAAATTATTAGGCTGCTTGCAATTTGTACCCTTTGATTTTTTTAATGCATCATTAATTAAGTAACATATGAAGGGTCCTATTCCTATTATATATGATATTTCGATATACTTAATTAGCTAATGATTCTCAAAATAAAAATTTTAAAAATAGTCTATTATTTAGATAATAAATTTGGTGGCTTATAAGTCCTCTACGTAATATAGAATTGAACCCAAACCCAAACCCAAACCCGAACCCGAACCCCCGGTCAATGCCTTCTCGAAGATTCATGCCAGATACAGACTCAACTATGACTTTATGAGGAGTAAAGCCTTGATCCAGTCGGATAGACCCTACCCAGACATGTTCTGGACCACTCTTTTCTCATTTTTTTTTGGGGGAATTTTACTTTTGAAAAATAAATCTGATTTTGATATAATTGAAATTTAAGATTCTCCCCTGCAATAAATCTTGTAGTATATATTTTTTTGGATAAAATTACACTTGTAGTTCATTACAAGTAGTTTGTTATTTTTTCGGACATTGAAAATCAAATTTGAGTTTTTATTTTCCATAAATGTAGAGCAAAATAAATATCACCAAACTTCTGCAGTATCTCCTATTGGAAAATTAAAGCCAAAATTCAGGTCCATTTGTTCTTTCTCTTATTTCCACTAAATACATATTATAACATTTATAATATCATGTAGTGCTGTTAAAAGTGTTCATCTTTTACTATAACATATAACTTTTTGCCGTGATTAGATGTAGTTTCACATGTGTTGAGCCTGCTAAATATTGTTGTTGTAGTTTTAGTTTATGGAGAATGAATATATACCAAAATACTCTTTGCAATTGGTTAACAGTTCCAATTGGCTACAAGTACATAATTGGGCATTCATTGTATAATTAAAAGTGTCTATAAATTGAAAAAGAAACCAGTATCTATAAATTGAGTGTGGACATGAGCCCAAACAAAATTATTCAAAAATGGCCTACAAGCAAAAAAACACTTCAATAGAATGGAAAAAGGAACTAAGCCCAACTGTAACGCCAATCAGTGTTAAGCCGGGTGAAATAGTGGTTATTTTGAAGACGGTTTTTCGTCATTAATCTATAGACTTCGAATGCATAAAAATGAACTCAATATGGATAAAAATTCTAGAGAGGAGAAAATTTTATTCTATTTTTTAAATATCAATAATCAACCGTTTGAATTGAGTCCACAAGTTGGACTTATAGAGCCAAAAAAAATTAAGCAAGTAAAAATAGATCGACTCCTAAGTGGTGGTAATTTTTTCATTCAAAATTTTAACATAGTCGTTACCTTTTTACAGAGGTCAACAGATCTTTCAGGTCTCAAACCCTACCTAGTCCCAATTTACCGATGTATAGTAAGTAAAGGGTTGGGGTGTGGTTCGGACCTGATCGACAGGGTATGCATCTAAAACCGAACCCTATGTATAAATTTCAGGGCCATTGCCACCCCTACTTGATGTAGTAAAAAGATCGACAAGATGCTAAAATAGAACTATGTCCAAGTATTTGTAAAAATCGCCAATGATCCACACTAGAATTTTATCCAGTTTGGGAGCTAGTTTGGTGCATACACAATAAACAGTTCACTTCACGGATTTGTCAATGATCCACACCAGAAACCTATCAAGCCTGGGATCTAGTCCGATATATACTCTATGCAGTCGAGTATAGAACAAAATAAATCTGATATAATTTTTCAAAATCCATAAACATAACAAAAGAACATCAAGCTTTAGCAGTGAATCCAAGTTCAAAAATTGGAATTTCACTACAAAGCAAACTAAAAGAACATATCAAATTATTGATCTTAAAAACCAGAAGAAAATTTCGACGAATAGACCGCACATGAACAGCCACTGTATTCCAAAACAACAGCCCTTAAATTTTCATGACACAAAAGTTAGCTATTTCTGCACAATTGGCTCACCAGTTTCTTCATTTTTGTCCATAGCTTTCCTTGCAAGTTCATAGCCGGCAAAATTCATTGCGCCTAATGGAGCAATCCAGAAGAATCGGGGTACAGCTCCCTTGAACAATCCGAGGGGGCCTTCACGACGTACAATAGAGATTGCTACCATTGTTAGTGTGACTGGCCGGCCAGGAGGAGCAGTCATCATCCTTGTCTTCATTACATCGAAGGGTGTTGTCAGCACAGCAGCCAGCCCACCTGATAGAGCCCCAACGGCAATAGTTTCCCAAGGTTCTAACTCCCGTTCTAGAAGCTTCTGGACAGCCTGAATAGGGAAGCAAGTCAGATAAGATAAGATAAGATGCAACTTAATGGAAAATGGATGGATGGAACAGGGCGAACGGGAGATGGCTTTATGTTCATTTTAGTCATCCATGACTTTCAATCTGTGAAGACAAGGATATGAAAAAAAAAATCATAAATTAAGGTTTTGTCATGAATATGACCAACTTAAATATTGACCGCAAGACGAAGCGGCACACAGAGAAATTCAATCGATCAAGGGTTTCAACTTGACCAAACGGTGCCATCAAGATTACTAGAAAGGAAAGGATGTCTTTTTTTGTGAAGAGGAAGGTCAACTGAAGGAGACGACGGATTGAAGACACATTGCACATCTGTAAAGCAATCTGGACCTTTAATTTTGGGAGCCGCTATTCCTTCACAAATTTACCCAATACCCATTTTATGTAACATTTTTATGTTGTTATTTTCTGCTCAGGGTTCATAGTTGTCTATAAATAAGAAAGGAATGTAAAGATTAGATCAAACAATTCCAGCTCTCTCCATTCGTTCTCTTTCTCCTATTCTGTCGTAATTATTTACCTCTCTCTCAATTTCGGAAACTCATACTTGAACTAACAATCCCAACTGAAGCAGCAACTTCATAAGCAAAGGAAATAAATCTCTACACTAAATTCTCCGGACATGACGGCCCTATTTATAAGGATTTTGGCTCGGTTTCAAAAAAATGGTTCGGGTGGAAACCTTCGAAACCTCATTCGGTTAGGTTTTGGATATTGGGTTTTGTGGTTTTGAAAAAGCTGAAACCTCACTTGGATTGGGGTTGGATGTTGGGGTTTGGGGGAAAGAGTAGGTGATAGGTCTCAAATCAATGTTGTTTATACAGAGTTTCGGGGGGAAAAGTAGGAGGTAGGTGCCAAAACAAAGTTTTATAGGTTTCAAGAGTTTGGGTGTGGGTGTGGGTGTGGGTTTCTAAATAGGTTTGTGATGAGTTTCATGGGTTTTGTCGAACTCCATTTTGAAGAGTTCTAGCTCAGTTTCGCGAGACCGGGCCAAAACCTATCCAAATAGGCCCGACGGGTTTTTTCAAGTTAGTGCCCCTCTTATCACAATTTATTCAGCGTCCATTGAATCTTCTGAAGCTGCTAAGGGTGTGCATTGGGTAATACCGAACAGGATATCCATTACTGCAGATTTGGAAAAGATTGTCCCTCATTGTTAATTGGTTTGTTTCAGTGAAATACCGAACAAAACCAGTTCAATTCGGTAAAGAATACATCTTTTTTTTCTTTAGTAACTTCTTGCTAAGTTGCTATGCTTCTTTAAGGTAAAGAAACTCCTAGGGCCCTTTTTTTTGGCTTTTCCGAAAATAATTCGTGTTTGGAGAACATATTTTCTACGTTTTGAAATAAATTTCTCTCTCTCAATTTTCTCAAATCACCCTCTCAAAAAACCAAACAGACAACAATTTTCTTATCTCTAAAAAGAACCCTATACAAATCTTATCTCTAAAAAGAACCCTATACAAACTCTATTTTAATGTGACATAAAGTAACCACCGCTTACCCAATTTATTTTACATAACATGATTATGCAAATTGAGAGTATTTCACAAACCTCCATTACTCTCCTAAACATCAAACAAACAGGCCCCTAGGCTTTCACTTTTTATATTTGGGGTCAAGAGCATAAAAAGGGAACACTTCATTTATGAGTTCTGAAAAACAAACTTTTATGCGTGGGGTGGAGAAGTCCTGTTTCAAAATCCACTTAAAACAAAAATGGTACTTGGTTTGGTTGGGCAAACCTATACCGATTACCGAAGCAAAATTCTATTAGGTGATCGACATTAAAATTTCTGATTTTGTGGTCAAATTAAATGCCATGTATGCTTTAGTAAGCAAAAGAGTTATTGCTCGACCATAAAGGTCATACCATTTCAGCATTAGATCACTTCAAGTAGTCCGATTAAACTATCAAGACACATGTTCACCGGTCATATAAACTCTAGCTTATCTTTTTTTTTTTTTTTTTATGCAAGAAAATAATCAGATTCCCAACTCAAACCATGGAAAAAAATACCCAAATAAAAAGTTGATAAGAGATAAAACTTGACATTATAATAAAGTGCAGGTTACCTTCTTCGATTCGGCATATAGGCCCATGCCTGCAACATAGAATGGAACCTCACGGCAAAGAGTTGCGCCAGTTCCACGGAAGAAACCCTTGAGACCATCTTGCTGCCATGTTCCAACAATAGCTTCCCCTACATTCTCAAATATTCCTGCTTGTAACCTTTGCTTCAATACCTCATTTGGAATACGTACTGCTGTTCCGAGAACAGTGCTACAGAAAGACGCCACTGATTGAACCTAAAAACAATGCTCATGATAAGAAACCTCGATTTGGTAAGAAATGTGCAGAAATTCCATTAATAATGGAAAATATAGCTTTTCATGACAGATACTGAAAAATCTAAATCTTGACTCAGAGCAGGACCCCATGGCCTAGGCGAATTAGGTGCATGTCTAGGCCTCAATATTAGAAGGGTTCCAAAATTCATTCACGTGAGCATACAATAATCTTATTGTTTTTCTTGTCCATACATAGATGATGTTAAACAGATCTGCTTACCATTTGTGGGCCTTCCTTTGTAGTACAGTTATAAGAGTACCAAATATATGCATATTAAAACTGTTTGATACTATGATTCAAAATTCACACTTATGAATGTGCTTTTGTTTTAGAATCATATTCACTATACTTGTAACAGTTGATTTAGCGCACTATAAGAGATTTTTCAACAATAAATAAATAAAAACATATTTACGAAAATTAAGTGAATTTGTCATAATCTTATCCATAGAAAAAGACATGTTAGGAAAATAAGAATATGAATTGTTAATCAATATTTTTTATAGAAACCAAAAGAAGTAATTATTTATAAGATACAATTTCCAATGACATAAGACCCGACTATGAATTCCTCATAAGGCCCCCAAAGATTAGGACTGGATCTAGCTTTACTCACCAAGTACCATATGGAAGTTATTCATAGAATTTACTCAAATAACCCAAGTTTAACAACCAACTCATGAAAAGGATGTCTGTCGTAAGAAGAAAACAAGGTACAAAATTGGCAACGAAAAAGACAAGTGCAAGTAACGACACTCCCAACCATTGCAACAAAAATGTATACTAGTATCTATAATAGCTAGACTGCACAGTCAATAAACTAGCTCATACAGAGCTAAATTAACAATAAGGTACAATATTAAAAAAGAAACAACCAGAAAACACACAATCATGGCTGTACCTGTAGTTCTGGAAGTGTTGGTGCAAAATTAATCAACACAAGCTTGGTTGCTTCGAATATTCCAGTTCGCAAACCATGGCTGCAGTAATTGTTAAAATTTAAATCTTTAAATTGAAATACAATTCAGAGTAAATGAGAATGGCTAGTGAAATTATACCTTGAAAATTGCCCTAATATAGCTGGAATGGAGCCCCGATATAATCCCCGTACTCCAAGTTGAGGAAGTTTGGATATAATCTCCGGAAAGGTCAGAGTTGAAGCTTGCACTCTTGTCTGATAGATAACCAAAAAGTCAGATTGCCTTGCAGAACAATGACTAGACGACCTGCAGAACGTATAGAGTTCACCTATTTGTCTTATTTATATTTTAGTTCTTAATTTCATTCCAAGGGATCTTTCTGTACAATAGTGAACTAAAACACATTAAGACATAATTGAAAAGACCAAAATGGACTTGAATTAGATATGCAAGTGTCTGCATCTCAAAATATTACCTTAATTGTGTCAATAGGATGCATTAAAGATGTAGACAGTGCACAGGAAAGCCCTCCAGCCAATGCTGCTTTTAGAACACTGCCAGCAGGTATGTCAACAGGTGGAGGAACAGCAACCACAGTAGCAGCCTCAAACCAGATACTTCTGTGTGTCATAAGAATGGAAGGTCAGAGTTGGTCACATAGCCAGTAGAACAAGAGTCGATCAAACAAATAAGTTAAATGGATAAGAACAACTCATTATCTTGATGAATAGATGACCAGCTATTACTGTTAATTATGTAATTAATCAATAAATTACCTGTCTCGACCCCGAATTACATAAAACTAAAGCTAAATTCACATCTACCATGCCCAACTTTCAAGATTGTTACACTTACTCTTTTCAAGTTGAAAATTTTGACACCCCCATCCCTTCAGTAATACTCCAATATGTTACCTTATATTCCATTTCAACAATTTCAAGCCATTTACAGCGAAGTTAGTCACTCTTACTGTCCCTTGACTTTCAAGGTTGTCACAATTTAGTGTCTCAAGTGTCATGACTGTTACACTCTTTGTTGCTCGCGTGAAGAAAACTTTGACAAATAATGGCATAAATTATTAAAGAGGGTCATCACATGACATATTTTTTTACTTAAGGGATTAAGGTGCTAATTTTCATGTTGAGAGTCGGAAATGACAAATTGTTATAGGAAGGTTGATGTGATTTAGCATTAAACTAATTAAAATATTTATTCTAATTGTTCATTCAATTAGGTGAGATATCAATTAGTACCGGATTCAGCCAAGTAATAATACAATTATAAATTTGGTACTAAGTGAATAGTTCATACTTCATAAAGAAAAAAGAAAAAATAACTATAGAAATGTTCTCTTGACGCATCTCATCTAATAACTCGTACGGAAAATTCTTAAACTTACACATAGGCAAACCCATATTTAGGTTTTTAGCTTTTAAGACCATGATTCCGCATTCAGTTTAACGCCTTTAAGAAAGAAGAAATTTCAAACAAAGAATACTGCTATTTGAAGAATCAATTGACACGGCTAATTATTGGAAATTGGCAACAAAAGTTTATATCAAACTTCACATATTACGAAAGTTCATTTGATAATCCTAATAGAATATGATTTATGCATATCCCCAAATCTCTCCAACTAATGCATATCATAAGCCTTATTTAGAATCTGTCATCCTAGCGGTTCCAAACTTTGCAGATAAAATAGTATAAAATAATGCAAACCAGGAAGTAGGAATAAAGTCAAGGCAAGCTATTCAATATTCAACTCGAGTTCGTTCACTAAAAGCTCATTTGAGCTCGGTTATTAAGCTACAAAATGATAAAATGTATGTACACAACCTACCTGAGCTTGATTCTTGTTCGGCTCGATTAAAGCTCATTTGAGCTTGGCTCACTAAAATTAAATCAAGCTCAAAAACAATTTCAAGCTCTATTAATATTTCAAATCAAACTTGAACAATATGTTCTTTGACTTGACTTCTAAGCACCCCATTCCAAGGTCAATTAAACTCTTCAGAAAGGGCAGGACAACAATAGAAAAACCTCAATTACCGTGGGTCTTCTTGAAGTCGGTCTGATGGGAGCAAAAGCATGAAATTTCGGAAAAGCCCATAGGATATAGATTCCTCAGTGTCAGCATTCAGAAAACGCATCATGGCAAGAGCATTATCTTCATTCGCTGGAAGTCCTGCATTCTGTAGTGATGTCAAGATTTCACTTTTTTGTAGTGTCCCAGACTTGCTCAAACAGAGACTTGTATACGCCCGGAGAATGGTTGGTTCCTTCTGTTCCATTAAGGACAAGAATTGTTTCCAACCAAAAGATTTTGAGAACAAGTGACTTCTTGTACGCCGCATGAATTCACGAGCATATCTCTTAGGTAGTTTTCTCTTTCTCATAGCAACCTCAAGATCTTCTAGAGTAACTTGTCCATCACCATCTCTGTCCAACTCCTGAAAAAACCTCTTTCCTGCAGATATAGATTTAAATTAACAATAGTGAGACTTTTAAGAAGACACGTTAGAGAAAGCAGAAAGCTATCTGATAATGAACTTTCCCAACTTTAAAGCTTAAAATGGCATAGTAATGAATTGCATTTTCTGGCTTAAACTTAGAAGAAGATAATGTTGAATCTATTGGTTCATGTTGAGGTACATATTTATCAAAAAAATGCTAAGAACATAATCTTCCAGAACTTCTGTTCCGTGAAACTTATAGAGCATTTTAAGTCAAATATAAGAGATACTGAAGTGAAAAACAGACCTTCAGCTTCTGTGTATCTGAAGAAATCCTGGACAGAGAACAGTTTCTTTTTGTCAGGATGGTCTTCTTTCGAAGGCCTTCCTATCTGTGGTAAGAGTTCGATTAATTCTGACAGTGATACAGTTGACAGAGTCGATCTCAAACGCTCAACATTGGACAATGGAATACTAAGCAGGCCATTTGCTAACTTTTGCGTTGAACTGACATTGTTTTCTTCTTGATTAACAGCATTACTAATTCCCTCATCCCCCACATCCTTCACAGAAGGAACTCCAGCTATACTTGATGGCACACCTCCCACACGGGCAAACTTCAAATTGCCCAAGAATCCATACATATCTGCTCTTTTACCTTCTAAAATACTTGTAAGTGCCTTAAAATGATCAAATTGATTAAGAGGTGCAGCTGAAGGTTCATAGACAGTGTTCTTACACTCATTATCTTGAACAGGCACATCAAACTTCGGTAAATGACTTAACTGATCAAAAACAAACCCTATAAAGTACTCAAACGGCAAATCTTTCCCTTCTTTAACCTCCTTCTCCTTCTGCTTAATTCTACCATTGACCCTAGATTGCACATCCACTTTCACTTTGGAATCATTGCCACAAACACTATCCTCACTACCCACACTATGAACACGCTTTTTCTCAGCCTTAAATGGTCTTGGAAAGGCCTGTACGAAACCGTTAAGGAAATAAGACAACGCCACATCAAAATGCAAGCAATTTCCATCCTCTTTCCCACCATTATCACTTCCATACTTCTCTTTCAATCCCTTCCTCGACACATTAACATTTAACTTTTCTACCTCATCACCTCTTTCTGTAAATATTCCCATAAATATCTTGATCGGAATTTTCCCTTTTTTCCTATCATCATTACCATTCACAGTCATATGTTGACCACTCTTTTTCTTCTTCACATCCAACTGAGTTTCAACCAGCTCATTAATAGAATAATCGCCACAACCCCTTTTCGAAACACCATTAAAACACTGCTCAAAATTCTTTGCAACCTTCCTAAAATTAGATTCTAAAGGCGAAAATGCATTCTTAACCACCTGAATTGAGTTTAGAAACGACTCCAACGGTTCATTCCCCGAAACCACCACCATCACTCAAAACCCTAGCTCAATCAAAAATCATTCCAAAACACACAGCTCCAGACCTAAATTATTTCCCAACCGAACAATTCTATCGATCAAAAAATACAAAATCAGCCCTTAATGCAGCATATAAATCATACATCCATCAAATAAGTATTACACCGTTCAAACTCAAATAGGCTGGATAAATTATTTGATTGAAATCTATCAAATGGAGTCAACTTTTGATTCCTGTTGTGGATATATGTACTGTACTTATACATGAAAATCTATGTATTAATATTTGGATGGAATTTTCAGTGAAATGAGAAGTAAATGGATATATGTATTTTGGATACGAGTATAAATGAACAGATAATAGGATAATTCTTCGGGTAATTTCTCTCACCTGGTATATAAAAAGTTTGTTTAATTGAAAAAAGGAAAGTTATAAATTTATGAGGCTATAAAATTCAGATAAGGGGTTTTTAGTAAATCGCAAATTTTCAAAACAAATCTGAGGAATCTGAAAGATATGGAGATAGTGATGATTGAAAGAACATACAAGTAGGGGAAGAAGAAGAGGTTTTTTAGTTTTTTATTTATTATAATCCAAGTATGGAAGAAATAGTGTATTCAATTTATTTAACAATGATTGACAGTGTAATCACAATAATGCCCTTAATCTTCATCCTTATCCGTTTACATGTCACTGTCCTGTGATGACGTGGAAGGGTAGATTTGTCAATTCAGAAGTATAGGTGGAGTGGCTGAATTTCTATTGCAACGTCACTTTTGTTGTATTTTATTTAAATTTATGGATGGTAGATGTAAGTGTAAACTAATAATCAGCAAAAGTTAGGACCTACCCTAACTTAGGACATGTTTTTAACAATATTACTAGGCAATTTGTACTAGGATTATGTCGTACTAATATGCTTAAGTTGCATTTAATTTTAGGATCAAATTTGAGAAAGTTGAAAAATAGGTTTAAGGTTCGAGTTCTAATTGTAGGTGTAATTTGTAAATTTTGAGACGCATTATGTTTTTTTTTTTTTTTTTTTTGGGGGGGGAATAGACAAAGATGATATGTTGTTTCAAATTTTCAAGTAAGAAGTAATTCGTTACAACAATAAAACGACAAAATATCGATACTTATACATATTGTCATTATTAATTGCTGGTCAGGTTTACTACTGATATTTTGGATGTTATCCGATTCAATTATGAATACACAAAATCTTATTTTTGTTTTGTGCACGTCATTTACGATTTTCATATTTGATTACTCTTATGAATAATAACTACATCTTTCGAAAATATATGTTATTTTTTTAGAAGTAGTTGAATAAAGGCCTAAGGTTCGAGTTTTAATTCATTGTATTTATTTATTAGGTTGAAATGATTAATTTTGAGACACGTGGTGATACAACTGTCACTAAATTTTGAAAAAGAATTTATTTGTTACAATAATTAAACAACTAACTACAAATACATATACAAATTGTCATTATCGTCGGTCAGTTTTGTTAATGATTGTATCGTATCTAATTACACAAAATCTTATTTTTGTTTATCACATGTCATTTATGATATTGATATTTGATTAGTTTTTGGTTGAGGGAGGGACATTGATTGGAATATGGAAAGTTAAGCGTCTTGACATGCATTCTTTTAAAGCCGAAAGTGGTGGAAGCAATAGCGCGCGGTGTAAACTGCCGTGGACATACCTTTGAAGAATCAACGAAAGCGCCATTAGTAGATGATCGATATCAGGTTTATATCGTATATATATTTTGAAGCCAAATAGGTGCGTAAATGATGTAATAAGGTAGCTCGTTCTTTGGCCAAAAAGACTTCTTTTGATGCTTTAGCATATATATACATAAGTCGTTTGATTTAATAAGATATATCTTCGTTTCTTTAATAAAATAAAAATCGAGGAAAAGAGTTTTATACAAATCTAGGAAAAGAACTATTTTGACTTAGATTCTATATATAATCTTCGTAATTTGGTCATGATTTTTTATTTTTATATTGCATTTCTGTAAATTAGTTTAAGATGCTTTATAAGAAGGCTGCATTTGGACGGACATATGTAGCTAGCTATAAACTTTTGATCAGATTAAAGGCTTTTTGTACTTAATGTTTACTTGGTTTTGTCACTTTTGTCCAGGGTTTTTTTCAAGTTAACTCTATGTGATATATTTAATGGGCAATTTACCTCTCTATGAAATAAAAATAGGTAATTTAACTCCATGTGAAATGAAATAATGATCAATTTACCTTCTTGTGATATAAAAATAGGCAATATACCTCCATATGAAATGAAATAATGAGAAATTTAACTCCATGTTATATGAATTAATAAACAATTTATAGGGAAGCAATGTGCTTCTTTCAAAAAAACTTAGGGAGTTATTTTGCCATTTTTATTATCAAAGGGAGTTAAATTGTCTATTTAAAATATTACACAGAAATGTTTTACTCTTTATTTATTACAGGGAGTTAAATTATCTATTTAAAATAACACAGCGATTCACTCCATTTAATGTTATTAAAAAAAATCATTTAATGTCAATGGATAATATGCTGACGTATATCTGAGTCATTTCCATCGGCAAATTAAATTGTTCAGTAGCGTTTGGTAGCTCAATGAGGTAAATGCATCTCATCACACTTCATGTCTATCCAAAATGGGTTACTTAGATTCTACCCAAATGGATTTAATTTATTGGGGTTGGATGAATGACACATGAGCCTCACGTGATATTTATCTAGCACTCGGGTGGATTAAATCCACCGGGGTAGATACTAATTTTCCTTCAAAATGTTGTTTGGTTTCTGTAATTATGAAGACGTACATAGGGAAAATGTGGCTATAGCTCCCTGAAATTTTCTGCCCAAATATAATCTTAATCCTATTAATATCACACAACTCACTTTAATAATAGCTCACTTTATCCAATATTTAAACACCAATGAAAAGTCCAATTTTTCTCTACTCCCAACATCTCCAAACCCTAACTCTAGCCATCATTGCCACCTCTTGCAACTAGACCGTCGCCGCCCCACCGGCCATCCACCCAACCCATAGAAGTCTTGAGCAAAAGAAGGCCCAATTGTAAATGTTAGTAATATATATATATATATATATATATATATATATATATATATATATATATATATATATATATATATATATATATATATATATGATATATATTTATGCAATTGTGCTTATGTAATAAACTAATAGTGTTATATTTTCATTAATAATGTTTATATTCACTTTCCAAAATTAATTTTTAAATTCAAGTTTCATTTTTGCTTAAAGTTATATATTTGTTAAGATTTTTATAAATATTAGATTAAGTTATGAGGATACCTATTATATTAAAATAATAAATATTAAAATAATATGATGATTAAATCAAGATGCAATAGAGTTAATTATATTCATTTATATATCAAACACCAATATTAGATGGTTAATATTTTTTTTATTATTATTGAAATGTCAATCACTAATCTTATATTCTTAATAGTCTTTTATTAGCATTTATTGGCCTATTGGGATTCAACCTCTCTTGCTTTAGCAAATGGAACGAAAAATAAGTCTTGTCGTTATTATGTCTATTATATTTAACTTCTACTTCTTGATTATGTCATTATTCTTGAGATAGTTATGTTTTGTACATTTTATTGTGTTAGAAATATGGAGAGATACTTTAAGGCTATACCTACACCTACACCTCACGATGAGTCTTCAAGTAACGTTCACATTCAAAGTGACCCGCATGAGCTTCCAAACTTTCATATTGAAACGAACTTGCCCGAACTTTCGAGTGATCCGGTTTACGACCTTATATAACTTTATATGATTCTACCATTCGAGATAGAGTTCGTAGAGCATGCTTGCTCAAAGATTTAGTTTTGTCAAACTCTACCTCCCCATTTTTGTATTGCGTCATATATTTTTCTCGTGAATAATTTAAACTTTAAGTTTAACTGTTTAAAAAATATTTTTTTTTTGTATAAGTTTAGCCCCCCGGCCAAAAATTCTGGATCTGCCCCTGTTATGAAGCACAATAAATTTACTTGGTAATTTACCAAATTCATTGAAAAAGAGAGCTAGTACATAAAATTTACGTTGATGAACTACTGCGAAATATAAGATAGTTAATTTCTACTAGAAATTTGATATTCGATCGAATCCAACAAAAAATCAATAGATTCAAAATGTTAATCCGAAAAAGGTCTACATTGGACACGAATCAATTCGACATAAATAAAGCTAAATTTGAGTCAAATTTGATTCAATCAAAATTCAACCCATAAATAACCCTAAGACGCAACCCAAAATCCCCTCCAAACCTCAAATCTAAAACTTAAATTGTAATTCAATTTTTATTAGAGGCAATATATGATTCATTTGGTGGCTTAGCTACGCCTAGTTGAGTGGGTTGCAAGGACCGCACTCAACTTTTGCAATTCCTATGAAAATTTTATGTATAATACTTGTAAAAATTAAGTGTATATCTTGTTCCAAAAGGTGAAATCGCTCATCCTGGGCGCCCCTCACCCCCTGCCCGACGGAAATGTGAGAGGAGGTAAATCATGGTGACTCAATTAAGTGTATATCTTATATTTGCTTTAAATGAACCATGCTCAATAAAACTAAAATTTATATGCGATTGGAGCCATATTTTCCTAAAAAAAAGAATATAATATTAATCTTTCACTAATAAATTTTTATGAATTAATATGTTAATAGTATAAGACAGATTCCAATTTTTGGAATTGTGAGATACTTTTTACATACAAACTTCACTACTATTTATCTTTATTTTAAAATTTTATCCCCACAAATAAACTCACTCAAAAAGAAACATGCAATCAAATAATGTTTATTGGTTTAGGTTTTCATATTAAAAGAACAAAAATTGATTGTTGAAGGTAGATACGCGGTATGAAATATTTATATATATAAAGGTGCATAATTGGATATTTGTCAGTTGTGATTATTTGTTTTAAATTAAAATTTTGCATAAATAAATTTTTTTCTTCGAAAAGTTTGATTTATGTCAAATTATTAACTTAAGAATTTGGTCAACGGTTTGATAGTTAACTTTGTTTAAATTTTTATTTTTCTTAAATTGTTTCTCCGATAATTTTTATTGGACTTAAGATTTTATCGTTAAAAGTATTACTATTATCATTATATATATTTACACTGTAATAATCCAAACATGGATCAAAATTTCGATATATTTCCATAAAAAACATAGAAAAGTTTCTGCTCTAGAGTCAACTGAAATAAAAATATAGTTAATTTCTAGTTTAATTAATGTATTTTTTTATATACAATTATTTCAAAAGTTTCTCAAAAAATTTCAAAAATATTCGAAAACATCCTGAATAAATTTTAATATTTAATTGACCGAAACATAATACGAAAATGAAATTTAATACATGGCCCCTGGTGAAAGTATATACTGGCCACGCCACTAATTTCATTCAAATAGAAGTTTTGGATGCTACAAAGTTAAGGATCGAAGCGGTAAAACTTCACATGAAAAAGTATCGAGACGATATAATCTAGCATGAGCCATTTGTTCCCTTCTCGACCAATATGTTGTGCCTTAAAGTGACTAAACTCCACAACCAAGACCTTTAGATCAGATATAACATTTACGAAATCTGCACTTGAGTTAGAACTAGCTTGAATTGCCATTATAATAATGTTTGAATCACCTTCAAGAAAGATAGAATCCCACTGATGAGTCCGTGCTAACTCCACTGCATAAAGTGTTGCCCTTTGCTTCAGCAGTTGGTGGATCAAGAGGTTGGCGAATGCAAGTAGTCCAACCAATATGAGCACCTATATTTGATCTAGCAACGACACTCAAACCACACTCTCCCAACTCTGAGTTAGTCGATGCATCAGAGTTGAGCTTCACTTTGTTTACTCCAAGTGGTTGCCGCTGAATGGTTCTCCTACTAGTACGGCTCTTCGACTGTAAAACCGTAGTTGTAGCTTTCTTTAAATCAAACCAATATCTTTGCAAAAACCCTACCACCTCCATTGAACAAGGTGTTGTTCTGTTAAAAAAAAAAAAAAAAAACAAAACAAATTGTTCCGGCAATGCCAAATTGCCCAACAGTCCACCAGACAACGCTCAAAAGTCTAACTGTTTGAATTCTTCTTCATTTTTCGGAACCAATCAACCACGTTGGCTTCAACACATCCATAAGTAGCCCAAGATACCAACAGGTGGAAGGGACTAGTCACTACAAAGTAGCAGACTCAGGTTCGAATCCCTGTTGGGAGAGGTACCCAAATTAATGTGTCCACCTCGCTTCGAAAGGGATTAAACCCTTGGGAAACCAAAGAAAAAAATAAGTAGCCCAAGATATGTTGCTTAGTGCCCAGATTTTTTCTCGAAAAACAGCAAGAAACATGGCAATGAAGGGTTGTTTCCGTTGCACTTTGGCAAAAGTACATCTATCATCCTCAATGATCTTACGTTTAACCAAGTTGGTGCGGGTTAGAAAGAGGTTCCTAAAAGCACGCCAAGCAATTTTATTTTTATTTTTACTTGGAAGATTCATTCCCCACAACCACTTCCATTCGCCTATTGAAACGACATTAGAACTACTCTCTGCTACATTTAGTTCGTCCCGAGCATTGAACCGAGAAAAGCCCGTTTATGTTGTAATGACAAATCCTTTTATCCATATTAAAGTTGTTAGACAACGGAATCGAAATAATACATTTGGTATCATATTCATTAAAGTTATTCTTATGCAGATCCAAATTCATTGTCTTAAATAAGGATCAAATAGTTCGCACACTTTCATGTCAATTGGGTGATTCCCTCGAGGAGAAGTAGGCTGAAAAGTATTTTCTCGAGGGAGTCATTTATCGGCCAAAACATAAATTCTCGTACCATTTTCGACTCTCCCTCTTAGTCCTACTTCGAGTACATATTTTGCTCCATAATACAACGCCAGGTTGTGTGATGGGTTAGAACCAAATGTGGCTCCAATTACATCAGTATTCGGCTACCTATAGTGTACTTAAAGACTTATGAATAATTTGGAAGTTCCTATTGAAATTACCATATCACCTAAGATTTATCTATTTTCATATGACTCTGTACAAGTTACAACATATCAGTGGGTAGCCTTCTTTTGTACTCCCTCCGCCCCTTCATCTTAACTCCATTCATTTTTTGAAAGGAGTTCAAGTGAAACTTTTGACATTTTTACTTTTATACCCTTTTAAGTAGTGGTTGAGAATTAATAGTATCAAATCATTATTTTATGTAAGTGAGTATTTTTGAAAATAATAATTCTATTAATTATAGTATATAAGTTTTATTTCGAGACATCCCAGAAAGGAATTAAGAGTAAAAGTTTAGGGACGGAGAAATACTACACAATTATCAGCAATTTAACCGGCATGATTGTCCACCATGTGGCCAACGGAAATTTGCTCCCCCACATGTTAAATTATAACTACAACACAATTGAGCACAATTTACTTGCAGAAGCAATAAAAAAGATATTGTACAATTACGACAAGTAGATAATATGCACAATCGAAACTCCAAATTTATTCATTCATCGATCACAAACTCAAAAATTAAATCACAAAACATCTCTAAATCGAATTAAATACCCCAAAAGATCGAAATCAAAGGTAAAATCACCATACTCAAACCACCACAACCCATTGATCTCTCCCCATTAACCGTCAGTTCTTCCGCACCAGTCGACTGATTCGTACTAGGCAAATTCGTATCCGCCACTTCAGATTGCAATATAGAAACCTGGAAAATGCAAGTCCCAATCGAAGGATCATCAGTCACAATATTCCCCAACCCTTTCATATAACAAGTTCTCTCCACGTCCGATTTTTGTGCTTTTGCTTGAAAATAGTTATTAAAAGCATAACTAACTTTGGAATCGAAACTCAAATTACTACACGACCCTCCTGGAAGCATACTCGTACAATCCGAAGCATTACATGCAATGTCCTGTTCTTCACGTACCAAATTTAAATCTTTGGTGTCCCCATTGAACACACACCACCTTTTCGGCATCCGGATAATCCCTTTACCCATAGAAGGCCAAATATCTCTGTTTTTTCCAGAGAAATCAATTTTATACTTCGGCTGACCATTGAACCTATATATTCCCCAATGTCGTTGAAATGCACCCCATTTAAGACTTAATCTGTTTTCATCCGTCAAGCTATGTAAAAACACGTCTATTGGAGCCCCGGGAACCATGGGCGTTCCTTTGTTGCTCGTAACAAAGGGTAAAAATCCTTTGTAGAATCGATATGCATTGTCTATATTAGCACCCGGGTACCCATCCGTGGGCCACCCGATTTGCCCCACCTTGATTGTCATGTTTTCTCCACCGAGTCTGAAGCATGCCCAGTAAAAGGAATCGTAGAGAAACTCGAATGCATTATTGTAAGTTTTTCCATTTTCGTCCTCGACAACGAAGTCTGACTTGTTGTCCATGAAGGCAAACTCGGGGTGTAGTCCGGTTATTTGGACGTAGTGAATTGGGAATATGTTTATCATGAGGGGAGCATTGTTTTCTTTAAGGAATGTAATTGATTCTTGCATTCGGTCTTTGATGTCAGGACGAAACATTGCTTTGGATGGCATAGACAAAGTTGTGGGATCTAAAACGTCGGTGTAATGTGGGATTGTTACTTTGACTCTACGACCATAGCCGGCATCGTTGATTGCGTTTTGTACTAATTTTAAGACATACACGGCATTGTCGTAGGTTTCGTTTGCGAACGACGGTGAAAAGACTCCGTAACCAATGTTAACAGCTCTGCATATATAATAAAATTTATAAACACAGAGCAGAGCAGAGGATAATATTTTAATTTTTACATTTAGGTAAGTAGGTACCTTATATTGACATTAAGTTTAGTGTATGTACAAATTCTGTTTTTGACCCATCTTCGGGCAGCTTCGGTGGAATTGATGGTGGGCAGGTTGGCATTGGTGATGGAGACAGTGATGCTTATGTTGCTGTTAGAGAATGCTGTGAGGACATTTTCGGCAGGATGGAAGATCTTGGCTTCTCTAATACCATTCTGTAATAAAATATCCACCGCCATTGATGGGATAAATCTTTGCGACGTTTGCCTGCCCCAGCTGATTCCGACCTCCGCCACGCCGCCCTTGCTCTTGTACAAAAGAATTAATACAACAAAACAAGAAGAGAAAAATATATTCATCTTTATCATTATTAATTATTTATTTCTTTCAGTTAAAGAACAAGAAGAAGAAGAAGAATATAATGGAGAATTAATCAATATTTATGTAATTCTTATTTAGGAAATCTGACAGAAATTTAAATGCATGCAAAAATGGAAGGAGGAGCGAATTCTTGAATGACAGTGGGCATAATATGTGGACTCAGAGTTCAAATTTTCGATGCCCACCCAAATTTAACGCCAAATTCATACTTCTTTTTTGAAAAATAGATCATCTTAGCTTGCTTTGACCAAAAAAAAACAAAAAACAATTACAAAATAGCTGCTTTAAATTCTTAAACTAATTAATTAATGGCAATTTACATACCTGTTATTAATTTGCATAATATACCTCTATGTGATTTGAAAAATAATATTTTACTCCATATAATCTTATAAAAGTTTTACGCCGTCTTCTTGATATTTTTAAACTTAAAACAATATGAACTGACAAAACTACCCATTTTGTATGTGGCACTTACCATCTGCGTTATGATAAAAATGACACTTTATCTCCCTATGTTATGATAAATGTGACAATAGCCCCCGCATATTACGATAAATATTACACTTTACCACTTTTTTTTTGAAACAATTAATTACACTTTGCTACTCCTGGCTTCGGGAATGCACCAACAATCTCAAGCAACTCGGTCACCCTTTTTTCAGACCAAAAAAATGCAAGCAAGACTTCAACGAAATCATTGAAAAAAAAATTAAAAAAAAGCTTGCTTTAATTCTTCATAGGACATCATCATATTGTATTTACCTTCAACTTGATTTTTAACTAAATTTTGTAAGGAGCCCTACTCAAGTTAGTCAAAATCAAGTAATTTGTTATTTTTCATTTATCTTTCATTGTAATTTTAAAAGTTATCCAACGAGCTTTATACACTAACGATTATACATTGAAAGACAGTGAACGACAAAAACACCCCTTTGCTTTGTTTAACTCCAAAATAAACCCCTTGTATTATTTAAACTCTAAAAAAACCCTATGTGTTTGGTTTTAATTACCACAATTGATCCAAGTAGTATATACTTGAGTTTTTAAAAGGAGTAAATAAAACCCAATACATAGGGGTATTTTGTCATTTTGTCAAAAGTCAAAATCTACTTGGATCGAGTGTGGTAATTAAAAACCATACAGAAGGGGAGTTTTGGGAGTTAAAATAACTAAACATAAGAATTTTTCGGAAGTTAGACAAAGCATAAGGGATATTTTTGTCATTCACTCGGATTCCAGATACTATAAAACAACTATCATAGCTTAGAGAGTAACTACTCCAAGTTTAAGAAATATTTCCCATTTGCAAACAAACTCAAAAGCAAGGCAAAAGGCAGAGCAAAATATAGTATATGAAAGAAGTCGAGTCAAGTGACAAATAACCTAAGAGACCTGAGGTTCCAAGTTTGACAATTCATCCAAATTCTGCAATCAAGAAATCATTGTGATCCATAAAATTAATTAAATAGCTAGCGTAGAACATAAAAGAAATGAGGCATTCAGAGTATTGGTAAAATGTTATTGACATTAAACAATGACAATTGCCAAATTAAATTCATTTTGGCTAGAACAATCAATCCAAGAAAATAAAATTATTAGCAGACTATATATTCAGGTACATGATCATTCAATGCTTTGGTTCACCATCAAGAAAAGGCGAGACGACTAAACTCTGAATGTAGACATCAATTTCATACCAAAGTTACTTATCAATTTCATAAGAAGTCACATATATATATAAGAAGTGTAGTTCTATCGATTCCATACTTGGTTAAAGCTCGTTCTCAAATTAACATCAAACAAAGCTCTATCACTATCTTAATTCCGATAAGAAAATCAAACCAAA
Organism: Penstemon eatonii; assembly: GCA_038501285.1. Lineage (NCBI taxonomy): Eukaryota > Viridiplantae > Streptophyta > Magnoliopsida > Lamiales > Plantaginaceae > Penstemon > Penstemon eatonii. The sequence goes on from CM076710.1 coordinate 7,418,740, forward strand.
CTCGACAATACATCTTATTCCACTCGATTCATCTACACCAATAATTGGAAATATAAAAAGATCTTGTCCAATGAAAGGAAAATCCAAATATTTTTCTTAATAAAATTACACGAGAAGTAAATATGTTGCTACTCCCTACAGTTGAAGACCAAAGTGCGAATACACATTGCTTCCCTCAGAACGTCTTGTGGAGCAAACTGGATAAATCTCTGTCTATTTCCCAATGGTGGTGAAATATGGAGGAAAATTGGTTGCGAACCGCGTTCTTAGAATTGTGTGCATCTCAGATGCATTTCAGGAATTTTAACGGGCCGTGTTTGCAGATCTTTACGACTCTTTGTGACTTGCCAAATTGAACCCTCAACACTTTGCAAATTTATGAGAAACGAAGCATGTCCGTGGACAACAGTGCCAACTTAACCGATGATTTTGGATGCAACGGCAAGAAAAGTGTGTTCATGTCTAAGCATTTACATAAACATTGAAAAAACTTGTCTACTATTTCACTACAACTCCAAATTTCTTCATTCAACACAATTACAAAACAACTCTAATTCTAATTAATATTCCCTAGCTAATTAAAATCAAAACCAAAGGTAAAATCATGATACCCAAACCACCACAACCCCTTAATCTCTCTCCGCTATCCTTCTCTTCTTCCCCACCAGTAGGCATATTCGTATCCGCCACTTCAGATTCTAATTAATATAGAAACCTGAAAACTGCACGTACCAGTTGAAGGATCTTCTGTCACAATTTTCCCCAACCCTTTCATATAACAAGTTTCCTCCTCGTCTGATTTTTGTGCTTTCCCTTGGAAGTAGTTATTAAAAGCATAACTTACTTTGGAATCAAAACTCAAATTACTACACGACCCTCCTGAAACCAGACTCGTACAATCCGAAGCATTACATGCAAAGTCTTGTTCTTCGCGTACCAAATTTAAATCTTTGGTCTCCCCATTGAACACACACCACCTGTTCGGCATCCAAATAATCCCTTTACCTATAGTAGGCCAAATATCTCTCTTTTTTCCAGATAAATCAATTTTATACTTTGGCTCACCATTGAACCTATATATTCCCCAATGTCGTTGAAATGCACCCCATTTAAGACTTAATCTGTTTTCATCCGTCAAGCTATGTAAAAACACGTCTATTGAAGCCCCGGGAACCATGGACGTTCCTTTGTTGCTCGTAATAAAGGGTAAAAATTCTTTGTAGAATCGATATGCATTGTCGATACTAGCACCTGGGTACCCATCTGTGGGCCACCCGATTTGCCCCACCTTGATTGTCATGTTTTCTCTAACCACTTTGAAGCATGCCCAGTAAAAGGAATCGTAGAGGAACTCGAATGCGTTATTGTAAACTTTTCCATTTTCGTCCTCGACAACAAACTCTGATTTGTTGTCCATGAAGGCAAACTCGGGGTGTAGTCCGGTTATTTGGACGTAGTGAATTGGGTATAAGTTTACCATGAGGGGAGCATTGTTTTCTTTAAGGAATGTAATTGATTCTTTCATTCGGTCTTCAATGTCAGGACGAAACATTGCTTTGGATGGCATAGACAAAGTTTTGGGATCTAAAACGTCGGTGTAATGTGGGATTGTTGCTTTGATTTTATGACCATGGCCGGCATCGTTGAGTGCGTTTTGTACTAATTTTAAGACATCCACGGCGTTGTCGTAGGTTTCGTTTACGAACGTTGACGAAAAGACTCCGGAACCAATGTTAACAGCTCTGCACAAACAGAAGACTTACATATATCCATTGGTACTTTATGTAGGATTTATATATAACTAATTCGTGTTCGGGTAAGAATATTTTTGAATGAAATGCAAAAATTTCCCTTATGCTTTGTTTACTTAGGGAAAAATCTTATGTTAATTTTTATTATCAGAACCCTCCGGTGCTAATTTTTTATTAGGAAAAGAAAAACTTCAAAGCCAAAAATACAATAACCCCATGTTCTCTTAATTGTTTTGCTAATAAAAAAGGAACACATGGAGATTTTGCTGTTAAAAAGAAAATAAACATAGAGGTATTGGATTTATCAGATAAACAAAGCACAGGGGATTAGCTCAAATTTGTTTACCATATGTTGACATTATGTTTTCTGAATAGGCTGATTCTTTTGTCGACCCATTTTCGGGCAGTTTCGGTGGAATTTATGTCCTTAAGGGCGCCATTGGCGATGGAGACTGTGATGCTTATGTTGGTATTAGAGAATGCTGCGAGGACATTTGCGGCAGGATGGAAGAGCTTGGCTTCTCTAATACCATTTTGTAATAATATATCCACCGCCATTGATGGGAGCTGATTCCGACCTCCGCCTCGGCGCCCTGGCTGTTGTACAATAGAATTAATAATAATGCACATAAAACAAATGAAGAGAAACAAATATTCATCTTTGTCTTTATTAATGTTGTTTGATTAAAGAAGAAGAATGGAGAGTTAATTAATGTTTGAATTGTTATTTAGGAGAAAGTAAAATGCATGCATGTGTGATTTATGAGAGGCTTTTGAAATGGAAGGAGGAGCGAATTCTTGAACGACAGTGGTCATAAATAGAGTTCAAACTTTGGATGCCCACCCAAACTTAACGGGGTTCTTTTGTTTAATTTGCGAAAAGGGGTCAAAATTTGCGAAAAGGGGTCAAATTGAAAATTAAAATTTCAAACTCGATAATGAAATCAATGAGCTTTTATTAGGGGGAAAATGCATATTTAGTCACCCAAGTTTAACTCTAAACACACAATGGTCACTCAGTTTCATGACTAGTATATATAATCATTCAAACTTGAAATTAATAGCACCTTTCATCACCAACTAGATGGCAGCTGAAGATGAATCATGGTGGAGTTTTACAGCAATAAGAATCCAACAATACAGATTTTGTATGTGTCGGAGATAATGAGGTTGATCCTGATAATGAAGGCATAAATACAATTATAAGTAAGCAAAGAGATTTTGTTGGCAATTGATCTTTTTTTTGAGAAACAAACTTCTCTTATTTTATATGTGCAATGGCTATATTTTACAGCATTGTTAAAATGAATATTTTTGCATTTAATAATTAATGTTCTGACTTTAGTTAACTTGATTAATTTTCTTATGAATTTAATCTTTCAACTATGATGTCATTTCAGCTTATTTCTGTGCTTGTTCTTGCACTTGCAGGTGAACCAAAATATTGTTTCTACAATTTTTGGTTAAGTGTTTACACGAATTGAGTATCAATATCTCGGCTAGAAGAAAAGAAAGTGTTTAGAATAGCTTAGGTTTTCTTTTACTTGCAAGATTGTAGGTTCATATTTGGGAGCATATGTCAAGTTTTATTCACCCATTTTTTCTCAATTTTGTTCTTTTGTCATTTGCTAGGAATTGCTTGTTGCTGGTATCGCCCTCTAATACACATTTCGACACGTGTCCCGTGGAGGACACATGTCAACTTTTGTATAGTGATATTAGAGGGCGAGACCACCCTAGTATAAGAAGAAAAAAAAGAACCATTTGCGGAACATGTTGCAAGCTTGCAAAATTAAATTATGTAATCTATCGATTAACTGCAGTTAACTAAGTGATGAATGATGCTATTAATAACATGAGTGACTATATACTATTTATGAAACTTGATTGACCTCTTTATGTTTGGAGTTAAACTTGGGGAACTAAATATGCATTTTTTTATATTAATTATTCGAAATTGAAACTTTGGATCCCCACCAAAACTTTAACTGGAAATTCCTGGTTCTTTTGTTTAATTCGCAAAAGTGAGTCAAGTTAAAAACTAAGATTTCAAACTCGATAATGAAATCAACACGATGACAAAATCATTATATGTGATATCAAGTTACTCGAGCTAAACTCGTTTTTACACAATCAAAGCTAGTTCTAGCCTAAAGATTCAATAATAAAATCAGTGTATATAATATAAAGTTACTTCAGCTCAATTCGTTTATGACTCAATTAAAGCTCGTACAAACATAATCAAAACAAATTTAAATACAAATTCAAGCTCAATAACTAAATCAAACCTTACTCAAACAAATATTTAGATTTTAAACCCCTATACGTTACGAAGCTATTAGGGATTTTGTGATAATGTTATCACCTCTCAAATTTTATTTTATATTTTGATAAAAACAAATCTTCATGTAACTAAGGGTAAACCGGAAAAGTGTGAACAAGGTAAGCCCCATCACAAAAACAGACAACGAAGAAAATTAAAAGGAACAACATTAGTTCAGAAGCAAGTCAAAGATCAAGCGACTAGACTATGGGCGACCCGGTTAGCGTTTGGGTGGGCGGGCGGGCACATCTCCTCTCAAATTCAATTCCACAAAGAATAAACCCATAGGTTCAGAGTTCATACACCACAAAAATTAGAAGGCTCTCCATAACTAATATACATGGCCTAACACAAGTCCATATAACATGTTTTCTTACTATTAATGGTTAACAGTTTCTTGTTTGTGGACTTACATATTACATACATTGATCTCGAGGATACATCAAACAAGATCTATATGCATAAAAAATATACACAACCTCCTCCCCTTTCAGATTTCCTGACTTTTGCAATTTATCCTTTGATATATTCATTCTAAATGACAGATAGTTATAATGGTTAGTTCCTCAAAGATCAATTAGAGTAGTAATTTGCAATATCTTATCTAATTAGTACATATTAGCATGAATTCCGGATGCTATTAAACAACAATCATAGCTTAGATATATAGTTACTACTCTAAGTTTAAGAATTATTGCCTATTTTACTATAGTTTCATTGAAATTCTTCCATTTGCAAACAAACTCAAAAGGCAATGCAGAATAAAGTTTATGTGAGACATAATGCCAAGCACTCCAACCTATGAAAGAAATCGAGACAAGTGACAAAATAACTTAGAGAAGTAAGGTTCAAAGTTTGACAACTATCGCTCATTGTGATTCTTCCAAATTCTTGCAACTACCCCTCAAAGCAATGTGATTTACAAGTTACGATACTTGGTACTATCTATGAACACAAAATCAAGAAGTCATTAGTGAAATTAAACAATGTTGATCGATAAAATGGCAGCACAAAGTAGAGAAGAAATGAGCATTACAACAAAATCAAGAAATCATTACTGAAATTAACAATGCTGATCGATAAAATGGCACAAAGTAGACAAGAAATAAGCATTACAACAGAATCAAGAAGTCATTACTGAAATTAAACAATGTTAATCGATAGAATGGCACAAAGTAGACAAGAAATGAGCATTACAAGCATTCAATGTATTGGTAAAATGTTCATCATGCCATTTTAAAGTCATTGGCTCGAACAATCAATCCCGAAAAATAAAATTACTAGCAGCAAACTATTCAGCAAGATTCAATACTCTGGTTCACCATCAAGTAAAGGTGAGACTAAACTCTGAATGTAGACATCAATTTCATGAAACTCACCAAAGTTACGTATCACTGTATGCCTAAACAAATTGGTTTTCGCATCATAAATTATGACGTTCGATCCACAAACAAACAAAACTTCACCATCTAGTGTCATCCACAAGGGTTTAGGTATTGTGTATGGACCTCTCCTCCATGGATCACTTAGATAAGGAATAGACATCACTTTATCCCAAGACTCTTTCACCCCATACTCCTTCATAATCCAAACATCTGTACGAGTTTTTGGGTAATCGTAAAGCATACAAAGAAACTCCCCAATCACTCCCATTGCTGAATACAAGCCATCCTCCACACAACTTGGTTGTTCTACCACTCCAAGTACCTCACTCCCTAAATCGAAAGACACAATATCCAATTTATATTTGGTGTCAACATTCTTTACCCAATGAAGCTTCCCACTTGCAAACTTCCCAGCTCCATCAAACATAGAATTAATCTTAAAATCCTTCAACCTCTTCCAAGAATTAGTCTTCAAACTATAAATTTTCACGATAGCCTCGTATCTACCTTCGATCCAGAACACGGATAAAACCCCCAAAACCTTATAATCATCATTTAACTCGTCAAAACCAAACCCGTATTTCGTAACATGACCCAATGTCAGTAAAGCATCGATATCAGGCAATTTCTTAGACTTTTTCGTAGATGGGTTCCACAAGAAAAAATGTTTCCTGTTTACGACTATACAACATAAACCATTACAGCAACCCACGACACAAACTGAATCTTTCGGATCATTCATCGGATACTCAGAGTTAATTGACTCTGTAATGGGTTCGTACAGCAACGAATTGATAGAACAGTGTTTGAGGTTATAAAGCGGATTCGAGAAGGTGGAAATGATGCTGTGGTGAGTGAAATTCGGGTTCTTTTTTGAATTTTGGAGGTGGGATTCGATGAAGGGTTTGCTGGAGATTAAAGAATACCATGATTTGGAAACGCACCTGAATTTCAAGAGGGATTTGACGGGGAGTCTTGACAAGATTTCTGCGATTATATCTTCGGAGAGATTGACGATTTTCCCAGAAACGTTAGGGTTTTGGATTTTGTTGCTCTCCATTGCTCTTTTGGTTTCGGCTTCTGTAACATTTCGTTTTGTCCAAATAATCATATACGAGTTTCCTCAAAAAAAAAATCATATACGAGGAGGACCTGATTTTTTTTTAGCAAGAGACAAAAACACCCCTGCGCTTTGTCTAACTCCCAAAAAATTTACTATGTTATTTTAATTCCCAAAATCTTCCATGTATTTGGTTTTAAATATCACACTCAATCCAAGTATAATTTTACTTTTGATAAAATGACAAGATTATCCCTATGTGTTTGTTTTTTTTTAAATTTATTTATTCTTTTTGAAAAATTGTATATACTACTTGGGTCGAGTGTGGTATTTAACACAGGGGGGTTTTGGGGATTTAAAATGACACATGGGGTTTTTTTTGGGAGTTAGATAAAGCATAGGAGTGTTTTTAACTTTCGATGTCAAGGGTAAAATGGTTACATCAAAAGCAAAATGTGAACAAACACTTGCAATTTTGAAGTTTCAAACACACTCTTTTTTATAAGGGGGTGTATTTGTCACTTACTTGAGATCACATGAGGGTTTTGGAAGTTAACATAACAAAGGGGATTCTTTCGGAGTTAAACAAAGCATAGAGGATATTTTTATCTTTTGCTCGATTTTTTTCCTTTTTTTGGGATATAAATGACATTAATTACCCCCTTAAAGTTACCAATTTTAGTTGAAAATATATCAATAATTAGTTCTAATTTACTGAAAAAAGTTCAATCACTTGTTACTTTTCTGAATTAGATATTTTTGTCGTTTAGATTATGCCAAAAAATGACGGGGAAAATGATTAATTGTCACTTTTAGATGCCAATTAGGGTTAAAATATACTTTCACCCAAAAATCACGAGAAAACGTAATTTTTTTGTTTCTCAAGGGTTTAATCCCTTTCGAGGCACGTCAGACACATAAATTGGGAGCCTCTCCCAACAGGAATTCGAACATGAGTCCGCCACTTTGTAGTGACTAGTCCCTTCCACTAGACCAATCACCTGTTGGTACGAGAAAACGTAAATGAATACGATCATTTACTATTATTTTTATTTCCCTCCAAATTAGATATTACTCACTAAAATAGCAATCACACGTTTTTCTTATCCCATAACCATAACAATCAAACTTTATTATTTGTGTTATATTACATGGATATTTTTATTGAGTAAAGCATTTTCTCAAATGAAATATTCAATAGTATAATATTCCTAACTCAATTGTTTTTTTTTTTTTTTTTGGTGGTACAAATGGAGAGTTAAAGTTATAGTCATTACCAAGTTTATCCCTATTTTGTGTTTTTCTTTGAGTTTTTTTGAATTTTCTCTAAAAACACCTCTTGATGTGTTTTTAAAAAATAAGTAAATTATTTAATATTATTCTGAGATGTTTGTCAAAAGAACATATTTTCAAGGATTTTTTTTCTATAAATGCATTTTCAGATAGTGAGTGGTAAAAAAAACATGCTCTAAAATTTTAAGATTGTTGGTTTGTAGTGTATTAGTATACCAAATATTTAAAATCAATTAAATTGCTAAGATTGATGTATTTATTTTGCAAGAAGTTAAAAACATTATTTATAACATTAACATGATTAAAGAAAACCCAAATAAGTAAATGAGGACTCAGGACAAACATTGTATACTACCTTCTCCCCTAATGAATATTGCTTAACAATTTGTTATATTTTTCACATTTTTCAAATATAACTATATCAAATTAAAAAATGCTGATAGTATATTTTTTATGATTCCATCCTCCCAATTAAATATAAAATTGTTATCAACTGTAGGGTATTTGATTGAATTACCTAAACTATCTTGATTGTTCTTGAATTAGTACCAATTAGCAGATGTTACCTTTGACATGATAAGTTGAAATGCCTGAATAAATCGAAAAAGTATATGTTCGAAAGTGAGACCAAAAATCTTTTATCCTATAAATGGAAACTCTCTGTACAATCGAAAATAGTGCATGATAAAGGGTACGTAAAATCGATTCAGGATATACAAAACTTATTTGCTTATCAACAAACAACTTTGAGAGGCAAATGAGATTGAACAATTCGTCACTGTTAAATAAATCTCATGTTATTCTACAATACGCGCTTGAATCTCTACTTACAAGTGTCATTTTGTTTTTGATTCGCAACCAAAAGAAGAAACTCGGAGCAAATCAAAATGCAGATCCACTACTACTGTTTCTGCTCTTTCTAAGCATCACGTCTTTAGCTTCGTTTATTTTAGAAGCAAGATAGTGACTACCACCAGCATCCGGGTGGTTTGCAACCATCACCCTCCTGTGTGCTTCTTTCACTTTATCCGGAGTCGCATTTTCCCTAACAAACAATTTTAAATTTAGTATATATTGCTTAAGCTTAAGGTTAATTTGCAACATCTCAAAGATTCAATTCATGAATTACTTCTACATCAAACCAAAGATAACCCAGATCTACACGTAGAAATCCAACCATTAGGTTCATCAATTTCTCATTCATTTTAGCAAAACACTAATCATGATCTTGTCAATAAGATAATATTTACTAAGAAGGATACCACTAAGAGAAAGCTTAATGTTAAATGTGTGATTAGAATCTTCACAATAGTCTCTAAAAAAGGTTGTGCTTACCTAACGCCAAGGATAAGGGCAGCTTCTCTTCTTGTCATTGTTTTCTGAAAACCACCTTCGTAAAATTTACGCGACCTAGGTGTAGGTGGTCGTGTCTTAAAAGCATGCCAAGCCTGGATCCCGTATTTACCAGCAAGAGCTGCAGCAGCTACTGCAATCCCCGCAAGAAATGGTGTAGCCTGATACAAACACACATACATACATACATATGTTTTAAATGCAATTAAGTATATGCTACTAACTGGGAAACAATACCACAATCAAATTTTTCATATGTTTCTCCGAACACGATCTAAACAAAAATTTGGAGTAGTTTCTGCTTCACCATGTTTCTTTATATTATAAAATTTTCCAGATGTTTCCAGAATTTTTATGAAAAAATCCCCAAAAAGTTCTAATATGCTAAAATTATTACATTATCACAAATTCACTCCACATTTACATACATATCAAACTATAATAGCCTAAATGCCATTTGTAATAACAACATTCCACATTTCAGTGGAGGAGCACTGCCCCAAGATAACTCTGTAGAAGATGATCATATTTGTCTAAATTTTATAGTGTTTTTATTACCTCTATATACTGGCCGTGGAATAATTTTTTTTTTTTTTATTATTAATAACAACAAAACCAAGATAATTCTATAAAAAGCGATATCATCTTTTACATTATTTTACCAGTAAATTTGTTCATCATACTTAAATTCACAATTGCATCCCCGAACACATAAAAAAATGACCTAGCCAAAAACATAAAATAAAATAAATACTGGAAAGTGTAATGAACCTTAAACCCAGCTCAAATTCGCAAAAAATTGAAGGGAAGAAGCTACAAAAACAAGTGCTTACCATTTGAGAACTTCCGAACCCAAGATTGGGCGTCTTTTGTTTGCATCAAGATTTCGTCTTGGTAATTATTTCTGGAAGATTCTGCTTTGGTTATGAGCTTTTCCTTTTCGTCCTTCGCCTTCCTTTGTTTCTCTCTTTTTATGTTGGTAAATTATTCATTACTCACTATCTTATTTATTTAACAGCATTCTGAATTACAGTAAGTAGGGATTATATAAGAATATAAAATTCATTTTAATTATTTTAACATTTCCAATTTCAAGTAAAAAAGGATTGAATTACATCTACTGCTCCGAACTTTACACTATTTATATCCACCTCCCCTGACCTTTACAAAATATATAAATGCTTGTCAAAGTTCGGGAGAAGTGGATATAATTATCCTTGATAAAAAAAAATAAAAAAAAAGGTTGTCACATCATCATGGATGATAAAAAAATATTGTTTAGTTTTAATTGAATTTTTAAAAATGAAATAAATAGTGGTTTATTTTTAGAAAGTAGTAGAATTTTTTTTTTTAGATTATGTAGAAAAATATTGTAAGAAATATGTTAGTTTATGTTAGTGAAAGACGTAATGTAAGTTATATTTTACTCTAATTAAAGTAAAGTTTAAGTTTTATTTCGATATAAAAAACTTTTTAAAGATCAAATTAGTTGTGAATATTAAGACTTTTCTAAGGTTAATACCACTTGTGTTGAGAATTCATTAGGTCTCTCTTTAATTATCATTAGATTAAAATTATTTTGATCTTAACCATTAAATATTTTAAATGGCAACCTGTACAATAGGTTGTTGTACTTTATACATTTTCAATCTTTAAAAATTTTAAAATACTAAAATTACCAGGACATCCTTCAATTGAAAAAACTTCTAATCACCCTTCATCCCGACAACCCACTTTTCCGTCTCTTCCCATCCCCAATCACCCATTGTCCTTATATTCAGTTATATATATAATAATTTTGTATTAACCATACTTATATTTATTTATCTTTTAATTTATAATGATCAGAGTACTTTGTTTTGGTTATCATAAAGTGAAATTTACGTATACAAATTTTAGTAATTTATTTATTCTAATAAATTAAAATTGCTTTAAAATTAATTTTGCTTTAATGTCCGGATTAAATTGATTTATCGTAGAAGTCTTATGACTCAATTGATATTAAATTGGACTTGATAGAATAAATATTTAATAATTGGAATTGAATATATGATTTTTTCAAAATTTTCACTATTTGCAAAAATAACCCTCTTCTCCCCTACTCCACCCACCCGCCCGCCATCCCCAATTCACCACAGTTTCTCCTCCCCTCCACCAGTAGGAATTAAATCTAGTGTTCTTTAATATATCAATAATAGTAGTAAATTCTAAATTATGCATAACAGTTGTTTGATCAAAGCATTTTCATACCTGAATAACTCCACCTGGTGGAGATAGGTCACGGCCACAACCTCCGGCGATTTGGTGGGGTGGGTGGGGGTGACATGGTGGGTAAAGTTTATTTCGTATTTTTTTTCCTTTTCTTTTTAGGAATATTATAAGTATATATAATCCATGGGTTTTTTAGTCTTAAATTTAATATTTTATTAACCTTTAATTCAAGTAGCAGGTAATATTATATCCAAGTGTCACAAGTTTAAGTTAGACCTGATGCCAAATACTACAAAGGAGAACTAACCCCAGAAAAACCCAACTTATATTATAGTTTTTTCTTTCAGTAAAGAAAAAACAGTTATTTGGTTTAGCTTTTTAGAGTGCAATGAAATTCTAAAAGTGAGATTAACAGAGTCCCAGAGCATATCTCAAGTCATTCTAAATAAAATATGAAAATGTTGAAGGCCTTGATTATTTGATGTTTGAGTTTTGAGAGTGGTTTGAGAAATAAAGTAGATGATTTTTTTTTTACGAGTTAAGTTTTAGGTGTAAGACTTTATGTCAAATCATGTTTGTTATGTGAGATAAGTTGTATAAGAATTTGATTATTTTATGTCAAATCATACTAGAGTTTATATAAAGGTTTTTTAAAAATAAAGAAATTATTTTTTGTTTGACATTTAAGAGAATAGTTTGACAAAATTGACAGCTAATAAATTTATGTCAAAAAGCTTTCTTCAAACACAAAATAATTTTGAAAAAAGTCAAACATACATACCTAGAATATTTCATTTCTTTGGTGGGAATCTGTTGACGGTTGACAAAATGTTAAAACGAAAATTGCTTTGAGCGCTCTTGAAAGATAAAAGATGAAGACACCTTGTTCTTTTCTCTCACAAGTCCATTCAGGTCCTTTTAAGACACAATCACATTAAATAAATACATGTAGGGTTTTTTGCACCTTGAAACCCGAATCATGAGAAATATTGCACATTTGAAACACAAAAATAAAACATGAGGAAATCAGCAACTTACACCTTCTAGTATTTTTTTAAGGATAATATAGGTAATTCATTTTGAATTTTCAGCACTTTGCACCCCCAAACCAAGAGATGGTCAACTATGTCGGAAAAAAACGATGGATGCAAGTTCTTGAGTTTTTCTTAAATCGAGGGTGTTAAGTGTTTATTTTATGTTTTAAGGGTGCAAAATACCGATTTCTTATGTTTCAGGGATGCAAATCGATGGGTTTTTTCTTAATTCAAGAGTGTTAAGTGCTAATTTTATGTTTTAGGGGTGCAATGTGCTAAAAATTCAAAATGAATTATCTAATTTGTCCCTAGAAAAATACTAGAGGGTGCAAGTTGCTGAATTTTTTGTAATTCGAGAGTGTTAAGTGCTATTTCTGTGTTTCAAGGGTGCAAAAGTGCCTATTTTTCATGTTTTGAGGGTGCAAAGTGAATTTGAATAATATATACTTACTAGAGTGGACGAAATATATAGTAGCTAAAGGATTAAATAAGAAATTTGGCTTGCTAGCTTTCTTTCTTCATAATGTAATCTTCCAAGTTCACCAATTTGGCTATACCAATTTCAACATGCTTAAGCAAATTTAACAAATACACAAACTCATATCCAATGACTTCGTCACAATACATCACAACATACAATCAGTGGAAGAGTGAAACTTTTCAAACCATTTAAGTTAGACAATGCACACAAGACAATGGCAACAAAGAACCAAACCAACTCGAAGAAACACAAAATCCAAGTTCTCATCCCTTACGTGTTCATGTCCTTAATCGGACTAATATCAATTTTTGGTGGGCCCGAATGCCTTCGTAACCCAGCCGGAGAACCTGAAAACGACAACCGTTTCTTCGCAGAACCACCCGACACTTTCTCAGGAGTTCCAACTTTTTCCAATCCCAATGGACTAGGTAACCGAGACTTAGCCCGTGCAGACTCAGTCGAAGCCAAGTAACCCGGGATTGCCGGCGAGCTCGAAAAGCTCTCGTCATCTCTCGCAGAAGAACCTGCAATGCTGTGCCTTCTACACCTTTCCGATTGAATACTGTTTATGCTCCTCGATTCATCGTCTGTGCCCGCGGTTCCTCTTGGACTCGGTGGCCTTAATCTTGAACCTTTTGAATTTGGAGTTGAGGGTGATTGCCTACTTGGAGGTCGACTATGTTTTTGGCCCGTGGGGGAGTGTAATTTGACGGACTGAGAGCGGCTTGTGGTGCTCCGAATAGATATACGGTCACTGTTGTTTAAGTCTTTGTCGAATGCACTTCCGTTATCCCATGGTCGGGCGGCCATCCATCGCTCTAACCAACTCCAACCCCAACGAGGATTGTTTGGATCCATAAATGTCTGGTCTGCAGTGTTTGACGTGGTCCTCCATGTTTGCTGAAAATACATTAACACCCTCGTTCTTATGAATTCTGAGGTTATGTAACCAAACATATTATGGTAAAGATATTTTGTTTTGTGCCTCTTATCTTGCTTTTGATTCCAACAAAAGTTGTCATGAGAACTTTCTTGATAGCTGCAAAAATTACCTGATGTGAATATGCATAAGCCAATGCTCGTTCCCTTCTCAAAGCAGCTTCTTGCTTATACTGAAGATTTGCTTCAACTTGTTCCTTAGACTGAACACTATCATCCCAGTTCGAGCCAATCTATTGTCATAAATCGGTAAATCTTAGCCCAAAGTTCCTAAATAACAAAATGTGAAAAATGTTCTTTTGCAAGAATATACATTAAGGCACAGTAGCTTATAAATCTATATTCGTTTTAGGGAAAGGATCATGATTATGGTCTTTGAGTGGATAATTTCTTAACTATTACTCTTCAATAGATTTAAACTAATTATGCCCAGAAGGTCTCTTACGGATGCTGCTCTTGATTTTTCGAGCTCCTTTTCATGTTTCTGCTGGATTTGTCTCTGAATAGCTGAGTTTTCCTCAGACATTCTTATCCTCCTCGCACGTATCTCAGATTGAATGCGAGACAGTGTCTGCATGCATTTTAAGCTGCTGGCTGCTTGACGTTTCACAGATTGCCCACCGATCAATGTTTTTAGCCTCACAAGACCTCTCAATGCCCTTAATGCTCTCCTTGCCTAAAATTAAATATGAAAAAACAACAATAAATAGTTGTCTAAACAAATGCACATTCACAGGAATTCTTTTTCTCGAAGATCGAAAACCAAATACCTAACTATGGAATCTTCCAAATGCATCGTACAAAACAACTAAAAAGCTATTATAAAAATGAATGAATTAAACTTTTTCTTGATGTTTAAGACTAAAAACTTACCATGAATCCACGAAAAACTGCTTGAATCTTGGTAGCAGCTATGTCTTCCTTAGTTTTACCCGTATTATGAGTCGCAACTGTGAGCCGAACAACCTCTGCAGCAGCATGAGCGGCAGCAACTGCGGCTTCAGCAGCCACAGCAGTTGCAAGAGCAACAGAATAAGCATGCCTATTCTGTTCATTCTCGGCTTCAATCAACTTCACCTCATTTGTAGGAGGAGGATTGGCTGCAGGAACCACCACTGCATTTTCCGCCTCCGAAGAATCCAAATCTATGCTCCTTTGCTTTGGAAACCATCTTCCTGATTTACGGTTTTTCTAATAATAGAAAGAAAAAAAAAATGGAACTATCTATTAACATCTTCAAATTTCAACAAAAAGGAATTTGTGAAATTAACTAAATTATATCACTACCTTTTCGCGATTCAGTTTTGATTCACAACTAAAGGCTTTCCTCACTGCAGAAAACCATCCCCCTCTTTTACCCATTTCTGATTGAAAGAATTGGGAGAACAGAAAACAGTCACTACTTGGAGTAATTAACTAATCTTTCATCTAAAAGAAATAAAAAATAAAAAAGAGCAACTTTATATCTTGTGTACCATTTACAGATAATTTGTCAACTAATAGCTTTATGTTCTTAAGAAAGATAAAATATTTTCTCTGACCATGTAAAAATTAGTACTTACACATCAATGTTGAACAGATCTATCTGAATGCTCCTACTAGTCAAATATATTGTCACCAACAAAAAAAATAAAATAAAAAAAGAAGAAGAAGAAGAAGGAAATGGAAATCCACAAGAAAACTTCAAATTAAATTTACTGCATCATTCAGGAAAATAAAAAATTTCTTGAACACAAAAATATTGAATCAACCAACATATTCTTAAAAATACCCACAATTTGAAAATGCTAGAAAACGAAATACTACAAGGAACCCACCTCATTCACCAAAAAAATCCCCAAAAATAAATGAAGCAGAAAAGAAAGAAGGCAGCAAATAATACCTGAAAAGTAAAAAGTAAATCTTCAATGCATTTCTTGACCATACGCAAAAAATATTTCCTTTTTTCTTCTTGTTGATAAATAAAATCCCCCCTCCAATTAAAGCAACATAAACATCATATGGGGTTTTAAGATTTGCACGAGTTTCGTGTGGAGAGAGGGGGAAGAAAGGGGGTGCAGTTGTTAAATTAATGTGGTTATTGTTTAAGGAAACTTTAAAAACAAACGTTAAGAAATGTGAGTTGAAGACAAGAATAACGGACAAGGGTATTTTAGGTATTTTGGCAAAGACAACGTCCTCCCGGGGGCAACGAGGTTGGGAGCCTAGGGGCTTGTTCACTGTGGGGCCATGGAAGAATGGGCCTAGAGAGGTGCTGGGCCTACAACTGATTCTGACATTAATTTCCGTTTTTCACCTTTTGAGTTTTGGGGTAATAATGTTTGGATTAAGATTCATTTTCGAGGTATGATACAATCAGTTAATTATTAGAAAATTCAACAACTTTCTAAAGATTTATTAGATATTTAAAACATTGATCAAAGAAAAATATTGAATGTAAACTACTTTATAAGTTTATTGGATTGACTCAGGAATAAAATTATGATATCTTCTATATTCAATGAATATATGAATATATTGATCTAAAATAAAATTAAAATTTTGAGATAATTTTATAATGTCATATTTTTATTTTTTTGAGTCACACCCAAATAAAAATTGTTATGTAATTTTCTATCTTTTGGTATTTCAGTAAGTGTTAGACATTGTTATATCTTGATGTAATATATATACTACTCTATTATTAAATAATAGCTCACAAATAGTTTTCTTAAATTAATAAATGTTGAATTAAATTTGTGCGGTCAAACATTGTCGAAATGAGAAAAGTGTGAATTCCAACTTTTCCGATGTATTTATCAAACTCTATTACATAAAATAATCAATTAATTAATACAAGAACCCACAATTTACAACTATAGTAGGAGTAATATAACTTTCTATGTTATTTTTTTAATAATTGAACCCAATACTTTGCAATTTTGTGGACTTCAACATTATTAGTGTGGTTAACTTTACCAGTTTGATCGATAACATTTACTTAAACTGAAAAATAAACAATAATAACGGATTAATGGGTCATTTTTTTAATTATCGCCATATAATTATATATAGGGCTGTCAATGGGGGCGGATTTCAATTCGGATCCGATTTGAATCCGGTCCGATTTATTAGGATAATTGTCCGATTAGTAATCCGATGGACCTGATCCGATTAAGAAGATCCGTAATCCGAATTATATGGAGCGAATATGGATCTAGGCTGATCCGATCCGTTACATATCCATATCCGATATATATTACTATATCTTGTTTATATATTATGTATTTAAATAAAAATAAAAATAAAACTATCTATGTTCCACTAAAATCTTTTACTATATTAAAAATAATTTCAAAAAGAAATGCATAAGAGACGTTGGTGGACTGACCAGATAACTAATTGGGTCTACAACATATTAATTTAAACTATTTAATAAGAAAAATCAAACCATAACCATTCATCCTTCTATTTTTATCTTCTCTTCCATTTCTCAATATTGAGTTTTCTTCTTCTTTGTCCCAGTTTATATCTTTTTTACTTATATTTTTGTATATTCTTTTGTTCTAATTTTTATCGTTTATATTTGTCCATCATATTCCATCTTCTACAATTTTTAGGCAATAGTTTTGATGAAGTAAGTAAAATTTTACATTTTTAATTCATGATGGTGGAATCTGCAAGTGATTTGGAGGAAAACGGAAAAAAAAATTAGCTTGCTAAATGGATCCGGATAATTTATCCGGATCCGAAATATCCGCCAGATTCGGATCCGATTGCTAATATTTCAGATCCGAGCGGATCCGAATCCGGATAGAAGAAATGGAAACCGGACTCGGATCCGGATCTGCCCTGATCCGGTCCGAGTCCGACCCATTGATAACCCTAATTATATATACCATTTATATCAACCCATATCAGAGAATAGATTGATCATCAATTCAATATAACCCATTAATTTTAATCATGTAAAGATTCATAAATTTTATTGAATTTCTTTGAAATTATGATTAATTTATACTCCTATATACCTATATTGCAATGCTGATCATTTGAAAGAATCATTGTATCACGTGACTATGGATTACACTATTGCAAGTAGTGGTACATATTGGAAAAAGCATTTGACCAAGTCAACCACAGAAAGTACATAACATTTTAGTGTATGTCTGCTCATCTAAAAAATAAGATTGGAGGCAACTATTTTTAAATTGGAAAAACACAAAAGGCCAATTTAATTGTCAGAACAAATTTAATCTCATAAAAAAGAAGATTATAATTCACATATTCACTTTGCAGTCAGACATTATAGTATTGATTTCCTTGCAATAATATCTGCCCTTGTGATTCAGAAACAATAGAATTTAAGACAGTGGCATGTTTGGTTCGCAGTATTTATGTCTCCCATGTTAGATGTTACTAACTTTTTATTTTTATTTTTTATCTTTCAATGTATTTTTTCTTCAATTTTGAATTTGGTAAAAAAAAAATTGATTTTTTAGGTGACATTGTTGAAAATCTAAATGATAAAACATCGATATGAATTACAAAGACTTTCACCCAATATTATATCCGTCGATATTGTTTACGCATTTATGTCATCTGAATTTTATAAGTTGCTCAATAATAGGCTTTCATGATCAATTAAGATTAACATTCATGTTTTTAAAGGTTTATTTATGTTATCAATTTATTTGTTCCAAAATATAACTACTTGGTAAATAGTCAAAAAGCCTTTCTAAAAGGATATTCTTTTTTACTAAATGAAGAGCAAATAAATTGCAGGTTATCAACTTATCATCAATTATTAAAGGCAAGTATCATTTTTTTTTTTTCATAAAAAAGGAGAAAATGGCAAGTATCATTTTGGGTTAGTAGTTTCTTTTCTCTACAGAGGACAAAAGTCTGATGTTGGGGTTGGTACTGTAAATGTCGGCATGTTTTGTTGGTTAACTTCCATTCTGAACTTCACATCAAATCTCACCGTTACCTCACCTCACACTCTCCAATTAATTTTGTGCCCTCTGTACGTCCCTGTTTTCTTTTTGAATTTTTTATTGTCAAAATTGCAAAATTCGTCCCAAATTAATCATTGATTTTGAATTTTCGTCCCAAATTATTTAATTTGGCGAATTTCATCCCATAACTTAATATTTTTTTGGAATATCGTCCCACCATAATTATAAGACGGAATTGCGCATTTGCCGATGAATTATCACATGACTGCTTAAGTGTCATGACATGGTAAATTTTAACATGAATATTATATAATATTGAAGAGTTCGTCTCAAATTAATTACAAGATTAAACGTCATTTTCATTAAATTAAAAATTTAATATTGGGACTAAATTCATACAAAATGGTAAATTATGGGACGAAATTTGGCGAGTTAATATAGTTTGGGACGAAAAATCAAAATTAGTAATCAGTTTGGGACGATATTCCAAAATAATATTAAATTACGGGACGAAATTCGCCAAGTTAAATAGTTCGGGACGAAAATCCAAAATCAGTAATTAGTTTGGGACGTTTTCTGCAATTTTACCTTTTTTATTTGATGCATAATAGTTTAAGATAAAATTAAAAAGTTACTCTCTCCATATTTTTAATTTTATTCATATTTACTTGTTCAATGTCTCAATACAGGACTCATTTTTTCTAATATAAAATTATTTTTCTCAGAATTATTATTTCACATATAATATTGATTTGATACCATTAATTTCCTATGACTACTTTTGAAGACATAAGAGCAAAAATGCACAAAAGTTACACATTTTTTACTCTTAGGTAAAACTCCGTACTAAAATTCAATGGAGCATAACCAATTTTCCTAGAAACAATCTTATGTAAGTGCAATGTATCTCGTTCATTGTATCTTAAAATGGTGGCTTTTTTATCCTTTGGGCAAGATACAAGGACAGAGACATACAAATCGTGACATGGAATTTTACATGAAATAATGAAAATTTATTTAAGTGAGGATTGTTCAAAACCTTATATTTAGAAGTTAATCTTATTATCTAATTTATATGAGCCATTTTTTAGTCTCAATACTTTAGGCAACTTTTATCGAATATGGTCCTCTCCGTGTAATGGAAAAATAACATTATGATGCAATACCTTGATCACATGATGGTATGTGAAATGCAAATTTACATCAGTGTATGTTTTGATTTGAGTTATCCGTGGATTTTAAAATCATTTTTATATGGGTTAAAATATGGTGGAGTGAATTTTAAATTCACATATTAACATGTAATGAATTTGATGCACCACATGTATGTAATTAATAACATGATAAGCTATGAATAAGATAGTAATTACAACAGTGGAATGAAGCTGACCTAATTAAGTTTATCCAATTTTAGAATATAACTCACTTCTCTTATCATTGGGAGTTGAACAAATATTGCCGTATCTTAAAAGGCACTCAAACTTAAAAGTCAAAAGTCTATTATGCCGCCATTTTTGATTGCGCATATGTAGACAATTTCCAAATGTTTATGCGTTGTTTGGTAGGAAGAGATGAAATGTATCAAGGTAAATGGAATAAGAATGGAGAGTCCTTAATAGAAAAAGAAAAAAAGAAAGAATGGGAAGTAAATGCATTTTTCTTTACCTAGATTGGAAAATATTGGCAAATGTGGGAGGGTATATAAACTCTATGGAGAGGAGAGAAGAAAATACAATATTTTCTTATGTATGGTAATTATTTTGATAATGTTTTTGAATTGAAGCTTAATCGGATCACAACATTTTATGTCACTTCGAGAAAGGGCCAAGCTATGCTCGGGCTAAGTTTGTTGGGTTTTTTCCAATTATAGTGGGGCTCAACCCATTCAAACAACCAAAAGAAAAAGGGTTTTAGTAGTTGTTACGTAATACAGCTACTTGGATATAAAAATTGGCATAAGCCCTCCATGGGCAGCCGCAATAGTCATGAGAGAGAACATAATTGTTAGGCAAATTGATTAAGAGTAGAAAATAGGTGAGAACTATTGAGATTTATTTTGGGGTTTGTGAAAGAGATCGATGTATTATAAGTAATTGGTTTCGTCTCGGATTCAATCAGATATTCTTCACAAAGTCTTCAATCGTCCAATTGGTTCGGGTTTTTATTCTTGCTTTTTAATTTGGTGATTTATTTATTTTTCTGTGTTATTCAAGTTAGTGACTTGAGGTTTTTCCACCTTGTTGATGAGATTATTAATATTGTGATCCAAGAGTGTTCTCTTGAGGATTTGGTTAGCCCCTAGTGGTTTTAGGGAGGATTGTGTAAACCCATTATCATTATAGTGGTTGAATTGAATCGATTTTCGATTTCGCAATTTTTTTCCCTGTTTGATTTCCACGTAAAATTGTCATGTGCATATTTACTTTTCTCGCACCTTAATTCTTGTTTAGTTCAGTGAATTAGTGCTTGGGTTTAACTTGATCTTGTTATTCTCAATTTCAATCCGTGAATATTTGTGAAAAAAAACGAATTGCTTTCGTTGTGATATTAGTTGTTACTAATCTGGTATTCTTTCCCTAATCCGTGAATATTTTTGCACTTTGCACCCCCGAAACATGAGAAATAGGCACTTTGCACCCCCAAATCTTAGATTTAGCACTTTGCGCCCTCGAAATATGAAAAATGCAGCACTTTGCACCTTCGTTTATTTTCAAGCAAAAACTCAAGGGCAAAATAGGTAATTATATCGTAAATCTTTGGCACTTTGCTCCCCCAAAATAAAATTAGCACTTAACACTCCCTAATAAAGAAAAAATTAACAACTTGCACCCCCGAAACACAATAAATGGACACTTTGGACCCCGAAATACAAAATTAACACTTAACACCCTCAAATTAAAAAAAAAAAACTCAAACCCCTCATTTTTTCCGACAAAGTCGACCATTAAGGTGAATTTTTTTAAGGCAAAATAGGTAATTATTTATGGGTCTTTGATATGTTGAAGTAGACAATGGATCTTCGAGAAGTTTACTTGTACTTTATTTAGTTATTTATGGTTATATTGTTGAAAAGAAAGATGGAGAGAGAAATGAGTGGGTATTTGAGTATTTATAATTGTATTTTGCAAATCTAAGTAAAAAAAATGAATTACCTATTTTGCCTTAAATTTTTTTCACTCCGATAGTCAACTTTGACGAAAAAAAGAGGGGTTTGGGTTTTTTAAATTTGAGGGTGTTAAGTGTTAATTTTGTATTTTGGCGTGCAAATTGCCCATTTATTGTGTTTCGGGGGGTGGAAGTTACTGATTTGTTCTTAATTAGAGGGTGTTAAGTGCTAATTTTATTTTGGGGATACAAAGTGCGAAATTCTCAAGTTTTGAGGGTGCAAAGTGCCAATACTATTGAATTACCTATTTTGCCCTTGAATTTTTGCTTGAAAATAAACGAGGGTGCAAAGTGCTGCATTTATCATATTTCGAGGGTGCAAAGTGCTAAATTTAAGTTTCGAGGGTGCAAAGTGCCTATTTTCCATATTTCGGGGGTGCAAAATGCAAAAAACCCTGTATAATATACTATATTTATTTGACTCGGTCAAACTCATTTGATGCTAATCTACATTTTCATCAAATGAGTTTAGCCCATTATGACACCACAATATGAATACGTTCTTTATATAAATTAAAAAAATAGTACGAGTTTGTGACAATTTAATAGATAAGTTGCATCTAAACCGTTCATAGAATGAGTAGATATGTACTTTTGCTTCAATCATCTTGTAAATTATTCACACTTTTTATGATGAATCGCAAAAATATTTATTAATAACAAAATTCGTATAGATTTTATATTTTAGTGATTAATGAGGTTCACTCAGATCATGTCCAAGACAAAATCATGTTTTGAAGAGTGCCTTTGGGCTACCAATTAATTTATTTATTGTCGCCCTTTTTATTCTTTATTTGTTTTTGCACGTTCCTTTTATTAATTACAGAACAACAGATTAAGTACGTTCAAATTAATAATGCAGTTAGAAGAAAATGAAAATGGACATATATTATAGTTTTGGATTTGTCACTTTCATGTCCGAAAGTGGAGTTGCAATTAATATATATAACTCAAAAATATCGGACATTATTTAAATCTCTCAATTTGCTAAAGGTTAGAATTGTCCATTTCTGATCAATATGTTTTTGGGTGTAATGAGTTTATCCATTGAAGAAATTAAAGAGTTTGGACCACTTCAATTCCTTTAAGTCTAAGAGAGAAGTCTTAATTAATAACTGTAATTTAATGAGAACTACAACTTCTTCACCGCTTACACGAGAGCCACTACCTTTAGGGCTCTTAAAGATGGAAAAGTTGTTATGCTAAATTTTACTACGTGACATTGTGAGACTCGACATGTGATCCTTTCCTCTTTCTTTAAGTGATGGATTCAAACCTAAATTCACAGTTTGCGAGGGTTGTACCTTCTAGAATTCTTTTTAAAGAAACTCGATTTTGTGACAATAGGACCACATTACTTTTACTACATCCCTTCCGACCACATCATTTCAAGAAAGCTAGTGATGTTTTAGTAAAGAAGTTTTAATTATTCACAAATTAATTTAATTAAAACATGATATGAAAGTGGGTTTAGTCTCGCGAAATCTGCAAGATTGGACTAAAACCCATCCACATAGAGTCTTGAATTTTAATAAAATAGTGAAAGAAATACAGACGAAGTCTTTTACGTAGGAAACAAAATATGTTATCATACATTTAGAACGTAAAGTTCAACAGTAGTAATAAAGGCCATACTTGATCAAATTAACTTACTAAAACCTTGATACTTTTGCATCATGAAATAACATAGAAAACATACATAAAGTTTAAAAAAATACCCTAATTATAATCAATTACTATATTCTTCAAGAAATCAATGGAAGTGATTGATAAGAATTAATGAAAGAGATCGTTAAAAAAATGAAAAATAGTTTGAGAGGGAGGAAAAATTCACCTTTCGAAAAAGAGTAGTCAATTTCTTGTGTTATGCTCCTTAAACCTTCAAGTATGTTGTCTCGCATTCAACATGGGAATATCCAAAATGTGTATATATATATATATATATATATATATATATATATATATATATATATATATGGGGAAAATTGCTTTTTTGGTACCATAGGATATGCTGACTTGCACTTTTGGTACCATTGGATACGAAAATGCAAATTTGGTACCATAGGATATGTTTTCATTGCAATTTTGATACCAAACCCAATTTTTCTACAAAGTTAATGACAATTTACCCCCTATGAAATGCATAATGTTCAATTTATCCCTCTATAATTTGAAAAAAATCAATTTACCCCATGTAAAATTTTAATGAAGTAATTTACCCCCTTCAGCCGGAGATTGTAACTCACTTGCCGAAATTGAGAGTATGCATGCATACTATTTTATTTAACATAGAGGGATAAATTGCCACATTTATCATAACACAATGGGTAAAAAATCATATTATCATAATAAAAGTAGATTAAGTGCCGCCTATAAAAATATCGGGGAGGCGATGTGAAATTTTTACAAAATTTCAAGGGGTAAAATGCTCTTTTTAAACCACGAGGGGTTAAATTGAACATTATGCATTTAGTAGGGGGTAAATTGCCATTAATTTTGTAGAAAAATTGGATTTTGTACCAAAATTGCAATGAAAACCTAATCTATGGTACCAAATTTGTATTTTCATATCCAATGATACCAAAAGTGCAAATCAGCCTATCCTATGGTACCAAAAAAGCAATTTTCCCCATATATATTGCTGCCGGCATTAATTTAACATTTTATTTAACTAAAAAGAGGACAATAATCGTACAAATTAAGGAGAGAAAGGCTCTCTCAACCTATGCACGAGCAGAGGCCTTCACCCTAGGGCCTGCTTCAGATTGTTTGGGCTGCCAACAAGATTTGAGTCTCGCTAAAAATTTGGCAGAAACTAAAATGTGTTTCATTTTGGCTCATTTCGTGAGTGAGCCATTTGGGCCATAATGGATCCAAACAGGCTCATATGATCAATTTAGTTATTTGTTAACTCATTTTCGCTCAATGTTTGTTTTTAAAAAAATAGTTTCAATGATTTGGTAAAACCTTTAAATTGAATCATGTGGTGTTTTGTGGATTGAAAATTTGAAATTTCATTTGATTTGAATTTAAATGTTTGGGCTTGTGAGAAATGGTAGGTGTCAAATCAATATATTTTTTTTAAAAAATAAATAATGTATGTCAAATCATTGTCTTTTATATATTTAAATGTATAAAGTTAAACCTAAGTTTCACAAAACCATTGCTCAAACATCATTTGAAATGGTTTAGACCAGCTTCGAGAACTGAGCAAAATCATAACCATATAGACCCCTAGTTCTTCTCCCGTTTCAACCCAACTGCATAATTTCGGGTCCCCACCCCAGCAAATCATATGTTAATTGCCATGTACTAAAATGACCCGATCTTGTCACGATCATATTTCGTTTAACAACAAAAACAAGGAAAAAAAACAATCTCAAACTGAATAAGAAAATCAGATCAAATTTAACAACTTCTTAATTTACTAAACTCGTTAATAACACCAACCACACGTCATGCTGTGTCTATCTAAAACCAGTTTCAGTTTTTGAGTTGATAAAAAGATCCTACTATAAAGTTTCAGAAGAAATTAATTTCAAACTAATGCAAATTCTGAGTTCATTTACCGAATCCAATAAATCATATGATCTTTGCTTCATTCCTAGATGCTGCAAAATTCAGTGATTGACCTGGAGAATTATCTACCAAAAAAAAAAAGGAAGAACACTCTGATGAGTAGGAAAAAAGAAACAAAATCGTCCAAAAAGATGTAAAATAACCAAATTTCCTAACCTGGATCTACAGAATTTACTTCCGCAGCAACACTTAAACGCGGGGATTGGATGGTTGTGATCATCAAAATCAATTCCATAATCCTATAAATTATATGTCAAGAAATAAACGTTAAATACTAGTAAAATTCAGTAACTTTCAATAGGACAATCATGAATCATTAATTATAAAGTTGAGAAATATATTCTGTTAATAACCATAAAAGCATCAGCTAAATTTTACTTTGACCCCCTCCAATTATATTTGAACCCACTTTGCCTCCTCAATCATCAATTGTATTACTTTGTTCCGTGCAACTATCTTTTATGCTTCAATTGCATCAAACCTTCCGTCAAAAAACTTTAGCAGAATGCCTCAATTTCCTCTACTGCCCATCATATCTTGAGGGTACGTAAATGGAAGGGGCAAAGTGAGTCCAATAAGTGAAGGTAAAAACGGAGATTGAGGTGTATTGTTAATAGTCTTCTAACGAATATGTTGAAACATATGGTCTACTAAGATTGAAGCATGAAGAATAGTTGGAATAATTGAAAGGGTAAATTAGGCACTGAAGATAGTTGGAGAGGCAAAGTGGAATCAGCCAGTATGCATCAATGGATCTATTTCTTGAAGATAGAAAATATAGAGGAAGTGATTTTCTATAACCAGTATTCAAGAATCGGTCCATGAAACAATAATGTTCCCGATATGAGCATATCAATATGAGGCTGTAAAGTATGAATAAAACAAATTACTCACCCAAGTAAGCTCTTCTAGAGCTTCCACTTTCCGTTTAGTGAAGAAAGCAAGCTGTTAAAAAGGGTAAAATCAAGATTTTATATTAGCATTACTATACAAATACATCAGCACTTTGCACTGGAAAAAGAAAAAAGATGGAATGGTATATTCATACATGATAATAATGCCGATCAGGAGTCTCCACCTGCACGGGAACCTCAATCAAGTTTCCATCATGGCATCTGTAATCAAGGGAGACGTAAATTAAATGGTAGAAAAGGATGTAACTTCAGTATAACAATCATAAAACCTACATGTGGCACAATACATGGAATTAGCACGTTTCAAGTTGTTCGAATCAAGCATAAGCATAATTTGACCCTTTTTTAAACTGCGGAATTTATCTATTCAGTATCTAAAGCCAGACAACAATGACACCTCTTTATATTACTTAACTTTGAATTTGTGAGAGTCTCTAATTGTTTCACCTTATTGTGACTGATAATATATGAATACCATCAGTGGCGAAAACATCTTTTTACATGTTTAAAATATAAGCAACCCGCCAAATTTCCAGCTTTCCTAGGTCCAAGTTCCCATATCAGTTTACTGGTGATTATCTGGCTTACCCTCCATTCGTTGGTTTTTCAGATTATACATGGCTTCTAATATACAGGTTTATTCTCAAAATGACATAGTTCCAAGTTGGTATTGTTTTAAAAAAATTCATTGCTGTTAATGGTAGTTCCAAATATGAAACATATCATCTAGAGAGATCACCCATGCATTGTAAGATATTTTCGCCTTATATCTTCTAATTATCCCAAAGAAACATCAACGACTCATGACACACGTCACCATATTATACACACAATAATTTACAGAACACAACTTCAAACATTATATTAGCAAAACACACACACATAATACAAAGCTCACCGGTGGTTTATAAACCTAGCAACATTTCCGTAATAAGTTGCGTCCAAACAGAGTGCATCTTCATCCTTCAAAACTTCTTCTGTAGCCCAATCTGCATCAAGTAGCACTGGATATACATGTTTGTCTTTACCACTGCTTTTCTTATTATTCCTCGTATACAATTCCGCGTTAGTCAAAATTTCGCCCGCGTATTCACATATAAATGCACCTTTTGGTATCTCTTCAAGTGCTCTAATACCCCACCCTTTACCTTCACTTGTTAAAAAGACCTAAAACACAATATGAAAACCAAGATTACAAGCTTTCCGTTAGTATGTACGAAAATCGATGAATAAATTTTTCGGGATCACTAACCTGTAATTTTCGGGATATACCCCTCTGAACAACTCGATTTCCACACTGCATAGAGCAGCCACATTTTCTCCAGCATTCTTTAATGAACTTTCTCAAAAGATGACCCTTGCATTTTGCAGGTCTACTAGCATTTTTAGCCCTCTCCAAAGGGCAATTTTGGCAATAAAACATGTGGTGCTCTTGCGGTGTTATCATCATCGAAATACAAGTATCTAAAAACCTCTCGTTTAAAAGTCCTTCCGGAGTGTAAGCAAATTCTCCTCCTGTGACACGAGCACAAGCACAAGGTATGGAGGATGAAAGACAATCCCCAATACAACTTGAACAGCAATCCTCATCCGAAATACGAGCTAAGGAAACTTGCACATATGCAGATTGGTAAACAATATTTTCTGGACTATAAATAAACTCTGGCAAATCCTCATTCCCAATTCCATCTAGTAGTGAAATCTCGACTTTTTCAGTGCCTTTGGTTATGTCACAGACCATATGAACTGCCCTTTTTTTGCTAGCAATCACTAAACCACGTGAACTCGATGGCCTGGAAGCACTCAAAATCTTTTTCTCATCAGGTAAAATGTTTATAGGAGATCTATTAACATTAACAGAACCAGATCCAATTTTCAAATAACATTCACAAAGTTCACGCAGAAGCTCCTCCATAGAAAACCGAGCTCCGACCTTGTCGTAAATTTTTTTATATCTTCTCTCAACAAAGCTCAGAACTTCATTTGCTTTTGGATGGTGGAAGCTGTTGTGTCCTACATCTCGATTACACGTTAAGGAAACTTTCACCTGTCCACAAGTTGATGAAGCTATATATTGGGTAGTTTGGAAATTTTTCTGATGAAGTGTTGATGAACCTGATCCATAACTTTTTCCAGATGGTACTATTGCATACTCATTTCCGTTATCAAGTTTTGTCTCTCTCTTAGAACCTAAATCGGTACCATTAGGTTCATGATAGGCAGTTGCGAGTGGTGCTGGCTGAGTATATGCATTTTCTTCTGCAGGAGTTGAAAAAACCCGAACGGGTTCCTTGCCTTTCCTCATGGTTGTTATATGACGCACAGAATTTGTAGTATCTCCTGAAAATGATTGAGTCCTTTTTGTTCCACTAGAATTTCTTAGGAGTTCTTCCTCCTCTTCTAAATCAACTATATGTTTTCTGCTGTCCATTGTAGACGAAGCCCGATCTTCGGGAAGCCCTATATTTGGTTTCTTGTTAGGAGGTTCGCTCATAGAACCACTTCGCTCGGCCTTTTGCTACACAGAAAACAACAATAAAACTATTAACACATATTATCATAGAAAGAAGATTCATAGAATTTTCGGGATATGATTAAAGAAGCCAAAAATAGATACTTTATCTTCTGCAGCCTCGAATATAGCATCGGCAAGGGTACGATAATTGTCTTCCTCGATAAGGGCCCACTTGCCATTGTACAACTTCAACAGATTCTTGAGTACTGGTTTTACAGTATCTGGGGCAATTCCCAACCTCTTCATTGCTCTGTAGGCATTTGCAACATGCGCGGCTGTCTCCTTTTCTGGCGCCATTAAAGATCCTGAAATTTTGGAGATTTTTGTAAACTATTATCAACCTTTTTACTTATATTCAGTGTTAAAACATAATTAGAACCAAAAAAAAAATGATTTATTTGTAAGAGATATTCAAGTTTTTGTATGCATCAATGTGCTGTTTGGGAATGATTTAAACCAACAGCCAATACTCTAGTATAGTACTCTCAATGCCTTCAGAATGAAATTCTGTTTGCTTTAGTGCACATGATTGCTGTAACAAAAAACAGAAACAATAAAGGCACTAAGCTCCAATATCACATTGCTAAGGATTTGTTATAGTTTATTCCCATAACAACCAAAATAAGAGTTAAACCCGTTTGTATATGTCCTACATAGAGGTTTATAAGCATAGAACCGTACCTAAATAGATCAGAATACTGAGCAGAAACCATTGTTATTGCAGACAAATAGTTCTCAATTTATATATATGCGCAGATGATGTCTTTTTCATACTCGAAAGAACTGGCCTCAGTATTAGGCTATTAGCTTTGGTACTATCCTTGTTCGCAAGTATTTGTGTAGTCATTTACTCTAGATACTCTAGTGGTTATAAAGGAAAGAACGATTAAAATATGTTTATGTTGTTAGCAACAAACACAACCAAATATAATCTTCACCAATAAATGAGATCACCAAGACCGACATATAAATGCATTAACAATATGCGAGGCTCCTTAATTGGTCAAACATGACTGTCCACCGCTGTTAAAGACAATAAAAAACACAAAGCCACACATTCGTATCAATACAAAGATATTAGCTTCTATAGAGTTTTTTCAGATTGAAAACGTAGTGCGACTTTTCTACCAAAATCAAAACGCAATCTTATAATTAAGTAGGCGATATATTGACACATGGAGTGGGGGCAATATAGTCAAATAAAGAGTTAATGAGAATGGATAAGAGGCTCGTGGGATTGACGTGAGGGGGCAGGGGAGTGGGACTTCTTCTTTTTCCGACAGCAACAAATTAAAAAATCTTCGTCGTATGTTGGCTTTTCCTCCATACGAAGATTAAAAAAAAGAATCAAATTTTCTGCTAGATCCCTTATTTCCCGGGACTGTAGTCGATTGGTTAGAGCACCGCTCTAGCATTTAAACCATTTCTAGATGCTATTTTATCCTCCTTTTGCATAACTAACATTGGAACTTTCTCTCCTCTGCTCCTTCACTCTGTAAATACTATGATTTGTTCTGTTCAGCATAATGTCTTTACCCAGTGAATAAATTAAGCAATTCCCCCAATTACTGTGGTTTGATTGAATGATTAACCCTAATTTTCATTGAAGGTATCATCAGAAACAGCTTTTCAAGTAAAAAAAATCACAATCAATACTTACATCAAAATCAAAAGAAGAAAAGAAAAAGGAAAAAAAACAAATCCCCATCTCTTCATTTCTCTGGCGGCATTGGAGTATATGTTTAATATATATTTTTATAATAGAATAGTTAGTATTTTTTATGTTAACAGAAACCCTTCCTCAAAATCTGTACTTAAATAAAACCCTTTCAATGATTGAACAAAATCAAAACTTGAGCACCAAGAAATCAAAGTATATACACATACATAACATACATACATACATACACTGATACACACATACATCTCCAAAATTCTCACATATCACACACTGCATGGTTGAACAGTGAAAGTAACATAACCATTAAAACTTCAAAAAAACAAAATAAAAAGAAAGCAAAAAATACCAGAGACGACGATAAATTCAGTGAAATTTTAATTTCGCAAATGATCAGCAAGAGGGTTTAATAATCCTAGAAAAACAAAACCCTTCTCAACAACAACTCCATCGAACTTGCAGAAATAATGGGGAAAAAAGGGGAAAAGAAAAAGCAAGAAAACTTACCGGCGTTAAAATTTATTTTGCAACAAGCAAGCTCCCAGAGCCATTGCCTTTAAATAGGCAGAGACAAAAAGAGAGAGGAGCTTTTTTTCACTACAAAACAAAAGATAGTCATCTATTAATTTGTTTTTATTCGACGAAACAAAATAAATTTTCTGTTTCAAAAATGTATTTGGAGAGAGAAAGGTGGCAACAGAGTGTGTGTTTGTGTGTGTATGGAGACTTGGAGAGTTGTAAATGAATGTGAGAGGGTATGCTTTTCTGTGATATATGGTGCAGCTTTGAGTTTTATTACTGATTGGTTACTACATTAAATCAAAAGAACATAAATTATAAGCACATTTAAATTTCTATGGGATTATTTGTGAGACGACGAAATTAGGGATGAAAATCGAATCAAATTATTTAATATTCAACTCGAGCTTGTTCGATAAAAGCTTATTTGAACTCAATCAGTTCGTCACACAAATCAAACAAGCTTCAACATCATTTTCTATTTGATAACTTTTGAAGCTTGGCTCGAGCCAACTCGGTAAACTAAAAATTGACAAAATATATGTAAAAATAACTAGGGCATGTTTGTTTGGTGTTTCCCAAAAAAATTTCATGTTTGGAAAATGCCAAACAAACATGTTTTCTATTTTCTGAAATAAATTTTTCATCTCTTAATTTTCTTAAAATAACTCTCTCAAAATCCAAACAAACAACAATTTTTTTATCTCTAAATAAAACCTATACAAACTCTAATCTGATTTGACATAAAGTAATCTATCTCTTACATAATTTATCTCACAACAAACATGATTTAACATAAAGTCTTACAAATCTTACACATACAACCTAACTCTTCCAAAAAAAAAAAACTTACACCAGACTTTATTTCTCAAACCACTCTCAAAATACAAACAAATAACATTACGCAAATCGAGATTATTTCACAAACCTCCACCACTCTTCCAAACTACTTTCCCAAACACCAAACAAACAGGCCCCAAGCTACTCGATAGTAGATACTCGGCTCGTGCTCATTCGATAAAAAACTATTTGAGCTCGGTTCGTGAAAATATTAAATCAAACTCAAACACGAAATTCCAAGTTCAATAAAATTTAAATCAAACTTGAACAGTGTGTTGTTCGGTATTATCCCACTCGTTTACACCCCTAGCAACGATGGGGAGGATGTGCAATTACATAATTTTTTGTTGATAATACATGTGAAAATGAAATCTTGAATTATAGCTTTTTATAAAATTTAAGAATATTACTTCCTCTATTCCAAATTTCGTATTCTTATTTCCTTTTTCGGATATCCCCATTCATTACTTTATTTCTTTAAGCTACGGAGGGAAATTAACTTCACAATCCTCGGCCATATAGCGTATTTTGGTCTCAATGTTACAACTCATTAGAACTCATGATTTACTTTAGCGCAAGCTGATACCATCTGTCCAATCATATTGGGAGTAAGAATTAGTATTATATGCAATTGGGAAGGACTTGTAATATTTATACGCAGCTACGACTATTTTATAAATTTTGTACCACAAATGTACTAAATATTTTATCCTAAAAAGCCCATTAACTTGTAGCTTCTTTCAAGAAGAGATTGTTTTGTGTTAAAATTTGGTCCATTATAAATTGTGCTTAATTACTCTTACAACTTTGGGGCATGTTTGTCTAGTTTTTCTAAATGCATTTCAGTTAGCTCCGGAAAACCAAACCAAGTTATTCGATAATCGATCTCGAGCTCGTTTGAGCTCAATTCTAATAGAAATAGTATCCGGTAAGCCAACTATATGGTTGTTATTCATTGTAATAAATAAGGAACTATTCAATTTAGATAATAAATGCACCTTATTAATAGATTGTAATTTTTATTTTATGTAATAATTATCTGAACATAAGGATAAAAGTCCTTATATCACATGGCTATGGGCCGGATACCCGTAGTGTAAAGACATTGATCCACTTCTGACTTTGTCAACATTGTTGGGCTCTAATCCACTAGCCCAAAATGTTTAAGCCTATGTTGACAAGTAGAAGTAGGTCAAATCTTTATAAACCATTCAAAAAATTCATTCACAATCAATGTAGGATTGGGATGTTATAATCTCCCTAACTCAAATACTCGACGTCCTCGTCGAGTCTAGATCAATAGCCCAAGACCGCCTCATGGATAGCACCACGAAGTCGGCTCTGATACCATTTGTAAAGACCTCGATCCACTTCTGGCCTTGTCAACATTGTTGAGCTCTAATCCACTAACCCAAAATGTTTAAGCCTATGTTGACAAGTAGAAGTAGGTCAAGTATTTATTAACCACTAGCGATTGTGGCAGGCGGTACTCGCGTGCATAACTCAAGAACATGTGAAATTCTATTAAACCAATTTAAATTTTAAATATAATATTTTTCATCAAACTTAGAGTTAAACTACAATGACATCTATTAGTTATTTGTAATCAAAGCCATAAAATTAAATAGTATAATATTCATGGTAAAACCGCAAAATCAAATACATAAAAATACATAATATTTTTTTTGGAGTTTGAAGAAAACACTTACTCTTAGTTTGTATTCCAACAAAGCCATCTCATAATAAAATTATTCCTTCAAAGTTTCAATGTTGCAATCAAGGAGCGAAAATTCTTTTATGCTATCAACTGAAACGAAATACAACAAAATAATTAGAAAAAAATAAACTTCTGAAAATGACAGCAAGATATATATAAAAATAGAAAGAAAAAAAAAATCAATTAAATTGTGTGTAAGCGTGTGGAATTTTCAAGGGGAGAAATAGTGGAGAAAGAGAGAGAGAAATGAACAGGTTAAATATTAAATGCAACAAAGGAATTGCCCTTGAAATGTGGAAGTGGGTGTTGACAGTTATTGAATTATGGGTAATGCAGTGAGTGCCAAATTTGATGCACGTTCAAAATTCATAATGAGGGATAATTTTGGAAAGTAAAATATTTTTGGTGTAGCATGGTGTCATAACCGCTATTTTGTGAGTAAAATCTGGTATCCCTTTTTTAATAGTATAGATTCAAACAATTCATCCACAATCAATGTGAGATTGTGGTGTTACTGAAGACTGATCTCTAAGGCCGTGATGTAGAACATATTCAAGAGTCGTGGAAACCATTTGAGATAGGACATCTCCGATGAACTGAAGGACGCTGGGGTCCACGAGCATGACTGGGATAGTCGATACACAGAAGTGGGTGACTTGCTGAGAAGACAAGTGCACTGAATACCCCAATTAGGAAATAACACATCATGGAAGCGGTATTGGCATATCTGAGTTGAAATTATTCATATTTTCAATAGTATACGAGGAACAATCCTTATAACTTTAGGTGATATGATTTATCTGGTGTGAGAACTTCTATGTTTTGATGTGAGCTCCGACTGATTGGAGATTACCAGAAAGTCTTTGTAGGTTCACGTTGAGTATAGGGAAACTCGTAAACAGGTTCATGTCATCAAAAAATGATCCTTTGACCCGACTTGAAAGGTTGGGGATTTTTCCGATGAATCTTTTTGAGAAACCTATTCCGGTAAAACCCTTGACTGAGGTACCTGACGACTTTATGAAAGTAGCTCATAAAGATTAAGTCAATGAAAATAGTTTCGAGATCAGAATACATTAAGTCGAGACAGATAAATGGCACGATGAAAAGTCCAAACCCTTAAAGCTCGACCGAGAGATTGACTAATGGAAGAATCATGTTGTATATGGCAACTGTAAATTATTAAAGTTTCGCTGGATTAATTTACCGGTGATTGGGCTCTACGGGCGTGTGGCCATTCATCGACTGTGGAGTGTGGGAGAATTTTCAAATTAGCAGGGTGCTAATTTTGGAATGATCGACTGAGTGTTTGATTGATTTAGAGTATATCATACCCGTACAATTAAATGAATATATAATTATAACTCACAATCAATTATGTGATGAACCTATGAGAGCATACTCAATACACATGAAGCGAAACAAGAAAATAAAGAATGAGTGAATCGACTAGCTTGACCCAATTGGAGCAGGGCGAAATTCAATTGGATTGGATCAAGAATTTATAAGTTAATTAATTAAATTTGATTTATTTAATTATATAAATAAATATTTATTTAAATAGGCTTAGAGTCTAATTTAATTAAATAAGATATTAAATAATTGGTTGGACTATTTAATCAGAGTAATAATTAATTAAAAAGATTGAGTCATTAATTAATTAGAAGACTTGGTCTTCCAATTAAAGATTCCTAGCCCATGTAAGAAAAAAAAAGAATTAATTAAAATCCTATACTAATAGGATTAAGAGAGATAAAAGATACATATATATGTGAATATATATCATATATAAAATATATAATAAAAAGAGAAAGACTAGATCTAATATTCACATCTAACACAAGTCTTGAAAAACTCTCTTTCTTCTCTCTTTCTCTCTCTTTCCCTCGCGCGATCTTTCTCTCCCAAGAAAGAGTGTTCGATTTTTTGCTCCTTTTTCGTTCTATAGTTTAGATCTTGATAATATCTATGTTCTAACCAACTAGAATTATCAAGGTTTTTGTGATATTGTGATGTATCAACTCGTAGAGACGCAACACGTGGGGTACTTGATAAAAGAAAGGAGAAAATACATCTACGCTTTTGCCGAGCTTAGA
This sequence comes from Penstemon eatonii, assembly GCA_038501285.1. Taxonomy (NCBI): domain Eukaryota; kingdom Viridiplantae; phylum Streptophyta; class Magnoliopsida; order Lamiales; family Plantaginaceae; genus Penstemon; species Penstemon eatonii. Next base: position 7,454,530 of record CM076710.1, read on the forward strand.
TTTGCAAAAAGATAGATACAACTTTAGATCTAAAGTTTCTTCGTTTTATATTCATATATATAACTAAAGATTTTTAGGAGACCCTTAAAAGTTTTTGTTTTCCGCTTCCTTAACGGTAGTTGTTCTTATTGAATCCCAACAAATTCATCACACAAGTCAAACAAGTCTAAACATTATTTTCATTCGATAATTTTAAAGCTCGGATCTAGCTCGACTTGATAAGATAAAATTAATAAAATATATGTAAAAGTATCAAGTTATTTGATACTCGGCTCGAGCTCGTTCGATAAAAGCTCGTTTGAGATCGACTCGTTTAACAATCAAATCAAACTCAAACACGAAATTTTCAAGCTCGATAAAATTCAAAGCAAGTTTGAACAGCGTGTCGTTTGACACTACTCGACTCAATTACACTCTTAATTTATGTATTATCTGAAAATTCAAACAAGTAATTGAAATTTGATTTTTTGATATGTACCTTTATTTTTTGCCACGCTCTTGCCAGTTCTAATGATGAATCCATGACTAGACTGATTTGAATGCTCTCACTGGCTCAACTGCTCGATCGATAGGAATAGGAAACCATTCCGACTAGAAGTAGAGGGTTGCTGGCCTGAGGGAAGACAACCTTTTTTGAGAGAATTTTTTTTTTTTTGGAAAGTTGTTCATCATACAAATCTTAAAAAAATAATCTAAATCAATCTCCTATTACAAAATTCTCTCTAGCTTTTTTTTAATAGAAAAAACTAAATAAAATTTCCTCTTAATCGACATAAAATAAGATCTTTTACATTACTTCTACCCTTTCTATAATTTTTACAAACACAAACAAATACTCTCTCATTCCTTTTTGGGACGTCCCAAAAAAATACTCAATTTCTTAATATGAATTTTTTTCCTTAAAAGTACCCTTTCACATAAAGTAATTATTTGACACAATTAATTTTGAATTTTTTGCACTTTGTACCCTCGAAACAAGGGAAATAGGTACTTTATACCCCTGAAACTTAGATTTAACACTTTGCACCCTCAAAATATGAAAAATACAGCACTTTGCACCCTCTTTTATTTTCAAGCAAAAACTCAATGGCAAAATAGGTAATTCTATTGTAAATCTTTGGCACTTTGCCCCCCTCCCCCCCCCCCCCCCAAAAAAATAAATAAAATTAGCACTTAACACTCCCTAATTAAGAAGAAATTAACAACTTGCACCCCCAAAATACAAAATTAACACTTAACACCCTCAAATTAAAAAAAAAAACTCAAACTCCTCATTTTTTCCGGCAAAGTTGACCATTAAGGTGAATTTTGTTTAAGGCAAAATAGGTAATTATTTTATGGTTCTTTGATATGTTGAAGTAGACAATGAGTTTTCGAGAAGTTTACTTGTACTTTATTTAGTTATTTATGGTTATATTATTGAAAAGAAAGATGGAGACAGAAATGAGTATTCGAGTATTTATGATTGTATTTTGCAAAATTTAAGTAAAAAAATAAATTACCTATTTTGCTTTAGATTTTTTTCACTCCGATAGTCAACTTTGACCCAAAAAAGAGAGGTTTGGGTTTTTTAAATTTGAGGGTATTAAGTGTTAATTTTGTGTTTTGGGGTGCAAAGTGGCCATTTATTGTGTTTCGGGGGTGGAAGTTGCTGATTTATTCTTAATTAGAGAGTGTTAAGTGCTAATTTTATTTTGGGGATACCAAGTGCGAAATTCTCAAATTTTGAGGGTTCAAAGTGCCAATACTATTGAATTGCCTATTTTGCCCATGAATTTTTGTTTGAAAATAAACAAGGGTGCAAAGTGCTGCATTTTTCATATTTTGATAGTGCAAAGTGCTAAATTTAAATTTTGGGGGTGCAAAGTACTTATTTTTCATGTTTTGAGGGTGTAAAATGCAAAAAAACCATTAATTCTCTGCCAATATTTTTAAGGACATAAATGTAAAGTTGCATAAATACATTTACAACTCTTACCTAAAACTCTATGTCAAAATTCAAGGGAGTAAAATAAAAGAGACATAGATAGTAACTTTTTGCATACACGAAAAAGGAAGACATCTCCAAAGATTTTCCAAATCCCTTACTATTTCTTATATTCTCACAAAACAAAAATGATTTGACATAAAATAGAATATTTCTTATATAACTTCTCTTATTTTCATAATCTCTAAAGAGAGAAAATACTGAATTTTCCTCTCTTCCCCAAAACCACAATACATTAAAAAATCTTCCCCATTTCTCAAAAAAGATTTTATTTTGTAACCAATTTTTTTTTTTTTTTTTTAAATGGACAAACAGGCCCTAGTGGCTAGTAGTGATCGTTTGATGGAGAAATTTGACTAAGTTCAACTGTCATTTCCGCTTCCGTTAAATATTGTGCTACTGAAAGGTCAAACCTAAAAGAATTCATTTCGAATGTACAATACTTTAGGCCTCCATAACTAAAAGTTGCTAATCGATAAAATTTGGTTTGAAATTCTAAGATTAATATGTGACCAAGTCATTTTATTATTTATTATTAAACGGATTTCGATTTAGATTTTATAGGTTTTCAAAGATCTCTAATCGAGTTAGAATTTATTTAATATATAATCATTTTTTTTAATTCGGGACAAAGTTATTAAGCCTGATGATTGGTGGGTTCACATGTGTTAAAATCGGCTTGGTGGAAAATATTTCACTTTCTACGGCTGAATATTGAGTTTGGTTTGTAATAAAAAAAATAAAAATAAAAAATGAGTTGAGTCAAAGTCAGGTTGAGTCGAATTAGCTCATCATTTAATATCTAAATTTATTAATATTGTGTATTAATTGATTGGTCTAGTGGAACGTGGTGAATCTTTATTTAAAGAGAATCTTTTATTTAAAGAGAATCTTTTATACTATGTTTGACGACTTGACGTGCTTCAAAATAATTGAACTCTTGAAAAATTAATATATATATATATATATATATATATATTAGATATTTAAAAAAAATCAACATATACAAGAAAATACAATTTCACATAATCACATATAAAATTAATTTAAGCTAAATTATTTAAGCAATGGATGTTTAATTACACGCCATAAAAACTAGTTAAAAGATTGTACCAAGGACATTTTTAACCTTTATCATAATTTTAAATTATATTAAAAATATTAAATGACACCGAACGTAGCCCTAAAAAACAATTCATGAATATTAATTTAATTTACATGCATTTGACTTAACCAAGTAGTTATATAAAAATGCATGCATGAGCCTTTGTTATCAGTGCCTATCTTTGGGTTTCATACAAACTACTCATGTGAGGTTATTCACGAATCATAATTATCATATAATACCCTTTTCCCATTAGCTTAACGCCATCTCCAATGGAGATGGCCGGGCTAGGGGCGGGGCCGGGCTGCGGAAGAAGAGCAGTCTCTAGCGGTCGCGAGGCGGCCTTCGGGCGGGGCGCAGGGCTCGGCAGAGATTGTGGAGAAGATACACGCGCCCCCTCTTTAAAATAGGTGCCGCCAGGTTCTTTCCTTTTTTTTTTATTTCTTTTAATTTGTTTGTTTCAATTAATGAGGTACACGCGTGTTTCTTTCAATTAATGAGGTTTAAATTTTGTTTGTTGATTATAATTAATGAGGCTTAATTAGTTGCATAATAAATGTGATATTTATGTTAGTTAGTTGTATAATTAATGTGTTACTTTAACTAATGTGATATGTTTTAATTAATGTGTTATATACTATATATAATTAGTGTGTTACTACTTTATATAATTATGATATACTTATATATAAAAACTTTCAGTTAATACTACCTAATTAAACCCGTAATTTATGCCAACACAATGATTTTATTATGCATGGTAAGAAAATCATAAAAACAATCAATTGCTAATTAAACCCGAAAATTTTGCCATCAACATTAAAATTAAATTTTTTACCATGGTAACAAAATATAATAAGTAATTACATTTAACATAATATGAATATTTAGCCTCAAACTAGGATGTTTCCTTCTCTTTTTTTTGGTACATTATTTTTTTAATAATATTGACTTGGTAATTAATGACTTTTAAAATTCTAAAATGACTTAATATTTTAGTATAATTAATAATTTAATTACAAGTACTAAAAATTATTACTATTATTAATATTAATATTAAAACATAATTAAAGCTAAAAGTATAGGTGAAAGTGGGTAAGTGTTGAAAATAGAATTAATTCCATTTCGGAGCCCTGCCATTGGAGACGATCAGGCAGGGCTCGAGGGAAGGGCAGGGCTAGCCCGGGGCTAGCCCTCTCCATTGGAGATGGCCTAAGGAGACATCCATTGAGAAAATATTTAGAAAGCTATCTTATGAAGAGTCATTCTTTTAAATATTTTAATTGAAAATTTTCATCGAATGACGAGTTGAAATTCTTAAGATGTTTGCTTAATTTACCCCTTTTCATTCCTCCCTCATTTCGTGTCATTAAATGTTAACAATATCATTGAAATAGTCAATTCATATGTTGTAGGTATATTCTATCGAAATTCTAATGTATCATATTGTAACACCCCAGATCTCATATTGATTGTAGATGAATTGTTTAAATGGTTAATAAAGATTTGACTCAATTCTACTTGTCAATATGGACTTAAATATTTTGGGCTAGTTGTGTAGAGTCCAACAATGTAGACCAAGACCAGAAGTGGATCAAAGTCCTTAAACATACAATTCAATTTTTCTAAAATTCAAATAAATATAGTTATCCCTAAACCACATCCAAAAGTCCACCCTGAACCCCTTATAGTGGTTGAAAATGGAAAGCCCGGGACATACAGATGTGGTGCCATTCTATCAACGCTAGAGTGGTAACAAATAAACCTTAGAGTATATATTTATCACACTTAGTTGAAAAACATTGAGCATTGACATTTTATTGAATATATTTATTAGTCATAGTTAAAATATACGATTGGATTCGATTTATAATCAGAATGATCACAAGTGTGTGTGAAAATTTATTTTCCTTGCTTTCATAATTGTCAACATTTATCATTTATGTAATGTATATATACTTTTTTCATGCAAGTTGCCACGGAGTTAGATGAAGTTAGGTTTGAAAAAGAAAAAAAAAAGAAATCAGGACGAAAATTTACATAACGTATTGTTCTCTAATTTACTTTAATTCAACACCTGATTTTCTCAACAGAAAGTTAAAGAAAAATGAATGGCTTTTTCAAAGAACAATCAATATATGATCACTAAAACTGTTAATTATCAAACGCAATCCCACATGGATTCATCCAAAAATCTTTTAATTCTCAATTCTTTTCCATTCCTAATATCAATCCTCTGTTTTCTTACAACATTACCATATGTTAATAATACCCTTATTACAAACAACCATAAGTTAATATACAAACAATGTTCAAACCAAACATCCCAAAATATTACAAATTCATCCCTACTTACCTCACTATTTCAACAATTTACCATTCAGTCCTCTAAATCGAAGTTCTTCAAAACCATTGTTGCGGATGGCAAAACCGCAATTTCAGGCACGTTCGAGTGTCGAAATGATTTAAGCCCTGATGACTGCACAAACTGTGTAAAGAAGTTTCCAGAAATTGTTCAATTTTGTGTCCAGGCCCGAATTCAACTTTCGGGCTGTTATGCTCATTATCAGGAAGAAGGGTGGCCGGAGACGAATTCCAGGCCCGAAGAAATTCTTCATAAAGTTTGCAGTAAACATGAAGTGAAGAAAATTGGATTTGAAAAAATGAAGTATAATGCATTTGAAGCATTGGAAAGCGGGGTTATGAATGGGGATGGATTTTACGAGATGAAATACGAATCTATTCGTGTTTTGGCACAATGTGCGGGGAATTTGAGGACTTGTGATTGTGGTGAATGTGTTAATAATGCTGTGCAGATTGTTGAAGATGAGTGTAGATATTCGGTTTCTGGAGAAGTTTATTTGGATAGCTGTTTTATTAGTTATGAATACAGCGGATATGGAGGATACTCGTTTGCAGGTATGATAGACTATATATTACTACTTATTATTTTCTTCTTGAATTTAAAATTTTATTGAAGTTATTTCTTTTGGAAATGATTTAACTTAATTTTGATTGTTAATAAGTGAATTAAGCAATTCTTAAATTGCAGACGATGGAATAGGTCACATTTCACCAAGGTTTATAGCTATTGCTGTTGGCGGATTAGCTGTTGTATTATTGGGACTCGGACTTTGTTATTTCATAAGGTCATGTGGGAAGAAAAGAGAAGGTAAATTTATTTGTGCAATCTTTTTTTCCCTAGAATATACTTATATATATTATATATCAAGATGAAAGTTTAATTTTTTTTAGTGAAACTAAAATCTACGTTCAACTTGTCTTCTATATTTTCTCTTTTACAGATTGGTGAAATGGGAAAATTTTGTATTCTTGATAATGGTGGATGGGCCAGATGGCTCTCTAAAAAATCGTTTATGATGAAGTTCAAGCACCAGTTGTTATTTTAGTATCTTTATAGTGCAATCCGAAGTTAACTTAATAATACCAATATTTAATGAACAAGTAGAAGCAGGAATAGATAATTAAAAAACATGTAATCTTATTATTCATCATGTTATATATTTAGCTTTTTCTTTCTTGTACGTTGTAATTTGAGAAAAATTTCCAACCGTGTTTTGGAATACTTGTATGGAATCTCTCGGTATTATTTTTATTATAATAAATCTCCTTGTGTTTTATCGAATCTTACACACTTTTTTCTTTAACGATAAATTGTTAACAACGTTAATAAAATTGATATTCTTAAATTAAAATTCATGTACATAATTGATTTTCCATTTTAATCTTATTTTTATTATATATGCAAAAAAAACCCTGATTTATACTTAATCTGAATAGAACCCTATCACTTGTTTTTATTATGCAAAGAACCCCATTGTGTTATCCTTAATTTGCACAGAACCCTTGTTTTGTTCGCAGCACACGCTTGTGGGGTTCACACACATTCGTTTTTTACGGAAAAGGGATTCCTTGCAATATTTGGTAAAACATAAGGGGATTCCTTGCAATAAAAATAATACAGGGAGATTTTGTGCAGGTTTCCCTAAACACAAATGGGTAGGATTTTTCTTCCCCTTTAAATACTATATTGGGAGAAATACAGTTTCCCTCCTCAAAGTATGGGGGTGATATCAGTTACCCCCCTAAAGTATCAGTTGTAACACATACCCCCTCTGTTGTAGTTTTGTAATTTTTATTCCAGAAATACCCCCGCCCCTTTCATAAATAAAAATATCTTTATTAATTTATAAAAATAAGATTGTCTTTTTATTAATTATGAATCCGTTCATCCACTAAACAACATTATATTTTAATTTCTTCATTTTTTTTACCATACTTTTTTCAATCTCAAATTTCTTCTTCATTTTCATCTCATTTTTTTTTATGACCAAAAGAAGCAAAATAAATGAAGAAATTGAAATTTAAAATTGTTTGTTAAATGGATGTATTCATAATTAATAAAAAAATTGATGAAGAAATTAAGAAATTATAACATAATATTGCTTGGTGTCAAGCGTGAATTTTGCGAAAAGAATTCGAAGGAGAATTACTCAATATTTTCAATAATAATTCGTACTGAAAATAAATGAGATAATTATCACCAAATAAAAACATAGAAAAATTTAAAGAGAAAAATTGAGATAGAAATATAAAAAATTGAAACATAAATCAAGAAAAAAATGAGACGAAAATAAAGATAACATTTGAGACAATAATATCGAAGGAAATTGAAAAAATGAAGAAATTGAAATATAATATTATTTGGTGGATGGATGAATTCATAATTAACATAAATATTTTTTGATAAATTAATTAAGAAATAATGTATTTGTTTCAAAGTGGACGGGGATATATTTGGAATAAAATGTTTAATACTATAACATAGGGGGGTAAGTGTTACAATTAATACTTTAGGGGGTAACTGATGCCACTCTCATACTTTGAGGGGGGAAAGTGTATTTCACCCTACTATATTTGTTGATTCTTAGACCATCTCCATTGATTAAAGGAAAGGTCCTCTTGAATCCAACCACCCATTACTCAAAGGGGTGGTGCAAGCCAATGTTGGCTAGCCCCATCCCTTGAATCTTGAAGTCAATATTTTGTTTTTTGTTTTTATTTATTCTTAGTTAATAAAATTCTTTCTTTTATTCAAAAAAAGATTCTTTAATTTATGATTAATTTAAATTGGTTCATTTTAATTTTAAAAATGTAATCTTTATGTAAGAAACTTAAATAAAATTTAATTTTAAAAAATTAAACATTAAAATTACGTAATTTAAATTATGAAATTTAACATTAATAATTTGTAAATTTAATAATATTATAAGTAATTTAAATACAATTTATTATTATTAAATGATAGTGGAAAAAATTGAGGATTGAAATTAAATGAAATTGATAGATTGAATAATTGGAGATGACTACGAGAAAGAAAGGGAAAGCTAGATTTGGAATCTGAGGAGAAGCTGAACTTAAGTTAAGAAGTCACTGAAGATGACCATAGTGAGTATAAAAATGTCCAACATAAACAAAATATCATAAGTCAAATAATGAAAACAAGGTGGCATATATATACTTGCAGAAAATGTTGCATTAGGTGAAACGTGAACAAAATTATCATATGAATTTATTGAAGAGTGAATAACAAATTACTTCCTTGTATTATTTTAAATAAACAATTTAATTCCATGTAATAAATATAAGAGCAAAATATCTTCCTCTGATCTTCTAAATAGAAAATTTAACTTCCTGTAAAAAAAGGGGCAAAATACCTTCCATGGTTTTATAAAAGAAGCAGATTGCCTAAATTACTCATTATTTCATTTCACATGAAGATAAATTGTCTATTTTTATATCACAAATGAGTTAACTTGTAAAAAAACCCATATGATACGAGCATGAAGTGCAAATTATGGTCTTATGATTGATTTGAGTCTCAAACACATCGTACATGCTCAATTAATGTAGAATTCTAATTGCCCATTAATTAACAAGTTAACCCTGTTGTGAATAAAGCATCACCTTAACTAATATTCCGCTAATACCTTCCTATTTTATAGTTAACTTTTGATTCCCACCCTCCATTAACAAATCCAAATTCCTTTATCCATTTTCTTCATCTCTTTCCTAGCTCGTCGTCCCCAAAAAGGGCGACAAGCAATTTTTTTTCTTTATAGCATTCACATTCACAATCACAATCACAATCGCAATCGCAATCGCAATGGCAATCTCTCTCCAATCCTCCTTCAAACTTCTCGAAATCAACATAATTTCCGCACAAGACCTTCCACCGGTATCCAAAATGCTACGCACGTTCGCGGTGGCCTACGTGACTCCAGACCACAAATTAACCACAAAGGTTGATCACCGAGGCCACACGAACCCTAGATGGAACTACAAGATAGCATTCCACGTCGATGAAAAGTTTCTTAAACAAGAATCATCTGCTATAACAATCGAGATCTTCAATGTCGCCTGGTTGCGCGACCTTCCAATAGGCACCACACGCCTTCTCATCAACAATCTCTCCCCACCCCTCCTCAAAAATCAATCCTTCCGTAAAGTTGCTCTTAAAATTCGCCGACCCTCTGGCCATCTGAGGGGCACCCTAAACATAGGCGTCCAACTTATCGACAACACAGTTCCAGACATCGAAAGCAACATTTCCACCATAAGAAATGAGGAACAAATTAACGAGGAAGATTACAACCATGATCAAAATCAAGAAGAAAACGATTATTCCATCAAGGAAGAGACAACAGATTCAAGAAAACAAATCGAACCCGTAGACGAGGACTCCAATTCTCCAACCCTTAGAAGCAAAAAGCCCGACAGTCCAGAACCTGAACCTGAGCCCGAAACAAGAACCGTTCTGACATCGAATGGCTCCCATTTCTCAACCATGAGGCCATTACCATCAGAAGTGGCTGAAGATATGAAAAAGGGATTGTACTCTACCGAATGGAACGAGTACGGGAGCTCGATTTTCGAGAACTGGACGGAACAAGGGGATACTAGCAAAGACGAACGCCATGGGCTTCTGAGAACTAATAGCCTGAAATGGCGAGCAGAGGATCAAATTCCATTGAGAAGTGATAAGAAATCGGGTCCAAAACATAAGAGAAGTCGTTCGGAAGGTCGAAATAACAAAGGGTTGATGTCGTGTTTTGGGAACGCGTATGGATTCGAATTCAGCTTCATTTGCGGGTCGAAAACAATGAAGAAGAAAAAGAGCAGGAACATAAAACAGAATCTTCATTTGATACCAGAAGAAAATCTACACAGGTTGTATGTCTGAATTAGTTCTTGATTTGGAATCATGACAAGGTGTAAGGATTTAGTGTGTTGACATTGCTTGTCAAATTTAGGCCTTAATTTGTATTTTTCTTGTTTTCTTTTTGTGTGTGTGCATATTTAGCAAGATCTTCAGCTTGTTTGTTGTTACCTTCCAAACTTTTTGCAGTTAGCAAATTGACTGGATCATGTTATGTTAACTTTCTTTGTCTACTATAATTCAATAATTAACTGCAGTAACTCCTTAATTTGAATTTCACTGTAAAACGAAAATTCCTAATATAAGATTGAATTTTTGTGAGTTGTGACGTGTAAGTTCTTGCTAACTTAATGCCTTTATATTTCTTTGAATGATTGAAATGCAAAGACCTCTATACTTTGTCATATTAGTAAAAAAAAAAAAAAAAAAAAAAAAAAAAAAAAAAACCTACTTTATTTTTATTATCGAAAATTCATTTCATACTATTTCTTATTAACAAAAAATGCCTCACAAAATCGATGTACATATTTTTCAGGAAAATTTAATTTATACCTTTATCGTAAAATGCGAGATATTCCCCTATAATTGAAATAACCCTTGTAAATTTAAAAAAGTATAATAGATCCATGTTTACTTCAAAGTTTAACAATAACATCTTTATTGACTTATGAAGAAATTTTAAATGAGTTTTAATTTCTTGCTAGTAAAAAATACAGGAGGATGTTTGCTAATAAGAATAATGCAGAAGGGCATTTGTCAATTAAGTAAAGTATAAGAGATATTTTTGCATTTAACTCTTTTAAAAAATGCTTAAAGAATTTAGAAATATTATTATGAACGAGAACTATTTTGCATTTAACTCTTTTAAAAATGCTTAAAGAATTTAGAAATATTATTATGAACGAGAACTATGTGTGTTATTGTAGGTGTATGGTGCAATCAAGAAACTTTTAATCTTTCTTTTTTCTCATTTTTTAATTTTTTTAAAATTAAATTAATATTTAATTGTAAATCATGAGAAAGTGTAATCAATTTACTGATTGGCCCACTTCCACCTATGATAGTTTACTAGTGAAGGGTGTTTCGTCTTGCAAAATTGCTACTGCAATCAAAGAGTCTGTTTGGTATTTTATTTTTTGGTTTTCCAAGGTTTTAATTCCTCTCGAGGCGGGTTGAACACATTAAGGGGCCGTTTGGTAGGACCTAATAGGGGGTATTAAGCCATATTATATGAGTTAATATGACCTAATACAACGTTTGGTGGCATTGCTCTAATACCGGGTCAAATGGATTGAATCCTTACGACCCGGTATTAAGACTAGATTATAATCCACCCAAGCATGGGTGGATTAGTTAATCCGGGTGAATATGGATTAGGTAAAATGTCACTAATAACCTCAAATTTACATATTTCTTCTTTTACATATCATTAAATATCATAAATTCTTCTCAAATCTTTGAAAATTTATAAATATATATCTAAACTCATAACTCTACAAAACATATTACGGTAGATTGTTTTAATATAATATGACTCAATCAAATCAACCAAACATATTTTTAATATGGCATTCAATCCGGCTCCAATCTAATCCACCTTAATCCCATACACCTTATCAAACGGCCCCTAATTGGATATCTCTCCCAACAGGTCCCAACAGGGATTCGAATTTGAGTCAACTACTTTGTAGTGATTAGTCTTTTCCACTATACCAATTGTTGAAAATTGATTTTTTTGGAACATAATAGAAATAATATATTTGGAAAGTATGAAAAATAATTGTAATTTGTTTTGACCGTGCACGTAGAGATCAATAACTAAATAAGTTCTATAAAATCAATAAAAACTAAAATAACAATACATTCTATACAATCAACACCAAAAAGAACAATAATACATTCTATAAAAACATATTGCATTTAACCAGTTTTATCAGCATTTATTAGTTTGAAATTCTTAGAAAATTTGTAAAATTACACAAGATATAATTAAAAGAAGACAGATTAATTGAAATTGACAAATCAAAGAGTATCAACTGAGTTAAAGATTTAAACCATTTGCTAATCACAACGGCAATTATCAGGCTAGCTATAAAGAAAATTCGTGTTAGATCTGATCAGACTTGAAATTTCGGAACGCAAGAAAGAAAAAATTAATTAATTTGTATCACTTGTTTTGATAACTGAATATCACTCTTAGTAGCAACGGTTGAATAAGATTAGTCAAATCAAATCTATATTAAATTTTTCTCAATAAAAAAAATGTTAGACTTTAATTTAATCGACTTTATTTTTAAGGTGTGTCCGTATATCTAGACTTTTCTTCTAACTTACTATAATTCAATGTAAATCGCAAAATTAGGAACTAATTAAATTCAGAAATAAGGAAGGCCAACCAATTTAAAAGAATTTCAACTTCAAGAAGTAATGGTCTAAAAACATCAACAAATTAAATCAAAACTTCAACAACTACAACCAAGCATCTTCAACAAAATAACTACGCACTTTGCATCTCACTATCACCAGACACTCGATCTCATATCGTTATTATTTTTTTTTTATCTAGTTACGACCGCCCCGAGGATGGATCCGACGATCCCTACCCCGACGGTCTGCTCCACCGTGACCTCCTCCTCTATCTCCTCCCAAGCTCCACCACCCACCCCATTACAAATCCTCGAAGTCAGCATAATATCGGCTCAAGATCTAACTCCCGCCTGCAAATCCATGCGCACATATGCAGTAACTTGGATTCATCCTAATCGAAAACTCACCACCCGGATAGACCAACAAAACCACACCAACCCCACATGGAATGAAAAGTTTACATTTCGTTTGGATAACGAGCTACTCCTCTCAGAAGATGCAACCCTGACAGTTGAAATCTACACCATCTCCTGGTTTCGTGATGTCTTGGTAGGCACCGTATGTGTTCTTATAGGTGATTTGATCACGCCCTTGACCCGAAACACACACAATCAACCGAAAAACACCCGATTTATGGCTCTCCAAGTCCGTCGCCCCTCTGGAACTCCTCAGGGAATACTCACAATGGGAGTAGCCCTCCTCCAAAAATCCATGAGAAGCATGTCCGTCCACCACTACGCACATGAACATTTCCACGATGTCATAGAGAAAAAAGTGAGTTCTCTTCATCTGAAAAACAAAAACCAAGAAGATGAGAAGAAAGAAGAAACAAAAATCCAGCTCTGGCGCTCATTGAGCATGGGATCTGAGGTTAACAATGGCTCAATCATAAACGGATCTTTAGTGAATGGTTCGGAATTGTGCTCGGATATCGGGCCATCAGCTTCAATTGTGGCGGCTGATCTTGCCAAGAAATTGCAGCCACTACCCATGGCTAGACCATTAAACCAAAAGAAACTCTACGAAAATGTCCAAGGTGAGGATACAGGGAGCTCGATTTTGGAAGATTTGACAATTGAAGAAGCTAAAGCAAAAGGGTATAGAAATTCAATAACTAGAAATAGGTGGAGAAAGGAAATGTCAATGAAGCAAAATGACATTGAAGATTGTGATCAATCCGAGTTATCGAACATTAGCAGGCATTCTAGAAGGAATTCTGACGGGGGCCTATTTTCGTGTTTTGGAACTGCAATGGGGATTGAGTTCACGATAGTGTGCGGGGCAAGCAACAATGCAAGAAGTAGTAATAACAAGAGTAGAAGAAAGAATAAGCCTAGTGAGGCTAATTCAACCTAACTTTTTTGGTGATATTTAGACACTGTTACATGTGTTTTCAATAGAAGTTCATGTCATATGATATTTATAGATTGTACCAAAAAAAAAAAAAAATATGATATTTATAGATAGAAAGGTAAAATGTTTACCAGTTTCCCCATAGTTTAGGCTTTTTTTTTTTTTTCCTTTCTTCTGGAACTGAAGTTATAGTGGTTGTTGATTGGGATTCATTTTGTGTTGAATCCCTTCATCAGCGGTCACACCAGAAATCTATAAGGTTTGAACAACATACAATTAGGAGAGTGGGGATTGTCCTCTGCTCAAACCCTTCAGTCAATAACAACACTGTAAAAATGAGAGAAGTAGAAATTACATCTTCTTCTCAATGAATTGTAAGGTATTTACAGTGATCGCATAAAATTAGATTGTTTTTTAAAATGGGTAATGTCAAAGATAATACTTCACTTTGTTCTTTCTTATGCCACGTAATGTACATTGGTGCAAAAATGGTCATTCCATGAAAAATCATTGTTCATTTATTCTTCTCAAAACGAGGATTTTCAGGAATTACTGTAATGAATGAGTTGATTCAAAAAAGAAAAGGGCATTCCAATATGTTTTCGAGAAGAAGATATAAGCAATGAATTTGGTTAGAGGGAATTTTTCTTCAGAAAACAGAGTTTTCACTCTGATTCTCATAATTTCTTTTTCACATCTGCAGTAATATTTTTATAATGTGTTACAAATAATATACTGTATATATTATCAAATTGAGTCTGAACAAGAATTTTCTATCAAAATTTGAACATATAATAAATTTGTTGAATGAAAGTCAATATAGAACATAACTTTAACAAGAATATCATGAATGTTAAGAGTAACAAAAATATGGGATTTACATACACTTGTGTCAAAATTCACAACCCTCAAAATCTATACACCTTCTCTTCTGTTCCAAATCAAGATTCAAAACAGAGGGGTAGAATACAACAACAAAAGAGTAAAATTAACAGAAACCAAACAACAATGAAAAAGAAAAAAGAAATCAGCATCCACCAACTCCCTAAATATCCAATGAACTGCCTATGGAACCACTGGATTCCGTTCTTCAGACGCTACACTGCTTGCAATGCACCGATTACTCTTTTTTCTCTGCAGATAAACATTGCACTTTAAAAAAACGATCGATTCCGATTCTTTCAAACTGGAACGTATATATTTATCTATTTAAGCTCGAACAACACTAATACATCACTCAATTCATCTACCTCCTCATCATGAACCTATTTCTGAAATGCTAACCTTACTAGCATTATATCCTCGACCCTTACCCTTCCTACTCCCGTTATCCTTACCACAAACTATCGTAAATTCGCAACCGTAAGCATTGCCAAAGCACGTAAACAATCCACTACCGTCTGTTGTTTTTCTACGACGATGCATTTGCCTTTTCCTCCCGTTCCTGTTTTCAATCCTCTGGTAACTATGATCGTACAACGGAGGAAGCTCCATTCGCCACCGCTCGATCTTCGATTTCAACCCTTCCATGCTCGACTCCTCCACGGTCCAATCCTCGAGAACCGAGCTTCCAGGCTTGGGCGGGGGTCCGAGTTGCGTAGGATACAACCCCCTCGCCACCGCAGCAGCCACAACCGAAGGTGAGGGTCCCACATCCGAGTTACATACAGAACCGTTAACCATCGAACCACCATTAACCATTGAACCACCATTAACCATCGAACCACCATTAATCATTGAAGCACCGTTCCTCATCGAACCGTTCACAATAGAACCCTGATTGTAATTTACTACAGAGCCATTACGCATAGGACCACCACCCTTTTTCCTATTTCTTCTTCCTTGTATACTTGTTAAATCTGTTTGATCGCTAATCGAACGTCGTAAAGTAATCTTTTTCTCCTTCCCCTTTATTTTCTCTTTGTTTTCTTGAAATCCATCTGAGTCGAGAGCGGTGTCAAGAGGCATGCTCCGCATTGTATTGTCCAAAAGAGAAACACCCATGTTGAGAATCCCTTGTGGGCGACCCGAAGGGCGGCGGATCTGGAGCGCCACGAACCTTCGGGTCGACCCGTTTTCCTGGCGGACTGAACTGGGAATCAGGTCGCTAATCTGGACACGAACTGACCCGACGAGGGTATCGCGGAGCCAACCGAGGGCGTAGATTTCGATCATGACGAAAGATTCGTCGGAATTCAAGAAACTGTCGTCGACCCGGAAGACGAATTTGTCATTCCAAGTGGGGCTGATTTGACCCTGTTGGTCGATTCGGGTACGGAGCTTGCGTTCCGGGTTGACCCATGTGACGGCGTATGTGCGTAGGTTCTTGGAAACGGGGGAGAGGTCTTGTGCTGAGATGACGTTCAGCTCGAGGAGCTGGAACGGAACACGAGACATAAACGTGAAATGAAAGGTGAATTAATAATGAAAATGGCGGAGGGTTTGGTGGATCCCACTTAACCCGTCGTCCGTACCTCCGGGGATTAGGACGACGAGGGAGGTGGCGGGACTGGAGTGTGGTGGAAGTATAAATTTATAGAGGATGGAAGAGGTAGAGACGAGAATGGAGATGAAAAATCAGTCCTAGTCCTTTTTATGAGGAAAAAAATGATCAGGTGGTGGTTTGAGGGTAAGAACAAAGTGAAGGGGAAGTAGTAATTGTGATGTGTGTGACATTTTTTTATTATTTTGCGGGTATTTTTCATTGAGCAAATTAATGGCCAGTTGCTCATGGATGGTTCTCCATGTTTTTGGGTTACAGCAGCTTGAACCAGATGTTGCGGAGACGGAGAGAGGGGTTTGGTGAATTACGGAAATCTCCTTTCTCATTTCAATTATCACCAACAGTATACCTTCTCTTTTTCTTTTCTTTTTTCATAATTTTTAATTTTAATCAAACACCTCAACCCCCCCCCCCCCCCCCCTCCTTATGTTAGATGGATGATATTTATAAAATATTTATTTTGTCCCTGAAATTTTTATCTAAAATCACAAAAAGGATAAAAAAACCTAAAAAATTAGATGAAAGAACATCAATTCATAATAGGTTTAAGTAAATCATAAATAGGTCAACACACATAAATTCAAAACTACTGTTATTAAAAATATATAATTATGTATAATGTATGTTATTCAACCTAAATATATATTGGTAATAAATAAAAAGACATTGAAGTAATGAATATAACTTCTCAAGAAAAAAAAATTAATGAAAATAAGGATTTAAATTCGTTGTTACATTCACCTAGACATTATAAGATTACCAATAGTATTTTATTCTAAACTTTGTGGCCTTATCTAATATTAGTAATTTAATGGTGGCCAGTGTCAATTTAAATTCTTACTATATACGAAAGTACAAATTTCATATTATATTTCCAATCCTACAATTCAAAAGCCATGAATGATTTTTTTTGCTTATGTTTCCTCTTTACTTATTAGCAAATTGGTATTTTGTGCAGTTCAAGGATGCAAAATGTAGAGAGCAGAAAGGATAAATCATGCTATAATTGAAGGTTACAAAATATTTATACCTTAAAATGAAATCCATGTATCGTATTTAGCGACTGAATAATAATTTTGTTTTATTATTATCAATATGTGAATGGTTTAATGGAAAAGACTCTACTTTATTCATGTTTAAATCTCTGTTTCCTACTCAATATATTCAACGCACCGCGATAGAGATTAAATCCTTGGAAACCAAAATAAAATCTTCACGTATTAAGTTAAAATGCAATCATGCGATAATTGAAGGTTACATCATAGGAATTACCTTAAAATGAAATTCTTGTGTCATATTATTAGCGACCGAATAGCAAATTATCTCCATGCATTATTTTAAAGGGCATTTACCCCCGTGTGATAAATAAAAGGACAAAATATACCTTATATTTTTATAAAAAATAAACAAATTGTCTCCCTCTTGGTTTTTTCATTTACAATGGAGTAAAATACCTATTAAATAATATTACAAGGATAAACTGATTATTAGAAAAAGCTGGAAAATATTATTTCTACTTATCAGCAAGACTACAATTTTCTTTTTCTTTTTTTAAATATCATATTTATTTTGATACACGTCTTTTAGAGTCAGAGTCAATGTAGTGCAAGCACCCATATCATACTTTTTTACGGGTTAATTGCACTTACACCGCCTAAACTATTGCTATTGGCATTCACCCTCAAAACCTTTTAGTTTTTGGCAGTCACACCCTTATGTTAAGCATATATCCTCTCCTCCATGAAAATTTAACTAAATGTCCAAATTACCCATTTTATGCTTTTTTTATTAATTTATTTATATATCAAGGGTACAAGAGATTTTTTTTTGGGGATAAATCATAGTAATAGAGAAATTTCAAAATATTATTAAATGTGTTAGCTATTTAGTGATACATTGTATAGTGCAATATTTCGTAAAACATAAGAAAATCTTATGCAATAAAATTAACATAGGCGGATTTTTGTACATGTTTTCCAAACTACATGTGGATTCATGTTTTTTACAACTTTATACATTTGTCAATATATTTAAGGTAAAAGATGAATTTCAAAATATTTTGTAAAATATAAAAGGATTTTAGGCAATATAATGTGTGGGGGCTATGTGCATGATTCCTAGAACACAAGTGAATTTTATATTTTTTTTCCTATGAGGGTTTAATTTATAACCAAAATGTCAAGGTCGTGTATTTTAATTTAATTTTGATGCTATGGTTACAATTTTATTAGATTCTATGGTGTTCATGAGCGTGAAATTGTAAATTGCAGAATTGATTTCTTGGAGAAGAAAATGGAGAGAATTTTGTAAACTTGTAAAATTAAAATTAATGAATGAATTGTCTGTTACAGTCTTACCAATTCAGTGTTGTTAAAACCGGACCGGACCGGCCGGTCCGACCGGTTCGACCGCGAACCGGAAGCTGGTCCGGTCCAGTTAATTAATTGGTTTTAACGGTTCGACCAGCGGTTCATCCGGTTCGACCAGTAAAACCATTAAACCAGTAGGCTCACCGGTTCGCTCTCCGGTCCGGTTTTAAAAACATTGCTTACCATGCCTATATATATATACAAGAAGAGGCGGTGGTTTCTTTAAATAACAAAAGCGTGAGACGCTTTATAAAATACTAAACAAATAAAATAAAAACATACATAAAAAACAAAATTGAATAAAAAAAACTTAAATCCCTAATTTCCCTAAATCTGTCAATACGCGAAGAAAAACTCTTCGTCCATCTTCAATCTCTAATCTTCACTCACTGCCAATAATATGAATGCTTCAATTAGTTCTCTAATACGCCCCCGCAAGCTGGAGCATGGATATCCAAAAGCTGCAGCTTGGACAATAAGAGAGAAAACCGTGGTAAAGGTAAGGCTTTAGTCATTAAATCTGCTAATTGATTGTCTGTGTGTATAGGTAGAAGTTTAATTCGTTTTCTATCTACTTGTTCCCTGATAAAGTGACAATCTATTTCAATATGTTTAGTTCGTTCATGATATATAGGCTTGCTTGCAATATGTAAAGCAGAGGTATTATCACAAAATAAAGGAGTAGGAGAAGAATTAGAAACTTGAAAATCCTGTAGTAGTTGTTGTAACCAAATTATTTCAGTAGAGGCTGCTGTCATAGCCCTGTACTCTGCCTCAGCAGAGGACCGTGAAACAGTCACTTGTTTCTTGGATTTCCATGAAATAAGTGAGCTGCCTAAGAAAACACAAAAACCTGTAGTTGACCTCCTTGTGTCTTTGCATGATGCCCAATCTGCATCTGCAAAAGCACTCAAGGTTAAAGAAGAAGTGGATGAGTAAAACAGTCCTTTACCTGGATGAGATTTTAGATATCTCAAAATGTGGTGAACAGCCTGTAAATGAGATGTTCTAGGCTTAGCAACATACTGACTAAGTTTATGCACAACATAACTTATGTCATGCCTAGTAATAGTTAAATATAACAATCTACCTATCAACCTTCTATACTGTGTAATATCTTAAATTAATTCACCATCTTCTAAATGAAACTGTGTTCTAGGATTCATAGGTAAATTAAGAGGTTTGCAACCAAGATAACCAGTCTCCTCCAAAATCTGGAGTGTATACTGCCTTTGGTTCAAACAAATGCCCCTACTAGATCTAGCAACTTCCAATCCTAAGAAGAACTTTAAATCACCCATATCCTTTAGTTTAAACTTAGTAAGTAAGAAAGATTTTAAAGAAGAAATTAATTTAGGATTGGGACCAGAAATAACAGTATCATCAACATAAAGTAAAAGTGCAATAAAATCATTACCTTGTCCCTTTGTAAAAAGGGAATAATCTGATTTGGATTGTGAAAAACCAAACTCTAAAAGGGTCTCTGTAAATTTAGCATTCCATTGCCTAGATGCTTGTTTTAAACCATAAAGAGATTTTTGTAATTTACAAACATTTTTAATAGAACCTGTCATTTTAGGATGAGAATAACCTAATGGTAAATCCATATAAACTTCTTCATCTAATTCCCCATATAAAAATGCATTATTAATATCTAATTGATAAAGTTTCCAATTTTTGATAGCAGCTATGGCTAATAAGGTTTTAAAAGTTACTAGTTTGGCTACTGGACTAAATGTCTCAGTATAATCTATGCCTTCTTTTTGTGTGTAGCCTTTGGCTACCAATCTAGCTTTGTACCTATCAATGGTACCATCTTGATTCCTTTTAATTTTATACACCCACCTACAACCAATGGACTGTTTACCTTGAGGCAAAGGAACAACAGTCCATGTCCTAGTGTCCTCTAAAGCTTGCAATTCTTGTTGCATAGCATCCCTCCAATGTTTATGAGAAACTGCTTGGTGATAAAAATCAGGTTCTGTTTCATTTGATATATTGAAAATAAAAGATTTATAAGAGTTAGATAAATTGTGGTAACTTAATACTTTGTTTAAAGGATACCTAACAGAGGAATCAAAAGAAGACAAACTATTGCAATGGTAATATGTTAAATAAGCAGGCCTTTTAATGTGTCTAATAGATTTCCTAAGTGGTTGATCAGAAGTAGAAGAAACATCTTGAGAAGTAGGGTCTGTAGAACTTGGAGGAACATAAGTAGGATCAGATGTAAAGGTATTATCATAAGTATCATAATCAGAAAACTTATAAGGAGTAGGAAAAGGAAATATATTATCATTGAGAAATTGTTGATTAGAGGCAATAAGACTATTATTATGAAAAGGAAATGTATGCTCATGAAAAATGACATCCCTTGATATAAAAACTTCCTTGGAATGAAGATCATATAATTTGTAACCTTTAACACCAAATGGATAACCAAGGAAAACACAAATTCTGGCCCTAGGGTCAAACTTTGTCCTTCCTTGTTTCAGAGTTGAGGCAAATACTAAACAACCAAAAGTTTTAAGAATGTTATAATCCACTGGTTTGTTATATAATAAAGTATAAGGACATTGATTATTAAGAACCTTAGATGGAGTCCTATTGATTAAAAAAGCTGCTGTAGCCACACAGTCGGTCCAAAAAATAGATGGGACTTTAGAATCAAAAAGTAATGCTCTTGCAATATTTAAAAGATGCTGGTGTTTCCTCTCCACAACAGAATTCTGTTGTGGAGTTTCAACGCAGGAATAATGATGAATAATGCCAAGACTGTTAAATAAATCTGTAAAAGTTAACTCAGGAGCATTGTCACTCCTAAAAATTTTAATAGAAGCATTAAACTGATTTTTAATCATCTTTAAAAAATTTGGCAGAACAGTTGTAATATCAGATTTATTTGATAAGAAACAAATCCATGTAAATCTAGAATAATCATCAATCAAAGTAGCAAAATACTTATGACCATCATAGGAAGCAGTATTGAATGGGCCCCACAAATCACAATGAAGTAATTCAAAAACAGAAGTAGAAGTACTAGAAGATTTAGGAAAAGGTAATCTTTTATGTTTTGCCAAAGGACAAATATAACAAGGATCATTAATACATTTGTTTGATAAATCCAAATCTAAGTCCTTTCTAAGCAAGCTCATTTGTTTGATACATTGAACGTGCCCATGCAGCGTAATTATCCCCAGTTAATTTGTCATGGACCAAAAGAAGGCCTGGACCATCTGAAGGATGAAGGAAATATGGAGAAGAAGGATCCTCAGTCGGTGGTTTTGATCGTGAACTACCAATTGTGGCAGAAGAGAGACTGGATTCCGAAGACATGATGTCAAGAAAGTGGGAAAAACAGAGAGAAAAACTCAGGGAAATAAGAAAGAAACAGAGGCCGAAACTCTGATATTGATCAAGGAAAAAATAGATGAAAAAATCTCTGTGTGTGCAGCGGAAATAGAAAAAAAAACTCAAGCTGATACCATATTAGATTCTATGGTGTTCATGAGCGTGAAATTGTAAATTGCAGAATTGATTTCTTGGAGAAGAAAATGGAGAGAATTTTGTAAACTTGTAAAATTAAAATTAATGAATGAATTGTCTGTTACAGTCTTACCATGCCTATATATATATACAAGAAGAGGCGGTGGTTTCTTTAAATAACAAAAGCGGACGCTTTATAAAATACTAAACAAATAAAATAAAAACATACATAAAAAACAAAATTGAATAAAAAAAACTTAAATCCCTAATTTCCCTAAATCTGTCAATACGCGAAGAAAAACTCTTCGTCCATCTTCAATCTCTAATCTTCACTCACTGCCAATAATATGAATGCTTCAATTAGTTCTCTAATAAATTTTATACATAGTCTTTTTAACATCATTGCCTAAGTTTTTGGGTAAAAAGCATGAAAGAAATACACTTTTGTTTTGTGTTTATCTTTTTAGGCAAAATTTCAGAATAAATAACGCACAATATCTAATGTTCCAAATAAGAACCAAATCATCTAGTTATTAGGGGAGGGTAATTTGGACATTTACTTATTTGTTCGTGATGGATTTGATGCCTAATTAACAGAAGGGGTTTGACTGCTAAAATTTAAAAGATTTTGGGGGTGACTATCAAATAACAATAGTTCAGGGGGTGTAAGTGCAAATAACCCAATTATTTACATACAAATATAAAATTCTGTAATTTGCTAATGGGTGTTCTAAATAGGCGGCTTAGCTTAGGGGATATCCGCATTCAACTTCAGTTAAATTAACTCTTAATTGTTGGATTGACAAAATTGTAGTGTACTCACTCTCTAACTAGGACCGTAGAATATAGAACTATTAGTTAAATACAAAAGAGAAGAAGATATTTTGTTTGAAATATTATTTTAATATTATCCAAAATTAAAGTAATGTTAAACACCGACAAGTCTTGGAGAAATCAAACTCCCAAACAACGTATCCAACCAACTAATTTTGCCGTCTTCGCACTCAAACACCTCTCCCACTTTTTCTTTTCTCTAAATCCACAAACTGAATAATAATCTTCTTCTCTTTATTTCAGTTGAAATGTCTTCTTTTTTTCTTCTTTTTTAAAAAAAAAAACCACTCACAATAATTAAAAGAATCTCCTTTTCCTTCCCTCTTTCTGTTGTCTATTTATGAAGTCTGTAAATATCTGCACCTTGTACTGCAAATTTCTGTTCAGCTGAGACCAAGATCCTGAGTGAGAAATACTACTGTTTATTTTTGTGTTTAGGGATTCCTTATCAGATAAATACTTTGAAGAAGAGAAGGGGAAAAAATGTTTGGCTTGTGGGAGTGTTGTACATCATGCCGTGACAATGTGTACGAAGAACCAAAGCCTTTTTCTCTTCCTTCACCACTTCCACAATGGCCAAAAGGTATGTTCTTGATCAATATTTATTTCAAGTTTCAATTTTTAGTTTTAAAATAATCAAACTTTTAAGTTGTTATTGTGATTGCAAATGGGTTTGCTGTCGATAGTAGTAATAGTACTATGTGATCTTTACTTTTTTGCTTTTTTGCTTCATATTCTGTTTCCTTTTAACTCAAGACTACTTCTTTAGCTAGAGCATGATTTGAGCAAATTACTTTATCCTTTTTCTGGGATCAATATTGAGGATGTGTATATGGTGATGAAGATCACTTAATCTCTAACTAATGAGAGTTGATTCTCGTTTCATAAATCATTCCACCATAGATTTCAAGTAACTTTTCATTGACACATACTCAATTTTAACTGGGAAATTGGTATTCATTGTTAGTAATTGTGCCTAAGAAATAGCATAACAGCAGTTTATGAAAATGACTCTGTAATCTGTGTACTTGCATATAAATGTTGCCTTCTTCTACCAAGTAAAATGAGGATTTTAACCAAAAAATTGTTACTTTTCCGATATTTTTTTTTGTGTGTGTGTGTGTAGATTTGGTCAAAGTTCTTTTTTGATTTTTCTTAGTCCAAGAAAACCCTGAATTTGGTCAATGTTGGAAATTACCAATGGTTTTGCCTTGGCATTCCAAGTTTTCGGCTTCTTCGTACCCCTGCAGTGTCCTATATTTTGCTAAAAATGACCAATTCTTACTTTACTTTATTACTTCATTGTTTTTAAGTTCATAATTTCCATCCTTCTATTTCTATGTTATTATTGAAATTCATTTAACTGGCATTAGTTTACCTCTCTTGTTTTCAAGAGCTAATTTCAAATATAAACTAAGGCTCTCAATATCCTAAAGCTCCTAATACAAAGTTCGTTAGTGTCGCTGGTATATACATCTTTCTCTTTTCAGTATGATTTGTTTATGCATTAACAAAGTTCATTGTATTTGATCGATTTTGATGTTAGTTCCATTATTTTTTGGTCAACTACTTTTAACATCCTCTGAACTCTGAAGCAACTCTCTGACTGTTAGTAATTGAGTTTTATGTTTTACAGGTAAAGATTTCTCTACAGGGAAGATATGCTTAGGAGAAATAGAAGTTGTTAAAATAACAAAGTTTGATAAAATATGGAGTTGCAGTCCATCACATGGAAAGGCTAAAGGCGTCACCTTTTATAAACCTTTTGAAATTCCAGATGGATATTTTAGCCTTGGTCATTATTGTCAGCCAAGTGACAGGCAATTAAGAGGCTATGTCCTCGTAGCCAAAGACGTATCCTCTAGTACATCTCCAGCTCTCGAAAAACCTTTGAGCTACACTTTGATCTGGAGTTCAGATTCTTATCACAATGAATCTGGTTATATATGGCTACCAAATCCATCAGCAGGTTATAAAGCCACGGGCTTTGTAGTTACCACCGATCCAAATGAACCTAATCTCGAAGAAGTAAGATGTGTTCGAGAAGATCTCACTGAAAGTTGTGAAGTTAGTGAGGTCATATTTGATACAAATTCACTTTTCTCAAATAACCAATTTTACGTTTGGACTACAAGACCTTGTCAAAGAGGCATGCTTTGTAAAGGTGTTCCTACCGGTACCTTCTTTTGCAGCAAAAACGAGAGTTCTAATGAAGAATTGAATATTCTTTGTTTGAGAAACCTCGATTCTTCCCTCCTAGCAATGCCAAATCTTGAACAAGTTCATGCACTCGTTAAAAATTATGGCCCCACGGTTTACTTCCATCCGGATGAAGCTTATTTGCCTTCATCGGTTTCATGGTTCTTCGAAAATGGAGCACTTTTGTACAAATATGGGAGGGAAAAGGGATTAATTGTTGATTCTAAAGGCTCGAATTTGCCCGGTGGTGGGATCAACGATCGAGAATTCTGGCTCGATTTGCCAGAAAACAATTATGATCGAGATCGTGTAAAGTGTGGTAAAATTGAGACTGCGGAATTATATGTTCACGTAAAACCGGCTTCCGGGGGAACTTTTACGGACATTGCTATGTGGGTGTTTTGCCCTTTTAATGGTCCGGCTACAATTAAAGCCGGACTATTGAATTACACGTTTGATCGAATAGGACAACACGTTAGTGACTGGGAGCATTATACTCTCCGTGTGAGTAACTTTAATGGAGAGCTTTGGAGTATGTATTTTTCGGAACATAGTGGCGGGGAATGGCTCGATGCCTCCGAGTTGGAGTTTATCGAAGGTAATAAGCCGATTGTATATGCATCAAAAAGTGGGCATGCTAGTTTCCCACACGAGGGTTGCTACATACAAGGCTCGACTAAACGATTTGGAGCAAGGAACGATTGTGCTAAGAGCACATACTCGGTGGATTCTAGTACTAGATATCGAATTGTTGCAGCTGAGTATCTTGGAGAGGAAATTGCGGAACCACATTGGTTGCAGTATATGAGAGAATGGGGTCCGACTCTTGTTTATGATTCACGATCAGAACTTGAGAAGATATTGAAACACCTTCCGTTTTTCATTAGGTTTTCGGTGGAAAATTTCGTTGAATTGTTTCCGACTGAACTTTACGGTGAAGAAGGGCCCACGGGGCCGAAAGAGAAGGACAACTGGCTCGGGGACGAAAGATGTTAACTATCTATCGTATACATTATTTGATTCTCTATCACGAGGTGTGCACTTTGGTGTTGTTTATATAGGCATGACACCTAATTTTATACACAAATTGCATGAGAATCATGAGTGGTTTGTGACAAATGATCAAAAACAGATGACACAAACCCACTATTTAACATGTAAAAGAGGTGGCCAAGGTCAACAGTTCATTATGGATGAATGCTTACTGGTCATTTAGGTGTGAGAATGTATGCTTGTGTAGCAAATAAAATTTCGAGGGCCAATTCACATGTTTAAACATTTTTATGCTTTTGTTCCTAATGTTACAAAATTACACTTATATCACTTTTACACAATATTTCTGACATCGATCCTATATTTGACAATTTTAGCTAAGTTATCTCATAGGAGTTTCTTTTTGCATAAGCGTTATTAGAACACGTGTATGAAGCTTTCACAAATCGATTTAAGAAGCAGAAAACTAGAAAGACTCGTGAAATTCTTTCGCAATTCAGGACTAGGTAAATGATATGGTATTTTGGTAGGAAAATGTTCATGTGTAGACTTCTTCTTGTCTTTCTCTTTGCTCAGGCCCGGCTTTGCCTATAGGCAAGTTAGGCAAAGGCCTAGGGCCCCCACTTTTGGGGGCCCAAGTTTTATATAATTTAATTTTTTTTATAATACATATTCATGTATGAAAAGAAATTATATTTATGTACTAAGATAAAATTATTAATGTTTTTTAAATTAAAAAATATTAATAATTTTATCTTAGTACATAAATATAATTATTTAAAAAAATTAATAATTTTATTTTAGTACATAAATATAATTATTTAAAAAAATTAATAATTTTATCTTAGTACATAAGTATAATTTTATTTTTCATACATGAATATGTATTTGTTTATTCATTAATACAAATTATTGAACCTTTTTTTATTGTAAAATTATATTTTTATTAAAAATTATTTATATACTATGACTTGATCAAATCAATCGATGTTTTTGTTTGCTTTTGTTATAAAACAGTATTTTCCAAAATCTTTGTTTATGTTAAAAGAAGCTTTCAAAACTGAAAATAATTAAAACATATTTACAATCGACTATATAACAAATATATTTTATTAGTAAAAATTATGTAATAAAATATCAAAACATTGATTTTAAATTAATACTTTTGTTCCGATTTCTATTATGAACTAAAAGTACTATCAAAAGTTATTCCTACCCAAATAGACAAACCAGTTGATTTATTTAATCTTATATTTAATCATATAAATTTGATTAGTTCTTATCCAAATACATATATTTGTTATAGAATTATATTCACTATAGCTGTAACAGTGGCTTCTGCTGAAAGAAGTTTTTTCAAATTAAAATTAATAAAAAGATGTTTACGTTCGACAATGACACAAGAAATATTAAGTGACTTAGTTATTTTGTCTATAGAAGAAGATATGTTAGAAAAATTAGAATATGAAGATTTAATAAACACTTTTGCATCTAAAAGAACAAGAAAAATAAATTTTACATAAAAAAATAAATTATATAAGGGCCCAATTTTCTTATTTTGCCTAGGGCCCCCAAAACCCTTGGGCCGGCCCTGTCTTTGCTCATGCTCCAAAATATGGAACTTAGCTTGAACCTACATGACAAGCGGTTAATTTACTGGGAGTATTCTCGGCTTAAATCTTTAAATAATAAAGTCAATACGAGATTCGATTTACGGCCTAGTGTTAAATATGAATTTGAAGAACCATGTATATACATAGGTCCTAATATAATAAATATTCTTTCAACTCGTGGATTGCATTTGTAAGGAGGATTTTTCTTGGGAAAAAAACTTATGATTGCACCAACTACAAGGAAAGACCTCATGATAGTCAATATGGGCCCTCAACACCTATCAATGCATGGTGTTCTTCGCCTGATCGTTACTCTCGACGGTCCTCACATGCGGGAAGTCTTATCATGCCGTTCATTTGGTTCAGATTGATCTGGATCGTTGATTAGGTAACTTAGTCAAATTTAATTTGTAACTATTGACTTTAATTAAATTACAATATACCTAATTTACCCTTTCAATTAATTTTCCTCTAAAAAAAATCGGCCATTATATAAAATGACCACTTTACCCCAATCTTATTAATTGACTTTGACAATTTTGAAAATTGATCCCTATGTTCCGCGATTTTAAGAATTAAATTATTTTGCTTCTAAAAAATATAAAAAAACCTCCTTTCATATAAAAAGACCGATTTACCCCCATTTTTTATAATAATTGACTTTGATAATTTTGCAAATTGCCCTTATGTTTCACGATTTTACGAATTGAATTATTTTGCTTTTAAAAAAATATAAAAAAATCGCCTGTCATATAAAAAGACCGCTTTACCACCAATTTAGATAATAATTGACTTTGACAATTTTGCAAATTGACCCCCTATGTTCTGCGATTTTACGATTGAATTATTTTGCTTCTCAAAAAACAAAAACAAAAATGCCTCTCATGTAAAAATGACCGAGTTACCCCCAATTTTGATAATAATTGACTTTGGCAATTTTGCAAATTGACCCCTATGTTTTGCGATTTTACGAATTGAATTATTTTGCTTCTAAAAAAATAAAAATAAACGCCTCTCATATAAAAAAATACAGTTTTACCCCCAATTTTGAAAATAATTGACTTTGACAATTTTGCAAATTGACCCCTATATTTTGCGATTTTACGAATTGAATTATTTTGCCTCTAAAAAAAAAAAAAACCGCCTGTCATATAAAAACGCCCGTTTTACCCCCAATTTTGATAATTATTTACTTTGACAATTTTGCAAATTGACCCCTATGTTTTCCGATTTTACGAATTGAATTATTTTGCATCTAAAAAATAAAAATAAAAACGCCTCTAATATAAAAAAAGACCGTTCTACCCCCAATTTTGATAATAATTGACTTTGACAATTTTACAAATTGACCCCTATGTTTTGCGGTTTTACGAATTGAATTGTTTTGCTTCTAAAAAAAACAAATAAAAAACTGCATGTCATATAAAAAAAACAGCTTTACCCCCAATTTTGATAATAATTGACTTTGACAATTTTGCAAATTGACCCCTATATTTTGCGATTTTACGAATTGAATTATTTTGCTTCTAAAAAACAAAAACAAAACGCCTCTCAAATAAAAACGACCGCTTTACCCCCAAATTTTGATAATAATTGATTTTGACAATTTTTCAAATTGACCCCTATATTATGCGATTTTACGAATTGAATTATTTTGCTTCTAAAAAAAACAATTCGTAAAATCGCAAAATATAGGGGTCAATTTGCAAAAGTGTCAAAGTCCATTATTATCAAAATTTGGGGTAAATCGATCTTTTTTATATGATAGGCGGTTTTTTTTAGAAGCAAAATAATTCAATTCGTAAAATCGGAAAACATAGGGGTCAATTGGCAAAATTGTCAAAGTTAATTATTATCTTAATTAGGGGTAAATCTGTCCTTTTTATATGGCAGACATTTTCTTATATTTTTTAGAAGCAAAATAATTCAATTCGTAAAATCGCAAAACATAGGGGTCAATTTGCAAATTGTCAAAGTAAATTATTATCAAAATTGGGGGTAAAGCGGTCTGTTATATATGACAGGCGATTTCTTTTTGTTTTTTCAGAAGCAAAATAATTCAATTCGTAAAATCGAAAAACATAGGGGTCAATTGGCAAAATTGTCAAAGTCAATTATTATCTAAATTAGGGGTAAAACGGTCTTTTTTGTATGGCAGACAATTTTTTTATATTTTTTTAGAAGCAAAATAATTCAATTCGTAAAATTGCAAAACATAGGGGCCAAGTTGCAAAATTGTCAAAGTCAATTATTATCAAAATTGGGGGTAAAGCGATCTTTTTTATATGACAGGCGGTTTTTTTTATTTTTTCAGAAGCAAAATAATTCAATTCGTAAAATCGAAAAACATAGGGGTCAATTGGCAAAATTGTCAAAGTCAATTATTATCTAAATTGTGGGTAAAACGGTCTTTTTTATATGACATACGGTTTTTTTATATTTTTTTAGAAGCAAATAATTCAATTCGTAAAATCGCAAAACATAGGGGTCAATTTGTAAAATTGTCAAAGTCAATTATTATCAAAATTGGGGGTAAAAGCGGTGTTTTTATATCATAGGCAGTTTTTTTAATTTTTAGAAGCAAAATAATTCAATTCATAAAATCGCAAAATATAGGGGTCAATTTGCAAAATTTTCAAAGTCTATTATTATCTAAATTGGGGGTAAAGTGGTATTTTTATATGACAAACGATTTTTTTTTAATTTTTTTAGAAGCAAAATAATTCAATTCGTAAAATCGCAAAATATAGGGGTTAATTTGTTTTTAGTTTTAATTATTTTGATTTAAAGGTTATAAATGTCTTTTATTAATTAAAGATTATCTCAATTTTTATTTAAAATAAAATAAAAAAAGATAAAATGGCCTATTTACAGACCGAGTTAACTCGCCGAGTTACATATTAGTTACGCGCACCATATGACATTATTTCAGGGTCGTCTCGCATGTGAGGGCGAGTCACCTTGCTTGCACCTAGAAGCCCCGTTGTAAGGACATGCGATTTGAAGAAACCATGTTATACAAATTCTCTAATATACTTTTTTTGGTTTGACTACCAATATAAATAAATTAAATGGAAATCATTGTTATACCCTTAAAATCGTGTGTCACTAACTACACTTTATGCTAGCGTACGTCAAACTAATTGTAATTATTTATGGTGGTTAGATTACGAAGATAAATTAAGATTACTTATTTAACATTACATGGTTAGATGACCTTATCTTATATGGTCATTTTCAATTTATTCAACTTCTCTAAAAGAATCTCAATTCTAAGTTTTGATTTTTCAAATGATCATTAAATCAGTTACTAAATTAGAATCTATTCGAATTTTTTCAATTAGTTACTTTATTATAGATCCATTGGAATTTAAATTTATTAAAAAAAATTTCAATTAATTACTATAAATCTAATCAAATGATGTCGTTGCATTTTAATCCATTTTTTGGTTCTTAACTTAAATATCCAAATTCTCCCTCTCTCTTCCACAATTAAAATATCATACCAAAAAACTGAAAAGTCTAAGGGACCCCTCGCCTCCTCGAAATTTTCTCAAAAGTTATAAAATAACTATAATCTCATCCGTTTACCGTTTACATCCAACGGTCCAAAAATCTTTGGCCTAGTAGTAGGAATCAGTAGTTATTAGTCACCCTCTTCTTTCGCGCTCTCACTCATAAACCCTAGAACCTGCAACCCACGCCCCCCTTTAGCCACCACCACTTTAACGTGACCGCCATTAAAATCAACCAAAAAAATTAAAAATTAAGGCATAGCTAGAGAAAATCGCGCCGTCGAGAAGCAAAGAAATACCGAAAAAAAGGGATCTTTGAATCACCCCTTTTTGCAGGTAATTTTATATTCTTTTTCTTTTTCAATTATAGGTCCGGGATTTCGTTCTTGGTAGACAAAAAATGGGATCTTTATGAGATGTGTATGTGTTTTTGTAGTTTTCAGTTTTCCTTTTGTACGGTTGGAGACTAAATGGCGAATTTGAAGAATATCTGGGTTATGTTGTGAATTTTAGTTTGAACAATTGACAGATTCGACTATGTTGGAACCGATTTCTGGTCGAGTTATGGGTAGATGCTGAGTTTGGATGCGTTTGGACCAGTTCTTGTCCAAGTTTAGTTTGTGTGAGTGTTACAGTTCTTGATCTAAGTAAGAATTTATTGACTCAGTGGTTGTTCAGAGAGTGAGTTTTGCCTCTGTTTCTTTGTGTCTGAGAGTGGGTCCAAAGGTGTTGTGATTTAATCCTTATTAAAAGGCCCAAATTGTGTAAAATTGAACTCGATCGTTAACAACCTTTACCTTCATTACTTCAAGATAGACAAAGGGAGGCTATCTTGGAGGTTATTATCTTTGGATCTTGGTGTGTATTCGACTAAGTTTTGGTCTCCAAAACAGTGTGAATCCAAAAGTGAAGAGGGAAACTAAGTCGCGGGCTTTGCCTCGCAGGTACAAACGAAAGCCGATGCCTTCAGTGGGGATGAGAAGGAGTACAAGGGTGTTTGGGGCAAGAGTTTTGAGGTCGGGAAGAAGGCTGTGGTGGACAGAACCACGAGAAGGCACTAAGTACATGCGTGCTGCTGCTGTGCAGAATGACTGGATTGACCTTCTTGACAACTCTGCTGATGGAGGAGGTGATGCTGATCACCGCCTTAAAAACGTGCAACAAGAAAGCGAAGGTGCTGATATTGAGGAACCTAGAATAGAGGAACGTGCATCAGAAGGAGTAGTTGAAGTGAAAGATGTTAACAGGATGTATGGAATTGTATATAAGAGGAAAAGGAAGAGAGCGGAGTTGACAAGTACTCAACTCTCTGAAGATAAAAGATTTGGAAAGAAGTTTGTAAGGAAGCAATGGAGGAAAAAAAATAGTGTTGCTGAACCATTAGAAGTTTGTGGAGACAGAGGCAGGTCTGTTGTTAAAGAGCTTGCTATTGTTGCTCATGATTCTTCTAGTGATAGTAATTATTGGATTACTTGCTTCTTAACTTCCGTGCTGAGATACATGACGAAAGTTAGACTTAGAATACGCCGGTTGTCTGCTTTTGTGCACTCGGGACCAATATTTGGTGCTTATTATTCACATGGCGTGCTTTTTCATCAGGTAAATATTTATTATCCTCACTTGTATATGTTTAATTGGGGTACCTTATGAAGTAGTCATGTTTTGAGATGCCATAGAGAATACAAAGGCATTCAATTACATATATTATTTTTTAATTTATGGCTTCATTGTGATTATATATAACTAAAGTTCTTCTTGTTACAGGATTCTGTCACAGTTAAGACTCCTGGTGCTTGCATCATTTCAGGGACCAGGTCTTCGGTACCAGTTTTTGTTGTGGATTTTTCTGCAATACCCTCTTGCTTTATGCACATATATAGAATTATGCTTCTTAGAGCTGCGCATAATATCACCTTCTTGCTTGTGTCACATTCATCTGGTCTCTACGAGAGAGATGCGGAAGTGATGGATGTTGTCAATGATTCCATGGAACCTTCATCTCCAATTGAGTTTATTGCAGATTCATCTCAAATTACTTGGGGAGAAATAACATCAGGTAATGAAGATTTTGGGAGAAGGGAGTTTTCAAACTCAGCTGTTAGCTCACCAAAACCGGCTCTTCGTAGTATGCAACTAAGAAGCAGTCGTAAAATCCAAAAAAGGAGGAGATTCTCTCTTAGCCGCAAAAAGGGTAGACCATCTGCAGCTTTCCGAGCTCAAAAAGCTAGTGGATCTTTGGTTTCAGAATTTATGAGGATTAGACATGATACCAACCAATTATCTACTGCAGCACCTAGTCGTGTACTAAGGAGTTCGAATAAGATGATTTCCAACCTGGACACTAAACAACGTGTTCTTAGGAGTTCGATGAAGAAGTTTTCCAACCCAGATGTTAAAGAACTAAATTCTACCTCTGACTTACTGACACAGGATATGTGTGTTAGTAGCTGCTCGGTTAACTTGTTAGTCATTGAAACTGACAAGTGTTACAGAGAAGAAGGAGCCATAATCACTTTACAACAATCTGCTTCTAAACAATGGTTTCTTGCTTTAATAAAGAATGGGGTTCAACGAAATACCTTGATTGCTCAAAAGGTCATGAAGCCACCGTCTTTTAACCGCTTTACTCATGCCACAGTTTGGTCAGGAGATGGTGGTTTCAAGCTCGAGTTTCCTAATAAACAAGATTGGTTGATTTTCAAACAACTTTATAAGGAATGTTCAGACCGGAATTTGCAGGCGTCTGGTGATAGCGTAATTCCCGTCCCTAAGGTAGTGGAAGTATCGGATTCAGTTGATTTCAAAAATGCATCTTATGTGAGGCCTGATTCATATATCACGTATAGAGATGATGAGTTAACCAGGGCTTTGGCGAGGAAGAGTGCTACTTATGATATGGAATCTGATGACGAGGATTGGCTTAACAAATTTAATGAGGAAAGGGAGGTTCAAGAAGTTATTACGCCCGAGAAATTTGAATTGATCATTGATGCACTTGAAAAAAGTTTTCATTGCAATGCAGATGAGTACTCTGATGAGTTTTGTTTGCATATTGAAAGTAAGGAAGTTATAGAGGCTATACGTAGTTATTGGATTAAGAAACGGAAACAGAAACGTTCTGCACTAGTGAGGATTTTCCAGGTAAATAGATTTTCTTGATGAAATATAAAACAATTACTTTTAAAATACGTTTTTCATGCTTTTCTATTGAGTTTGTAAACCAACCTACTATTTCCATAGATGAAATTTTATGAATTGATATTACGATTGACCTATTATTGCAAATTCTTTGATCGTGCAGCTTTACCAGCCTAGAAGACCTCAAGTGATCCCAAAGTCTGTTTTACGTAAGAAAAGATCTTTTAAACGACAGGCAAGTCATCCCGGGAGAGGCAAACAACACACTTTCTTTGCCTCCTGTCAAGCCTCGAGAGGCAAACAACAAACCTTATTGCAAGGTAATTCTTCTGTTATTATAGTTGGTTTTAACTTGGTCAATTGAAAACTAACTACATGATTACAGATTATGAATATTATGATTTAAGATGATGTAATATATCTATTTTATCATTTATATGAAAATTATTCAATTTTATTTTAAGATCTAGAAACATTAAAGACTTTAGCATGTGATTATATAACTTATAAAAATTTAGAAAATAAATGTTAAGCTAATATTCCTTATTGAGTATTTTAGTAGGCCCATTTATGACCGCTCAAACCCACTTTCTACCCCGCACAAACAACCTAATAAATAAAGGATTGGGCTGTATTTAGCCTGGTTGGGTTGGGTTAACCCATGGGTCAAGAATCATATTGCCACACATAATTGTGGCCTAGTGTAAATCGTGATTGTTATTTGATGATGATACATTTTGATTTCACAGCAATTGCATCCGAACGAGATTCTTTGGAACAACGGAATAATAATTCCCAAAAAGTTGAAAAAGCTAAAGCTGTTGCAGGCAGATCTGAAGGACTGGCTGTTTTAAAGCGTCAAAGAGCCCAAATGCTCATGGAAAATGCCGACTTAGCTACCTATAAAGCTACCATCGCTCTTAGAATAGCAGAAGCAGCTCAAAATGGTACAACAGTTCCATCTATTTTTCTTGGTTAACTAACAGAAGTAAAGTAGATTAGTGTAGTGTAGTGTAGTGTAGTGTTCTGTTCAAATCTGACTTCATTTGAAATGGCCAAATTTTTTAAGCTACAAGAGAAGGATTTTATTAGTACTTGCCTCATGGACCATTTTCTTTGAAGCCTATAGTAGAGTTAAAGAAATATTGTGATTTTGTATAGATTAGATTGAAACTCATTGTAAATTTGTATAATTATTACCAAAACACCTGGATTTTTTTCTTTTTTTTTCCCAACCAAGGGGATGAGTCCATCTTGAAAGTCTTTGATTTTGTGCCCCAAAAGATGATGGAAAATAATCAATTTTCAGTGGAAAAAGACGTGGGCCTGTTTGTTTTGCTTTTTAAAGAGTGATTTAGAAATTTGGGGGAACTTTTTAGATGTTCTCAAGTTCAGAGTTTGCTTGGATTTTGAGAGATGAAATGAATATTATGTCAGAAATTTGGAGGTTTCTTTCTAGTTTTTTTGTGATTATTATGGAAAGAAAGAGAATTATGGGGAGAGAAGTTAGTTACTTAGAGATGAAGATCTCCAGAATATTTTTTTGAAAAGCAAAACAAACAAGCCCATGAGGTTTATTACGAGCTACGGAAGACCAATTACTGGTGAATCATGTCAAATGATGTAATGTATCCCCAACTTCAACAGACACTCACCCTTTTAACTGTATTTATTGATTCCATGTAAATGTTACATTCATCTTACATCAGTAAATTATATTCATATGCGTGAGATGATAAACATGTGCGTAATATATATAATTGTCGCTTATCCAGCACCCTTGTGGATTGAATCCACAGGGATAGGCACATAATTTTTCGAAATTATATAATCTCCTCGCGGGATTGTCGATTAGTCATAAACATATAGAAAAAAAAAATACTAATAATCAAGAAAAATTGTATTGCACTCTAGCTAGCTAAGCTCATAGTACTAATTAAATTAAAGATAAATGTGCATTAATCATGAGAATAAGACCAACTCCAAGAGAGCTCTTAAAACTCAAATTATAAGAATTTTTTTAAGAATTCTCAAAATAGGCAACTCCAAGAGACCATTTATATTTTATCAACCTCTTATTTTTTTAAGTTTGGACTCTCATATTTGAGAGTCCAAACTCAAAATTTATTCCTGCCTTGTGCAGAAAAGTACAAAAGCAAACTGTACTTTTTGAATAAAAAATTGTCTCCCCTACAAAGAATTTACTCCATCTTCCTACTTCCCAAGTCCAGCCACCGCCGACCAAACCCAACCCATACCTCTAACCAGAATGCAAACCACCAGATCCCGAACCCGAAACCACAAACCAACAGATCTGAAAAATCAAAACTCAAACCCACTCCGCCGCCTTCCTCCGTCCACCTTCGGCCGGCGGAGACTACACTACCCAAGCCCAAACCCACCTCCCACCCTAAAAGTGCTAACCCGAACCCAAAGCCCAAGCCCAAACCTATCCCCCACCCTCTCCCTCTTCCCGCCGCCGGCGATGATGACAGTGTCAATCCCAAATGTATAAAGTCGGGAGTGTGTGGAGTTTTAAGTGATTTTTATTTTGTTTTGATTTTAGGGTTTGTGAGATTTGATTAGTGTATATATATGCTTTATTAAGACCTTGTTTGGCTAAAAATGTTTTTGCATTAACCAGAAATTTGATTTTCAGGTTATTGCAAAAATAGAGCCAAACTTGATCTTATATATTTTTTCCAATAAAAAATTTATACAATTTTTTGAATAAACATTAAAATTAATTTTGTTATTTTTTAATTTGAAATCAATATATGTATTTTAGTTAGTTCTAATTATTATTTATAAATTAATAAAAATTAAAAGTAGTTTGTTAAAATATAAATTAGTTGTTGGAGTAATGTGATGTGATTGTTTAAAAGTGAAATCTTAAAATATAAACTAGCTGTTGGAGTGGAGAGTAAAAAATGATAATGTATAACACTGTTCATCATTTAAATTTTAAGATAAGAGGCCTGAATTTAAACGGACTGTTGGAGATGGTCTAATAATTTATCCCGCGCGGTTCGTACAACAATCATTAGCACTTTCCTTACTTTAGTAACTAATAATAAATTATTTCACATTGAGGGTTAGTAAGGATAGGTGACCTGTCCCATCAAGTCTAAAGAAATATTGGTCTCTTTCTTCTTTAATTGTACTATATATTTTTTTCTATAATTAATGATTATAATTAATGATATATGAAGGGTATATAAGGGGTGTAATTATTTCAATTAATTATTCTTCTGCAACATTCTCACTTGAGAATATTCTTGTTCAAAATCATATTTGAAAAATCTCAATTAAAATGACCCCATCCCCATAATTTCTGAACAAGAACTGCTCTTCTTTCTGTACATATATATATAAATGGCACAATCACAAACCAATGGGACTAACAATTTGTTAAAAAAGCACCTCCTTAGCTACATATCTAATTCAAAATAAATAATTCATACATTTACATAAAGCTAACTAATTAGATAATTATAATTAATGGAACCCTTCTGCATACATAGATTTCTTTCGTATGTTTTACTAGCTAAACTTTGTGAAAGAGCATTATAAATTCCACGCCTATATATATTACGTTTTTTTTAAACACTAATTCCTTTGCTACAACATTAATTCACAAAAATAAAATAATTTCAAAACTAGTATTAAAAAAAAAACTGCAGCTGGAAACACAAAAATAAGTGAACAGGTAGCCTTTAAATTTCACAATGAAATGGTCTCTCGTACATTAATCAAAGTTACAAGACCTCTCAAATTAAAATAATAGGAGAAACTTCAAACAACAAAAAATACAAAGTAAAGAAACGTATGTAGAACAAACTTTAACCTATAGAATCTTTGGACAAATACTTGCTAAAGATTCCAGATTAAATAAACCTTGTTTATTCTCTCACCAAACTTAGCCATACATGTATTTATATAAAATAAAAAGAAAAAGAAAAATAATTGTCAGCCAAGCGTCGGACTTGCCTATAGAATTGAAGTTGCATTTGTTCCTCTTCAAATTCTACTATATACCCCTTGATGTCATGGATCGTCCTTTAACGTTCGTTGCATATATATATATATCTACATACATGTTTGAGCAATAGCCTCGGAATCTTCTCCAAAACGTTGTCATCAGATTCTTTCTTGGCATGCATGATCGATGCTAAATTAAAAGATGGTGAAAAAGAAAGAAGAAAAAGAAGAAGAAGAAGAAGAAGAAGAAAGGGAGAGGGAGGATAGGTTTGGAGTGGATATAGTACTTATTATATATAATGAGAGAATTAATTAATTAATATATGGTTTATCCTTTTTTTTTTAAATAATTAATCTATGGTCTGCTTAGGAAAACTGAACAAAGGCGGCAGTTACAAAGCAAAATAATATTTTTTTTTTGATAAATAAAAAGCAAAGCAAAATAATATACTACTTATATGCAATCGCACACGTATGAAACTATGAATATTAAAGGACCTACCGTTATAATCCCCGACAAACTCGAACCCCATTTAATCAAAGGTACCTAACTTGATTCATAAATATTATGTTAAAGATGTTATTCAATTACAATATAGGTATATGTTAATATGGGTGATTCCGATTCGGATCATTGAGGTTTATCGCAATTATAAAAAAAAATATTCATGTGATTCCACTAATTACAAGGACATCCCTTATAAGGGAGTTTTCGTAAACATTTTTTGAAGTTGTAGGGGTACTTTTGTAAGGATTGTTGAAGCTCTAAAAGGTGTTTTAATACATAGTCTAAACTAAAGGAGTTTTCTTGT
The DNA here is from genome assembly GCA_038501285.1 of Penstemon eatonii. Lineage (NCBI taxonomy): Eukaryota > Viridiplantae > Streptophyta > Magnoliopsida > Lamiales > Plantaginaceae > Penstemon > Penstemon eatonii. Next base: position 7,494,025 of record CM076710.1, read on the forward strand.
AAATTTTGAAATGTCAGGGTATTTCTTGTATGATGATTAAACCTCAGGGGTCCGATCGTAAATCACCATAATAATAGTCACTTCATAAGTTAGCTTTTGAGGTTGAGTTAGGCTCAAGCTAAGTAAGTGGACTTAGTCCAATCCATGTGGTGAATTCTAATATGGTATCAGAGCCCAGGTTGAAGTGGGCTACCTCATTCCGTAATGGACTCTTCCTTGCACGCATGATGGGATTTATTCTTCACTCACACGGTCGTGGAAATCCGCGTGTTGGGATCCACACGGTTTGGACAAATCCGCGTGTTGGACTCTTACCCACATGTTAATAATTCAGAAATATTGGGCTTTAATATGTCACACGTTGGGCTTGTTTCACCCACACATTCAGCCCGTCCACACGTGAAGGGGGAGTATTGAGACTAAATGTTCCACATTGGTTGAAAACAATATTTAAGTCAACTTTATAAGGTCTTGTGCAATCCCCACTTCATAAGTTAGCTTTTGAGATTGAGTTAGGCTCAAGTCAAGTAATTAAACTTAGTCCAATACATGTTGTGGATTCTACTACGTACAATATCCAATATTTAAAAGAGATATGTCTCATGAATAAAATAAATAATTAGTTTTGGCCAAGGACTATTTAATTACGACTGTAGGCGGCGATTGCTTTTTTTCCTTTTTCTCACTCAATCATATCATATTATGGACCTCCAATTTGTATAGAACAACTTTTTGGTAATTTCGAAATTAGCTTTTACAGTAAAAGATACCTAAATAGACTCGACCGAGTAGATAATCAAGATGGCTTATAACATTTTGTTTGTTGTAATTATTAATATTCGGTCGAATTAAATTTTATAAAAATTATTATAATAATATTACAGAGCTTAATGGTAAATTTTAAATACAAAGTAGCTTACCAATTTCATGGTAATTTTAAAATTGTTATCTTCCTATGACGATGTACCATGTTAAAGTAGAAAAGTTGCTAAAGTCAAAATAATAGTAATAGCCATTCGTCCAGATCCAGGCCACCAACAAGTGACTCAACTAAGAATCGCATTTGTATTTGTTAAGTGGGTCATGAATCGACAATAACAACTTTTTATAAGGAATCACAAAAGAAGTTTCAATCTTTTATCCATTAAACAAGAAAATTATTGGGTGAACGCTTAGTTAGTCGAACTCATTTTTCCATCAATCAAATGACGAGAACCACTATGAATTCTTTATATTTTTTTATTCACATAAATTTTGCCTAATAATACAGACTAATGGGGATTGATTTGGATTTATCCTCTTGGATTTACATTAATCTCATATTGGAGGTCAAAATTATTCATTAGTCTAGTTTGATACCATATTGTAAAGTGACAATCCAACTATATAATCTAGTCAACCTTTCAAATATTGAAAACTTTTCCATCACAATTTCGTTTCTATCGTATGATACAATCAATATATATTGATTTTTTTCGAAAATTCACTGCATCACGTATCATTCAACACAACCAATATTTAAATTATTGACTACATCGAATATAATCCCCAAGCAGAACATCAAATTGCAATGTCTATATATAATTTTCAGAAAAATAAACAAATATCACCAAGCAATAGTTGATTTCCTTCAAATTTAATAGAAGATACTAAAAGTCTAAAACCATGGTCAGACATTCATACAACCATTTCCAAGATAAGTACAATTTAGAATCCATTATATCAAAGTACTACAAATTGCCCTTCAACATAAAAAAAAACCACCGACTAGCTAAAATACATAAAGCTTACATCTCACAATTCATTACGGCATGGCTGAAATATGAACTCCTATAAACAAGAAGCTGGTGAAGACCAAAATATGGAAAGGGGTACCAGTACAAAAGAAAAGACTACAAACCATAGTTACTGAATCGTGTATTATATTGCATATTATTTTTCTCTTGAATCGTAGTGTATCGTGAATCGTATCGTTAGTTGAAGAGAATTAATCGTGTCAATTTTTGGTTAATAGGTCGGCCTCAAACATATAGCTAGACAACTTCGGCAGGGTCTCAAAAAATATATTTTATATAGGCTTAATCCCACTTTATACCCTGAAAATATCACTTTTGTCCTTTGCATCCTCGAAAAAAATAAATGCCACTTTGCACCCTCGAAACATATTTTGCCTTTCACTTTGCATCCTGGTGGAATTACAGCCAGTGAAGCAAAGGGTATTTTCGTCACTCGCTTCAAAATTCAATACATTCAATTCTCATCATTCTTCTCACAAAAAGTAATTCATTTTCCTCCACTAACTCAGCAACAAATTTTCGTTCCAATTTATCAATCATTGATAATCAAAACAATATAAACAAATCCACTTCATTTAGTCAATTTTGGCAGCAGACAATTCCCAAATATCCAAATATTTTCTCTCCATCTTCATCAATTTCTTTCCAAAAGATAATTGGGCGAGATGGTCGTGTTAGAATTGATGATACTTTGGAAGAGTACATCATTAGATTTAACCGCCGGCGAAGAGGCAGTGAATTAGACGTGTTAATCGATGATGCTACTAACGACCGAGGAAGTAAATATTTCCCCTTCTTTTTTTTTTTCCGAAAACAATGTCACATGATTCCTCCAACACTGAAAACTTGAACTAGTATTGGCGTTACGGAGAAAGAATTTTTTGACTGAAATTTCATCCATGATGCAAAATGAGAGGTAAAATATGTTTCGAGAATGTAGAGTGGGATTATTTTTTTAGGATGTAAAGTGTCAAAGTGATACATTTTCTGGGTGCAAAGTGAGATTAAGTCATTTTATATACGTTTATGTATTTTTATTTTTTAGTTTGATAAATGATATGTTTTGTATAACATAAGTTATGCATAATGGAATTAAAGATGTAAATTGACGAAAATAAAGACAAATAAGATGTAGAAATGCTTTCAGACTTGAATAATATTCAAATGGATTTTTGCTCTATTAATACAACTCCATTGTCTAAGTTATAGTGAAAACTAACTTGATCTAATGGCTAAAAATGATGCTATAACGAATTTTATAAGATAGTTTTTTGGACCTATCCATGATGTATTACTTTAGAATTGTATACATAAGTAGAGAAATGTCTAAAATTATCTACTAGAACTACATGGAAGGTTCCATAATCTTGAACCATGTTGGGGCGTGAAAGTAATTAGATTTAGTCTATCAAATTAACCAGAATCTAATAGTTTAAGCATAATTGTCTATCTTACAATTATGAGGAGTATTACTATGCACACGGTTTGATAAATCGACCGAACTTTTCGAAATCAAAAGTTCGATATATACATATTGAAATTCGAATAGAAATGTAGTTTGATATTCGATGCAAACCTAATTACAGAACTTATTCCTTTTGCTTTCGTATTACCAATTTGTTTGCGTACAAAACCATTAATGTTGAAAGTATGAATTTTTTATTTTATTTAAGTCGTGTTTGTAACCATTAAAAAACATCTCACTTTAAATAATTGTCAACTGTGTCCCTTTCTTTTAAAAGAAAATTGGAGTTTTTCAATTTCACCTAATTTGGAGGTGTGACTTAGTCAAAATTGTATCATATAAATCGTGCATGTATCGTATACGATTAATAAAATATATATCGTATCGACAAGATACATGAGGACTATACGGCTTGTTTTCCGTATGGTTCAGCTTAAGTATCATGTCATATCGCATGCATCGTGAATCGTAAAATACTAATGACTATGGTACAAACATAAACAAGGAAACTTACGTAGAACTTAAGACAAAAGAATCGCATTTACAGTTTCTGAATGGAAATCCCTATAGTAAAAACGAGGGAATAACAAAGCTGTTTTTGAATTATAAGACCCTGTAGTAAAACAAAGGGAATGATAAAGCTGATAAGTGGCCCATAACAAAAATAGCCACTAAGCCTGTATATGCATCCTATCGTATAAACATCTCTTCAAACTGTTTGGAACTATCAAGAAAACGCAGATACGAGCAAAGGCCTCTATGCGCCCAGTATAAAAGCATGAATCTCTGCCCAGTTAGAAACTGTATACAAAACCCCGGACAAACCCTTCCAACTATATAAGCTTTGCTCAGAACACTGTTTCTGCTTCTTAATCAAACCTGGAAATAAAGGAACAAAAGAAACACCAAAATGACTCCCCAGTCTTCTCAGACTTGAGCTTGAACCTATCACAATACCAACATCTGCCTCAAGCAAGCAAAGTAAGTCACCCACTGAATCTCCAATATATATTGTCAGATTCTTTTTATCCTTGCTGCAATTCTCCAAGATATTTTTAAAAGCTTGAACCTTGTCAATGGGTGACTCAACCTTCTTAACAATTTTGCCTGTGGATAATGAATCTCCATAGATGAACTCATTTGCATGTACATTCACAGAGTCTATACCACCTGCTTGAGAGAAAACATATTTAGCATACCAAAAGAATACTGCAAACATGGCGAAATAAAGCAAATATTACAATGGATGCCTAACCGTTAGCTCAAACAACTAGTCACAGAATTGACAAAAAAAAAAAAAAAAAAAAAGAAAAGACATGTCTTCCGAAGAACTTAAAATTTAGTTTTTCCATCAAAAGACAACAATCATGAAAAAGGACATCGTAAAAAGGCATTGCAGAGTCGTTGGAGAACTCCTGTATAAACATCCTTGATTACAGTTAAAATTTGCTAAAAAATGTCCCTTTTTTTACTCTTTTTCAGCACTCAGACACGGGGCCATCAGGGCAGGTGCATTAAGGTTTGCGGATAATTTATGTAAACGAGGTGAGATGCTAGTTGTCTTAACATGTATGAATTATTAAAACTTCCAATCAGGTGAGTACTTATCGTTTGCTTCTTCACGTCAAATAGAAAATTACTATACATTATGAAAGCTCTACGAGTGAAGTCCAGAGTTGCTGCTTATACACCCTGAAATATGATGAGTTTGCAAGAATAAAAACTTACTGGAGGATTACACGCTTCTGAAAATTTAGGTTTATGGAGATCTGCTAGTCTTAAAATGTTGGACAATACATCGACTTAAAAAAGGATTTCTCCTATTATATGGAGATGAAATTTGAATAGCAACTCAAAGATAATATAATTTGACGAATATAGATCACTTGAGAGTTTAGACCAACTGGAAATATTCCTATGTGAATAAACATAATACAACCTAAATGTTATTTATAGACCATCTATACCACCTGTACCTAGAAACTAATTGACAATTAACAACCTTACTCTTTCAAACACTATAACTCCTCACTGCTCAGTTATGTTGCTTGTGAACATAAAAGGAAGAATGATTTCAATTTCAAAGTCGTAGAATTATCTCCATATAGCTTATGCACCATTCTCATTTGACACGTGGTGCCCAGCAGCTGTAAATGGTCTTGAGCCTCATGTCATCGCATTTCTAATACAGGGAAAAATGGGAGATCTGACGAAAAATGGCTGTCACAGTGGTCGTATTACCATATATTTGTTGGATAAAGGCTCTCTCGACACTCACTTATGACTTATGTTCCAACTTTCCAAGTATTACTCATCAATCTTACCACAAATAGAATCACACGGGATTCCTGGATAGATACAGCTATAGGGGATGGAGTGAAGCACATATACAGCCTAAAATCATGACGTGGAATGACTTAAATCCTCAAGATAGTGGCAAAAATATATCCAAGCCAACTTAAATCCTGAAAAATGGTTTTACCCAATTTGGTAGTGGGAGAATAGTGTCTACTAACTCTAAAGCTTTTACAGGTTACGAGTTATCCACATAAGGTTGAGCATCAATCGCAAGTTGGTAAGTGCCCAACTATACTAACAAGGTTTAGTATCATCCCAGTCCTCGGGTATGGAACCAGATCTGTTCTCATTATATATCCAGCTGGGTGAGCTTGGACTTGTAGAATGGACCATACACCATGAATTGAACTTTGTGCTTGTAGCAACTCATGCCATGTTGATTATGAGTGAGTAATGTAGTGGATTTATAGGACAAGTAAACCCTGCTTGTTAACATAGGTTACTAGGTTAACCCAAACTAAGTTGATAAGCCCAATTGCTCAGTCGACATTGAAGATAAGACTAAACTTCAGACGAGCAATATGGAGAAAAGAACTGATATTTTGTCTTACCTATTCACAAGTGGATGAGTCTCCATCATCATGAAGAAGGCCATTAAGGGTTTAACTACATTTTATGATGTTTCTAGAAATCACTTTGTGACTGAAACTAATAATCTATTAGACTTTAGTGCTGAAACAAATTGACGCACTGATACTATCTAATATTTCAACGATCCATTTTGAGCTACACAAAAATCAAATAATTAACTATCTTCCAGGTATAAAACAACTAATATCAGACAAACAAGTACAGCATCATAAAAATAAAGTTCAATTCCAAAGAATATACCTGAAGCAGTTATCAAATATATGATAGACACATACTCATAGTCTCATACCGATAACCGTTTTACAAGAATAAGCTCGCATGTGTTTCAATTGAAGATGTCATGTTTCAAGTTGCAAAAACTAGTAAAAGAAGTAAGATTAAGCAGAGTTGTTTCGACGAAGGATCTTGTCTTGACTTTATCAGAATTCATACATTGCACCAAAATTCTGAACTTTCAGATCGAACAGAATTCATTTACTTAAGTTTATCCTAGGCAAAAATTAAAAGTTCTGTGACACAGCCTAAACTAAGGAAAACTGGAGGGTAAGTATTGTTTTCATTCTATCACTGATGAAGCAATGTGCTAGTTCAATAATATAAAATCATAGTCAAACTTTACACATGGAGAAGTGCAATTATTTTTTAAAAAGAAAATTAAAGAAATATATATCTTACTGGACCCATAGAAGTCATTAAAAGCCTATAATCCCACAAAAAAAATAAAAAATAAAAAATAAAAGAGAGTACCTGAGGAAAACGAAGACCTAATGAGATCACCACACCAACAATAGGAAAGAACATGAACGCATGTGTTCAATTTTTCATTTCGAACAGCACTCTGGAAGAAGTTGCTGCAACCATCTTGAAGAATCAGACGTTCTCCAGCTCGTTTTATGTCTTCAATATTCAGACCCTTGAGCACGCCAGAATCTATCACCCTTAAATTTGCCTTTTTCTCAAAATCTGAAAGGTGCTCAAGTGCTTTAAGCAGCCCTTTATAATTGAATCCTTCCCCTGGAAAGCAAGATTTGTTCCCAAAAGCATTAATCATTTTGGTTCCTAACAAATTTACATGCTGATTTGCAGAAAGAGTCATTCAGACTAATATAAGATAGATAGCATATTCCACCTTTATCAGAAAGCAAGATACTTTCTATACACTGCTCGTAGTCTTCAGTATACTGCTTGGAAAGTTCTCCCCAAGTACTTCTCAAATCAGCTGAAGATATCCGAGCAAGTTGATTTCCTGATTGAGTGTGATCTAGTTTTGGGGCTGTTATAATTGCTATTTCAGCCAAGATAGCTGACGAATCAACAATTGTGCAGGTCAAATCAAAATCTGAAAATAACATGAGACATTGTTCAGCTGGATTGTGCTCTTTAGATAGAGGAACAACAGTTTCCTGATCAATAGGCTGGGCTAGGAAGAACTCTATTTCAAGTTTCATAGCTTGATGATATAGCTTTTCTATGGTATTTATCTCTTCCCCTGTTAAAGACACACTCAACTTATCCAGCAAGTCCTCTGTCTGCAAAGCTGCAGCCTAAACAACAAAATGAATTTCTGAGCAATAATTTCAATGTCTAAGATGTTTGCTTAGGATGAAAATTTTACTAAGCACTACAGCTAGCTCAGCTGGATTTAATAATCAATAATACAAACCTGAAAACTTTCAGAGGCATAATTGTCAATCCACTTTTGGAATGGATGAATGTCTTCACTGGGATCAACAAGTGCCTGCAACTCCTTACCCAGAAAGGCATAAAGCCTCATACAAGGTGTCATAGCACCAAGAGTGTACGCGGCCAATTTTGTTTTCTCAAAAGGAGTTGCTAATTTACCAGGAGCTTTTACCCCTTCAACCTTTCCTGTGGCAGTTGCCAGCAAAAAATCTGTATACCTAATGGTTGCAGAATTTGGAGTACTCCCTTTGCGCAGGTCAAAACCCCACTCCTGCACATCACAAGAAGGAGAGTTATATATTTTAATGGGGGTAATATTTATGTGCACTTGTATACTGCAACAACGACAGGTGGAGCACATCATGTAACTCCAGTAACAACTTCTTAACAAAATTTATCATTTTTTAGGTTGCAAGAAACAAGCTACAAATTGGAACAGAAGTACTACATCAACACGGATAATTCATCTAAAAAAACAGTGGATTATAAAAGAAATCCGCATCTATTTTCCCAATACATGAAGATTCAAGAAGCTTCACGCAATGTTTTCTTAAAATTGACATAACAAATAATAGTAAGTTGATGGAGAAGGGGCATACTACGTAATCTATTGTGAACGATCTCAGACATTCGCGGACACTCATCCAGCATATAGCATTATCTTGCAGTTAGTTAAGCCTTTCTATTAACAAGAGAAAAAAAAATGCTAGCAAAAATATAGAATCAAAGTAGCAATATTGGCAGTGATTAGTGAAGCAGCTGTTGTCATCAGGCCATTCAAGGAGATCATACAGTAAAAAAAAGAAGATTCAGTTATTCATGTCTAATCAACCCCCTAGATCACACGTTAGAAGAAAATCCTAATGTATTCATCGACAACCATAGTATAAACTTTAAGACTGTCATTAGAAGTCTAATGAAATTAATTGATGGTTCTCGAAAAAATCCTCCCATTAATTACCAAGATCAAATGGACAAAAGCTACAGTATACTGGCGTTTCATGGTAAGAAGTAAAGGCTTCTAAATGTGGCGAGTACACCTCTGATGGTACTAAAGCATTAATATTTCAAACAAGAAACAAAAACTCAAGAACCACATGCATATACACTTCCAGAGTCTTAATGATGCTTACTTTGACAAATGAATCATGCAATTTGAGCTCTTCAAGAACACTCTTCCGCAGCTCGCAAATCCCAACTTTTGCGTCATCATCATCTGCACACTCCTCAGCCATCTCATACCTGAAGTGCAGTTTGCCCACCAATATAAAAAATCGTTGCACTTTTCATCATTATGTCACCTTATACATACATAATGAAGAAGGTGGTGGGAACCGGAAGCTAAAAGACGCACTACACAACTTTCAGTATTTGTGTGTCACAAAGTGGTAACTGCAATCTAAAAGTGCTTCCCAAATGGTTCCAAATACATATTTTGGTAGTCTTTTTAACAATATACAAGTTAATGTGTCTTTAATTGAGTCGTGATCCAGGAAAAAGATTTTCACAGTGAACATCAATACCATACGAGGGAAGGAAATGTAATCCAATACTTGTTACATCAGCATTTGATATTCTTTATGTAGACGATACTATGCTAAATTATACAAAGATGACAGCAATGAAGTACCACTCCAGTGCAATAGGTTGGAGATTTCTGCAGAGTCTCATTAAATTGAAAATTCTGCCATTTACCTTTCTACCAAATGATGAACTGATCTGTAAAAGTATATCACCTGATGTCGGCTTACATGAGGCGAAGTTCATTAAACCTATCAACCTTATTCCTTGAACTATGGTGAAACATTTGCTTTTCAGTAAATGGTTGTGAAATATAACACAAATACTTCTACATGGAGGTTTCAGCTAACATATATCCCAAATTATATTTCACACAAGAAAACAAATGAAAAATATATTCAGAAAAAATTCATGGTTGGATCAGGTGAAATGAGCATGGTTTAGATTTGAAACTTGTGACAATGGTATGAAAGAATACATTCAACCCATAATGTATGTATGTATATAGAGTTACCCCCTTCTATCTATTCCAAATTCTTCTTCCCTTTCTCAGTCTACATATATGTACTAATCTCTAAGTACTAAGCTACACATGCATTCCCCTTATTTCTTAATTTTTTTGCTTGATTCATTTTTGTTGAATGCATTGTTTCATATATTTGTCACAAGTATGAATATCTCAACAGATGACGGAATAAGAATAACTAGCACTCACAAGAATACTGAATAACTTCAGGAGTAGATATTTCATATACTAGTCCTGCATTATCACAACATTGCCCCTTCCTAATCAGTTCTCATCCATGCCAATTAATATACCAAATACACCTAACAATTTATTATTAAAAAGGTCCACACTGAAATCAGGTATATTTTTACGAATCTTAAAAAGAATCAACATAAAAATCAATTTAAAGATAGGTAAGCAAAGATCACTAACGCTTGCACAAAGGCGCGGAGGAAATGAACGTCCTGCGTTATGTAATCTCGAAATGTATCCATTTTGAGATTTCCCGCAGCCAAACAGACCACAAACGGAGTGTATAGAGCTTGCGTCCAATCATTCTTGAATTTGATCCAGAATCTTCTCCCTAACCCCTCCTCAATCGGTGTCGGCAACTTTAACGTTGCCGAAGATGCCATTGGATTTTCGCTATAATCAGTACTGCTGGTCCTCGTGGATTTATAAGATCGGAGGCAGGGATAGAATGGGGAAGAATTAGAAGTGAAATAGGGTTTTGACAAGAAATTGAGTGGTGCTGGAAATGGGGTTTTGAGTAAACACAAAAGTTTTTGCATCAAGATTGAAACTATTAAGTGAATTCTATATTAATTTGATTGTTAATTTCTTTCTAGAAGAATCGATTGTTTCCGGCGGTGGTGGAGCTGTGGAGGAAATGGGGGGAAAAGTGGAGGATGTACCTATAATGTTCTTCTGTCAACTCTGCCAGGCTGTGTGGAGAAGGAGTTACGGGCTGAGTTAGTTAGGGCCCATTTATAATTGGTCCAAAAGAAAAAGTTAAGACTATAGAGCAATAGGCACTCCATTTTAAAATTATTTCAAGTCGACTCGGTAAACAAATACTTTATTTAAAAAAATTTATTTCAAGTCGATTCGCTTCGTACCCAAGAAAATGAAAATTTTTGATGACTTTTTAATTTTCCCCTTTCTTTATTATGGGCTTTTGATTTGTACTTTTAAAATTCGAGTGTTTCAATTAAATTTTAGTATTTTCTTACCTATGAATATTGTGTGTCGAACTAATGAATAATAGGTGAAGAACTATTAACTTCAAAATCAATTATGAGAAAATAAACTGCAGCTGCTGATGCATTTCTTAGAAGAAATCATATTGAAAATATTGAATCGATTTTAGACAAGTGAATATATATATATATATATATATATATATATATATATATATATATATATATTATTTTATTTAATAGTTGTTGACATCTATTCTATTTTACCGTACATTTGTGGTTTTTACAAATAAACTGGTATGTTATAGATATTATTTTAATGATTTCACCAATGTTAAGTTCGATCCCCCCCTTCAATTTTGGACAGAGACGGACCCGAGGGGAGAGGGGATTGGGAGTTTAAATATTAATAAAATTCACTAAAAATAATTTTTAATCAATCTTATTTTCACAAGTCTTTAAAATTATAATATAAAATAGAATGTTGATCATAACTATTTTAAATTTTCAAAAATAATTAAAAGTGAAGTAAAATATTAATTATCAAAGTAGGATACAACGTCATAAAATTAAATTATGATCATATCAATAACAAATTTCTCTATAATTTTCTTTTGGATGAAAATACTCAAACAACCGGTAAAATCTGAATACAAAATGCATCAATCATAGTTTATATTTCCCTCATAATTGAATTTTCAATCAATAGTTCATCATCACCTCATACATGAGAAATTAAGAAATCAACTTTAAACCAAAGCATAAATGCAAAAGAGCACAGTACAATTAGGTGTCCTGATTGTGAATTGGATTGATTTTAGGCCCACTCCTAAGATAAACAATAAAATAAACCATATTCTATGATCTACTTCGTACATATATAGCCTAGACCCTAGATTACCTTTACTATATTTATAAGGGAAAGGGAGAAAAAAAATTAAGACCACCAACCACCCACTCACCCACCAATTATACATATAGATCCGTCCCTAATTCGATCTGGATCCGTTCATGTTTACACAAGAAACTTAATTAAGACGCAAGCTATTTACCAGTTGGTTTGCAAATGGCTTAATAAAGTTTGAAGATAAGTGCTCGCTCTAGTGAAACATAATTTTGAAACCAAATATTAATTAATTTCAAAGTATTTTTTTGATGATAAAAACACGATATACATGAAGTTATATATAGTGTCTGAAAAGTATTTGGAATTGGCTGAGCGAAAATTGATGCCATTATTTTATTTTTAGTACTATTTTAGTACAATGAAAAATACTTTAATCATACTCAGCTTGCTTGTACATATAATTGGACTAAAATTGGAATATTGATTAGTTACGCATTATGTGGATGTGTGGTCATGAAGTTGATGAATAATGCGCGCAAATCCTTTCATTTCAATTATCTTTTCAGGTGCAGAATCGACAAACCCGGTTTTGCTGCCAATGTTCAAAAGTCCACTAACCATTCAACAAATAGTGGCAATAATCAAACAATTTTGGTTCACATATTCTTCAACAAAAGTTAAATACAATACAATGATCAAATAGTGAAATAGTTGACAAATATCACGATGTGTGTTAGACTCGAAAAGAAAGTGATCCATTTACAGCTCAACCCATGTTTTAAAAAGAAGAAGATCCATTTATCAAAACATGAAATTAAGTATCTTAAGAGAATAGACACTGTATATATAAGTATTTAGATTATGTTCAAATTATTTGTAAACTTAACTTTCAATCAGCAAACATGAAGCAATGAATTTTAACATTCATCCCATTGGTTATGTTAGGCACGTTCATTCGGGCACCCCATTCGACTCAATCTTCCCCATTTTGAATTGCGGCAGACTAGAATTATCGTCTTCATCATGATAAATATAAGCCATTCCTCCATGACTAGTCATATCCATACCTGCCATTTCATTCTCACTCGAAATTCTCAGCAACTTCAATTTATGCAGTGCCAAGAAAAGCGGTGCCATTGTAACCGTAACCCACCCAATAATCACCAAAATCTGCACAATTTGTGCACCCAAAAGCATCACTCCTCCGCCCATAAACAAGCCATACGCCCTATCCGGCTTACCCGGGTACACTTCATTCACATAACTCTTGGTAGCAAACAGCCCCGTAAATAGCACGCCCCACGCACCACACCCACCATGCAATTGGGCCGCCTCTAACGGATCATCATACTTCAATTTCTCGGCTAACTTATTAAACCCAATCAAGACCCAGGCGGCCACGAACCCGCATATAATAGCGGCCCACGGCTCCACCACCGAGCAACCTGACGTGATTGCGGCAAATCCACCCAACAAACCATTGCATACATCTATAACATTCCAATGCCCAACCATTAACCTCTTCCCAAATAGAGTAGTGAGTGCAGCTGTGCTCCCGGCCAATGTTGTGGTGACAGCTGTCCTCCCAACTGCACTCCATTGACCATAGTAAGACCCCTTGGTACCATACGACTTCAATATGGTTAAAAATGAACCGGGGTTGAACCCATACCATCCGAACCATAACAAGAAGCTGCCTAGTACTACTAGTGAAGAACTGTGGCCACGTAAGGCGACTGACCGGCCGGTCCGGTCGAACCGTCCCATTCTCGGACCTTCGATGAAGGCTCCCCATAGACCTGCAATGCCCCCAACCATGTGAACAACACCAGAACCGGCGAAATCGATTACCCCTGAGCCGAAGAGAAGGTTTCCATCAGCTTTTGCGGCTCCGGCCCAGCCGTCACCGGACCAAAACCAGTGTGAGACTATTGGGTACACAAAACCGGTTAGGAATGAAGAGTAGATTAAGTATGCAACAAATTGTGTCCTTTCTGCAATTGACCCACTAGTAATACCTGATTATACAATATACGGACGATGTCAAGAATTGACAAACAAATAACTGATGAAGAGAGTAAAAAGATAACATATTTTGGAGCCCTTTTTGTTTCAGTCAAAGCACAACAACTATTATCAATAATTCTGTGAAGATTGAAACATTTAACTAAAGAGTAAAAACTTTTTCAGTTCCATGCATTAATGTTTTCTTTTTAAATGCTTTCAGATTTTCCCCCACTATCAAGGAATTGAACTGTCAAATTTTGTTTTTATGATAGTTTGGCAGCTTAATAATTCTTATTTTCCTTTTTGTCTGAAATATAACCAAATCTTTTGATTATCAATAAAAGAATCTTAATAAATAAATGTAAAAAGTTTTCTGTTCAATGGTATAATGACACTTTCCCATTTTTCCTTCTCCTTTTCCCTATAGTTTTCAAGTGAGTAAAATTCATAAACATACCATGTGTATTACCTAATTAGGAAAAATAAGCATGCATGTGCCATATTCATTAGCAAAATCTCACATGCGTTAATGTTATTTAATTGGCAAAAATAAATCACGTGTTATTTTAATTAGCAAAATCCGATATGTTAATAAATAAAAGATATTTATTATTCATGATTTGCACGAAAAATGACAATTATACCCTTAGATTTTAATAAAATGCGAAACACTCCATTCACTTAAACTAAAAGATAGGAATAACCTCTTTGTTCACTTAATAATTATTTGACAAGAATCACCTCTCGACTTATGGGGTTATTTAGTCTATTTGTCAGCGATCAGCTCTTAAATTTAGATTGTAAGCTAATAAGATGTTAACACGCAGGGGTCTTTTACCAATTAGATAAAGTTCAATGGTTTTTTTTGCATTTTTACTAGTTTTCATACTCTGTTCTTCCCCCATCTCCGCGAAAATAAGAATATTAACAGTTGACACTCTGTTCTGATTAATGTTTCCATTTCGATTCATAATGCCTTTTCAAATCCCAATCATCCAAATACACCAAGATTAGGATTAATGAAATCGATTCTGGACTTACGATTTTTACCCAAAACAAAGGTATGCAAATCCAAATAACATCAATTATACAAATAAATAAAAAGGTAATAAATACCAGCTGCAGCAATGGCGAAAGCCCACTGATAGAGAAAAAAGCTGTAATCCGCAGAAGGCGTAGGAAATTCTTTGAGACCAAAAAAATGTTTGCCGATGAATCCATTTGAGGGCGCGCCAAAGGCGAAAGCGTAGCCGAATAGGTAATAGCTTAGACCACCTGCGGCGGCGTCGAGGACGTTTGTAAGCATAATGTTCATGGTGTTCTTGGCGCGTACTGAGCCGGCGCACAGCATAGCGAAACCCAGTTGCATTGCGAACACTAAATACGCTGAGAAAAGAAGATACGTGTTGTCGATTGCGTATGTGGCTTCGGTGAGTCGAGTGGAGATGGAACCGAAGCGGTCGCATATGAAGGCGGCGGCGGCGGTGGCATTGGGGGCGCCGCCTAGGAGGGGGAGGAGGTCGGAGGCTGTGCAGGTTAAGGCGTCAGCCATTATGCGTGACTGACTGAGTGAGTGGTGGTACGGGGAGGAGTCCTATTATTCTCTTTTTTTTTTTTCTTTTTTTCTTTTTTTCTTTTTTTAACTTTGCAATGCATATGAGGTATTTAGGCTTTTATAGAAAAATTTGAAGCGCATTTTTTCTTTTTCTTAAGGTAATAAATACACTATCACACCTGTCAATTACTTATATTAGGAAATATATTTCCATCAATTTTTATCCCTAGTACACTTGACTAATCAAGTCAACTTGATTAAATTTAAAAAAAATATAATAAATAATTTAATTAATATATTTAATTAATAATTTGATAATATAATATGACACTATGTATATTAATATTTAAAAATTTTAATATCCAAAAATTGTGAATAATTTAATTTGATAAGTCATTTAAAAGATTAAAAAATTTGATCGAATATTGTAATTAATGAAATAAAAATAATGCGACGAAGAGAGTATCTCGTTATTTTCAAAGTATATATATATATATAATAATTATCGGGTCGGACTTATAATAAACTAGAAAAATATTTATATTAGTGAGAGCAGGAATCAAGACTTCTAGATCCTAATAGTAATTGTGTTTGTTTTTGCCTCTCATAAATTATCAACGAGGCTTTGTACGAACAACCAAACGGGGCCTAATAGTAATTGTGTTCTTATTTATTCTATAGTCAATCTACTATTTATTAGAATTTGTGATTGATTTTGTAATATTACAACATTAGCTTTTGTATTCGGAAGATGTAGACAATTTTGACCGAGCTAGAATAAAATGACGATATTTTTTTAGTTTCACCTTATTGAATTCTTATATTATATCTTAATTCAAAATAATATAAAAAATTAAATAAATTTGTCCACAATCCATACTCTGGAACGGGAATGGGCATTGAGATTCTTTAGAATCAGAATCAGACAAGAATTGACACAAAACAATTTTCATGTGTAGCATGTAAAATCAATCAAATTCTAAACAAGTCCCGACTATTTGTGGACCATGCTTAATTTGGGACTTACAAGAAACCATGGACATAACTTGGTTGTTGGTTCTAACTGAAATTCAATTAGGAAATTAGTTTCATTGTAAAATTA
This sequence comes from Penstemon eatonii, assembly GCA_038501285.1. Lineage (NCBI taxonomy): Eukaryota > Viridiplantae > Streptophyta > Magnoliopsida > Lamiales > Plantaginaceae > Penstemon > Penstemon eatonii. Next base: position 7,510,657 of record CM076710.1, read on the forward strand.
TTCGCAGGATTTACCTTTAAACGTGTAGCAAAATTATTAATTAATATGGAAAAAATAAGGTTTACTAACAATTATTTTTTTCAAACCAATATATATTAGAATAAAAAAAATCCTATTCGTGGTCTCATATATTTTTCCTAATGTACACATGCATATATCCAGATAAAAATGACTACCGGAAACAACATATTTCATGTTAAATTGATTACTTACCCATAAATACATAGAAGTTGACATATTTCCAAAACAAGAACAATCGAACTTGTTAACTTCATTTTTTTTTTTTTTTTGATAATTATCGAACTCGTTAACTTCATTATATGTATATAACACTTAAACCAAAAAAAGAGAGGCTAAATTAGCTCTATACATTCATTAGATTTCTCGCAGGAGGTACCACGATAACCAGAAGTCGTAGTCGTTGCTTGGATACGGGATCACACATGGTATCTTCCCATAGCTAGAGCGCTTACATACAGAGAATGCCATTTTTTGGAATAAAAAAATCCTTATCAAGGAAATGAACTTTACCTATCTTAATTATGATAATAATTATGATCTTCATTAATTTTTTTTCCTATTGAAGATCATATTCTTCAGTCTTTTTTCTTCTGTTTAGTTTGAATTGGGGACCTAATCGACAAACCCACATATATATTTTTTCTTCTAGCAACGAACTACAATTCAACATCCATTTTGCTAAGATTTCACTGTAAATTATTAATTATTGCTTAATTCAATTATATACGTGCACATATTGATACATATGTAATTATTGCTTTTACTTCGTGACTACTATTTCTCGGTTAAATTCTTTTTTTCCCCCCTAAAATGGAATTGGGAGATATATAGTGGTTGTATTTTATATATTATCAGATTGGATGCCATAGGATCCACACACTTGTTTTGTGGTAGAGCTCCCCCTCTTTATCTCTAGTCTCTACATTTGATTTATTTATTTCAAGACCAACTCTAGCCATCAAATTATTTTAATTACTCGTATTTTTTCCCTAATTACTCTCACCTTATTCATTTTTTTTCTCCATAAAGTAACACAGAATTGATGAATTTAATCCTAATTTTACTCAACTGAACTCTTATATTATTTCATTACAGAATAGGAGCGGGATAATCATAAGCTAAATTGTAATCTGTAAAAAAATATATATATAATAAAGTTAATTTGTAATCTAGAAGATCTATGCTTAAAAGTCAGATATTGTTTACTTATAGTACTTTAATGTTGTGCTGCGTTTCGACTCCAGAATTAGATTTTTAACTCAATTCAAGAAATAGTTACTGCTAGGAAATGCATTAGGATTAGGCTACTGTAATCACTATTAAGGAAATTTGATTGTCCGATACGCTTCTCTTAGCCACATGATTAATTAAGCTAATTAATGTAATCACTGTTTTCTCTTTAATTTAGAGAAAATAAAAATAAATGTGGCATCCATTATTTTGTCGAATTATTTTAAGTGTATAGATTGATTTTATTTTCCCATATATGAATAGTATATTTGACAATAGATCTAGATAGAGAGGTTGATAGAGGGATCTCCTTTTTTATTTTTTTTATCTTTATATATATATATATATATATATAGATATAGATATATTGTACATATACATCGGTGTATCATGTATGAAATTGAAAATATATTCAGTTCATCAAATTAAAAAGAAATCATGTGGTCGAATTACTCTATCACTCATTCCTTGTTAATTCTACGTAATAGTAAATTTTAAGTTCTTGTTCTTTACCAAAGAATAAGCCACTACATTTGCTGCATTTAAAACTCTCTTGTGTTATATTAAACTTGCATAGAACCACCTTTCAATATAAAAATCTTGCACGAAACCCTAATTTGAAAAAAATAGATCGTCTTAAATCGACATATTTCTATAAATCAATTATAAAATATTTCAAGTGAAACAATAGGAATCAACCTTAAAAAACGATTTCTCGAAATATACCGATATAATTTTTTTTTTAAATTTGGAATTTCGTGTAGAATTTGATCTAGTCCCGCCCCAAAACTTTCCCATATTCAAGTTTCAATCTCATTTCCCTCAAAGCCCCTATAAAATCTAATGGGGCGTTTTTTTTTTTTTTTTATACTAAACATCATATCCCAAGTATAGAAGTCGATACTTATTATTTTACTTTTATTTCATCAAATCAAACTTAAATTTAATCATATTTCACTTTTCAAAAACTCACAAAATGCAACATTCAATCTCAATACAATCGTGTTTGAAAGATACAACGAAACTATCAAAACTATTTTTTCCCGAAATAAAAGTCTTGCGAATACACACAAGCACGCATCATCAATTAGTTAAAGATGCAAAGAATCCAAAGCTTATACTAAAATACACACACACACAAAGAAATACAGTAAATTAGAACTGTAGGGGCAGTGCCTCCAATTATCTAGACACTTATCTTTTTTTTAAATCCATTTGATGAATAAATAAACAATGTATGAAACTGAAATTAGTCGAGGTCATAATATCATTATTTTCTGATTACGTGCCTGATGTTTCCCCTTTTGTAATTTATTGGGAAGTAAATGTAAAGCTACAGTGCACCCACGTTATTGCTCACCTCATGTGTACTTTTCAAACATACAAACAAGTTTGCACCCATACAAAAACCAGGATAAGGTTCTCTCCATCAATGTACAGCCCTTGTTTTTAGCGGGTTTATTAGTTTTTCAAATCAAACTAGATCCACAAGATTTAAAAATATGTTGAGATCCTCGTCTCCAAAGAGCTGTAGTCAACGAGTTGGGTTCGGATCAGATCATAACGGATTCAAAATTTGCCTCCGTTTATAACGGGTCAGATTCGGGTTGGCTCCTAATCTTCCTCGAATCTGAAATCTCCGAGTTGATCTGATCCTGCCTGGATTAGGATGGGTTTCAAATCATTTTCGGATCCAATAATTTTTCACGCCAAATTTGTTAACGACATAGTCAATTCAACTTAGTTCACGTGTTCAAGCCTTCTTCATAATCCACTGAGCTCTAAGACGGAAAAGGTCAATTCTCTACTATGAAACACTTACATTATACATCCGTTTTAACGCTTTATACAAAAAAAACCAGTTTGCAGAAGAGGATAAAGAGGAAAACTTGAGTTATGGAACTTACAATCTCACTTTCCTTCGGACTTCAATTGTCCTCCGTATAAAACAAGTCCAATACTTGCAAAACCAGACAAGATAGTCGATGTATAGAAGATCACAAGTAGAGCTCCTCTTAGTGACTGCATTAATATTATTTCACAAATATTAGGAAATTTTAAGAAGTATAATGTATTAACAATGACATTATTTAGGCACCTTAGCAAGAAGCAAAGCATTATCGTTGGCATACTGTAATGAGCTCTCGGGTATACTTTGAATGCCTTGACTTACTTGCCATGATAGAATCCTATACTCGTGATTTTCAAAAAATAAGAATGCATAGTATGAAACTATGAATGAATCGAGACTCAAGCTTAAGTGGGGTCATGATTACCCGAAACCAAAGGCAATGACAGCACCAATATATGCTCGTTTTGAAGTAAGTTCCACTTGAAGCTCGCCAAACTGCAAAAGTATGTACCAATTTTTATGCTAATTTTTAAGCGGGTAAACAAACCACAACGTAGAAGAATATACCTTGAACATTCTGGTTTCCTGTTTCGGTTCTTTAGCTGCTTCAGATACTGGGCTTGCTGATAATAGCCGTCCAGTCTTAATCATTACTTTGGCAATCTATGCTGATCAAGAATTATCAAACAATAAGTTTGATGATAGGAACAGAAATACTATATCGATATCAAAGTTAAATCTTCATAGTTGTTATCAAACTTAACTGCCCTAGAGATAATTCACGTAAACAAATGACGATGAACATGACCCTTTACTACGTGTAGGTGTGAAGCTTGAATAAAAACATAATTATGATTGATTATTCCACAAGAAAGATTAAGTGAACTGAGCATTTTGTACATGTTAGAAACACTGGAATGTGAAGGTTTAATGAATACTTTTGCGGGTTGCACCTATGAAATCAAGAAACATAGATTTTGTATAAGATAGATATAAATGTTTTTTTTAATTATGATATAGGGCACATATATTAAATAAGCAGGACAAGTCCTCATTAAGAAAAATCCAAAAGTTAGTTTGATACCATTTGTAGTTCACCTTGACCATATTGGCCCATGGACTGAAACCTTCTACCAGCAGATACCAAGCGCTTGCCAAGTGCTAACTAGCAATAAGACCAATAATCAGTGACAAATGATTCAACTAATGTATTAAAAATATGATAGTAAAAAGATGGTTAATCTCTTGCCTAATTTATTGTTCCCCGAAAGAGAGCCCACTAGTAACGGGAGCTTGCTCACTAAGTCTGCAGAAGTCGAAGTGTCTGCAAGTTCCCATGCTCGACTTATATTTAATATTGTACGTCCCAGCTCGTCACCACACTGCATTATTAAAAAACTAGTCTATAAACACTGCATTGAAGAGAAAATCAAATTCATAAGTAACACGCCCAAAATTCAAAACAAAATCAGGTATCTCTACCCAACTTACGATAACTAGCAATAAGCATGAAATATCTTTTATCCCTTATGTTCATGCTTATGTTATAGTTGCTTACATTTTATACTTGTAACAAAAGTTATTATAAGAGCTCTAACTAACAAGACACCAAGAGTAGATATTCTTGTAATTTATTGATAAGAACTGCAACAAATAACTGACCTCATCTTTGACTGGCCCATTTGAAAGATCAAAAGCTGCGTCATTCAGCTTCACCATTTACAAACAAGAAATGTCAGATTTCCTCTCTAAAAATTAAAGAGAAGCAAAATAACTAAAAAAAACAAAACCGCAGAGCGGGAAAGACTTTCGACTTTTGTCTTTCTAGAACAGGGTGTAACCTCTGAGGCTTACTATGCAACCCCCGCCTCATGGATACTAATGGTGCAGCTAACAAGTCGAGTCAAAGCATAATGATCCAAGGGGCAAACTTTTCAAAAGAAGTTACATTACAAGAACAAAAGGTACAAACTTGGAACCATTTGAAGATGTGTTATGGCAGATGTATTTACGAAAACAATAATATAATTGCCGATCAACTATTTCAATGAAAGATTTGAAGACTGTACCTTACACTTCCCTAGTTGTACTTTTTTGCTCTAAAACTTAACCTTTATAAAGAAATATCCACAACAAATGCAGGGCAATGGGCACAAGCTCTTTAATTCTACTTTCTTTTAAGTATATCTCCAATGTATAATTCGAATATAATAGTATATAATTACACAAACTCTCCAAAGCAAAGTGCAATACTGAACAAGCAACTAAACAGAAAGACTTAACTGAACATCTCATCCAAAAAATAAACTTACATCTATCCGAAGATCTTGCGGTAGCTGCGAAAAGTAATCTGCTGGAAGAACAAAACAATCCTGTATCCCAACAAAAAGAAAATCATGGAAATAAAACACATTGTAGTATTATGCACACTCGAAAAGCAGATAATCATGAAATTCAATGTGAAAATGTAAATGGGATTCAAACATTATTTCATACAGCGAGTTCTTGGAGGAGAATTTGAGGGTCTTGATCGAGAAACTTCGGGGAGTCTGATGATTCTTTGAGAGCGAATGAGACTGAATTAAAGGAATTGAGTTTTAGGGTTTTGTAGGGTGGGAAACTGGGCATATGATGAGGATTTTGAGGGAAATGAAGGGTATTAAAGGAAGAGGATTTGGAGGGATGTTGGAGGTGGAGAGCCGATAGAGAAACAATAGTAGCCATTTGAACTGAGGTCTGTGACTGTGTAGAGAGAGATTTTAGCAGTTTTTAAATACTGTAACTGCAACTGCATTATATTTTCTCAAAAATTTGAAAAAATAAAAAAACTATATTATATTACGCATTTTTCATGTAGGACCTCTCAATCTTATTTCTTTGGTTTCGGATTGGCTCTTTCTTAATATTTTCGATAATGCTGTTCAAAATTTATCTCTAAACGATAGATATTTCTATTTTCAGTATTTTGAGGGGGTCACAAATATTAGCATTTATTAATATTGTGTTTGAATTTAATTCAATTGTTAAAATAATTTTAGATGGGACAAAGTTTAACTAAATCAAGCATGTACATGTGTTTTACCGAGAACAAATAAAATTTTCACTTTATTAAGGCTATCTTTGATTCTTGGATTTGAGTCAGTAAAACACCAAGGAAAACATTTTCTCTTGCATCCAGTGATGTAGCTTTGAGCTTCATCTATTGTTCATTTGCATATTAGTTATCATTTTACCCACTGAAATCAATAAAACAAACATAAAGAAAAGGGGGATTCTAGGGTTTCGTTGTATTAGGTGTCGCTAATTTACCACATTAGGTGGTATTACCATGCATTGTGTATCACATTGTATGATATAATTCACATGTGACAGCATATGCTCACATTACATAATATTAACCCCATATATTTAGTATAACCCCACATCATGTAGTATTTATTCCAAATTAGGTGGTATTTTCTTTAGTTTCATACTAGCATTTCTCTAGTAAATTCATCTTCCAAGGAGTTCGGGAAGAAAGAATGAAGATTATTTTGCGATCAAGATACTTGCGGAGGAATTCACAAGAATTTTTGGGCGAAAAATCAAGAAAATGGTGGAGATGGTTGAGCATGGGAAGTGGATCAAACCGTCCTCGGGGTGGCACAAAATCAACACTGACGGTAGTGTCCTTACTCATAGACAGAGTGCAGCTTGATGCGGAATTCTTCGGGAAGAAAAAGGTAATTGGATTCTTGGTTCCACTCTGAAACTTGGTGATTTATCTATTACTGTGGTTGAGCCGCTTGGAGCACGAGAGGGACTGGCTCTTGCTTGGGACAGGCGTATTCCTCGCATTGAATTGGAAATCGATTATGAACTTGTCGTGAAGCTCATCCGTGATGCTAATGTGAATTCTCATCCCCTCGGATGTCTTATTGAATATTGTAGAAGATTGTTGGGTATGCCATGGGAACGCAGGGTTACTCATACTAGAAGGAGCGGTAATAATTGTGCGGATGCTCTAGCCAAATTGGGCCACGACTTACTGGAAGGAGCTACGGTGTGGGAAGAGGTCCCTCCTACTGTTTTGCCTCTCCTATTAGAGGATAGGCTCTAATTTTCTCTTCCTTCTTCTGTACCAAAAAAAAAAAGTAATTAGTTCACTTTGTTTCAATTCGATATAGTTTTTGTTGTAACAATGTATTCACCATTTCAAAAAATAAAGTGGTGGTATTACGATGCTATGTGACTATGTGTATCACATTCTATGGTATAAATCATATATGACCGTACCTGCTCACATTACATAGTATTAACCTCATATATTCAGTATAGTATGTATTCCACATTAAGTGGTACCATGCCAATTGTATCACATTCTATGTTATAACTCACATATGACAGTACATGTTCACATTATATAATATTAATCCATATATTTAGTAATGGTCCTCATTAAACATTATGTAGTATTTATTACATATTAGGTGGTATTACCACGAAATGTGTATCACATTCTATGGTATAATTCACACGTGACAGTACGAGCATGCATTACATAGTATTAACCCCATATATTTAATATGATCCCACATCGTGTAGTATTTATTCTATATTAGGTGATTTATGCAATTTTTTCAAAGTTAATATTAATTATTCAAAAAAATATTACGTACTATTTATTTTAAAATATTATTGTAACATTCATTTATTTATTTTCATAATAATTTATTAGAAAATAATTTACTATTTGATGTTACTGAATATATAATATTGTATTATTTGTTGTGGTGTAGTACCACTTATTGTGGTAATATTATTAGGCTTAATTCCACTTTGCACCCTACAATTTTTTTTATCCCACTTTGCACCTTACAAACCACAATTTCACTTCAGATTGCACCCTCGAGTAATTTGAGGCCATTTTAGTCACTGGAGTAAGGATAAATTCGTCCAGTCACATTAATAACCGTCCCAATTTCAGGCCATTTTAGTCGTTGGTTAATTTTCCCTCTTTTTTTTTTTTTTTTGATTGATTTGTTTGGAAATTTTGAAATTTTGTAGCATAATTTTATTTATGTGTCATGAAATTCACGTGTTACTTTTTCTTGCATTTTCTTTTTTTAATTAATCTAGAAGTTCTTCATATATAATATATATATATATATATTATTTTTCTTGTATTTGAAATGTTCTGCATATCACGTGTTACTTTATCTTGTGTTTGAAATGTTTTATTATGTTGTAATAAAATAATAATAATTTTTATTTTACTTTTATTAATTATTTTTCTAAGGAAAAAAATTACGAAAAATAAATTGGGATGTTTATTAATGTGACTGGATGAATTTGCCCTTACTCTGGCAACTAAAATGGCCTGAAATTAATTGAGGGTGCAATTTGAAGCAACAATGTGGTTTGTAGGGTGCAAAGTGGAATAATTTTTTTTGTAGGGTGCAAAGTGGAAAATGCTCCTATTTGTAGGGTGCAAAGTGAAATTAAGCCAATATTATTATGACATATTGACAACTTGTTTAATAAATTACTAATTAATGACATGTCTTATTTCTAGCATCATCTAACGTAGCGGCACCCTAGAATTTTCCTAAAAGATAAGTGTTGATTTTTGTTTTTGTTATTGAAATCAATCGAGCTGAAAGCGAATCCCTTTGCCATCTGAGTGGAATAATTTTGATATAATAAGGTCGTAAAACGTTGTTTAAGTTGTTCAAGATTTTAATCCTAAATTTAATAAACTAATTTTGGGAAGTTAATTTAGGATTTTTTTTTTTGTCAAATACTGGATTATATGTGAACTTAGGTTGCCTGAAAAAAAATCAGATTTAATTAAAAACGGAAATGAGCTCCAAAAAAAATGGAGAAGAATTCAGTCATACATTCATCAAAAAAGAAAAGACAAGAATTGAGCCTAAGAAAGAGCCTTTTGTTACATACAAACTTCAGAACATATGACTTCAGCATAAAATAAAATTAACATTTACATTTATCAAGAAATGCAGGAACTACATCTTATACTAATTAATAGTAATTGTTTTTCCAATAGAATACTGCTATTTCCTTACCTGTTTGATGCTTATTAATACATACATACATACATTTCTTCTCCAACATAGACAAAACTTGAAAAACATTTTGGAACCAGCATAAAACATGGTTGGAAATAGCACAACTCTACACTCTTAGAAAAAGAAAAAAAATAGAAAAAGGAAAAAAGAATAATGCAATAGTTTTTACTTTTTCTTTTTTCACTAAGATAATCTTGTCATGGGCACTCTGGATTTTTTCCAGGCCCACCAAAATAAAAATATGTGCCCCATTCATTACTAGATGAGCTTCTAATGTTGTAACAATTTGTGTTCTCAGCCAAAGTTGATATGTCTTGGGCCGAGGTTAAGCTATTATCAGAATCAACGACCTCAAGGTTTCTAAAATAGCTTGCTTTGGCAAACCCATCTTCTGCGAAGTGGCCCGAGCCCATTTGGGTCTTCGTGTGGGCGTTGTTGGCCCGAGAATTTACTATCTCTCCACCCCACTCTACCATGGTGGCCCGGTCTGCTAAGTGTGTGAATAGCTCAGTGGGCCAATAGCCCACTAAGGTGTTGTCACCAAAGCCCATCCACCAATTTCCCAACTTAGGATCCTAAATTAATAATTTGAGTAGGTTTTAGATAAGAATTAATTATCAATTTTTTTTAAAAAAAGAAAAAAGTTGTTAATTCAATAATAATAATGTTTTTGAGTAAAGGAAGGGTTGTTTGTCAAAGGATGGATACCTTCCATATGAGTATGGTGATGTCATATTGATTTCCACCTACCGACGACGTCGGGGAAATGGCGGCTCCAATTGCTATCCGACTGTTTGTTTGTACAAATCCCGAACATAAAAGATTGTAGCATCCCGTCGCTTGGTATGCATCACTCTGCAATTTTAAGCAAAAAAAGGAAAAGATCGTAAGTTAGATTCACATGAATTCTAACAAGGCATAGTATAATTTTGATCAATTATTTTTTAAAAGATAGTTTCATATCAACTTATCCTCGTATGAATTTGATTATTACAATCAAATTTGAAAATATTATTGAGGAAAATAAGTCATTAATGATCATCAACTTATGGAGCTCCTAACATTGTACTATGGATGATAGAACATGACAATAGCCTGGAAAAAACACCATTTTAATACTACATATTTAATATAAAGAGAGATGTACTATTTCATTAATGCTAAGTCAGAAGAATAGTAAAGAAAATAAATGCAAGTCCTAATTATTGAGATTTCATTAAAATTCTAGTTCAAATCTACACTCAAATTATTTATAAGATTGGTAAGTGCATTTGCTAAGTCATACTTCAAATCAGATATGGACTAAAGGTTCCCACAATTTATTTAAATTTTTGACATGTCACATGGATTCATAATGAGGAAAATTTTCAGTGAGATTACGAAAACATATCACCCATTTGTATTAATGGTCCACCAACATTCATGCAGTGGAAGATGAATGGTCAATTTTCATAATTAATGAGCTCTTAAATATTATGGCCACTTGACAGTGCAAAATTTCATGGGTTTGTCCCTCCCTCATTGCTATTTTCAAGACACCAAATATAGAGTTGATTTTTGTATCTTTTACTTGTACTACATTTTAAGCTTTAAGATAAACAAGATCAAAAAAATCATTAAAAAAAGTTTGAACATTGGTATACATCCAATTAGTACTACGTATACAACATTTGAAGGAAGGAAAGGAAGGTCTTAAAGTTGTAATAAACCATACTTAGCTCGAGGTTTTTTAATATTAATTTAATGTGATTATTGAGATACCTAGGCATGTTAAGTTGACTTTGAAGTTTGAGATTTTTTTAATTAATCTATTGTTTTTTTTTTTTTGTATCATAAATGTCAGTGTTTTCTGGATCATGGGATTCAAGCTAACGTAAGGTCGATTAGTTTTCCATAAAATTAAGTATTACTACTAGTATGCACATAAATATGATAATTGTTCTCTTAATCTTCTTATGTAAGATCAATTTAAGTTGTGGACCAAAGTTAAAAGTGGATGCTTGAGTTCATTCAAATTTTTTTATTTTTTATTATTTTATTTTGTTAGATTTGTTTTTATTACATCAGATCGGAGAAAACTTGGTTTGACCTTAAAAATTAAGGGAGAACATATTATAATTAATAATGTAATATGCAAGGGCAAGTTTAGCTCGAGTAATTTGGTATATTTATTTCAATTTATTGAATCCATTTTGATATAGAATTCAATAAAAAGAACATCTAGACATAAATAAAAAGAACTAACCGTCCAATAGGTGAATAATCTGGGCCTGCTGTCGCCATACAGCTCCGGACTAACCTGACTAGTACAACCCATCAAAGCTTCAGAAAACTGAACTTAGAAATATGTATGTATCTAATTTAAAACCGTTTTGCCAAATGAACTTTTAATAAATTTTTCTTTTTTACCAAAACACGATTTCTTATAATCACAATTTTTCTAAATGATGAATTATTTCAAAATTAAAATATACACTCACAATAAGGTGTATGTATGTGTAATTTTGGAACTGGGAAGGAGTATGTACCTGCCAGCCAGCTTCAATACTGTTGAGATCCGCATCGAATGAACCGGAGAGAACCCAAATTTGAGAGAGGCTGAATTCGTTGACCACCTCTATTGACGGATCCCACACGTTAATTGTCGCTTTTGCCCCGTATATTTCCTCTGATCTCGTCGTGAATGCTATCGCGTGCTTTTTATTTTGGAAAAAGATAAAAACAACAAGAGAAAACGCATTAAGCATGCATGCTTGCTTTGTAAATTGTTTTATAAATTAATGAAATTCATTAAATTATATGCAATCAATTAATTAAATTCTCACGCAATTTTGTGGAAGAATCCCTTACAAGTACATAATTACTTGTCTAGTACAAATTGTGACAAGAATTAATTTGATAATACGAACTTACTGTAATTGTTATGTCGTGAAAGGTTTTTAATGCATGATTATTTTAAAGCACTTAATTAATTATTTAATAATAATCAATTTTCAAAATGTAATATTTTTTACTCAAGACATAAAGAACTAATTGTTAATTTAAAATTTTTAACTATAAGATTTCAATATCTAAATAATAATCTTGAATTCTAACTTTTATGGGAAGCCCCTATAGCTTACAAGATCTCTAGTCTCATATATTATATTATACCCACATGTTTGTGTTTATATTCTTAACTATGATCAAATAAATTATTTTAGTAATATGGTTACCTACATATGATATAATTCAACTGCATATTATCAATTAAATTTTATTTTGATTGCACAAAATTAAATACAATAACAACTAGAAATGGCATGTGAAAATTGCATTTTTAGCCCTACAAATTTGAACCCTCAATACTTTTGATCATATTCTTTACAAAAAAATTATACATTTGAAAAAGAAAAGAAAAAATTATAGTTTGCACTTCTTAGTCTCGCATTTTGAAAAGTGTTACAATTTTAGTCTCAGTCTTTGAAAATATTTTGAATATTTGGTCCCCATAAAATATTATATGTTTGACATAAATTGATAGAAAGGAAACAAAATGACCAATTGTACACATTAAAAAATTACAAAAGTTAAAGTGCAGAACCGAAAGTGTCGAGGCTCCAATTATATAGTACTTAAAATCTAAAATTCCCTTTTCCAAAATGATCAATGGATGTGCAATTGAGTTCCTATGATCAATGCATGTACAGTGGGAGTCAACAAAAACTTAAGCATACCTCGTGGCCATTGCCGCTAACAACATCCGGTGCATCGGGCCGTGAACTTGCCGTGGGCACGTACTTGGTCTGTTTCTTGCCATAATCATACAACGATTTCGCCCTCAGCACATCGTGCACCGAGTTCCGCCTTATCGGCACTGTACCTTTCGGGCAGAGTTGCCCCTTTTGATGCCACATTTGCCAAACCCCTTTGAATCCATCAACACTACTACTACTATTTGATTTTAAGTCTTTTACTTCATCCGTTTTCGCCAATTTCATTGCCTTTGGCATTTTTGGTGCAACTCTCTGTTCATTTTAATTCCACAATTGTATAAGTTATTGTTGTTAAACACTTCATCTATTTAATTTGGCCAACTTTTATCTAAAATATTTGGATTTAGAGCGTAACAACAAAATTTTGAGTCTTGAAATTTATAAGACAAGAAATATAATTGCAATTTAAATATAAATATTTAATGTAAAAAAATGTTATAATCTCAATTATTCCTCTTAATCTAATCTTTCAATTAAGACTTTTTCAAATTCAAGGCGTTCTTCAAATATAGTATAGTGAGATTTTGGTATTCATCGATTTTTTAGAGTAATTCTTGCCCAAATCATATTTAATCAAACTCAAATAATTTATGTGGTTGATGACCAATCGCATGACAAATACAATACACTTGCGCACAGTAAGATAAATTTGATCAAAGAAAGTCTAGAATAGAACGTAAAGAGTTCTTTTTTTTTTTTAAATGTAAAATGAAGAAAAAGGAGGTGGTTGGTAGTTGAAAACTTTATTAAACCATAAAAGAGAGAGAAGCTGAAAGCTGTATTTGCGTTACGTCTCCTCAATTCTATTTGAAAAAGTGTATATACTTTTCGTTTTCCTATATATCTTCTACCTACTGTGTGTTGTGTGTGAAAAAGATAAAGATGGATACAAAAATTAAGGGAACTACAGTTTTCTTGAAAAAGAAATAAAATAAAATTTAAACATATGTATATATATGTACCTGAATCTTGTGATTCTTTAGAAGAGGATGATCCAAAGCTGGCTGTTTTCTTTTATGAACACAATCAATTATATCCCCATCTGGGCTCTGAGCAAAATTTCATAAAAAATTAAGTTACACACAAAACAAAAAGGAAATTGGTGTATTGTGTGTGCTATATATAAATATATACATGCATATATACCTCAATGGTGAATACAGGAGGCTTGTTAATTTTGTCCAAATGCTTCTGAATCCTTTCAAGTCTCAAGCTGCTAACTTGTTTGTATTTAGTGTAGTTTAAAGAGGTGGAAGAAATTGCCAAAGATTCTTGAAACAAAAGGACAAGAAAAAATAGTGGTAGAAAAGACCAATATCTTCCAAATTTCCTTCTTGTAGTAGTAGTAGTAGCAGCCATAATGCCCATTTCATTCAGTGCCCAGAACATCAAAATCAAAATCAAAATGAAAGCAAACAAAATCAAATCAAGAAACACACACTACACCATTAGTGGGTAAAAAACAAAGGGCCACTTCTAACCAGAGCCAGTACCTCTTAATAAACCCCAAAACAGACAAACAACAAAGCAAACTTTGAAAATGACCTCTATTCAATTTTATTCACTTTAATTTCTCTCTCTCTCTCTCTCTCTCTCTCTCACACACACAGCACCACACAGTAGTAGTATTCATTGAGCATCAAAATCATGATTGCCCTTGTATCTGTCTGCAAAAATGCATGGGATTTATATCAAACAATGACTGACTGCTAGCTTTAAATTTTTTGTTTTGATCTTTTTACATTGAAATGAAATCAATTTATGAGAAGAAGGAGAAGAGAAAAGGGGAAAAAGAAGTATAATCAAAGCGTTGTAGTAGTAGTAGTAATTGATTTCAGATTTTCAGACCTACCCCTCTCACCCCTTCTTTATTACACTACACCCCTCTTGAATAAGCATCTGTATCTGCCACCATACAAATCTTCGCCATTAATTTTCCTCCAAACCACTTGCTTCTTTCCCTTTTTTCTCTCAGTTTCAATTAATTTTGTTAATTTTGGTAGCTAGTTAGCTATATCATCATTAATTGCAAAGAGTTAGTATTACTTATTAGTAGCTGATTTGTGTGGTTTTTAATTTGTTATGTATTGCGTGTGCTAATTAATTAATTATGCTTTATGAGCTGTCACAGCCACCTAGAAGCGTACGGGTTCTGTAAGTCGGAAACCAAAATTAAATTCAATGGAGGTTTTATGTAAAATTTAGAAAATGGGTAACCAAGACATCCAAGAACATAACCTTCTTTTGGACTTACTCTATTACTATATATTTAATAATAATATTCACTCGACCTCAAATCATATCTCCAACTGACTGGTCAACAATTCATAAGGCTTGCTCCAGTGGTAAGGGTGGGGGTTCAAATCCCATTTGGAACTTGGATAGAAGCATTTTCATGGGTCTGTCTAAGGGTCATTTGTGGTGAAGATCCCTCCTGCGATTTACATTCTTCAGGGTTCTAGGGTAAGGGTTCTGAGGATCCATGATTAGTCTAGTGTAAGTTTGGACACCTGGGATATCAAAAAATAATAATAATAATAATAATAATAATATTCACTCATCTAAAAATTTAGAGAGACATTAAATATATATTTGTTGAGAGTAAATGTCTCACATGAATTGGAGAACAATATTGAGTTCACTTGTTTAGTATAGTCTTCACCTCTTGAGTTAGATTCAAGTTATTTGACTGGACACAACTCAATTCATGTGAAATTTAAGATGATGTCAGAGCCTCAGGTTAATGTGGACCATCTCCTTCGTGATGGGCTCCTTCAGCTATTTCACTTGTTGGAATTTATTCTTCACTCACACACTTTGGCCAGATAACAAAGATTGGTTTGTCATTCTTCGTTCAATTTACAAAGACTGAACTGTCATTATTCATGTGCACATGTTACAATTTACAAGGTTTGACTTTTATATATATGTCACTTATAGTGCTTGTACCACCCACGCGTTTAATTTGTCCACACGTGAGGAGGTAGTGTTGAAATTAAATATCCCATATGTATTGGATAACAACAGAAAATTTACTTTATAAAATCTAGAGTAATTCTCATCTTTCGAGCTACATTTTAAAGTGAGTTAAAGACATATTATAAGTGGACTTATATCAATCAATATGAAATTTGAAGAGCATTACTAATTAATTCCAACCGAATAACCCAAAAGAAATTATTGGAGTACCTTATAAGTTAATTTAATTACTACAGTATATTTTATTTAGTTCAACAATTCTTTTTTCTTAAACAAAAATTCTTTTCCTTGCCTCGAATTCACGTCTAGGTAGTGTGTATAAATATATGGTGAATAGGACTATACTTCACGTTACGATCAAATTGTGCCTAAACGAAACCATATAGTTTGTCACGAAATTGAAGTGCTTTTTTCTTTTTCTATTTTTTTTATTGAGAATGAAACTGCAGTGTTGACTGCTTAATTCTTTGATCCAAACTAAGAGCATCTCCAACAGTGTTATCTATAAGTGGTCATCTATATTAAATTATACATGGTAAACGGTATTTTAACTACTCAATTATAGCTATCCAATCCAGCAGTCATCATCTAAAATATTCAGAATTATTATATTTTATTCTTTTTCCTATTTTAAATTATAAATGACATTACAAAAAATTTATTACATTTATATGTAAAATATAGCTAATGAATATATATTTTAATATTTTTTATTTAAATATAATAAATTATAAAAATTGCAAAAAATGGCTTTAAATAACGATTTAATAAACTATTTAATTTAAATAAAAAAATTTAACTCAAACCAATAAATTTAACTCAAATCAATTTAATAAATTATAGTTGAGACATAAATTTGCTGACATGGATGTCCTGTATAAATATACATGGACATCCATATATGCAAGTCCAAACTTGTATTATACATAGTCTTGTATAAATACAAGACATTGCTGGAGGACAAAAAATTGACTTGGTTATGTATATTTATATTTTTAGCTATTGGAGGAGCTAAAAAAGTGACTGCTGGAGATGCTCTAAGTGTATGGTCTAGTAATCCTAAGACAATTTTTTTTTTTACAATTCTTTTAGACAGTGAATATATTATTACATTAATCATATCAACAAATTTATTAGAATTTATTTAATTAATTGGTATGAAAGTACAAAAGTAAACCAATTACAAAGATTAATATTCCCTCTGTCCCAAATTATCTGTTATTTTAAAGAAAAAAATTTATCCCAAATTATTTGTCACTTTAATTATTATAACGTGTAAATAGCTAATTTATCCCAAATTAACTTCTAATTATTATAAATAAAGGAGGGAATATTTAACTACGTACACATTGAAGCTTCGGACTTTGGAAGTAACCAAATATTTAAACACAAATTAAATACTAAGGTGATGACAAATTTGTGAAAATTTCAAATAGTTACTTACGTGGGTGGAGGCTTCTATTCTGTTTGGATGCGATAAAATTAAATGTGGATCCATGCTCCAATGCGGTCATCTCCATGTGGGATACTGCATCTTTGACAAATTTATTGGAATAATTATTAATGGGCATAAATTAGTAGTTGAATATTTAACCTTAGAAGAATAGCAAGTGGAGTCCAACAATAAATTTTGGTTGATTACTTTCTTACTTAACTCGACATTACGTTTGAATTTTAATTAAATATTAAATGAATTGATTTCCAGCGAGCGATTTAATCAAACTAAAGAGGAATAGTAGTATTCATGATATAACTTGATATTTACAGAGAATTTAATTTATTTGTTATATACACGAGCGCGCTTCAAAGTTATTATACAATAAATGTTGTTCAAACTTATTTATTACTATATTATATATAAGAAAAGAATGCAAAAAAGTTCCCAAACTAATTAGTAATTTTGGATTTTTGTCCCAAGCTATATCATTTTGTCAAATTATCCCGTAATTTTATATTTTTTTGAAATATCGCCCCACTTGCCACATGGATGCTTACATATCATGAGGTGACAAATTTTATCATAAACAATTATATAAGATTACAGATCATCCGAAACTACTTACAATTTTTGATTTTTTGTCCCAAACTATATCAATAAGCCGACTTCTCTCCCGTAATTGAAATGACATGGGAATTCTTTTTTGTTCCAAACTAATTCTAAATATTTATTATTTATTAATACAAAAAAATGCACAATTTTTTTCTAATGAACTGAAATATTATTTTTTTCTCAAAAGCGCAAATGAATTTAAAAAATCAATACTTTTTTTCTCTTAAAAAAAGTTAATGAAAATTTACTTTCATGTAATATTCATAATATTTAATTTACCTTAAATTGCTTCTTTTCAAATTATAAGAGGTAAATTGAATATTTTTAATGAATATCATAGGTGAAATTGTCATTAGTCCCTTGAAAAAGTAACAGATGAATCGTCATTTTCATAAAATTAGAAATTTAATAATGGACCAAATTCATGACAAATGACAAATCGTGAGACGAAATTCGGAAAATTAATATAGTTTGGGACGAAAAATTAAAATTTATAATTAGTTGGGACGAATTCTGTAATCTTATATAATTGTTTATGAAATTTGCCACGTCATGACATGTAAATATCCATGTGGCAAGTGGGACGATATTCCAAAAATAAAATAAAATTACGGGACTAAATTGCTTGGGACGAAAATTCAAAATCACTAATTAGTTTGGGACTTTTTTGCAATTTTGTCTATATACAAATAATCGAATTCAAACAAGTTACGTACTTCATATTTTTTCATATATAAAAATTATTTATTAGGTATTCAAAATTATTTATTAGGTACATATGTGCAATTAATACAAATAGCTTAATTTTTAACTAATACTATTTTATTAGTTTTTAGCTCACTTTAAAGTTCAAACTTGTTAAACGGCAAATATTTTTCCACTTTATTTTGTTATTTAATACTAAAAAAATTACCAATCAAATTAAACAATACTAAAATTGGGAGTAGATTAATTTAGATATGGATAAGTAATAGTACGTAATATTTAATTGTGAACTTCCATTCTCGAATCTTGAATGCATTAAATATCCATTCATTTATCAATATATTTTAATATTTTATGGTCATTGGATGTCAGCTTCTTTAACTCCCAAACCTGGAAGTCTGGAAATTTGACTCGCACAATTTCTTGAATAAATTATCCGAAACATGAATTGAATATTCTGTGTACACGCTAATTATTAAATACAACGTCATTTGCTACGCTTGACATATATAATTATTAATTACTATTGCAACTCGATCTACATTCAAATTTAATGACCATTCATACTTGAATGCAACGGGTAATTTAAAGTATATGAAGTGCTGCATATATATTGTTTGAAAAAATTGTTTTTTTTAACCATACGATAGGTTAATTTGCACTCTTGGTACCATTGGATACGAAAATGCAAATTTGGTACTATATGATAAATTTTCATTACAATTTTGGTAACATATTCATTTTTTCTATAAAGTTAATAGCAATTTACCCCTTATAAAATGCATAATATTCAATTTATCCCTCTATAATTTAAAAAAAAATCAATTTACCCCCTATAAAATTTTCAATGAAGTAATTTACCCCTTCAGTCGGAGATTGGAACTCACTTACTAAAATTGAGAGCAGTCATGCAAACTATTTTATAACATAGGGGGATAATATGTCATATTTATCATAACACAAGGGCTAAAATGTCACATTATCATAATAAAAGTGGATAAAGTGCTGCCTATAAAAATATCAGGGAGGCGATGTGAAATTTTTACAAAATTTCAGGGGGTTAAAATGCTCTTTTTATAAACCACGAGGGGGTAAATTGAACATTATGAATTCCATAGGGGTAAATTATCATTAACTTTGACGGAAAATTGGATTTGGTATCAAAGTTGCAATGAAAACATATCATGTGGTACCAAATATGTATTTTCTTATCCAAAGATATCAAAATTGCAAGTAGATCTTTCATATGATACCAAAAAGGAAAATTTCCCCTATATTGTTTCTTGCTCTATGTTCTCCATGAAAAACAAAATGCATTGTTCTTACCAAAGTTTGGAGAGATTTACATTAGTTAATTGCTTTGTTTATATTTCTTTAAAATTTTACATGTAAGTATTGTACATCAAATTGTAGATGATTGTAGAAGATTTTAAGCAAATAATAGTCGGTTCTTGAAGCATGTAGCATCATCATTTCAGTTCTCAATTATTAAACCTGCTGGTTAATCATTCTTCAATCAAAAACAAAAATCATTACCTATATATTTTATATTATAATCCATTAATTTCACATAAACCGAATATATAGGTATCAGGGCGCAAATTAACAGAATTAATTAGCTTGATTTACTCTTTTTCGAGATGAAAAATGTGTTCTTTATTAAAATTTTAAATATTTAAAACCATACATGTCCATCTGAGCATGAGTCTAACTCAATTACTCAAATTTTCTCTATATATTTGATCAGATATATATACTTGTTAAATCGAGATGGGATTGAAATAACAACTAATGTTATTAGTTTTGATTTGATATATTAAATCAATTGAATAAATTTTAACTAATTTTATCCATCGCATAGTTAGATGTTATACTAGAATTTTAGATTTCATTTCTAATTTTACCAAACAAAAACACGTAAATGTTTAGTTGGTTCAACTAGTGGGTCCTAAAGATAAGTTGATTTTGTGACAAAAGGACGTTGCTGTGCTTCTCAACTAAGAAATAAAAGAGGGAAAGTCCTTGTTCCAAGCATTGCCAATCATTAATTCATAACAAATATTAATTAAGCTCGACAAGCCCGAACTAATTTTTTTTTTTTTTCCTGAGCAAATCCAATCTAGAAACTTCACACATTTTAAATGTTATTTGAATCAAATAAGCTTTTTATTCAACAATAATTGGATTAAGTGAAACCTTTATTCTTCAAAATCTATATTATTTTGTCTATAATATTTATTTTTAATGTCACATAATTCTTCGACCGTAAACTAAAAAAAAAATTCTATTCACCATTAAATTAAACTCAACATAAAGAATAAATCTCAATACATTTACCCACTTGTAATTATATATTTGTTATATATCGTTGGAAAAAGCAAGAAAGAGGAATCCAAAATATTATAGTGAGAGATGTAATTCTGAAATAAAATCATAAATAATTCAACATTATTCAAATCTGTCAACTATCGGACTTATATAGCTAAAAATAGTAACTTAATCAACTCCTATAAAAACAAAATAAATGAAAAATAACAACTAATAAACTCCTAATGGAAATAAATTTTAATTCACGAAATTTGATCACGGCTCCATATCAGCTTTAATTGATGGTCCATATTCCTTGGTTTTCTGGATTTAAGATATGCCAAGATGAGTTAAGATTATCATCACTATCTGGTCCTTTTTTAAATTGGAAAGCCCACTAACTATTCTTTGGGCCTGACTCAATAGGCTCAAATTTGCTTTGGGCCTGGCCTGATTATAGATATTAACACCCAAGAAACTTTTGCATTAGAATCTCATGGTGGAGAGGTTATGGACGTTTTAACGCACTTTCCACAACCAACGGCTACTCTTTTCTCGCGCACCCAAACCGCAATTCATTCAAAACGCGCTTTTAGGGTAAAGACAAGGAATCGCGTTTTCTACGCCAAACTCAACAAGGAAGAGGATGACCACTTATTCCAGGCCGCCATGGAACGCACATCTCTACGTTTCCTGGAAACTCTTCGTCCAGGTATAAAGCCTGCCAAACCATAATTTTCAATTTGGCATTTCTTCAAACACCTAAGTGTTAGTTTACTTGTTCGTGGATATTGACTGACTAATTGGATATGTTTGAGATGTTTTATGCTAATGTTACTTGGAATTGCAAGATTATCTTGTATTTTCTCCGTTTCTTGTTTGGATTTGAGTTAAAACTTATCTTTGATGATCGAGTTTTATCTTATTGCATATGTTGTGTTTACTTTACTATGACATTGATTATGTTCTAATCTTTTATGCTAATGTTGCTGGGAATTTCAAGACAATGCTGTATTTGTCTGTTTTCTGATATGGATTGAAGTTTAAGCTTTTATCTGAGGATCAAATTTTAATCTTAATCTGAAACTGAATACAAGGTGTACTTGTAGATCCTCTGTTTGTGGACCCATACATTGGATGCCTTTTACCTCTTGGTATTGAAATGGATAGGAATCAGGGTTTGCACAATCACTGCCTTGCTACAAAGTTTATTGATGACAAATTGCTCGACATAATGAAAAAGAACGATGGGCTTAGGCAGGTATTAGACTCACACAAGACAGCGAATTGATTACCGTTCACATGTTTGAAGTCATATGAATGGTTGTATTCTTACATATTGCAGGTTGTTTTGTTAACAGATGGCATGGACACTCGGCCTTACCGGATCAATTGGCCAGCATCATCTGTAATATTTGATGTCTCCCCAGATAGAATATTCACAAGTTCAAGCCAAAAGCTTCAAGGTTCGTATTTTACTCAAAAGTTGCCACCTTATCTTAATGACTTACCCCTTCTCTTTAGTTTCATTTGTAATGCTGATTTTGGTCACTGGAAGTACAAGAACAATCATATTCTTGCCCCGTGTTACTACATCAATACCGTAGTGAATTCTACCGTGCTATTTATAAACTCTGGCCATATTTGAATGTTCTATACTTGTAGAATATTCACTGTGGTATTTATATATGACTGAAGTTATTCGTTCTGAAATTGTGTAACTTGTTCCACCACTGAAAGCTGTTTGTTTTGACAACACCTTTTTATATTTCATTCTTAAGCTTCTCTTTGGCATTCGTTTATAAGTTTGATAAGCAATGAACATACCCTGAGTCCTGACAGTATTTTCTTGGCAAAACCATTAGATGTAGGAGCTAAGATTCCAAGAAGCTGCTTGTACCTTCATGTTTCCTCTGAAACTTCTAATATACAACAAGTTTTACGTATGAAAGGATTTAATGGTGCAAGACCTAGTTTATGGGTTCTCCAGGTGATTGGATTTTTTTCTTGTTGAACAACGATTCTTGATTTTGAGTTTTCTTTTGCCTCGAGCAGAGGATTCAGTTTTTTTTTTCAATTCTAGAATGCTGTTCATTCTTCCAAGATTGGTTAACGATTCCAACAAGAATTTTTTTTTTTTTTGGTTTTACGTTGCAGGGGCTTCCAATTATGACTTTAGCTGCTTTTAAAGGTATTTTAGATGCTGTCGGTAGTTTATCTATGAAGGGTAGTCTTTTCTTAGGAGAACTGCCTGTTTGGTTGGGTGAAACTGAAATCGGGGTCAAGGTTAGTGAATTTTTATATTTCCCATAAAGAGACGACCCCTATTTAGATTTTGATCCACTTTACTCCAAGAATGCTCATCTATTTCTTGTTTATAATTTAGTCCACAATGATGAGATGGATGGACAAGCTATTTATGACCCATGGTCTACGAGTAGCGATAATAAACTATGATGAAGTTGCTAAAGACAATGGGAAGGAATTGACGACTGATGACTCTAGGCATATACTTTTTGTGGCCGAGCAGCTGCAGTTTTCTGATGACCAGGTCACGAACAACCTTCATGTTTAAATAATACACCATAAAGATATAAACGATGCTGAAATTATTCTAGACATGCGTTTTTCGTAACCTAGAAAGCAAAATAACTCTTTAACCCACGATTTAATTATTTCATCTGAAGCTTAAAGTGTCCTATTAAGAATATATCTACCTCTGTCGCCTGATAGTTTGCCTCTCTCATCATTGATGGCACACTATCTAATAATCTCATAATTTGTCATTTTCGAATAGTTTTAATTGTTCTTTTTGAAAATTTGACTACTGTATTCTCCAGTTTACTGTACATGCTATCATCACTTTTGTTAGTGGGATGGGATGCATACACTTTTCTTTTCGTATTTTCAATTACGAAGAATATCTGAACAGATGTAATAAATTCTGTACAGATGGAAATCTGGAGGAGAGAGTTCCAAAGGATAGAAGAAGAAGGAGATGAAGAAGGCTTTGAGGAGCTCTGAAGGTGATTCAAATTCTTTTGATGCATTGAAATGAAACTTTTATGTAGTGTTTCATGTTCTTTTTGAGTCATTCTCATGCGCAGAAAAATCATTTTCCTCTTGCTCAAACCTTACCACTTGTTGGGACCGAACGAACTATATATATTCGTAATATATTTGTATTCATGTCAAATATTTATTCCAAGAATTAAAATTTAACAAATAGTTGTGTAGAGGAATTATATCAAAGGTTCACTTAATAAGACTCATAAAGACATAAGAACATATTCATTTCTCAAGAAAAATATGAATCCTAGAGCAATTAGAATGCCAAATGAAATGTATGGTTGAATAATTGGAAAAATGAGCTTGTTTGGGAATTACACCTTTGGATGCTAAACTTACACATGATTTATAAATAAGAGATCCATAAACACCTAAAATCAATCTGCAACTTTTATTAGAATGAAACTGTCAATTAGATCATTAGATCCTTACAAATACAAACACACCTATAACAAGAACCATATGAAAAGAACATGAAAATACAAGTATAAGAGGAAAACATAAAAAAGAAGGTACATTTTTTTAGACTAAGATACATAAACTTGAAATAGCCATTTTTATAGGTATGGAAATAACCTTATTCTCAATTGCATTCCCCTAAAAATAACTTGTGAAATAGGCATAGCTTCAATCAAGCCCTTGAATCTATAGCCATGACAGTGTTGAGGTTCATGGGGTACATGTAACTGGTGGATCCACCCAAGATTTGTTCAACAATCAATCTATTGGCCCTTTCAGATGGGTGATACGGATCCCAAAACACATATAAATCTCTGTTTGGGCACAAGTTCGATAGCGGTGTACATAGGCCCAACCCATTGTATGGGCCCTGTCCACAACATGCTATCTTTGAGGTTTCAAATCCTGCACATTCAATGATTTTGTTATCTATTGTGCACAAAATATATATTTTTACACATCGAAACTGAATTTGCGTTTTGATTACATAAATGGTTTCATGGTTAGCTCTGTAGCAACAAGAAGTAAGTACTAGTTATTGAAAGTACGTACCGAAACTTTGAGGATTCGTAATGAAGTCCATGTGCATTTGATTAGTGTTAGCTGCTATGAAAACATCACTTCCAATGTTTTTGTTAAGTCCATCAATAGCTTTAACCAGTTGAGGATTGAATAGTGACGCAGCCTGCTGCAATTCTTCAGCACATTCGCCATTTCTACTGTGTTGTGCTAGTTCCGCAGGCACACACCCTAATGGCCCTGTTCCCGTCACTATAACCCTACGTGCTCCGAGATTGTACAACCTCTGCACATATTTTTCATGTGTGACACGAACATAGGAAATATATGAGAGATATTTTAGGACAATACGCTCTTAAGGAGCTTGGGCTACTCAACCGATAGGAATAGGGGCTTGATGAAGAAAA
This sequence comes from Penstemon eatonii, assembly GCA_038501285.1. Lineage (NCBI taxonomy): Eukaryota > Viridiplantae > Streptophyta > Magnoliopsida > Lamiales > Plantaginaceae > Penstemon > Penstemon eatonii. The sequence continues at coordinate 7,536,078 of CM076710.1, forward strand.
TTAAAACCGAGTTTAAGGAAAATGAAATGTTTTACCTGTAGGACTTTTTTGTACTCTGAGATTACAAATGGTACATATTTTTGGAGAGGATACTGGCGAGACCTTACAGAATAAGGTATCAAGTAATAATTGTTGACAAAATCATTGCCTCCTAAAGTAATCAAAACTAGTGATTCTTTCACAAGTTTCTGAGCTTCCTCTTTTCCAATAATTGCACGCAATTTTTGCTGGTATTCTTTGAAATATTCCAGTTGTTGATAAATTCTTATGATATCAACCTGCACATATTATAATGTAGATTATTAATATTAAGAAATGCTATTTTCAAAGGTTAGATTAATTAGGTAAGGTTAATGCATTATATAACTTACAAATTGGACCCCTGTGTCATTAAGCACACCAACACCAGCAGAAGCAAAGTTGGCACCACCCAAAAGTTTTTCCCCACTCAGCTCTGGACTCAGGTATGGCAATGTTGCTTCCCAACCCATTTTTTCACCTAATTATTCATATTATTAAAAAATATTAGTAAGACAAGTGATCAATTACAAAACATGCATAATATATTTGCTTTGTGATTGAGTGGATACTATAGAGTCTGCTAGTTCGGACTAAAATTTTCTCAACATTCAAGATTATTTGATTTCTGTGACATAATGTGGGAGTAATTTACTCAAAACTATAGAGCAAAAAGTGTAATTTTCAAGCTTGTATCCATGCATAACTGTGTCAACATAAACTAGAAGGGAATGAAATTTATTAATTTCATGAGAAAAAAAGAAGAAGCCAAGTAGCATAAAAAACTTTACTAATGATATCAGGGATGTTAAGGCCATTAGAGAAACGGCCAGTGGGTCGGTGAGTCGGGTAGTCGATGCCATAGGGCGGAGAGTCAGCTCTAGCAGTAGTTGCCAAATAATTGTTGTTTCCATTGTCCACCAGCGAATCTCCAAATACAAAGAACGCCTTAGCTTCTGCATGAATGCCCAAACTTCCCAGTGCCAATATAAGTACAAAAACGACATGAATATTCAATAAGTTAGCCATTTTCCTTTTTTGTGCTAACACAGAAAGAATAAAATGATAAATTTTCTTTTACTTAATTAGATGATGGGAATGTTTGTTTTTGCTTGAAATTGTGAGAGATGATGCTCTCTATATATACATGGGGTTTTCAACAAATTAATTGGTGCAAATTAGTGGTTAAAGGACAAAATCTGTCACTAAAGGCTAGTAAAGTAGCTACACTAGATACTTAATATTGCAGTTGTTTGAATAATTTTGCTCCCATTTCGTGAGGTGGTCAAAATTGGATCTGCTTTCAATTAATTGTTTAATTATTTATCGGCCCTTTTAATGAATTTTCATCTTATTGCATTTTGATAGTGTAGGGAAAAGTATAGCTAGGCGATTCTTTTGAATCACTATGTTATACCACACCCCCCCCCCCACAAAAAAAAAAAAAGACCATATACTATTCCGAAGTTGTAATAGTTGAGAATATGTAATGGACTTCTTAAAAACAATGTGGGGTTAAGAAAGAGTCGATATCGGAGCACCCATTGAAACTATCTTGAAGGATTGTTCGGTTTCAGCACATTCGATCTGTTGTCGTTGCCCTTGCTAAGTTTGGTTATCATGTTGGTAGAGTTATTGAATTGGAGGATCCCCTAATATGGTTTGGTACTTGATTCTTGAAGATCTAGTTTAGTTCATTTTCTTGTTTCTGAAAAAAAAACGATTAATGATACAAAAGAGATCGTAGTAGTATATATATCTTAATGCGTCCACAAGATGATTGGAAGCCTAAACAATCGGGTCCGAGTAATTTTTTGATGTTTATTTTTTCTTGTACTATGTAGGTACCTCTTACATGAAATAATTAAGTAAAGGTGCTAATTTTTTACCTATATTTTGTATATGAATGAATATAAAACTACCTAAAATGTACACAACTTAGCCAAACCAAAGGGAGTAGAAAACAGGATAGGATGAGTACTAGCGTCCCATTTGGATGTATATTTTTCTTCTTCTTTTGGCTATTTTTAGTTTTATGTTATAAATATTTTTTTGGATATTCGTGCAAATTAATTGAAATATTAATTATATATGTAATGTGGTTATAAATTTCAAAATGAAAATCAGAATAACTTAGAAAGGAGTTTGTGGACAAAAATATGGTGTATTTTAGTCGTTGAGCTTTCGAGTGAATAACAGATTAGTATATCATCTCCAATCACATATATGTTGAAGATTTATACGGTGAAATGATTTTATATTGTGAATGTATGAATTATATTTTATGTAGTTGTCTTTTAAAAATATAATTGTTTTAACGTTATAAAATATGAGTCAAATCACATCAAACGACGCTTGAATTTCACTTATTTATAGCATAGGAGTTAAACTCTTCAAGACTCCAACTGTCACGTGTTAGTATATTCAATTTTGCTGACGAAGATTAGCATGATCCAACGTCGGAAATCACCCAATTTAAGGCCTAAAAACTTAGCAATTTAGATTTGTACAGGAAGCAAACCCTATGTATATTGTATTATTCTCTCCTTTTTTTTTTTTTTTTTTTTTTTTTAATTTGTCGCTTCAAAAGAAAATTATTTACTTTTATTTGTCATTTTATGAGTTCAATGCAAGATTAGTTAAGATGAAATATATTATGCATGTCAGTCCAATTTCAGCTTAAAGCCTTACAACAAGGTAAAATATTCAGGCTTGAACCTCAATCAATAAGGGCATGTTTGTTTGGCGTTTTCCAAAAGAAATTTATGTTTGGGAAATGCCAAACAAACATGTTTTCGATTTTCTTAAATAAATTTTTCATCACTTAATTTTTTCAAACTACTCTCTCAAAACCCAAACAAACAACAATTTTCTTATCTCTAAACAAAACCTATATAAACTCTACTCTGATTTGACATAAAGTAATCTATCTCTTACAGAATTTATCTCACAACAAACATGATTTGATATAAAGTCATTCACATCTTACACCTATAACCCAACTCTTCCAAAAAAAACCTATACCTACTTTATTTCTCAAACCACTCTCTCAGAACCCAAACAAACAACATTACGCAAATCGAGATAACATCCCCTACTCTCCCAAACTACTTTCTCAAACACCAAACAAACATGCCCTTAGAGTTTATTCCTTATTTGTAGTAACTGAAGTTTGAACAAAAGTTATCACTTATTTCATAAGTAACTTGATTGCTCCGAATTAACTAGCTGGCATTTCCCTATTTACGGTGGGCTTTGTCTGTGGAAATGAAAATAGATGAAATGCAAAGATGGATTTGATAAAAAAAAAAATTTATTTTTTTAGCAACAATAAATAAGTCCTAATCTATTACGTGAAAAGTCAGTTGGCCATTATTGAGAATCCGAAGAACAACCTAATTTAACTGCGCGATAATGAATAATAATTGGAGTGATAATGAATGTCCTGCCTATGAGTTCCTATATTTAATTAAGCATGATCGAGTGTTTCTTTTTCATCAGAAAAAGGAAGACATTTCAGGACTGGATTTGAGGGCCCATTAATTAGCCCAAGAACCAGAAGGCCATAAATTGATTCGATTACAGTTCATGTACTTATTTAGGGCTGTCAATGGGGCGGATTTCAATCCGGATCCGTCCGAATTCGGTCCGATTTATTAGGATAATTGTCCGATTAGAGATTCGATGGACCTGATCCGATTATAAAGATCCGAAATCCGAAACTCATGGAGCAAATATGGATTTAGGTTGATCCGATCTGTTAAAGATCCGTATCCGACAACAAATAAAAAGAAAGATATATACCAACAGGTGATTGGTCTAGTGGAAGGGACTAGTCACTACAAAGTAGCGGACTCAGGTTCGAATCCCTGTTGGGAGAGGTTCCCACATTATGTGCCCGACGCGCCTCGAAAGGGATTAAACCCTTGGGAAACCAAAAAAAAAAAAAAAAAAGATACATATACAAAATGATTTATAAAAATAAGTATCATTAATAATATTTCAACATCAATTTAAGAAGATAGTAATTTATAATTCGTTTATAAATTTATTTAAACCAATATATTCATTCTACAAATATGAATATAGTAAAGAAACTTTGAAAATGTGAGCTAAAATTAAATAAAATTGAAAATATAATAAACTTATTTTAGGAAAAAAGTATTAATTTAACTTTTTAAATACAAATTTATTGGATCCGAAAAATATCTGATATCCGGCAAAATCCGACCAAGATCCGTTGAATTCAAAAAATTTAAATCCGAGCACAATCCGAACAAGATCCGAATCCGACATGATTCGATCCAATATAAATGGGCCGGATCTGAACGTGCCTGATTCGACCCGAATCCAACCCATTGACAGCCCTATACTTATTTATGGCCATAAATTAATTAGCCCAAGAACCAGAAGGCCATGAATTTCAAAAGATCGTGTTTTTATTTGGGCATTCAATTTTTTTTATTTTTTTTATTTGAAGGGCATTCAATTTAGGTTAACTTGTACGTCTTATTTTGTAAATATCACCCTCGTTGAAGTGAATGTGACCATATTAGTTATTATTCGAGGAAAAAAGAGGATTGTAACTTGCTTCCATAAATTTGCAACACTAATGCTTAAAAAATAAACCTTATTGCCCCATTTGGCCTACAATTCACCAATAGTTTGGTAATTACAAAATTAAGCACAAAAATTGCATGGACTTCATTGCCTTATTTTGGCCTACAATACACCAATTATTAATAATTATTAATTAAAAAGCAACACACTTACAAATTAAATTAAAATCACACCCTCCAAAAGTAAACTAAACACATCATTTTAGTCTCTTAGCTAGACTAATCCCAAACCAAAATAAATGAAATTGAAATGATAAATTTAGGCCTTGGAATCCATTGCCAAAATTGTGCTGAGATTCATTGGACTCATGTACTTGTTGTCAGCAGACAAAATCTGTTGAACAATAATTCTGTTAGCCTTTTCTGAAGGGTGAAATGGATCCCAAAATGCATACAAATCTCTGTTTGGGCACAAGTTGGATAATGGTGTGCAGAGCCCAACCCCATTGTATGGGCCTTGTCCACAACATGCAAGCTTTGATGTAACAAATCCTGTCCAATATCACAATAAATTAGTACATGACCACATTTTAAATAATTCAGATCAAAAGTCAAATTTTATTAAGTGCGAGATCAAAAGTGCAATTTTTTTTTTTTTTTTTTTTTCGGAAAGAACATACCATAGGCTTGAGGGTCGGTAATAAAGTCCATATGCATTTGGTATGTGTTAGCAGCAATAAAGACATTAGCCCCAAGTTCACTGTTGAGGCTACTCAACATTTGAGTCAGCTGAGGGTTAAACAACCCGGCTGCACGAGTCAACTCGACCGAGCATTCCCCGGCTCTGCTCCGTTGAGCCAACTCAGCCGGGACACATCCCATTGGCCCTGTTCCAGTCACTAGTACTCTTCTTGCTCCCAAATCATACAGTTTCTACATTATTAAAAAAAAGTCAAGTCAATTTTATTTTTTATCACTTCACAATACAAATTCCTATACTATATACTAAAGTTGATTTAATAATGTAGTATTAATTTGAAAGTGAGATTAATCATTACCCTCAAAACCTTGCGATACTCGGAAACTAGGTAACGAACATAATCTGGGAGAGAAAATTGTCGTGATCTTGCAGAAAATGGCACCAAATAGTAGTTGTTGACAAAGTCATTGCCTCCAAGTGTCATCAGCACAAGAGCTTGGTTCACTAGTGCTTGAGTTTCCTCGGACCCTATAAGTCCGGCCACACGCGTTTGATATTGTTGGAAATATTCAAGTTGTTTCCCAATTCGAATAATGTTCAACTGCAAAAAAATATCAAAGAGTACAGGAAGGAAACATAAATATATAACGTTGCACATTTTATGAAATATAGTTTACATAAATTTGTTGATTTTTCATAAACATAGCATAAGGGTGTTAATTCGAATAAGAAAGGAGCATTAATTGGCAAATTTGAAGGAAAACAAGGGAGGATATTTCAAATGCTCTGTTTCTTGATTTGGAAGACATGATATATCTTAATTAAAGCTTTATAAAGTAAAACAAGAATAGGTAAATATATATATGAACTTGCAAAATAAAAACACTTCTCCTCATTAAAATGCAATGAATATATTTAAGTCCACATTTGAAAATCACATGGCTTGTTGTCGACATAAATAAAAAGCAAACAAATTGATCAGGCCATAAAACTTACAAATTGGATTCCAGTGTCATTAAGGATTCCAACCCCTGCAGAAGCAAAATTAGCCCCAACAAGAAGTTTATTTCCCTTGAGCAATGGGCTCAGGTATGCTTCCGTAGGCTCCATCCCCAAGCTTTCGCCTAAAAAACACGTTTTATATGAAGTTGCCAAAAACTCGATAAAATAAATTAAAATATATATATATATATATATGTTGCATTGACAATTTGAATTCATACTGATTAAATCAGGAATGTTGAGGCCATTGGAGAAACGACCGGTGGCGCGGTGAGTAGGATAATCAATGCCGTAAGGAGGTGAGTCTGCTCTGGCGGTAGTGACCAAGTAGTTGTTGTTGCCATTGTCAACAAGCGAGTCACCAAACACGAAAAAAGCACGTGCATCGACTCGAGTTGCAATTGCAGCAAATGCAAGCAAAATTAGGCTGAAAATTGGCCAGGTAGCTTGAGAAGAGAATATGCTAGCCATTATGGGGAAGTAAAAGAAAATGCACTAGGTTAGGGACTAGATTGATATTTTAGGATGTTGTGGTACTAACTTAGTTGTGTTGTGAGGCAATTGGTTGTGTGAAAAGGGCTCTTATATATAAGGGTAGGAGAAACAATTGAGCCTTAAATTTAATAAATGGAACACCTCTACCACCTTTGCAGAGTAGAGATGAGAATTAGTCTATTAGAAAAATAAAAAGATCGTTTGAACTGGATTCGTTATACATGACGTATCAAAGTTTAATTCATATTAATTTTAATGTACATGAGGTTAATTTAAGAAATTAATAATACTCTCGTTCTAGCGATCAGCTCTAAATTTTCAATTAGGTGCAGTGAGCTAATAAAATATCATTATAGATCATTTTTCCTACTAAAATGTCAATATTTTATGTTTATTTTGGTATATGGTTAAAAATTTATTTTGATTAAATTAACAATGACATAGTCAAATAAATATTCTTTGAAGTGTCAAATCAGAGTCAACCCTCTCCCTGTTTGGATCGACCCGACCCTGGACCAGTCCAAACCAAGCCAACCCGGCAGTCAAGTTATTCGAGAGAAAATCTGATTAATCTTTGTTTGCGTTGGATATGATTCCCGCGCGCTTGAGAAACAACACTTTGATAAATGTTTTAATTAAAACCTTGTTTGTATCATTACCCACTTTGATGTTGATGAAAAAAATTCCTCATTGCCAAATAATGATCACAAAATATATTTTGGTTTACCTTTCAAAATCATTCCATCATTATCAGCAAAAACAATGCCTAATTTTGACTAAATTTTAGATTTCAGTAGACTATAAATGGCAACGTTTTGCTCAATATATATGTAATTAATTACATGAAACTAAGCATCACGAAAGCGATTTTCATTAAATTTTAGATCATTATTATTATTATTATTACTTATTATTATCTCTTGGTTTTAGTACAATTAATTGCTACGCGACTCATTCACAAATAATGAATATAATTTAAGCAAACTTTTATTTTTATTTCATGGAGAAATCATTTTTAATCGGATTGGGTTAAATTCATGGAAACTACGAAATAAATATCATACATGAAAGTTATATACAAATAAGGATTCCGACGAATTAAATAGGAAATAGGAACTACAACTTTTGTATCTAATAGTATAATTTTTCTTTTTGCTCGATCACATAAAATTGTAAATTGTTTTTGGTAAAGAAAATCATGCCATTTTTACCTAATAGAAAAGCTATATATATATATATATATATATATAGATCTAACAAATTTTAAATTAAAACAATTATCATTACCATGAATCCAGTCCTGAAATAATTGTCGTAGGGCAATGCCTTCACCTACATTAGACAGCGGACAAATTTTTTGATATGTAACATGTAGCGTTAAGAAGAATCTTGAAAGAAGCTTGTTCATTCATAAATTTTTCTAACTACCCTGATTCGTTAATTCTGAAGTTCATAATGTGGAAGTGGAACATTTATGTTATTAATTATATCCTTTAGAATCATTTAAATTAGTACTATGTTTATGCATATGCAAGCTATGATTGTATAGCTACCAAATCTGCTCCGAAGATACATAATCTAATTGAAGTCCAAAATCTCATATATTGAATTTTAATTCATATATATTAATACTCTCTTTCACGTTATATTAATCTCTAGCTTTACAGCTTTACGAATTGTGACATATTGGTAAAATCTCAACACTTCATGTCTTTATTATCTTGAGAATAAGTAGGACCCCACCACGGATGGGCGGAGGTGGCTTACATTAAGCTAGCTAGCTTATACCAATTTATTAGATTTCTTCACATAAATTAGGCTAAATCCACATTAATTTGTTTGAGCTCGATCCACCTCAAAAGCTAGATCAAGATACGAAAATTGCCTAAAACCTTATAATTTGAACTTATTGTTAATTTACAATTCATGTGGGATATTTATTCTCAACTTTTTGCTTAACTTATTTTAATTATTTGGAAACTCCGAATGAACTTTATGCTATAATTTATATTAAAATGCTCATTTTTGCATATAGCAATAACTTTTAACTTGGGGTGGGGTCTCAAGCCACATGTTGTATCTAATTATTCAAGCTCTTCAATTAATATTCCCAAAATGGTCCAAAAGCTTTTATTTAGGATCGGAGACCACAAGAAATTGGTGTTTATATGGTATGGTGGTGTGGTTATAACTTTTTCTTCTTGTACCTACAGTACAAAAAATCACCATTTCAGACCAGAAGGACGTGTAAGCTAATTTTTTTTTTTTTTTGTTAGAACTTTTTTTTTTTAGTTTGGAGTTGTTAAAAAATATGTTAAAACTTGATTTAGATGAAGATATAGGATTTTGTCCGTTAATTCTGTAAATTCGAAGATGTGAAGATTGATCGGATTCATTCCCAATATTAAATTTTTGGGAAACATAAATGGGGTTTTTGGGAAAATAATGGATTAAAAAATAGCCGAGTTATGAAACTAAAAGGGTGAATTTGGCCTAGCGATACGAGAAGCAATTATAGGAGAATTAATTTTAGTATAATTGATTTTGGTAATAATTGATTATAATAAAAATTAATTATAGAATAATTGCTTTTGTATAATAGCTTTTGCAAAAATAACACTTTAGTAGCTTCTAAAATATGTTGATTTTTTGCTTCTCGAGATCTCAAAAGTGATTATGATCTTGGGGGCCAAACACCATGAAAATCACGATTGAGCAGAAGTTATTTTTATAATCGGGGCCAAACACTTCAAAAATCACAATGGAGATCTATATGTGATTTTAAGAGCTCCAACCGCTGGGCCAAACTTAATGATCAAATTATTGGAATTTAGAATATTAATTGTCGTACTAAAAAATGTCACATATGTCTTCTATGATGCTGAAGTGAGAATATTTTTAAGCCAATTACAATTCATCATACATCATTTGGTCTAAAGTATATAATAGCTCAATCTTTAGTTGGATTTCAATAAATTATAAAGCTGATTGCAACATTTCAGGTTTTGTGATTAATGAAATCTATGTCTGATAATCTGATGTAGACCATATTTTAATTAATTTTGGTAAATGCATGTCTTAATTTATGATGTGACAAAATCAGACTTAATTGTAAGAACTTTGTTAAATTTCTTACTTGAGTATACACATTACCCTCTTTATGTGAAAATTTTAAATGTATATATTGCTTCTTTTCGTTGGAGAGTGTAGTTTACTCACCCGAAATTGAAGGTGGGGTAAAAATAGTTGCATAAAAAGACAGAATTACCCCTTCATGTACATATAAAATAAAAGGGGTAATTAATTTGATCCATAAAAAATAACACGGAAGTGAACTGCTTCATATAAAATACCACATAGGGCATAACCAAGTTGTAGGTCTATATATTCTGTATAAACAAGGACAATTTTGTCATTACATATTCTTTTTAGGTTAAAATCTTTTATAAAAACATAGAGAGATAAAATGCTCTTTAATTATTTTATTAAATTACGGAGGTAAAATAAACATTACACCTATATCCACAAGAAATGGAGTAGTATCTTTTATTGTCTTCGAACATGGATGGAGGTGCATTTATTTGGTCTCTTTAATTGTTACTAAATGAATGCAAAACAATATTCTTCTTTTATAAAGAAAAAAATAAAAGAATGCAAGGCAACCTTCGTATATAGGTTGGTCATTTATTCAAGAAATAAACGAGGTGGAAAAAGTAGGTAAGATTTAATTTTAAAGTGGGAGATAGACATGGATGTTTCATGTGGACAGGGAATCATTTTGCAAAAAAATTTTAGCATGGTTTGATTTTGCTAATTTATTCATTAGTTGTTTATCTTGATTTTCAGAATATTTCAAATTGTAAATTCTGTTATATTTTCCATTTATCAATTTTGTTTCTATATGGTTGACCGAGTAAGTTTAATAATTGGTCCAAACGGTTCAACAAACCCACATGTTGTGCTGGTAAAGTAATATTTGTTTCAAAGATTTTGGCTCAACAAGGGAACACTGTCCAAATTACAAAGTTTTAGCTCAAACTCGTTTGAATTATGGAACTTACATTTTATTTACAGGAAAATATAATGCATTTATTATATAATAATTGAATAATATGTATAAAATATATAAATCACTGTAATTAAATATACTTATCTTGTAATCACAAATGATAGAAAACATATTAATTAGGCACAAACACGTACCATGATCATATATATAGATCAGGTGAAAATTTTAAAAAAGTATTGGAGTCAGGGGCGGTTCCAAGATTCAAGAGTCGAGGGGGTCGACAATTTTATTAATAAAAAGATATTTACATAATAATAGTCAATTATTTAATTTAAATAAGGAACGAATATTAAAAAAGAAAATTATATTTTCCCTATAGTGGATTTGGTCCTTGAATAAAATTTCATAAAATTATATCAAGATTTTTATTTGAACTTTATGGTTATTTGATTTAGACAAAAATATTACTATTTAATTAAGTCCTGATAAGTACATTATGTGTATAATTATTTTTTTCAGTTGGACTTTTGAAAAAGACCAAAAAAATCAATGAAAATAAAATATTAAGTACATATAAGTAAAAGTAGAATAAATATTTGAAAAGTTTTGGAGGGGCCAAGGCCCCCAATGGTGGTTGTAGATCCGCCCCTGATTGGAGTAATGCCTAAGCTAAAAGTCCTAACCTACTTCCGAAACTTTTCAGTAACTTCATGCACAAATTGTGTGTACCAACTCAGAAGAAGTATACATGAAAACCTCATAATTCCAGTTGGAGGATATTTTGCATGATTCGTGAAATGAAGTGAAAAGTGGATAGTGACGTTTATCAACTTTAAGATAAATTCTAATTTAGATTCCATTTGGTTGAACTCGTCATAATAATTTCCTAAAATTAATTAAGAAAATTCATGCATTTCTTATAAAAGGATCGACATTCTCCTAATTATCAACCGTATCAAACAAGAGTTAAGGTTCATTAAATTTTTTTTAAAAAAAAAAACTCACATAAACTTTACTTTGTCATCGAATATCAAACTAGCTACTGATAAGCCCAGAAAGTTAAAATTTCACTTATTGAACCTATAGTACATACTTATTACTAATTAACTCCATTCCATGTATCTTCATTCAAAATTTGGTATATATATAGAGTAAAATCGCGCTTTTGGTCCTCCTTATGGATTAACTTTTGCACTTTCGTCCCTCTTAAGTTTTTTGTAGCAGATTGATCCCTCTTATCAATGTAGTATATCAAATTTGTCCCTCTTAAATTTTTTGTAACAAATTCGTCCCTCTTATTAATGTAGTGTAATACATTAGTCGCTCTTAAATATGAAAAACATCACTTAATTTCAAAATATATTGTAAAGTGAACGAAAGTTGATGTATTTTGTATTTAAGAGGGTCTAATGTGTTACACTACATTGATAAGAGGGATAAATTTGCTACAAAATATTTGAGAGAGAAGAATGTATTGTAAGAGGGACGAATATGATACATTACATTGATAAGAGGGATCAATCTGCTATAAAAAATTTAAGAGGGACGAAAATGCAAAATTTGATCGATAAGGAGGAACAAAAATGCTATTATAGCAACTAGCAACACAACTAATTTTGGCTTCAATTAATTTTTACACAACTTACTTCGCAAACAAGGTGCTTTTCCATCTACTTCAACATTCAGTATTTATTGTCGATGGATTTTTAGAATTTATTCGTGGGCAATAGATATATACATGGATCCCACCCAACTGAATTTCATAGTATAGCCAAAGTTTTGTATTGGCCTATTAATCAAGGCAAAATCATATTAATGTTTTGAGATCATTTTCATCAAACTTTTTTCCTCTCTTGTTTACATGAGTTGGCAATTTTCTTGAATCGGCCCTATTTTTGTGATTTAAAAGTAGGTATGGTTTGTAGTATGCAATTTAATTTGATTAAAAAGAAAAAATCACACTTGTTTCCTTATACTAACATAACGCATTTCGATAGTTTTTAATCAATTAAATCGACTTAGTAAAATAAAATGACAATAATATAGATATAAAAATCTCAAGTTTTTGGGATTCAACATGTGGCTCGGCTTAATTAGAATTTTCAACTTATTTAATAATCAACTCAAGCTCCTGAACATTGAAAGTTCTTGTAACGATTAATTGAAATATCATTTCTCAAATTCCATCGTGAAAAATACAATTTGTTAAAAGATCGAGTTTTCCATGATATAATTGATCCATATAATTAATATCATGGAAATGAAATACAAAATTTTCATGATATTATGGTTTCTATGTTGCAAAGTACTACATGCAATGATTACTCAAATCAAGAAAAATGTTAGAAACAAAAATTAAATTGATAAATGCCACTTAGGGACCATTATGTTTGATTAAAAGACATCTTCGGCATTTGTTGAGAGAGGTCCACTTATTTAAGTGTCATCTGGAAAATGAAAGATGTAAAAGCCTTTTCTAGGAATGCATGAGGCAGCAACACAACGAATTTTTTTAGTAAAAGATTTATTTTGGTACCAAATTTTCAAAAAAGACACATTTAATACCGAAATTGAAGGACTCCTTTTACATTTTCTTTCTCCCTCAAAATTTTAGGGACATTTGTGTTCAGTATATGGCTGGAAAGCTCTTGAGGAGAGCTTAATTGTACAAGTTTCAGTTCATGATACGCAATAAATAATACATAGAAATTAACAAAATTCCTGAATATTAATCAAAATTAAATCATCTCATAATCTACAGGAAATCATGTCACAATATTTTTCAGATATTATATAGGATACATAAGCATGCTATGGTAAAAAATTTGGAGCATAATTTTAAGCATACTATCTACCCGCTCATAAACTGTTATATAGTGATTTATTAAATAATATTAGATATAATTTGTTTAATATTATTAAATAAAATTCATATAATTTACTAAATAACATACTAAAATTAAATGCAAAATACATTAATTAAAATATTTAATGCTTATTTTGAAATTATTTTCTCTTTGAAGTTTTTATAAACCAGTAGATAATGATTTTTGTTATGCTTAAAAAGTTTACCATATCATGCTTATGTGCCCTATATAATATCTGTAAATTATTGTGACTTGATTCCTTGTAGATTATAAGATATGATCTAATTTTGATTAATATCCCAAAACTTTATTAATTTCATGTGGGTTGTTTATAGTGTGTCATGAAGTGAAACATGTACCATTATAAAGCTCTCGTCAAGAACTTTTCACTCACATAAAGAACACAAAATTTGGCCCAAAAAAATTGACAGAGAAATAAAATGTGAAAAAAGTCCTTCAATTTTGGTATTAAATGTGTCTCTTTTGAAAGTTTGGTACCTAATATCTAAAGTAGATTAAAGTTTGATATGAAAAATACATTTCCCTCATTTTTTTTTCTTTTTTTTTTTTCCACGGGTTAACAACACGTGTCATTTCCATCCAGGATTTAACGGCCAAACCTAAATTGAAAAAAATTGGTCAAATTTAATATCAAATATGTCATTTTGAAATTTATGATATGCAATGCATAAATGTACCAAAAATTTGATATAAAAAGTGCAATTTCCAATCTTTAAATTTTCAAACATTACATATATACACACTCTCCATGTTAATTGTAATTACATATCCACTCCTCCATATATTTACTTCATCATTTCAGCAAATTAAGGCTATTCTAAACATCAATACAACATCTTACTAGTGTTTTTTTTTTTTTTTTTTGGTTTCCCAAGGGTTTAATCCCTTTCGAGACGCGTCGGGCACATAACGTGGGAATGCTATTGAAATTCTCTTTCTCAAGGAAGGCCAAGCGGTAGCTACATTTTGTATATACACCCTTCTCAAATTAACATCACGATCATTAAAAAGTCCCAAAGACCAAATTTAAAGCAGCTAATATATATATATATATAATAAAAAAAAAAGAATAAAAAAAAACTGACAGTACTTTGCGTTGCGCAGGGGCAAAGTAGATGAAATGTATCATATGAATTATCGAATTGGTGTATAAGCTAGAGAAGAGCAGTTGCTACATTAACGCAGGTGACCATGGAGGAGCATGTGAACGTATTTGGCCCGCATATGATCTTTCATGCTGAAAAACAACTCCCTTTCATCTTTGTTTTGCACGAGCCTATGGGCCAATGTTATCTGGTGTTCCTCTTGCAGACCAGGGATCGTCTGTAGTGCCTTTAACACATCTTTTTTCTCAGACGAAGAACTATTTTCAGCCTCTGTAAGTTTTCGGGTGAGAGCCCCAAAAGCATCCTTTGTGTCTCGCATAAATGCTCCCATCATGTCCATGAACTGCTTTGGAACAGCAATAGGTCCGGTTTCTAGGGATTTACGCTTGCGTTTAGCCTTGGCTTTCTCGGTGCTGGAACTCTTGCCTGGTTGTGTCACGGACACCACATCGTCTTCTTGTTCGGATTCAGTATGGATTGGTGCAGGTTCGATTTCCACATGCTTCAGTGGTTCCTGCCTGGAGATGGACCCAGAGTCGAGGAGCTCTTGGACAACGTCTGCCAGGCCCTGCGCATTCTCCCCCAAAGGCTGATCCTTCGCAAAACCCGGGGGCTTCTCTACTGTAGCCTGATCCTTCACACAAATTGGGGTCTTCTCCCACATGGCTCGATCCTTCCCCAAAACTGGAGACTTCTCCCTTGTGGCCCGATCCTTCACAAAAATCGGGGACTTCTCACCCATGGCCCGATCATTTCCAAATATTTCAAACCAATCGTTATAAAAGGGGAATGGTTTGTAACGTAGTTTCTCAACATCTGGATGTATCTGCAAAATTGATATGAAAGTGGGAAGAAATATTATTAGCCATAACAAAGGAATTACTCGAGTAACCATGCAAAAATAAAAGTAGCACCTTGCTATACTTATCCCATAAATCCTGGGACTCTACAATAATCATGTGGTTTCCAGGGTCCAATGATGCCCCTTTGGTGCTCATCAGTGTATAAAGGTGAGCATACACCTTCTTCCAAGTGGTCAGACGTGAGTTAATGTGCGGCTCGGCGCGTAGGTCGGTTCCTGGAAAAGCAACTGACATTTTTTTCTCCAGGGCACTTAGGTAACCAGCACGAAATGCGTTATCTACTCTCCATCCATTCGCTACTAGCTCCTTTAATGCAACGATTAAGGCCGCCTCCTCCTGACGTGACCACACGCGTCTGGATTGCTTTGATTTCTTCGTAAAAGGTTCACAGCTGTTTGATGCCTCCATAACCTGTCTAGTCACCAGCATAGCAACAGAATAGTGAGAAGAATACATCATTCTCATAGATCATGACATAAATTCAGTTCAAACTACCATAATGAATTAAAATAGTCAAATAGTAAACCAATTAAACTTGGGATATAGCAATTAGAAAACAAAACTACAGGCAAACAAGTCACATCAATTAAACATCAACATCCAATCCTATGGATTCTAAGTTAGTTATAGTTGAAGTACTTTTCGTTAACACATACAAGCCCCCATGACTTGTTGAATTTGTCATAACAAAAATGAACTTAATTTTACAACTGCCTTCTACGCATTAAACATCTCTTGCGCCAGGTTATCACGCCAATGGCCCCAAGCAGAGGAGGTTTCTTCAGTCTCAGTGAAATCAGCATCCATCTCATCTTCAGAATCTAGCACTTCCTCATCTAATTCCTGTTCCACGGGGTCTATAGGCATCTGTGTGCGACAATAGTTATGGAGGAGTGCACAAGCCATTATGATACGGTTCTGGATCTTTATAGGGTAATACGACGAGCTCCTAAGGACACCCCATCTTCGTTTCAATAGTCTGAAACCTCTCTCAATTACATTTCTCGCTTTCCTATGCTTCATGTTGAAAATCTCTTGGTAATCTTGAGGAACAGCCGGTCCTTCACTCCATTCCTTAAGGTTGTATCTCTTACTCCTGTACGGAGTAAGAAAACCATCTTTGTTTGTGTAATTGGAGTCGCATAGGTAGTAATTCCCTGAGACATGAAAGGACAGTGTAGAAAATTAGGGTATGTCGTAGATGCTCGAAATAAAGTGAACATATGGTTGGTGAAATGGTTTTATTTTTTCTTACCAGAAGGCACCCTCAACCCTTTTTCACGGCTTAAAGCATCTTGAAGCACCCTACTATCAGCAGCCGACCCCTCCCAACCAGCTAACAAATACACAAATTTCATATTCCTGTCACATACCCCCAGAACATTAACTGAAATTTCCCCTTTTCGTGATGTATACCTAAATTTCTCCTCTGGCCGCACTCTCACTGGAATATAAGTCCCATCTAAGGCTCCTAGACAACCCTACGAATAACATTATAGTTAGCTATATAGTGCCAAACCAAAATCCATTTCTGCCCAAAAGTTCATTAATTTTTTTATAGTGCTCTTAAGTGTGAATTATATATTAGGAATAATTGTCCATTCATAAGATATATATAGGTATTACCTTAAACCATTTCCACGTCTCACTATCATCATCAGCTGTTACCGGCTCAGGATTGACAAGAAACAGTTCGTGAATTTTAAATACAACATTCAGCGTACGGTTGAAATACTTACTGACACTGTGGCCAGATCTTTCAAAATCCAGACCAATTTCCCTGTTCTTTTTGTGATGAGCCAATACCGACAAAAACATTGCGACTTGTTCATGCAAACTAACATATTTTTCATCCGTAAGCCCCCCTCTGTGTTCTAACAAATAGCACAACCGGGCAAAGGCATTTCTATCCATTCTCAAGTTAGTAATACACTTCTTATCAGACAGTTTGACAAGTTTCTTCATATGTTTTACTTGGTCTGGAATCCTGGAAATCATGCTATATCGCTCACGCCTCCTATGATGCCTATTACGAGTGTTGTTAACATGTCCAAGGTAGGCGAGGTAAATCATACATAGGAAGAATGATGCCCGAAAAATGAGAAGGTGAAGACATGCCAAAATACGAAGTTTAGTCTTCAAATCCATTGCAACTTGCGTCTGAAACATGCAAATTCAATAGATAACGATGTTGCATTGTAGAATCTACTTAATTGTCATGGATGGGATTAAATACGTAATCGTGTCTGCTTAATTACAGCAAAACATGTCTGAAGACTATTATTTGACAGGGAGATATCTTTTCAGAACCAAATCAATAAAATTGTTGCCTATGAAATTGCATGTACATAAGATTTAACACCAAACTGAAGCATCTCAAGTAAAGCTGAACTGAAACCTGAGCTGGACGAACAAGTTTGAATAGTTTCACACTTCAATAACTGAATTTTCTGCATTAAGTACATGATAAATACCAATTTGGCATTCTCTGCAAGTATATCATACTAGACTACAATGTGTAGAGTGTCTAGTTATAAAGAGCACTTGGTAAATGATAAGCATACATAATCATTCGTTCATGTGGTGGTGGAGATACATTACATGCACAAATGGAAGCACTATCCTTACAGAAAGCATATACAGATCCACTTTTGTTACATTTTTCACTGCCATTGCACTTTGTTCAGACACAATTTTCAGCAAAGACTCTTGCGGACACTACATAGTAGATATAATAAGTCAGAAAATATATCGTAAGTAATGATCAACTTATTAAGAAGCATGTATAATATATCGTAAGTAATGATCAACTTATTAAGAAGCATGTATAATAATAACAAACAAAATTAGAGCCAAACTAAACTGGTGTCTTCTCAGTTAACTACAACATGCAAATGAACAGAAGTGTTTAAATTATAAAATTCTTAAAGCTTAAAAAAGACGCAAAAAGCAACTCTGCTATAAAAAAATTGGCCAATAAACTCAATTACAATTTAGCACATTAATATGCCATGAAATTAAAGGATCAGTGTTCAACTTAGATTAGCAATGGTATTGTTATAAGCAACTATATAAACTTAGTAAACAATTCCTCTTAAGTTATTAAAACAATAAAATACCCAATGCCCACAAGCAGCGTGATAGAATAACTTGAGTTGTAAACAAGAAAATTTGCATAATAAACAACGGAAATGTTAGTCTCAAACCGTATATTTTTAAACATTGCAGCAACTTAGCTATACTAATAACATCATAAGTTTTTGAACTCTTACTGTTAGCCAAGGTAACAGATAAGTCTAATTAAACGAAACAACAAGTTGCGGAAAATAACACTAGATAGAAACAAACCATGACGGTGAACATCAAATAATGAAGACTACAACACGAATCATTGCCTGGTAAGCATGTTATGAGTTATACGATAGACAGAGCAAGCTCCAAAACCAGAAACCAGACCAAAATATACCAAAGAAAAGCAATCTGGAGAAGAAAAAATTCCCATTCCCATATTCACAAGGCAAGAACATAAAACACATAACTGAAACAAGAATCCGAACTTGATATATGTGTAAGGGGACAATCAGATATATGGCCACAGGTGTAAACCTTCCCTGATAAGAAATATAGTCTTCAGTAGACTGCAAGACAGAAGGTGCAGTATAATATAAACAATTCAAAATTATTCTAAAATTTGGGGGTAATTGGACAGGCAGTGGAGTATTTTACAAGCTCTGTTGGAGCCTAAATTGGTCAATTAATCTTTCTACAACTCTCACAATTGGACCTTATATATATCTATGGACCCTAACATAACTTTAGGGATAGGAGTAATTTTTTATGGCAGGCCTCAACAAATGCATTTGGCCTGCCAAACCTCCGGTTTTTGTTTTAACTTGGGCTTATCTTGGCTTTAAGGATCTACGGTCTACCAAACAAACCCCAAGTTCTTACAAAAGCACAACTGAGGTAACTTCAAACTCTGCAGTAGCATCAACAAAATAAACATTGCAGATGCATATTTGAGAATATTCATACCAATAGAAGTTAATCAGCTGCAAAAAACACATGCGAAGTTTTACATGTTCAATGATCATATCATTTAGTTCTCAAGCCTGCAACCTTGATTGAAATTTATAGTGTAGAACTTATAACATGTCAAAAGAATAAAAATTGACTTCAACAACTCTGGAAAAGCCACACACTTGTCTTAATCAAGTAAAATCCTGTATACAACAAAACTGAAATGCACATATGTAACCATTTAATTCATATCTATTATAGTTGATAAGGGTCTGAAGATCTTTTACATGAGATATTTCCTCATGGCTTCCTGAGTCTCATAAATTCTTTGAGTTCAGCTTCAGCAAGATAAAGGAGAGTAGAGAATTTGATCTCCATTACTAAGTGAAAGTAATTATTGACATTAATTATTTTTTCCACCATTATATTGAATTTTCATGCAAGACTCAAAGTTTTTAAGCAGTAGAAGAGGACTTAATAAGCCTATTCAGTGTACTATAATCTCATGCACAAACAAGGAATAAGATTTTTTTGATGTACATGTCATCTCTAAGAGGAAAAGAGACTCAACTATACTTAAGATATTTATTTGCAAAATTAGGTAATAAACTTTAAGATCAATCCACTTCACCATTTATGCATCAGAAGGACTAGGAACTAAGACAATAACGACATAAACATATGCTTCCCTATCCTTAAAATACATACAACATAAACAAATAAGACATTATTTTAAAAGCAAAGAAAGTTTTTCTAGGTTGACGAGTTAAAAGTAATGAACAGCAAATATACGACAGCAAGATGTCAAACTCAATTTTAGATTTCAGATCGAGCCTAATTTTCTGCCTAGTTCTCTTCTATATAGAAATTCAAGAACATTAGATTTTTATTTCTGTACCTGCTCAAATCATAGTACTACTCAAGAATGCTCAGATTTCCGATTTAGTGCCCGAATTTAAAGTAGCTTGATGCAACTTTGGGACCCTCGGCAACTCTGGAAGAGATCATAGCAAATTTCCTGATTTGATTAAGTTGAATCAGTGAAAACATGTAAGAATTCTGGCTAGAAAGCAGTAGCAATGTAGAAATTGCAAAGTGAACAATATAAAATGATAGCCAAGAATTTGCCTTTTTCCTAAATGACTCGTCTACTAAAAGTATTAATTATTTAACAAGTTTCCTGACATGGTTTATTTATGAACAGTGGATAACTATGAAGTTTTGCCTAGAAAGCAACAACAATACAGACAATGCAAAATAAATAGTACATAATGATGCTTTCAGGAATCTGCTTTCTCATTCTTTTCTTGAATCATTTAGCATCAGAACTTGAGTTTAG
This sequence comes from Penstemon eatonii, assembly GCA_038501285.1. NCBI lineage: Eukaryota > Viridiplantae > Streptophyta > Magnoliopsida > Lamiales > Plantaginaceae > Penstemon > Penstemon eatonii. The sequence goes on from CM076710.1 coordinate 7,557,077, forward strand.
GGTAAAAAGAAAATAGTTGATCTGTTTTTGTGTTATCTCAATTTAAATTGTAAATAGCCTTGAACTCTTGTCTTTCCTTTTCTCAAATCAACTGCAATTTTACGCTATGGATAGGTCACATCATACATATATAAATTACATCACTGAAGCGGGTCAGACTTGCAAAATAAGATATATAACAATTAGTAAATTATTGAAAACCAAGCCTGTTTGTTTGGTATTTAGGAGAGTGGTGGAGGTTTGACTTTTACTATTTTCTTACCTAATCAAACCTAGCAAACCATACGTGATGTGTTCTCAGACAAACCAGATGATAGCAGCCAATTGTCAGATTCTGGGTATACAGAGTAGGTAAGTGTTCCCAGCACTTGAACTAATTCAAGATCATTCTATGCTATCCAAAATGTAATCCTGTTGCTGATTATTTATGGTCTTATAATGCTGCAAGAAGAATATTCTATTGTTCATGAATAAGGCTGGCAAGTTCCTAATCTGTTTTTATATGTGAACATCATGGAATAGATCAACTGTGTGCCTATAATCTACATAATATGGCAGCATCAAATACAATGAGTGCCATAGCAACAGAATTCACGGTGGAGCAAAATAAATGTAATATATTTACGGGCACCTAATCCAACATATTTGATCTTTAGTGAAAGAAGCACATGGTACTCTAATTTATGTAAGCAACTTATGTTCAGTTACCTTATTTTGCAACTATGAAGAAGCTCAATTTTAAGTGGCCTACTATCAAAATTGCATGCTTAACATCACATGCTCAATATTTTAATACCAATTTTCAGTTTTTCAGAGTGCAGAGAATGCTCCAAATATATTTTCCATTTACTATAAAAAGCCTCATCAAGTCTAAGTTAGTAGTTACATGATAACATATAGAATCAATTAAGTCCAGATTCATGTTTACATGGTAACATATTATCAGCAGTTACCTACTTCATTTTGGTCTTCATAAGAGTCCGTTTTACAACAATTTGAACTAAATCAGAAGGCCATGCGTAATGTTGTTTGTTTGGGTTTTGGGAGAGTGGTTTGGGAAACAAGGTAGGTGTATATTTCTTGGAAGAGTTTAGGTTGTAGATGCAAGATGTGTAAGACTTTACGTCAAGTCATGTTTGTTATATGAGATAAATTATTTTATGTCAAATCAAAGTAGAGTTTTTGTAAGTTTTCTGTAGATATAAGAAAATTGTTGTTTGTTTGGCTTTTGAGAGAGTTGTTTGGGAAAATTGAGAGAGGATAAATTTATTTCTGAAAGTAGAAAACATGTTTGTCTCACTTTTTACAAACACAGAATAAGTTTTTACTTGAAATTGGTGATAGGAATTAACAAAAATGAAATCTATCGGAATGATCTGTTTGATGTACAACTTGATTAATTTCTATTCAAGGGAACAAATTTTAGAATATGGTCATTGTCATAGAAAGTAAGATCTACATGGCTATAACCAACAAGTCTTAGGATTACTTCCATTGAGCTGCAACTTCACAACCAGGTATGAACCAAGAGATTGGACGATCTAAACAACAAGATGTTGTAATTTAGAGGCCTTAAACAGTACTCTCTAGTCTCTAGGCAATCTATTGCACCCACCAATAAAGTCAAGGAATATGAAGCACCACGAATGGGCAAGTACATCAGTCTTCTCTTTTCAGCCAAATATGTATTTCAATTCCTTAAGGTTTACTTAAAAAATTATAGGCTATATAATCTCAACAACTTCACAGTTGCGACAGGACCTCATGTATCCAAATTCGCAAGAAAATCAATCTATGTAAAAGTAATAATTTTTTTCAACTAAAAAGGCATAAGCTAAATGGCAAGTATAACATTACTTAATGGGAAGTTTACAAGAGCTAACTGATAAAAGAAGCCAAAATATATGTGGGATTATATACCGTATATATTTAGGTCAGAGATGAGTTTAAGGAATTATCCACCCAGAACGGTTCAACCTGTACAGAAGAACAATAAGTGGGGTGTAAAAAACTAAGGAAATGCTAAGAACAACTATTTTCAGGAATCTCTTCACAAAATTAGATTTTCAATTGAGATTATAACTAGACAGTAGACTTTTGCATCATCGGCTAGGGTTTTTCAATTCTTACCTGATCTTGTGAGGGTGATGGAGATTGAATAGACTGGTTTGATACTCGTGAGGAAGACAACTTTTGGGGAAATATTTTGTCACAATTTCAGGTGAATGGCGTTTAACTATTTTTTTTTTTTTTTTATCAAGAGTTTAATCCGACGGACATTCTATAATACGGATTTAGAAAGTTTAAGAGTAAATTATTTGTGCTTGCTTATTAAATTTTCAGCTCTTAACTATTTTATTTTATTTTTCTAAACTTTTTTTAGTTGTGAACATATGTGATATATCATCACTAACAAATAATTACAAAAATAAGTTTAATAACTTTCAAATTATAAAATTAATCAAATTATTAATAATAAATCAAGAAAATAGCCACGGAAATAAAAATTGAACTAAGCCTCATCGACAACTATTTTATTTTTCTATGGAAAATCTATTTTATTTAATCTCTATGTATAAATTAAATTATAGAATACATATTATCCACGAGTAATTGGCGTTGGTAGGGTACAAATAGTAATAGTAAAATACTTCATATTTAGTTTTTTGTTTTAAATTGTCCCAATAAAAAAAATTAATGGCAGAAATACAAAAATATATAACAACTTAGTTTTATTATAAAGAAACAAAATAAGTGACGGGTAAATTTGTGTATTTGGTTGTGTGATGTGCTCAAATTTTTTAGAATTTTTTTTCTATTATTTTTCAACGATTTATTTTTCAATATTTAGTTGTCAAGTGAACGGTGATTTGAGTTGGAAAGTTACATTCAATCTCACAAATATATTATATTTGCCATATAATTATATAATTAATTTATGTTCGATCAAATCGGTTTAAGAATTTTCCCACAAACGACACTAATAAATTGATTATTTTATCACAATTTCATACACCTCAACCATGAACCTGCCACCGCCACCGCCACCGCCGCCACTGCCCGCTGCCACTTCCCCGCACTTTCACCACCTTCCCGACCTTCACACCGCCATCTCCACACTCACCTCCCTCCTCGATCTATCTACCTCCTCTCTCCACTCTCTTCCCACCCTTACCCCCACCCCCACCTCTACCTCTACCCCCCCTCTCCTCCCTTGCCCTTTCAACCCTAACCACAAGCTTCCTCCTTCTTCCCTCTTCTCTCACTACCTAAACTGTCCTTCCCCTCTCTCTCTACCCCCTCCCCATTACCCCCACACCCTTCACTCCACCACCACCCCACCTACCTCCACCTCCTCCTCCTCCTCCTTCTCTCTCGAAAACTACATCGACTATAATACGCCCAACAATTTCTTCTACCAAAACTGTCCTGCCCCTGTCACCACACCAATTCAACCTCCACCACTCCTCACTTTACCTAGAGTTTTGTATCTCGAATGTTCCCAATTCAATAAGGATCGTGTAACTATAGGATTTCCGGTTAAATTTATTAGGTTTCTCCCATCGGAGATTTGGGCAATTCGAAGTGAAATAGAAACATGGGTTGATGGTGGTTTTTCGATTAGAATTTTGCGTGCGATTCTAAGGTTGAGAGATTGTGAGTTCACACGTTTGTGTGATTGGGTTGTAGCTAGCTCGCCTAAGTATGGTGTGATAATCGATTATGCGATGCGGGATCACGTTCTTTTGTTGGTTAGGTTGTGTTTGAAGGCTATAGTGAGGGAAGCGTTTGGGTTGGTCGGGTTTATGTTTGATGGTGAAGGAATGAAAATGGAAGAGAATGTGTTGTCGTCCGAGTTGAATACTAGGAATTTTGAGTGCCCTGTTTTAGGGGAAGTGTTAAAGTGGTTGGGTTTGCAGCTTGGGATATTGTATGGTGAGGTCCATGGGAAGTTTTTCGCATTTGATGTGTTGAAAGAATGCATAGTAGAGGCAGCATCAAGTGCATCATTGTTTTCTTTGGAAGGAAAAGATATTGATGCAGATAAAGTTGAATGTGAAACTGTTGGTGGTAGTGTGGTTTCTGTATCACAAGTAGCCGCAGCTGTCGCAGCATTGCATGAACGGTCGATGATTGAAGGAAAAATTAGGGCTTTACGTGAGGCACGACCACTGCCTGCATACCAACGGTACAATTCTTTTCCTCTTTCGGTTAACATGTTTTCTTGAAATCCTTGAGTAGCATCAAGGCTATTTATCATTCATGTATGGTAATACTGATTGTTCTGATGTGACACGTCGTTGGTGAACATGTTCTCTTGAAATCCTTGAGTAGCATCAAGGCTATTTATCATTCATGTATGGTAATACTGATTGTTCTGATGTAACACATGTCGTTGAGTAAATATGTCAGATGAATTTTAAATTTTTAACCATTTCTGGATATAGCCTTTTGTGCTGTTCTATATGAATATAGTAATATATTGATCATGAAACATTTACATGAGGTTTATTATGACTGTACTTTATTTACTTTGTTGTATATAGGACTTCAACCTATGCTACGATATTAATAATGGACTTCTTATTTTATTGTTCTTAATTGCACCTTCATCCTGTTTATTGTGCCTTAGCTTTCTATATATTTTCGTTGTTGTTATGGTGTTCTTATCTTCTTTCTGGAAAGTTCATAGTGTCTGAAATAAAACCATTTTTGGGCTATTTTCATTTCAGCAATGTGGAGCATATGTATGTTTCCAAGATAGCTGAGGAGGAACGACAAAAACGTCCCAATTATAAACCTATAATAGAACATGATGGGCTTCTTTGGCTGCGGTCTCGTAATCAGGTATCTTTTATTTCCTTATATACATATGCTCTGAGATGATGTTGATTTAGAAACTGTGTCCTAAATTTACTTGAATGTTAATGCAATGAATTAGGCAGTTAATATAGAATGTAAGGGATAATTCAGACTGCATTAAGAAATCGTTCTTTGTTATAAGCATTTTGCTATAAAAGATGAACCTTAAGTCTGGTGTATAATGTGAAATTACCAACTTCCTGTTGTCTGTTCATAATCACGTCTGACCATGATCTACTAAAATTAACAACTGGGAGTGTTTGCATATTGTTATTCTTACCTATTGTTTGATGGGGTTGATATGTTCTATGCCTGTAGAAAGAGGTGAGTAGGACCACTGAGATGTTGATATGAGAATGATGTGCTTTACCCTCTACAGTGTAGCAACTACTAAACTACTCTAATGTATGAGTTGCAAGGTTTATTATATCTTAATTCTCTATGTGGTATATCAGGAAACAAATAAAATAAAGACGAGAGAGGAGTTAATTGCTGAAGAAAGAGACTACAAACGTCGAAGGATGTCATACCGTGGCAAGAAATTGAAGCGGAGTACTGTAGAGGTATGGAGTTTTATGTTTCAGATATTTTGTTTTGTCTAAATTTAATTTTTTAATCTTTAATTATGTTGAACTTGGTCCCTTTGATCATGGTTCTACCAAATTGTTAGTGTTCCCTCTTCATAATCCCAATGGATTTATTTATTTTATTCTCGTCTTTCGTAAGGTAATGAGGGATATAATAGAGGAATACATGGAGGAAGCCAGAAGATTCGGAGGAGTTGAGGCAGAAGCATCTGTATCTGATAAATTGCACAAGCAGAAGAGTGATACTGGTATTTCTGGATCAAAGAGAAATCCCGAAATATCTGTAGAAAACGAAGGCTATTTACATGATTACAGGAAAGGGCGAAGCACTCATAATGATTCTGAAAATTCGGATCATGAGCTTCAAGATTTCAATAGAAATGTGAAGAGGACCAGACAAGACAAAGATGAATTTTTGAAAAACCGTAATGGAAGTCAAAGTGGCAGTCATTCAAGAGAGCAGCATAGTATACAAAAGAGAGACGTCGACGAAGCTTCTATAGAAGGTTCTTCACAAAGATCACAGCGAAGTGGGAGCAAATTACATAAGGAAAATTACTATGAAACAAAGAGATATGAACGCGAGCATATCAGTCGTAAAAGGGAAAGAGATGATCGTGATCGAAATAGTTTTGAAAGAGACAGAGACAAAAACAATAAAGAGCATAGGGACAGAGGAAGAAGCAAAACACATAGGTACAGTAGAGAGAGAGATGAAGACGATAAAGAGCACAGGAATACACAGAGAAGCAAAACAAATAGAAATAATAGCTCTCGCCATGAAAAGTATAATGAGTTTGTGGACAGATATGATCCTGCTGTGTCCTCGTGACTTTTACCATTGTTATACCTAAGGACCTAAAATTCTGAGACTTTATTTACATGGTATGTTTTCGTTGCCAAATTTTCCACAAGTTCTTCTATTTCTTGAGATCGATGTTTGGTAAGCCTGGTTTCTTGGTTTTGTTTGTTCAACAATTATTGCAGCAAGCAGTCATTCTGGTGTTTGCAATTTATCCAGAATCTGTATCCTCCCCTGTATCCTTTTTAAGATTTTTAGGTATTTATGGTTCTTTTGGTTTTGCTCTGTATTATACTCTGTTCTCCATGATTATATCTGTTTTCATAGGTGGAAAAGGTATATTACTTCTTTCCATAGCTTTTGTCCTCTTGTTTCAAGGCTAACATACGTTTTGAAATGCTATTTAGAGTTTTATAGATTCTTTTTAAGAAAAAATTGTGTGTATAGAAAATGTATGGTTTTCACTTGTGCAGGTATTAGGCTGACTCGGTATCAACAAATTGACCTTGGCTCAGCATTATTCATTTTAATGTAATTGTAGTAGTCGGTTTGTAATCTGTAGTCCATGTGTATAGTTGCGATCTCTTTTCTGCAATCAACTAGTTATGGAAATAGTGTTCTTGTTGTGATTTAGGTATTAAAGAAGTTTGGAATTGTTGAGATTTAGGTATGTTGCTCCGATGATAAGAGTTTTGAAATTGCTTTGTTTGTAAGAGTGAATAGCATTTTTCGTCAGTCTATGCACCGATTTTCGCACATTTGTAGTTGAAAAAAAAAATTGTAGTTGTTGGTTCCCTCTAGGGGTGGCAAACGGGCGGGTCGGGTCGGATTTGGGTCTGTGCTAAACGGGTCGGGTCGGGTTCGGGTAAGGAAAAATGTGTCATAAACGGGTTGGGTCTGGGTCGGGTCGGGCCGACCCTTTTTTTCCCTCAAAAGTTGTACTGTTTATTCAAGAATTAGGATCCAAATAATAAAATCAACATGCAAAATAAGGAGCATTAATTAAAAGTCTTTAGCTCATATTCAAATATACTTAAATTTGTTTAATTACATCACAAAATCTTAATTAATAGAAAGTAGAAACTTCAACAAAAAAATAATTTTCAATCTAAGTATTTGATTCAAGCTCGACTCTTTCTTGGTTCAAATTAAAAAACTTCAAACCCAATATATTTTATTTGACTCAACCCGACTAACTTTTACTATAATTCTTAAGATACATGATAGCAAAATCTTAAAATCACTTGTATATTGAATAATTAATGCACAACTTCATACATAAAGTTGCTATAATAATTTTACACTGCGAATGATAATGCACCAGCCAGCCAGATTACTTTAATAATTTCATACATAAATTTTTTACAATTGAGTATTTCTGAAAGAATTCTTCTTCTGAACAATGCACCAGCCAGATTACATTGATAAAAATTAGGCACAAAAAAAATTTATTCCATAAAGATTCAAGATTTACAAGAACATATTCCATAAATATGAAAGTAACTTACCTTCACCTTCCATACTCAGAATCTCGGTGGGGAATCACTTCAATCGGAAAAAAATCGCAGATGGCGATTTTGGGGGTTTTGTCACTTTTGTGCAATCTAACAAATAGGGCATAAATAGGCGAAATTGAACCCACGGGATGGAATTTGAGGGAGAGACGATCTCTTTGAATATGGGTTTTGGATGGGACGGCGGATTGTGGCCGTAGAGATGGCGGCAGCCGGCAGTGAGTTGGGGGAGAAGTCGACTAAGAAGAGAGAGAGAGGGAATCTGAAAATTAGAGACGGTTTCTTTTATTTTGTAAAGACCCATTAACGACCCGTTAGCAAACCCATTGAAAACCCATTAATATTTAAGTTAGGCCCGAACCGACCCAACCCAATAAATGATGTTCATTAATGGGTTGGGTCATAGTGGGTCTGGGCGGATCATGGGCTGCCCATTGGACCCCAATTTGCCACCCCTAGTTCCCTCTTATTAATGTAGTGTTTCACTGGTGACTTTACGATTAATGTAGTGTTTCACTGGTGACTTTACGGCGGAGGCAGTCTCACATGCAAAGCATGTGCATGGTTTCGAGGGCATTTGTGTTCCTTCACCTAAAATTATGATTCCCAATTTATAATCAATACAATATTGGTTCACTTTGGTCTCTATTAAGCATTTTTTTGAATTTTAAAATAGATTATTGCATTTTTAAATCCATAAACTATATAATTGGACAGTTTAACTAAATTAAAAATTCATAAACTATATATTCACACCCAAAAACTATGTAGTACAATATAACAAAGAATGTATTTCTTACTTAAATACGTAGGACAATATGCATATATATGTAAATCAAATAAAATATTTTATATAAAAATTGAAGATTTACACTTCGCCCAGACACCACCTCCAACCTTGCCTACCCATCGCCATCGACCTATCTCCTCCCCTCCAAATCGTGCCGTCAACATGGGATTGATGATTCTAGGTCGACAATGGCCTAGGAGGGGACGAGGGGTGGGTTGGGGGACGATGTTGGGCAGGGGTTTGGATTTTTTTTTTTCTATTTTTCATTTTTATAAATAACTTGAAATTGATTAAAATTTAGGGATTAATAAGTAATTATGAAATTTTACACCTTGGCAAAATTATCCTCAAATGTGAAAAAATATCAATTTCTCGAGCACATGATGCTCAATCCAATATTAGTTCAATTATTTACATTTATTGAAACACTTACAATTAGAAAATTTTATTTAATTTTTGGGGATAAATATGTAGTTGTCAATTTTAAAATTTAGTCAAAAATTGTCCAATTCATAGTTTTTGAAGATAAACATGCAATAATATGTTAAAATTCACAGGGACTTCTAGTGTTACAAAACATGTTTGACAGAAACTAAAATAAATCACTATATTGTGTTATGTAAAGCGGGAATGAACATTTAGAGGTGAAAGGATGAAAATGCCCTCGAAGACATGCAAGTGAGACTGTCTTTGCTTTGTAATAGCCGAAAATTCACCAGTAAAGCAGTACATTGATAAGAGGGAGTCAGCTGCTACGAAATTATTTTTAAGAGACGAATTTGCAAAAATCGATCCATAAGACGGACAAAAAATGAGATTCACTATTGTTTTAATTGGAATAATAGTTACTCTTTGAAGATTGAATTGACTAGCAGCATAGACGTAGGAATATGTCCGGTTAGGCCAAGTCCAACCGACGGGCAACTGGGCCAGAGGGGGAGTTGCCTGCTGATTTTCGGTTGGAGATGGAAAAGGGCAGGCGGGCAGGCGGGGGACTAGGCATTTGATCCCACGCGCTCATCCATGCAATGGGTGGTCGACAAGTGGCGACCACCTGTTGGATCTTTTTTTAGGGTTTATCTATATAAATTAATTGTGTAAAAATTGTGAAAATGTGTAAAGATGGTGTTAAAAACACTTAACAAAAAAAATTAACTTTATTTTTAAATATTGTAAAAGATTTAATAACATTATATTTTAAATTTTGTGTTAGATTTAACAACGTGATTAGCTAAAAATTTGAAATTTAAAATTTATCTACATTCCTAAATACATACAAAACAATTAAAATATAATTATAATTTAATTTGTAGTTTAATCATTGGTAGTTTTAAAATTTTGGGAAATTTACATATGCACCCCCTGACTATTACCCAAATTACAAGAAATTACCTTCTGTTTGAAATATTACAAAAACACCCCTCAACCAAAAATTGTATTACAAGGACACCCCCTTGTTACATAAAATATATTACCAATACATCCCCTAAAATCATTACAAATACACCCCTTGAGGGGGTGTTTTTGTAATATTTCAAACAGGAGGGTAATTTCTTGTAATTAGGGTAATAGTCAGAGGATGTCTATGTAAATTACCCTTTAATTTTAAATTTGAAAAATACAAATATCTAGTATAAATATTAATCGTTGTTGTTTATTGTGCATTAATATTAATTGTTGTTGTTTTTGGTTAATTAAGTTTAGTAGTCATTGATTTTCGTATTATTATTGGGTACCTAATAAAAATTACTATTATTAATGCCTTAAATATTATTATTGTGTGCCTAATAAAAATTATTATTATTGCACGCGGCCGTCCAAGCGCGTCTTGCCTGCCTGAGCCACCGCCTCCTTGCTCCTGCCCGGTCAACCCCCCCCCCCCCTCCCTTCCCCCCCTACCCCTCATGCCTGCATCGGATGGAGATGCTCTAAGCATGGCCATGATACAATATCCACCTCTAGAATGTCGGTGTTTTCACTCTGCCCAAGCAGCACTACATGCTTTACCAATTCAAGCACCTATATTCCTATTCTTAATCTTGAGGGTCATGATTTCCCTGATTCTATAACAGCTAGCAAAAAATGACATGCCTTAAAAGATAGAAGCAATCTACTACTGTAAAAAAACTTTTATTCTGAAGTACACAAAATAATTTTTCGAAAAATTACGCATTAAAGTTGAAGCTTAATACACGAGATAACAATCTCGACGGTATCGAAGGAATTATATTCTAAGATTACAGACGGAAGCAAAAGTCACAATTTATGCACAATGTCAAGATTAAGACATTGATTATGGTTGGATGAAGTTCCAGAGATCAAGAAGGTTGTCCAAATTTAGGCACAATGTCAAGATTGGGGAAACCATTCCACACAGAATATAAATTAGTACAAATAAATGTTCAAATTAAAGCTACTTATGGAACAAAACAAAGCCATGCACGCGGAGTCATGAAAAGAACATCAGCCAGATACCAGTTTTACGACAATGCAAAGCAAATTGAGAAGTATAAGTGGAACTCTTAAGTATTGTGTTGCGTATATAAGACCTAGAATCTGCCCCTTGAATGAGTTTCTCGTAACCCCAGAATACTCTTGAAAGCTCCATCCTCTTGGTGCCAAGAATCGATCTTCATTCAATATGGCTAGTGCATTGGCAAGAAGCAGGCAACCCTCTAGCAATGTCCACAATCCCATTTCCTGCAGCATGTAGAAATTTAATATTCTCACTTCTCCAACATCTTTTCTTACATTTGACTATCTTCTTCTGGTTATGTTAGTTCTTGAGTTTTAGCAACATAAATAATAAGATACGATAGAGCATTGGGCTCTATATATTGTTCATTTTCTTTATCGTTTACTCACTAAAATTCAAGAACAAAACAAAACCACCCTGTTCTTGGAAAAATTATGTGATGCATATATTAACAAAGTCCAATGACATGAAACAGTAAATGGATTGTAGCGTCTAAATAATGGCCCTAAGTTATTCAACACCATAGCATCCTCATGACCATGATAATTGTTTAAAAATTAAAATTCAAGACTTGTCAAGTGAAACTGGTTTTATTTTTTCCAGGATCAGAAGAAGATAGTTCCTAGATGAAAATCCAACTTAAGTAGTTCTCGAGAACCAGAAAAGATTATGAAATGTGATCTACTATGTCAGTTCATAATATTGTGTATTAAAACTATTCGTCTTAATCACTTTGTCTTCATTATTCACAGAAGTAAACACGTCAAATTCAAGCACACAAACAAAATCAAACCGCAAACAACTAAATAGCAAATACTGTCCATCTTTACACTTAAGTACTCTCAGACTAAAAATACAACTTTGTAATAAACACCTGTTTGACTGCAAGTTTACACAAACAAAAATGGTAATTTTGGTGGGGAAAAAAAAAGAAGAATATTGAGAATGTTACAGCTACAAGTATAAAGTGAAGACCTCCAAAACTCAATCAACACAAAAGGTGAAAGAAACCTGCTGAAACTAGAATCAAAGAGACTGTGAAACTAAGCCCAATATTAAAACTTATTTTGGTTAATTTCAATTAATTACTCCCAAGTATCATCTTGAAGGGTTTGCTATAGAAATAAAGCATGAACTGATTTATCAGATGAAATCAGAGAATAGAAGTAAATGTCACAAACAGAAACGTTTTCTGCACACACAAATGTTAGCTTCCTCGAGCACTGTTCATACGAAAACTGATTAAAAACTAGAATACTCCATATTCATGATAAGGATACGATTTTTTTCCCTTCAAATTATAACCAAACTACAAACATAAATTGTGATCTGACACTAAAAAGAACAACAAAGATAAATTACGGAAAGAGATCCTTGAATTAAGAACCATAACAAGAAATATCTAAAAAGAACAGAACAAAACAGAACAGAGAGATTTTAACTGACCTTGTAATCTTTGCTGGAAATAGATCGCTTAAGTTTCTTCTCTATTAAAAAATTTGAAACCAAATCTTAAGAAGTAGTACTGAATCAATTCAAGGGTTTCGGTTAATTGGTGGTGGGTTCAGGTCGGGTCGCATATATGCTGGTGGATCCAGTTCGCTCCTTTGGTTTTTTTATACTATAATAATAAAGTGAATTTTTTTGGGATATTTGGCCAAATAGCCTTCCACAAAAGTTCATTTGCAAAAATGGCTTTTTGCTTTTTGCTTTTTTTTAATTTAACAATTAATTTAATAACAATTAAATCTAATCAAACACAATTAAGTTTAATTAATCTAATAATAATAATACAAAACACCTATAAAATCCATTTCCACTCTAAATTCAAATTTCAAAATTCCTCTAACTACAAAAACTCTCTAAATTTTTATCCCAGTTTTTGTCACTTGTCACTTGGACGTCCATGCGGCCAAGCGACATTTGTCACCCGGCCGCTTGGACCTCCAAGCGACCGGGCGACATTTGAAGATGATTGTCGCCCGGTCGCTTGGAGGTCCAAGCGACCGGGTGACAACTCATCTTCAAATGTCGCCCGGTCACTTGGAGGTCCAAGCGACGGGCGACATTTGAAGATTCTCATCTTCAAATGTCGCCCGGTCGCTTGGAGGTCCAAGCGACCGGGTGACAACTCATCTTCAAATGTCACTCGTCGCTTGGACCTCCAAGTGACCAGGCGACATTTGAAGATGAGGGATAGGGTTCAATTTTAAATTTATTAAGTTTATTGGGTTTTTTTTTGCAATATTCCATTTAATTAAAACACTAATTAAATGGAAGGCTAGTTTTGCAAACTCAACATTCATAAAGCTATTTTTGCAAATTGAAAAAGCCATAAGGCTATTTTTGCAAATGACTCAATTTTTTTTTCTTTTGTTATTTTCAATTCTTTAATTATTCTAGTGTGAAATGTAGTGTTTTAACACAATATTTTCGAATTTTGTATTGAGCTTGAAATTCTTCAATTTTGATATGAAATAAAGAAATATTTTGCCTATTTAATGAAAATTCTCATATTTTACTTTTATTTTCAAAGGCTCTTTATGCTATTTTTATTAGCAAAAAATTCCTAATAAATCAAATTATATTTGTAAATTATTAAATATATGATATTTGTACATTCGTTAATCCACGAACATGATCTACACATCTCAATCAGAAAAAAATCAAGATTTTATATCCCTACAAAAAAATGTGAAAACACCTTATTCACCTAAAAAATGACAAGAATTCCCCTTTTGACTTTAAAAATTAAGAATAATCCTCTATTTTTTTTAAAACGACAATATCTCCTTAATGATTTAAGACATAGTTTCGAATGATTTTTTTCTAATATAAGGGAACACACCGAGATTTCTACATATAAAAATAACACGAGAATTTTAGACAAAGCACGTGAGTATTTTTGCATTTAGCACTTCTTTTTTAGAAAAAGGTACAAAAGATCTATACAAATGGTGTCAGAAAGTGCCAACTGACGGCCTAAAAGGCATACATCAAAGGCTTATATAGATTGATTTTGGCTTTATTTTTCTTGATTTTGATTTTTTTTATTGAATTATTTGTAATTTTGGTAAAAAAAAGATTGTCCAAAGTTCTGAGTAGGTGAATAATTTAATTTATGAGATGAAATTAAATCAAATTAATAAAAGTACTAAAGTGACTTTATGCAACATTTTATGTATTTCTTAATTTATAATATGTTACTTTCTTGGTGAATATCGTAAAAAAAAATAAGTGGAACAAGTTTGTAATTCACTGGAAGGTGAAAGTACTAAAAACAAATAGTTAGGACCAATTTTAGACCACCTCAAACATAGAGGACCAATTTACAAAAGTAATTTCAGTTAATTAATATGGGGGAAGAAGAACTCTCTAGAAGAAACTAGATAGAGTCCAATTTGGAAACAATGAATGACACGAATACTCTAGAACCATCACACCACATTGTTAAAAGCCTCTCCTTCACTCTACAATCTCCATTGAAAAAAACATCTACAGAGCTTTTCAAATTCGTTCTGCTATTAAAATTCTCTGGAAAGTTTTCGTCGAGATTAGATATATTTTGTATTGTTAATGGCGGGAAAGGGTGAAGGACCGGCAATTGGTATTGATTTGGGAACAACTTACTCTTGCGTCGGAGTATGGCAGCATGATCGTGTTGAGATTATAGCTAACGATCAGGGGAACCGGACGACGCCGTCCTATGTGGCTTTCACCGACACGGAGCGGCTCATCGGCGATGCCGCTAAAAACCAGGTCGCCATGAACCCTACTAACACTGTTTTCGGTAAGCTCCGATTATTTCTGGTTATTTATTTAATTATCTAGATTGAATGTAAATTCTCTTTGTAATTTGGAACAGTTTAGGTCGTAGATGATTTGACGATTTTAGTATAATGATTTGATAAGCTGGAATCATCAATGTGGCAAAGTAAATTGGATAGGTAAGTGATAATTAGAATTTAACTTGGCTTGTCGTTGAATTATGTGTCAAAAATATATGGAATTCTGTTAGGGATGCCAACTGGTAGATTATTGACAATTTTAGTATGATGATTTTCTTAACTGAAATTATCATAATGACATAAATTTCTTAAGTAAATTCGACATATGCGTGGTGATTGGAATTTGACTTGGCTTGCCATTGAATTATGTGTATAAAACTAGACTTCTGTGGGGGGTGAGAAATTGTTCTCGAGTAGATTGGACGTATAACAAATGATTGAAATCTAGCTTTGCTTGCCATATAATTAAATTGGAATATTGAAGGTAATTACATTGAGTATTTGTCTATTTTTGTGAAGAAGTGTACTAATTTAGCAGCTGTGATTGTTTGATTTGGAATGCAGATGCAAAGAGGTTAATTGGACGAAGATTCAGTGACCCATCAGTTCAGAGTGACATGAAGCTCTGGCCATTCAAAGTGATTCCTGGATCCGGTGACAAGCCTATGATTGTTGTATCTTACAAGGGTGAAGAAAAACAATTTTCCGCTGAAGAAATCTCATCCATGGTGCTCATTAAAATGAAGGAAATTGCAGAGGCGTTTCTTGGAACCACAGTCAAGAACGCTGTTGTCACAGTCCCTGCCTATTTCAATGACTCTCAGCGTCAAGCCACAAAGGATGCTGGAGTTATTTCCGGTCTTAATGTCATGCGTATTATCAATGAGCCAACTGCGGCAGCCATTGCTTATGGTTTGGACAAAAAGGCTACGAGCTCTGGAGAGAAGAATGTGCTTATTTTCGACCTTGGTGGTGGTACATTCGATGTCTCTCTTCTCACTATTGAAGAGGGTATTTTTGAGGTAAAGGCAACGGCTGGTGATACTCATCTTGGAGGAGAGGACTTTGATAATAGAATGGTGAACCATTTTGTTCAAGAGTTCAAGAGAAAGAACAAGAAGGATATTAGTGGAAATCCAAGGGCTTTAAGGAGATTGAGGACTGCTTGTGAGAGGGCCAAGAGGACCCTTTCCTCGACTGCGCAAACAACTATTGAAATCGATTCTCTTTATGAAGGAATTGATTTTTACTCCACCATTACTCGTGCGAGATTTGAGGAAATGAACATGGATTTGTTCAGAAAGTGTATGGAGCCAGTTGAGAAGTGTTTGAGAGATGCGAAAATGGACAAGAGCTCTGTCCATGATGTTGTTCTTGTTGGTGGATCAACTAGGATTCCTAAAGTTCAACAATTGTTACAGGATTTCTTCAATGGTAAAGAGCTCTGCAAAAGCATTAATCCCGATGAAGCTGTGGCTTACGGTGCAGCAGTACAAGCCGCAATCTTGAGTGGTGAAGGCAATGAGAAAGTGCAGGACTTGCTTCTTTTAGATGTTACTCCCTTATCCCTTGGCTTGGAGACTGCAGGAGGTGTAATGACTGTGTTAATCCCAAGAAACACAACTATTCCTACGAAAAAAGAGCAAGTTTTCTCCACCTACTCTGACAACCAACCCGGTGTACTTATCCAGGTTTATGAGGGTGAAAGAACAAGAACAAGAGACAATAATTTGCTCGGAAAATTTGAGCTCACAGGCATTCCACCAGCTCCAAGGGGTGTACCTCAAATTACAGTCTGTTTTGACATTGATGCAAATGGGATTTTAAACGTCTCTGCCGAGGACAAGACAACAGGGCAGAAGAACAAGATTACGATTACAAATGACAAGGGAAGGCTATCTAAAGAAGAGATTGAGAAAATGGTGCAAGAAGCTGAGAAGTACAAGGCTGAGGATGAGGATCATAAGAAGAAAGTGGAGGCCAAGAATGCCTTGGAGAATTATGCTTACAACATGAGGAACACAATTAAAGATGAGAAGATTGCCTCTAAGCTTGAAGGTGCTGATAAGAAGAAAATTGAGGATGCCATTGATGGGGCGATTCAGTGGCTGGATACGAATCAGCTTGCGGAGGCTGATGAATTTGAGGATAAGATGAAAGAGCTTGAAGGTATTTGTAACCCCATTATTGCCAAGATGTATCAGGGAGCTGGTGGTGCTGATGTTGGTGGTATGGATGAAGATGTGCCTTCCGGCGGTGGCAGCGGCAGCGGTGGTGCTGGTCCCAAGATTGAGGAAGTTGATTAAACTAAAAGTTGGGCTGGTTTAGGTACTATTTTACCATATGATGTAGTACTTTACTGGGTGTAGTGTTTTTAAATCTTTCTACTTTTTTCCTTTTTCCTTCTGTTCAGATGTTTATAGGTTTTTTGAGTAAAATTTGTTTTGAATTCCCCTCTTAACGAGTGAAATTTAGTAATATCTCTGCCTGCAAAATTTCCCTTTATAGTTTCTTTATTAGAAATCACCGTGTGCTATGTTGTATCAGCAAAAAAATCTTTCTATCACTTTGGAGTACACATTTATAGAAAAAATGATATTTTATAAACCAACAAAAAATTCGTAGACATCCTAATCATTTAAAAGTTTTTACTATAGTTATCTTAGTAACAATCTCACCTTTACTTAAAATTAGAAATTATTTCTCTATTGATCTAGAAAGAATTTCAAATGAAATTTTTAGTTTTGCTCATAAAAAATAATAGGAGAGTTTTTGTCAACTAGATAAAACGCTGGAGGTGTTTTTGCATTTGACCCTTAAGAAACAAATAGATTTTTTAAAAAAAAAAAGGAAAGGTTTTTCTTGCATCACTGTATAATTCAAGAGTGTTGGACCAATAGAACAAAAATTTAAGTATCTAAGAAATATTTTACTCACATCAATAAAAATGTAACCTTTTTATATGTTTTAAAACCATAAAAAATTCTGAAACCAATAGAAGAGGGCTCGTGGGTGAATAAGTGAAATTTATATTGAATAGAACATTGGTTATGGTTTTCATTGTCCAAGAGGCGTACATTCCAAATCGATGGACAATTATGCGTGTTTTTTGTCCGAAGAATATTTCCTCCAACTATTTTTGAATAACAACATTGTTATGTGCGAGGGCTGATTCGAGTGCGTTTTGCTAGTTTGAAGAGAATTGGAATCAACCCTCCAATTGTATATTCTTTTGCAAAATACTCCCTCGTTTCATTTTACATGTCACTTTGGAGAGAAAAAAAAATTCCACAATATATGTCACTTTATAATTTCAAGATAGATTTAAATACAATTTGACATTCTTACCCTTATTTAATTATGTGGAGTAATAAAATATTTACTCATCTTTTTTAAGGGCAATTTTGTCCAACTATCCTTTAATTTTTCTAAAATCTAGAGCATTAAATAATTTCTTAATCCTTGTGAAACAACCTTAAACGACATTTAAAATGAAACGGAGGGAGTATATAATTACAAACATGGTCCATAATTCAAGTTCGCTTGCAAGTTTGTTTTATATATTTTCGGACCAATAAATTCATCCCACAATTTATAAAATTGTTGCAATTCCAGTCACAATTGAGCCAAAATGCAAAAGTTGATCCGAACTAGCTAGGATCATGTGGAGGAGCAACTTTATGTGACAAAAAAGGACAAACGGGAGCACATTTGTGTGACGGAAAATGAGAAAAAGAAAAAGAAAATGAGAAAAAGGACGGTAATACAGCAATGACAATCGTATTAAATATTAATTATGTCTGACTATATTCAGTAATGACGACTACAAAGTAAATGAGGTGTAGTGTATTTTATTTAAAAAAAAGAAAAACTAGAGGTGTAGTGAGAAGTAAGAGCTAAATAAAATCAAAACTTCGGACTCCAGATTTGTCGTCTTGTAGGCCAATTCTCTACTGCAGGCCATCAGCTCGCGGAAGATTCTTCCCTGGACCTGGTCCAGGAGTTAACTCCTGGACCATATGGTCCAGGATTTTTCCTTTTTTTACTTTTTTTCTTTTCTCTTCTTCTTTTCTTTTTCCTTTTCTTCATTAATAACTAAATTATCTTATACAATTAAAAAAACATTGACATATTTTGTGTTGTAAATTTTTAATATGATGTTTGTTTCTATTAAAATTATTATTTATATTTTTCACGCATTATTTCTTCTTTAAAAATATTTAATTTTTAAATTAATTCTATTAAAAAAATATCAATCTTAATTATTTTATAAATTATAGCACAGAATGACACAATGAATTTGCAAATTCACATCTTTGGAAATAAATTAAATTATAGCTACAACAACATTGAACAATTACGAAAAATACATAATATATATAAAAAAAACTACCACTACAAGAAAAATATAATTTAGTGAGAAAATATTAAGTAACATTGTTGAAATTGTCAGTTTTTGCATATATTTAGTGACAAAAATGTTAGTTTTGTCACAATAAAAAAAGTGACAGGTACAATAGTGATAAAATATATTTTTAAATTGTCAGTAATGGCTATTTGTGACAAGTGTATAAACTTAAGTTATCATTATTGACAATTAGTAACACCCTTTCAGGGACCACTACAAGAAAAATGAATTTTAGTGACAAAATATTAAGTGACATTGTTGAAATTATCACTTTCTTCATATATTTAGTGACAAAAATATTAGTTTTGTCACAATAAAAATAGTGATAAGTACAATAGTGACAAAATATATGTTTAAGTTATCACTAATGGCGATTAATGACAAATGTGTGGAATTTAAATTGTCACTATTGACAATTAGTGACACCCTTTCAGTGATAACCTAGAGACAATAAATATTGTCACTATAATTTAGTGACAACTTTTTAGTTGTCACTTTTGGGGTATCATTAAATGTCAATAGTGACAACTCTTTTACAACTCTCGCCACTAGTGTATCTATAAATATAATTTTAGTGACAATATTTAAATTTTTGTCACTTTGTCTTTTACTTTTTTGTCACTAAAATTTTTTGTAGTGACAATTTAGTAACAACAAATATTGTCACTATAATTTAGTGATTTTTTTCAGTTGTCATTTTTGGGATGTCACTAAATGTCAATAGTGACAATATTTTTACATTTCTTGTCAATAATGTGTTTATGTACATCATTTTAGTGACAATATTTAAATTTTTGTCACTTAGTCATTTAATATTTTGTTATTAAAATTTAAATTTTTTGTACAATATTATTTTGATAGAAACAATATATTACTATAAATTTGCAACACAAAGTATATAAATGTGTTTAATTTATGCAAAAAAATATTAGTTATAAAAAAAAATAAAGAAAGAATGAAAAAGAAAAAAAAAAGAGAAAAACAAAGGAGAATAAATATAGACCACACGGTCCAGGAGTTAACTCCTGGACCTGGTCTATAGAAGAATCTTCCGTCAGTCAGACTAGAATCCGGAAGACAGGTAAAAAGAGCAGTTGTAAATTTAAAGGAGAGAAAAAAAAAAACTAAAGCGATTTGTTTTGTTCCACCAAAGATTACAATTACAAGTTCAGGTCAGTTGAAATCTCTCTGTTCTGTTCTTTTTATGATTACAAGGATATATATACTATTTATTTTTTCAATGGAGTTTTGTTGTATTCTTAGATCCACAATTTTATGTCAGTATATATTGGCTAATTTGAAAAGAGGAAGTTCGAATCTCTACAGGAATATGCAGTAAGTAATATACTACTACTTACTTTTTAGTTAAATTAGTTCTCCTATGAACAGTGCTCGAGGAGGTTCAAAAATTGTGTGCCCAGAAAACGTTTCTTTATGTCCCTATTCTCTGATTTCATCTGTTAATTAAAGTCAGGATTTATTTAATAGCAATATTTTTTCATTTTTTTTATTAAGATTAAGATGATCGGATCCTATGCTCTTTTTAATTTTTATACCCACACAAATAAATTAGAGTAATTAACCAAAAAAAAGGTTTTAATCATTGGGATTTTGTTTCAATTTTAGTTTCAGCAGTTCTCTTACTTCTTTTGTGTGGATTGAGTTTTGGAGGTCTTCAGCTACATTCCCAATATTCTTTTCTTTGACAAAGGGCATCTCTAATGACTCCGACCCTCTCCCTCTCCCCCTCTCCCTCCCTCTCCGTCTCTCCCTAGTTTTTTAGTCATCTCTCATGACTCATTCTATCAAACTCATTTAATAATAAATTTTATCTTTCTCCATTATTATTATTATTACTACTACAACAAAAATAAATTTAAAATTAACATTAATTTAAAATCAAAAGTACATTAAGGAACTTAGAAAATAAAAAATTACATCAAATATTAAATTTATTCATATAATAAAATTCATCATCTCTGTCATATTCGAACATGATTTCATGATTGTATCGTATTATTTAAAATTTTTAGAAAGAATTATTTTTGAGTGATAAATACAACCCCAAAATTATTAAAACAAATCAATATTAAAATAATAGTGTTAATTTAATGAAATGAAAGTTATATTTTTTTTAATTAAAAATAATTATCTACAAATAATATACAAATTTTAGGAATTTTTTATTTTAAATAAAGATAAAAAAACCACATAAAACAAAACAAAATCACAAAAAAAAAAAAAAGCATGTGAGGGAGGGGGCTTGGATGGGAGAAGCTCCCCCTCCCCCTCCCTTCAAGGTCACTCCAGGATTCCTCTAGTTCGTATACCCTCTCCCTCCCCTTAGTCATTAGAGATGAAATTTTTTTCCCCCTTCCCAACATATACTCTCTAGGACATCTCCCCACTAGTCATTACTCATTAGAGATGCCCTAAAACTACATTCTTTTTGACTTAAAAAATATTTATGTTGACTGGTCATAAAGTATAAAAATGAAATAAATTTTCATAACTACGTACAGTATTTCCTTCCTACCACACTTATTCACGCGTTCTTTATGCAATGCTCCACTTTAAATTTTTATTTCCTAAAATAAAATCATTATTTCTAAATTTATTTTATCATATAAAGTTCTATAATGTAGCATTACCTAAAAATTTCCTGGTAAACAATACGACATTTTTGGTCGTAAATACAAAATTACTTAAAATATCTTGAATTCGGTCAATTTCCATATAAGCATATTTAATTGTCTAGTACAAAAAAGTAATCGTCACATTTATTTTTCATTCAACAGTTATTTCATTTTCACCTACTCTACTCAACACAACATCGCACACAGAAGCAGACAGACACCCATTTTCTCTCTCGTGATGTCAGACTCCGGCGCACACATCCTTGTATTCCCTTATCCTGCGCAGGGGCACATGATACCATTACTAGACTTCACCCACCATCTCGCCACCACGCGCCGCCTTAACATCACTATAACAATCCTAGTCACCCCGAAAAACCTCCCCCTCCTCCGCCCCCTCCTCTCCCTCCACCCTTCCATCACCCCGCTCGTCCTCCCTTTCCCTCCCCACCCATCCATCCCCCTCGGCGTCGAGAACACCGTCGACCTCCCCGCCGGCGGCTTCCTCTCCATGATGATCGCATTATCCAGTCTCCGCGACCCCCTCCTCCACTGGTTCCGCTCTCACCCCTCGCCGCCGACGGCGATAATCTCCGACATGTTTTTAGGTTGGACCCACCAACTCGCCGGAGAACTCAACATTCGCCGCTACGCCTTCTTCCCCTCCGGCGCCTTTGCAATTTCGTTCGTCAATTGTTTATGGCTCCACATGCCGCAACGGAAAAATAACAGCGATGAAAATGAAATTATTGGGTTTTCCGAAATTCCGAATTCCCCTTTTTACCCCTGGTGGCAACTCTCCCCTATTTATCGGAGCTATGTTAAAGGAGATCCAAATTCGGAATTTATTAGACACACATTCTTATCCAACATCGCCAGTCATGGGCTGGTTTTCAACACGTTTAGTGAATTGGAAGGGGTTTATTTGGATTATCTTGCGAAAGAATTGGGCCATAATCGGGTCTGGCCCGTTGGGCCTCTGTTGCCTCCCAATAGTACAGAGAGAGGTGGATCAAGCTCGATCATGGTTCATGAAATTAGTTCATGGCTAGACGAGTGTGAAGATCACTCGGTAGTGTATGTTTGTTTCGGGAGCCAAGCTGTGTTGACCAATAAGCAAATGGAAGAGTTAAGTTTAGGATTGGAGAAAAGTGGGGTGAAGTTTATTTTATCATACAAAGGTGCAACTAAAGGCCACGTTGGAGGTGATGGATATGGATCCATTCCGGATGGGTTCGAGGCTCGAGTGGCGGGGACGGGGGTCGTTATTAAAGGATGGGCCCCGCAAGTGTTGATACTTGAGCACAAAAGTGTGTGCGCATTTTTGACACATTGTGGGTGGAATTCGACGCTGGAAAGCATTGTGGCGGGAGTGCCAATGTTGGCGTGGCCTATGGGTGCGGATCAATTTGTGAATGCCACTTTGCTTGTGGATCAATTGGGTGTTGCGGTTAGGGTTTGTGAAGGGGCGGAAACGGTGCTTGAATCGGGTGATTTGGCGAGGTTTTTGGTTGAGGCTACGGGGGAGAAGTGGGCGGAGAGGAGGGGTAGAGCTAGGGAATTGAGTAAGGCTGCATTTGATGCTATAAGAGAAGGTGGAAGTTCTGTTAATGGTTTGGATGGTTTCACCAAAGATTTATTGGAGAAAGGTTTAATGTGATGAAGTTGGATTGGATGGTGATATTTTCCGATGTATTTGTATGAAGACTGATTAATTTCAATAAAAAAAAAAAAAACCAAATAACTTTGTTTTCCTGAATATATCAGGTAATTTTTGCTTTTCATGTCTCGTCAAATATGGGGACACTAATTAAGACTTTACCTCATGGATTATTTTTCCTTTGCAATATTAGCAGAGCAATTATTTTTAGAAATTTCCACAATGCTCCAAATAGTGTCTTAATTAACTAATTTAGGAGAATATTCCAAGAATTTCAATAACAGTGTTGCAAACTTGAATAGCATCTCACTCTCACCAACCATAGACTTCATCTACCACGCCCATGATATTAAATCCAAAAGTCTCTGCTAATGGAACAACAACTCATACCCACTAATCACCCTTATTTATAGCATTGTTGTGGCAAAAAATCATAACCGAACAAATTCTTACAAAGTTCAGCACCAATATTCAAGATCTTGAAATTTAAGTTAGAAGACACAAAATTCCAAATCTAATACTCTCCATTTGCACCTTAGACAAAAATGATTATTTCTAATACAAAAAACTAAAATGAGCAAATTGATTTTATTTTTGGCACTTTGCACCTTAACTTAAAAGTTTTGGCACTTGGCACATTGAAAATACAATTTAGTTGGCACTTTGAACCCTAGTGTGTGTTTTGAAGAAAAAATTCATTGATTGAAGAGTATAATAGTTATTTTCGAATATTGTTGGCACTTTGCACCTTAAAAGTATATATTTTGACACTTTGCACTCTATTATATAGAATATTGGCACTTTGCACCTAAAAAATATAATTTCTGACATTTTCAACCCTGACTTAATATGATAATCTAAATTACGTAAATAATAAGCAATACAATAATATGTTAGATATGTAAGCGTTTATTTTAGATATAAAGTAAATAATCTAGAGGATACTTGAAAATAAAATGAAGAGAATGTCTTTTTTTTAATCTAAATTTTACTAAGAGAAAATGTTAAAATAAATTATTATAAAGTAAAATGAATTTAGAGTAACAAGTTTATGATTGTTGTGCATAAAAATGACCATTTTATCTCTACATCGTCAACAATCATGAGTTTGTTTTTTTTTTAAGAAAAATACATTAGGGTATAAAATGTCATACAAATTATATTTTTAGGGTGCAGAGTGCCAAAAAATATAAATCGGGGTGAAAAATGCTAATATTTTATAATTATATGGTGCAAAATGCCAATATTCTATATTTAAGGGTGCAAAAACTATATTGCCAAGGTGCAAAGTGAAAAAAAAAATTAAAAATACCTATTATGCCCTTCTACCAATGAATTTTCTAAAACACATTAGGGTGCAAAGTGTCAAATAAATTATATTCTCATGATGCAAAATGGCAAAACTTTTAAGTTAGGATGCAAAGTACAAAAACCTTATAATTTCAGGGTGCAAAATGCCAAAAACCCGAGTTATACATAATTAATAATTCTAGGAGAGGGTGAAAGTTGAATTGGGGCTCTAAGGGTAGTGGAACCATGACTCAACCATCTGCAATACGCTCATGCCTTTACAAAAAGTTCTGCCTCAAACTCATTTGAGTACGAAAAACTAAAAGTTAAACATGGTCAAAAAATGAACTTAGAAGGATGAATTAAGGAACAAGACCAAATTGTTTCATAAAATGATGAGTACTGTTATAAATGGACACCCGTGTATGCTTCTCTAATGTGCGATTGTTTTTTGGCAGTCCAAAATGGCAGTCCTAATTAATGGCATCGTTTACCATGAATAAAAGCTTTGGAACAGTTTTGTTTATATTCAAAATATTTTTCATGATTATCAGGCCATTAATGGCCCAACAAAAAGTAATTGGCCCAATAATCAAGGGGTTGTAATGGAAAACGGGCCTGACAATATTAATTTGTGCAATCCAATTACTTAAGAAGGCCAAAGTATTAAAAAGCCCAGTTGCTTGATTAATGGACCATGTGATTAATTAAACTAATTGAATTAATTAAGGCAGCTATTAATGGCCACGTAATTGAAGATTGGAAAAATAAATAAACGATAAAGTTAAATTCTAACCAACTCCTAAAAAATCTCAGAATTTGGAGAAATTATTTAGTGCAACTGCTGCACCACGTCATCAAGTACACATGGTGCAGCCCACCAATACACTTGGGACATGTGGAGTTATAATCCACATCATTCCATATTCTGGCCATGTTCCCAAAAAATAGGATTTCAAAAAATTGTCTTCACATTGTCGGAACATATGTGATGTGATTGTAACAAATAAAATTTCAAGTTTAAAAATATATATTAAACGAGAAATAATTGTACAAATAAAATTTTATTGATTTAAAGTTACAATCTCTATGATTCCTCTGATTCTAATCTTAAGGAAAATTAAATGTTTCTTGCGCTTGATCTTGAAAATGTCTTTTTGATCTTCTCAGAATTGAATTTGTGCTCGAATAACGTTAATCCAGGGGCAAATTTGCTTAATCCTGGATCAAACGTGAAATGATTTGAATTTCTTCAACGAACGTCTTGAACTTCGCCTTGGATATTCTGGATTTTTGAGGGATTTGATCTTTATTTTAACTTCGTGAATTTCCAATAACGTTAATCTAAGAATTAAGTATGTTAATCTTAGATTAAACGTTGGATTTTTCTTCACTTCTTGAAGAACGCCTTTGAATATTGGAAAGAACGCCTTGATTTGAAGAACGCCTTGATATTTTGGAAGAACGCCTTGAGAGAGTTTGCTTTTCTCCTTGCACTTCTTTTTTGCTTTTTGAATTGTGATTTTCTTCTTGGAGATGACCCCTATTTATAGGTGGGTTTTGAGAAATATTGTAATATTCTCCATATGACGTGGCGCAATTTGATTGGTTCTTCACATCTTGTATGACAAGAAATATATCTTGTTTCATTTTCTTCCCCTTTAAAAAGATATGACATGCCAATATTGCATTGTGAAGAAAATCTTGCCTTGCTTAATAATTTCCTACACAAACTTGCCTTGTGTATGAAGATTTTAATTTATTTGCAAGAAATCTTGTATTCAATTAATCATTAGGATATAAAATTAATTAATTGATTAATTAATTATTATTTTAGGAATTAAATTTGATATAATCCCAAAATAAATTAATTAATAATTAATATGTCTTGTACTCAAATTTGGCAATAAAATTTAACTGCCTACAAATGGCCCCTCGAGACTTATTTACGAAAATGCATTTGTTTTTTGAGTAGATAAGTCTCGACCTTTCTTCACGCCTTCATCAAATTTGAAACCAACATTATTTTTCTTTTTAAGAAATTTGACTGGGCTCAAAATTATTTCAAGCTGCATACGTATCCCAAAAAAAGGAATCAAGTCATAACGTAGTTCAAAACATCAAATTTGATTTGATGGATGTTCACATTTATACTCATATGAACGAAGAGTAACATACATTTTAGGCTCGTGTGTCAAGAAGCATTTTGAATTTGAGATTTGATAGACCCTTTTGACTCGTGTCCAGGAGAAGTTGATTTAAAATTTGTAGTCATCTTTGTCTCGCCTACTTAAGGCTGTCATTTGAACTTTGTAGACATTTTATTCTCATGTCTAGGAGAACTTGATTTGGGTTTTGTAGACTTTTTTCGTCTCGTCTACTGGAGGCTTTGATTTGAAATTTGCAGACATTTTTTTCTCTTGTCTGGGAGAACTTGATTTGAGTTTTGTAGACTTTTTCGTCTCGTCTACTGGAGGCTTTTGACTTGAGATTTAAAACAGTTTATACTCATATTAAGGAGTGATGGATTTGATTTGTGTAAACAGTTTATCCTCATGTTAAGGAGTAATGGATTTGACTTGTAAACAGTTTATACTTGATAGAAATAGTGTCCTGCAAGCCAGCTGTATGGCTAGCATTAATTGTAATTAATGAGGGACTATTCGATTTAGATTAATAAATGCATTTTTTATGGTCATCTTTATCTTATGTAATAATTATCTGCGCATAAGGATAGAAGTCCTTAGATCACAGGGCTATGGGACAACCCGTGGACTGATCTCCAAGGCCGTGATCTAGAACATATTCAAGAGTCGTAGAATCCAATCGAGAAAGGACATCGTTGGATTCGGTTAGACTCTCACTATTGTGTGTACTCCGATGAACTGGAGGACGCTGGGGTCCACGAGCGTGACTGGGATAGTCGACACACATAAGTGGGTGGCTTGCTAGGATGGCAAGCGCACTGAATACCCCAATTAGGAAATAACTCACCATGGAAGCGGTAGTCGCATATCGGGGTTGAAGTTATTCCAAATTTATAATAGTATACGAGGAACGATCCCTAACTACTTGAGGTGATAGGGTTTATCTGGTACGAGAACATCTATACTTTGATATGAGTTCCGACTGACTGGGGATCACCAGAAAGTCTCTGTGGACTCATGTTGGGTATAGAGGAACTCGTATGCAGATTCATATCATCAACAAAGGATCCATTGACTCGACTTGATAGGTCGAGAAATTCTCCTATGGATTTCTGTGAGAAATTAATTCTGATAAAATCCTTGGCCAAGGTAACTGACGACTTTATGTAAGTAGCTCATAAAGAATAAGTCAGAGAGAATTTATTTCGAGATCAGAATACATATAGTCAAGACGAAACAAAAGGGAAACCGATGAAAGACCATACCCTTAAGTCTCGACTGGGAGATTGATAAATGGAGAGATTATGTCGTATATGGAAATTGTAAATGATAAAAGGTTCACTGAATTAATTCACCAGTGATTGGGCTCCATGGGCTTGTGACTGGACATCGACCGTGGAGTGTGGGAGAATTCCCAAATTAGCAGGGGTGCTAATTTTGGAATGATTAATCGACAGAGTGTTCGATTAATTTAGAGTAATTAATTGCTCGAGTAATTAAATAATTTAATTACAACCCGCGGCCAATTATGTGGTGAACCTACGGGGGCATACACAATACACATGAAGCGAAAGCGAGGAAGTAGGAACGAACCAGTTGACTGGGTCGACTGGGTCAAAATCGACTGGGTCGATTAAATGGGTGGGTTGACTGGGTCGACCCATATGGAACGAAAATGGATCCAATTGGAATTGGATCAAGATTATAAATTAAATTGGAATTTAATTTATGAGTAAATTAATTAATTATGATTTAATTAATTAATAGAATAATTAATTTAATTAGACTTGGAGTTTAATTAATTAATTGGGAGATGATTTAATTAATTGGGCTATTTAATTGGGAGATTAAATAAAGCCCTGAAGGATTAATTAATATGGGCCATGAATTAATTAGAAGACTTAGTCTTCTAATTAAAGAGGGCCATGGCCCATGTAGGAGAATTAGTGTCCTAATCCTAGAAGGATTAGGTTTTATGAGATATCTATAAATAAGAGACTAGGTCTCATATCTCAAGGACAACTCTACAAGAAAATCAAGAAGAGCAAAAATTCTCTCCCTCTCCCTCCCTGGATCGGCCGAACTCACTTCCACTTTAGGAAGAATTTTCGTCTTCGATTCTTCGTTCCAAAGTTGTTCTAAAACCTAGATATTAATATACCCTATGTTCCAGTTGATTAAGATATATTAATTTTCGTGATATTGTGGTGTATCAACTCGTAGAGGCGCAACATGTGGGGCGCTACCAAAAGGTGTGGGTCGATCAACCAGGGTCAGAATTCAGAGCTCATCTTGTTAGCCGAGGATTTGCAAGGAGACAGGTATAAACGAGAAAACTTATAATGTCATTTATTTATATTTATATATATACAACTAGAGAATATCCTGACAAGATTCTTTAAGAGGCCCTAGAAAATTTTTATATTCCGCTGTGCCTAGGGCTGTTTTTCTTACCGAATCCCAACAGTGGTATCAGAGCCAACTCTAGGCTTTGTATATATATGAATTTGCGAATTCTGTGTTTATTAAATCATATGTTTGATTTATGTGGCTAGTTCTTGAACTGTGCATGTTATAGGACGTATGTTTAATTAACTTGGAGTTAATGTTTAATTTAGGATTCGAAAATTTTATCATGTTGATGTTATTTTGAATTGGGATTTAATTGACTGGGTATGTTGAATTAAATCTGTGGGTAATCGAAGAAACACAAAAAAAAATTTTTTTTAGATCCGACTCGCGGTGGCACGCGGCGGTGCGCGGCAGCGCACCGCAAGCCGCTGCCAACGGCAGCGTGCTGGCAGCATGATAGCCGCACACGCTGCACGCAGCAGCAGCCTTCGGGCTGCTGTTTACGCGCTGCTGTGCGCGGCTGCTCGCTGCCGCACGCTGCCGCAGGCAGCTCACGCGCCGCCTTGGTGGTCGCGCGTGGGCTGTCCTACGTGGCAGTCCGTGATTGGCCTCGTCTGGTTGATTTCTGGTTGGACTCTAATTCTGCCTATTTTGAAAGTCCTGAAAATCTTGGAGAATTTTGGAAGATTAAGAAACTTGGAGTTTTTGGATAAGGTAGTTACTTTGTTAAACTTAAACACTAATGTAGGAGAATTAGTGTCCTAATCCTAGAAGGATTAGGTTTTATGAGATATCTATAAATAAGAGACTAGGTCTCATATCTCAAGGACAACTCTACAAGAAAATCAAGAAGAGCAAAAATTCTCTCCCTCTCCCTCCCTGGATCGGCCGAACTCACTTCCACTTTAGGAAGAATTTTCGTCTTCGATTCTTCGTTCCAAAGTTGTTCTAAAACCTAGATATTAATATACCCTATGTTCCAGTTGATTAGAATATATTAATTTTCGTGATATTGTGGTGTATCAACTCGTAGAGGCGCAACACGTGGGGCGCTACCAAAAGGTGTGGGTCGATCAACCAGGGTCAGAATTCAGAGCTCATCTTGCTAGCCGAGGATTTGCAAGGAGACAGGTATAAACGAGAAAACTTAT
This sequence comes from Penstemon eatonii, assembly GCA_038501285.1. NCBI lineage: Eukaryota > Viridiplantae > Streptophyta > Magnoliopsida > Lamiales > Plantaginaceae > Penstemon > Penstemon eatonii. Next base: position 7,587,541 of record CM076710.1, read on the forward strand.
ACTGTAATTTATTTATATTTATATATATACAACTAGAGAATATCCTGACAAGATTCTTTAAGAGGCCCTAGAAAATTTTTATATTCCGCTGTGCCTAGGGCTGTTTTTCTTACCGAATCCCAACAATACTCGTATTAAGGAGATTTCAACTTGAAGATTTGTAGACAGTTTTAACTCGTATCAAGGAGTTGTTTTGAAAGTTTTTACTCTTATCAACGAGTGAATAATTTGCAAACAGTTTATACTCGTGTTAAGGAGATTTCAACTTGAAGATTTTTTAGACAGTTTTAACTCGTATCAAGGAGTTTTCAACTTGAAGATTTTTTAGACAGTTTTAACTCGTATCAAGGAGTTTTGAAGAGATCTAATTTTAAAAGATCTCAGATAGTTTTAGCTCGTATCTAGGAGCGTTGCTATATTTTCAGATGAATTCTTTATTTGGAGACTCATCAAAAGATTTGCCCCCTTCATTGGCAGTGGAATCGTCTTGAACTTTGTTAGGAGAATGCACATGCGGCTCATCAGTTTGACTTCTAAACATGTTCAATTCCATATTATAGGCTCGAGTGGCTAACTCTTCAAAATTTTTTGGCTTTATTCCTTGTAGAATGTATCGAAGACCCCATTGCATTCCTTGGATACATATCTCAATGGATGAAGCTTCAGATAGTCGATCTTTGCAATTGAGACTTAGATTTCTCCAGCGGTTTATATAGTCGATGATAGACTCCTCCTTCCATTGGCGAGTGTTAACGAGTTCGACCATTCGCACAGTTCTTCGAGTGCTATAAAAGCGATTGAGAAACTCTTGTTCTAGTTGGTCCCAACCATCAATGGAATTTGCCCCCAAGTCAGTATACCAGTCAAATGCATTGTCCTTCAATGAACATACGAATTGCTTGACAAGTTGATCTCCATATGTCCCAGCATCATTGCACGTCTCGACAAAATGTGCCACATGTTGCTTTGGATTGCCTTTGCCATCAAATTGTTGGAACTTCGGAGGTTGATATCCAATTGGCATGTTTAAGTTGTCAATTCTTTGAGTGTAGGGCTTGGTGTATGCGATGGAAGACTTCGAGCTCTCGTTCAACTTGCTTTTGATGGCCTCCAAAATGAACTCCTTCAGTTGGCTAGCTTGGATCATACCATCAGATGAGATTTGAATCTTTTTAGATAAAGATTTTTCTTTTGCATTTGATTGTTGCTTTATGGACATCTCGCCATCGTCAAACTCATTGGACAACTTTTCCATCAAGTGGTTCGCCTCGGGATGACCTCCTTTGGTAGATGACTTGTCATTTGCATTTGATTGTCGCTTTATGGGTGCTTCGCCATCATCGAGCTCCTTGGACAACTTTTCCATCAGGTGCGTCGCCTCAGCATGACCTCCTCTGCTCAATAGTTGATTTGCGGATTTATCGCATTCTTCAAGCTCCTCAAGTTCTTTCTCATCCGCGTTGACGGCCTCAACATTGGCCCAATTGATCAACAGCTCATCGAGCTTAGCATCTCGCTGTTGGAATTGCATTGTGAGCTCCTCCATCGCCTTTGTTAACATCAGAAGTTGTTCCTCCATGGTTGGATTGTTTGTCGTCATAATTGGCGCCACTTAATGAAGAAAAGAGATGAGAGGTAGAGATTGTCCCACTGGGCGTGCCAAAAATTTGTAACAAATAAAATTTCAAGTTTAAAAATATATATTAAACGAGAAATAATTGTACAAATAAAATTTTATTGATTTAAAGTTACAATCTCTATGATTCCTCTGATTCTAATCTTAAGGAAAATTAAATGTTTCTTGCGCTTGATCTTGAAAATGTCTTTTTGATCTTCTCAGAATTGAATTTGTGCTCGAATAACGTTAATCCAGGGGCAAATTTGCTTAATCCTGGATCAAACGTGAAATGATTTGAATTTCTTCAACGAACGTCTTGAACTTCGCCTTGGATATTATGGATTTTTGAGGGATTTGATCTTTATTTTAACTTCGTGAATTTCCAATAACGTTAATCTAAGAATTAAGTATATTAATCTTAGATTAAACGTTGGATTTTTCTTCACTTCTTGAAGAACGCCTTTGAATATTGGAAAGAACGCCTTGATTTGAAGAACGCCTTGATATTTTGGAAGAACGCCTTGAGAGAGTTTGCTTTTCTCCTTGCACTTCTTTTTTGCTTTTTGAATTGTGATTTTCTTCTTGGAGATGACCCCTATTTATAGGTGGGTTTTGAGAAATATTGTAATATTCTCCATATGACGTGGCGCAATTTGATTGGTTCTTCACATCTTGTATGACAAGAAATATATCTTGTTTCATTTTCTTCCCCTTTAAAAAGATATGACATGCCAATATTGCATTGTGAAGAAAATCTTGCCTTGCTTAATAATTTCCTACACAAACTTGCCTTGTGTATGAAGATTTTAATTTATTTGCAAGAAATCTTGTATTCAATTAATCATTAGGATATAAAATTAATTAATTGATTAATTAATTATTATTTTAGGAATTAAATTTGATATAATCCCAAAATAAATTAATTAATAATTAATATGTCTTGTACTCAAATTTGGCAATAAAATTTAACTGCCTACAGTGATGTCCCAAGTGTATTGGTGGGCTGCACCACGTGTACTTGATAACGAGGTGCAGCAATTGCACTAAATAATATCCCCAGAATTTGTTGCATGGATGTTGGAGATAATTGCCAATGTTAAATACAGCAGAATTCAACTGTCAATAAAATGCCAAAGGAGAATGAAGTTTTTGAAAGGATTTGAGATCAAGCCTAAAAAAGGGAGAAGTGGAAGAAGTGGATATTCATGAGGAGAAATAACTGTCAGGAGGCCTATAAATATCAGGAGGATGGCATATTCAATATTCGCTCGATCAATTAATCAAACAACTCAGTCTTCACTGAATCAGACACAATGCCTCTCTAAGTCGGCGACGCCGCACCTGAAGCCAGTTGTGAGCTACAACTTCTCAAGTAAGTGCCCACGTACTGACATGATTTATTCGTCAAGTAGTCATATGCTTGATGAATTTGTTGTCTGGTAGTCATCGACCTTATAAACTATATGTCGAGTGGCCACCTGCTTGTTAGGAGTCCGATGGGTAGCCACCTGTCAAGGTTTGCGATTCATCGATGGTAGGCACCTGCCATCAATGTTACTTTCACGTTAACATGATAATCATTGCATATCATCTCATATGGCGGTTGTCTGCCATTCAAGGAGTCAATCTTCACGAACTAAACAATCTATCGGCTCGTTTGGCACACCGATGTCAACATAGGAGTTTTTATTACAACTTTACATACACTTTCACATTTATAAACCAGAGAAATGTATTAGGTATTTAATCTATCAACTCTATGTTTATTTAATATATCGAAGTATTTTGCCTTCATCTCTTGATTGCACTTACGTGTATGTTTTCAGCAATTGATTGATGTTAAATTGTTAATTTGTTAGTTAAGGTTTTAAATTGAATTGATTAAGTTGACATGTTTTAGATTGTTTGTTAATCAACTCGATAATTAATGTTTCTGCAAATCCCTTGATATATCGAGCGAGGGACCGATTGGCTATGAAGTTTTGGCATTTCAATAAAAATTATCATAAATTGTTAAGTTCTGCGGTCAAACATGCATGGAAAAGAATTAAGGGTAGAGTTTGCCTACTTTGCCACAATCAATTGATTAGAAGTCAGAGCCTTGTTAGGACATTGATTTATATTTCATACTCATCATGTTATGTCCATTTTAAACCGTTATGTTTGCACGCATAGACATTGACACGCCCACACCTATTTTATTTCAGATCGAGTTAATTGTACATCGAGGCAAGCCAGACAAAATTTAGAGCAAACAAGTTCCTTTGTAAAGCATAAAAAGGATTATATATGTTGATCTTCAACGCACCAGTGAACAAGAGAGGGATATCATTGAATATGAAGTAAAGTAAAGATATAAAGATATATATATCTTCTCATGATATCATTTTTTTCCATACCTTGTAAACTCAAGGCATAGATAGCTAATCATTTAAGTAGCTCTCTTTAATGTTCTGAATCACTGAAATTTGTATATGAAATTTGTATTTAAGAAGTTGAAATTGAATTAATGTTGATATTATTTGGATTTGACAGGCAGTTGAAGCAACAGATTAATAATGTAGAGCGAGCTTGGTAACAAAGAGTTATCGATCACAAGCCATTCAAAGGAATAGCAGTACGTAGCAGAACTTATCTTTTGCTCTTTCTGTTTGTCCTTGCCTTTTCAATTATCTTTCTTTGATTGGTAGTATAATTAAATAGAAATTTATTTTTCATGTTTTGCAACTATCTATTGGGGGTACGGTGTATTTGTTTATTTCCATTTTTTCTTTTCAAAGTTGTATGATCTATCTACTGCATGCTTGTTAATTTATTTTTCATGTTTTAGAACTATCTATTGCAGCTTATAATTTGTTACCTTCGAAAAGAGTACATTGATCTAGGTATGATCAGTCGAATATCACATCGTCAATATATGATGGGACCTAACCTATCGCGCCAAAGGAACGACTTAGATCAGTAATTGATGTAAATGGAAGTTGAACAGACTATGTTAAAAATATAATAGAAAATCCAAAAGTATACATATAGTGTCTTTTTGCAGGTAGAACAAAAGAAACCATTTTAAATTTTTGTACGGCTTTGCTTCTTCCATAATGCAAATGGTGTTTCCCAAAATTAAGGATACAACAAAGCTACACTCACTGATACTTAATTTGTAAGTATTTGTGTATAGAGAACTTTTCCACTTCTTTAAGTAAAGATTCTTTTATAGATGTAAAGAAAAATTAAAATAACAAAAAAAAATACCATGGAAATCAATGATGTATATATGGGATAGCTGGTTTACCATCAAGCAAATACTTTTTTTTCCCGACACTTTTGATGTTGCTTAAAGGCTCGTTTGATCGACTTTTCGGAGAGTATTTTCAGACATTAGAGAAAATGAGAGTTTTATAAAAATTCTAGGAAAATATCTAATGTGGTTGAATTGGTTTCTGAAAAGTTCGACTTATATATCAAAATCATCAAATGGTGGTGGTGGTTTTTTTAACAAGTAAATGTGTTAGTTTGTGTTTTAATAGAGATATTTATTTATAGTGGATTGATAGATATCAAACTTGGAAATATGATAAAAATGATGTTTTTTCTTAAAGAATAAATTTGAAAAAATGTTGATATGATGCATGTTTATTTGGTCATTCATAACAGTACTGTATTTTCATAAAGTTCCAAACAAACAAGGTCTAAGTTTTTCCTTTACCCTTCTCTCAAGTTAGATTGAGAAGTTTTAGTTATTATTATATAATTGGAATTAATTTTATTTTTCAAAATTCGAAGTAAGGGTCTTTCTAAGTTATTTTGTAATTTCTAATCATTATAAACGGAAATTAAAATTACCCATACGTATATTTGATTAACAGCTATTCAAATATGTTCAATATACGTATATTTGCCCTTGGCTTTGTGAACCTCGTCCTCAACCTCAAGTGGTTGATCATCATGCTTCACCAATTAAAACCATATATTTTAAACTATTCTCCATACTTTCTCAATGCTCCACGTCTTGAAAGATTTGAGTAAAATATACAGGGCCGGCCCTGAGCGTAAGTCGCACTTGCGGTCGCTGAGGGCCACGAGGGCCTTCAATAACAAAATATTTTAATATATATGTATATATAATAATATGTATGTAATAATTATACAAAGAATTCATGTGGCATAGATGGAAAAACTCCTAATGAGTGTGTGTGTTAGGCTAGTGTTCTAATCCTTACATCTTCAAATTGTCTTTAATTTTTGTTATTTTTGCTAGTCGAGCTAAGATTTACCAAAATAACTAAAAAACTTGAACTATTTGCATACTATATACAATCTTTCTAGGGTGCGGCCCCATTAGTTACGGCCTCACATGCGGCCCACTCTCTCAGCCGTTAGATCGGCTTACTTAAATGGCAGCCGTTGGATTGGTAACTAAAGGTTTTGAATTTAATTTTGGTTTATTTCTAATTAAAAATGCAATTGACTATTAAGCCCTTTTACTTAGTTTGTCAAAAAAAAAAAAAAAAAACCGACTGAAAATAGAAAAGACCCTTTTGCCCCCCATTAAATTTTATGTTTTAAGAAGACGTTTATACCCCCACTTAAAAATAGAAATTAACAATTAATTTGCTCCTTATTTCTTTCTATTTCATAATCTTTCAAAACTAAAAAATAATTGCCTTTTATTTCATAATCATTCAAACTTAATTGATTATTTCTTGTTATTACTTCTCCACCATTTTTACACCATCCATGCCTTCAATAATCTCACCACCATTTTTGCACCTTAAATGAATCCTCTCCAAAATTGCTTTACAAATTTCGAATTATAAAAAAAATGAAATTCTCAATTACTTTTGAATCCACCAAATCAATATCTCAAATCAATAATTTTGATGTATACTATCCTTAATCCCCTTTTGTTTATTTATTTCTATTCGGTCGATTAAGTTCGAATTTCTTAGATAAAAGTTTAAATTTCGGTCGATCCTATTAGTTAAGAGATCCGTATTCGACAATAAATAAATAAAATTATATGTATGCATAGTATTTTATAAAAATAAGTAACATTGATAATATTTTACCATCAATAATTTTATTTAATAAAATAGTAGTTAATAATTTGTTCATAAATAATTTTTCCGAATATTTTCATCTAAATAAAGAGAGAATTGCATTTGCGGTACCAAACTATATAACGATTCCAACTTGTGGTACCATAAAAAAATAAAGTTGATCAATTTGGTACCGTAAAAGCTTACGTTCATGTCTGACTGCAAAATATAAGCTAGAAATATCAATTATTATAAGAAAAATTACATATTAAATTTAACAAACATCCCTACCCCCGTCCGAGGACCCTATCTTGACTCGGAGACTAAGCTCTAATACCATTAATAACGTCCCGGCTAGAAGATACACACTTCAAAAAATCTTGTACAATAATTTCATATAAATTTTGCCCATTTACATAAAAATACTACAAGAGGTTAACATTTTTTAATATTTAACAAATGTCCCTCAATTTTGAAATAAACATATTTGACCCCAAAACTTTTTGAAAGTGCATGGGGTCCTATTAAAAAATATCAGTTTCAAATATCAATGTCTATAAGACATTTTATATATTAGATTTTAAAAAAATCTTGTATAATAATTTCATATAACATTAGTTCATTTGCATAAAAAGTCTACTTGAGATTAACATTTTGGAATGTTTCCATAAAGGTCCCTCTATTTCTTAAATGTACATATTTGGCATCAAAATCTTTTAACCAATGTATATGAAGGTTCAATTCAAAACTTCAGTTTCAAATATAAGTTTCATAAGAATATTCATATATTTAATGTCAATATTTTATTATATAATGTTTTTTAAACAATATGAATAAATAGATTGAAATCATAATGTAGCACATGCCTAAATATTTGTCAAAATCTTATTTTGAGAATCTTTTATGGAAATAATCAAATGTGGAAGTAAATCTCATTATATGGTATTTGTACATTTATTTGTCAATTTTAATAACAAAATATGAGTTTGAACATTGGTTGGGTAGTTAATATTCTCAACTTGGAGATCTGGGTTCTAAACCCAATGGAAACAATTGTTTTAATTAAGAAAATTAAAAAGGATATAAAAGACATTTCGTATTTATATGATAATTTAAATTTTCATTAAAAAAAAAAATTAAAAGGGTATTCTGGACATTTATAAAATCGAAAATAATTAGAAAAAATAATCTTTAGTTACGCTGCCACATGGCGCGATTCTAAGGGGTGGCCGCACATGAGTCCAGTTACGGAGGGTCGCACCCTAGACTCCCCGTACTATATAATGTTGGTTTCTCAAATAGATGGATTACTTATAGAATATTGTTAAATATTCTCGTTATAGTTGCAGATGTAGAGATAATATTTTCGAAGCTATAGTTGATTAAGTCTTACTTCTGATCAACCATTGTCACAAAATAAATCGAATTGGTTAGCCATATTGTTGATCTTGAAGGTATTTGTAACCCCATTATTGCCAAGATGTATCATGGAGCTGGTGGTGCTGATGTTGGTGGTGTGGATGATAACTGATTTTGCTTTAAAAAATGTTAGTAGAAGAATATTTAAGCAATAATTTACTAAGATTTTATGTGTTTATGTCCCATTCACATATGTTATTATTTTCTTATTAAATAGAAGTGTGTCTCGTATTATCGATATTTTTAACAAAGCGAGATTATATTTTATTCATATTATTATTGTTTCTTATATTTCTAATTAATAGTTTTATTTTTACAAGAAATTATATTAATTATTAACATAATTTAGTTGCACATGAAAACTTAAGGGTCACAATTTTAGAGTTGGTTTAGGGCCACAAAAAACTCAGACTGGCCCTGAAAATATACATCCAAATGGGCTCTTTTGTACGCCGTAATATGTTCTGAAATTCGATTTTTTTTTAGTTTTTAGTTTCATTAATATTCATAGAAATCATTATACTCCAAAGGAGGTGGAAGTGGAACAATTTGTTCAAGATTAAGTTTGGTTTTAATATTAATCATGAGCTAATATCAATTTATCTCAGATGAAGTGCATAATTTTATTTAGCAGTATATACTTAATTACAAATAAAGGAAATTTTATTTATTTTTTGAATAACTTAAGTTGGATACATAAGCTGAAACTCTATAAGATGAATACTATATAGTTTGCCTCTAATCACCAAAAAAAAAATTAGGCATAATCTAAGATAATATTAGTCGAGCTTGAGATGAACATTATCCTAAAATATGAGCGGAGTTTGAGTTTGTGATATAAGTCTGATGGTATTTAAACTTAAGTACTCTGACTGTAAGTAAGAAAGTATTTAATATATACTCTTAATAAATAGAAAACAAATAACGTTTTCTTTATTTCAATTTTCTTACTTACCTAACTCCATATCCAAAGAACAACGAGGATAGTTAATTCACAAATTATATACACAAATTGGTAAGCAAAATAGTAGAGTCGATGATGAACAACACGTTGTTATGATCTTTTTGAATTAGAGATTGCTTTTCAAATAGTTTGATTATATTGAATAATTAAAATACTAAGAAAAAAAATTAATCGAACCATATGTACATTGATTCTTTATTAATTTTGGCAATTTTAGATTATTGAATCTATTTTCAAAAGTCAATAAAAAAAAATCTTTTGTTCAGGCTTTGTTTGTTTGTAATTTATAACAAATCTAGATCGTCCTTTGTTAAGAAAAAATAAAAAAAATATTCGGGATCGTCCTGATTCTTTATTTGGTCAAATAATTTATTTAGCTGAGGACGTGTCTCTTGTTTCCATTTTTATTAATAGTAACGTAAGAAAAAATAATTTACTTACTCACTTAAATTCCCTTTATTTCCTCCTCAACCATACTCAAATGGTAGTTCATATCCCATATTCTCATTCTAATTTTTTTGAAATCCCACATCAAATCCCTTCAATTAAGTTACCAAATCTTTCAACTAATTAAATAATTAATTACACCCAAATTACCAAATTGTATCGAACCACTATCATGCACCTTTACTTCCAATCCACACAATCTATATATGATTATTATAAGAGTCAATTACAAATAAAGGGAAAACGGAAAAAGATTCCTCATTTATTTTCTATGATACCTATCTATAAGTGTAATTAATATTTTCCTTACTTTACCTAATAAATTGATTCACCAACCAATTTTATATCAATCTCATTATTACTGCAAATAGAAGTTTCTTATTTAAAGGATAACAAATATATATAAATCACACTGACTTTAAAACTTTAACATTTTATTATTTGACATAAATGTAAAGGTAAAAATCAATTGACAGTATTCTAAATTCTACCCACATAAAATCTATTCAAATCTAAATTGTTACATGCAAAACAAAACTTGTTCATACTCCATAAATCATACGAGTAATTTTTAACTCATGTACATAAAGTGAATCACAAGTTCAACTTATGTTCAACTTGATTTTGTTCAATTTGAGAAATATAATCTCAAATCCATAATAAAATAATCTCAAATTAAATTAACTAATTAATATAAAATGATTTTTTTAGAGTTTTAACCCAACACGATCTCTCCGCGTTCTCTCCTGCAAAACTTCACGTCGGTCATCCTCAAAACTTCAACACTTACTCCATTTCGTATCTCTCTATGTATCTATCTACATCTATATATCAAATCCCTCCTTTTTTTTTCTTTCACAAACCCTAGTAACAGATCCTTTCAAATACCTCACCAATTTATACTCACACAATTCATTCAATTTTGTAATTTATCGAAAATATAAAGATGTCGGCGATGAAATCGTCGGGGCGATTCTTCACGATCGGTCTAGTAACGTCGTGGTATTCATCCAACATTGGGGTTTTGCTATTAAACAAGTATTTGTTAAGCAATTACGGGTTTAAATACCCAATTTTCTTAACTATGTGTCACATGACAGCTTGTTCGTTGTTTAGTTACATCGCGATTGCGTGGTTGAAGATGGTTCCGATGCAGACGATAAGATCTGGTGTTCAATTAATGAAGATCTCAGCTCTAAGTTTGATTTTCTGTGCTTCTGTTGTTAGCGGCAATATTTCGCTTAAATACTTGCCTGTTAGCTTTAATCAAGCAATTGGGGCGACAACTCCGTTTTTTACAGCAGTTTTTGCGTATTTGATAACGTTTAAAAGGGAGGCTTGGATGACGTACGCGACGTTGATTCCTGTTGTTACTGGAGTTATTATTGCAAGTGGGGTATGAATGATATGACTACTTATTTATTATTGAGTTTTAATTGATGGATATGCTTGTTTCGGTTGGTCTGGGTGTTTGTTGTGTAGGTTATATTGATCAAGCTTTTTGTCTAGTTTGGTTAATTCGTATGGTTTACCGAGTGGGTGAAGGGTTTTTGATAATTGAAATTTCTTTAGTTATTTATTACTGAGATGCTGATTGGTCTTTTTATATAGCAAATTGTTCTGTGCAGAACTGGGGGATAGAACTGATCAAGTAACTTTTATTGTGTTGAAAACTAGAGCTTTGGGTGTCTCCTAAGTTGCTAAATTACATGTTCCATCTAGCATAAACTTGAGTTAGCCAGTGTTGAAAGAATCACTTTTTTTTCGGGTAGTTATATTAAATTTAATGTTTTTGTGAACCTTGCACCAAAGTAAGTTTCAGCTAGCTGAGGTGCTTTTCTGGAATAGGGTTAGGAGTAATTGTTGGGAGACATTATTAGTTTAAGTGTGTAAGATATAAGAAATATATATATTTGACAGTTTTCTGTTCTTGTTAAACTAGTTGTTAGCTCTGAATTTGCTCTTTTTGTTTGAGATAGGGTGAGCCAAGTTTCCACTTGTTTGGATTTATCATGTGTGTTGGTGCAACAGCTGCAAGAGCACTAAAATCAGTTGTTCAGGGGATTTTGCTTTCTTCTGAAGGGTAATGACTCTATTTTCTCATTTGTCATTCAAAGAGGTGAAGATATTGCATGTGTTGCTTGCCTTTGTAAAATAAATTGATATGGATTCTGAAACATTTATTTTTTCATTGAAGGGAAAAACTAAATTCTATGAATCTGCTCCTCTACATGGCCCCTATAGCTGTTGTCCTTCTACTTCCTGCAACTCTCCTTATGGAAGAAAATGTTGTTGGTATCACATTGGCACTAGCAAGAGATGATATCAGAATTATATGGTTACTGCTGTTCAATTCTGCACTTGCTTATTTTGTAAATTTGACCAATTTCTTGGTCACAAAGCATACCAGTGCTCTAACTCTTCAGGTATTTTTGCTTCTTGTTAACAACTAGTTCCCATTTCTGATTGCATTTGGAGTTTCTGCTCTAAAATTTCAGATGTCTATACAATCCTAAATATCTGAACCAGACTCCAATAATCTTTATTTTGAGGAAGATCAAGATATATGGATACTTAAGCTTATTGAACAAGAATGGAGTAAGATTGTGTGCTGAAATAAAATTAAGGATGACGAAGATAGCTTTTTATATGATATGTATGTATATATGTATTGATATCCTTTCTATTTTGCATATCTTGAATTTCTAAATATGCATTGATTTTTCTTGAGAAGATGCTTTATTAAAATGACTCCCATTTTTGCCTTCTGATATTACAGTTCCATAAGATAGACATCTCTGCAGTACAGCTGATGGAAAAGGATGATAGTGAATGTGAATGATTTTTTTTTTTTTGAAAAGTACCCTTAAGTTAAGGTCATTTTCCGAATAAACACACTCGTTACCCAAATGTCCTTATGGTTAAAAATATTAGCATCCGTGTTGTTTTAAGCACTGTCTAACTTCTGCAGCATGAGTTGAGAGTTATACTATCAATATTTATCTGTGGTCAATTCTTGGTGCTGCTGTTCCTTATGGACAGTTCTTTGAGTTTAGCTTAAAATTAAGCAAACTATATGTAGTTTTACTTAGACATCTGATGGTTTCTGCTATTTGAACACCGGTGGCCTTCTTAAATAGTGCAAAGTATAAATAAAATTCAAAAGAACTCGAATGAATTTTTTTGTTGCTGGTCGAACAAATCAATAATTTATGAATGGTTTCTTCAATATTGGTTTTTTAACATATTTTCCTTGTCTTATAGATATATATAGGTTGCTAATGCGATTGTTGATTAATTCAGGTTCTTGGAAACGCAAAAGGGGCAGTAGCAGTGGTAATCTCTATATTAATATTCAGGAATCCTGTCTCAGTTACAGGCATGCTTGGATATGGTCTTACTGTTATGGGAGTTATCCTCTACAGTGAAGCCAAGAAACGCAGCAAATGAAACTGGAACGTTTGAAAGCATCTACTGCACTATCCGTTTATTTTCGAATATGAAGAGGTGCAACCATGTGAAGGTAATTTTGGTTAATGCGCATGCATTGAGCCTGTTGCTCTCAGACCTAATTTTCTCCCGGAAACCGGGGATAGAGACCTTACCAGCAAGTGAACACTTGATTAGAAGAGTAGGTTTAATATATGACTCAAATGTCTTAGTTCTTCCTAGATTTGGGTTATCAAAGAAAGTTTTTTTTTACACTGTATTCTTTAGGAAAAGCTGGTATCAGGTCTACACAGAATGTCATTATGTACTTTTTGTATCGACTAATTTGTGAAAGACACAATTTTGTCATTTGTTTTTTATAATTAGCAATTTTGTCAATTGTTGCCATACTTTTTTTTGGTTACATTGTTGCCATACTTTTTTTTGGTTACATTGTTGCCATAATTAGCGGGTGAATTGATATATGTTTTTTTCTGTCCCTTCTATGAAAGAATACAAATCAGATTTGAACTACTTGATAAATTAAAGTTAGTATTTGTTTGGAAAATGAATTGTGAGATTGGAATATTTTATAGTATAGATGTGATAATATAAGATCTGGTATCATAAAGTTGCTGTAATTTTTTTGCTACATCCTTCTTTCCTTTCGATATACTGTATGATCCTTGCTCTTTCAAGCTTTTCTGTGAAATGGTATTGCCCAGTTTAATTTCTAGCACAGTTTTTTGTGTGCTTTCTCTTATCCATGGTTAAGGCCGACAATATAAATCTCGTCTTATGAAGTTTGATTTTATCATTCTATATCTATATCTATTCTTTATTTTATTTTTTTTATTATGAAAGCATGATTATTTTAAATATTTATCCCTTTTATGTATTGACAAAATGTCCTTATTCAAGTTGTCAAGGAACATTGATGAAATAGACATGATTGTCCCATCAATAATATTCGTAGAAAACGCTGCCGGAAGAGGAAGAAAAATTTGTTAATTATTTTCATGTTAACCAAACAATATATGGGAAAATAAAAATTACCTTCTCCTCAACTAAAATAATTGAAGGAGATATAAAAATTACCTTTTCCTCAAATAAAATAATTGAAGGAGATATAGTTAGACATTGAGTCTTATTATATGTATTTCCTACATTAACTCCTAAAATATAAGAATTAATTATTACACCCATTTTTATAATTTCAATATTCTTCTCCTATAACACATAAAAATTAACCTAGGAAAGGAAAAAGATTATTATTATGATAAATAGCTCCTAAAATATATGCTAAATTATTATAATTTAGTATCATATTTTCGTGATAAAAAAAAATAATATTTTCAATTAAATAATATTATTTATATCATTTAAAGGTTTGGTTACAATATAAGTTATAAACACTCCACTAACATCAAAAACAACAAAATATTCAAATTCATTAAATATAATCTCCTGCACTAAAAAATAATATAAAATCACATGTTATAAAAAATGCTTATGACTATGCTCGTAATTTTCTTTGGCTAGAGAAGTAAAATCTAAATATTATCAATAAATGCATAACGTCGATTTTCTACTGAATTCTTCTCATAGAAAATTGATAGAAATTTAGTAAAATTGATGAAAAACGAGTGAAAATTGATCTAACCGATAAAATATCTTGAAATATGTGAAAACATGTGATATAGATGTAAATCCGGGTAAAATTGGTAAGCATTTGTGAAGTTGATGAAAAAATGGGTGACATGAGTAAAAAAGTGCACGTGAAATCGATAAATAGATGTGCCTAAAGTTTGTATATTATTTGGAGATAATTATTTTTAATTATAAAAATATAACTTTCATTTCATTTAATTAACACTATTATTTTAATATTGATTTGTTTTAATAATTTTGGGTGTGTATTTATCACCCAAAAATAAATTCTTTCTAAAAAATTAAAAATACGATACAATTATGAAATCATGTTTTAATAATTTTGGGTGTGTATTTATCACCCAAAAATAAATTCTTTCTAAAAAATTAAAAATACGATACAATTATGAAATCATATTCGACTAAAACCCTACGATACACATGTTCGACTAAGCCCTTTAGTAGTTGCCATTGACATCTACAGATCGTATCTGGTGACGGCTAAATTGGATTTGTTGGCTTAAATGGAAGTTTAAGTTCTCGCCTCAAAACTCTAATTTAGCCGCCAACAATCTTGCCGCGTGGACCTTTAACTCTAGTTTGTGTGATTGGTCAAATTGTATTTCATTTTCATTAGTTCCTCATAATGTTTGTTGTGATGGGTTTAATTGTAAGAAGGGGATTTTTGTAACACTCAATACGTGATAGGGATTTTTGTAATTAGGACTTACCTGAGGAGGGTATTTGTAATTTACCCTATAATTGAAGTGAATGTTTCATTATGTCGAGTAACTTTTATTGAACAAAATACATATCTTAGAAAATGTAAGTAACTTATATGATTAAGGCTTTAACCCAGTCCTTATTTAACACCCTATTTAGTCTCGGACCTATTGGTAAAATACAATACCAGAAGGAAAAATGATATGTGATTCAGACATGAAACATGGTTCCCATATCGAGTTTTCTTGATTAAATGCTTGAGAAAGCATCTTTTTTTCCAACCAATCAACCCGGACCACCCGAACTAATTTAATTTAAAACATGTTGACAGCAGCCATGTTCATCATTTTAATCACCTAAAAAATCATCAATAACAATCAAGTTCATTAGTAAATGTGCAAAAACTCACTTCAATGCTGGAAACCTTAACATTTCATTAATTAAACGAATAACAGAAAGTAGCAAACTCCCTCCGAGAAAAAGACAAGTACCAAGTTTTACAGACAAGGTTATCGAACATAAATAAAGAGGTTGAAAAAACACACTCAGACAAACAATCCCATGTATATATAGATAATAGCAAATCAAGACACTGAGTTTAAGAATCGGGAACAGCAACAGTCGGACGCTTCATAGATGCAGACTTGATCAAATGGTTGTAGCTGCCTTTCTCTTTGAAAAGCTGCGAAAAATGAGGTTTACAGTAGAGAATGCCGTTTAGGGCTGCATAATTCGATGGTGATAGAGAACATCCCCCATGAGAACACTTGAAACAAGACTTGTGATAGCTTTGGCTTTCCACCGTCACCTGAACAATTGTAAAGAAAAAGATGAGCATAGTTATTTTAGGGTCGACCTATGCATCACCATGTCATAGTAAGAAAACAAGGGATATTTTTCATATTTAATCCGACCCAATTTTGGTTTCCATACAAGATAAGCGTAAAAATGTCCCTATTGAATAGAACATAAGATGGCAAATGGGAAGTTGATATTATAACCTAATCCTTTAGAAAGTATATAAGATGCATGCATCAATCAAGTGAAAAATGTAATTACCAACTTTCAAAAAATCAATAAAAAAAAATTTCACCAATTCTTGCCAAGGCTTTCATCATTGATTCTATGTATGGATCAAATATAAGTTTTATAGGTTTCATTTGATTGTATTTCAAATTGAATATAAAGAGATATAATGGACTATGATTTAGCTTTATTTGATAGGTCTAACAATGGATATATCTTTTGTATTATAATCTTTTGTAATGTTACTTTATTTGATAGGTCTAACAATACAAAGGTATATCCATTGGTTGAAATCTGATTTAGCTTCTTCAGTAACATTACAAAAAATTATAATGGATTATGATCCTATATTGCAAAGTATTTAACTCATGATTATTTAACTCTGCTTTTTATTTAAAAGGGAAATCTTTTCTTGGAAAGCCCATTGCAAGTAAGGGGTTTTTAAAGGTCTCTAAAGGGCCTCCAAATGCAAAATCTGGACTACATGGGAGTGTTAGAAATTAACAAGTTTGCAAGAAACAAAAACGCTATGTTTGGCTGGAATTTTAGTGAGTAAAACAAAGAAAATGGTTTCCTTGCATCACATGATAACATTGAGCTTTTTTTGTTTTGTTCATTTCTATTTTCCTTATCATTTTAGTCACGGAAATTCAAGAACCAAACATAAGCCTAAATTTTGAGTGAAAAAATATGGCATTTAAAGCCATTTGTAGTTATATTAACTATACCTTCTCGAGGGGGTAAGCTGTTTTACCACAGGTAGCACACTTGTCTTGGGTCCCAGAAAACATACCAGCAGCTTTGCTAGGTGATCTTGTCTGTATTTAAAAAAAGGGAATAAGAACGAGAGGTCACTTGATTAACGTGAATATATATAGATATATGTGAATATATATAATATGTATGTATTTACATGTATATATACACACGATAGTTGAGGAAAACTTACCAGCTCAGGAGTTAACTTCTCAGCTGCCTTTGCAGCTGTGAAAATTTATATTTTTAGTTATTAGAAACATATTTTAGAAGTTTAACTAATACTTGAGCAAAGGAGAGAGTTGGTCATTAAAGAAAATGCCTACGTGATTGAAAGTTCTTGGTGAAACTTCCTGTCTCCTTGAAAAGCTGTTCATAGTGAGGCTTGCAGTATAGTACACCTTCCATCGATGAGTAATTGCTCAGCTGGAAATTAAAAGGGTACAAGTTTATGAATATGAGTTAACATTTGTCAGCATTGGTTCAAATAATAATCATATCCCAGATGGAAAAACACCGCATTTGAAAAGCCTTGTCGAATCCAATATAGTGATGGAAAATCGTTTCACTATACGCCAATTTCTCCATTGAAGGACATCTGATCCTGATCTACGGAATGTTTTATAATCTTGCCTGGTGTAATTTTTAATCATGTTCTGTTTACTTAAGAAGTTACCAATCCCAATGATCTTCATTTATAAAGTTAAACAAAAAAAAAAATCGAGCTTCAAAATAATTACGCTAATGTCATTTAATCTCGTATGTATGACAAATCGAGCTTAGGGAGTTTCTAAGCATTTAAATTTGATCTGAATATCTTGAATATCCAGTAGCTTGATTGACTTGATTTTCGCTCAATTGCCTATATACAAAAGCTCAAACAAAAATGGCTCTAGTCCTAAAAAAAAAGGTAAAATGTGCAAAGATCTAGCCACCCTATTCTACAAAATGCAAAATTTAAAAACAATAAATAAAGAACAAATTAGACAGCAATTCTTCTAAAATGAAAGCAACAAACAACAAAGATGAAATACAAACAAAGAAATAAATAGATGAATAAAGCAAGAGGTGTAATGTATATGTATACCTTGAGGGTCCCTTTGCAGTGAGTGCATTTGAAACAAGATTTGTGATAACTAATTCCATCAGCAGATAAAAGCTCCACTGGATAAACTGTTTTCTCACAAGCCTTGCATTTCTGTTGTGTCCCAAGAAAAGACATTTTCGCTTTCTTTCGTTCTCTCTCTCTCTCTCTCTGTATATAAATCCTTTAAACCCAAACAACAATAACAGATCTGGGCTTTTAAATTCCCTTCTACAAAACAGTCAAAACGAAGGATCAAGAATTTGGAATATAACAACCGATCCATAAACTAAAACAAGATTTCAGAATAAAAATGGAGTCTTTGAATGAAACTGTGAGACCCATTTGGTCAAAAGTACATACCTTGGAAGAAGAAGAGGCAAATGTAATTAGTCGATTAAGATTTCCTGAACAAAGTCAAGTTTGAGCAGCAAAAAAAAAGAATATAGGGAGAAATGATTGTGGGTTAATGCTCCCCACTTAGTTATGTAAAATAAAATAAAATAAAAAATTGTTTGTGGAGAGATAGAAGAGATAATTGAGGATGAATGATGGTGAAGAATAATTAGTAATGAAAGGGTTTTTGGATAGAGAGAAAAGACATAAAATATCTGAGCTGGAAACGCATTTGCCTTGCGCATTTTTTTGAGAATCATTTGCCTTGCGCTTTGACTCCTGTAATTACTAATTACACGGTCTTCGTTTTTTTAGTTGAAATGTAAAATTGGTCTTATAATATAATGTCAAGTACTTCTGAAAATTAAATTAAATTGTCTAATACTAGGTTTAAGGCTTTAAGCTCGGTTCACAATAGATATTGCACAAGTTCAAACAACAATTGGTGTTGCACTTAGATACACTACCTTGTTTCTTCATGCCTTTTGAGCTTCTCTAGATTTTTACTACTAAGCTTTGTTTTCAGGTTGCGACTTGCGAGCTTGTAGTTCACATTTATTTGATGCCATGCTTCACTTATGTGTTTTTCCTTGCATCAAATGTTTTTTCATCCTTGTGGGTATGGTACGATTATTATTTAATCTGTTTCGATTATGGATTTCACTTCTTTCTTTTTACACAATATATTTTCTAACATGGGTACTGAACGCCCGCACACTACAAGAAAAATGAATTTTTGTGACAAAATATTAAGTGACATTGTTGAAATTGTCACTTTTTACATATATTTAATGACAAAAATATTAGTTTTGTCACAATAGTAATAGTGACAAGTGCAATTGTGACAAAATATATAACATATTAGTGACAAGTGTGTTGGGTTTTAGGTCCCTTCCTATGTGGATAAATGCTCAATCTTTTGGTAGTCCATTTTGTATTCACTTAGCCCATTACTTGGCCCACATATTTAAGGTTATGTTAGGGTTATTGGCAAGTAATTTTCAGCACATTTTCTACAACACAAAACAAGAGAGAAAAGAGAGGAAACACATTTTCGGCTACACTCACAGGTACTTCGGTTTTTTGGTCATTCCGACTTTATCCACCGTTGGATCATCGTCAAATTTTAACTGGAGGTTCTACACATCCAAATCTATCATTTGACCGTTCGAATCGTCATTTTGGTGCCTGAAGGTGAAACGGCAGCCATTGGAAGTAGGTGTAAAAGTGTGAGCTTTATCTCTATTTTTGTTCCTTGTATTGCTATCTCTTGTGTAAGTGTTGGGTGAAGGTTTTGTACCTATTTGGGGCTGTATTGAACACTTGTATTTGTGATTGGTGATAGTGGAATGCTTTGGGGCTCCCGTGGTTTTTCCCTCTTCGATTTGGAGAGGTTTTCCACGTAAAAATCAATCACAAATATTGATGCATTTCCATCTTTGTGAAATATTGACCAACCAATATTTCACAAAGAACACAACACCAAATCTTTCTCCCTTGATTGAACCATAATGGAAATGCGACAACTTATCAAAAACAACCAACCAATATGCAACAAAAAAGTAAATAATCAACACAAAGATTTTTACGTGGAAAACCTCTCCAAATCGAAGAGGGAAAAACCACGGGAGCCCCAAAGCATTTCACTATCACCAATCACAAATACAAGTGTTCAATACAGCCCCAAATAGGTACAAAACCTTCACCCAACACTTACACAAGAGATAGCAATACAAGGAATAAAAATAGAGATAAAGCTCACACTTTTACACCTACTTCCAATGGCTGCCGTTTCACCTTCAGGCACCAAAATGACGATCCGAACGGTCAAATGATAGATCTGGATGTGTAGAACCTCCAGTTAAAATTTGACGATGATCCAACGGTGGATAAAGTCGGAATGGCCAAAAAACCGAAACACCTGTGAGTGTAGCCGAAAATGTGTTTCCTCTCTTTTCTCTCTTGTTTTGTGTTGTAGAAATTGTGCTGAAAATTACTTGCCAATAACCCTAACATAACCTTAAATATGTGGGCCAAGTAATGGGCTAAGTGAATACAAAATGGACTATCAAAAGATTGGGCATTTATCCACATAGAAAGGGACTCAAAACCCAACATATACTGCCATTTCTTTCGAGTGTGCTCTGCTTTTGAGGGCACGTTGCTAGCAAGATCTTCATGCTTCTTGGGTTTTTATGACCAAGGTCTCGCTTGATCTTTGTACTCAACTTGTGTGGATTGATTGGGTTGTATATTTTCAATCTTTTTTGGAACTTAGTGGGCAAGATTTGCATTTTTTGTGCGCCTTTGTTTCCGCACGTATCTTTGTTTCCGTGTTGAATCTATACCATCATATACTAGTACTACTCCTCTATAAATTAGTTTTAATTTTACTAAATCTGGCTAAATTAAATTCACTAAAGCAATCAAAACGCCTAGATCCACTGAACACAAAAGAGAAAACAAAATGATGTACAACTGTCTAAATAGTCATTAATGAAGTGGGCCCTGATTTTTATTTGTTTAAGGAATGAAATCATTTTATTGGGTAACCATCAAAAGGGAAAACAAAAAATCAGTTATTCTTAAAAGGTTTATCCCGAAGGAGAAACCCCCTCCTGCATCAGAGGTCCCTTGACCAGGAAGGATGTTAATCGAGGGATGTGCCGGATGACAGGGTTTTAAGGGAGAGAGCCAACAGGACACCAACCCCAACACAACCCCCATAATATTTCAATGGAGAATTGTGCCACACGAGGTTCGAACCTGCGTTGCCGGAGGAAAAGATTCCCCACATCACCCCAAGCCTTACCAACTCCGCTATGCCCCTGGGGACCAAAAAATCAGTTATTGGGCTTAGGTAAAATGGTTTAGTTGTCTTGATTTGTGTTCTTTTGCATGTGCTTTATCTTGTGAGATATAATTGAGTAGGGCCTCTTAGATTGTGAATGGCAATTATTTATGTCCCTCCTCTCCTGTCATTCAAATGAAAATACACATAGAATTTATTCTAAATATATATATATATATATATATATATATACATATATATATATATATATATATCTCTTTCAAAATAAATACACCAGAAATTTTGATTTGAATAAAATATAACAAACGATTTGGGTCACCAGTACAAACAGAGTATAAAATGCAACAAAATGGATATATATACACGTCACTATCAATTTTGAGATTTTAATTTGGGTTATTTGCACTTACACCCCTGAATTATTGTTATTTAGCAATCATTCCCAAAACTTCTCAAATTTTGGCGGTCACACTCCATTCCATCATTAAATTAACTAAATGTCCAAATTATCCTTTAATGGCTAGTTGATTCAGACTAATATTATGAACTTTGGAAAACTGAAAATTGCTTTATTTGTATTCAATTTTGCTAAAAAAAAATTTACACAAAACATAAGTTTGTTCTTTATATCATATTAAATACAGTAGATTTTTGCTGGACAAGTCACACTCCAATAGAAGTCAAAATTATATACACCAACACTAGTGGGATCAGAGTACGTAGAAGAAAAAATTATGTAGCATCATTTGATCTCATTATAAACAATTTTACAACAACAACAGATCAAATGTGGCTTATATTACATACAGGGAGACAAAAAATTAAACGCACACACATATGCATAATATCAACACCTATATATAAATCAGTGGTATTGCATTTCTTGAAGGAAAATTCAACTTTTCTGGAGTTGGTTCTCTTCATCATCTTGCCAACCGTATCTGAAAATAGGATTCGGGAGCTTGAAAACTCGTTTGCCTAAGCACGGCCCCCTTAGAGCATCCATCTGGCTGCTAATCACAGCCATGATCCGAAATCCATTTCTTTGCAATGTAGTCCTTTTTCTTGATAAAAATTCTTCAAAGTCCATTTGCATTTCGTTATCCCTTCTGCAACAGCAATAGCCTCGTAAGAAACAACATATATATATGTACCATGAAGTTCCATGTTTCTTCACAATAATCTCCAAAATTGTCAATTTCAATCTTTTCTATTTATAATATTCACACGGTAGTCCTAGTAGTTCTCAAGACAATACAAAGTAAATGGTGTTTAGATGCATTACCAAAGAAAAGAAAAGAAAAAAAATAGTGGTTTTGCAACTTTGATCAGATAAATTAAAATTCTAGTACTTGCAGATAATAGATGAGCATTAAATCAAATAAATCATAACTGAGTGTCGCTTCTAGCACGAGTCGAACATAGAAGAATCAGAACACTATTGTTCAGTTTGTAACTCTTTATAAAAGCCAGTATGACCAGTTCAACAACTTGGCATTCAATCTTACTACTTAAAAGTTAGAATCTCATTTGCACCGGAAGCTCCAGTGCAAGATTAATCCTATAATAAGTAAGAATCACTAAAAGTAAGATTGCAATTACCTCATGATAAGCGAAGACCAACCGTAACACCCAATTGATACAAGATAATTTACGGTAGCATTACGCAATTTCTCAGGTTTCCTGGATAACAAAATCAATGGCCACCCCTCCGATTGGAGTTTCAGGTACAACTTCATTACAAAAATGTGTTTCAAATACTCTGCATCTACACTACTATCTTGCAAGCCATCTTCCTTGATCCTGCACCATAAAATATAAGGTCTTTCGTATATACATCCAGAAATAAATAAATATGAAATATATTCCGTAGTTTTCACAATAAACGACTAAATTGATGAACTTGTCATCAGAAGCTCTTAAGTACCTATGCATTAAATGATTAGAAGATGATGGTTCTGAAGCCAGGAAATCATCAGCATCCATTAACACAATATCTCGCCCATCGTTTTTCGGTCTAATACCGGCAAAGAAATCCTCGACAATACTAACTGTAGTATTTAAGTCTCTTTTGTATTGACCTTCTTTTATATATATTTGATTAACATCCTTGCAAATTGCAGGAAAGGAGTCGACACATAGGTTGTTCAGCTCTGCATGTAGAGCGAAATTCCTGCAATAATCGTAACTTTTTGTATATCTAAACATCTCGACTACCCCAGAATTCCTACTTTCACAGGTCCTTAACATTACAGTCAATGCAACCAAGAGTGACAATAATGATACCCCAAATGTTATGAGCCCGGAAATAAAGACCGTAGCAGCAAAAGACGACATGTAAATTCCCGCTTCTGTGCTATACTGGCTCCCAATTTCTGCCACAATCCAAAGAATAAGTATTAGTAATACATTATGTAAAGCATGTTTTACATTCACGCCGTGACATTAAATGCAGGGATATATCCTGAGTCATACTATAAAGTTTGATATCAAAAAGTTTGGACCGCAGAATTCTATAAAGAACCCCCTCTACTTGGAATACATGATTTAGATGATCATATATATATAAAGACTAACCAAGATTAAGCCTAGATTACCATTCACCACATCACAATTACTTAACAGATTAGAAGATATATATATATATATATATATATATATATATATATATATACCTGAACCCCCTCTACTTGGAATACTACTCTGAGCGGAATATTCTCGCTCCAGTTCATGTCCGTAAGCAGACATTCTGCACGATTGATCCCTCTATACTGCAGGCTATAGATCAAGCATCATTTATCAATCTATAACAGTAATTCCCCTTTTTTGACATTATGAACACCTGCACAAATCAAGAAATTATACCACCACTCTTTAATGCTGCATTTATAAATTTTAACAATGAACTTACATATAGCAACCAACTGAAGGATACAAATCTCAACTACTTAATCATAAATATTTTAGAAAAATTATATAAAAAACCAGTAACTATATAATATCAAAATAAACCTATGGCTAATTGCTTGAACCCTGTACTGATAGTCTTTTCTGTCATAATCAATATCCAGCTCAGAGATGACAACCAATAAAACTATGACCTATAACTGCTCATCTCACAAAAATAAAAATAAAAAAAATGTGTACACAATTAATCAGTTTTTTCCTGTTAGGAGAAATTAATAGTATTTTCAATGGGATTGAATGAATTTCGAAAGTTGAAAACTCTACCTTTTTTCGCAATTGACAACTCACAACACGAGAATTATGAAAAAGGATATCAGTAAAAGGTCTAACCAAGCATTTTAATTAAATAGGAAATCGAACAGTGGATGACCCATCCATTAAACCTGAGAGTGACTTTAACTGGAAGAGTTTAATGGTTCAATAAATATAAAATCAGTGCCAAATATTTGCCATTTTTCTTTGTTGCTTGTACAGATTGGATTCCTTGGTTCCATTATTGAGCCGTAATATATGCGGGGATACTGAAGCCAGCCAATGAAATACGAGGGCAGGGGTAGAATAGTCATTAAGATTATTGAAAATAGAAATACAAGAAAGGAAACACACGAAAATTTAATTACAATTCCAATAAATTATTAATGATTTTATTTTAAAAAAATTAATTTTATTATATTAAATAATCAAATAATTAAAAATAGTAATTCATATTATTTTTTTGAAATAATAATATTTTAATTTTATGTTACTTTTATGAAATATTTAATTTAAATTCATAGAACACGATAATTTAATTTAAATAATTAATATTTTATTAGTATATTAAATAAATAAATATTATATATATATATATATATATATATATATCCCACTATTATTTATATTTGAATCATAATTAAAAATATTTATTAAATATAATATAGATGTTTGAGTGAAATGGTGTTGTAGTTTAAAAGTAGAATCTTAAAATATAAACTACCTGTTGGAGTGCATAGTAAAAGTGAGAATGTATAATATTGTTCACCTCTTAAATTTTAAGATAAAATGTCAGAATTTAGGAGGGCTGTTTGAGATGACCTAAAATCAATATTTTATAAATTAATAATAGTTGATTTAGTAGGTGTCAAATTGATTTTTTTGTTTTATTTGAAGTTAGGTGAGCTTTGAATTCCACACACCTATGCATAATTTTCGTTTGAAATGAGTTTGACAAATGAAATTGCTAAAGGCTAATTAAAATCATCAAACGAGATCTAGACTTTAGAATTTGGACAATGTAACACATACATATAAATTGCATATTTAATAAGTAATAAAGTAATATAATATACCCTAAGTGATTCGAAATGTATTAAACCTTTGAAAAAAAATAATAAAGTAAATTGGAATGAATTTGCACAATGACTGGTAAGTTGAGTTAAAACTAAAATTATTCAAGAAGAGGCCTTGGAATTTGGAGATAACACATACATCAAAATTGCATATTTAATAACTAATCTTAATACAAAATACAAATTTTAAATCTCTAACACATTTGGTCATAATATTTTATTTTTGTTGTTATTTAGGCTTGGTAGATGCAATATTTTATTCAGACATATATGAGTAGTATTCTAGCAAATGTTTTTAGTAATTTATCGTTAAATTTATTAATTAATACAAAATGATATTCAATTGATAAGTAAGTAGTAAGTTATATCATTTGTAATATTAATATCTTATAATTTTCAATTCTATAGAATTCTATGTTCTATTTTGTATTATAATATGAGTTTTATCACATATTAATGAATCATATATATATGCAATTGTTCCTCAAAAAAAAAATCATATATGCAATTTAAAATATTATAAAATAGGACTCGAAAAGTAAATTGTAAAACCAAATATAGTAAACTAAAAGTGGCTGTTAGATTACATGACTAAAAATGCATAAATAATATATGGTAAGATCAACAAATAAAATTCATCAAAAATATCCTAATGATAACAAGAAAAAGAAAATTGTTAAAGGCAGATCCACGGTATTCATTGAATAAATAGTGTTAATTATTATCTTCTAAAAAATGATAATTATTTTGCATAGGTTAAGGGTAATTATTTGGCCGGTCTTTTTTTTTTTTTTTTTATCTTTTCTTTCTGTTAAAGGATTTCATATTGGTGAGCACGACAAGATGATGGCATTTGGCAAATAGTTAAATATATAGCAAGGCTAAAGAGATATTATCGAGCACCAGATCTGGTAGGGTCATTAAATATGTGACATGTCTGTCATCATGTTTGATTCGCACTGGATGATTGTATGTATACTATATTTTAGTTTGGACTTTGGAATAACTATACCATTAGTTTTAGATTTGATTTTTAAATAAAATTTAAAGTAGAGTTCATTCCGGAATAAAATATCGATGTATATTTCATCCAAGAAAGATGTGCAATATATGTTAATTTGGTATTTGGGAAAGTAGTTTGTGAGAGCAGTGGAGATTTGAGAAATAATATTAATTTACGTAATGTTGTTTGTTTGGATTTTGAGATACTGATTTGAGAAACAAAGTAGATGTAGGTTAAATTTGAAAGAATTATATTGTAGGTGTAAAATATATAAGACTTTATGTCAAATTATTTTTGTTATGTGAGATAACTTGTGCAAGAGATATACAGTATTACTTTATAATTTATATCAAATCACGGTAAAGTTTGTATATGTTTGTTTATAGATAAAAAATTTATTATTTGTTTGAATTTTAAGAAAGTGCTTTAAAAAAATAGAAAGATGAAAAATTTATTTCAAAACGTAATAAACATATTTATTTGATATTTACCAAACACAAAAGAATTTGAGAAAGGTCAACAAATAGACCCACTAAATCTTGGAAAATTGAAAAAAAGAGAAAATGTCTAACTTTACCGAATTAGATACCATCCAGATGAGCTGAAACGAAATTTATTCTTTTGGGCTCATAGTTGGCTAGGATAAGGGTGAATATTTTTTTGGGGTGGGTCAAATAGAATTGAGATGCACTGCCAAGTTTGAATTCATTTTAGCTCGAACTTTTTGAATTTTCATTGGGATGTTGCTTCATGTTCTTCACCAATTCTTACTTAAGTCTGATAACGGAGTTAGTATTTTAATCTAAAAATCAAATCATAAAATAATAATATTTTCAATCAAATCAATCATCTTATAATATAATTTTAATTATTTTTATTTCGATATCTATCACTTTCAAACTTACACTATGACCTACATTTTCAAATTACAACCGACATATTACATTTAAAAGATTGGTAAAAAACCTAAGTACAAGATGAGTAAAATCGATTGAGTCTGTAAACACTCACCGATCTCTAACTATCAAATTAAAAAGGTTAAAACCAATAATTGGTAAAAAAATTATGAAACTAATTAAACACTTTAATGAGCTGTTGGACTATATTCTGGTCGATGGGGTTTTATTTAGCTGAAAGTCCAATTTCACATTTAATTACATTAGCCATGGAAGCTTGGCCTCCAATAGACCCGACTCAAACAACCACGAGGCATTTCTTTTGAGCCAGAATTTATTATTAAATAATACATAATAAAACTTTTATAAATCTTCGTGACCAATTTGGGGTAATATTATTAATTTATTTGGGCCTATTACTTCAACTTCTTTTCATCAATTTCAATTTCAATTTATCTTGACCAATTTGGGCCTATTACTTCAACTTCTTTTCATCAATTTGGGCCTATTGTTATTTCTTCAATTTGCAATCCGGACAAAAAATCTAATACGCATACCGTTGAACAACTGTAAAAATATGAGCCAATAGTCTAAAGGCCCAGAAGTTTCAAATAGTTCATTCCAAGCCCATTCATTTAATTAGCCCCTTAGGGTTTCCTATATAATTGGCTCAACCATATTAAAGCAGCTTCTGAGTGTAAAAACCCTAAAGCTCAGCATTTTCTCCAGACGCCGGAGAAGCAGCAGCAGATAAAATGGTGCGTCTTTCTCCTTTTTCATCTCTCACACACAAATCAATAGCTAATGTCCGTTTATTACTCCTTTTCAGATTTTAATCGTTAATATGTGTTTGCTTATTTACAGGTGAAGTACTCGAGAGAACCCGACAACCCCACCAAATGTTGGTTTCATTTTCCAATTTTATTATTGTTATTTTTCATTTGATTCGATTTTTATGTAATTTTTATTGGTCGTTTATTTCAGCCTGCAAAGCCAGGGGAGCCGATTTGAGGGTTCATTTTAAGGTACGTTAGTTTAAGATTCAGTTTACTTGTTATTGGATAATTATGAGATGCAGCTCTTGTTTGTTTGTGTGTTTGTTTGTTTGGGGGATTTTATGAGTTTAACCTGATGAAAAAAGCAGGGATCTGTTGCCTTTTGTGAACGGTTCTCTCGTAAACTTCAGGGACAAAAAGTGTGCAATGTTATTGGGTGAACCTATCGAGTTTTTTCCCATGATTGATGGTTCAGTAAACAATGCTACATTATTACCCTTTTATGTTTTTAATCTGGAGGTTATGATATTGAAATGTAAATTTGTTATTAAATAAGTGATAAAATTAGAATTTGAATTAGAATTATCAAAATGTAATTTGTGGAGAGACAATAGTGCTTGAATTCGTCTTTAAGTTTAGTTGAAGAGCATTTATGTTTTGATGAACTAATTTTAACTGCCAATTAAGTTATGTGCTGTCTTATTTAAATAGTTATGGCATGCGCAGTGTGATTGCTTGCTCTATTGAAAACATGTGATGCCATGGTTTCTAGAAGAAGCGCATTTATTACTGCTATTGTTTGTATCTTTTAAGCATTTGAAACATGATTAATAAAGATGCTTTTTTATTTCATTTTCCCATGAAGAAAGTTACTTAACTCCCTTCTTGACCATCATTGTGTAAGATTTTTTGGTGATGCATAAACATGCAAGCTAATGTTTTTAGCAAATTAATACTCATTACCCTTAAATTTAAGTTTGTGAATAGGCCACCTGTGAATAGAAAATACATTCCCTTTGATAGCTGCATTTTTACGGTCTTGGTGTTCTGATTGAAATAACTTCATAGTTTAATGTTATGAAAATCTTTACGTTCAGCAGGTAGTTTCCATGTACAACCTTAATGATTAAGATTATTCTAACATACTTTGTCCAAAATTAATGTAGAACACTAGGGAGACAGCGCATGCCATCAGGAAGTTGCCCCTGATCAAGGCCAAGAGGTACTTGGAAGATGTGCTTGCCCACAAACAGGCTATTCCATTCACCCGTTTCTGTAGAGGTGTTGGGAGAACTGCTCAAGCAAAGAACAGACATTCCAATGGACAGGGGCGCTGGCCTGTCAAATCAGCCAAATTTATCTTGGATTTGCTGAAGAATGCTGAGAGCAATGCCGAGGTAACCTTCATATGCGTTTTAGTTTTATTCATTCTTCTTTAGTTGTAATATTTCCACTTTTGGTTTACATAGTTGGTAATATTTTTTATAGGTGAAAGGTTTGGATGTGGATGCACTATTCATTTCTCACATTCAGGTTAATCAGGCCCAGAAGCAGAGGCGCCGCACGTACCGTGCTCATGGAAGAATTAATCGTATGTTGTTGACATTATGTTTCATTTTGTACTTATCTTGGACAATAGATGCATTTTTGAGCTAACCTTTTAAATTCTCCCTTCACAGCCTACATGTCGTCCCCCTGCCACATTGAGTTGACTCTATCTGAGAAGGAAGAGCCTGTCAAAAAGGAGGTAAGCAAACTTATTTTTCTCCCTAATGTTGCTCAAAACAAACTCCTAAATTCCTTGCTTGCAGTCACTTTTGTTTTTTCTTATTCACAATTTGCCATTTTCCTTGTTTTGCAGCCTGAATCACAGTTGGCGGCCACTGGCAAACCTAGGAAGGCTTGAGCTCTTGTTGGAATACAAGTTTTGAAGCATTGCTCTATTTTTCTTTTTCTTTTTGAGTCTCGAGTTTTTGCTATTTATATAACAGAATTTTATTTAGAGGATAGTTGGGTTTAAGGATTTATCATTTATCTTTAGCAGATGGATTGGCTATGCTTTAAAATGCGTAACATTGATGTGTTTCTTTTTTCACTTGGTGCAGTGTTACATCTCATGCTACAGTTTTTCTTCAAACAAATCTTACCTTCACTTGTTATTTAATAATCTTATAACATATTATGAATGAGATTTGATTTCATTATTGAACATATCAACGTCAATATAATCAGTTATATTCTAATTAAATGATTTTGTTTTAATTGTCATTTTTTTAAAAAAAATTGAACAAATTTTTTTTTTTTTAACAAGAAACTACATCACAAAACACATTAAATCATAGGTTGTGCGTCAGTTTCTGACTACAGAGAAAAAGTTGATTCAAACTAGGGCTGTCAATGGGGCGGATTTCAATCCGAATTCGTCCGAATTCGATCCGATTTATTAGGATAATTGTCCGATTAGAGATTCGATGGACTTGATCCGATTATAAAGATCCGAAATCCGATACTCATGGAGCGAATATGGATTTAGGTCGATCCGATTCATTGAAGATTCGTATCCGACAACAAATAAAAAGAAAGATATATACACAAAATGATTTATAAAAATAAGTATCATTAATAATATTTCAACGTCAATTTAAGAAGATAGTAATTTATAATTCGTTTATAAATTTATTTAAACCAATATATTCATTCTACAAATATGAATATAGTAAAGAAACTTTGAAAATGTGAGCTAAAATTAAATAAAATTGAAAAGATAATAAACTTATTTTAGGAAAAAAATATTAATTTAACTTTTTAAATACAAATTTATTGGATCCGATAAATATCCGATATCCGGCAAAATCCGACCAAGATCCGTTGGATTAAAAAAATCTAGATCCGAGCACAATCCGAGCAAGATCCGAATTCGACAAAATTCGATCCGATATAAATGGAGCCGAATCTGGACGAGCCTGATCCGACCAGAATCCGACCCATTGACAGCCCTAATTCAAACATTACTTTCTTATTAATATATTTGATAAAACTCGAGCTGAGCCCAAACAATTTTTTTTTGAAAAGGCTCGAGCTCCGAGACGAGCTCTAATACTTTTCTTAAAAGATTTTCTTACCGATGTGTTGAAAATATGTCCTTCAATTATTTTATCTTGTGAAACTAGACGAATTAATAACGTGAAGATGGTATAGTTATATTTTCTACCTTTTCTAATAAATACAAATGATATATATATATATGTATTGTTAACGATAATATATTCTAATTTACATTGAAGGAGTGAAGAGCATTTATATAGATTTTGAATTTGAGTGTTCGTTATGTTCAATTTTATCATTTATATCTTGTATGTATGTTTGTATATAAAAAGAAATATCAAGAGCCTTTAAGAATGTTGTGTTTGTTATCGACGTTTGATTAAGTTATTGATTTGTCTATCTATTAATTGTTTTTTTCCCATAGAATTGTTATTTTAAATTTATGTTCTCTATTCGTTTTTGTAGCCATGCTTTGTTCTGAAGGAGGTACACCGTACACAGTACTTAAAAAGCAAACCAACAACGAACTTTAGGAACAAGACGTTGTATGTAAATTTAATTTTGAGCTTTATTTGGCAAAAGTGTCCAATGTTTCAGATGGTACAAATGAATTGGACGAATATTCTCGTGCAAAGATTTGGGCAGAAATTTATGAAGATCTGATGTCATGTGATATATTTTCCTTACGAGGAGGGAAAATAATAAGAGAAAGGAAAGAATCGCTGCCAAAAAGCCTTGCTAGCTTCTTGAAGCTAATGGAGATGAAACAAACAAGCTTTACGGCCCTTTACCCAACATGACGTTTGAAGCTGACTTTGTTAGTAATCTATCTATATACATATAAAAGTACGAGTTGGCCTAAGGGAATTTCTTCCCTTTTTTGTGAAGACTAATATACCCCTATTTAAATTATATTATGATATTTAAATTTATGGCAAAAATGTAAAATAAAAGAATCCTAAAAGAAAAGAATTACATAAGTATAATTAGACAAGAAGTCTCATATATAACAAACTTATAATTATCTTTTAAAGTTTTGCAATTTATTAAAATATTAATGGTTAAAAAAAACTATAACTCTATATTTCTTCAAAAAAAAATTGAAGAGTTCTTAAGAAGTTATCACTTATTTGAAGAACCTAAAAAAACATTAAGGAACCTCTATGTCAAATTCGTTCTATGTGATTAAAAAAGATACTATTTAGTTAACTAAAAAATGTATAATTGGCTTAAGCAAAAAAAACTTCAAAACATATTAATTGTTAAAACTGGCAAAATATGTAAAATTTTGATTAGTAATATATGATAAAATTGGTAAAATTAATTAGAAAATTGGTTAGATAGAAAGAAAAGCGGGTTAAAAAAAAAATTGTGTCATTGATAAAATAACAAGATTAACAAGCAAAAAAAATAGGTAAAATTGGTTAAAAAAAATAAATAAAATCGGCTAAACATGGAATAACAAAATCAGATCAAATCGATAAAAGAACAAGAACAAATAAATGGGTTAATTGGAAAAAAAAAGAAAAAAGTGAAATATGTGAGAAAATAAGCTAAATAAGCAAAATAATAAGTAAAATCAGACTAAATTGGCTTCAACAAGAGAAAATTAGTGAATTGATTAACAAATATAAATCGACTGAAATTGGTTTACACTAGAGAGAACGAAAAATGTATAATTGGCTTAGCAAAAAAACTTCAAAACATAGAAATTGTTAAAACAGGCAAATATGCAAAGTTTTGATTAGTAATATATGATAAAAATGGTAAAATCAATGAGAAAATTCGTTAGATAGAATGAAAAACGGGTTAAAACAAAAATAAAATTGTGCCATTGATAAATCAACAAGGTTAACAAGCAAAAAAATAAGTAAAATCAGTAAAAAAAAAAAAAAAAGAATGAAATCGGCTAAACACGAGATAAAAAAATCAGATCAAATCGATAAAAGAACAAGTAAAAGAGTTAATTGGCAAAAAAAAAAAGTTAAATATGTGAGAAAATAAGCTAAATAAGCAAAATAATAAGTAAAATCAAACTAAATTAGGTTCAACAGGAGAAAATTAGTGAATTGATTAACAAATGTGAAAATCGACTGAAATTGGGTTACATTAGAGAGAACTAAAGAAATTGGGTTACAATAGAGCTAACTAAAAATGTATAATTGGCTTAAGCAAAAAAACTTAAAAACATTGAAATTGTTAAAATAGGCAAAAAATGTAAATTTTGATTAATAATATATGATAAAAATGGTAAAATCAATGAGAAAATTGGTTAGATAGAAAGAAAAGCGAGTAAAAAAAAAAAAATCGTGCCATTGATTAAACCAACAAGGTTAACAAGCAAAAAATAGGTAAAATCAGTAAAAAAAAAATGAGTTAAATCTGCTAAACACGGGATAACAAAAAATCAGATCAAATCGATAAAAGAACAAAAACAAATATATGAGTTAATTGGCAAAAAAAAAAAGTTGAAATATGTGAGAAAATAGGTTAAATAAGCGAAATAACAAGTAAAATCAGACTAAATTCAGTTCAAGTAGAGAAATTTAGTGAATTCATTAACAAATGTGAAAATCGACTGAAATTGGTTACACTTGAGATAATTATGGATTGATTAAGAAATGAAATAAACCACAAAAAAGAAATAGATGAAATCGGTGTAAGCACGGGTTAAAATAATAAAAAAGAAATGATAAACTCAGTGTAAAATAGGTGCACGCGATATTTCTTTCAAAAATTCTTAAGAATTTATCACTTACTAAAGAATCTAAAAACAAAAGGTCACGTTCAGGCTATATGAATAAAAAAAAAAAGTACTATTTAGTTAACTGAAAAACTTAAAATTGGCTTAAACCAAAATAAGTCAAACATAGAATAGTTAAAATTTGTAAAAAACGGATAAAATTCTACTAAAAATATATATATGATAAAAAAAATTGATAAATCAGAGAAAAAATGGGTTAGATAGAAGACAAACAACTTAAATATAAAAAATGTTGCCATTGATAAAACAACGTGGTAAGGATGATAGGTAAAATCGACTAAACTTGGGTCAAACCAAAAATAATGAGTGAATTGATTAACAAATTTGATAAAACACAAAAATGTGTGGAATCGGTCGAAGAACGGGTTGAAATAACAAAAAAAAAAATGGATAAACTCAGTGTAAATACAGGCGCAATCGATGTTTCTTTGGACAATTCTTAAGAAATGATCAATTATTATAAAACCTAAAAAGAATTCACATTTCTTTTTATCATTTAAACTAAAGCAATCATATTTAGTTAACTGAAAAACTTATAATTGGCTTAGGCTAAAAAAGAGTTAAAACTGGTGATAACGACATTACAATAGGAAAATGGGTTAGATCGAATAAAAATGAGTTAAAGCAACAAAAAATGGTACGATCGATAAAATAATGAGGTAAATTAACAAAACACGGGTAAACTGGTAAAAAAAATGAATGACATCGATTGAACACAAGATAACGAAAAATGGGTCAAATCGATAAAGAACAACAAGAAAGAGTTAAATTGAAAAAAAAAACTGAAATAGTCGCGAAAATAGTGTACATCAGCAAAAGAATAGGTAAATGGGTTAAAGCGGATAGAATGAGTGAAAAGAATGGGATAAAGCACAAAAAATGGTGAAATCAATGAAATAACGGATTAAAATAACACAAAAACAAATGGTAAACTCAAGTATAACTGGAGGAAATCAATGAAAGAACATGTTAAAATAACAGAAAATAGGGTAAACTTAGTGTAAAAGCAGGCTTACACTACAAAATCGGGGAGAGTTGGTGAAAATGGGTTAGATTCGTTAAAACTTGATTAGACATGTAATTGAAATGAATGAATTTAGTAAAAGATATGTATAATATACAAAACTGATTAAATCGATAAAAAAAAATGGGTTAAACCTGTGAAAAATGGTTTAGATGAAAATATCAAGGTAAAGGAAGAAAATAATAGATGTTGTTCATTCGTTCAAATGATTGTTTTAGAATAATAGTTCTGTAGACATGTAGTTTCAGATTAAAAATACTTAATAGTTATAGTTCATTTTTTATTTTCAAGTTTTGATTATAAGTATTTATGTTAATTTTTGGTAACAACATAGTAATAATTAAAGTGAATTAGTCAAAAAAATTATATGATAGGCCATTAAGATAGTATATTGAAAAATGATTGTATGATTCAACTAACATAGAAAATTAGTTAATCACGTGCAACGCACGTACACTTTCCTAGTTAATATAATGTACGGAGGTGTAATGCCATGTGATTTATATGTCAAACTTATTACACAACATGTAATATATACTCCCATCCGTCCCATTTATTTTGCTCCCCTGGTACAGTTGACCAGTCAATTTGACCAAATTTGTAAAAATTATAATAAATAAATTAATTAATATATTTCAATAATAAGTTGATAATATCTTATGACATCGTATATATTAATATTTAAAAAGTTCAATACATCACAAATGTGAATAATTTAATATGATAAGTTACTTAAAATATTGAAAAGTTTGACCGGGTACTATAGCAAATGGAGCAAAATAAATGGGACAGAGGGAGTATATAACATTCTATTCTATTGTTTTTTTTTTTTTTTCAAGAGTATATGGTTATGTACTTACTTATGGCTCATTTTCAATAATCTTATATTTTTGGCTAGATCTGAGTTTGTATTTCTTGCTTGTTTGGATTTATATATTTTTTGGTTTTTCCTTGAAATTAATGTATGTCTGTCGTTAAAATTTTATTCATTTATTTTTTGGATGTCTCAAAATAAAATTTTATTTCTTAAATTGATAATATTTTTCTCAAAATTATCCTCTCATATAAACTAATGATTTGATATCACTAATTCTCAATCACTACTTTTAGAGGCATAAATATAAAGTTACCTATTTAACTCTTATACTTCCTCCGTCCCAATTATCTTTATCTTTTGGTACAATTAACCAGGCAAATTGACTAAATTTATAAATATTATAATAAATAATTTAATTAATATATTTCACTAATAAGTTAATAATATCATATGACACCATATATATTAATATTTAAAAGGTTTAATACACCACAATGTGAATAATTTAATATGATAAGTCACTTAAAAAGATTGAAAAGTTTGACCGAATCCTGTAGCAAAAAGAGAGCAAAATAAATGAGACTGAGGGAGTATAAAACTACTTGCCAAGGTGAAAGGAGGGCGGGAGAGTACTATTTAGCATTAACAACACATCTTTAGTGACAATTTTCTTGGTTGTCATTTTGCTGATTAACATTTTAGCGACAATATTCAAATTTTATTTTTATCTAGTAGACTGTGTATATACAATTCGGACCGAAGAGTGCATAGGTTATATGTTCTCCTCAGTGTGATGCCTCCAGTAAGATTCGAACTTGAGTTTCGCCTCTGGGGGTCGCAAGTCACTACCACTTGGCCAAACCACTTTAGGTAGTGACAATATTTAAATCACTACTCTCATCTTTTTTTATTTGTCATTTTGGAGGATTGCACACGAATTAACTGTCATAAATAGCCATTTTTTGAAGCAAAAATTCCAAAATATCATTTTAATCAAATAATCTTAGCATTAATAAGTACTAAGTAAGAAGGGTAAAATTGGAAAAAGAACATTAATTTTACATTGAAATCCTAAAACGACAAATTGAAGTAAACAATTTGCCAAAGCGACAAATAAAAAAAAGTGAGGAAGTATCATTTAATAGGTGTGAATAATAATAGATTTAACCTTGTCACTTAATCCCTCCATCTTTTATTTGTCGTTTTGGAGGATTGCACATAGATTAAGAAATATAACAAATAGTCAATTTTTTTAGCAAATATTTCAAAACACCAATTTACTTAAATAACCACAACATAGCATTAATGACAAACATTAACAAGAAAGATAAAATTGATAGAAAATGATAATTTCACATTAAACTCCTAAAGCAACAAATAAATATGAATACTTTATTTTTGTCAAAACCACAAGTAAAGAAAATGGTGGGAGTAATATATTACGGGTAACACCTTATAATGGTTGGAAACAATAATTTTATTCAAAAGGTTAATCCCGAAGGAGAAGCTTCCTATTTTCCTGTGTCAGAGGTTTCTTGATCCTTCCTGTGTTATAGGTTCCTCGATCAGAAAGGATGTAAATCGATCGAGGAATATGCACGGATGACAAAATTTTGAGGGAAAAGCCAACATGATACTAACCCCAATACAAACTCCCACAATATTTAAGTGGAAATTTGGGCCACACTGAGGGCATGAACTGAGTACAATATCTCTTATACTCTATCATTGATATATGAGCCACAAATTTTTGAAGGATCGACACTGACCAGTACCAATAGCCACTATATATCATCAATTGATTTTATCTCTGCTGGGCAGATGCCACGTGGCAGCCCATCCTTAACTGCTTATCTGCAGTCATATTGTCCAAACACAAAAACCAGTTCAAGAACTCAGTTCTTTTAGGAAGAGAAATTAATTAATTCTTGCAAGAAAAGAATTAATTTATTAATCCATTAAATGGAAACTAGCATTGCATGCTGTGCCCGTGGAGCAATAATCTTGCCTAATGTTTCTTCCCAGCAATATTCAGCCGCCCTCCCCTCGCCGAGGCCCATTTCTTCAGCATTTAGCTCCAAGGTAATTTGTCATCCAATTAGGTTCATTTACCACTTGTTTAGTGAAAGTAGGAAATTAGATAAGACTATATCGACATTGATCATGTGGTTAGAAAATGTTTAGGTACAAATTTAAGAGTGTTTTGGTCTACTCATAGTCATACTTGTCGACATGTGGTTAAGCATTTCGGGTTAGTTAGTAGAGTCCAACAATGTTGACACAACCAGAAGTGGGTCGGAGACTTTATGAATGGTATTATAGACAACTTTGTCGTGTTACTCATGAGGGCAATCATAGATGTTGACTTGGACTCGACGAGTATTTGAGTTGGTGGGAGATTATAACATCTCAATCTCATATTTGTTATGAGAGAATTTTCGAATAATTATCATATGTTTAGGCATTTTGGGCTGGTTGAAAATTAGATCCCATCAATGTTAATAGGCCAAGAGTGGATCACTATCTTTACATTTTCTACGTCTTTGCTCCTTCATCAACAATTCATGTTGAGAATGCATATGGAAATTTGAGAATTGAACCTACTCCGCACACAACAAACAGATGGTTAGGGAAAGTTGGATTGTTACTAACCATGACATAAAATTGTGTGTTTGTAGTGATGACATGAAGTTGGCGGTCTTATATAGTGTATTTGGTTAAATGAACAAAATAGTCTTATAAGAGGAGGAATATCTGACATTACCCCCGAAGTCAAAATTATATATACTCATGGACATGATAATAAGATTTGGATTTTTGTACTATAATTTGGTTACGGAAGATTTTTGCTTGAAATAATATAGCAAATTCATTGCAGAGTTTAAAAGCAAGCTCATTATTTGGAGATTCTTTGCGTATCGCACCAAGATCCTCACTCCGAATTTCAAAATCAAAGAGTTCTCCCCTTGTCACTAAGTGTGAAATTGGTGATAGTCTGGTGAGTACTACAAGCTCGCATTATTGTTTTTAGTTGTCTTAACATGAACATGTTTTATTTCAATCTTGATTGTAGGAAGAATTTCTTACTAAATCGACCTCGGATAAGGGACTAATTAGTCTAATGATATGTATGGGAGAAGCAATACGAACAATAGCGTTCAAAGTGAAAACAGCTTCTTGTGGAGGAACAGCTTGTGTCAACTCATTTGGGGATGAGCAACTTGCCGTTGATATGCTTGCTGATAAGCTTCTTTTCGAGGTAGGCACTTTTCTCGTTATTATCTGATAATATAATTATTCTTCACATGTTAAATCCTGAGCTCTATGTTAAATACATAGTAAGGAAAACTAATCAATTTTGCCCAAGTAAAGGCCTTGCAGTATTCTCACGTCTGCAAGTATGCCTGCTCGGAGGAGGTCCCGGAGCTCCAGGACATGGGAGGACCTGTTGAAGGTCTGCGGGGCAAATATAATTACAATTTTGATATATGGTTATTTAATACTATATAGTAATATTACGGAATTATTGTGACAATATTTCAGGGGGATTTAGTGTTGCATTCGATCCACTAGATGGTTCGAGCATTGTTGACACAAACTTCACAGTTGGTACAATATTTGGCGTATGGCCTGGAGACAAACTTACTGGTGTAACCGGAGGTGATCAAGTTGCGGCTGCAATGGGTATTTTTGGACCAAGGACGACTTATGTTCTTGCTCTTAAGGATGTTCCGGGAACACATGAATTCCTCTTACTTGATGAAGGTATATTAAATATTGTGAAGATATTTTCTGATTTTCTCGATCGTCATTCGATTTTCACTTTCTTTGTGGCAGGAAAATGGCAACATGTTAAGGACACCACATCAATTGGAGAAGGGAAAATGTTCTCTCCTGGTAATTTGAGAGCTACTACAGACAATCCTGCCTATGCCAAGGTTAATTACATTATCTCGACTTCAATTATAAAGTTAACATTTTTATGCCTGTGTATGTAATGTAGAAGTGAAGTTTCAAGGTAAACTGACACTAAGCTTCTCATTAACAGTTAATTGACTATTATGTCAAGGAAAAGTACACCTTGAGATACACTGGAGGAATGGTGCCTGATGTTAATCAGGTAATTTTACATCCCATTCTTCCGCATTTATTCGCATTTTTAGTATTAGTATAGATATAGATTAATTAAAAACTACATAAATATATATCCTCTGAAGTGAAGTAAAGACTATTTTCAGAATTAACTGTTTGAGAAATTATACAAACTACTACGTCCCGTCCCATAAGACTAACTCATTTTAAAAAAGTCCTACCGCTTAATAGGAGATGCCCTCACTTATTTTGGTAGAAATTACATAAAACACCCTTCGAGGTTTGGATTATTTACACATGACTATGATTAATGAATAAATATGGATATAGGCTAACATTTTGAAATATGTACTTAGATCATTGTAAAAGAGAAAGGGATTTTCACAAATGTGATATCTCCATCTGCGAAAGCGAAATTGAGGCTATTATTCGAAGTTGCTCCTTTGGGATTCTTGATTGAAAAAGCTGGAGGCTACAGCAGTGATGGCAAAATATCTGTGCTAGACAAAGTGATAAATGAACTAGATGAAAGGACTCAAGTTGCTTATGGATCCAAAAACGAGATTATCCGATTTGAAGAAACGCTATATGGATCCTCCAGGCTCAAAGCTGCTGAGCCTGTTGGAGCTGCTGCTTGACCATGCATATATAGAGTAACATGATTTGCACACAATTTTTTTTTTTTTTTTTTGAATGAAAACTAAAGATGCAAATAGATTATGATCATGGGATCAAACTTATTTATTGTTTTGAATTAAAATCCAGCTTTTTTATTTTTTTGGGCTGTCATTTTATATTTGGTGGCAAATTATCTCAACTTGACTATGATGATTATTATATGATGATTATTGATTAATATATCCATCATATATCAAGTAAAGTAGTCAAACTGGTTTTCTATGAAAGACTTTTATTAAATTTTATGCGGAAAAACTTTAACAATATGCTTATCAATTACCACATATTATAAATATAATTAGGATACAGAGAGTTTATCGGTATACCGTTCGCCATGGAGTCTTCAAGATATGACGTTGCTTCAAGTAATCCTTCGAATTAAATTTGTTAACTCCTCACTTGTATAACCTTTCTAGTGAACTCACCTTCTCCTCTCTTTCTATCCAAATGACACAACCTTAGAAAACTTTTAGATGATGGAAGTTTGCTAACACTTTTGTTTCTTTTCTTTTTGGTGTAGCTTTGAGGAGTGGTTGTGTCTCCTTTTATAGATGAGAGTAGAGGGCCACTAAATGTAAGAGTTACAAGAAGGTGAAAGGCCAACCATCATGACCTCCATAACCCACTCCCTTGTAAGTTACAAAACTTTTAACATATCCATTAAGTATCAACCTTAAATCAATCATATGAAGAGTCCCAACCTTAAAACTTGTAGTAAAAGGAGGTTAGTGGACCATTTAATAAAATATAAACTAACATTCTCCCACTTGGTCCACTAAACCGATTAAGTTAAAAATAATTTTGACTCTCTCAAGCTCTTCAAAGAAAAATTTGACACGTGATCACGATTTAGATAAAAACAAAGGTTGACAACTAAAATAGATAAATGATATACTTTAACACTAGATATAGTCTAAATCACTAATGTGAATCATAGCGGTCATATGACTTTATTTATCATATTCCCTTCCATGTATTACACCACTAGCAACTTCTACTACTCTAGTCCAAAATTGCCCCTTTAATTTTGTCTTGTTAAGACATATCATGTTTTATAAAATCCAAACATAACATGTGTACACATAATTGGAAACAGGAAAAACAGAAACAATAATTTAAGCAAATGACAATTTATTGATAACCACTTATTACAGTCATGGATTGCTTAAAAGACCCATACTCATAACATGTTCTTTATAAGTCTTTATAGGCAATCCTTTGGTCAATGGATCGGCGACCATATGAGTGGTACTTAAATTTTCAATTGACACTTGTTGTTTCTGGACTCTTTCTTTAACAATTAAGTACTTAAGATCCATGTGCTTGGATCCACTAGAGTACTTTCCATTCTTTGAAAAGAAAACTGCTGCGGTATTATCACAATACATCTTCAGCGGCTTAGCAATTGAGTCAACAACCTTAAGCCCTGAGATAAAATTTCGCAACCACAGTGCATGACTCGAAGCCTCAAAACATGCAACAAACTCGGCCTCCATCGTGGAAGAAGCAGTGATGCTTTGTTTTACACTCTTCCACGAGATAGCTCCACCAGCTAATAGAAATACAAAGCCCGAAGTGGACTTTTTACTATCCTGACAGCCAGCAAAATCCGAGTCTGAATATCCAACAACCTCTAATTGATCCGATCTCCTATATGTTAGCATATAATCCTTCGTTCCTTGGAGATACCTCATAACCTTCTTTGTTGTTTTCCAATGATCGATACCTGGATTACTTTGATACCTACCAAGTACACCTACAACATAACTGATATCTGGTCTAGTACAAGTTTGTGCATACATCAAGCTTCCAACAGCTGATGCATATGGAATCGACTTCATTCTCTCTTTTTCCAAATCATTCTTTGGACATTGCTTTTCATTTAACTTATCACCTTTCGTGATAGGCGCATCAATGGCTGAACATAATTGCATATTGAATCTTTCCAAAACTCGATTAATATATCCTTTTTGAGACAATCCCAGCAATCCTCGAGATCGATCCCTAAAGATCTCTATGCCAATAACATAATTTGCCTCTCCCATATCAACCATCTTAAAGTTTGTGGAAAGATAATTCTTGGTTTCGTGCAATAACCCAAGATCACTACTTGCTAACAAAATATCATCCACATATAAGACTAAGAATATAAACTTGCTCCCACTGACCTTTAGATAAATACATTGATCAACAATGTTTTCTTTAAATCCAAAGGAAGTTACGGTATCATTGAACTTAATATACCATTGTCTGGAAGCTTGTTTAAGCCCGTAAATAGATTTCTTTAATTTGCAAGCTAAGTGTTCTTGTCCTTGTTTTGTGAACCCTTCAGGCTGGTCCATATAGATATCTTCATCTAAATTTCCATTTAGAAAAGCGGTTTTCACATCCATTTGATGTAACTCCAAATCATAATGAGCTACAAGGGCCATAATGATTCTAAGAGAGTCCTTCTTAGACACTGGAGAAAATGTCTCTCTATAATCAATGCCTTCCTTCTGAGTGAAACCTTTGGCCACTAGTCTGGCCTTAAATCTTTCGATATTGCCCTTAGCGTCGCGTTTGGTCTTAAAGATCCATTTACAACCGACTTTCTTACTATCATTAGGCAATTCGACAAGATCCCAGACATTATTGTGATCCATTGATTTCAACTCTTCATTCATGGCATCAATCCACTTATCAGAATCTTTACTATTAATGGCTTGTGAATATGAAACTGGATCATTTTGAATACCTATATCAAAATCAGATTCTTGTAGATACACCACATAGTCATCTGTTATGGCAGATCTTCTTTCCCTTTGAG
Organism: Penstemon eatonii; assembly: GCA_038501285.1. Lineage (NCBI taxonomy): Eukaryota > Viridiplantae > Streptophyta > Magnoliopsida > Lamiales > Plantaginaceae > Penstemon > Penstemon eatonii. The sequence goes on from CM076710.1 coordinate 7,631,103, forward strand.
ATCTTCTCAAAGCTACCGGTTGTGGTGGTTCTACATTAACGTCGTCAATGGTGACATCTCCATGAAGTGGTGAATCGGTAAGTTGTTCATTTATCTCAACTTGTTGTACAGGTTGAGTAACAACTTTATCTTGAGAAAGATAAGGTGGTATAATATCCACTCTTACTTCCTCAATTTCAGCTTTTCTCGATTCACTGCTCCCACTAAATTCACCATTCTCTAAAAATTTAGCGTTGCCAGTTTCAACTATTCTCGTACTATGGTTAGGACAATAAAATCTGTACCCTTTTGACTTTGATGGATATCCAATAAAATATCCAGATATTGTTCGTGAGTCCAATTTATTTTCATTTGGATTGTAGATTCTAGCCTCCGCTGGACAACCCCAAACATGTAAATGTCTTAAACTGGGTTTCCTGCCAGTCCACAACTCGTAGGGAGTTGTTGGAACCGATTTACTGGGAACCCGATTTAAGATATACATTGCGGTCTTTAAGGCTTCACTCCACAATGAAATAGGTACAGTTGAATAACTTAACATACTCCTAACCATATCCATAAGAGTACGATTACGCCGTTCAACAACCCCATTCTGCTGTGGCGTTCCAGGCATTGTGTATTCAGCACAAATACCCCGCTTTTCTAATAATTTCGCAAATGGGCCAGGATGTTGTCCCAACTCATCATATCTACCGTAGTACTCTCCACCCCGATCTGATCTCACAATTTTAACTTTTCTATCTAATTGTCTTTCGACCTCCGTAATGAACACCTCAAGGACGTCAACGGCCTGAGACTTTTGATGAATTAGATAGATGTAACCATAACGAGACAGATCATCGATGAAAGTGATGAAATATCTTTCTCCACTAAAACATGGAATAGGTAGTTTGCAGATATCTGTATGGATTAACTCAAGAAGTTCTTTACTTCTTGTGGCACCCTTTTGCTTGTGTTTGAATTGCTTACCCTTAATGCAATTCACACAAATATGAAAATCAGTAAAGTCTAGATTTTCCAAGACTCCAGACTTAACTAACTTTTCCAATCTTTCCTTGGAGATATGCCCCAAACGTCTATGCCACAACATTGAAGAATGTTCACTAGTTAGACTACGTTTTAAGCCAATTTCTGATTGTGAAGTTAATAACGATTGTGCAAACTCATAATTTAAAGATATTTTATATAAACCATCACATAAAATACCAAAACCAACAATAACTTTATTGATCATAACATTGAGTTTTTGACAACCGAAAATAACGGAATAACCACAAACATCTAATTTAGACAGAGAAACTAAATTCCTAGAAATCGAAGGTACATAAAAAGTGTTTTGAAGATCCAGTTGGTGACCCGTCTCTAAGATGAGGCGATAAGTGCCTACTAGCACCACATTTGATTTATGACGGTTCCCCATATACAGGATCTTTTCACTTTCCTCCGGTTTCCGGGTTGTAAGGAATCCCTGCAAAGAATTTGTGATATGAGTTGTTGCTCCAGAATCAATCCACCAAGTATTAGAAGGAACTTCAACAAGATTTGATTCATAACATACAAAAGAAAGATTAGTACCTTTCTTTGCGAACCAGGCCTTGCGTTTTTCACAGTCCTTCTTCAGATGTCCCTTTCTGCCACAAAAGTAGCATTTGACAACTTTCCCATGACCCTGGCTACTTTCCCCAGGCTCATTTCCTTTCTTTGGTGTGTTTCTGTTTCCTTTCTTCACATTCCTTCCTTTATTCTTCTTTATTTCATGAGTTACAGCCAGTGCAAGATGGCGCCCTTCAGTTCTCAACCTCGTTTCCTCCTGAGCACACATACTGCTCAGCTCATTCATATTCCACTTCTCTTTTTGGGTATTATAGTGGATTTTGAATGGGCCAAACTTAGGAGGAAGTGAGTTGAGTATAAACTGCACGAGGAATGGCTCCTCTACTTTCATGCCAAGAGTTCCAAGCTTAGCAGCCTTATCAGCTATATTCAGGATATGTTCCTGAATTCCTGTATCACCATCATATTTCATGGTGGTCAATTCAGCCATGAGTGTTCCTGCTAGCGACTTATCCGCTGATTTAAAACGGTCTTTTATAGCCGCTAACAGGTCCTTGGCATTGTCAACCTTGTCGGGAAGTGAAGTCTTAATGTTATTTGCTACGGTCATGCGAATAAACATTAGACTAAGCCTATTAGACCTATTCCAGGCTTCCTTCACAGTAACCTCAGCCGATTCCTCTGGCTTATCAGTAACCAATGGCAAGTCTAGATCCATGACACCCAAGGTGAATTGGATTTGTTCATACCATTCAGAGAAATTTGATCCATTAAGAGTTGCAATACCAGAAGCATGCGAGTGCAATAAAGTAGGAGTAATAGCTGAAATAAGATGCAACAAATATAATAAGGTAAATTATTAGACTAATGCTCATATTGAGGTTTAAAGTCAATTAAGATGAACTTATTGACATCACTACAATTTCTCCTTTGGGCGAAAAGTAGTATACCTATTGTTCACTCTTTACAGGTGTAAATCACTTAATATAACACCTAAGTAGGTCTAATATAATTTTATCTCACCCATGCAATTAGTCATGTTACCTTTGGGAATTCAATCCTAATTGTTAGGTGAATACAAATTATACTACCCTACCCGAATCATAATTAATTAAAAGTGACTCTCCTTTGGGCGAGTCCCAATCTTTTAATTATGACCGCAATCAAGAATATTATTGTCCTTAATATCATCTAAGTGATAAAACTTTTATGTAATCTTTATATTTGTAAAATTTCACTAAACAAGGTCACTTTGGCAACTACAAGATTAGAAATATTTTACAAAATACAAGATTTAACCAATAATATTCTATTATCTTATTATGACAGTAATTTTTATATGCTTATAATTTACACATTAAGTCTTGTATACAAAATAAAACTGTGTAGAACAACAATTTATCACATAAAATTTACACATAAAGTTTTATATATAATATAAAACGATGTAAAACATTTCATAAACTATTCATAGCCGGTTATTTGAAGTTTGATGACTATGTATATTAAGGTCAGAATATAAATATGTGACGATCTTCAGTAATGTTGGCATGAAACTGTTCATATACTTAATGCACCATGTATTTGCATTAAACTTAATATAATGCTAAACAGTAAACTAATGACATTTCCTTAATAATTCTGATCTTGAGAAATGAATTAAATATGCTAAAACAAATATGTGTTAGCAGTCCACATATTTTATCCGGTGATAAACTTAAAGATAATCAAATCAAGATAAATATGATAGAAACTTATCTTAATGATTTCTAACATAATATCAATCAAGATATAGAATTAAACACACAGTGAATATATATACTTAATGTATAGATTTAAATTGGTTCTGATCATATAGCATAAATCATTTAGAACTTCTCTAAAAACTTTTCTCGGGAAGAAATCAACACAACAAAGAAAGTTCATATAGATTATTGCAGCGATAAAGTAAATTTTAGAAAATATCATCACGAGGAATGAACCCGCTCTGATACCAATTGAAAGACTTTTATTAAATTTTATGCGGAAAAACTTTAACAATATGCTTATCAATTACCACATATTATAAATATAATTAGGATACAGAGAGTTTATCGGTATACCGTTCGCCATGGAGTCTTCAAGATATGACGTTGCTTCAAGTAATCCTTCGAATTAAATTTGTTAACTCCTCACTTGTATAACCTTTCTAGTGAACTCACCTTCTCCTCTCTTTCTATCCAAATGACACAACCTTAGAAAACTTTTAGATGATGGAAGTTTGCTAACACTTTTGTTTCTTTTCTTTTTGGTGTAGCTTTGAGGAGTGGTTGTGTCTCCTTTTATAGATGAGAGTAGAGGGCCACTAAATGTAAGAGTTACAAGAAGGTGAAAGGCCAACCATCATGACCTCCATAACCCACTCCCTTGTAAGTTACAAAACTTTTAACATATCCATTAAGTATCAACCTTAAATCAATCATATGAAGAGTCCCAACCTTAAAACTTGTAGTAAAAGGAGGTTAGTGGACCATTTAATAAAATATAAACTAACATTCTAACTTACAAAATTGCATTTATAACCCTGTTTTTTTTTTTTTTCCAGATTTAATTCGTTCTATCCTTTGGTATCAAAATATTGGATCTTTAATTGTACCGGGGAAACACTTCTAATTCTTCGATATTTGTAACAAATAAATTTACTCCAGAACTTAACACACTTAGTCCGATAAAGCAATATTTAGTGAATTTGAGGTTAAATTTGACTTTTTCACGCAACTAATATATCATATTTGTATCAAGTATTCTTAATAGAATCTAAAAGATAAGAAGACTACAATTACAGGACTAAAATACAAATGATCCATTGTGTAAGCCCAATACATGGAGGATTAAATATTTTAAACCTTGTTAGACAATAGAAAGCTTTAGTCACGGCTCAAATGTTAACGGACTAAATAGCCGCAACTTTATCGGCCCAACCCAACCCAAAAATTAACGCATTAAATGTGATAAGGCTAAATCATAACTTAGGAATTGACAAAGTATTTATTTCATTTTGTAATTGAAAATTCTTAATTTTGTATTTACCAAAGAAGTGTAGCTAGCTAGCTGTCCTAGGAATAATCCATGTAATATCAGAATCCTTGTTTTGTCAAATCCAATCTTTACAAGAAAATGTGGCTGCATTAATTATCAACTAAGTTTCATTACTAGTAGGTCAATAGTTGCAAGAAGAAAACATTATCATCAACTTGAGATTTCATTTTTAAATCCAAGTACTGTTTCTGTTTCGGATCTACATAATGGAAAAGAATGAAGAACTCGATAAGGTATGATTTCCACTATATATTATCTAGTAAAATTACATTTTTAACCCTATTGGATGAGACATTCAACACTTCTGGTCTTAATTTCAGAAATTACCTTAATGAGCATATCGTTTATAATGAAATACTAAATCTACTTCTTATGATGTAAATCTCTTATGTTTTTAAAAGAAAAATGAGTTCACAAACAAAAAATGGCATGGATCAGTGTGTGGCATTGTTGATGCATCAATAGACAAAGTTTGGGACATTGTCTCAAAAACCAATAGATTACACGAATGGATGCCAATGGTCGAAAAATGCACAAATTTAGAGGGAGAAGAAGGTGCTCCAGGCTACGTACGCTTAGTTTCCGGTTTCATGTTCCCACAAAAAGATGAAGATAGGTCATGGATCAAAGAAAGATTGGTTCTCATGGACCCTTTATCTCATAGTTATACTTATCAAATGGAAGCAAGCAATGTAGGTTTGGATGGATCTTTAAATTCGTTAACACTTATATGCTACGATGATGATTCGACTCTAGTTGGCTGGAGATTTGAGGTAAATCCAGTTGAAGGTGCCTGCGAGGAGTATATTGTTGATTACATGGGATTTGTATACAAGTCATGTATTAATAGGATTGAGGCTGCCATTGAAACTTCATCCAAGAATTGTGCCTCATTAGAAGACTCGTGTTATTCTATTGATAATGCCCTCGAGAGTACATTGTACGATTTGTAAACTTTCAATAATACCTCTAATATTGCATTGTTGTTTAGGAGATGTAAGAACTCTTAACAAGCTTATTGTGTTTATCGAATCCTTACATGAGATATGAATCGTCAAAAACATTATTTGATAAATAATCATTAACTTTGAAAATACTCTCCTACATTATTTCACACAGGCTTATATCTCGCTTTATTTTATCTGCCACACATGCTTCTATAATATTATATTTCAATTCCACTTTTTTTTTTTTTTTTTGGTCAATTTCTTTTGGAATGCAAAGTAGGGCTCCGTTAATTTTTTTAAATAGTTCAGAACTATAAATAATAAAACTTTGATTAAATTCTAGTTTCTAAAATAATAATTATTTTTGTTAGAATAATAAATTAAAATTAAAGATATTTACCGATTTCACTTTATTAATATTTTGTAACATCTATTTATTTTATTACCTTAAAAAGAAAAGGACAACAATAATATTGGGACGTGGAAGTATGTCTAAAGAACAAGATTAATTTTATTAAGCAAATAATTTAAGAAAAGCAAAAGTACTAACCAATATATACAAGAATATGGAAAAACTGAATTTCGCGCCAGGTAGGGGTCGAACCTACGACTTTCTGCTTAGGAAACAGACGCTCTATCCACTGAGCTACAGGCGCATTTTTGTTGATCTTTATTGTACAGCTGCTAAACATATATTATTAAGAAAATTTTATCTACAAATCAGAATCAAGAGACCCACATTCCAAAAACTAAACAAATGAAAATAACTGAAATAGATAAATGGAAAAACGATGAAAACTGTAATTGTGATAATAATCGTCTACGATCTACCTTTAAATAGCTTTTTAAAATGTGGTGACATGAATTGGTTTGCTTTCTTTTCCTTTTCCTTTTCCTTCATTTATCCTTTGATTTTGTCCCTTTTCTTAAAGCAAGGTCTGAATTGCTGTATACGTGAAAATTTTTAAGCCAAAGGGACTTTTTGTTCAATTATTGTACTACCTTTTTTTGATGAAAATTATTATACCACCTTTATATGAAAAAGGGCCAACAAATATTAAAAGATCTTTTGCCCAACCCCTCAAATTTCTTTTTTTTTTTTTGGTTAAGCTTAAATATGTTCCTCCTTTCCCAAGTCTTTAAAGTATAGTGATAGATCGATCCGTCTCTTAAAAATAAATAAATGTCCATCATTGAGTATTGACCCTAACTTTTTATGCAGCAAAAAGTCCATAAGAGCCCTTAGTACAAAACCCACCAATTTCGTTACCTTTTCTGGTTTCTCTCCTTTTGAAAATGAGTCAAATTAATAATGAAGATAGGAACAAATGTCCAAGAGGGTGAAAATTGTTACATTATTATGAACATAACTTTTCCAACACCACTCAAATCAGCTTCTTAAGACCAATAGGATTTCTTAAAAAAATCACTTAACCCATTCAGTGCCAAATTAGAATAACTCAGATGTGATGTGACAATACTAAATATTTTTTTCTACAAAGGTAAGTTGCAAACACATTACTTGCCATATGATGGCTACATTCTCATATATTTATGGTGCAGCTCAACTAATTCACTTACTTTCAAAAAAAAAAAAAAAAAAAAAAAAAACTAATTCACTTAAATTAAGTTTTTATAATACATGATTTGTATATTAAACTATTTATTCAGGTTAATTGTTTAATTTTTGACATTTTCATCCTGATTTTGTCTGGATTAAATTTCTACAGGTACACTATACATGCTCTTCATTATGGACCTTTAATCTTTACTATGTGGTCAAGTTATATAGCAAACCATTTTTGCGAAATCTTACATGTTTACAATGGTCTAAGTTATTAGTTAAGTTTTGGAGCTTAGCGAGCGCCTACATGATTGACCCATTTTTTTAAGATAAACTACAAAACACTATTTTTAAAAAATAAAAATAAAAAAATTATAAACCATCGTAAAAACAACAAGCTCAATATGCTTTGTACATACAAACTATGTATCTAGTCATCTCCCTTTGTTTAAGATACCAATAAGGGAAAATCCCATAAAAAAATCTATTCATCGAGAAGAACAGAACAAATTTTATTCAAAACTATACAATTTTAAAGATCAATGCTATCAATCACTTGATCCTTATTCGAAAGATAATCTTTAAGTTCATTTCTCTCAAAATAACATGGTAGGAGGTGGACATCATTACAATCTTTAGAAATATTTTATGTGTGAATTTATCAAATCAACCTATTTATTTGTCTATATAGAATCCAACATGCCCATTGTAATAAAACCAATCTATTTCGATCCCTTGCCGTGTTGTATTGTATTTCAATTAAATTACTTTAAACTACTTGGTAGGTCATATAGTGTGGACAAGATATTCCAACATTTTTAATTCTACTTTAGTCTTTCACTTTCACTTTCACTTTCACTTTCTATTTCAATCATATAATAAAGGAGTAGAAAGGAACATGAAAATACTGCAAATCACTTTTAACTTCAATGTGATGACACAAAAAAAGGGAAATTGATTGCTACTACCAAACAATAAACAGAGGCCACACCAAACTTCAATCAAGCTCACTATAATTACAGAAACCAACTCAAGATTTACATCAACTGCGAATTAAACATTTAAAAATTATATACTTTGATGTCTCATTTTCTATTTCTAATTCTCCAATCCTTTGGATTTATCCACAACCATGATTCTGAACATAACTGATGTCATCATTACCAGCTTTTCATAGATTAATCAAGAAACAGAGTTTTTCTAGCTTCTTCATAGCTTAAACAAGGTTCGAATTCTAGTTCTTACCGGGTCACTTTTTGTTTTGTTGGAAATTCTGTTTTTGAATTTAGAGTCGATATTATTAATATGGGATTTGCTTGTTTTTCATTGTTTTGATGTGTGATCATAATTTTCAATAATTCAAGATTCTTCACTTTACAAAAACTAGGAACGGCAATTTTTTTGGGTGAAGCTTGCTCTTAGATGGGTGTAATTCTTTGTTGGTTATTCAGTTGGAAAAATGCTACTATATGATGCCAACTTTTTCGATAACTTAATTTTTTTTAATTATTTCGTTGGTAAAATATAGGAACACCTTTTACTTGTATATTTATGGTATTTAGGAATAAATTTGTTAATAATAGTGACATATATTCTTTCCCTGGAATCATGTCGTCACTGGTTTTGTAGTGTCGATTTATGCTACTACAATAAGGAAGTATACTAATTCCCGGTAAATTATTCTGATTTCAGTAATTTTGTACATCACTTATGCTTGTAATAGAACATGAAATGTAACTAAAATCTCAAAAATACAGATAAATTAGAAGAATAATTATACATGGAAACGTTGTGTCCGACTTCACTTGTATCGGATTCAAGTTGGTTTATACAACAAGGGCACAGGACAACATGGACAAAAGAAGAGAACAAAGCATTTGAGAGTGCTCTTGCAATATACGATGAGAAAACTCCGAATAGATGGTACAGAGTTGCATCTATGATTCCCGGGAAATCGGTTTATGATGTAATGAATCAGTATAGGGAATTAGTATCAGATGTTAGTGACATAGAAGCAGGTTTGGTCCCAATTCCTGGATACCTGTCTTCTTCGTTTACATTGGAAACCGAAGTAGAAAATCGCGGTTTTGATGTGTATAGGAAGAGAGGCAGAATTACTTGTGATCAAGAACGAAGAAAAGGCGTACCTTGGACAGAGGAGGAACACAGGTACTATTTTATTGATGTTCCATTTTTATGTGTTGACCGAGTTTATCTAAAAAGTTATGAATGTTTGAAACATTTCGCGGTTGAATCACAGGCGTTTCTTACTAGGACTACAAAAGCATGGTAAAGGGGATTGGAGAAATATTTCTCGGAATTTTGTGATCTCGAAAACACCAACACAAGTAGCAAGTCATGCTCAAAAATACTATCTAAGACAACTTTCTGGAGGCAAAGACAAGAAGAGGCCGAGCATACACGACATTACCACGATTCACTTGAGTAACAACAAACCTCCTCTATCGAAGAAATCTAATGGGATGAAACTCGCAAACACCTCGAAAATATTAGTGGACTTGACTCATAAAAGTGTTGGAGCTTTCTTTGACTCGACTTGTGGAGATTCGTTTGTTTCATATCCCCGCGATATTGCCACAAATATGTCTTTGTATCATTAATATTGATGATTCTGGTTCTGAGTATCCATGTTTAATAGTTTCAAAAGGTACTTAATCAATTTGTATATCTGCAGTCCTTAAGTTCATCAAATGGTTTGTTAATTATGGCTGGTCTAAGAACACAATACTTCATAATTTTTTAATCCTCCGCGTACGTAACTGTATGTCGGGCTAGAAATCAAATCAAATTGCTTAAGATTCAGATCGAGTTTGATCTGTAAAATCTCATATAACCTTGAATTAACTCGATGAGCCAAAAATGACAGTAAAAAAATATATATATATCAATCTACTCGAGCTCGACCATGCTTGGCTCGATTAAAGTTTATTGGAGCTCTGTACTATCTAAAGTTCGATCAGACGTTCAAGCTGAACTTGAGTATATTTTATTCGACTCAACAAACTCAATATAATTACACCTGAACTGTATGAGGCATGTTAATTTATTAATGTGAAAGTTTATAATTGTTATCTTTTCCATTTTCATTGTTTATTCAAATTATTAAATTTAACTGGCTAATGTGACTAGGGCTGAACATACAACGTTGTTTAGTCCAATTGTGAATTCCACTAAATTGAAGCATCTTCCGCTTTTATCCATTTAAAGATCCAAGTATATCATTATTAATATTGTTGAAGAGTTCGTGAATTTTTATAATCCCTATAATTTATTCAGGACGGACATTCCATCCCTTTGGGAATTTAATTATTGGTCAATGGTGGCATATTGTTCTTTAATAAAGTCCACAGAGATATCATAATTATGGAGATTCCTAATTCACTAAATCTAGAAGGTTTGAGACCTGAGAAGATTTAAATATGTGAATCAGAATATTATGTGTAAACGAGTTGAATCGAACGCATAAGCCACATTCGAAGTAATAAGAATTAAAACGTGTATGTTCGATTCAACGAGTATCAAAAGCTATATAATGTTAAATGTTGTGCCTCTCACAAAAAAGAAAAAATTAAGCCCTCAGGGTATATCTCCAACTGGTTGACCAACAATTCATAAGGCTTGCTCCAACGGCAAGGGTGGGGGTTCGAATCACATTTGGAACTTGGATGGAAGCATTTTCATGGGTCTGTCTAAGGGTCATTTGTGGTGAAGACGCCTTTGTGCGCAGAGTGTACAGCAGTATGGTGGGATCCCGAGGCTTGGTGGAGGCACATCCTGCGATTTACATCCTTCAGAGTTCTAAGGCAAGGGTTCTGAGGATCCAAGATTAGTCTAGCGTAAGCTTGGACACCTGAGTTATCAAAAAAATAATAATAATAATGATAAAATGAAGATCTCAAAAGCAAGAACCAAAGTTTAAGTGGCTTTCTTACTAATTAATCTAGTGGTTGAGAAGACTTTTGGAGAGTAAATGGATCACTACTATCTCACTAAAAAAAAGGTCATATTTCTCAACATTATTCGTTGCTATAGATAATGGGTACTTCAGCTTTTCCTGTTTTGCTACATGTTATAAATCTTGAATCTGATCAGGTTCTGTTTGCCTCACTGTTTGGCTTATCTAAAACAGTTAAAATACTATTTTGGTTTGTTTTAGTCCAATAACAACGAGAAAGTATTTACACGTCTGCCTTACACAACATAATATCATTTCACAAATTCTAAACATATATTATTATTTGACTCTTACATACCTACTTATCACTCGAAAACTTCAACATTTAGTCCACATTCGAACTACATTTCACATTTTTTGTAACCAAATACACAAGTATTGTGCATTTACGTAGAGAAACCATGTAAACAACGAACCAAAAAAACAAAACACCTTCCAAAATACCTTTCAAAGTTCTGAACCATCACTTCAGTAGGAAATACAATATATCTAGACATCTCTACCTTTTCCCCTAATTATCAAGATACCCCTCTGACAATACCATATTACAAGAACACTCCTTACGGTGTTAATGTTGGAATTTTTAAGTTTTTAAAACTTCAAATAAAATAAATTTTGTAACAATCAAAATTGATTGTGAAATAATACCCCTTAATGTGTCATTATATGGCTCTTAATGATTTTGACCATTAAGGTCTCATGAACGCACTTTAAATTGGTGTTAGGGGTCTTAGGGATTTCACACACTCACTAGTTGCATCCACTAAAATATTTTCATACATTATTCGAGGGGCACTATAGATAAAGTCTGGTTCTTTGTCTTTCTGTGAACAGTGGCGGAGCCACGTTGTAAGGTGGGGGGTGCATGGACCCCCCTGAAATTCTTCTCCCACCTTAATTATACATATGTATTCTATGTGCTATATTAAATTATTTATATATGTTTTGGTGTAATATATGATTTTCTTTTAATGGACCCCTAATTAAAATTAAATCTCTAAATAAAAAGGGTCCATCTTTATTAGAGTTTGACAAATCTAACATATTAATAGTTAAAAAGTGTACATCAACTAAAAATCTAATATATTTTTTTTTAATTTTGCAATTTGAATCATACTAAAACACTAATAATGCTTTATAGGAATTGACATATTTTTAGTATCAAGAGTCTCTCTAATATTTTTGGTGTTGGTTTTTTTTTAATTACTTCGTCCGTCCCATTTTTATTTAATTTATCCATTGGTACAGTTGATAAGTCAACTTGACTATATTTTTAAAAATTATAATAAATAATTTAAATAATATATTTCACTAATAAGTTGATAGTATAAAATGGCACCATATATATTAATATTTAAAAGGATTAATACATCATAAATGTAAAATAAGTCACTCAAATGATTTAAAAGTTTGATCATGTACTATAGCTAATGGAGTAAATAATACTTAATTTTATAAGGACCCCGGTGAAAAAAAATTCTGGTTCCGCCACTGCCAGTGAACGTGCTCACGGATAAGGACGCGGCGTGGCCATATAGGTTTTATCTTGGGATTGTGATCAGCCGTCAATACATGCACCATGGGAGTCAATCACTTTCTTAGGACTAGCGTCTAGTGGCGTGACTATCATCAGACCAATCGTTTTATATTTTTAATTATTTTATGTCATATATCATATTATAAATTATATGAGTTGTTTATTTCAAAACTATGTTTTATTTAAATTTAGTGTAAAACTAAAATTTCACAACAGTTAATGTTGGACGGTTGGTGTGAACCTGTTAAAATTGAGGGACAAAGTCTTGGAGCAAGTGTTAGGGAACATGAAGCCCCACTACAATTCCGCAACCGTCCGACATTAACACCTTAAGGAGTGTTCTTGTAATACTCCCTCCGTTCCCTTTTAGATGTCGTTTAAGGTTGTTTCACAAGGATTAAGAAATTATTTAATGCTCTAGATTTTAGGATAGTTGGACAAAATTGCCCTTAATAAATGCATGATTATTTGTTTTGAAAATTGGGAGATATTAAGTATAGTATTTAGGATTAAAGAAGGGTAAAAATATCAAATTAGCATTTAAATCTATCTTGAAATTATAAAGTGACATGTATAGTGGAATTTTTTTTTCTCTAAAGTGACATGTAAAAGGGAACGGAGGGAGTATGATTTTGATAGATGGGGTGTCTTGATAACTTATGAAACAATAGGGGGCGGCTTTGTAAATAACCCTATTTTAAATGCAAAGATGAACTACATAAAATTTTCTTGTATTTTTATGGGTGATGCTTCTGAATGACAGGATTCCGATGATAGGATTTAACTTTTTGTACAAGTTGCACATAAGGAAGGAAGCACTTTTCCCTCTTTTTTATGACTGTGATTGCAGCTTTTCTGTACATAAAGTCATAAAAAAAACTTTTGATTTATATTTTTTCACTTTTCACTTTTTTTATTTTTATAATAATTATTTTTTCACTTTTCACTCGCAAATAACAACGACTAGTGATACGAGTATGAAATTAAAAAAAATCACAACTTACCGTCTTCAGGTTTTAGATTTTATTACTAATTAATCTACAGCCTCATCCACCTTTTCAAGAACACGGAAAGGTAAACTCTAATTAACTTCTTTTTAAAAGCAATTTGAATATCATTTCATTTATAATTTTGAGTTACTCCATGTTCGTTTCAGTACATTTGTCGGGAATTCTTTTGGCTTATTGGTGACAAATTGACACATCTCTGTCTTGTATTCCCTCATGTACATCTAACACTGAGAACACAACAAACGTCAAAGAGTTAACGTCGTAATTTTGTATGTATATACACCAATAGAATCTGAAGAAAACAAACAAACACAAATAATTTTGTTTCGTCCACTCCCATAATTTATTTTCAGAAATGATAGATGTTTATAAAACATGCCATGGTCATAATTTACTATCAAGTCTATCATGATTGTGCCATTTATAGATAGCTCTTTTCACCTTTAAAATCAACGGGTGGTGCCCATGGACGAATCCAGCTAGTTTTTTTGGGGGGGGCCTGGCCCCCCAAGAATCTTGAAAAAATTAATTTAGTATTATTATATTTATAAATAGTTCACATTAGTCCTCTAATCTTTTAATGCTAAGTTGCACCTACAAATTATAATACTAAATTAATTATAAGCTATGTGAACTATTTTAATTGATTGTTTGATTTGTTTGATTAATTATAAGCTATTTTTGTGATTGAAGTACAAATAAATATATAGTGTAACCTTTAATTTTTTGAGATTTTTGGTATGTTTACATTATTTACATTAAATAAGTACCAAAAATACACTATATAATTGATTTTTTGAGATTTTTGGTATGTTTACATTAAATGTAATTGATTGTCTGATTCATATGATATTAACGCTTCACCATAACAATCGAGCGATCAATAATGAAGTTGGTCAAAAATAGGCGTAGAAACAAAATGAAAGATCAATACCTTGTGTGGATTGTTTGATTATTAACATTGAAAATAAATTTGTTGAGATTTTTGGTACTTATTCGTAGATGAATTTTACGAAATGTGAGAACGTCGTGTAGAACTTCGATAATTTTTTCATTAAATTACTTAACAATTTTGAATTTTATGTATTTTTTGATAATATTTTATTCTTAAGTAAATAAAATATATCAAATATCATTGTCAATTAGTTTCGATGGTGGTTAAACTCGGCCCCCCAACTCTCCGATCCTGGATCCGTCCCTGGTCGTGTATTTATGCAAATTACGATATAACATTTTTTCGTAGTATGCATATTACACATATAACTTCAATACAAATATATTATGAATACCGCATTAACTAAAAAATAAAATAAAAATGACTTTTGTTTTTACATGCATTGGAACAAATTAAGTTGTATGAATTTGTAGGTTCCATTTTACCACTCTTAAACACGTATTGGACTCCTAATAAACATTTCCATGTGAGTTAGTTTCTCATGTTCACAAGTTAAAACTTAAAAATTTGTCTGTACATATTTTGATCTACAAAATGCAGTAAATTCAATCAAAATATGTACTATATCTTGTGATTCGTTATCAACTTAATCCAGTCACATATCACGTATTCCGAAAAACAAAACACCCAAGAAATTTTGCCCCAAAACAATGTTACACAAGTGTGCTTACAGCAAAACCATGGTAACATGAAGAAATTAACTCAAATAAAAGAATTATGCAGAAGATCAAGAACCAAAATCCAACTCCAACCTTTTGGCAACAACACATTAAACATAAGAAGAAACACTCAGATCAAATATTTACAGTTCAACGAGTCGACAAAATTAGGTTTACAAGCTGCACTGTTTACTCGAGACATGAAGGTAATATGGCCCCGTAAAGCACCACAAGCACAATTACTTATACAAGAACAAAGGCCAAACTTATTACACCATATTCACTAAACAGATAACCAAAACTAATCATCAAAAGCGCTAAAGGCTCTCAACAAAGCCAGTGTGAAAACGATAAAAAAGAAGAAAAAAAATGAAATGGGATTTTATGAACAAGTGACCCTTCTGAAGAGTATGCAAAAACAAACAAAAAGACCTATAGATTCAAAAGAGCGTATATGTCCAAAGGCTTAACTGTATCAGGAAAATCAGTTCTTTGACCCGCGAGTGAATAATAAGCCAGTATGTGTGCAGGATGTTCAACAATCACTTCCTCTCCATCTTGGTCCTGAATATAGCCTTGTTTAGCTGGTATCAACTCAATATTCCAGTAAGGTCGAACCATAGTTAATAAATCTCGACCATTTCCAGATGTCCTATATCCTTGCACCCACAAGTACCTAAGAGAAGTCAACTCTAAAACAGCCATAGCCAGTGCTCGTTCGCTAAAAAAACAACCCCTCATTTCTAACTTTTGAAGGCTAGGGCACCCTCTCGAGAACTCAAAAAGACCTGCATCGGACTCTCCTACAAAACCCAGAAGCATCCATCTCACGTTTGGGCTATACCGCCCTATATAGCCGAGGCCCACATCTGTTAGCCCACCTGGGCGGAGGTACAGAGCAAATCTTCTAAGTTTATTGCAACCCATTAAAAGAGATCGAACTCCGTTGTCGAGGGGCAAATCTGTAATTATCTCCTCTTTGTCGAGTAAAACCAACCGAAAGTCGTTGAGCTTTTTCGAGTATGTACCCATACATTCCAGGGATTCATTTGTGATATCAGAGACATATACGGCTAAGTATTCAAGTTCAAGGCATCCTTTTGCCAATGCAATTAATCCTGTTTGTGAGACCACGCCTTCTTCATCTGCTCCACGCTCTATCCTTAGTCTTTTTATTTTCCTACAGTACTGAGCAAGAACTGCCAATCCTCCATTTCCAATAACATTTCTTGTCTGTTTAAAAAATATGGAAATATATCAATTTGTTCGAGAATTGAGATATCAGAAATGCTAAGCTATGATATCTAGAAAGTCTCATATTTTCTACTCACTACCTCACAAAAGTAGTTATTTTGCAACTGGTCATATTCAAAAATACATTTATAATAAATGCTCAGATATTAGTCAACATGAAAGCAGAAGGTCCCTACTATTTTGGTAGGAAGACTACTGTAGGAAGCAAAAAAAAAAAATGGTAGGGGCCGAGCTTATATTCAATCAGGAAAAATGGCAGAGGTCAAGTTTAAATTGAATCCAGCAAAAATTGTAAGAGAAAATTTTACAACCATTATCAATTTCTACGTGGAAACATTGGGTGCATCTGAACTGAGAAATTTGGAATTGAGGAAGGATTTTGAGTAAGGATTCAAATGACTCCACTATTGGGTATGTTGCAAATTTATCATTTTGATTAAAAGAATAAACAAAATGGTTACCTATATTTTCGAGAAAATAAAAGTCATCGAACCAAAAGAAAATAACAAAAATCAAATCAAATCAAATCAAAATGCAGGAAGTAAAAAGAAAAGACACCTAGAAAAATGAATAGATAAGCTATCAAGTTCACTAGTGGTATAAAGAAACCCCTCGTGCGGGGAAAGAAAGGCCGCTTATCATTGATAACAAAAGTGTTTTTACCTCAAGAATTTCCAAGTTAGGACATCTTTGTAGTAAGAGACAATGGCCTTCAGTGTCAACCATAGCATACAGGAGATCCAGTTTCTTAAGCCTTGAAGCAACAGGATAGACAACGGGCAATTCTGCTTTCCCCAGGTAAGACAAACCCAAGCTGCATAATCTTGGTGGGAATTTTAAGGCATCATGATTTTCACATGCATAAATAGGACCTTCATCAAGCTGTTGAAGGGGCTCGTTAAAAGAGCCCCCACCAAACTCTTCCAATGAAGAAGCAGCTCTGAAAAGACCAGTGAGCTTAAGAATATCACATTCACTAATTTTCACCGAGGTCAAAGACCGGCATCTTTTTGCTATCAATTCAAGATCTCCAGGTCTGACGTGCAACAGATCAGCCATGTAAAAATTCAAATTCTCAAGAACCGTATTGTTCAAAGCAAGCTCGTGCAGCCATTCTCCGTCATTCTCAATTATCGTACTCTCTTCCATAAACAAATTTCTCAAGTTCCTGGATGATTAAATTTGAACCCAAAAAAATTATGTCAACAAAAGATCACCTTTTGTTTTCTTAAAATGCAGTTACATATTAAACTAATTATACTGTAAATATCAAAAGATTAGGAGACGCAGAAGCATTTGACTAAAGTACAGAATTACGCATTATCAGCATACTAGTCAATCCCAATCCAACTAAACATATTAGTCTTCTTCGCCAGAGACCAAATTTTGACTCTGAGACACTCAAACAGTTTATTTATCCTTCATTTTCCCCAACGTGACAAATCCAACATGTAATTGTACAGCCGTTGAAGAAGAAGACAAAGAACAAAAAGCAAAAAACGCAGGATTACTATAAAAACATCCATATTCTCATAAGCAAGGATTGCTAGATAACCGAATTCATCACTAGGGACGTTTAATCAAATAACTAGAAGAAATCACTACAACCAACAAATCCAGAATAACTATGTATTAATAATTTTACTTTCACACCTCTCTCTAAGTTTGAGTAAATTATAAGTCAGACCTATTTCGATCATATTCAACTCAAGTGATTCACCAACTCGACTCAATCTATTCACAACGCAATTTACAACAACGACCAACAATTGCAACCAATCACACAACATTATTATATTATCATTGAGATTGTTCGACTTTTACTGAGAAGTTTGGGCCAGAATTTCAGAACAATAGCAAATTCTTTCAAAATGGAGGAAGAAGATTTTAAAAAGAGAGAGAGATTAATACAAACTTGCTTTCGACAAAATCAATAAAAACAAAAAATCTACTAATTACTCAACAAATTAGAATTAGTAGTAATAGTATTTTACAGTTTTGGGTATTACTTGCACAAGCGTGTGATATGCAGAAGACCATCAGTCGAAAATCCTGAACACTTATCCAACTTCAAAACTTCCAGAACCTTCCCCGTTGCTGACGTGGCAATCAACTCAAGATCCGAATCCTTAACAATCATCCTCCTAAAGTGGAGCTCCTTCATTCTCCCAAACGACCTCACGATTTCCTCCACCCACGGCGTAACGTAGCCGCCCCAGTCTTCCGGAATCAGATTAAACATGGAGGCGCGTGGCTTTCCCTTAAGCTTCAGCGACTCCAGCTGCGGGAACCGCCGTGACAACCGCCGCGGGGTGACGGTGTAGCAGAAGGCGATTGTCACGTGCTTCCGCGTGATGAAGTCGATCTCGTACCATCGCTTGCAAACCAATGATACGACGTCGCGGTCGCGTGGGTCGTTGATGTAGGGGATTACGCACTCCCATACGGTGTCGTAGTCCTCGTTGAGCTTTTTAAATTTCGGTTCATCCATCTTCGACGACGATTTGTGCAGGGGGATGAGGAGTATATTGGTGGAGGGGGGAGGACTGACGGTGGGGATGAATTGGATCGGAGGGTGAGGAATGGATAGAGGAAGATTAGATCCTAGGGAGAGGGTGTACAGAGTGTAGTTCTTTTTGGGAAGGGGGTGGGGTGGATGGGGTGGGGGTTTAAAGGGGGTGTTCTCGTTAAGATTGTTCGAGGAATTATTCGGTGCTGCTGGTGCAAGGAGCATAACATAAGTAATAGTAGCTCATAAATCATACTCCTACTAGTAGTATCTCCGTCCGAAAAAGGTTTTTCCTATGGGACCAGGTCGAAATCTAGGTATTAAATTTTCTTGTCCGTTCCTAAACTTTTTTTTATTTTTTTTTATTTTTTTAGTTAAGTTAAATAAAGTTTGTCCCCAAAAGATTCGCGGTGTATCAGTTATATCCCGAAAGTATTAATTGTAACACTTATTCCTATTTGTTCCTTGTTGTAGTAAAAGTTACATTTTTTCTATCCAAATTACACTTCTATATATATATATATATATATATGCAAATTGTTGTTGATTTAAAAATAAATTCTCATTATTATTTCAACAAGTATTATTTAGTTATCTATGCTATTACTTCACCTAGTATTATCATATTTATATCCATTTATCTTCTGTAATTCAATTTATAAATTCAAATTTACACTTGGTAAAATAAAAATAAAAAATGTTAGCTACTTTTTTCATATTTAAAATTTATGAATAAAAACTTCCATTCCAATTATCGTTCATCCATACGAACTGATGTAGGTTTTCGAACAGTTGTAATAAAAACCTGAAAAATTGGTCGTATAGCTAGAATGACGATTTGAATCTTGTGTCAATTAAGAATTCGAAGAATAACTAGAAATTCTAAATAATAATGAAAAAAGAGTGTTCAAATAATAATAACAGAGGTAAAAATATAATTATCGATTAAATAACAATGAATATAGCAGGGCCGGTCCTAAGTTTTCGATGGCCATAAGCAGACATTAAAAAAGTGGCCCTTGAATTTTTATGTACTTATATTATGTTAATAATTACAAACTTATTAAACAAACAAAAAAACTATTAATTAGAAAAACAAGAAACAATAATGAATAATGAATCATATATAATCTCGCTTTTATAAAAAAAAAATTAAAATTTTAGATATAAAGAAACATATTAATATTAAAGTTACGTCACATAACATCCATTAATGATACAAAAATATAGGTATAATTTATTTAAAATTGTCGGAAAGGATGATTAGATATGCAAGGTCGAACACTAAAGTATTTAAATTATGAGATAATCCTATGGATCTGTTGGTTACATGGCTTATAACTCCAAATAAATTTGAAATTGCAATATAAAGATTTTAACTTTTTTATTTAAATAATATATATCTTAACTTATGGCCAACTAGTCTAAATATGAGGATCCACTAAATTATTTATGAATGTACTGGATTTGATTTTCAAAATTTAAGCAATGTTTTTGGGCTTTCCATATTAAAATGTGGGCTCCTCAAAACAAATAACAAAAATAAAAAATAAACACACAAGAACATGAAAAGATTCAAACCTAGGACCTTGTGATGAAATGCAAAGGCTCTACCACTTCAACAGTATCACATTTTTATAAAATATACAAGTACATTTATATTTATATATGCATGTATATATGTAATTTTTGCCGGAGGCCCTCGCGAATCGGTGGCCCTAGGCGGCCGCCTATGCGGCCTACCCTCAGGGCCGGCCCTGGAATATAGATATGATATTCCACTGCAAGAAATACATGTTTTTTGACCAAATTTGTCAAAAAAATAAATCGGGAAATGCATAACTAATATAACTATTTAATAATTGTTGAAATCAAGATGGAATTTTCGTTTTTTTTTTTTTTTTGCAAGAAATACGAAAAAAAAATGCAAAAAGAAGAATACAATTGGATGTAAAATTGATCTTAAGAACAATATTTGGTGTGTGGTTAAAACTAACAATTATTTGCATATAAAAGGAAAGGTAATTTGGGCAGGAAAAGTGTAATTTTGTCTACAGTAAGAAACAAATTAAAGGTAGCAATAATTACAAGTAATACTTTGGGAGATAATTGATGCACTCTCATACTTTAGGGGGATAAATTGTATTTAACCCTTTATTTTTGCATGAAAATTTAGATAATAGTAAAATGAAACTATTTGGTACTCTACCCTTTTATCCTTTAAATTAGTGGTGTTGAATTACTGAAAAACAATTTAAAGCAGTCCTTTTTCATGACATTTCAAAAAATAAAAAATAAAAAGTAAGAATTTAAGGACATAAAATATCTTTTAGGGTTTAAAAAAATATTTGCAGAAGCAAAACGTCAAAAGCAACTCTTAACTTATTTTTCACTTTTGTTGTTTCTAATTTAATTTAAATAGATATTTAAAGGTAAAAAATTGACTCCCAATCCTTAACAAACGAGATATTAATAGACTAAGCTCTCTTATGTTTCTCCATGTATTTTGTTATGATCGTAATAAACTAATCAACAACATAGTAACTTTTTTCACTTTAAAGAATTTCTCAATTTTCAAAAATAATCTTAATTTATCTTCTAGAAAATCTCTCTTCTCTCAACAAGACATTTTCTGTTGCATAAATACGTTTGCAGGGGGCGGCATGACATATATCGGATAAGGAGATGCGATTTTCCTTTTTTCTTCAGTGAAGTAGGGTTGGTGTGAGAAAAAATTCTTATCTTGTTGCGCACTTTTTTATGAAACACAATAACTGAACATTTAATGAACTAAAAACAAATCATGTAATGATATATTTTTTATATATCTAAAATTTAGGACTGTCAATCGGGCCTTTTGAGTTGAGTTTGAAATTGCTCAAATTCATATATCATCGGATTTCATGGATATTGACTATATTATCGGGCTACACAACTATAGACTTAAATTCGGCCCATGCAACTTTTCGAACTTGCTAATACTAGCAAATTTTACTTGACAAATTAAAAAGTACGCATTGTTAAAGCGCATATGCACTTGCGAAGATGGGACACACACTTTTGAGAGGATCACAATGCTGGGATAGCCCCCCTCAGTCTATGTTGGAGTTGCTAGAAGGAGATAGTTAGGTGTTTTTTTTTTGCCTTTTGTACCAAAAATATATATATATATATATATATATATATATATATATATATATATATATATATATATATATAGACCACTCTTACTTAATGTAAAAGAATACTCAAATTTCACATTTATAACCCATGATATAAAATATTAAATAAAGTTTGTAAAGTCCCAATACTCTTGATTTATTTGACCATTTATTTAAACTTTTCATATATTTTTATTTTTGTGGATTATTTTGTTGTTTGGCCTGTAATATGTTATGAATTTATAATTGATATATGTGTAGGGGGTGGGTTTACAAAATTATAATTGATATGTGTGGGTAGTTAGTTATTTATAAAGTTTTAGTACATTATAACTTTAATACCAATAATTAATAGTTCTAGTACTTAAAATAATTTTAGACAAAATCCATCGAAAAACTGGTTTTCCAAATTTTACCCGTCGAAAAATTCATTTAAAAATTAGCCGTTACTAAATTTTCCTACGGGAAGATTTTTGACGACAGGTTCCCCATCTGTAATTTAAATACGAGAAAATCTCATTCTTATTGTACTATTATAAAATATATATTTAAATCTTTTGTTGTTTTTATATGTGTTAACGTAAGGTAAAATATCAAATTAACTTATTCAAAACTAGGTTTTAGTTTGATCAATGGAAACTTGTTTCAGACTATATATATGTATAATCAAGATTCATCATCAACTTTTTCAGAGATTCCAAAGTTCGGGTTAGATTTACTCTGAAAATTTTCAGTTCAACCCTAATTTGATAAGCTTGTAACCATAATACTAATATATGTGAGGACAAATTCATATAGATGCGGTTAGATAAAATTCTATTTGGGTTCAATTTATTTATCAAATAACTCTACCTCTTTTTTTTTTTTATCAATAAAATAACTCTTTTTGAAACATCAAACAAGAAAATGTTACATTAATTGATTTGTGTATTGTCAAATTGAACGGTTGGAGAAAAAGAAGAAAGTGGACGCTGACCTTTACGATTAAGGGAGCGGACGTCAGATTTAACCGTAGTTTGTATGATAGTGTAGTTAATAGCTATGCATCAAGGTATGGGTTAAAACTTGGGAATTTGGAATTATATGAATTGCCAAACTTCCTTGTGTTTTAAAAAAATATTAAATTTGTAAAAAATAGGTCGTTTTGTATCGATAAATTTCAATAAATAATTTTTCAGATATATCAAGTGAAGTTGTAGGGATCAACTTGAAGTATTTTTTTAGAAATGGTTTCCTGAAATATGTCGATCCAAAACTACCATTTTTTTTATAAATTGGATGTTTTTTGCAGAGTTTTTGAAAATACAAGGAAGTTTGGCTCAATAAAAATTTCACATGATAGTTTCTTGTAGGTTTAACATAACAAAGAGAAGTATTTTCCATTTACCCCAATATAGTGGGGTAACACTGACAAGATAGTATTTAAAAATGTTATTGATCTAAACTAGATCATGTAGCATGACATATCATAAATGATTTTGATGATAAAAATAATTAAATGACAATGTACAACTGATTACTTTTGTATGTAAGCTATAGCATGCTTTATTTGTATATCTAATATATTCACTAACTTAAAATTAGACTATTATGCACATGACGAAGCATGTGATAGTGGCTGACCTCATAAATTTTAATATAGTCCAGAGTCCTTATCTTCTTTTTGTTTTTTTTGAGGAAAAAAGTGATTTTGGTGGGTTATTAGTTTATTTATTATTATAATCCTATCTGAAAACACATTAAACGTCTACACATGATTTTGGGAATTTTTTACACATACACAATCTTAATTTGAAGTTCAAATTGTTAGAGTTTTTTTTTTTTAAAAAGATAAAATTGTTAATTTTTATGGTGTTCCTTTTAATTAAAATCGAAAGAGGAAAGCAATGGTTTCAAAATGCTTATCAGTATTTGACTAATTCTTTTTATTTTTATCGTTTCCTTTGATCTTTTAGAAAATGACAACTACTCTCAAATCACATCGAAAAGGACTTGCAAACTTATTCCTCTTTCTTAATTTGGCTTTCTAGAAACTCTTACATAAAACTTGAGGTTGCTTCATATTGTAGACTTCAAAAAAAATTCAAAAAAAAAAAAGCCACTTTCATCCACAATGATTAGGACTACTATTAAACTTGAACTAATTTTCGTTTCATATGAGTTTAATATTATAAATTTAAATGTTAATTTCAACTATAAGCACTTCTATGTATCTGTAATTTTGTGGAATTTTGCAACAAGGAACATAGATTAATTAAGAAGAATGTAAAGCTCTTTTTAGTCTCAAGGTGCCAAAAATGAAAGCTAGGACGACTTTACAAAAATGATTAGATTTATATATCTTATTTTAATAGTAAAAACCATGTCCTTGTCCGACAAGAACTTTTGCACATAATGCGGCAAATTGTACTTGTTTCAGTTTCACATTTGCCTGCCTTCTTCTTCTTCAATCGCAAAAACAGTATGATAATTACAATATATATTTTTTTTGATAATTACAATATTTAAATCATAGTACCTGCGTTGTTTTATGAGCATCAATCCCTTCATTTTGGTTTCAAATTTTGAAAAATAACACAATACATGAAGTATATAAATTCCAAGATACCTGAATTTGATTTGATTAAATTATGTCCCAGTTTAATTTATTTACAATTACACAAAGTTAATCACAGTTTTAAAATAAATCAAATAAAGTTGATCAATACATGTGAACAAAAATATTTTGTTGAAGTCAAAGTGGAGAGAATGTTGATGAAATTAACCTCAAGTGACCAATCAAGTACGGGAGAGGGTACTCGTGGGTAGTCCTTTATTTATTTGTCCCATTTGCTTTTAATTAATTTAATTATATAGTTGGCCTGTCATTTATACATAATAATAATCACTAATCATACCCACCCCCCTTGCTCTTTTACTATTCTTTTGGTGTTAGAATTTCATATTCCTCAAAATAGTGTCAAATAAGACATAGTTTTTTATATGTAGTGGATGATCCTATTTGTGAACCCAAATCCAATTGCAATAATATTTTGTTCTAATCGGAGAATATATCTCTTGTCTGCAGATCATCTATAGCATCATTCCTTAAAAAAAAAAAAAAAAAAAAAAAATTCATCTATAGCATCACAGCAAGACTATAATGCAAAGTGGGGTCTTTAATTTATTTGATTATGTCTTACTTTAACATTAATGAATCTGACTTTATGGCCAATAATGCACATAAAATAGCATGAAAAATCCCAAGTTGCCACTGCTTTTCCGAGTAATCTGTATTTAATCACTTAACTAATTGAAATTCATCCACTTGGAACAAGATTATATACATTAATTCAGTGATTTTTTTAGGGATAATTCTTGCATACATTAGATCTAAATCTTGTATATATATTTAGTAAATATGCTAAATTTATTCATAATCTATGAAAAACCTGATCTACACAAGAATTTCTATTTTTAACTCAATCTCTGCTTAAATGCACAAATATATATTTACACATATGTTTAATGAACTGTAAGTGATTTACAGGGAATAAGATTCATCTTCTTATCGTATTCATAATCATAATGAGCAAAATATATACCCCATAGTAAATTCCTTATGAGTTAGTATTTCATTGAAGGTTTCATTTTTATATTGTCATTTAACAAAATGAATTAATTTTGATTATATTAATACTAATACTGTTTTAATTGTTCAGCAAAATATGTTAAATCATTTAAAGCAAGTGGCTAAATGTATGGATATTTTGATCTTTTGGAGCTTGATGAATTAATTTAAGAAAGTTTGGATGCGTAAACTAAACCGAATGAATATATATATGTAGCATTATTAAACCTTTAAAAAAAATATTAGTGAGTCCGAGAGATATCTGTAGTTCTATCGAGCACATGCAAGATACGATATCTTTTTTTTAGATATATTAAACTGTAAGAGTGCATTGAATATGGATCCTCCCCAATGTGATGTCTGCAGTAAAATTCGAACTTGAGTTTCGCTTGGTGGTTAAGCGCTACTACTTGACCCTATATTAAGTAACAATATTAAACTTATCATTTTTTACATATATTATATGACAATAACTTAGATGTTATAAATTGGTTATCATATATATATATATATATATATATATATATATATATATATATATATATATATATATATATATAAGTATCAAGAAATATAAAAAATAAAAATTATAAAAATGGTCACTATTGACATTAATGATACATCAAAATTGACAATTAATAAATTGTTACTAAAAAATTTAACAATATTTATTGTCCCTATGTCATCACTAATTGTCAGTAGTGAAAATCTAAGTTATCATACATACACATACACTTGTTTCCAATTGTTATCTGTCAACTAAAAGAAATATTGTCACTATTCCATTTGTGACCATTATTATGGTGATAATTCTCATATTATCACTTCATATTTTATCATTAAATACACAATTTTCTTGTAAAGAATCCGACCGACAAGGCAAATCATTCACATGGGCCAAATCGACCCGAGTGTACAAATGGAATCGGTTCAAAATCCGGATTGATCCAACCCGTTAACAGCCCAATTTTCCACCTCTTGCTTTCACCATAATCTCCATTAATATTCCTCCACACCAAGCAAGACTTTTCAGCTTGGTGATGCTTGGACAAAGCATCTTTCGCTTTTTTCAGTGATTTGTAAAGCTACTCACCATTCCAAATTCAGTTTTTTGAAGGGACATCACATCTCAATCATGTATAATGCTTAAGGGAATCAAAATATAATAACGAGTTTAATTTTTAAAAATTAGATATAACAAGTAATTTAATTTTACCTTTGTGTTAAGTATTTATTTCCCAACTAAAAGAAAAATAAAAGGCCATGTAAATATCATTAAATCATTCATATCAATAATTTTTGTTTCATATCAAAAGAAGAATAGTCTCGGGGTAAAAGAAGATAATTTTATGACCTTGGATTTTGAAAGTTAAGAATTTTTGGGCCACAAATGTTTCCCCCCTCTATTTGCTTTTCCTTATAGTGAAATCTGATTCATGAATAGAGAATACCTATTATATCATTCGGCCCAGATTTTTTGAAATATTTGGATTGTTTCCTATAAAGACAACCTCTCACCTAATCTAAGGAGGAAATGATTGGCTTTTCTGCAGTACTGAATTCAGTATGCGGCCCACTAGTGGACACACTGAATTCATTATTTGGCCCACCAGTGGACACAATAAAATCTGCCATTAAATTGAAATCTAGTTCACAGAAAATTCAGTCACATAGAAATTGGAGTATTTAACAAACAAGTGTCAGTCTTACAGCTCAAAAAAAAGCAAAAAACAAACAAGTGTGAGTCCCTTGGTTGAGCGTGACCACTTTGTATCTTGTGATTTGGATTTTTCAATATATGCTGATGCAGGATATAGATTCAGCAAGGAGCTAGCTAGATGTTCTTTTTTATTTCCATTTATTGCCAAGCAAATTTGGATAGCTTGAGAAATAACGATATTGTCAGAGCACAAATTGTGAACTACCTAATTTACCCTAAGTCTAAATCACAATTGACATAATATATTAATTACCTTAATTGTTTATTTTTCTCTCTCTTCTTAATTATTTCTTCTCCCACTTAAAAATATCTCTAACTACCCATTTACTCAAATAAAATGTCTCTCTTTCTTCTCACGCCTTCTTCTACAGATCTTTCTCCTATCATGTTTCTAGCTATCATGATAATTCAGATATATTTGACAAAATAACTTTAAAATCGAACCTTGAATTTTACTCAGTTGTTTAGAACTAAAAAAGAAAAGATAGTATTTCTTGCCCAAAAAATATTGGATATATACATCCTGCAATTGTCTAGTGCTTGATGCTTTACTTCCGATTGCATTTTTTAAAAATTTGGTTTATTCATTTATTTTGGTTGGATTGTTTTGAATATACTTTGAATAAATTATAATAATCTTCCTTTTCCAACCTCAATTCAAAACCATGTTATCTTTTTCTCTTTGATTCGTTAGTTGAAGCCAAGGTTGCGATTAAAAAGTAAAAACTTTAATTTCTTGACGTACGTGTACCATGGTTTAATTGACTGATTATCGTCAAATTACTAAATTTGATTAAGAAAGTACAAAAGAGAATAAATCTTAAAGCGAAAGGGAAAATAAATTTTATTGTGTTAAGTAGAGTAGAGGCTTGATTTGGGGGGATGTGTGCAATGTGATAATGGCGATCATTTCCCCCTGGTTAAGTGAAGAAGGAAAAAAAAAGGAAGAAATTATGTACCGGATGCATAAAAAGTGGAATTAATATAGAAATTTAATAACTTTTTGCACTGATACCAAAAAGATTAACAAATAGAAGCATTCAATAGAACTTAATGTCGAGGGCATTTTTGGAAATAATTAATTATTGCTCTGGCAACAATAATTTGTACTCTGACAATATCACTAGCCTTCAAAAATGATCATATATGGATAGTTTGAGAAAAGGTCAATTTTAGTTCAGACACGTGTCAGACATGTCCAAAGAAATCTAACACGTTAACCAAAGAAATTATCTATTGACCATATTACCCTTCAATCAATTATACCAACAAATGTCTTATCTAAATTTTGTTAAAAACACGTCTGTCGGACATTTCTTTTTCTAATCAGCATCTCGTATTTTATTACTATTACTACTTTTAAATGCACATAAATAAAATATTAATTAAACACATCGAATATATACTTTGAACAAAATAATACTCGTGTATTATAAGTTAATTTGTATAAAAGATATTCAGATGCTACTCAAACTCTCACACAAAATTATCATTTTAAATACATATAGATGAATTCCAGAGGTTTTAAAATGGATAGACTATTAAAAGTTGTCCCCTTTCACTTTAATTATACTTTATGCTTAACCAGGTCCGTTAATCATAGACCATATATATTTTATGAGCTTAATATTTATTAGATTCTGATTTGATGCATTACTTGAAGTTCAAGCTAGATTGTGATTTATTCTAAACAGCAGTTTATGATGAACATGAAGAGTATTGGTGACCTGGATAAACAACTGTAACTCTTCATTATATCAAATATTGAATTGAATGTTATCTAGATAGCATGTTATTCAAATCCTGGATATTATTATAAACAATATAAGCTACTTGGTCATTTAAAACCAAAATTTTGAAATATGTGATTGTCATGGGCTTGATCCAAGAATGGCCTAGTAATGAATCTTGCTGAATAATTCAAATTCAACCCTGCTCCCAAGTCCCAACATATCTTAGATAGGCCCAAGCATAAGTGAGCCCAAGTTGGAGCACTCTTGACTCAATAGGGGGTGCTAATCGCATCTATTTTGTATACCCAAATACTTTACTTTTAACATTATTTTATATTACTAATTTTTTCCAATGGTTTAATCACTCTCGAGGGGGTTTGGCATATTAAGTGTGTACCTCTCCCAACATGGATTCAAACATGAATTCTCTATTTTGTAATGACTAGTCTCTTCCACTAGACTAATCACATGTTGGCCAAAAACTTGTTGCGGAATTTACACACGCAAATAAACGCAAGTGCACGTATCGAACAAGTAATAAAGAGTAAGTATAAGAGTATCGTCTCCACAGGGACTTGACTAATATCTACCAATTCCAATTCCTAATTTACTTTTAATATGGTTCCTAATTCAAATATAGTTTTGGAGTTTTAACTAAATTAACTAAACTAGTTAACTAATCTAAATACTTGGATTGAGTTCGAATAATGAGAAGAGAAACCTAGGGTTATAATCCACTATGTTATTTATCGATTGCTCAATTTAGATTTTCGTAATTATTGTGGTGACAAGAGTGCTACCCGAGGATTCAAGTATATTCCTATGTATCTTCCGAATTACGTAAGAACCTAATGTATTATACAAATCGATCCTATTCCTAGGCGATTCATAAATAACACAAAGCATTAAACACGAACCTCATGTAACGGGTATAAACGCCTTAAGTATATTCCTATACTAAGACTCGTTTACTATTCAATTTCCTATCTAATCCTAATCTCCCTTTCCCAAGTTCGAAAATAATATTAAATCTAACAACTAGGTGATCAGTCAAGTTGCAAGCATAGAGAACGAAATTAAATCAAACACAAGAATTGCCCCTAACTACGAATAATCCAATAAAAATAATCAAAGTAACATAGTTTCATAAAAATCCTAGATCCTAAAGAATTAGTTCATGATAAATATAAGAAGAAAATAATAAAGGAAAACAAATTTGAGTTCATGTGGTTTTATAGACAAAACGATGAATCTAAGATAAAGATCTTCAATATTGTGTTCTTCTTGCTTGGGTAATCTTCAGGACTTCTCTCTTTTCTTCTTCAATCTTTCTCCAAGTAGATCTTTGAAGTTGTAGGTGTATTCTATGAAAGAATTATGTTTAGAGCTGATCAAAGATGTGTAATTTCGTGACCTAGAAGTCCTTATATAGATCTACCAAGTTGAGTCCAAGTAGGAGACTTTGGGCCCAAGAATTCTCTTAAAAGCCCGCTGAAAACCGCGACAGATTTGCGCGACAGTTTTGTAAGTGTCATAACTTTCAGCTCCGAACTCCAAATCAAGATCCGCAAACTCTGTGGTGTAGCTAACTCATTCATCTACATCATAGTCGAAATTCAACTTTATTGGAGCTTCCTTGAAAGAGTTATGGTCCTCGTAGTGCATAACAATATTTCTGACAGCATTTTCCTTCTTCGTTCTTGCACTAGTTGACTTCATTTGATCTTTAATTCGTTGTTCTTCACTTCCAATCATGTTTTTAGATCCAAAATATCTTAGGCCTACAAATATGAACACAATATATAAGAAAATATTCCAATTCATGCACAAAACAATCAAACCAATGACTCGAACGACAAAATACAAAACTAATTAAAACTGCCTAAGATTCTACCAAAACTCTAATAAAAGTAATCGAATGAATAAAGGAAATAGACTTGATAACACTGTTTTCACAGAGTTATCATTTATATTACTAATTTATGATCTAACACGTGGAGACAATTCTTATTTGTACATGCATATTGGTTTATATGGAAAACTAGAAACGAAGCAATCTTTACCCAAAAGCTAATAAATCAAGTTCAAATATGGCAATCTGTACGAAATTTCACAAACTCTTTACTATATATGCAAAAGAAAAATCTTATTAGTATGTTTGTGTAGACTATCCACTGGCATCTTCCACCCCCAAATTGTGAAATTAAATACAGATGGATCATCCGTTGGTAATCCAGGTAAAGTATGTATTGGTTGGGTTTTACGAGACTCGACTGATAATTTGATATCATGCTTTGCGGCATACATTGGTATAGCCACAAATCGTACAACATAAATGTGGGCCTTAAGAGAAGGTCCAGAACTAGCTTGAAATCTTGACATTGAAAAATTGATTAAAAATACTAACTCACTGTCTTTACTATTTTCTGTGTGCAGGAAATAGGCCCGGAACAAGTTACACCTCAATCTTCTCCAGGATATCTAGAAGATACTGACTGAGTTCACATCTGTAGATATCAGTTTTAAACCAATGCAGTTGTGGACTTTTTGGTTAAAATGGATTCTTTTTTTGTGTACGATTCTGGACTACGTACATAAATGGGTTACAACTGAGAATCTGAGCATTTTTAGAAACTCTGTCTGTTAAATTCCAGAAGATTTTGGGACAAGTGCCCCGATTGTCTAGTTGAGTTTTTGCGTAGGGATTTACAATCCAATGTACATAGATAGAGTAGTTTTCACTGGTTCACCTTGTAATATGTACTTTAGTTTGAAATAAAATGTGAATGATTTGTTTTGTTAAAAAAAATGCATTACTTTAACATTGAGAAAATTGTTTTTTGATACTATAGGATAGGCTAACTTGCACTTCGGTACCAAATTCAATTTTTCTCCAAAGTTAACGACAATTTATTCCCTATGAAATGCATAATGTTCAATTACCCCCTTCAGTCGAAGAGTGTAACTAACTTGCCGAAATTGAGAGTAAGCATGCAAACTATTTTATAACATAGGGAGATAATATGCCACATTTATCATAACACGGAGGGTAAAATCCCACATTATCATAATAAAAGTGGATAAAGTAATGTCTATATCCAATCGGATTCTTGAAATCGCTTACCGAATTTGAACCGGTGAAAACCGAGATCCGAATTAGAAATCTGGATCAATTAACATGTTACATGTTCATGCTTATTGCTTACCCTTTTCCCACCCAATTCCCCGGAAATATTATCGGAAAGCATGGGTACTGGTTGTGGAGATCGTAAACATAAATGAGAGTAGATGAAAAGATGAAGAACAGAGAAAGAGAGAGTAGATTTTCTAGAAGAAAAGGTAAAGTATTCGTTGGAAGTTAATAGCTACTAAGGGATTGTCTCCCACTAGTTCAATCTTGTCCAACCTTTGATTAGGTTAGTTTCTAATGCCTGCCATGTGTTCTAATTTTTACATGGTAATGGTTTAGCAAGTTAGGGGAAAAAATATTGTATGACTATATTATCCGATCTTAATAAAGTATATGAAAAATCCATTTTCCATTTTTAAAATCATATTCACAATTTCATTTTATTTTAGCATATATCTACTTAGAGAAAATTAAATTTATCAATGTTTATTGCGATTTTAAATTATTATAAACAAATATACATTTTCAATTTTTCATTTTTTTCATGAATTAAATACAAAAAAAAAAATCTATTAAAAAGATTCTTAAAATTTTGGGATGAATGTGCAATCTAAAAAAAAGTTAGGTTTCAATTATTTACAAAAATCACCCATCTTGAAACCTAACTTGTTATAGTAATTTCGTAAATAAATTAAAACTACATAATGTGATTAAATGATTTCACAACACTACACAACCGGCTAACAATGACCGATTGTGAAGGTCTTTTTCAATTAAAATATGTGGTCCATATTTTTTATTATAAAAATGTTTGGACAAAAATGATTGTGAGATGCTACTTTTTCTAAGGTTGGACAATGTAAAACTAACAGGAGAGTGTCCCTACTAAGAGGACCTCCAATACCACATGTAAAATTTAAATCTTAAAAGTTCTGTTAAATTTCACACATAAATTGCCCTCCAAGAATACACTTATATTTTATGGGATGCAAGAGAAAATAAGTTTTGGGTTGCCAAATAACCAAGACCAGAGAGAAAGTGTATATTCAATTGTTATACAAGAAAGTACACAAGTACAATTTTTTTGTAATTTTCTACATAATATTAAAAAAACATTGGAATTTCCAAATAATAAAAATTAATATAAAAACTGTTTTTATTATGAAATTAATAAAAAAGTATTATAAATATATCATAATTATTTATATAAAAGAATAATTTAAGTAATTTGTTAAAATATAAACTACCTATTGGAATGAAATGGTGTGGTTGTTAAAAAGTGATTTTTTTAAAATATAAAATAATTGAAGTGCAGAGTAAAAAGTGAAAGCGTATAACACTATTTATTATTTATTTCTTATGATAAAAACTGAAATTTAAGAGAGCAATTGAAAATAACCTAAGGTTTTGACATGGTGAGTTTGAATTTAATAGATTAATGTTTAGGAAAATAGAAAGAAAAGCTCAAATTCGAAATGGGCCAATTCCCCAATTGTAATCAATATAACTCATTTCTTTTGGGTCATTTTGCAGTGAATTAAATATTTTAATCGATCACATTTTTACTTTAATTTTCATTGTGTTCACATTCAAAATGAATTGATAATATATATAAGTCGGATTTAATCAGATTCGGTCATTCGGATTTTTCATGGGTCATTTTAATTAATTCGTTTTACAAAATTTAAGTCCACGGATCTCTCATCGGATCAAGTCCATCGAATGCCTAATCAATTGTATATCATAATAAATCAGACAAATATGAGGATTATAATCCGCCCCAATTGACAGCCCTACCACTAATTCACTAGGCAAACCAAAAAGCCCATGCCCTCTGTTCGTTCGAGTTTTAGTAAATGTGAACCCAATTCCTAAAATTCCTAACAAGTTTGTTCTTTCGAGTTCATAGGAACGGTAAAATCGCTACCTAAGAACCCAAACAAATCTTGAAGTGCAAAACTTCTCGACATTTATTTCACTCGCATAAAAATCCAATCAGACTTCTCTCAAATTCACAGAAATCGAAGACATCTAAAAAAATAATTCAAATCAAATATCTATATATAAAAATAAAAAAAGGGCCCTTAGTTCCTAAGCAAACCGATGAATACTTTTTTCTTTTCCTTAATTGCACAAAATGTGAGGATTAGTTTTTTGACAATACAAAAAATGGATGACATGTTTTTGACACCCAAAGCTACAACCACATATCTACATCTTTAGTATAAGAAACTGAAATTTACAAACTTGGAAATGCTTCTCTAAAAATCGAAATCAAAATCCGTCCCTGGATCAGAAGTAGACGAACCAGAACTAGATGATGGTGATGTCTTCTCCTCTTGGCTGTTTGATATATCTCCAATGGACAAAAAGATTGAACCCATAGAAGCCATGCTAATCTCGATATCCCTTGTTCCAATATAAAGGCCTCTGCTTCCAGCAGCAATTACGTTTTGCTCATCATTGGTACAGCTAAAAGAAGAGGTGTACGCCTCAACCAGTGGTTTTGGATAGTTAGAGCTGTTACTAGTAATGAGCATACGAAGTGTCTCCCTAGCACCATTTTCTCCAGCAGCATTTGGGAGTAGAGGAGGGTCCATAAGATTTGAATTCAAGGGCGGAAAGCCACTAATTAGCATCCGGAGGGTCTCCCTAGCACCGTTATCCACCACAGATTCACCATTTTGAAGTAAAGGGTCACCAAAATTTGGGTTTAATGAGGGAATCGTGGTAGAAATAGCAGGGCCTGCACTGACTAAATACCCTTGGCCAGATGAACAGACATCAATAACTGGAACATGGACAATTGGGTCACATATAAAAGGTGTAAAAGTTGGTATCTGTTGTGAAGTTGGTAATCGGACCAAAGGCTCAGGTAAATCCATAGGTGGAAGGTCAGCTAAATTTAGGGATGAATTTGAGGTCACTGATAGCAGAGAAGAAAGCGGAGGTAGAGAAAACGTTCCACTTGCAGAAATCGGTAGATGAGAATTTCCTAGAGTGTATTGAACGGGTGGACACCAGCAGTAATGAGGAGAAGTTCCAGAAAAAGGAACTTGTACTTCTTGGCTTGAAATCGGAAGTGCATCCAGGAAGTTCAATGCAGCAAAAGCATGAGTTCCGTTTGTTTCAGAAAGTTGGATTTTTTTAAAGCAATCTGAACTAGATGGATCCACAGAGTTCGATAAAGCCCGGTCCATGGACAAAAATAAATTGTCTCCACGGCGCCTCAATTTTTCTCTGGCAGCAGTTCTTACAGATTCTTTAAATGAACTTGGCTTGGGACTGAGATTGCCTTTTGACCCCTGACTGCCATATTGTCGCAGTCGTGAACCCTTGGGACAATTTAATGAAGATTGGGGAAAATGAATTCCAGATGATTCAACTGATTCATCTGAAGAAAGGGTAGATCCTACGAGATAAGCTCGTAGGCGAGTTGCGAAACAGTTGAGGCGTGACTCACTAATTCCAGTTAACTCAGCAAGCGAAGGTTTTCTTATAAGCAAATCCTTCATCTACAAAACACAAGGAAATTATTGTGAATGCTATATATATAAATTAAATATACAATGGATAGACTCGAACTCGATTATACCTTTCTAAGCAATTCATCCCCGAGAAGCTTAGATTTTTCAGAGCACCAATAATAAGAAACCATGCCACTGAGGGCCTTTATTAAAAAAGACCTTCCAGACGTGTCTGCAGATATATCTTCAATTTCGACATCTGTGCAAGAAGCTTCAGTGCTGATTGTTGCCAGTCTCTCAGTTGAGCCATCATCTCCATTAAATGAGATACGCAAATCAGAAGTTGGCAAAAGCGTGAGACATAAATTCCCTCTGTTTAAATGATCACCAACAAATAAAAGGCTCAGAAAACAAGCAGCATACATATATCTGAAGTAGATTTAAAATAAAATAAACAAAAAGTTGACACGCTCAAGCAGGCTAACTTTTTCCTTATTTTCCTGATCCCAAATAACAAGAAATGATGAAACTAAGAATCACAATGAAGTTCTTTTGGAATAATAGTTATCATACATTTCCTTTTCCATCTTTTCATTTCCATATATATATATATATATATCCCATGATTCAGAGGGCTATAAATTTTAGCACTTGAAGTGAAATTTACTTTGGCTGTTATCCAACAGTAGCCTCAAACACCCAAGCAAAGTAGTACATTCTTAAATAAAGAATATGGAGCCATTTAGATTCAGCCCACACATAGTAAAACAAAACAAAATAGAGCACAAATAATGTACTTGATGCTACTCTTGTGATTGTTTCCATTCCTCTAGACCATGAAACTCTACACTAGGGCCTGGACAGCATAGATTACTTCAATGTTTAAGATAGAAAATCATATACGTCTGTAAGAAGAGAGGAAAGATAAACACATAGAACAAAATCTAGAAACTAATTACTTACCCAACACAAACTAGACGGAAGTCCCACTTACAGATACATGTAAATTACAATCTCTGGTGAATAAATTAAATATAGCAATACACTACGAATCTAAGGATGCAACAGTAATGTAATCTGACAAATTTCATAAATATAAAATAAGATAAAACACCAGTAACAATTATTACAATGAAGATAAGTATACAAAGTCAAAAAGCTACAGTAAAGGATGATATAATTTATTAATATAGAATTAGGAAGCATAAAACTACTTACTTCTTAATTCAGAGATCATAATAGTTACGCCCAATTTACCTACAAGTCAAAAGATATTTTCACTTGGAAGGATGAACAAAGTCAAGGTTAACAATCTAAAATAGAGCATCTGGCATATTATTTCTAGGCATCGTAAATATACAGATAACAGATGCAATACATCCTTTTAACTTAATACAACTGAGCTTGCAATACTTTTCAAAAGGATGAATAACTACAAGAAACTACAAACTTATTATGCAGTGAAAAGTACTCATGAAAACATAAACAACAGTTGAGCGACTCCAAAATACTGAAGCAGGTATATTTACCACATTGATTTCTAATGCTATTAAACACCACATGAGGTCATCAGATAATAGAAGTCAACAGTAATCTCCATTCATTACCAATATGACAACATATTCACTACACCAACCTTTGGTAGAGTGTCCATCAAACGCACTCCTATGAATGGTCAAATCAAGAAGCACCTCCTATGAATAGTCATATCAAGGAAAAAAGAATCCGGCAAGTAGTGCTGAACAAGAGATGATTAAAAAGTGTCTGCAATTCATGTAGAAGACACTCATAACATGAATCCTAACCAAGTTTAGGGGTCGGAGATAATAATATAACACTCTAGTTTTTATCAGTCACTTAGCATGTAAACAGATGATCACCTCCCAGAATTAAGATTAACTGGAAGAGATTAAAATTTGCTAAAACAAAATCAGACACTTATGTTTTGTACAAATATAAAATAAACAAAAAGCTAGTTTACTCTTAAACATTATGATTCAATAAATTATATTGCAAAGTCTACAAAAACCACAAGGGATTCAGATATAAATCAACCCAGATAACTGCAATTTGGAATATGTGTGAAGCTAACATTTAGAATAACTATTACAACATCTCACCACCCATTATAACTTGGTAACAGTATATAAACCTTCAGACTCTCAATAGTGGATCGCTTTGGTGATCAAAAAATCTTCACATGTTCCACTAGGGAGTCTATCCTAGCTAGGTATCCAATTTTAAGCA
Source organism: Penstemon eatonii (assembly GCA_038501285.1). Classification (NCBI taxonomy): domain Eukaryota; kingdom Viridiplantae; phylum Streptophyta; class Magnoliopsida; order Lamiales; family Plantaginaceae; genus Penstemon; species Penstemon eatonii. The sequence goes on from CM076710.1 coordinate 7,669,214, forward strand.
TTGACTGATGGAAACATAAAGTTAAATGATTTTCATTCATAATATTTTGTATCACCTTCGTCTCAACACCCCAGCCTAAAAAAAATGAAACAATATTTGATACCTAAGTAACTAAGTCATTGAGCACAAGTGCGGAATTTTAGAAAAATGATTTCAAGAGCGCCTTTAGAGGAAATATTTTTAATGATTTATTTATTCAAACATTTTAAAAATGAACGATTCATAAAGTTAATAATAGTATTCTATACGTAATTGAATAATTTATGCATATCTTTGAATGTTTAGAGTATACATTCCCAAATTTTGTAATCTTAATATGAATGTCAGAAAATAAGATTCCTTTTTCAGCTATAATTAAAACAATAAAGTGAAACCATTAATTATCCACTACTATTTTTCAATACAAAAAAGAAATAATACTAAAATTTTATTCAAACTTCAACCGTGGGAAAATGGACCACCTCATTATATAGTAGTTTAAAAATTCATGACAGATAATGAAGATCTCAATCAAGTGGGACCAACTCATTCAGCGTGAGCTTCCCACGGAAGCTACCTAGACCGAGAATATGAGCGGTCTTTCATGTATACGTGATGGGTATAACTAGTCTGAGGAAAAAGTTGTAAGAAAGCAACAGGCGCGAATTTTGGCAAACTAATTTGTGAACTTCTGTTTCTAAATTCGCAAATTTGTTAGGGAATTTGAGTTTGGCGCGGAGAGCGAATTTGGTGGCAGTGCGCACGTGAGGGTCTAGGTCTGGTACACGAATATAGATACCTAGTTTGACACACATTTTCTGACTTATGTTTTTTTTTTGGATTGTACCACCTCCGTCCCAACACATGAAAACAATATTTAACAAACACACAGAAATATGACTGTATCCAAGCAGATAAGTTGATAAATTATTACTGGATACGATGTTACTAGAATAAACAATTATGTTTGCAACTACCTTGCAGATGTTGGTGACAACAGGTTTCCTTGCTTGCTGATCTTTCCCACCCGAATAGAAACTAGGGGTATGCACAAGCACCGAGCTAGCATGCCAACTTCCGATGGCTCAAAATGCTGCTCACACACAAAACGCGAAATGGAGATGGAATAAAAATTAGACAAGGTCAAGCCAAAAAAACCTCAAACCAAACAGATTCCAAAATAAAAACACATCTCTCAAGATTTGGAAAAAAATCATTCACAGGGATTTGCTATATCTTACAATAGAAAGCATGAGCATTAAATTAAATTAAACACATCAGGTATGAGTATAATGTATATACAAGTATGAGTATAATGTATATACCAAACTAAGCTGAGATAGGAGACGATCCTCCGCAACTCCAGTGGAGACATTTAGCTTGAGCAAAGGTTTCAACCTCTCATCCGCACGACAAGCACCCATCACCTGCATGTCCAGAGCGCTAAGCCATTGCATAACACCATCCTCCCTATCGCTCCTCTGCAACAGGAGATCTCCATCCCCTTCCTCCAACAATATCTGTGTTAACCTCCTCGTAATAGACGGTGGATTCGGATTGGCATCGGTAGATGAAATATCAATTGAATCCTCGCCGTTGGAATGTTGTTCCGATTGCCTGTTCTCTGAATCATTAACCATTTTTCAATTCTCACAAGTTTAGGGTTGTTAATTAAAAAAAATAAAGAAACCCTAAATTTTTGGCGTCCTCTTTTACTCCGGTAGTCTATTCGTTTTCACCCAATCGATTCCGTCGAAAATAGTACAGATTAAAATCACGAAAATCGATGAAACTGATAAAATCCTGAATTGAAATATCTTGGAGAAATTTCTAGAGTGAGAAATGGAAAACTCTACTAATAGTAAAGTAATAATTTCCACCCGCTCTAAAATAAAAAAAAATAAAATTGGAAGGATAAGGGAGGGGTCAGTTTGCCTTTATAAGAAATTGGACGCCCTACGGACTTGAAAATTCGTTTTACATTCCGTTAATTCCAGTCTGGATTCCGGGGCGAAATCATACCTACGCAATCTCGTGGGCATGTTTGGATCAGTTTTTGATTGTTTGAATAAATAATTTGGATCGGTTTGTTTGAGATAATTTTGTGAAATAATTTCGATTTACGTAGTTTTATTTATTTGAAATTTGGGAGATATGTTTAAGAAGTTAAGTGGATGTAGTTTTTCTAGAAGAGTATACGTGATAAGTGTATGATATGTATTATTTTATGTCAAATTATTATTCTGTAAGATAAAATATGTAAAAGATAAATTATTTTATGTCAAATCAAAATAAAATTTGTATAAGATTTATTTTAAAAATTATAAGATTATTACTTATTTGATTTTTAAAATAATAATTTTAAAAAATTGATAGACGATAAATTATTTTAAAAAGTAAAATCAATATTCGTCTCATTTCCTCAAACACGAAATTGGTTTGGAAGATGTCAAACTAACAAGCCATCTTACTTTACCCAATGGGATAATTTTTTGTTTAGATCTGAATACGGCCGATTTAACTAATTAAATACAATGACTATGACTAGACGACATTAACAAATACATCTAAAGTTTAATGATCACGAATTAAAAATTCGTCTCCATGGTATGTTCAATCCATTAAATAATTAGATATTTTTCCGGAACTTCTCGGAAAAGATTCGATAAAGAATTGTAACTCAAAGATACCTGTTCAAATAAAAACGGCTGTAATTTTTTTGTTTCAATTGTCATATAAACATAAACTTTTTTTTTTTTTTCAATTAAAACGTATTGAAATTGTATCCATGTGATATGACTATTGAATATAACCAACTAAGATCCAATCAAAATTCTCTTTGTATTGAAAAAAGTTTTTATTGATAAAAAAATAGTACTTCGTACATAATTATAAGAAAACATGTGATGTTAGTTTAACATGGAATTTGAAAAATGTTGATGTGCACAATTTTGTTGGAAAATAAGAGATTACTGAAGAGTTTCAAGATTCAAAATCTGAAAATGTACTCAATTGGCAAAATTATAGCAAATACGTGGACCATATGTTTTGATTAAGTAAAATTGGAGTTTTGGCATTAAATGCTTAACATTTTCAAAAGGGTAATCAGTTAAGGAAATATTTAATCAAATTATTAATATTGTAATTGAGTAGCATGATGAACAAACTATATCATCTAAGTTCTTTTCTAGAAATTTCCGTAGCCAAACACACTAGGTAAACTATGTATCCACACATAAAGGAATCCAATTGGGGTTGATCGGTGGAACCCACAAATAGACAACGCCTCATCCAATCAGCTTGCTTAGTTGAGGCAAAAAATTGAGGGAACTGACCAATAGGATGAACTATAGCAGTATAGTTAACTAAAAGTAGTTAGGGGTTAGGGGAAAGTACTTAATTAATTATTGAAGACACGGACTGGAACCTAAGTTTTATGGAGGATTGAGTTCATAAATGAAATCTAAAATAAATTGCCTAAACTCGACTCATTGACAAATTATCTCACTACAAAGCTGAATGGTTGTGGTACTACAACTTATTGAGTAATTGGGATATACTTTTGGCTTCTTCAATTGCTCGACCAAGATATTATCATCACAGTACATCATACTCAAGCACACAAAATTATCACAATATATTGAATTTGTCTTAAATAATATTGTTTAATTTGATCAACATAATATTTCGAGCAATTGCCTATAACAAAAGAAATTTATGTATCATTCGTATGCATGTGAAAACACAAATAATATAGTACATGAGATTTCCATATTATCAAAATCCACTTGAGTGTGAAATTTTATACATCTAAATAATAAAAATGTTAATGGACCTATAATAGAAAAGGCTATAATGAAAATGTCAATGGACCTGTAATAGAAAAAGCTTAAAATCAACTCTACTCACATTTAAATTAATCTGCTTAAAATCTACCCTACTCACAATTAATCAAGCTCTACCCCGCCAAACTTAATTGACAGTCCTAGCCCTAAAATAGAAGTAATTGTCCCCGAAAAATTCAATGCCAACCTCGATTCAAGAAAAAAAGGAAGAACAATTCTGTGTAATCTGAATCAAGCAATTAAGACACAAAACTTGTTAATCTCAATATCAACTCATTATTTTATGTAATGAAACAAAATTCCTCAAAATCAGCACTGCACTCACATTTAATCATGTTCATTATGTAATCGGCTGAACCATCGGGCTTCCAACAGGCAAAACTCAATTGATAGTCCTAAAAATTGATCTACTTGTAATGGAATAATGCTATGTCGGTTAAAGATAACAGGCCAAGATCAAGAAATTCAATTACAAACAGAAAAACACAGAAGAAAAAATAGACACGACTAAAAAAGAAAATCGTAAAGTGGTAGCTAAGAAAGATAAGTGAAAAATTACTAAACCTAAAAACATATGATGCAGTGAGAAACATATCATAATGGATTAACCAAAAAAATTGCAAGCATGAGTGAGGATGTTCAAATAGTATGTGATTTATAAAAGAAATTGGTCATCAGTGGCTGGACCAACTACTTTCTGTCCAAAAAACTAAAATCCCTTCACATGAATTTAATGATATCGAAACTAAATCCCTTCCATGGAAGAAAACAATTTGTACTGTTGCATGAAAAGTAAACTGGTATACCGCTCTTTTCTTTTACTTCTGTTTTTTGACAAACCTCAAACCCCTATTTACTCTTCTTATTTTCTTTCTCGTAATCATTGATTAAACCTTCAACATCCTTCCAGAAAAGCCCCTCGACCAGAACTCCATCCTTTGTAAACCTACAATAATATATGATTAAAAGCAAAAGCCCTAATCGAGCCTCTTTCATATTTAGGTGGGGGAAGATGAGAAATTACCACTTTGTGACGCTTTTAGTAAATTCAACTGGTGGTTTTGCAGATATTGATTGGGGATCAGCACTGGCTATGATAAGTGTATACATATCGGAGAATCTTGGCAGCTTAGAAGTGATAGCTAACCCAGTGCTGACGAAAGATCCCTGAAAAGAAATTCACAGACATGGTTTTATAAGATCAGGTTTGGAGTACTATGCATACAATTGCAAATTAAAACGTTAATCATATAAGTAAGTAGCAAAGAACATGTAATCAAAACACATCCAGCCTGTTTAACTAAAACTTCACAATAACACAGAAAGGCTAGCTTGGGAAAGAAAGACCCAAAACGTAACTACTAGTACATTTCTGACCCAAGTCACCAAACACACAATTCAAGTCATGAATCGAATCCCATTTCTGTTAAGGCAACACTGCGACGTTTGTAATAGAGAATATCACATTTTCAAATTTCAATCAATTCTATGAAATAACTGGACAAGAATTACATGAATCCAATATCGGTTCTATAACTTCTATTCATTCAATGACCAATTATCTTTTTAGATTAATAATCAATGTACATAGTTTATATCATTCACATCTTTTCTGACTCCTTGATTGAAAATTCAAACTGTAATATGTAATCAGGTTCATTTAAATAAAGCCACTATCAACCACCAACTAAACTTCCACGAGTCTGCAATTCAACAAAAGCTTATATACAGTATCAGTTAAAAGGAAGGATCATATGACACCATAACCTATAGGAGTCCCTTTCTCTCAAATCATGATAGAACATACAGACTAATATATTAGCCTACTTTCTCTCTTCAAAGTCAACAACTGCTTGAGAAACTATTTGGACTAGAAATGGCAGAAAGCCAGAAAGTATGGAACTGAACTTAGTCTTAACTATACACAGAATTGGTATACAATTAGCCTCTCTATTTGCAACAAGAATTTTGCATTAGAACTCACAGAATCATCTTTAATATTTTCTGGGAGCATTGAGAAGGGAGCTTAGTTACATGACAAGAACTGTTAGGTTGTTAGTCAGCTTACACATAACTGACAGGAAGTGTGTTTAAATTTCATATTGATGATATTTGAGAATACAAAAAACAAAAGTGAATAAAATCTGATTCTTTTGCATAGTCCATTCCCATACTTCAAATTTCATGAAACATGACATGCTAGTGAGATAATTAAGGAAAAAATATCATTCAAACACTGCATGGAAAAATTGAAAAGAGAATGTATTATATAATGTACAAATTAGAGGATAATTGATTGTGACCTCAAAATTACAAAAGTAACACAACAAATAATTTCCAAAACCACAGTCATGACAGAAGCTGACCATTTAGAGAATAAGAACTTACTGCTGGAGGATAGGTGAACAGGATGGCGTTCTTTTCCTTCACATATAGAATAAATTGTAATAGCCCGTTAAACACTACATACTTGCCAGAGTCAAAGATCAAGCAAATAACACATTTTGGTGATACAAAAACATAAAAAGATCCTCACAAACTGTCTTAAACGATGTTCTCATGATAACTCAATATAATGGAATTTATCATTTCATAAATTCTGAGCAATTAGAAATTAAAATCACCATATATCAAGCCAAAATCTGATTTCAATTCAACTCAACTATAAATCGCAGATTCTAAAGGGATAAGAAAAAATCAAAAATCATAAATTGAAAGAAATAGCATTTTTTGCAAATTCAAAAATAACAAGGTAAAAAGGATATAACGCGATGCAGCCAATCAGAAAATTCCGATTCTCCGGAAACTTCTTGTTGTAAAACTGAGCGAAAAGTGCAATGACAATGATGAAGGTTCCCATCAACAAACGAAGGTTACTCATCCTCACATCTTCTGGATAACCTTTACTCGTCACGATCTGTAATTGAATATAAAAAAAAAAAAAAAAAAAAAAAAAGGAAATTGAATGAACATTTCCAAATTATATACAGGGGTTTGAAACAAAGCACACTGACCTCGGTGACGGATTCATCGAGAAGGTGTTTGATGGAGTGGTGATCCAAAAGATTTGTTTTCTTCGGGTTTTTATTCGAAGCCATTTCGTTCTTCTCCTGCATTTTCGCTCTTTTCTCCCAAAATCTAGGGCTCTTTGCCTGAATTCTGAAAATATATTTTCCTCTTCAGTAGTAACTGATGTCATAACTCATAAGAGACTAGCGAAGAAATTCGGATTGTTGGGCTTGGGCTTGGGCTTAATTTAAATATGGATAGCATCATAACAGGCCTTCTATAATTGCGCAAGATAATAGAAAGCCCAGCCCAAATTGTTTTAAAGGCCTGTTCATTAAGTGTGCAAAATGTTAGGGGTGTTCAACGAAACCGCTAGATCGCCCACCTCGATCAACCCAACCCAAACTGACCGCAATTTTACGGGTTGAAGGTTTGATGGGTTGATCTTGGGCATCATGAAAAAAAGACCGCAATTTTAGATCGGGTTTGGTTTTATACTTTTTTAGACCGCATAACTGCATTCGACCGCACTTTATATAAATGATGATGTATATATGTTTTATTTTATTTTATTATTTAATTTAGTCCTAAATTTAAGAAAATGAGAAATATAATATAATATGAGTATATACTTTAACAAATTAGTCGTGTTCCACGACCCAAACCCCAATTATATTAGATAAACCCTACAATCTTACGTAAATGTTCAATTTTAAGTGTCAAAAAGATAAAAAAAATAGATCCAAAACTAGAATAAATTAGTTAAAAAATATTCTGCGAAAAACAAAAAGTAAAGCAAAAAAAAAAATATATCAATCAAAGCTATTAACCACCAACACCAAGTTCGAATATAAAGTATTTTTCTCTTTTGTTTATTCTTTGGGAACAATTTGATTTTTGTGTAATGAAAACTTGTTAATTTAGTGGTCGGGGTTGTTTTTAGCTTTCATTAAATTATGTATTCATTGAAAATCATATTTTAATTGATATTTTACATCATCTCCATTATATTATCTATGAAAGTTTACTAAATTTATTAATAAAAACAAAAAATTGTAATTAACTAGTGCATTTATATTTAACTCATCAAATAATAAAAATACAAGAAAGTTGATAATTGAGACCGCAAAACCCGCCCCAAACCGCCCCAACCCAAATAAACCGCATAGTGCAATCTCAAGACTTGTTGGGTTGAGTTTGGACTAGAGATTTCAAAACCCGCAAATATTGAGTTGGATATAGTCAAGTACAAAACCGCACTAGACCGCACCACGAACACCCCTACAAAATGTAACAAGCGTATATTGGTTGATTCACCTATAAGAGATATTCACAAAGATCTCAAATTATCAGCGTTGATTTTGTTTCAACTAGAAATAAAGTATATGGTTAATGTCGATTGTCAAACCAATATTTCATAGATCCAGAGTTTCACTAGGTTTGGAATCGGATATAAGTTTGACATTGAAAGAAACTAGATACAAACAAGGTTTGATCCCGTCTCAATGGAGCGAAACCTAAATGAGACTAAATACGGAAGATTCTAATCTAAAGCTTGGTCGAATCCATTCAACCACAAAACAAATGCAATATACTGATTTTGTAATTGTTATAATGTTACCCTTCCCTCTGGACCCTCGATTTGATTACATTCCAATAATATTGAATTGGGTATGTTACACATGTATATGAGGAAAATAAACAAAACCTCTTCGCCAAGGAATAAACTAAGTGGACAATAGCAAAAGAAAGATATGAAAAAGAGAAGGCATATATGTAGATAAATAAAAGTCGAAAGCCTGAATTTTGCTTTTGTTTTTCATAACAAAAAAGAAAGATTAAGCTGCAATTTAAGATTGCAAAAAGTACAAGACTTGAGGGGTGGTCAATATAGAGTGATACCTAAGAGGGGGGTGAATTAGGTATATAACTTTTTCAATGAGTTTTGTCCCAGAAGACAATTAGTGGAAAGTTCCAGTAACTTTAAATAAAAGTTAATTGTTCCAGTGATTATAAGATTAAAGTTACGATATGATTAAGTTTCAAATTCCGGTGAAGTAAAATGCAGAAAATAAATAGAGTAAGAATGCAAACACAATTTATAGAGATTCGTGTCCCAACGGTCTACTTCCTCTCTTCCAGCACCCCTGGGTATAATCTACTAATAGATCGTGGCTTGCAGGACAAACATTCGCCACTCGAGATTATAAGATTTCAATTCTTACTCTCGATACGAGCTTGCTAGGTTCCTACCTATCGCACAAAAACAGTGCTTGCTAGAACACTCAGTCCTATCGCACTACGAACTTGCAAGTACAAAACTTTCGCTAAAAAACAATAGTAAAATTTTGATAACAAATAAATGCTCCAAGGTGAGCTGGTTTTGCAATGGAGTAAACGCAAATCTTTTTCTTCTATTACTTAGAGTATATTCAAGATTTCAAGAGCAAGAAGAAAAGATGTTTTTAAAAGCCTTTTTAAGAATAACGATTTTAGCAAAATTTAGAGCACTCAAAGACTTTAACTAGGAGAAATGATTTAGCAAATGAAAATTTTGAGAATTGAGTTGTGTTTTAGCCGTGAGAAATGATCCACTATTTATAGTTGAGTGGAGTTGGTTTAATAGGAAATGATTTTGAAATTAAAAATTATTTTGTCACATTTAAAATGATTTTGCAAGATTAAAACATGTGACTAACTTTTCAATGAATGTGGACAAGGTTTAGTAATTAGATGAAGATAAAATCTTTCCAAAAGAATTGATTTTAAATAAACAGGGTAAAATATTTAGCTAGACAAATTAGAGACAAATGATATTGCTAGCTAAGTCAAAGGATTTGAAAGATATCTTTCCTTTAAAAATTGACTTGATTGAGATTTTAAAATCATCGGCCAAAATTAATTAAATTTTCAAGAGTAATTAAGCTTAATTAAAAAATAATTTTCGACTATGATTTATTAAATGAGTTCACGGCTCATTTGAAAAGTAAGAAAGGAAACTTTTGTTTAAAAGTCTATTTGGAAAAGGACCGAAGAGATTGGGGCCAAAATATTTAAAATATAGTTTGTGCTAAGATTTTCTTGCTCTTTTAATTAATTGAAAAATACTTACTAAGTAGACCACAATTTTCTTGAATCGAAAATTGGGCCCTTCAGGGGTGCTAGGGGCTTCGATCTTGATCTTCATTCATAACGAGCATTTAGCTAAAATTGGCCTTCTCATGATCTTCCTTCATAATTTGCATAAACCTTTTTGTATCAAACTTGGGCCTTCTTCATTGTTTTGGGCTATCTCAAACTCCAAATGGGTTGCTCTTTTATAAATAAAAACATGTCCAAATCATAAAACTAAATAGCACCAATATATTAAAAGTTCGTTTGTTAATAATCAACTATTCGGCTAACAATCTCCCCCTTGATTGACAAACAACTTTTGATGCGAAAAATATTTTAAGGGAACTCCCCTTAACTTTGTGCAATTTTGAAAATTTCAAACTCCTCCTCAATTGAGGCATTTTTCTTTAAAAAATATTTCTTGGGAAATATAAAAGGCCTTAACATTTGTTGTTAAGTCTCTTTGACCAATGAATTTTTGAAAAAACATTTTTATGCAAATTTTCAAAATCATGTAATGCCAATGTATATATGAGCTGTTAAGTCTCTTTGACCAATGAATTTTTGAAAAAACATTTTTATGCAAATTTTCAAAATCATGCAATGCCAATCTATATATGAGCAAGTTGAGTCCAAGGCACAATATCAATAAGCAGTAATCAAGGGATCATATATGCAATAATCAACTCATAACAATATAATATTCAAGTTATATAGGCAGTGAGCAACAAAGTATTCAATTCAAAACAGTAAGCAAATAAAACTTTAAACAAGCATCAAATTACTTCTTCTTTCCCTTTTGTCAATCAATCGGTTTCCTCGGACTCATTTCCATTCATACTAGATTATGTTTTCAAATAACTTATGTTCACTCTTAGGTTATGCAATATTCGCAATATAGGAATAAGATCAGAGTTTCATGAATAATTAGGCGGAAGCATAATCTTTTCAAATTTCATTTTCACTTAAAATGCCCAAATTTTTTCTATTCAAACAAAATTGATCTTCAGCGACTGCCTTTGTAAAAATATCCGCAAATTGATTTACAGAGTTCACAAAATTAACACAAATATTTTCTTTTTGCACATTGTCGCGTATGAAATGAAATTTAATATCTATATGCTTAGTACGAGAATGTTGCACTGGATTCTTAGTAATACTAATGGCACTAGAATTATCACATAATATTTCCACATTTTCAAACAAGAAACCAAAATCACACAAAAAACTTTTCATCCACATAATTTGAGCAAAACAATTAGATAATGCAACATATTCCGCTTCAGCGGTTGAAAGTGCAATAGAGTCTTGTTTTTTACTATGACATGCAACAAGACAATTTCCCAAGAGTTGACATGTGCCACTGGTACTTTTACGGTCTAGCAAGCATCCTGCTAAGTCCGTATCAGAGTAGCCAGTGAGATTAAAAAATTTGCTAGTTGGATACCATAGACCAAAATTTATGGTTCCTTTTAAGTCACGAAAAATTCTTTTGACAGCGACAAAATGCGACTCTTTTGGTGCAGATTGAAAACGAGCACAATAACAAGTGGCAAACATTATATCGGGCCTACTAGCAGTTAAGTAAAGAAGACTTCCAATCATACCTCGATACCTTGTTTCATCAAAGGGTTTACCTTTCTCGTCCTTATCAAGTTTCGTGGTAGGGCTCATCGGAGTACCCATTTCTTTGCACTCGTCCATTCCAAATCTTTTGATGAGTTCCTTTTTGTATTTCGTTTGGCAAATAATGATTCCCTTTTCATTTTGTTTTATTTGAACCCCAAGGAAATATGTTAGTTCGCCCATAAGACTCATCTCAAATTCATCCTGCATACACTTAGCAAAGTCTCGACAAAGGAGATCATTAGTAGCACCAAATATTATATCATCACGTAACAATTTATCTCACGTAACAAACATAATTCGACATAAAGTCTTACACCTATAATCTAACTCTTTAAAAAATAAAATACACCTACCTTATTTCTCAAACCACTCTCTAAAAACTCAAACAAATAATATTTCGCAAATCGAGATTATTTCACAAACTTTATATATTGTACTGCTCATGCTTTGACAAATATACTTTGGATATCTAACACAATTCTTCACAGGTTTACTCGGAAACATTTTCACAACAAAGATAATAAACCATTAGCATATGTAGAAATGTTGCAAACTGTATTGTGAATAAACTATTGTCCCTAAATTTACTCAAAGATCACAAGTAAAAACAACTGAAGTAAGGCTAATTCTTGCCTCGACAGGAGCTTGGTCAAATCCATAACAGTCATATAACAAGTGCAATACACTTACATTGAGATTAGATAACACGGTTAGAAAGTTTCTATAATTGCAAAATATGTGCAATACACTTATGTTTGTCTTGTGGTTAATGGTTTAAGGTTTGGTCAAGTCAGGTCCAACCAAAAACTTCACCTCAAGGCTAAGTTGGGAGCTCTCCACCCATTTACCTAAAAGTATGAACTATCATAATCTCAAATGGAAGCTTTCCATCAACGACTCTTCTACACTTCAGCCAACATTTTGATATTGTAATGTAGACCATGTTTTGCATTTGAACATTCAATATGAACATGACTCCAACAATAAATTAACTCAGCTAATGTTATAGATTCAGAAATTCTGGTTGTAAGACACTTCTTCTACTAATACCAATTAGTATCAAAATTATTCACAAATTAATTGCAATACCTACTTGTGCGACTTGATAAAACTTCTAGAATACCGATCAATAAGGCATGTACAAATACACTTGTTTTGCGGATTGGATTGGTGCGGTCAAGCGGGATCTAAGTTAAAATTATCCGTTTCTGTGAGAACCTAAGAAAGAAATATTGACACCATCCTGTTAGCAATTATTCACATAAGCATGAACAGTAATGGATCGACTATAATCATGTTAATTGCTTGAAACATAAATTAGGTATAGAGATACCTGTCTTCATGGCGTGGACAATCGGTAGCGGAAAAACTGATTGATGGAAGACTGGTTTCTCTATCTTGTCACAGTTTCGAGTTACTAATAATGCGTTAAGTTATGAGAGAACTTAACAACTCTGAAAAATATATAGAGAGAGGACCAGTTTCCTCATTATATAGATGTAGATCCCTAATCCTCACCACTCAAGGATTCTTCATCTATGGGCCTAACCCTAATGGGCCATAAATTTACATTCTCCCACTTGGCCCATGAGAGAATTACCGTTAATCGCCTTTGTATAGTAAACCACAAATACGAGTCATGGCGGTCCTAAATTATCATTGTCCAACAAACTTCCTTCCATGTACCACGATATAAGTGACCCACTACACAAGACCTATACTTGAAAACTTTCATAATGTCCATTCCTTTTATTGTTTACATAATGGCCATAACAGTGTACACAATCATTAAATAACAGGAATATTACTTTTAGTTTTCAGAAACATATAAATGGAGCTAAAAAATGTCTATTGATTCATAAATGATCCTACAATACAATAATCAATTACTACCAAGACTCATTCGGTTAGCATGCTCATAAATGTCTTGTGGTAAAGATTTATTCAAAGGATCAATAATTATCAGGCCTGTTCTGATGATAATTTGACACTTTATGTTTCTGAATATCTTCTTCAACGACAAATACATTTAACTCCAAATTTTATGCACCTATGGAATGTTTGTCGTTCTTAGAAAAGAATTGCGGTATAACTATCTCATAAATATTTCAGTGACTTGGCAATAATGTTAACAAAATCAAGTTATGAAATAATATTATACAATATTAATTGTGGCCTCGAAACACGCCACAAGAATAGATTTCGTAGTGATAAAACTTTTGGCAATTTCTTTGGACGTTTCACGATATAGTCTCTCCAGCCAAAAGTGAACTTAATACTCCCAAGATATCCAAAATCGAAATCTAAATATCCAAAATCGAAATCTAAATGTCCGATCATCTCAATCAAAATCAGATATTTTATATGTAAGCATATAATCCATATATTTTTTGCGTATAACATGAAACCATGTTGACAATTTTCTATTAAAGATTATTTTAAATTGTCAAACATACCGACTACAAAGATGATGTATAATTGGTGCGTGCATGAGTACACATCAAAACTTAAGTAATGAAATATTTTTCATTTCTTTCCGCAAAAAAAAAATATTATTTGGCATTAGAATAATTTTTATTTCTCTCTTAATTTTGGGACTACACTTAAATTTGTAATTTCTGCATCCCAAACCTTTGATATAAGTTTATGGAACAACTAATCCGTTCATGTGATTTATTATAGAATATTTTAATCTCAATCACATAATGTCTCTCCAACATCTTATATCATAAACATTATGAGAAATTTAGTAGTCCATATAATCAAAATTGCTATTTGCCAAAAAAAGAATATCGTCAATATGTTAAATGATAAACTAACTCCCACTGACCTTTAGATATATACACAAAAAATAGTGTTTTCTTTAAATCTTAAGGAGGCAATGATATCGTTGAACATAAGATGATATCATTGTCGGGAGGTTTGTTTAAATCATTATATTGACTTTTTAGTTTACACACTATATATCCTTTTCATTAATGAAAAAAAAAAAATTCTCATAAACTCTCTCTCATAGTTTCATTCAGAAAGACGATTTTTCACATCAATTTAATGTAGTTCTACAAGTGAATTACAAGTGTCACAATAATTTTGAGATAATCAATGTCAGTTCTTTACAGTAGAATCCTTGAAAATCAATCAAACTTACATTGTTCAATATTGCCTTTTGAGTTGAGTATGATTTTCAATACACGTCAAACTCCTTTTAATCCTTATGACAATGTGACCAATCAGATTCGTGATTGTAATTCAAGGATTTCAACTTATCTTTCTTGACATCAATTTATTATTCAAAATTTCACTTATAATGGCATGTAAACAAAACACCGAATTATAATTCATCAAAATTTACTTCCATTTTTTGATGATAAAAGAAATCACTCAGTGTTGCAAAACCGCATTACGTTATGAGATTTTCTTAAAGCAACTCTTTGTGACTCACATTTTACAGGTTCATTATATGAGTAGTAATTTCAGTTTGTTGATCGGTTTTTAATTGATCAACATATATAGGAGTTACATCATTGTCACTCCCACTGAAATCATCATTCTCAGTGAAACCTTCAATTTTCAGGTTTTCACAATTTATAAGTTATGGTTAAAAGGAAAATAATTCATAAATCCTTTGGAATTCTCAGGATAATCAATAAAGTATCCATCAAAAGTTCGAGAATCCAATTCTTTCAAGTGAATTAGCTTAGATTCTGTCGTACTACACAAATTTTGCAGGTGTCTTAAATTGGGTATCCCACAAAATGAAAGCTCGCGATGAGCCTTTTGTTTTACTAGAACCCAATTGAACAAATATGACAGTTTTAAGCACATAATTCACAAAGATTTGATCCACGATGAATTATTATCATTATTCTAACCATATCTAATAGTAATCGATAATGTCTTTCATTCACACCAACATTTATGTCGTGCTTGACATATTTCATGGAACACATATGACACTTTTGTGAGATAAATTAAATAAATAGAGGCATTTATTCGATTTAATATATCTCTTCATAATATTATCCATGTTTATCAATTTTCCCTTTCCTCTCTAAGTGTCTCTCATTAAATATCTCAATGATATTTGAAACTTGATACTATTCATAAATTAGATAGAAATTATCTTAATGGAAAAATTTATAATAACAAAGAAAATTAGAATATCATTCACTATAAATAAGAAAGAGTTAAATGAAGATAAATAAGAAAGTGTGTAAAATTTCAAGAAGCAAAAATGTTTGTTATCATGTAACATTTCACATCACCAAATGTGAATTGTAAGGGATCCATATTTATTAGTATTATTTCAGTTTAAATAAATCAATAATAAGTAACCAAAATTGCGGAAACATTATCTCAAAATTATAATACTCAGGGTATTATTAATTATTCGGTATGAGGGTAAATCTCAATAATATCATACTAAATCAATTGACCCTTATCAAATCTAGTAAAAGAAAATTTCAATTACTAGGGAAGCAATAAACTTGAATTCATTTGAGAGCATCTTAAATATTACAAGAAAGAAGCTCATATTAAAATTAAATTCATAAGCGCATATCATAGTAAGATTCAGTAAAATACTATAACACACTAAATAATATTCGTTATTGGGTTGACTCATAATGTTTACTAGAAAAATGACCGAGCCTCCTTTGGGTCGACTCTAATGCGTTTTCATTGTAAACTGATTTATTTATCTTTTAATTGATAATATAAACATTATATTTGTGCATATAAATTCACTAGCAGTACTGATCAGACCACTTTGGTGACTAACAAATCATCATAATAGGAAATTTATGCACAACATTAGAATTATCAAATGCCAAATAAATAAATTGCGCATGAAGGAAATTCACTAAATATAAAAGTCAGGCCACTTTGGTGACTAACAAACTAATATACATTAGTAAATCTCTTTTTCGTAATATGCTAATTAATATTTGGCAAAAAACAAATCGATGTACTATTTTAAATTCACTAACAGTACTGATCAGGCCACTTTGGTGACTAACAAATCATCATAATGTGAATTTAAAATAATTACACAATAAATCTGATAAAATTACCAATTTAGTTAATTTACACAATATAATTGACAAATCATATTAATCAGACCATTATGGTGACTAAGAGATTAGTACGACATCAAATTCTTTTACGTAATGTGAAATTTAAATATTGGTAAAACACAGATTTATATGCAATTTAAAATTCATCACTGTACTGATCAGGTCACTCCGTTGACTAACAAATCATCATAATATGAATTTTAAATAATTAATAAGTGTATAATGTACCACATTATACCAATAAATATGAAATAGTACATAAGGAAATTGCTAATTATATCAATAAGGCCACTTTGGTGACTAACAAATCAATATAACTTTCAAGATCCTTTTTCATAAATGTACAATTAAATATTCAGGAAAAAATTAATGTACCTTGAAATTTTACTTACCATACTGATTAGGCCACTTTGATGACTAACAAATCATCATTATGTAAATTTTAGTACACAAATTGTCATATTATACCATTTTAATAAGTTACACAATAAGGATATTAATTATATGAATTAAGTCACTTTGGTGACTAAGAAATTAATATAACGCTTACGAATCCTTTTACATAACGTGTAACTTAAGTTCTGGTAGTCAATAAATTAATGTGCATTCACTAACCCATACAGACCACTTTGATGACTAACACATCTAATAATGTGAATTCACTTTTATTGCACATTTTTAAGTTTTGGGTTTATGAAGCATGATAAATAATCGAGTAAAATTATATTAACTTTAACCCATCAAAATCATTAATACGGATGAAATTCGCATGACAATAAGATGCACTTCTCTTTGCCTAAAGGAATATTAATTTCCTACAATATAAAATAGGCCCATTTCTCAAAAAAAAAAAAAAAAAAAAACACATAAAATAGGCCGAATTCAGATGAATAAATTGAATCTTAAGCCATAACACATGATGGTACAAGCATTAAATTACCCCCAAATCAGTTCACCAATAATTTAAGCTTGAGATCAACATGTGATTGGTCTAGTGGAAGGGACTAGTCACTACAAAGTAGCGGACTCAGGTTCGAATCCCTGTTGAGAGAGGTTCCAACTTTATGTGCCCGACGCGCCTCGAAAGAGGTTAAACCCTTGGGGAAAAAAAAATTCAAGCTTGAGAACTTTCAATGAAATCTGGTTTTCCTTTCTAGCCCGAGAGGTTTTTCACCTCAAGCCTCATGCCTTAAGTTTCATTTTAACATTCTGCCCAAATAATCAACAGACCCTATATCCAAATCCCACAACTTTAATTTAGGCCCAAAACTTGAATAGCCTAAATAAGCAAACTCTAATTTTGCAGGCTGAAGAGGCGCCGACAACGGCATCGGGGCTGGAATTTTGGACCTTACGCCGACGATGCAGCGGCGTATCAAGAGGCCCTGATCGCCGATAAACGTCAGAGATTAAACCGGTTGCTACCCTCAGTGCAGCATCGCAACTTGCGCGTGGTGCTGTCGTGGCTTCTACATGTGTCGAATCGCAACCGATTTAATGTATGAAATGGGCGTTGCGGCTTGGCACAATTCCTGGATCAGAAAAAGGCAGCGGTAGAGCTTGCTGCTTCGATTTAATTTCAATATAGATCTGATTTTTCCAAATCAGAACAAGGAAAATAGATATGGCTAACATAAAATCTGAATTGACATGCGTTTCTGATTCATGGCATAGATTTCCGAAAAGGACATTACATGCATAATCAGGTTGATTCACGATTTCATAATAATCCTTACATCACCAAGTAAATACGTAATTTAATACTGAGTTCTCAATTGCATATCAAATTGAAAATTGTTTACATGAATTTTGTAATCAAACGATATAATATTCATGTATTATTGAGAGCATGATTTAAGTAATACTTACATCTAACTGAATAATCATAATTATTAGATCATACAATTATGTATTCTAAATAACAAAAATATGGATCTAAAGATAAACATAAATTTTAGATCGCATGATTCAATCGAATTAAAATTGCCCACATAAGCATGAACAGTAATGGATCGACTATAATCATATTAAACGTAAATTAGGTATAGAGATACTTGTCTTCATGGCGTGGACAATCGGTAGCAGAAATACGGAAGACTGGTTTCTCTCTCTTGCCACAGTTTCGAGTTTCTAATAATGCGTTAAGTCGGTAGCAGAAATACTGATTGATGGAAGACTGGTTTCTCTTAAGACTGGTTTCTCTCTCTTGCCACAATTTCGAGTTTCTAATAATGCGGTTAAGTTATGAGGGAACTTAACAGCTCTCGTATAGAGAGAGGACTAGTTTTCTCATTATATAGATGTAGAACCCTAATCCTCACTACTCAAGGATTCTTCATCTATGGGCCTAACCCTAATGGATTACTCATAATGGGCCATAAATTTACACATCCTAGATTGAAAACACTGAACTCCATAGGCTTTGAGCCAACATGAAGAGGAAAATAATTTGTATGAAGATTTTGAACTGAAAATCAGGAATAAGATAGTACTCGGTATAAAAGTGAAGATAATCAGTATTAAAAGAATACATAAGAAAACATGCAAAGGAAAAACAATTCCCACATATTTGAAATGGAAATCAAGACTCGGAGATGTAATATTAAAGATCATTAATGCAGATATTCAAGTAAAAAAAAAACTATACTTTAAGAACAAAAATAAAATTTATCAATAAATATATGCATGTTATGTTTTTACATAAATCGCATTTCTTTAGTTCATTTAAAAAATTATCAACTCCTCGAATATATATCTAATCTAAATACGTAAAGATTTTTGTGGTTTGCAACTTTGCATGTCGGAATTTTAATTTTTTTGACTATATACAATCAAAGCTTCAATCAAAAGAGAAAGTAAAGACGTGTTTACTGAACATCCAATTTCACCCCACAATTAAATTAAAAAATAGATTAATGTGATACAAAACAAGGAATTGATGTACTGAGCACAGGGGCGGACCTCTTTGGGTGGCCGCCCAGGAAAAAAAAACTGTTTATATAGTTATATATATGGATATATGTATATGGATATATTTGCAAACAAAATTAATTGGATAAGTGGTAAGGTTTTTCTTCAGGATTTTAGTATTTGTTATTTCTGTTTTGATAGAAATTCAGATTTCTTTGGACATATATATTCATAATTGACATATATATTCACATTTATTTATGGAATTCAATTTAATTCATTCTTATTTTTTCATGGTAATTCAAATTTCTTATGAACATTATATACTTGTATTTATTCATAGAATTCAATTTTTATTGGACATTATATAGTCATATCTTTTTGGAAACTCACAGGGCCTGTTTGTTTGGCCTTTCGGAGAGTGGTTTGGGAAAGTGGTAGAGGTTTGAGAAATAATCTCGATTTGCGTAATGTTGTTTGTTTGGGTTTTGGGAGAGTTGTTTGGGAAAAAAAGTAGGTGTAGGTAATTTTTGTAGGTTTGAGTTAGTTATTTAGGTGTAAGATAGTGTAAGACTTTATGTCACATCAGTTAGTTATATATAATTAATTTATTGATGTATATATTAAATGTAATATATGTGATAAATAATATTTTATAATTAGTTATTTGTGTTTTTTAAAATAATAAAAAATAAAGTAGAATAATTTTCATTTTGTTGATTTTTTTTAAATATTATAATAAAATTCTTTTAATCATTTTATCTCACCGACGAATTCATTCAAATGATATATTAAACATGCTAAAAATTCCACAATATCCTTAAAATATTAACCTAATAGTTATTACACAATATCCAGATTAATCTACGTACGAAATAACATATTAAGTTGTCTTCATATTGGTCAACTTTAACTTTAGAGTGTTGATTAAGTAATAATAATATGACATCTATATGTAATTATAAAAAGATTAGACTCTAATACCCATTAATTGCGAGGCGTCCAAATTCAATCTCGCTAACCCATGTTTCGACGCACTCCACCAAACGGGAGATTGAACCAGGCTAACTTAACAATTTGGGGTTTTTCACACGAAGTCTAATTTAACAATGTGATCGTGTGCAAATAAGAAACTATAGCATATCACATATCATAACCTTGGATAACATATAAACAAACACATCTAATAAATAGGAAAGAAATATATCTAACATATAAACAAGCACATATGTAACAAAAATATTTTAAATAGACGTGGTGTGAGCACCTTAAATACCGACTCACTTATTATGTGATATCATGTTCAATTGCATTTCGAAACAAAAACAATGAAAAACCATGAAAATGTAATACGACAATGGGGGAATGACTTACTTACTCAATTTTGTTGAGTAAGCCCCAAGCATGGCAATAATCTATGTAATATCCTACTATATAAATATATACACATAAATTGGCAACAATGCAAAAACTTTGTACGTATTTTCATGGTTTTCTAGCAATAAATTTTCAGCGCACACACAAAAAAAAAAAATTCAACACACATTTTATATTGTTGACTAATAAAATTGTTAGTTTATGTTGCTCTATTGACTTGTGACTTGTAGCAAAAAAATTGTTAGTTTATATTGCTCTATTGAGAGAAGACAAAAAAAAAAAAAAAAGAGAAGAAAGAAATGAGCAGAGACAGCCGCAGAAAGAGGAAAGAAAAAGAAGGAAGAAGAAAGTAGTAGCTGACAATGATAGAGACAGAGGAGAGAGTAATGTTTGTATAGGGTATTTTCAGAAAATGGGCTGCAGCCCAAGATTTGGCAAACTCACTTTTGAAAAAAAGTCCTGTTGCTTAAAGTTTCTCAAATGTGATGTTTTGTTTGTCTCGCATTTCGGAAAGGCGAAATTTTTTTCCGAAATGCGAGACAAACGGGCCCACATTCTTCTAGAATTTTCTATTTAATAGATATTGAATTTTCTCTGGATGTTATGTCAAATGCATGTCAATTGAGCTAATAATCAGTATGGTTCAAGAAGATATTTTTTTTTAGTTTAAGCAAATATGTCGACAAATCTGAAATTGTTACGAGCATATATTTGCTATATGATAATGAATATGATATGCATTATGTATATATACTAATATACTAGTATAATCCTTATATTAGACACAATTTTAAGATAATATTTTAAAATTAAATACTAATCATACATTCTGGTTAATTATGTATTTTATTATGATAAAAATATATTATGGATAAAACATATGAAACATTCAACTTTAATACTTTTAGTTATTGTCATTTTATCAAAACTTTAAAAAAAAAATATCAAGTTTGCTAAAAAAAACTTTGAAACCCCCCCCCCCCACCCCACAAAAGTCGTCGAGGTCCGCCCCTGACTGAGCATAACTTAAAGCAGAATATAATGTTACACTGTTATAAAAATATATTTCGACTTTCAAGCTAAGATGACAAATCCAGACTGTTTAGCAAAATAAAGTAATTTCATACTAGTGAAACTCCCAATCACCATTTCAATGAGAGAATTTCACTTTTGATACCATAACTCAACCTACTTTAGGGATTTGATACCACAACTTTTTCTCCCGACACATTTGATACCATAATTCCAATCAACTCGACACATTTGATACTTCCGTCAAATTGGAAACGAAATTGTCACGTGATTGTCACGTGGCCGTTAAAACTTTGCACATTTGATACCATAACTTATGTTGACTGATAATTTTACCCCATAACATTTTAGGTTACCAAAAAAGTCCCACATCTCCAAATTTAGTGCCGATTTTAGTCCACATTGTTGCAAAATTTCCAAATTGACTCGAATAAGACCACGTGCTGACCAATTTAGAACTTTACACATTTGATACCATTACTTATGTTGACTGATAATTTTACCCCATAACATTTCAGGTTACCAAAAAAGCCCCACATCTCCAAATTTAGTGACGATTTTAGTCCACATTGTTGCCGAATTTCCAAATTGACTCGAATAAGACCATGTGCTGACCAATTTAGAAAATTTTACTTATTTTATTTAAATAACTAATTTAATTTATAAACAGTATCAATAAATTAAATAATACATTAACTTAACTATCACCAAAATTAAGAAAACATATTCTTTTTAAAAATAAAATTTATATAATAGAATTAATCTATTTAATATTTATTAAAATAATAAATTATATAATTAAAAACTATTAAATATTTATTAAAATATTAAATAATAAATAATTATAATTTAATAAAAAAATCCCCACCCACCCACCCAACCCAACCCACCCCTCCCCCTACCAACAGATTCCCAGGCCGCCGGCAGCCTGGGTCTTCTGTCCCAGGCCACCGCCGGCCTGGGACCGAAGATCCCAAGCTGGCAGTGGCCGGGGATCGAAGAACCCAGGCCGGCGGTGGCCTGGGACAGACGCGGCCTGGGAATCGGGGAGTAGGGGAAGGGTGGGGAGGTGGTGGGTGGGGTGGGGATTTTTTTTTAAATTAAAATTATTTATTATTTAATATTTTAATAAATATTAAATAGTTTTAAATTATATAATTTATTATTTTAATAAATATTAAATATATTAATTCTATTATATAAATTTTATATTTAAAAAGAATATATTTTCTTAATTTTGGTGATATTTATGTTAATGTATTATTTAATTTATTAATATTGTTTATAAATTAAATTAGTTATTTAAATAAAATAAGTAAAATTTTCTAAATTCATCAGCACGTGGTCTTATTCGAGTCAATTTGGAAATTTTGCAACAATGTGAACTAAAATCGTCACTAAATTTGGAGATGTGGGGCTTTTTTGGTAACCTGAAATGTTATGGGGTAAAATTATCAGTCAACATAAGTTATGGTATCAAATGTGCAAAGTTTTAACGGCCACGTGACAATCACGTGACAATTCCGTTTCCAATTTGACGGAAGTATCAAATGTGTCGAGTTGATTTGAGTTATGGTATCAAATGTGTCGGGAGAAAAAATTGTGGTATCAAATCCCTAAAGTAGGTTGAGTTATGGTATCGAAAGTGAAATTCTCTCCCATTTCAATTGAAATCGAACCTCAATCATTAGTTGGCAATAAGCTCAAGAAAGCATTCCTGTCTTCTATAACCATAAACCGTTTAATTACGACATCTTTAGGATTAAGTAAAGAGAATATTCGTTTGTATGGATCCAAAATTAGAACCCATGCACAAAGAATTCGAAATTAATTAATTCATTAAATTCTCAGATCCGTTTTTGCTTTAGAACCACCCGATCGAGTTTTTTTTGTATCAATTCTCATTGTTGTCTTCATTAGGTGTATGTATGACTTGAAAACCGACAAATCCATTGTGGTGTGGAAAAATCGGTGGAAATATTTCTTATTCTTAGAACTGCACTTCAATTGTTAGGAGAGTTTGATAAGAAAGTCCGGGAGTTATAAAGATATAAACAGTATTTCAATGAGGGTAAACTTGTCATAAAATCAAAGTATTTCTACATGTTGTTCCGGCAGCAACAACAAGTATTGATTTCTCTGCCAATATAACATGCCCTTTTAATTTTAAATACTAATTTTGATAATTTGAAACTATTAAAGCCAAAATAAATCCAAGTTGGCCACATTCTGAATCCACAGCATTCTCCGGAGAATATAGGACAAATGGACAAGTGATTCTTTAACAAGTATATTTATATTTGCCTCGGTTTTTTGCATTTATCTAGCACTGCTACATCATAAATGTTACTACTAGTTAAGTTTAACCCATTAATCATGATGAGCAACGGGCCCGATCATGAAATCCCCGTAACTGGTTATCGGTCGATTTTCACGTGCCGACCAGTGTAATACCCCGTAATATTTTAAATAAGTGTAGAATGAATTTTAAATTAAAATTTTAACTTGAACAAGAAATTTAATTTCTTTAGTTTGGATAATAATAGATCTAGTTGGACTTCAATGATTTCATTGAGAAAATGTACGGCTCATTAAATTCTTTTGGGGTCAATTGAATAGATCATTAATAGTGAGGGTTAATATGAATGTTGGAATAAAATTTAGGATCTAAACTTGTAATAAGTAATATATATATATATATATATATATATGTAATATCTCTTATTTTTAAACTAGTGTAAAATGTATTTAGATTGATATTTTTTAAATTAAATAAGGAACCCAATTTATTAAATCCGGACAATAATTGAAAGTTGAATTGATAACATTCATGATTAAGCATACATATTATATTACCCCATTTATTGCTTTCTTTATTAACTCTTGTTAAACAATATACCACCATCAATTTAATAATACACACGGCAACATCAAAATGAAAGAAAAAAAAATTTGCTGACTCTTGTTTGAATTGGGCACTTGTCCTTATCATAATAAAAGTCCTTACCCATCCAATTTCACATTTTTCACACATACGTACATAGGATTAGGACACCTTCAAGGTGTGCGATTTGCACACAGTGGAAAACGGGAGAAAGAGAGAAGGAAAACGTGAGAGAGAGAGAAAAGAGGAGGAGATAGGTGACGGGGATATGGCTTGAAGGATCTAACAATAAGATAAGCAGAAAGGTGCGGATTTTGGGCCGTTACAGATGGTATTAGAGCTTCGGCTCAAAAGCCAGGATAGGTTCCTCGGACTAGAGCTTTCCATTGGTACCATTATTCGTCGGAAACTATTGTCGGAAAAGGACTAGAGCTTTCCATTGGTACCATTATTCGTCGGAAACTATTGCCGGAAAAGTGACGGCGGCGGCGGCAAGTGGCAGCTTCAAAGTGGGTCTTCTTGCATGGAGGTTTTCCGACCACCCTTCCAATGATTAGGCTCCAAAATGGTGTTCTAGGTACAAATGAGAGTCGAGTGGTAATTTTGGCTCATCTTTCGGTGGCGGTCAATGGTGGTCACCGATGGTCAACTCTGGCTAGTCCAAATAGCGGCTTCATCTCGACTTGAGTTTTTCGTATCAGATGTCCGTTTTATGATTTGAGTTTGTTTAGGTGAAGGCGACAAACAACCATCTCTTTAATTTAATATGTACTAGGTAAGAGTCATATCGTATAAGTGATATTTCATTTGATTTATTTTTTCTATTAATTAGATGAATTCTTGTTCTTTAGATGCTTAATTGGTTTAGTAGAGCATTAAAAATTGTGCGGTTGCGATGTTCGCAGTAATAGATCGCACATTATGGATTGAATTGGTTATATATAGTTTTGAACTTTAGCACAATTTGTTATAATAGACCGTGCATGAATGATGGAAATTGCGGTAGTTTCACTAAAAGGGACCTCATAGGTAGTTTTAGTAGAGCATTAAAAATTGTGCGGTTCCGATGTTCGCAGTAATAGATCGCACATTATGGATTGAATTGGTACTTTAGCACAATTTGTTATAATAGACCGTGCATGAACGATGGAAATTGCGGTAGTTTCACTAAAAGGGACCTCATAGGTAGTTTGGGTAGTTTCTCAAAGTTTGATGGTGACCGCATAATTACACTAAACTTGAGGGATAGATTGAGAAATTTAAGAAAAATAAGAAAAAATATCAAGAGTATTTTTTGATAAATAATTATTTTTTGTGATTTATGACATCAATATGTGATATCAGAAATTAAAAGCCCTAAGAGGGTTACTTTGTGGCTACCCTTTAGGTAGTCACCATGCATTTATCATGTTAGGTCCTTTTTTAGTGACACTTTTGCATAAAAAAATGTTCCTAAAACCCCCCTAACAGGAATGATAGTGGCTATGAGGGTAGCCACGAAATTTTTCCGTAAGAAGATAAATGTAATGAATTCATTACATGTGAGGTGATTTAAGTAATTTTACAAACTTAAAGGGTTGCAAATGTATTTACATAAAAGGGATAGTTCAAATAATTCTCTCTTGGTATTATTGAGTTAAAGCATTACCAATCATCATATAGTCCATATCCTATGAAACAATAATTTTGATTAAATTAGATTTTTACAAATATTTTTAGCACGGTTAGAAAATATTCAAATTGTAATTCTCACATACATAAAAATTGTAGTGATCATAATACATCTAGTGTATTTTTAATATAAATTGAATAAATTGTTTGGACCCATGTATAACATGGGAATAATCTAAAATGGATATATTGTAGCTTAGTCATGTTATTTTTATTTCTCTTTTAGGAAACTCTAACAGGATGTATGTATGATAGCTTAGGCAAGTGATTTCTTCTACTTCACTCTTTTATGGATAACAAAAGTTGAAAAGGATGTTTTTAATAAAAAAATAACATTAAACGGCGCAAAAACACTCACAAAGGAAAGAAAAAAAAAGTGGGATCCAAATAACTTGTCATTAGGAGGAGTTTTTAATTCATATTGAACCCGAGTTTGAGCAAATTTATATTTTTTCAATTAGATATTAATTATGTAATTTTATAATTCATATTAACTTAAGCGAATTTGGATCTAATCTAGTCGAAACCACTAAAGACTGGATATTATATATAGTATCTTAGCCAAAGTACAAATATAGTCTCACACCTTTCTTCACTTTAAATCATTTTCAATCTCCACATCTTCAAATACTTTTTCTCCTTCTCTATTTCTCCATTTGTATCATTTTCCTCTTGCATTTGATTAATGGCCATTCCGGTGCATGAATTTCCTGTGGGCTATGGATTTCGACCGACGAATGAGGAGTTAATATCACATTATTTGAGGCTCAAAATCGATGGACATGATCAAGAAGTCGAAATGATAAGAGAAATTGATCTTCACAAACATGAGCCGTGGGATCTGCCGTGTAATATTTCTTCCCCCTCTTCCCTATCTTCATCTTTTTTTTCCCTTTCTTCCACACACCCATTCAAGATTTTTTTATATAATATTGTATGTATATATATAATTTATATATATATTAATGATATAAATAACATACACTGACAATATGACCGAAAAAAATTAACATTAAGGATTATACCCAAAATTTAAAGCATCTAACCGAACAGGGCATAGTTATGGCGACTCTATATATTTTTCCTGTTTAATAACTTTTTGGAGTTGGTGAACTTTGTAGAGGAAGAAGACGGTTGAAGATAGAAAGATATATTGTCATATTACTCCTTTTCTTTAAAATTATAATTTTATTGTATTTTTTTTCTCATATAAAATAAAAGTTCAGAATTCGGGTAGGGTATCATAGCCGAATTCTGTATCGCAATTTTCATTACACGTGAGATTTATTTTTTTGTAGGCATTGTTAAATGGGTAATGAGCCTTTTTTTTTAAAAATCACCAAACAATTTTCATTCCAATAAACATCTAAAGAACAATTCTTAAGTTTTGTACAAATGAGCCCTACACCTATTTATACTACAAGCCTCCTCAAATGAATGACTAGGATCTACTTAATCTAAGGGTTGAGAATGAGTCTCTAGGCCCTTCTACAAAACTCTACCTATACTAGAACTATGTACAAGGTTCTAGGTTGTTCTATTATACATACAAGGTTGTGGAGCCTTCTAGATGCTCCTACAACATGCTACCACATTCTATAAGCTTCTTGAGCCTTCCACAAGGTTCTAGTCCCTTCCGGCGTGTTCTACACTTGTGTAGGCTCTTCCAGTCCCTTCTAGTGCTTTCCGGCACCTTCCGAATTCTTCCGGACCCATTCGGCACCTTCCGGATTCTCCCAGACCCATCCGGCACCTTCTGACTTCTTCTTGACCATTTCGGAGCTATATGGAACCTTCCGGAACTCTCTTGAATGCCCCGAACCCGTGTGGAACCCTCTAGAGTCCTTCGAAACCTCTAAGGGCATGTTTGGTGCATCAAAATACTTGAGGCCACCCCTGGGACGCCCCTTGTGCCATCCGACGGCCTTCCCGTGCCCAAGGGCTTTGCCGTTGCCCGTGTAAGTCCCTATGTTGCCCGGGCTGCGGCCCGGGTGATGTGTTATGCGCCCGGCAAGGCCTCCC
This sequence comes from Penstemon eatonii, assembly GCA_038501285.1. Taxonomy (NCBI): domain Eukaryota; kingdom Viridiplantae; phylum Streptophyta; class Magnoliopsida; order Lamiales; family Plantaginaceae; genus Penstemon; species Penstemon eatonii. The sequence goes on from CM076710.1 coordinate 7,697,761, forward strand.
ACCTTGCCGGCAGTCCCGTAATGTCCCTTTTGGCCCTTTCCGCGATCAAATGTCTTGTCCGCTCGGTCCCCGTGGTCGGGCAAAGTGCTGGGGCGTGACAAAGAGTTGAAATTAAATCAAAGAGTGAAAAGTGATGTGATGGGTTTGAATATTTAAAAATGAGCCTACACGTCTATGTACACATGCCATTCTCTAGATTTCCTTTTCTTGATTCACTTTATGAGATAAAATTTCAATAACACACTTTTGATATAATTTATTTTTATTAATGTGATTGATATCTGTCCACTCTTCTTTATTGTCTAAATTTATAAATAAGAAAGGTTAAAATGAGAAAAAATATATTAAAAAATTAAATGTGTCAAATAAATTGAAACATGAAATTTTTATAAATGAATTAATTATTTTGAAATGGATGTTTCTTATTGTTAGGCTTGTTTTCAGCATTTTTCTTTGTATATATAAGGGACATCAATAACCTAGAACTTTAATTACACAATTTCTTAGTACAAGTTTTACAACATTTCTGCTTCATAACTCAAGAATACTTGCATCTCAATTCTAATTCATGATTTCTACAAATTAACATACAAAGATTTAGTAAATATTGAACACCCTGCCTTTTCATGTGATTTCAATATGTTTTGGCTGTTAGATACTAACTTAACTAGAATTCTAGAAAGATATTGAAAATCGCTCCGGCAAATAAGTCAATCTAAGGACTAAATAAGGTGGATGTGGTAAGTTATTGGACTAAATTTGATAGTCTAATATATACAGGACTAAATGTGGATAAGTGGCAAAGATACATGACTCCTGTAATTTTTTCAATTAAAATTTAATAATTAAATTAGGGCTTGTTGTAATTATTATACACGATGCCAATTTGAATTTTGGTTATCAGTTTCCAATTGGGTTTCTCTTGGGACAAACAGCTAGGTCAAAAAGGGATTAGAATCCTTTTGTGGATCGGACATGAATTACTATAATACTATCTATAAATAATTCTCTATTAATTAATTATTTGATACGAAGAAGAAATTACAATGGAGAAGTGTTTCCGATCAAATCATTTTCACCATTTCTAGCCTTATCCTTCACGAGAATCTCGAATTTCAGGGCCCGGATCCGGTCTTTCAAGATCGAAAAAACTTGATTCCACTTGGGATACGGGTTGTTTTCGAAATTCTTAACTTGTACAAAAGAATCAGGGCGTCCATTTCAATATTTTCCAGGCAATCGTCTTGCCTTAACAATACTAACATATATATAAAACATTTGTTCCACCAAGTCGAAGTTATGACAACCTCCACGGAGAGTAGGCCTAATCGCAGAGGAGGGAATTTGAGAAGACACGATTGAGATACTTTCAGTTTTTCTCTTTTTGGATTTCAAAATTAAATTAGTTAAAGAAACTTCAAATCCACATTAATTAAAACAATCTTCTGGGATCCAGTTTATTAACGCGAAACATTTGAAAGTACTCATCTATAATGTGTATTTTGACTAAGTCGACATGAATCTTCAATTTATTATTTATTCCAAAGTATTTCGAGTTAACTATAAAATATCTCATGTTCTTTACTCAATTGGTGAAAAGTCGACCCCCCTGCACTTTTGTATTAAGGGAAATCTCGTGTGTTAATATTTTATCAGCAGAATAATAACATATTAGTTCACTATGTCCATTTAAAATTTAAGAAACTATGGAGGGTTATTGCAGTTTTCTTAAGGAGAGAATAATTGCCATTCTTTAAAGTGAATCAATGGTGTTTTCACTAGTTAACCAAAAAATAAAAACCTTCTAGAGCTACTATTGTTACTTTTCCCTGCAAATCATCAAGATTATTCGCAGTTACAGTAAGTGAAACATTGTAGTTGGAAGGAGGTAAACGCATGCCACTAACTCAAATGACATTCTCCTTGAGACTTGATAATATTCTATTGTCAATTGAGTATATGCTAGTTTGGAGATAAAGAATGTATCGAAATTGTCATGTTTTTATAAGTAAAATATTAAATGAAAATTGTGAAAGTATTTTTATTATATACAAGGGTTAATTACAAGGATCTCCCCTGAGGTTTGGTCAAACTCGTGTCCATTCCCCTCCAAGAATGCTAATTACTCAGACCTCCCCTGAGGTTTGCAAAACCTTACAACCGTTAGGGTTCCGTTAATTTTTGTTTACGTCATCATAAAATTTTCGGTCGATTGCCAATTTTGCCCCCGATTTACTGTAGCAAATTTGTATGGACTATATTACCCCTCTCAGCAAATGTTATGTTGTTGCATGAGAAAGGATCTAATGGCAATGTCAAATGACATTTGTGGATTAAAATGTTGTTAAATTTGTGTATATTCATATTTAAAATAATATTTTAAATATTTCTATAGTATTTTCTTACTTATTGTAAAATATATGCAAAGAGAAATACACTAGTAACTCTTGTATAACAAATTATTTCAATGAAGGCATGTAAAATTTATATAATTTGTAATTTAAAATGTAAAATGAATAAATTAACAATAATGTGTAGATATTAATTTCAATCTTTTTTCATAATGTTTTTAAAATTGAAGTACAAACAAAGAAGAGTGAATAAATTATTGTTAATCATAAGAAAAATTAAAGATAAATCGGGGTGGGGTTAGTTTTTCTTTTCTTTTTATGTGTAAATTTAATTTTATTAAAGTTTGGGGACTAATAGGCAAATATAAATTTTTGTAAGGTTTTGTAAACCTTAGGGGAGGTCAAAGTAATTAAAATTGATGAGGACAAGAGGGTAATTTCACGCATTCAATCCACCTCCGTTAGTCTCCGTTAGGGTTTTGTAAGGTTTTGCAAACCTCAGGGGAGGTCTGAGTAATTAGCATTCTTGGAGGGGAATAGGCGCGAGTTTGACCAAACCTCAGGGGAGGTCCCTATAATTAACCCTATATACAAATTACTACAAAATAATTGTATTCAATAAGCTTTTTCTTCAACATCTAAATAATTGAAATGAGCTCCTGGTCTTGGCATTTTGTATAGTGATCAAAGACACACTCGCATTGAGTGTTTTGCGGATGCTGATTGGGCTGGATCCAAAGTTAATCGACGGTCTACTACAGGGAATTGTGTTTTTGTTGGTGGTGTGTCTTGGAGGAGTAAGAAACAGAATGTCGTATCCCGTTCCAGTGCAGAGTCAGAGTACAAAGCGATGGCGCAGGCCACATGTGAAATTTTGTGGATTCATCATCTTTTAGATGAGGTTGGATTGAAGAACTTTGGTGTGACAATCAAGAGGCCCTTCATATAGCCGCAAATCCAGTGTACCATGAAATGACTAAACACATTGAGGTTGATTGCCATTTCATTCGTGAGAAAATTGAGGCAAATCTAATATCTAGTGGACATGTGAAGACTGGAGAGCAACTTGGGGATACTTTCATGAAGGCATTAATAGGGGCTCAAATTGAGTATCTATGTAACAAGTTGGGTATGATTAATATATATACTCCAGCTTGAGGGGGAGTGTTAATATGTTAAACTACTTTCCTTGTATATAGTAGGCTAATTAGAAGGCTGATTAGTTGGCTATCATATATATTGTTTCCTTAGATAGCTATCTTGTAATTGTATATATATATGTACAATTACCTATGGAATAAAATCATCAGAAATTATTCCAATTCTCTTTCACAATAAGTAAGTTTGTATTTTTCTATTGAGATGTAAAGAATATAGCTTAGTTATAACGCATGGTGAACCAGTAGTTCGGGGGGAACGAAAAAAATGGAATGTATTGTGAGATATTGAAGTATAATTCTAAATGGATTGAAGAAATTGACAAAGGAGATAAGGAACGGGAATGACCTAATCTGATTTAGGGATTAAGCTTGTACATAGCAGTTAGTTTATTTGTTCAAGTCGGTCAAGATTAGTTAGTTTTCTTTTATGTAAATTTCCTCTTTTACCCTTGTATTCTTTTCCTTTATATAGGCTGCTTTGTACATGTAAATATACAATTTTGATTTTCAGAAGCATATAGATCATTTTACTTTTTCTCTCAATCAATTATCATCATAATATTCTCATATATAAAATTCATACTTATATCAAGATTAAATACGTCTAATATGGTATCAGTAAAAGTTTGAAATCCTTCACCATCTCCGCTGCAATCTCCCTTGATTCTTCGTCAGATTTACTGCCTTCTCTTTGATTTCTTCTGCTCGTTCCTAATCTCAGGTATCACTCTCCCAATTTCTTCTTAATTCTGATTTGTTCTCCCTGTTCTTGTTCCTCTCCCTTTCTTTTCTTGAACTTCTTTTCCAGTTTCTTGATCTTATTCAATGGAAAATCCAAACCCTGAACTAACCACCCATATCACTACGCCCACTGCCTCCTCTTCCCGTACACGATCACCTCTTGAAGATCCCACTGGTCCTTATTTCATTCACCCTGTGGATGGTCCTGGCATCCCTCTTGTTTCTGAAAAATTAACAGATAGTAATACAGATCCTCAAAGATACTGGTTACCTTGAGAGTAAACCAGTTTCTACACCTATGGACTATCATAATAACCTAAGTAATGATCCTAATGACTTACTACCTGATGCAACCCCTTATAGAAGACTTGTGGGCAGGCTAATTTACTTAACTATAACTAGGCCTGACATATCTTATTCAGTACACAAATTAAGTCAATTTGTTTCCAATCCTACACACACTCACTTAGCTGCAGTTCATCACCTACTACGTTACCTAAAATCTTCTCCAGGTCAGGGTCTGTTCTATTCTCATTCATCTAATTTAACTTTAAAGGGTTTTTGTGACTCTGACTGGGGTGCTTGTTTAGATTCCAGACGTTCTACTACAGGTTATTGTACATATTTAGGCACATCTTTAATATCCTGGAAAGCAAAGCGACAGCCTACGGTTTCTAAGTCCTCAGCAGAGGCGGAATATAGAAGTCTAGCATCAATTTCTACTGAAATTATATGGCTAAAGCAGTTATTGAAGGACTTACGTGTATGCTTAGCTCAACCACCAGTAATCTTCTGTGATAATCAGTCTGCCATCTCCCTCGCGCATAACCCCATCTTTCACGAACGAACCAAGCACCTTGAGATCGACTTACACTTTGTTCGCGAACATCTTGCTCGCAATGACTTCAAACTTCTACCAATTGGCTCTGAATTTCAGCTCGCAGATATCTTCACAAAGCCTTTGCCAAAAGTTCGATTTCAAGACATTTTATCCAAGATGGGAGCTCACAATCTTTACTCGCCATCTTGCGGGGGGATATTGAACTATAATTCTAAATGGATTGAAGAAATTGACAAAGGAGATAAGGAACGGGAATGACCTAATCTGATTTAGGGATTAAGCTTGTACATAGCAGTTAGTTTATTTGTTCAAGTCGGTCAAGATTAGTTAGTTTTCTTTTATGTAAATTTCCTCTTTTACCCTTGTATTCTTTTCCTTTATATAGGCTGCTTTGTACATGTAAATATACAATTTTGATTTTCAGAAGCATATAGATCATTTTACTTTTTCTCTCAATCAATTATCATCATAATATTCTCATATATAAAATTCATACTTATATCAAGATTAAATACGTCTAATATGAGATCAGCAAATAATGCAATTTGCTAAAATATTATACCTTGGACATGAATTATATCTTGAAAGTCAAATGATCATTATCAAAATATAAGTGTTTGATCAACACAACTTCTAGAACTGGTCAATCTAAATACTTTTTTGTTGATTAATCTATTTTTGCGTAATTGGTTTCTTATATGAATTTCAAATTAAAATGTAGGTTCTTGAAGCAATATCTAGTACACATGGAGCTGGTGCAAGTGGTAGACTGAGTGGTTTATAAACACAAATTCTTGGTAAGGTTACAGACAAGACATCTCCTCTCACATTTATGGATACATTTTATTTTGTTTTCTTGTACTGGGTTGGGTTAGGAAACGGTAAAGATTTATATGTGCTACTATTTGGATTGGACTCTATTTTGATTACATATTTGAGATGGGTTTTCTTTATGCAATTCTGTAATTTAGATTAGAATCATGTTTTCTTGAAAACTGCCAAAATCCATTTCACAAGATTGATGTCTTGTTGTTATTTAGACTCCAAACATTTGATTAGTTACACTAGCTGAAATAGATTAGTTAGATTGTTCTATTTGTTATGGATTTGTTCTTGAAAGACAAGACTTCCTCTGATGCATAATTTGTTGTTTAGGTGTTAGCATCAGAATTTTTTGGTAAAGATGAAAGCTTTATGTAGACGAAGCACATGTGTTACATATTCCAAAGATAATTATAAAGTATTTTTGAAATTTTGGTAAATGACTTGCAAGTTGGCAAGTAGCAATACAATTTTGATTAGCTATTCATAAATTTTCAATATTTGTTTAGGCCTTATATAATAATCTTATGATAGAGGAACTGGAGGCTCCAATTAATTCTCTTAATTGCATAGATGTATAAAATATATGAAGAAGAGAGCAACAATTTATCAAATTGAAGAAAAATTAAAGGACAGTAGAAGTGAAATTGAATAAATCGATTCGGAAAAAGGTTTCAATGTGGTCGAAATATGAAGAAGAAAATAAGAAACCAACAACCTGTGGAATTGAACAGAAGAATTGGAAAGAAGCTCAGAAAGAAGGTTATTTTGAGAAGGAGAAAAAAAGAAGAAACGGGAGAAAATGACATCCCCCCCCACCACATGGACAACAGAAAAATATGAGCAAAAAATTTAAATGGAAAAGAAAATCAGAACACACACAAAATTGTGAAAAATAGGGTGAAACGACGTCGTTTCGTTATTTAAAGTGTAAAAAAAATCGAAATGAAATAAGTAACATTGTTCATACGGGCGATCCTCTCTTATAGGATATATATATATATATATATATATATATATATATATATATATATATATATATATATATATATATATATATATATATATATATATATTAATAAGCTTTCAACAAGTATATGGCCCTTTGGTATCCAATACAAATAATTCTTCAAAGATAAAATAGGAAACATTTTCCAAAACATAGACCCAAAGCCAACAACATGGATTCGTTCGAGGGTATATTTCGGCCAGCCAAATTAATAATTTGAAATTTTTTTGAGATTTTTCGGAAATATTTCAGAAACACTAATAAAAAATTATATATAAAAAAAGTTACTAAAATTAAGAAAAATAAGAGAGTTTTAGGCTAACAAGTAGTTTCCAAATTACATCTTGCTTTCGTTTCACTTGATTCAAAAACGAAAAATTTTCAATATTTTCAACGAAAAAGATGAAAATTTTGATCCATGCCATGACCAACAATCCAAACATGTTGAAATGTTGGAAGCTGTATTGTGAATTACCTATTGTCTCTAAATTTAACTCCAAGTAGGGCTAATTCTTGCCCTAACAACGTTTCGTTCAAATCGAAAACGTTTATATATGACCAATCACACGGATGTACAAATACACATGATGTATGGTTCGATTGATGCGGCCAAGTCAGATGTAGGCTAAAATTTTACATTTTCTATGGGAACCTAAGGAAGACAGAGATATTAACAACATCAATTCCATAGGCTCTTAGCAAACTTGAAGAGGAAAAATAATTCATATGAAGATTTTGAACTGGAAATCAAGAATAAGATAGTATAAAAATTAAAATTAAAAAAAGATTATTGGTATTGAAAGAATATCGTGATTAAAAGATACTAATCTTCAATAGGCTCTGACCCAACATGCAAAGGAAAAAAAACTCCCACAAATTTGTACTGTAAATCAAGAATAGCAGACATAATAGTAAAGATCATTAAGGCATACACCCAAGTAAAAATTTTGATAATTCAGGAATAACAACAAAATTTATCAATAAATACATGCATATTTTGTTTTAGAATCAATTTGCATTTTCATTTGAAACATGATTGACTGCTCAAGTAAACATACTTTTAACACGCAAAGAATTCACAGGGTCGCACTTCGCATGTCGGAATTTTAATATTTTGCTATATATATGTATATATAATCAATGTTTCACTCAAAAGAGAAAGTAAAGACACATTACTGAAAATCCAATTTCACCCCATAATTAAAGTAAGAAATATATTAATGTGATACAAAACAAGAAATAATGTTACCGTGTTGCAAAATCTTTCGACTTTCAAGCTAAGATGACAAAAGCAAACTGTTTAGGAAGAAAAAGTAAATCATACTAGTGAAACTCCCAATCACCACTTCAATTCAAATCGAATCTCAGAATCTGGATCTTTAGTTCGTAATGAGCTCAAGTGAATCATATTAGTACTGAAACTCCCAATCACCATTTCAATTGAAATCGAATCTCAGAATCTGGAACTTTACTTCGAAATGACCTTAAGTAAGCATGATCGTCTTGAACAATGACGTCTTTTATATAATGCCGCCAACACCTGATACCATTGGGATTACAGCACACACTATCTTCATCTCTTTCAAGTAGCTCCATGCAAAGGGACTACAAATAAAATTGAAAGAGAATGAACATTAATAACAAAGACATTCACAATATTAGTACGTACGCATACTTAAACATTCACAATTTTAGAACGTACACATACTTAAACATTCACAGTTTTATTATTGCGTATCCACTACCCCTCAGGCAAACCCTAATTACACTCATTACCCATGATGTTTCGGATATTACAAGAACCCCTTTCGGTTTAGCATGTTCTACCACAACACCCCTAACCGGTTTACAAAAATCACTCTTCTTGTTTAGAATGTTTTACCACACCACCCTCTACAAGGTGTGTTTTTGTAATTTCTGAAATAGTAGGGGAGGTTTTGGTAATTAGGGTTTTACCTGAGACGATCTAAGCGTAAATCACCCTTTGGTATTAAGACATAATAAGAAAGCTTTCACATACCATAATAAAACTAGCATTGCGACTCAAGAAACATTCAACAGCCAGAGTTTTTGGATGACAACTCCAGAGCAAACCATTTAGCAAAGCTTCATAGTCTGATAATTCTACACCAACTCTTTCTAGCCTTACATATTTGATGACTGGGAGCGGAGGAATTTCAAATTCATTCAGCTCGTCCAAGTTGAAACTATTCACGAAAGAGGGTGACTTCAAAGGAGAAGCAAACATGCAAAAAAATAAAACAAAATCAATTTAAGGATGAATTTTAATTACTAAAGTAAAATAAATGAAACTGCTAATGAAAACTTACTGGACGTGTCCCAAATTTGAAGATTAAAACATCGAGCTGATCAAAATTTGAAAGGTATCTTCTCAAAGTAACAAATGAAAGAGTGTCAATATAGTCTTTCGGAAGAATTTTGAGATGTGATTCCCGTAGACTAGGTGCTTTTATAGTAAATACATCTGGGAGAAAAACAACACAATATTTAAAGATGAGTAGATTTGGGGTTTCGATCTCAAGCTGCTTCAAACCCCTATGGAGGTCCAAAAACAATGTCTGAAGCAAAGGATGCGAGATTTTGACCGTGTTCATATTGGAGCAACGAGACAAAGTTAAATCTTCAAGCAGCGGCAATTTAGGAAGAAGGCCCTCCAGTAAGCCGTCGCTAATATTGACACCCTCTATGGTCAATTCTCTCATGTACGTACAATTAGCAACACCAATATCTAATATATGGGTAACCTCTCTATCTGAATATGCCTCGTAATGAAAAGAATGAAGATTCACTGCTTCAATGTCGACCCTCTTAAATGCGTTCACATAATTATTAGCAGGGCTAACCATCAGTCTCTCAAGTTTAGGAAGATGAGGTATTGAAAGGATCTTTAACCCTTTGCAATTGCACATAGTAAAATCTTCCAGTGCTGAACATCGATGCATGAAATCCAAGAAAGCCTCGTCTTCTACATATACACCTGACATGAACAGCTTCCTCAAATAAAAATATTTTGCACTATCATCAAATAATGGCTTCTCAAGTTCGCACCCACTCAACTTTAAAACCAGCAGTGGTTTGGCCACTAAAGTTGTATAAGGTAAACTATACATCAATGTTCTCGATCCATGCTGGATTTCGATATCTAATTCTTCAACAAAGTTCTTTGTGGCAAGCTCTATCCAACCGTCAATACAAGAAGCAATTTCGGGATCAGTGACAAATATACAAAGCCTAAACTTCTCTATAATTGCTTTTCCCGGACGAACGTCCACCAATGCTTTATCTACGGAATTTATAAAATCCGCAATTTTCACACGCTTTTGATCAAAGTTGAAGGAAAATTTTGGGAACAGCGCCCACATGTTCCTCCATGTCTTTGACACGGAAGTCATGTGAGCAGCATCTTCCCAAGGGAGTAAGAGAAAGAGATGCTCTAAAATAGGTACGGCCAACTGCGACAATCGATCCTCATCAGCCATTAGTCTCGTTTGTTTTTTATTAGACATTCTTTTTCACACTTCTGCCTAGATCTAGCAAGATAGAAACAACAATACTGTAATGTATCTAGTTTATAACGATTAAATCAGGCTAAAGAGGGGATCACCAAATCTAATAAATTTGACCACATCTTTTTCCACCATTTTTTAGGTAATTTTACAAATGGTTTCATTTGAATGCAAACTTTACTTAAATGAGAATAAAACATTTACAGAATGCAAGCAGAAAAGGAACTATACGAAATCAGTGGTTCACATCAACATTCAAAAGATTTATGGAAAAAAAAATCCTTAATGTAAACTTCAGGCAAAATTTATAAGGAAAATATATAGAAAACCGGGAATCTGCATTTGATGACATAAACTTGAGAAATTACCTTAATTCAGCAAACCCTAAGTGCAGCCAATTTTAAGCAGAATTTTCAGTGAAGGTGCTACTCGCAGTTCGAGGGGAAAATGTAATTAACGGCGATGTAAGAAAGTGAGAACTATTTTTTTTGACCTAGGGGCTAGGGCTAGTGAGAGCAGTATATAAATACCGTATACATATATATATGCCATATATATAGTAAGACAGCAGCATGTTTTGTGCAGTGAATGGGAAAATAATTTTTAGGAAACACTTCAAGTTTTAATTAAAAAAATCCCGTGCATTCAAGCATAAGAAATTCATTGTAAATTCGTGAAAGAATACCACAAATTTGCGGTGACGATATCACTAACAAATTCATCGTAACAAATGTGGGATAATTAAATTTGTTGCGAATACACGAGTAATTCATAATATATATTGTTTCCGACACTATTAAAATTCATTTTTTTCTTGTAGTGATATTTGATGATCAGTATAAATAAATTCATGTTGACAATACCATGCATATTTTACGTAGGTAGAATCGCGAAAATTACATGATGTTAATTATAAACTGCTACTTTAAGTATCATGTATCCATATTTTCAAAGAAGTTTAAAAACAAGCAAAGTTCTTCTGATTTCACCTTCGATAATTATTTAGAAATGCCATAATACTCATAAGTTTATTCCAGATCTCACTGATCTTAAATCAACTTCTTAGGTTAGGTAAAGTAATATTTATCGCTGATGTCGTTTGATTAGAGTAAAATGTATCCTTAGAAATCATGCATGGGCTTTAATTTGATGCATACACTTTCGAAAAATTGCAAAAATATTTTTATGATGATATTCAAACTATTTTATATGCATAGATGCACATAAACAAAGGTTAAAATATATTTAAGCGATATTTGGAAATAAAAATGAAGAATTAAGTAAACAATAAAATTAATCAATATCATAAAAACTATTTTTAATAGAATATCAATATTTTTTCTCTTAAGTATTAATATATCAATATATAGATACTAAGAAAAACCAAAAATCTTGGGGATGCCGAACCCCCCTCCCCCCAAGTCTATATACGTTCGTCCTTTGCCTGATTCGATATGTGAGTCAATGATATGAATTGAAAGGTAAAAGAGTTAGCATATTGAGAGTGAAATTATAAACGAGGTCTTAGGCATACCTTACTAAAGATATTTATACCTAAATATGATGGTTATTAATTGGTAAAATATTCGGCCAGGATCATCGTAATGAAAGGGAATTATAAAAGAAATTGCATGCTTTTCTCATCAATTGAAAGTGGTCATTTAGAAGTGTCATTTAATAATCAGTTAACTGCAATTTCATTTAGAGGTGGAGAAAGCTATAACAAAGTAAAAGAAAGTCAAATTATGACTTTATTTTCCTGATAAGAGGGGCATTAAAATTTTATTCAGTTGAAATCTCCGTTTTAACAAATAAGTGTATGTGGTCTGTTTGTTGGAGGGGAAATGAAGAATGGCACCAACCCCCACAATCTTATCATATCCGAGTCCACATTTACACCTTGGACTTCGAACAACTATTTAATTCCCCCAAAATCCCCAAGCATTACTTGAGGAGTAGGGTCGACCCTGTGTGTAACCCGCACATGCGGCCGCTTAGGGCCACCAATCTCCGAAGGCCTCCAAATTTTTATTTTTATTTTTTATTATTGTATTGTTCCAAAAGTGGATGTAGTTGTGATGGTAGATTGTTCCCTTAACATGTGAGAGGTGCAATGATTGATCCCTCTCATCTTGATATTGTGTTTAGTTCCTTTTTTATTTTTGCTATTAGTGGAGCCAAATTTTACTATAGAAAACCCCAAAAGCATTATTGAAGCTTTGGAAATCAGGTTCAATACATTCACAAATAATTCAGCTAGCGAAACTCCATATTTTCTAGACTTGTTGATCCTTAAGTTAAGAATCTTTTTTGTCTACATAAAAACATATATATATATAAAATTTCAAATTTATTTAGAGATGTAAGCCATGTGACCAATTAATCTATATGAATATATTAGATTTAAGTAGTTTAGTGTTCAATCTTGCATATATATCTAATCATCCTTTTCGACCACTTTAAATAATTATACCAATATTTTTATATCATGGATGTTATGTGACTTTAAAATTAATTAGTTGTTTCATACTCTAAAATTAATACATGTATACAGTTAATTGCATCAATAAATTATAGTGCATATGCTCATATATATATATATATATATATATATATATATGAGCAAATATAATTCTTACAAAAAAGTCAAATTACTAAAATTTAACAAACAATTTAGCATTATTTCAATTTCACAATGTGTTATCAAAAGCAAAATTATGTTTGATTCATTATTGTTTCGTGTTTTTTAATCAAAAGTTTTGTTTTTAGTTTAGTACGTTCCTTTAAAAAATGTTGTCTTACTTATACATAAAAAATTAAATGCCACATTTTTAAAGTTAATTTAGCGCCACAGAAAACTCCAGATCAGCCCTATCGAGAAGTCCATCAATTGGCGTCCAACACGTGTAGTTTAGCGTGCGTGGCCCATTTAATGGACAAGAAATGAAGGCTTATATATTGGTTGAGTTCTATCTTGATTTGGCTTCAAGAAGTGGCTTGAAAATTTTCAACAGAACTTTGAAGCTCCATTTAAGTAATGATTTCAATAGAATATTGAAATAAATTAATATTACATAAAATACTAATAATTAGCGAGTTCGAAAACTTGAGATGTAAATTGGATTAAAGTTTTATTGATAGGATTTGAACTTTGAAGGAGAATAGTATATGATAGATATCAAATCAATAATTTATATGTGCAAAAAAAAATGACAAATATCAATTTATTAATTTTACAAATCTCAAATAAGGTTTTATAGTCATGTAAGTTTATTTATTTCTTTACGTGAAATGTAGCTCAATCTTTAGCATATGATATTTCTTAAATTAGCCTTTAGTTTAGAATTGCTATAGTAATTGGGGTTACCTATGAGATTTTTAAGAACTTTGCAATATTAAGTAAAGATTTCAGTACCAAAGCCTAAATATATTTATGTGTTGTTTATTTATTTTCTAATTCGAAATAGATAATTATATGGTAGCGTATATGATTTTAGTAATTCTTATTGCATGACGTTATAGTTTGTTGTGAGTACTATTGAAAAATTCATTCAATGTTCTACTTCCACCATTTTGGCAACTTGGCATCTTCTCATTTGTCATCCATTCATTTAACGTGTTCTTGATTTTTAATGCAAGTCTTTTAAATATGTTTTAATATGGATTGATCATCCTCATATGTAACGTAGAACAAATGAAAAAACGATTTGAATTAGTCATGTGAAATGAGAGCATCATTTACATTCTTTCCTTAAAAAAGATAGAGAAGAGTATCGAACTAATATATAACACAAAAATAATGTGCTATTGCTTATGTTCGAAGACCACAAATTAATATTTGTATAACATTCCTGTGTCATTTCAAGCATATGTGTCATTTCTGTGTTGTTTCTTTTTATAGTGATGCTTACGATTGCAAGCATGTTTTATACTTTAACTCGATATCGATTTCAAGATAAGAAGTTACTCTTTGGATAAGTAACATACTGAAAGTTAGAAAATAAGAGAAGGAGGCGAAGAACTGAAAACAACAACATGAGTAGATAAACAAAAATGAATAATAGAATGTATTATGTTGATAAAATAAAATAGTTATTTAATCCATTAATTGAAGTAAAGAGGCAGGGACATAGGACATCATTACTTTTTCCTCATGAGTTTTTCAGGAATATTGATTTTTATTTGATGATGTTTTGAATTTTTATTTTTGCAGCATTCTAATAGTGAATTCTAATAGTGAAGATTTTATGACTAACTGAATTAAGAGTACATTCAACTGAAAAATTTCAATGCATTAGATTGATGGAGTATTGAAGCTCATCTTTGCGGCTTTTAAAGTTTGTTGAGTGCTTTCTAAGGTGATATGAAAATAGCACTATCAAATTTTTGTTATAATTCTACTATTATTAAGATATATTAATATATCTTTTATAGTTCAGTTATTTTTGTTGTATAGGTAATACTTTTTTCTCTTTTCTCCACTTCAAGTTGAAATAAACTAGACATATTAATATATCTTTTATAGTTGAATTATTATTGTTGTATGGGCAATATATGTTATTATTATTTCTTGAGATTCTTTTTTCTCTTTTTCTTTTTTTGTGTGAATTTAAAATAGTAGTGAATTTTGAAATGTCCTTTTGTTGATTCATTTCAATAATTTCAAAAGAACTCTCTGTTCTTGATATTAATCTAAACATAAAATAATATTTCAATTAGTTTATATAGCAAGAAAAGTACTCTAATGTTTTTTATATCTAATTTATTTAATTTTTTTTCTAGGATTATTATGTGGTTATGATAATTGTTAAAAAGTAGTGATATATTTATTATATGATACTCTTTTACTTTGTCCAATTAATTTGTTAATACTTAAAATAATATCGATTAAATTTTTTCAACTTGCGTATAACACTCATCCAATTTTTTAGTGAAATAAAATTAATACTCTTCATTCATTTTTATATTACATTTCAATTTTAAAACCATAAACTAATTTGACGACATAAAAATTATGTAACATAGAATAATACATTTCCGTTCATAGCACGGAACATACACTAATTTTTACTCCCTCTATTCCAAATTAAGTGTCATTTTACATATTTTTACACATATTAAAATAGAGTCAGATACCTACTATATAGCCTCACTTTTATAAAAAAAAAAATTATATACCTCAAATATTCTTATTCTTTATTTATTTTACCATTAACTATTTACACATTATTCAAATTTTACATCATTTCTCTTACTTTTTTTTCTAAAAGTACCTAAAATATATAATTAATGTATATTAAAATCTTAAAGTAACAGATAATTTGGGACAAATTTTTTTTTTAAAAGGACAGATAATTTGAGATGTGTGAGCATTAATTAGATGACGCAAAAGGGCCATTTTTGCATTTCACTCATTAAAGTCTATTAGAATCATTTGCATATATAACCTTATGGAAAGTTTAATTTGTAAAACTAACTTTTTCAATTTTTTGTTTGCAAAACTAGCCTTGCTTAAATTATATTATTAATTAATTCTAAATTAACTGAAAAATTATAAAAAAAATTCAAATTTTTATCACTTGTCATTTCAGTGTCCAAGTGACAAGCGACAATAATGCCGCTTGTCACTTGAGCGTCCAAGTGACCCGATGGCGACAATGTCATCGGGTCGCTTGGGCGCCCAAATGACAAGCCGCAATAATACCACTTGAGCGCCCAAGAGATCCGACGACAACACAAGTGATAAAAATTGAAATAAAATTTTAGAGAATTTTTTATAGTTAAAGAAATTATAAAATTTAAATTGGGAGTGAAAATGAATTTTATAGGTGTTTTATATTATTATTATTATTAGATTAATTGATTAATTAAATTTAATTCTGTTTAATTAAATTTAATTGTTATTAAAACCAAGAAAAAAAAAGAAAAAAAAAGGCTAATTTTAAAAAAGGTATTTGGAATAAGGCTATTCAGCCAAATAACCGTAGGGGGAAACTCACATGTCTGACTTTGATTTCTAAAAGAAAACAGATTGTTTCACAGAGCATCGGCTTAAATTAAGTAAAAATCATAAAAATTTCGCAACAGATTCTATTAGGCATATACGTTTTTAATGAGCAGATTAACAAAGGAGTTAGATTTCTAAATTTATTTCACATCAGGACAATTACATATCCATTGACATGTATCCTCTCTAGACTAGACACAAACCCAGTAATCAAATATTCACTATGATAATTAAACCAAAATACACAATATCTATGATACGATTCAATTTCAGTACTTAACCAGAGATATCAATGGATTTGACCTCCGCCTTCATCACTTCCACTTTCGGAACTGAAACAGTGAGCACACCATTCTCCATATTAGCTTTGATCTGATCCAGCTTGGCGTTATCCGGCAGCTTAAAACGGCGGAGGAATTTGCCGCTGCTTCTCTCAACGCGGTGCCACTGATCATTCTTCTCCTCTTGTTCTCTCTTTCTCTCTCCACTAATCTGCAAAACGCTGCCGTCTTCAACCTCAACCTTCACCTCCTCTTTCTTCAATCCAGGAACATCAGCCTTGAACACGTGTGCCTCCGGGGTCTCCTTCCAATCGAATCGAGCACCGGCGAACGCCGTGGCTTCTCGGGCCGGGCCGGACACATTTGCTACCGGACCGGAGAAAGGAAAGCCCTCGAACGGGTCCCAAATGTCCATCGAGAATGGGTCAAATACGTTGTTGCGGCGAGTGTTGTTTCCGAAGAAGCTTGGAATCAGAGACATTTTCCTTCGATTGATTGAGATCTATTGCAGATGTTATTCTTCTATGAAACTGCTTGTATTTGTTTTTCGAAATTTTGATATGGAACAATGGAGGAGAAACGGTTTATTTATACGGGTGAAAGGACGATTGTCGCACTTTCCCGAGACTTCCCGAAGAAAACGGGTTTTAAAGTGTCTAGATAATTCCAGATTAGTTCTTCACGGAAGAGCGTCTCCTTTTGCATTTCTGCATTGGGCTTCTCTACATTATTCTCCGGTCCAAAAAAATGAGCAGCCCATGTTTGTATAACAGCAATATAGTATTTTTGGGTCTACGGTCTCGTAAAATTGGGGCAAAATTCTTCCGTATAGAGTTCGGACAATAATAATAGATTTTGTCAAATTTATTAGTAAAACATTTGTCTAGACACTTGTAATTCAAGTCTATTTTCACTTGCAATCTTCATTACTCTTACTCTCTCCCTCACACTCTAAAAAATGATAAATTATTTAATAAAACCATTGCACCATACCATTAAGTATACATAATGCAACCAACAATAATTTTATCAAATGTTGAGCGAGAATCCATATCATTCATGTTTGGTCAATGTTAATGCATTTTTAAAATTCTATATTCTCGGAGAACATATATCAAAACATTGATGATGTGAATTCTCATTCCACATGTGATCATTGTCATTGATCGGCTGCACCACATGTGCATGATGACATGGTGCAGCGGTCACACAAATAATTTCTCAAAACAAGAACCTGAAAAACACTAACATCCAACTCAATTCAAATGAGTTTCAACTTTTTCAAACACAAAACTAAAATCCAAACTCTATACAAATGGGTTTTCAAAGATTTTATTGAAACCATGATATCATTTTTTTGCAAAATCAAAATCAGATAAATTGAGTCAAAATTCTTACATGTAGGCCCTTGGTTCCATGGGTAGTCCAGCATGAGATAGTTTAAATTCTAATTCGATACAATTCATTTAAGATACCACCTAGTTAAAGATTTGATAATTATAGGCAAAATTGCCTAAATTAGTTGCAAATTAGTAGGTTCTTTTAACTTTTTGTGCTAAAACGTTTTAGTGATAACATTGAGTCTATTTCAAATAAGTATTGGGGCCTATGTGGATGGATGTTGACCCGGTCTCGCGAATTTTGCAAGATCGAGTCAAAACTCTTCCAAATTAATTTTCTTTAGATTCATATGGAAACTCATCACAAACCTATTCAGAAACCTACATCCAAACTTTTAAAATCTATAATACTTTGATTTAACACCTACTACCTACATTTTTCCCTCAAACTCTATAAAAAAAAAACATTGATTAGACAACTACAACCTACTTTTTTCTCCAAACCCCTATATCTAAATCCAATTCAAATGGGGTTTCAGTTTTGTTCAAAACCACAAAATTGAAAATTCAAAACCTAACCAAATGGGGTTTTAAATTTTTTCATCAAAATCATTTTCTCGAAATCGAGTCATGAAAACCCTTTCAAATAGGGCCTTTTTTTTTTTGCCCTTCTATTTTGGACAAAAATAGGAACGGGTACAAAATTTGAAAGGCAATTGGTTTGGGACCGTGAAAGTAATTTCACCAATTTTTCACAATTTTTTCAAAATGATCACATAATACAAGTAATTTATGGATAACTATGTAGTATAGGAAAAATTAAACAATATGGCTCTTATTTTTTTCCCCCAAGTCCCAGTCACATTTTTTATGTTCCTCATTCGCATAAATATTACCTCTACCATATGGATAACAAATGTTTCTTTTAAAGTATAATTACTTAAGACAAAAAAAAAGTCTAATTTTCACATGTTAACCCTATCATTTCATATTTTTTTCTGTTTAACTTGTTTTCACATTCTCATTGATGTTAGGAATAAGATAAGGATAAATATATCTCTTTGCTAAAATTATAGTTTACAAAAGAAGTGATTCAAATCATTATTCTCTCATTTCATTATGCATTGTTTCGTTCTACTATATATTCTTCATTTTCTCGCATTCATAAGGATATTATGATAAATTTGTGATTGAAAAGTAAATATTACACATTATTTTATTTCACAAAGATTTAAGCTAAAATTTGAACTATATGCCATCTAAACAAGTAATAATTCAATATATACAAGTTAAGCCCAAAAACCTCTATATTGTCTTGAACAAATTGTACTAAGTGCTTTCCCAACATTTTCAATCTGAATTAAACAGAAATAATGTTGGGATATTTTTTTTTTTAAAATCTGAATATAAACGTAATTTGGTTTGTTCTTAGGTGTTAGGATGTAGTATGTATTGCTCTGATTTGGAGCTTTGTATATTGTCTGTATGGAAGCGTAGTTATATTTAAGAAAGAAAAAGCAAATTAGTATGTCAGCCTTGAATTTCAATGGGCTATAGCAAATAGATATGTGATTACATTTTGGGCTTCAACTAATGAGCCCACGACCTGCAACCGGTTGAAGTACATAGGCCCAATTTACTGATTCATCCAAGGGATCAAGGCCCATCAGATCGAAGCTTCAGGAATGCACCGGTATAATCTGCATCTCTGAAAGCGTTTACAGAAGTTACGCGAAAGTACTAGAGTCGTCTTCTCCGCCTATATAAACTCCATACGTTAACGGAGCACCACAACCCGAAGTTTCAGAAAAAGCGTACGGCAAATCTTCTAGCATTAGCATTACACCAAAATTTTCCATTTACCAAATCTTCAATTCCCACAAGGTAAAAATGTCTCTGATTCCAAGCTTCTTCGGAAACAACACTCGCAGGAGCAACATATTCGACCCCTTTTCGCTAGACATTTGGGACCCGTTCGAGGGCTTCCCCTTCTCCGGCCAATTAGCCAACGCATCTGGCCCGGCCCGAGAAGCCACGGCGTTCGCCGGCGCTCGATTCGACTGGAAGGAGACGCCGGAGGCACACGTGTTCAAGGCTGATGTACCTGGGTTGAAGAAAGAAGAGGTGAAGGTTGAGGTTGAAGAAGGCAGCGTTTTGCAGATAAGCGGCGAAAGGAAGAGAGAACAGGAAGAGAAGAATGATCAGTGGCACCGCGTGGAGAGAAGCAGCGGAAAATTCCTCCGCCGCTTCAGGCTGCCGGAGAATGCGAAATTGGAGCAAATCAAGGCTAATATGGAGAATGGAGTGCTCACTGTTACTGTTCCTAAGGAGGAAGTGAAGAAGCCAGAGGTGAAATCCATTGACATTTCTGGTTGATTTAGTTATGGTTTTGTGATGTTCAATTGAGATGAGATGTTTGCTTATTTTTCTGTCGTGTGTAACTGTCGTGTGTAATCCAACTTATAATCATAATGTGTATTTGAGTAGTAAAGGTAATAGCATGTGCTATATATATATGTATGTACTGCTGAATGCTCTGTTCTGTTATCTTTGAGTTGGAGAAATCGTAGCATGTGATTTCATCCTTATTTCTAATGATTCCGGTTTTTTAAATGCTCAAAGTAGATCAATAAGATATTATTCTCCGCATATATTGATGATCATTAGATGTTCTTATGAAGAACAAATATGGAAGGCCACAATCTCCATTCTATATACAAAATGGAAATTAGGTCTGTTGGTAATGGTATCACATTACAACTTTGATTGTTTTTGCAATAAACCACGCCTAATTAAAATGTGCCAATTTGTAAAATAATAAACACTTGACCTTTTCACTGGTTTGAGGATTATATAAAATGAGACAATCAGAATTTACAAAAATTATTGTAGATTTAGCAATAAAGCTTAATCTAGCTAAGCGAGCTACTGAGTGAACCGCCTGCCTTATTTCCATTATGAGAAGCTCTACATAAATTAAAATGAGAGTTCTAAGATATGTTATCTCCAAAGTGATCCCAAAGCTCATCGTTGATGTGAACAAGAACCATTTTTGAACTGTCTTCCAATATTTTTCTCTTCCAACCATTTTGCTTTCAGACTGAAAAAATTACATCAACATTCAAAAATATCCTCCTAGCTTTTGATTATTTGCGAATGGTGATGCATTACATGGGTGCCTCCAAAATAAATAATTGATCTAACTAGATTATTACATTTCCACACCCATCTCCAATCTGTACCTATTAGAAATATATAATACAAATAGCAATGGAAGTGCAGAATTAAAGGAGAGTACCTCATTTTCGGTTGAAGATTTGAAGAAAAATGATCCAACAAGGAAAAGCCCCAAATCAATTACAAAATTAGGACAAAATTGTATTAAAGAAGACGTGACTTCTTTATAGTTGAAGTC
Source organism: Penstemon eatonii (assembly GCA_038501285.1). NCBI lineage: Eukaryota > Viridiplantae > Streptophyta > Magnoliopsida > Lamiales > Plantaginaceae > Penstemon > Penstemon eatonii. Next base: position 7,719,255 of record CM076710.1, read on the forward strand.
GTGCTTTTCTTATATAAGCACTTTTAGTTTGTTAATTAGTTGAGCTTAAGTCGGTTCTTATTTAAGCACTTTTAGTTTGTTAATTAGTTTAGCTTAAGTCGGTTATGTATGTATATAAATAAGTCTGTGTAGCTAGATTAGAGATAACAACAATTCATTCTTTAGATTCATTTTTCCAGATTCATCAAAATACTCTGTAAATTTTCTATAAAAGTTCTATACAATATATTTTCTTTTTCTTCATTCATGTTCTTCATCTTATATGATTTAACATGGTATCAGTAGACTCCTGTAGATTCCTATCTACTCCATTAATTTTCTGCTACTAATTCTTCCTTTCATCATCTCCGAAATCAAAAACCATTCCCAGTTTTACAGTTCTTTTTCTCTTCTCTTTTCTTTATTCCTTTTCTCTCAAGATTTCATCATCAATCTATAGATCTCCATCACCTTCTTCTGTTCTCTACTTCCATTTTTTCAGTAAATTCCATTTACTATGTCAGAATTCGGAGAAACTCCAGTCACTACACCACCAAGAACCCGGCCACCAGTAGAAGATCCCTCAAGCCCCTATTACTTACACCCAGCTGATGGCACTAACCTAATTTTGGTCAGTAAACTCCTCACTGAAGACAATTATGATCAATGGAGCCGTGCCATCATCAAAGGACTCACTGTAAAAAACAAGTTGGGGTTTGTGGATGGTTCTATTCCCAAACCAACCCAAGATCCTATTCTAATGAATTATTGGAACAGAAATAACACTGTTGTTCTTGCTTGGCTCATGAATTGTGTCTCCCCTGACATTGAATCCAGCCTACAATACCACAATCTAGCCACTGCCCTATGGGATGAACTCAAAGAGAGATTTAAATTAGGTAATGGTCCACGTTTGTACCAATTTCGAAGAGATCTCCTCTCCCTCACCCAAGAAAAACTAACTGTCAATACCTACTACACAAGATTCAAAAAATATTGGTATGAAATCCAAAATTCTAGGCTAGCATGTGAGTGTGGCAAACTTGAAGTTTACTTCCAACAAGAATATCTGTTTATTTTTTTTATGGGCTTGGATGAGTCTCTCTCTAATACCAGAAGCCAGATTCTTCTCATGGAACCCTTACCTACAATAAACAAGGCTTTGGCTCTCATTTGTCAGGAGGAAAAACAAAAATCTTTGCAACTTTCTACTCCTAATTTGGATCCTAAGAATTATATGGCTTTTTCAATCAAACCACCCATTACAAATTACAATCCCACCCCAAGAAACCAATCCAATTACACCCTAAGACCACAGTCTCCTTATAACCCCAGACCATCCTTTAATTCTTCTAATCCATATTCTGTTAACCAAAGACCAACCTATAATCCAAATTACAAAGGCAAACAAAGGCCATATTGCACTCACTGCAATATGCCTGGACACACAGTGGACACATGTTTTAAGATACGTGGGTATCCTCCTGGTTTCAAACAGAACAACTTCAGACAACCTAACACATTCAACAACAATACAACACAGCAACAGTTCATTCAGCAAGGTGGCCTATCAAATTTTGTCCAGAATCTATCACCAGACCAATACCAGCAACTAACTACTCTCATTAATTGACAAGAAACATCTTCACCACAGAATGCATCTCAGGTTGACTCTACTACAAATTCTTTCAAATTCAGTCAAGTACAGGTACCTGTTTGTCAGCTGCTTCCTCTCTTTTTGTTTTTTCTTCTAATCATTGGATCCTTAATTCAGGTGCAACAAACAACATCTGCACAGACATAAAATTTTTCAGCAACATTAAACAAATTTTTTCCACTAAAATAACTTTACCTGATAATACATCATTTTCTGTCTATTACATTAATGTGCTATATGTTCCTTCATTTAAGTTCAATCTTTCAGTAAGTGCTTTCCTAAGTAAAAATCACTATACCATACAGTTCACACATGACAATTTTTTTATATAGGGCCAAATGTCACTCAAGATGATTGGGATGGGTAACCTCATACATGGCCTTTACATACTTGAAGCTGCTGCCCCATCCTCTATACATGCTAGTTGTAATAGGGTTATTACTTTTGACACATGGCATACTAGATTAGGACATCCATATTTTGATAGATTAGTTACTCTTAAAAATGTACTTGAATATCCTGATCATTCTATTAATAAAACTCATCCTTGTTCTATTTGTCCACTTTCCAAACAGAAGAGATTACCTTTCCCCCATGATAATCATAGGTCCACTCATGCATTTGACTTAATCCACTGTGATATTTGGGGCCCTTATCATATACCCTCTTACACTGGTTCAAAATACTTTATCACTATAGTAGATGATTTGACTAGGTTCACCTGGATTTACTTAATTTCACACAAACATGAAACAAGTTTTTTTATTCCTAAGTTCATTAACATGATCAAGACTCAGTTTAATAAAACCATTAAAGTTTTCAGATCTGATAATGCTAAAGGACTCTTATTTGATAAATTTTTTTCAGATTATGGCATTTTACATTAATTTTCTAATGTTCAAACTCCACAACAAAATTCTGTTGTGGAGAGAAAACATCAGCATATTTTAAATATAGCAAGATCTTTACTTTTTCAGTCCAAGCTCCCCATTGAATATTGGTCAAAATGTGTTCTCACTGCAGTGTATCTTATGAACAGAATCCCCTCCCCCCTTCTTAACAATGACTGCCCTTATTCCCTATTATACAATAAGCCTGTTAACTACTCTTTTCTACGTTCCTTTGGCTGCTTGGCCTATGCATGTACTCTACCAGATCATAGGAAAAAATTTGACCCTAGAGCCAGGACATGTACCTATTTAGGTTATGCTCCAGGTGTCAAGGGTTACAAAGTCTTAGATAATCATTCTAGAGAAGTTTTCATGTCCAGGGATGTTACATTCCATGAATATATCTACCCTTTTCACTCCTTCAATTCAAATTCTGATCCTTCTAATATCTACCCTACTACCTTCCCTGCCTCACAATACAACCCCTTACATGAACCTTCTCCTCTACCTCCTTCACCATCACCTCCCCCCCCCCGACCCAGGTCCAAACTCACTTCCTAACCCTTCCCTTTCTGACTCCCCTCTTCCTTTTGATTATCAGTCCACTTCTCTTATCCCACCACCACCTGACATTAGCTTAAGAAGATCCTCTAGACCTTCAAAACCTCCTTCTTACCTACAGGATTTCCATTGCAACTCCACTACTCAATCCTCAGTTATTTATCCTATTTTCTCTGTCATCTCTTATGCAAATGTTTCTAAGTCATACAACACCTTCCTTGCCAACATCTCATCCATTCCTGAACCTACAACATATAAACAGCCCACTAAGTACCCTGAATGGGTCCAGGCCATCAAGGAAGAACTTCATGCTATGGAGTCTAATAAAACCTGGACTGTAACTACCCTTCCTCCCAACAAAGCCTCCATTGGCTGTAAATGGGTCTTTAAGGCCAAAAGAAATCCAGATGGGTCCATTGATAGATATAAGGTCAGATTGGTGGCAAAAGGCTATACACAAACTGAAGGTAGTGATTTCACTGATACATTTTCTCCTGTTGCAAAGCTAGTAAATGTTAGGGTCCTATTAGCTTTGTCTATTTCTAAGGGCTGGTTACTTCATCAATTAGATGTCAACAATGCTTTTTTAAATGGTGACCTCAATGAAGAGGTCTACATGGACTTGCCTCAAGGCTATGCCCCTCCCTCATCTACTCACACAACAGGTAAACATGTATGTAAACTTTCTAAGTCAATTTATGGCCTCAAACAGGCCAGCAGACAATGGAATACAAAGCTCACTTCACTTTTGCATTCCATTGGCTTTTATCAATCCAAATCTGATTACTCTCTTTACACAAAAGGTACTGGATCTCAATTTATTGCTATTTAGGTTTATATTGATGATATTATACTTGCTTCTCCTAATTTCTCTTTAATTAGTTCTGTTACTTCTCTTCTTTACCAACATTTTACCCTAAGAAACCTTGGCCAGCTTAGATATTTAATAGGGATTGAACTTGCTTACTCCAAAAAAGGTTTAGTTATTTCTCAAAGGCAGTATACACTCCAATTACTCCAAGACACTGGCTACCTAGCTTCAAAACCAGTTAACCTTCATATGGATCCTACCGCTAAGTTAGTCAATGATCCTAATGACCTTCTACCAGATGCTTCATCTTATAGAAGGTTAACAGGGCACCTGATTTATCTAACTTTGACTAGACCTGACATTAGCTTCACTGTCCATAAACTTAGTCAATTCCTTTCTAGTCCAACTCATACACACTTAGAAGCAGGCTACCACTTACTCAGATATCTTAAGGGAAGTCTTGGTCAGGGTCTGTTCTATTCTTCTTCCCCTAACATTTCCCTCTCTGCATTCTGTGATGCAGATTGGGGCTCATGCTTGGAGACAAGAAGATCAACCATTGGTTAATGTGTTTTTTTGGGAGACTCTCTAATCTCTTGGAAGTCCAAGAGACAACCTACAGTCTCCAGATCTTCTGCAAAAGCAGAATACCGTGCACTTGCAGCTACTTCTAGTGAAATTATATGGTTAACACAATTATTGAGGGATTTGCAAGTACTTACATCCATTCCTGCTTTGTATTGTGATAATGCTTCAGCTCTCCATTTGGCGACTAATCCAGTGTTCCACGAAAGAACAAAGCATGTGGAGATTGATTGTCATTTTGTCAGGGAACACGTTGCTCGCCGTCACCTCCGCTTGTTTTCGATCCGATCTTCCCTGCAGTTGGCAGATATTTTCACTAAGGCACTGCCTAAACAACCATTTAGCTATATCCTCTCCAAGATGGGTATAAAAGATCTTTATACTCCATCTTGTGGGGGGCTATTAGAAATATATAATACAAATAGCAATGGAAGTGCAGAATTAAAGGAGAATACCTCATTTTCGGTTGATTAATTTGAAGAAGAATGATCTTGCTGTTCAAACAAGGAAAAGCCCCAAATCAATTACAAAATTAGGGCAAAATTGTATTAAAGAAGATGTGACTTCTTTATAGTTGAAGTCGTGCTTTTCTTATTTCAGCACTTTTAGTTTGTTAATTAGTTAGTTAATTAGGTTAGCTTAAGTCGGTTATGTATGTATATAAATAAGTCTGTGTAGCTAGATTAGAGATAACAACAATTCATTCTTTAGATTCATTTTTCCAGATTATAAAAGTTCAATACAATATATTTTATTTTTCTTCATTCATGTTCTTCATCTTATATGATTTAACAGTACCCGGCGCGCTGCGCTGCTAATGGATCCACGGAAGAAGTTATTTCCACTAAAAGATGGTGTTCTGTTCTTACCAAAATGCCAGCCCATTTATAGTGCCAAATCAATCGAGCTTCGTTATGAGAAACTTCGAATTTGAAGAAAGGAGTGAGATTTATAGTTAAAACCAGAAAAATTAACATGGCAGCTATGAAAACAGGCAAAATCAGGAAAAAAGAAACAGATATATAGAACCGATGAGAAATGAGTCTAATTTACAAAAAGGGTGAGATCAATTAGAATAGGGTTAGAGTGACAAAAGTAAATGAAGTTAAATGAGTATAATAAGCATGGATGAAAAGTAAGGGGATTAACCTAAAAAATGAACGAAATCAATTAATGAAAATCTTACACTGCCGGAACAAGGGATTAGACATGACTAAAGTCCAGTGACAAAAAAAAAGGTCGTGGACGAAATTGATAAAAAAAAGTTTTAAAATAAAAATGAGTGAAATAAGAAAGAAATTTTTTTAATAAATAAAACAAATTAAATGATAAAAATTGGGCTGAAACGACTAAAATTAGTGAAAAAAGGATTAAAATTACGTAACAAGTGAAATTGATAAAAGAGGGCGGGCTAAATCTGAATAAAAGAATATAAGTTAAAAATGAAAAATAATGTTAAAATTCTATTTTGAGGGAAATTCTTACCCAGACCAGGTTTGGCCGAACCCAAAGCAATTACATGGCAAGTGTAATACACTTACTTTGGGATTGGATGTAACTTCCAGGAGAGTGGCCAATCACAAAGCAAGTGCAATACACTTGCTTGGTGGTTGGATGGATTTGGCCAAGCCAGGCTTGGACAAGAATTTTCCCTATTTTGACTATAAAGGGGCTACCTATTTTATTTCTTCTAGACTTCACTCTTCAGCAAATGGATCTGTCTTGAAAGTGGGCCCATACTCTGTTCATCCTGATTTCAACTTAACTTGCTTCTTATACGTAGAAAACGATATATATTGTGATACGGCCCAACCCCATTTGACTAAATATGACCCAAGATGGCCCAAGAGGCAATAACAAATGGTCCTCGTATCTAACAAGCCGCATAATCTGGTACCTATCAAATTATAAAAAGATGGATTAACTCCATAATAATTAATTTCCAGTCTAAGGCCCACACGCCACTTTTCCTTACCAAATCCATAATCCCACTCTCTCCGTCTCCTTTACTTAATTTATTTACTTCATCCCCTCCAAGACCAAAACAACCAAAACGCAACCCTGTTTCCCAAGGCGCACGTTATCGCTCAACCCCCCTCTAACCATGGCCAACCCTGCCCCACGTTCATCTCTCAAACTCTATGATCTCGACGTGACAATAGTCTCCGCCAAACACCTCAAAAACGTCAACTGGAAAAACGGCGACCTAAAGCCCTACGTCATCCTATGGGTCGACCCGGACCGCCGACAGGCCACCAAACCCGACGATTCTGGTTCCACCCGACCCGTATGGAACGAGAGATTCGTTTTACCCCTCACCCTCTCCCCCAGGGACTCAACCCTCACTCTAGAAATCTTCCACTCGAAACCCTCGGAGACTCCCAAACCCTTAGTCGGCACCCTCCGATTCGAGATCCGAGATATTTTATCCGAACCGGGCGATTTCGCTGGTCGGATCAAGACCTTAGAGCTCAGGCGCCCCTCCGGCCGACCACAGGGCAAAATTCGCCTCAAGCTCGGCCTAATTGAACGCCCGGTAGAAAATTACCAACCTGCCCCTACTCCAAGCTATTATTACTCATCTGCCCCTGCCCCTCCCCCTCAGCTTTTGCCTCAGCATAACTACAGGGGTTACTCCCCTTATTCTACGCCACCTCCGGCTTTATCACCGCCCCCCCAAACGTACTCTTACAGTCCATACTCCGATCCTCACCCGGGATATTATTCAGGTTACTACTCTGCACCTCCTCCTCCTAGGCCATCTTTTGAGCGGCAACCTAGTTATGGTGGGCCAGGGCCAAGTGCACCATTGGATTATACGCCATACGATTACCATAGGCGAAACAGTGGGAAGCCAGGAATGGGAATGGGAGCCGGATTGGCGGTAGGAGCGGTGGCTGGAGCGCTTGGAGGACTGGCATTGGAAGAAGGAGTGAAGTATGAGGAAGAGAAGGTTACGGAGAGAGTTGACAACGACTTAGCTTCGACTTCGAGGGATGATCATTATGGCGGTGACTATAGAAGAGAGTATTGAATGTGAGGTATTTTATTATTTCTAACTTGTTTGCTCTAGATTGTGGCTGTGTGATGAAGTGATTATGTAAAGTTCGTTGTTTGTTAATGGGATTTCGATTTGATGATGGATGCTCATACTATGTTGATGGATTGATATGTGTATAATATATTTTGGTATATGATGGAGTAGTGCATATATCATCTTGTGGTGAAGTTAAAGATCCATTTCATTAGAAGAATAGATAATATACTTTCATAGTTTTGATTTGCTAGTAAAGCAATGGAAATGTATATTCAAAAATTGTAAAGAATTGCTAGTAAACTAAATAATTGTTATGACATAATTGTGAATATAGATACTGTGTATATTTTAGAAAAATATATCATTAGATTATGGAGCCAAGAATCCTTACTTAAGTCTAAGCTGAACATTGTAGTGTGAGATGATCTGGAGGTGTTGCTAACAGATTTCATGAGAAGTTTGCCAGGAACTTGTGAAAACTTTAACATGAACTCGTGAAAAGTATTGTGGAAAATCAAAGTTTCTAAGAGTTTATATGCTTTGTCAAGCTAGATAATTTTCCTGTGATTCTCCCTCATCCTTCAAGTGAATGTAGCCTTCTATTTATAGTGTTTGAATTATATGGCAGTTAGACTCCATCCACCACTTCGGGTGGAAGATGATGTTACATTTTCACTTTAGAAAGAAAACAAATAGAGTAGAGAATAACTCGGACCAAGTCCAAAGCTAGTCCTGGCCCATTTAACCAAACCTAATACATCCCTAAACCTATAAACTGATTCGACACCTAGAACTTACTTTTCCCGCCAAACGTCAATCATATCTGGAGTGTTGACAACCCACAAACCCAATATCCAAATTCAATCTAGATCATGTCTCAAAAGGTTTCACTGTAACCACCAAACCAAGTTTTTTAAAACCAAAACCAAGCGAAGGCCAGTACCGATCTCTGTGGACCCTTAGACTCCACCCGGACTTGTTCTCAGATTGGAGATAGATGTCATCCTAAAACCTTCATTATAAACTTTGAAAAATAGAGTAGGAATTAGAACAAGGATAAAAAAGTGTTACTCACTCTACAAAAGACTGAAAACCAGTACAAAGCAGTGGCATGATGATAGAAAATTGATAAAGACAATTTCCGGCGTCTCATTCATAATCTGGCTAGCAGATTGCAAGTCATCAACAACTATAACTGAAGCTTCAATCACTTGAAGGTGGGAAAACTGAGGGAGAGAGGTGGTTAGTAGGTACATAGAGTAGTGAAATTTTTCTTCAATTCTCCAAGAGTTTTTCTCAAGTTTTATTTGTAGTGTAAGTCTGATTTGTATCCATTCTATCGCTCGCCACCAAGCTCATTTAGTTCACGAAATATTTCTATAGATCGGAGATCTTAGTAAGAATTCTTTGACTCCACGCAGTTTTCCTTTGGACTGGTTTTGTGCCTTGTGTGAGCCAGATAATCTTCAAATATGTACGCTCCTGGATTGGGACTCATTTTCTTATAATTTATCTGATTTAGTCATGGAATTCAATGATATATTGTTTAGTGGAGTAGGTCACTTATTTCACCCAAGTAGATTCGAGTCTCGAGGCACTTCCACATTTTTAAAAGCGTGCACTAGGAATTCCACATTTTTTAAAGCGTGCACTAGGAATTTTAGGTCGCGTTTGTAGAAAACCTTACCAAATTTGTGGTCGATGTTGGACCCAACGGTTGTGGGAAAGGCTGGGAGTTTGTTAAGTATGGTAGTCGCCACTGTGGCGACATAGTCATTTGTGTGGTGGAAATGGAAATGGAGATGAGATTTTAAATTTTGGTATTGCCGAAATGTAGAAAGGAGATTTAATTTCAGAGGTTGGTGGAGGTTAGGGCTGTCAATGGGGCGGATTTCAATCCGGATCCGTCCGAATTCGGTCCGATTTATTAGGATAATTGTCCGATTGGACATTCGATGGACTTGATCCGATTATAAAGATTCGAAATCCGAAACTCATGGAGCGAATATGAATTTAGGTCGATCCGATCCGTTAAAGATCCGTATCCGACAACAAATAAAAAAAAGATATATATACAAAATGATTTATAAAAATAAGTATCATTAATAATATTTCAACGTCAATTTAAGAAGATAGTAATATATAATTCGTTTATAAATTTATTTACACCAATATATTCATTCTACAAATATAGATATAGTAAAGAAACTTTAAAAATGTGAGCTAAAATTAAATAAAATTCAAAATATAATAAACTTGTTTTAGGAAAAAAATATTAATTTAACTATTTAAATACAAATTTATTGGATCCGAAAAATATCCGATATCCGGTTAAATTCAACCAAAGCCCGTTGGATTCAAAAAATCTAGATTCGAGCACAATCCGAGCAAGATTTGAATCTGACAGAATTCGATATGATATAAATAGAGCCGGTTCTAGACGAGCCTGATCCGACCAGAATCCAATCCATTGACAGCCCTACGGCTAGGGCTGTCAATGGGGCGGATTTCAATTCGGATCCGTCCGAATTCGGTCCGATTTATTAGGATAATTGTCCGATTAGAGATTCGATGGACCTGATCCGATTATAAAGATCCGAAATTCGAAACTCATGGAGCGAATATAAATTTAGGTCGAGCCGATCCATTAAAGATTCGTATCCGACAACAAATAAAAAGAAAGATATATATACAAAATAATTTATAAAAACATGTATCATTAATAATATTTCAACGTCAATTTAAGAAGAAAGTAATTTATAATTCTTTTATAAAGTTATTTAAACCAATATATTCATTCTACAATATGAATATAGTAAAGAAACTTTGAAAATATGAGCTAAAATTAAATAAAATTGAAAAGATAATAAACTTGTTTTAGGAAAAAAATATTAATTTAACTTTTTAAATACAAATTTATTGGATCCGAAAAATATCCGATATCCGGTCAAATTCGACCAAGATCCGTTGGATTCAAAAAATCTAGATCCGAGCACAATCCGAACAAGATCCGAATCCGATAGAATTTGATCCGATAGAATTTGATCCGATATAAATGGAGCCGAATTTGGACGAGCCTGATTCAATCAGAATTCGACCCATTGACAGCCCTAGTGGAGGTAGAGTAACAGACAGCCAGGCTAATAAAGAAGATGGGAAGAAATTGAAGTGAAAATAAAAAGCAATGAATAGGGCTACATTCTTGGGTTGGACTTTTACAATTTGGTTCTCTCTTTTTTTCTTGGGCCGTTTTATTCTGGAAATAATTAGAAAAAATAGACGGGCTGATCTAGTCTAACTGGGTTTACCTGGACTAGGTTATATTTGACTCATATTAGATCCAATTCCAATCCATTATGACAAGCCCTCTTCAATTTCTTAAAATTTCACTGAAAACTTGGGCTGTTATACTATTATTTAAGGTAGGGCTGTCAATGTGCTGGATTTCAATCCGAATCCGGCTCGATTTAGTAGGATAATTGTTCGATTAGATATTTGATGGATTTGATCCGATCACAAAGATCCGTAGAGTGAATAGGGATTTAGGTCGATCTGATTCATATTGGATAATAAATAAAAAGAATGATAATACATAACGTATTATAATAGCAAGTAAAATTCTTTGCTGTCAATTTAAGAATATGTAATTGGATTCAATGAATCAAAATTCGAGCACATTTCGAGCAAGATTAGAATTCGGCAGGATCCGACCCAACCCGATATAAATGGAGTCAAATTCGACCCATCCACAGCCCTAATTTTAGGGCAGATAGGGCCCACTTCAATATATTGAAAATCCATAAGACTGCAGCACTCTGGACAACTGCACAGCATTCCCATTTTTATTATCACTTCCGGTACTGGTAGGGGCAATTATCATGTTATTAATTGATCGAAACTTTAGTAAAACCTTACTAAGTATGAAATTTAATTTAGTTTTAACAAAATCTCTCTGTTGCATTTGATTTTTTCCTTGTGAGGAATGAGGATATAGATGGGATTTAAAGTTCCTTGCAATGGCTGCACATATACACGAGCACCTTTTTGTGGTTAAATATGACAAGGTTCCTTTCTGTTGGAAATATGAACAGAGAGAATTAATTAGCAAAAGAAAAAAAATGATGAGAGAGAAAGTTATGGTGGCCTTACAAAGCTTATGCTTTGGCATTAAAAAAAGGAAGAAAATCTTATGCTCATGGTGATGTGCTAAGTTGCACGGATACTCCAAAATTATATACTGTGCAGTATCATATGCGTATTGGATACTTAGATATTTAGATACTTGTACGATACTTGTAAAATATTCTACCGTGTCGATTTCAATAATAAGAAAATAAAAAATAAAAAAGATACGTATACAAAAGAAGGCATATCGGAAACACCCAGAATACTTGAGAGTATGTATTTTTACAAATAATTCTTACATTATGTATAATATCAAAGTAAATCTACATAAAACGCTTGAAAATTTGTATAGGGTCAAATATTTTGTCTAGGATATTAATATTATGATTTTACTTGAATATTTATATAAGAGGTAGATAGCATTAATTATTTTAATATGAAATAAAAAGTGAATTAAATATATATTACATAATTTTTTTAATACATTTTTAAAACAATGATTTCTTATTATAATATATTTTAAATATACAGACATGTATTTTTGCCGTATCGAATCTTATAAATTTTGAAAATTCGTATTGTCATACTCGTATCGTATTATATCGTATCGACATTTCCGTATTCGTGTAATATAGGTGATGTATATTCAATTTTATTTAAAAAAATTTATTTAAATTGAGTTCACTGAACTGAAGAAGGCTTTAGTCATTGTCAATCATGCGTCTAAAATGTTTGAGCTGTGTAAGTTGTATTTAGATGTGTACGTGTGAAAAAGCTTATGCTCATGGTGATGCGTATTCAATTTTAGTCACAAAAACTTATTTAAATTGAGTACACTGAACTGGCAAAGGCGTAAGTCATGTCAATCATGCGTGCAAAATTGGCATATAAGCACTGTTGATTTTTCGCTTTTAAATTGAAGAGTTTTTTTGTTTTCGTTTTTGTTTTCTTGTATATTCGTAGTCCCATTTGGGATGTCAATGTGTTGAATTTTAATTCAAATATGGTTCAAATTCGATTCAGATTACACAATAGATTCATGCTTATTGGCAAAGTATAAATGCAGACCTAAAATTTGAGATGATGTAGACTATAGACTAGTTTCTCATTCAATGGTTTCTGACAAAAATATGGCAATTTTTCTCATGCCATGCTTGTTAGGGTCTATTTGGATGGATTTTGGTTCGGTTTTGCGAGTCTCAGTTTAAAAAAATTAGTTTGGGTGGTTTCGATGAAACCTTTGAGACTTAATTTGGATGAGTTTTGACTCTTGAATTTTGTGGTTTGAATAAGTTGAAACCCCACTTGGATTGGGTTTGGATGTTGGGGTTTAGGGGAAAAAGTAGGTGATAGGTGAAATCATGTCTTTTTTAGTGAAATTTGGAGAAAACAATAGGTGGTAGGTGTCAAATCAATGTTTTATAGTTTTGAAAAGTTTGAGGCAGGGCCGACCTTGTGCCTAGTCCAACTAGGCAATTGCCTGGGGCCCCATTCAGTTGGGGCCCCCAACCCATATATATTAGTCCACCTAGCCCAACCCAAAATGAAAAAAAAAAAGAAATATTAGCCCAACAAACTACATTCTGCCAATGCGCCACTCCAACTTAAGTTACTTCAAATTTTTTTTAATGCAAATAAACATTGGCGGCTCTTATAATAGTGCGATTAAAAAAAATCAAGAATTTCAAGGGTCAAGTTGAAACGTCTCTTTTTTTCCCCTTAAATCAATATTATGAACTAAGAGTTTTATCAAAAGTTTTGTCTGCCCATATTTGTAAGCCAATCGATGTTATCATATGAAAATATTTGATTCTTATCATAATACGTGTATTTGCTATAGAATAATATTCACTATACCTGTAACGGTTGCTTCTTCTGAAAGAAGTTTTTCAAAATTAAAATTGATAAAGACCTATTTACGATGGCTCAAGATCCTCTGTACCACTTTTGGTGTACCACTTAAGTGTATCACCACTAATTGATTGACACATGCATATGTGAGAATTATTATAATTGTCATATGTGCAAGTGTCAATTAATTAATGGTGATACACTTAAGTGGTACACCAAAAGTGGTACAGAGGTTCTACACCCATTTACGATCAACTATGTCACAAGTAAAATTAAGTGATTTGGCTATTTTATCTATAGAACAAGATATGTTAGAGAAACTAGAATATGAAAGATATGAGAAACAAATTTACATCTAGTTAAGCAAGAAAAGTAAAATTCACATAGTTTTTTTTCAATATAGGGCCCCGATTTTTTACTTCGCCTAGAGCCCCAAAAAGTCAAGGGCCGGCCCTGGTTTGGAGAAAACTCATTTGAAAAGGTTTTGGCTCGATCTCGCGAGACCGGGCCAAAACCCATCCACACACACCCTTAATTTTCACACACTATCAACTGTACATGATTCTTGATTTCGAAGGCAACCTTTATACAACATACTTTTAAAAAAAGCTGTTAACATTTTGAAGTTGCTCAATATATCCTTGTTTATTTTGCTCGATCCTATTTATAAAATAATATTTGAGATTTATGAGAGCAAATAATGTTACTTCCAGAGCAATTTTTTCAATATTAAGTTTCAGAATGTAGAGCACATATGGTTAAATGATCAAATAATTCACTATTAATGTATATGGCACAAAAGAGTCACACCCATAAAATTGAGAAGACGACAATGAGTGTGATTTTATTTCTTTTTTGACATTTTATTACATTTAATAATAGTGCATCTAGTTTCTAACTAGATATACAAGAATGATAGAGATAGCTCAACAATATTTAGTAAGAGTTACTAGTATAGTGAATTTTAAAGCATGACATATAATTAATTATATCCTATATTATTGGCTCAACTAAAATGATGGGGCATAATTTAATTTATGGGCATTTTCAATTGTGTAAATCCCAACATTCATGCATCTTATTGTGGAATAGCCCTTTCTTCTTTTAAAGAAAAGAATATGTTAAACTACGCAATGATGTCAAGATTAACCACTTGAGCAATATTCAGTATAATTACAGAAGATAACTGGTGATTACCCACTATCTAGCTAGCTAGTTGCAGATAATATTCTTAACGTGACAGTTCTTAGGAGATAGAAAATGAACGGAATCTTATGGATTGTTGGTGTAAACGAGTTGGATATTGTTGAGCGATACACTGTTCAAGTTTGATTTGAATTTTGAATTAAACTGAAATTATGTTATAATTATAGCTTGATTTGATTTTCACACGATCGAACCGATGGAGCTCGAACGACCTTTTTCATTAAACAAGCTCGAGACGATTATAAAGTATTTTGATATTCCATGTGTATTTGTCATTCTTTTAGTTTAATTATTGAGTTGAGCAAGAACCGAGCTTCAAAATCAAAATCTTATGAAACAAAAATTATTGTCCAAACTTAATAATAATAATAATTAAACAAGAAGAATAATTAATTAATTTAAGTCATCCTTGCCTGAAGAGATTAAATTATTATAGATACAGACCACCTTACATTTGAAGTTGAAGTTCATTTGTTGTTAGAAATTGTTAAAAGTTTTAGTTGTTGTCCACATTGATTGTGAGTGCACTGATCACACGTCCATTGACAAATTGCTTTAACTACCATTTGTTATCATGCAGAACATATTCTAATGTTGTTTAATTTCAACCGGTCAAACTACCACAAATTCTACCTGTTGGGACCCCAATATACAACATAAAATTAAATCAAGGATCTTCTTACATAGACATTAACAGTGTACTATTAGTTCTTCGTAGTACATCAAATAATAATGAAACTTTAATGAAATTTATGCTTGGGCCAATGAACATAAGTACATCCATTTGATGTACTGTATATCATACTCTCGTGTGAAATATAGTACGTGAAAGGATATCGTAAAATTGTTAAATCTTGTGGACAAATAAGTAAGGAGAACCCATTAGGGATAATGTTTGATTAAAATAATTAGTTATCTGACTTTGTCAAGTTAACATAGGAATTTTTTCTTAGCTTATGAGTTGTTAGTAGTATTCACTTTAATGTATGTTCATGTTAAACATGCTCGAACGTTCGCTCACACACACAATAGTAACCATCAATTGTTTCGGATGATTCAAGTTAAACAATAGTCATCACAAAGATTTAACTGTTGGATTTTAATCCACGTAGCTTGATGGGGGGTGGGGGGGTGGGGGGGGGTTGCGATCGACCACATATATATAATATTTGAATATCAGTCTTTAATTCTTAGATCGAAAACATATACATCATGATCAACAACTTGAATCATGAAAATTGGCTAGTACATGGGGGCATTTCGGTCAGTTTTGGAATTAATCTAATATTGTGCCATATATATGAACTTACAAGGACCACCTCTTAAACCCATAAGAACCACATTTAGATTTCCCAATATCTTCTATAGGATTGGCACATCTCTTTCACACTTAATATATAATTTGCCATATTTTCCAAATTGCATTGGTCCAAAATATCCTAAGAAAATAACCAAATTAAGTTCAATTCTATTTGGTTTTCCTTTTTTTGAGCAAGCCAACTCAAAGCTATATAGTTGTTTGTATATTTTTGGCATAAGGTTAATTTCATAATAAGTGGATGACAGTTGAGTTGACTTATAAGAGAACTATATAAGAGAAGGAATTAACAATGTTTGGTGATCCGAACCTATTGCAATGGAAAAGGGTAACCGGCCGGCCGGATCCGAATTCAGAGAATTATATAAAATATATATGGGAATCTATCTATATACAATATAACATACATATAGACATGATATATAGGTGTATTATTTTTTCAAAGTTTTCAGCTATAGGTACATGAATCCTGCTTCAAATTAAATAGTACTGCTAATATCGTCATAATTTTGACTTGTGTGTGTTCATTCAAAACACAAAGTTTAAGCAATTGTACAGAATACGTACAGGTACCTTGAACGTGTGCAATTATTTGATTGGAAATAAAGCGGCACTTGTTTGTATTATTCGCCCCACATTAGTTACTAGTCACAAATAAATCCCCCCTCTCTTCCTCTTTTGTTTTGTTTTGTAATTTATGAATACTTTCTCATCAATTTTGATACTTCAACTCGAGCTCATGGGTATTTTAGTCAATTCTAAACTCCATATGGTATATGAAGGTTTAGTGCAGAAATAAATAAAAAATGATAATGGGAAACTTTTACATAATTCAGGTCTACGAGAATTGCATTTATAGACCGTGTGGACAAGAACTTATCATATCACATTATAAATCCTACATTAAATTTTGTAGATATGTTTAGATGCATCAATTAATTTTGTCTATGTTATACAAAAGACTTGATCACCAAAGAATTTTTCAGGAATAAAATGTTTAGACAGTCGCTAATCCTTTTGATAATATGGTAGTTACTAGGTTTAATTAATTATGTCATTTCTTCAACCCGAGATACGTACCAAGATAAAGTATCATTTGAAAAACTTTTATTCGAAGATAAATTGGTCGCACTCATTTAATTACAGTACATATACATGACTTACATATATTTCCATGATTCATCACTCTCATATATGAATAATTTAAGTGTAGTTTAATCGAAATTATACTATATATCCATATAAAACTCATAACTTTTACATAATTTAGGTTATTTACTTATAATGGGGTCGTCCTTGAAATGATTTCATACGCTTAAAACGATTATTGGTGGGTTAATCTGAAAAACATTTTTGACTTGCCTTAAAGTTACTACGTTTGATCTGTAAATTAGAATTCGAAATTGAAACGCACAAAAGCATAAACAAATCCAAAAAAAAAAAAAATTGTAGCTTTTACCCACCACAATTCCGAAAGATCAATTATAATATGAAAGTTTAATTATGGCCCTACAAGTTTTCCAAACAAAATTAACCAATTAATATAACACACAAAACCGTGTCTTGAGCAAATTAGTTCTTCATGGTAGGTCTTAAACTATCAAAGTGACACATGTACTACATTGGGGTCCAATTAGAAGTTAGACCCAACATATTATATTTAGGTAAAATTGCAAAAATCGTCCCAAACTAATCATTGCTTTTGGATTTTCGTCCCAAACTATTTAATTTGGCGAATTTCGTATTTTCACAATTCCGTCTTAAGTGTACTAATCACATGTACTACCATAAATATTTTCACATGAATTATCACATAGCTGCTTAAGTGCCATGACATGGTAAATTTTAACATGAATAATTATATAATATTGCAGAGTTCGTCCCAAATTAATTACAAGATTGAACGTTATTTTCATTAAATTAGAAATTTAATATTGGGACTAAATTCATACAAAATGGTAAATTTTGGGACGAAATTTGGCGAGTTTATATAGTTTGGGACGAAAAATCAAAATTAGTAATTAGTTTGGGACGATATTCCAAAAAAATATTAAATTACGGGACGAAATTCATCAAATTAAATAGTTCGGGACGAAAATTCAAAATCAGTAATTAATTTGAGACGTTTTTTGCAATTTTACCTTACATTTATATAATTAGAAACTATTGATAAAAAGTTGAAGAGCCTCAGAATCAATGGACCTACCAATTCAAACAACTAATTTTAACTATATATAATGATAAACAGGTATCAAACATTTAGTAATTAATAACAAATGTTATTAATTAATTAATTACATTGATGTTGCATTAATTAAAACAAGCTGGCACACGCCGACAAATCAGAAAGGCGGCTTAGCTTATTAATTTTTTGAATTATTTAACCGACCTTATTCCATCAGGTAATCTTAAACATAAGCTAAGTAAATAATAATGATAGTAGAAAAGATCCCAGTTGTTATTTTAGTTTAATGAATAATTAATCTCCCAGTTGTTATTTTAGTTTAATGAATAATTAATCAGAATATTTTAAGGCAAATGGGATTAATAAGCTGACAGGGATTTATAGGGATTAGAGGAATGACAACTAACTTACAGAATGTAAATAGTCGGCGTTTAAGTATCTGGCTAAGATCCTAGATTAACACTTGCTTAGTTGTACTTATTCCATGCATGTTAAAAACTATGCATAAGTGTATATCTTAACAAGTATGACTTGTTCGATATTTTTTTTGAATAATAAATAAATCTAGTAATTTGTGGTTTAAAATGGAGAAGAAAAAAAAATCCTCAAGTTTTACAGTTTTTTTACAAGCTCGTTATGTGACAATGTACATGTATTAGCTAAAAAAAAATCATGAGCTCCAAGATGGGATAAATCCTCCCTCAACGTTGATGTATTAAACATATTTCCTTGTCTGTTAAACTAGTTTTCAAATATTATTATTGTGAATTAATAAATAAATAAAAATATTAACTAATAATTATTGAAATAAAATATTGTATTCATTTATAATTTTTTTATCAATTAAAGGAATCAAACATCTGACGGATCGAATCGACATAAATTCATACTCGGATCCTCATATTTTAGATTACATATTCTCTTAATCATATTACATTTTTCGGGTCACTAATCAAATAACAATCATAGTAAATCAGACATTTTTTTCCTAATTAGAATCCGCTCCATTGACAATTCAACTTTTGAAGTAGGAAATTTTCATCTAAAAATTGAAATAGAATCGTTTTCCAAATTATTCTTTCACCTAAATGGTGAAGCGACACTGCTCGTTTAATTTTAAAATGTAAAATATCTGTACGAAGAAAAAAGGGTATTTCCATATAATATAGTTCTGAAAGTTGGCATAAAAAATAAATAAAGGGAAATATTTAAACAGAAGCCAATTATTTGCAATTATTTCCATATATCTTTGTGTGTGCTTTCCTAGGCATCCCCAAAAACGAAGAAGTGTCTCCCTTTCGCTGGCAGAAATATCAGAAGCCTTTGCTTTGCATGTACGCTGTGTGTCGGATTCCCTTGTCTGAAATTTTTACTAAAACTAATTATATGTATAATAATAATTAAATTCCTTTTCAATAGTAAAAATAAAAGTACCAAAATGGATAAGTCCATAAATACACGTCACACTATTTTAATCATTTATCACACTTTCCAGAAATAGAAATAGAAATAGATTTAGTCTGAGAAAAACAAGCCCCGCTTTACTATTCTAGATGGAACTAATTCACCCACCGCACACAAATCATGCAAAATATATTTTTTGTTTATGGGATAGTATTGAGTAATTCAATAAATATCGATCTGATCTGAGCTACTGAATCTCCTGACCCTGAAAATTTTGCAGCAAAATCTCTGAGGATCCTCCTTAATTTCGCCAAATTATTTAACGTTCTTTTCTTTTCTCATAGCTTTTGGTCAAATTGCCATTAAAGGGCCTATGTGTCCAAAACTCCATTATAATACTCCCTCCGTCCCAATTATTTTGCTCCAAAGGTACAGTTGACCAGTCAACTTGACTAAATTTGTAAAAATTATAATAAATAGTTAAATTAATATATTTTACTAATAAGTTGATAATATCTTATAACACTATATATATTAATATTTAAAAGGTTTAATACACCAAAAATGTGAATAATTTAATATGATAAGTCACCAAAAAGATTGAAAAGTTTGACCGAGTATTGTAGCAAAGGGAGCAAAATAAATGGGACTGAGGGAGTAATAAATTTCCCAAATTTTCTAGACTAGTAATGTTGTATTCTTTACATAATATCACCTACAAGAGATTTGGCATTGTCTCCAAGTATTAGTTCACACACTCACATATACCATTTAAAAATAGATGTACAACATTTTGAAAACACTTTTAGATAAATGACTATTTTAAGTCCTATTTTGAAGGATTTTGACTCGGTTTCGTGAGTTTCGATTTCAAAAAAATGATTTAAGTGAAACTTTTGAAATTCCATTTGATTACCCACTAGACCGAGTCAACACTAATCCACATAGACCCTATAAATACTCTTGTAGAGTGATTGAATTTTGTTTAGAATATTAAGTTATACTACAACGAGAATCCAAATTCGAGATTGTAACCTATGTATCTTTACTTGCATTTTCTGTATATGCACTTTGAAAAAAATGAAAAAAGGTGGTTAACTTCTTGCAAATTCGAAATAAGATTTTGACTTGATCGATCCATTTATATTAATAATAGTACAACTATATTTGGTCATATATAGCTTGTTTGGTTGTCAGGAAAATGAGGAAAAATTGTTGGGAAAGAAGAAGAAAAGGAAAGGAAAGGAAAAGAAAGTCATTTTCCTATACATGTTTGGTTGTGAGGAAAACTATTCTCTTGCAATTGTTGGTTGTTAAGAAAGTTTAGAAACATAATAATTTTGATAAATATTTTTGTTTGATTATGAATTACGTTTTCTTTGTTGATAAAATATTGTATGAATAATTACGTTTTCATTATATTAACTTTATTATAAATTAATTTGACGCTATTTTATATTTTTTAGTCACCGAATTTATATCCATCTTCAAAGTTAACAGGGGTTATTGATAATTTTTTTAGGTAAAAAAGATGTTTTTGTGTCATTTTGTGGGGGTATAATTGTTATAAGACTTGAGAAGATATTTTTTTGCTAATAATAAATAAGCACAAAGGGGTTTTCACAAATGAGGGATTTTGATAGTTAGACGAAGTACAAGGGGTGTTTTGCAATTTACTTTAAAATTTCCCACAATTTTTCCGGGATTTCTCCATCAAATTGATGGGGAAATTTTTTCTTCACAAAATTTTCCTGCAGGAAAGTTGAAGGAAAATAATAACTTTCATTTCCTGCTATCCAAACAATATGTGGGAGAAAAAAAAAAACCTTCCTTCACTTTCCCTCACTTTCCCAACAACCAAACAATACAATAGTGATTGAACTTTCCTTATTCAAATAGACAATAATATATTTTATTATATATTCCTTTAGTTCAATATTATTCTACTACAACACAAAGAAAATTAGTTATGGTTAGTCCCTAATTAATATGTAATAATTGCAGAAAATAAATTGAAGCTTTACTTTCTGTATTAATTGTAAAAAGAAAAATCTCATTCTTGACAGGTCTACATTTAATTAAATTTGCCAATAAATAAATTCGACACAAAAATATAACATCAAAAAAAAAAATCCACTTTGAAAAAATCTTTAAATAATTATGTCAATTGGCCACTGGCCAAAGTTGTACACGTGCCCGTCCAATCATATCTTTTGAGTAGCCCTTCATCAAAATATATGCAACAATTTAACAGTCAACTCATCAATATTAAAACACACTCAAATGCATGAACCCAATCCCCTCTCCCTCACCTATATATACCCAAATCCCCCGCCATTCTTTCTCACTCTCAAATCCACACTCTTTACTGAGAGCCCAGCCCAGAATAAATCCTTACTTAATTCAAAATCCAAAATGGTTTCCCAATCTTTACCAATAATCTCCCAATGCACGATTTCCCCTTCACAAAGATCAACTCTGCCCAACCTCAAACTCTCCGTTTCCGATCTTCCAATGCTCTCATGTCACTACATTCAGAAAGGCGGATTGTTCACCAAACCCCCATTCCCAATTTCGGAGCTCCTTCAAAAACTCAAGCGCAGCCTCTCCCACGCGCTCACCCATTTCCCCCCACTCGCCGGTCGACTCACAACCGACTCGAATGGTTACGTTTACATCACCTGCAACGATGAGGGAGTCGATTTCATTCACGCTAATGGGTCCCACATCCACGTCACCGACTTAATCCGTTCTATTGGTGATAATGATGATGTACCTGCTGCTGTCAAAGGTTGTTTCGCTTTCGATCAGAAAGTTAGTTACGAGGGGCATTTTAGTCCTATTCTGGCCGTTCAGGTGACGGAATTGGCTGACGGAGTTTTCATCGGGTGCGCCGTCAATCACGCCGTTACCGACGGTACTTCCTTCTGGAATTTCTTCAACACCTTCGCGGAATTGAGCAGAGGAGTGAAGAGGATTTCGAAGGTGCCGGATTTTACTAGAGATTCGATTTTGATTTCTGCGGCGGTGCTGAAATTACCCGACGGTGGCCCGAAGGTTACTTTCTCCGGCGACGCTCCGGTGAGGGAGAGGGTTTTCAGGTTTAGTAGGGAGTCGATTTTGAAATTGAAGGACAGAGTTAACAAGTGTGAGAAATGGGAAGGTAACGGTGGAATTGACGTCGTCGCTGAGATGATGGGGAAGTACAGTAATGATAATTTGAAATCACAAGACAGCAAGTTAACGGCGTTAGCTTGGTTGAGAAATGCAGTTACAAGGGACACAACTCGCATAAATAATACAGTGACGGAAATTTCGTCTTTCCAGTCCTTAAGCGCGCTTTTATGGCGCGGTATCACACGTGCGAGGAAATTGCCTGCCTCGAAAACGACCACGTTTCGTATGGCGGTTAACTGTCGCCACAGGCTAGAGCCGAAGCTGGAGCCAATGTATTTCGGCAACGCTATCCAGAGCATTCCGACATATGCGATGGCGGGGGAGGTGTTGGGTAAGGATCTACGGTGGTGCGCGGAGCAGCTGAATAAAAACGTGGTGGCGCACGGAGATGCTACGGTGAGGCAATACGTGGAGAATTGGGAGCGGGACCCACGGTGTTTCCCATTGGGGAACTTTGATGGGGCGATGATCACGATGGGGAGTTCTCCGAGATTTCCAATGTACGAGAACGATTTTGGGTGGGGTCGACCGGTCGTAGTGCGGAGTGGGCGGGCAAATAAGTTTGATGGGAAGATTTCGGCATTCCCGGGGCGTGAAGGGGGTGGGACTGTTGATTTGGAAGTAGTTTTGGCACCCGAGACTATGGCTCGTCTGGAGTCCGACTCGGAGTTCATGCAATATGTCTCGGGCTATTAGTCATTACTTAATATATTCAAGATTGGGTGGGTGCAATTCTAATTCAGAACAAGTCTGTAAATGATTTACGTAATGGAGTGTT
Source organism: Penstemon eatonii (assembly GCA_038501285.1). Lineage (NCBI taxonomy): Eukaryota > Viridiplantae > Streptophyta > Magnoliopsida > Lamiales > Plantaginaceae > Penstemon > Penstemon eatonii. Next base: position 7,742,819 of record CM076710.1, read on the forward strand.
CAGTTGAATTTGAATTAGAATTTACAATGGTGAGACCATATCCAATTGGAAAGTAACTGTGATTCCAATTTAGTTCAACCACTACATTACATGGATATTTACATATTTTATGATTGACCACTTAAAAAGCTCCGATCAAGGACGGGATGGGATGTCAAGGGAAATGGACGTTCAAAGGATGGTTGCCTAATTTGTGACATAGATTTCTTTTTTTGTGTATTTCTCTGTTTCCCCTCATTTGTATAATAACTGAAATATTAATTTGTCTAATTTTATGTTATTAGATTTGATGGTGATATGTTCTTTCTTTAGTCTATAAGTTGACTTGATGATTTGTGATATGCGTAAAATAATTCAACCACTAAACAATAATTGAAGAGAAGAATAACGAAGGTATTATGAAGTCCAATCATTTTACCAAAAAATAAATAAAATAAAAAAAGGAAAAAAATGAAGTCCAATCCAAAGGTTGTACACTGGATTTTACAAACTTTAGATTTTGATCGTGACCGCATTTTGGTGAAGGTATATATTAAAAATGATCTATCAAGGTATATAATTGCTTCACCAAATTCTCACACCCTCTTCAAATCTTGCTTTAGGTATTTCAGATATAATTATAGTTCCAATCTAAAGCCAAACTTCTTCCTCGATAAATTTGTTAATTCATTTAAAGTATTTTCCTAATATACGCGATGATATCTCAATTTTTCATCATTTTATGTAAATACTTTTGACATAGGGTACATTGGTATGCTACTGCCAAGTAATTCGATTAGATATTATTTTTCAGGTATAAATAACTCCAAAGTTCTGACACCTATATTTGATTATTTATCCACTTGATGTATAATGGTTGTATCTAGGCTTCCAATAGATGAATAGGTCGTAAATTAATTTATTGGTAATACAAGACCATATCCAAGTTCATGAATCATGACCTTTATTTCATTTCATTTCTCAATAAACTCATTCATTCTCCGTTCAAAATTCAGAAAACATAGCATTTGGAGTAAGGAGAAATCTTTTAAATTCATTTCCTACAAAGATCATCTAAAGCCCATATCTCAGTCTAGCTAATCTCCTTGTATAATATCTACAAGTCTACAACATGAATATACATCCATCAAACCAAATGTTGTATTAGTTATATCCCGTAAAATGAGGGTTGAGAAGTACTTAATCATGGAGAAATGAACATTATCAAATTGAGAACATTAGTCAAGAAAAAGTAACATAGTCGAAATTGTAAAACTTAAGTCTTATAAAAACTTGCATCTTTCTTCAAGACACAACTTGTATCTAATTTAGACATAACTAATTCCTACTCTGAGTACGAATGGGAAAGGTGATGTTCTATAACGAATATTAGACCGTGTTTGGACAACTGCTGAATTGGAAACTTGAAGCTTATATGAAGAAGAAATCGATGGATAAGGAATACCAAGACTCCACCAAATAACATCTTCTCCTTTTGCCAAAATGTACTTTCGAATTCAAATGGGACATTCCAGCTATGAGATTGAGATATCAAGCAAAAGCAAACTCTCCTGGAAAATGATCATGTTCAGCTACTAGCAGCAGTAGGCACGGCAACTGGCTTTGAATCTTCTGCCTTCTCATGTTCTTTATTAAGCATCTGGGATCGGTTCACCAAATTGTCAGACCACAATAAACAATTTTCAAAAAACCTATCTTGTTATTAGAGTAAATTCAATAGTATAACAGTTATTTCCAAGCCAAAGGCAATTTAACAAATCGGATATGCAAACAATGATTTCAGTGAGGAAAATAAACGATCGGGATAAGTCTACTGCATGCCTAAGTTTTCCATTAGGCTATTCCTCTAATGACAATGTTTGTCCATTTCCTTTGCAATATAACTCTTCCTCAAGATAGGATGAGATGATAAAAGTAGAAAGGACGCATGATGATGCGAGGATGCCCAAAAATCCAAATTTAAGCCACATCCCTATCAGACATTCCGTAGAAAATAACTTCATAACTACTTTCACTTGATCTACTTACATATATGATTAATAATCTAGCATAACTCCCATGAGTTGGTAAAAAAAATATTGCATAGAACTAAGAAGAAAGTTACTGTTCCACAGCAATAACCATGGTTGAAATCGGTCCTCAAATACCAGTCTACACCAACAAATTGTGCCGCATATCATGCGTGGGGCAACCAATTGTATTTTTTTGACAACACAGCTGGGATAAGATCTTGGAGTATCAATACTCCAAAAATTTAGAAATTACATAATTCCCCAAGTTTTAGTCTTGATGCCTCATGATCCCATTTTCACCGTATATTATGGGGGGGAAAGATGCAAAAAGCAATTCCCTATAACGGACCCTAAAGTTATTATATTTCTCTACAGAAAATAGGAAAACAAAATAATAAGAATAAAATTTAAAAAAGCAATAACATCAAACCTTGTTGTTGATCAAATTATGAAGAGCAATCACGCTCCTGATGAGGGAAGATAGATATATGACCAACATCATATCATTTGTTTTCACTGTGAAGAGTAGGCAGATCAATAATGTTATTACTGAAAATGCGTGTAATCTGATACATTGAAGCAAATATTATAGGACGGTCGGAATCTAATTGTCTTACCTGCAAAAGCTTTAACCAATTCCAACACGTTCAGATTTGGGAGTAGGTTAAAAACATCCTGCAAAAGTTAGGTCGCATACAAGATAGGTAAATCGATTCCTGATTGTAGGTAGGGGAAACCATGAAACAAAAGTTTTTTTTTGTGGGAGCGGGGAGGGGGGGGGGTGTTGAGATGGGTCTAGGTGAATTTTTGGAATCATATTACAAATATGATACTGGTGGTACACATACCTGAAGATGGTAGAGAATTTCATGGTTTAAGGGGAGCTTCCCTTCAATAACCAGGTCGAGGTAACTCCTAATCTCTTTCAGCCGTGCATCCAATCCCTTTAAAGCAGCAAGCTTTCCAGTCACCTGAAGAAGATGGAGAGATAAGTTTCTAATTTCTCCAGTTATTCAACAGATATTAGGCTAAAACTCCCTCTGTTCCATAATAATAGTCGTTTTAGAGAATACTGAATGTTTCAAATTTTTTGACTCTTTAGGATTCCAATGCAATACTAATTACCCTTTCCCAAATTTGCCCTTATTAATTACACCTATATATTCTATCTGATCACCTCCTTGCTATTTATTAAGATTATCTTAGGTATTATCTTTTGTTTTTTACCAAAAATTCATGCTATTTATTAAGTTAATTAATACCCGTGCAAAACTCTAAAACGACAATTATTATGGAAGTCGTATTTTTGTATCATCGATCCAAAGGACATGGATGTGGAATTAGAATCTGATATAATGTTTAACATCAGTATAGTAACTAGAGTGCTATGTATGATAAAATATACCTCTGTTGCAAGGGTGCTGATGGTCGTGTCCTTCACATCTCTTAACAAGTGTTCAACTCCTGTGATAAGCAGGATGAGAGGCAGCACTAAGCAGATGGTATGAGAGAAAAGGAAGACCTAACAGTATCTGAGCTAGAAAATAAAATTTGGACATAAAGGTAATGAAGGAACGTTGGCAAGTATATCATCCTTCCTTGATGAAACAACAAAAGCGAGAGAAAAAATAAAACCACATATTTAGGCGACAGTTACCAATTTCTTCAACTTCATGAGCAGCAATTTCTGAAGGAACATGCACAAAGACCTTTTGACTTTTCTGAGTGGCATTCTGCAAGTTCACACATAATATTAGACATTCAGTCTATATCTTCAGATGGTTACTGCTGAACAATCAGCTTTTGTTAACATGGCCACCTAATATATCCTCTCAACTTTCTCTTGCTTTGGGCAAGCAGAATTATAAAAGGAAGAAGAGATAAAAGTATGTCGGGATACATCACCGAGCAGCCAAATGTATCATCTTTAACATACCTCTTTGACCTCCTCAACGGCGTAATAGGCTTTAGTAGGTATTCCAAGTTCTTTTGGCTGGACATCAATAATGACCAACACAGGATTGGGAACGTAGCTACATTAACAAGAAAACCTGAATAGTTATTGAGTGTAGAAAATCACTCTGAAAAGATAAGCTCATTGAACATATGTTGTTAAAGCAGACAAAGAAGTATACAAAGGATCCAGGAAGCCGAAAAAATAAAAAGCATGGTTCTGGTAATCTGAGGGAAGGTTGGTAAATATGCTAAAATTTGAAATATATATACATGTGCTAGTTGCACTTATTGTTATGGGTTAGAAGCCATGATTATATATTGAAGTACAAAGGAAAAAGACACTTAACTGTACATGGAATTTGAATGGAAGCTTGCATGCAACACGAAGAGGCACAATTAAGGTCGTCAATTAAACCATCAAAATATTTTTCAAAACACGTTTGGAAATATTCAGGTAAACAAAGCTTTAAAATGAAGTATGCCGGAAATAAAATTAAACTACATAGACTATCTATTTTTGCTAAAATACAAGAAATGACAAATGTCAGAAATAACCCCATCAGAGTGCAAAGATACAAGTCTCGCTAAGTGGCTACAAAAGGGTTTTTTTTAGTGAACGTATCACAGATGACTCCTAATTTTTTATTTTCTTTTGTCGAGACAAAGAAATAAATTCGATTTACATCCAAAAACGGACAAAGGTAAACTTTTTTTCAGATTGAGGCCAGAAATCTTACTCATTGAAAAGTCCATGAACATTTAGGTCATTCTCCTTCAGTTTAGGGCCAGTGCTATACCAACCAACAACATGCTCCTTGGCTGGCAAGTTTTATAAGTACATCAAATTGTGATCAAAATTCCCAAAGCCTTAAAATTGCAAGGTTGTATTTACAGCAATCACATACCGTTTATTCTCCGAAACATGGAAAACATTGATTCATGGTAGTTATGGTCAAGAAACCATATGCTTGGATCTCGGTCATCTTCTTCAAAAGGAACTGGAGACATCAGACAAATACATTATTAATAAGGAAATGCAACTCAGAAACAAAAGTAGAGCTTCTCGAATTGAAAAAACAAATTCAGGAAAAGGTAAAAAAAATAGTACTATTTCATTATTAATTTAAAAAATTCCCGGAGAATGAAAGATTTCTAGTGCTTTAAATTGTTGGCCCTGCTTTCTTATAAACAAATTTCCATAGCTTTGATTCAGGTAAATGAACAAAATCAAGCAAAAATGTGAGAAAATCGAAAAGCTTGTAACACCACACAAGTACGAAGGGGATTGGTTGCAAGACTTACAACAGTACATAATAAAACAAAATATGAAGACTTCAAGCTATTGATGTATAGATATATCCTACAAAATTGACCATAATTGATCAATCAAAATTTGCAAGCTTTTATCTATATTCCTTCAAAAAAAACACTTCCTCTTTTTAAACACCAATTCCACATCAATCCTACTAAAATTGTGCGTAATCACCTCACCCCACAAGTAAATAATTCAAGCCCTAAAAGTTACTATTGTACAAAACTAATTCATAGGAGAACCTACTTACTAGTATAAGCTTATAAAATAAAAACCCTTAATTTTTAACTGAGATGGCGGTATGTAAGAAAAATAAATTCAGATCTGAGAAGAAATACTTACCGGCGTAGCTGTTGACGACGTCAACGGTGCCCTTAAATGAAGTACCGAGAAGAACGCCGACGACGCGCTTCCTGGTGTCACGCGCCACGCGATTGTAATGGTCCACGATGCTCAGCAACACAAGTGGGTGCACCACAACCTTCTCGATCGGCCGTAACGATATCTGCTGCGATTTTATCACGTCCATTTCCTCTCAATTTTCGATTTTCCTCTCCTTAATTGGGGCTTTAGCTTCAATTTCTTGTGCGGAAAGAAAAATAGATTCCAAAGTTTAATTTGAATAAAAATTAATTATGCACTACTTATATTTTAAATTTGTTGGGCCGAGATTTACCTAACTAAGATTTAAATTTGTTTAAATATTTTTTTAAGTCTCAAATATATGATGGCCCAAATTTTGGAACATGGTTTACTTAAGGAATCTGAAAGGCCCAACATTAATTGCTAAAGTAACAAAGTTAGTGGGCCACAACTGAGGAACGAGTCTACGACGCTTCAAAGGCAGAAATAGTCGGTAAAATTGCAGAAAATGTCCCAAACTAATTACTGATTTTGGATTTTCGTCTCGAACTATTTAATTTGGAGAATTTTGTCCCATAATTTAATATTTTTTTGGAATATCTTCCCAAATTAATTATTAATTTTGATTTTTCGTCCCAAACTATATCAACTCGCCAAATTTCGTCCCATAATTTACCATTTTGTATGAATTTAGTCCCAATATTAAATTTCTAATTTAATGAAAATGACGTTCAATCTTGTAATTAATTTGGGACGAACTCTGCAATATTATATAATTATTTATGTTAAAATTTATCATGTCATGACACTTAAGCAACCATGTGATAATTCATCGACAAATGCGCAATTCCGTCTTATAATTATGGTGGGACGATATTCCAAAAAAATATTATATTAAGGGACGAAATTCGCCAAATTAAATAGTTTGGGACGAAAATCCAAAATCAATAATTAATTTGAGACGATTTTTGCAATTTTGTCGAAATAGTCCCAACAGCGTTTTTCTTTCAACGGTGAATACATTCATAGACATGAGTAGAAATTAGTAAAATACTCATACAAATCCTATATTTTTTTTCTTTCAAAATTTCTAGAAATGCACTTGATACGATTTTACGGTCTTCTCAATAAAATTTGTGCAATATCAAAAAGTAGGGTTTTGAAATACTCATTATCTTTTTTTTTTTTTGGGTTTGAAATACTCATTATCTAATTGGGCTTTTAAATATTACTTCAAAATAGTCCGATACGATATATGGTAATTAATCTATTACTTCATCTTTTTCTATTCATGATTTTTGCATGGTGTTTACAATTGAGAGAATTGTATTTTTGATACTGCATTTTAGGTCAATTCTTACTTTTTATACATCGATTTTTGGGTCTAACACATTCGGTACATACAAATTATGACACATTTGATACCATTATTAAAATCTCCGTTAAGTGGTGACGTGACAGTTTTATTGCAAAGTTTATACCATTACTTATATTACTGATATTTTTACCCTATAACATTTCAGACTACTAAAATAGCAGCACATTTCCAAATTTAGTAACAATTTTAGTCCACAAAAGCTGTCAAATTTCAAATTTGCTCGAATAAGACCAAGTCCGAGCCAATTTAATAATTTTACTTATTATATTTAAATAACTAATTTGATTTATAAATAATATCTTAACATAAAAATTAAGAAAACAAATTCTTTCCAAATGTAATATTTCTATAATAGTATTAATCTATTTATTATTAAAATAATAAACTATATTATTAAAAATTATTAATGTTTATTAAAATAATAAATAATTATAAGTAAAAAAACTAAAAATCCACCCGCCCTACCCCGTATCCTCACCCCTCCCCCCCCTATCCAAACACACCATTCCCAAGTCGCCGCCGGCCTGGGAATGGGGAAGGGACGGGGTTTTAGTTTTTTTTTTTAAATTTATTATTTTAATGAATATTAAGTAATTTATAACTATATAATTTATTAAAAATACTAAATAGATTAATACTATTATATAAATATTAGATTAAAAAATTATTTTTTATTAATAATATTATATAAATCTTAGATTCGAAAATAATATATTTTTTCAGATTTATATTAATTTATAAATATTATTTATAAAATTAAATTAAATATATAAATTTTATAAGTAAAATCTCAAAATTGGTCCGAACGTGGTCTTATTCAAGTTAATTTTGAAATTTGGCAACTATGTGGACTCAAATTGTCACTAAATTTGGAGATGTGGAGCTATTTTGGTTTCCTGAAATTAGATGTGTTCATAAACCCGCTACACCCGACCCGACCCAACCCGCCCGCAACCCATCGGTTTAATTTTTAATTTAAGCAATTGCAGGTTGATAACTTGTAAACTCACATGGTATGGGTCGAGTGACGGGTTTAATGGTTAAAAAATCGATCAACCCGCAACCCGCGCTTAATCATCTTTAGTGTACTTCTTATTCATTTGTTTGATAATGGTGTTGAATAAATCACATTTACTAACAAATGTCTAAGACTCAAAAAATAAAATTTCATCAAGTTTCTTGTTTATATTAATGTTCATGTTATACATAAGATCGTACATAATTTTGTAATCATTTTTTTTACTCTAAATTTTACTGTGACATTGAAAATGTGTATGTTTCTTTTAATCAATTAAATAATAGCAACAATATGTATTTGTTTTATATTTATATTGATATAATTACTCATAAACTTTATCAACCCGCAAATCCACCAGACCAACCCGCTAATTCGCACGCACCCGCCTCACCCGAACCGAGCAGTTTATGAACATAAAAATGCGGATGCGGTTTAAAATTTTGGCAACCCACATATATTGGATCGTGCTGATTTTTTCATATACACCCCCCAAACCCGACCGCGTTCACCCCTGCCTAAAAAATTAGTCAATATAAGTAATATTATCAACTTTGCAATAAAACTTAACTGTAACTTAACGGTGATTTTTTTACGGCAGTACCAAATGTCACAATTTGTTAATATGGTGTACCAAATCATGTATTGGATACAAAAAGCAGTGTATCAAAAGTAAGAATTGACCAAAAACGTTGTACCAAAGGTGCAATTCTCTCGTTTACAATTGTTCACCAAACTTTTCTAAGTAATACCATATCAGTCCATCACTATGTAATTAGTATTGTAATCCATTCAATTTAGCTTTATTTTTCATGTTTGCGTGGTAGTCAATAACAATTAAACAACAAAAAAAAATTAATATTGTAATAATATGACAAGATAACTTTAGAGAAGAAAAACCAAAACCAATTAAGATGCGAGCAAGTAGAGGAGAATGTCGAAGCATTTTTCTAGTTTCAATACATTGATTGATTCATATACTACTAGCTACTAGTAATTACTCCTATATATATCTTGAGCTACGTGCATTAATTAATTGTACATCTCATCTTGAGTCTTGACAATATTTCTTGAACTTCACATTCTTGCATGCTAAAACCTAAATCTCCTCGAATCATGCGACATGTCTAGCTAAGCTTTTCCTGTTTGTTCTAAATGGAACTTAATCGCAGATCCAATGTCGGATGATCCGTTTCCATGTTGATCATGTTGTAGGTGAAGGCTAAATTATTCTCCTTGCAGTTGTTTGTAAATAATTTGAATTTTTCTGAATCAGCTGGACCGTTGAAAGAGTTTAATGGAAAGAGTTGCAGAGTCTCGATCACTTTTTCTGGCTCTGGAACATGCTGATTTTTCTCTGTAAAGTCTGTGTCAACACATTAAAAAAACACAAAAAAAAAACTAAATATTAGATTGATTATCGTATTTTTAGCATGGGTTATAAACCGAAGAAATATATATATTGTTATCGATCAAGTACGGATAGCATGAATACACACATATATAATGTATTATAAGGAAATTAAAAGAAATTTAGTTGTTTGATCTCTAGGTATTTGAACCGAAACTTTATAAAATTTTGTACATTATTATGAAAAATAGATTAGAGAAAAAAGCGAATAAACCTTTGGGTTGTGAACTTAATTCCTTAAGCAATAATGCTAAATCTCTTTGATTTTACTAATTAAAGTGGTATACTTAATCCACATATATTCTGTTACAAATTCAAGAATTCGATCATGTGCAGCGAACATACGAAACATTAAATCTAAAATCGTCGAATATTTATATTAATTAAAAAAAAAAGTATATTAGTGGCCTTTGGATGGTAAATGTGAAATCTTCTATTTTTCATTTTTAGTTTTTACCAGTTAACCATATATATGCAATTCACACAAGTTCTTTTTAACTTAAACTATAGACTTTAGCCTTGATGTGCTTGTGTAATATACATGTATTATATTCTTTAGTATAATATTTTATTTTATTTCAATGTTATAAGAATATACATACTTGAATAAAGACATTTAATCTGCACAAACACATGAAAGTACACGAAAGAAAAGTCAAGTGGTCAGCTCTTCTATATATATATTTATATTTATCTTCACTAGAAACAATTAAATAAATGTTAATTTATAGAGATGACACATGATCATGATACAGAACGAATAAATGCAGCATAAGTACAGAAATACCTCATAAGTCAATGTAAACACGACAAACAAAAGTAAAGATTAAGTACTTTTATAATTTATTGTAACACATGAATATATCTATATATCTAGCTACTAAATATATATAGTATGAGTGAAAAAAAGAAAAGGAAAAAGGAAATTACTCACTTTTTGTGTATGAAACCTTTGTAATGTTTTCATGATGATGATGAATAACTTCATTCCCTTCATCGACCAAAACCCGGCGTCGTTTTTGCCTTTCTCTAGCTTTATGATTTTGGAACCAGTAAAAGACATTCTTACTTTCAATCTTACCATAAAAGCTCAATTGTGAAGATATCTTTTGAATCTGATCAGTACTTGGAGTTCGGAGCCCTGACCGGAACAGTTCGGTTAAAACTTTAACCTGTTCGTTTGTCGGGTTCCATCGCCCGCACTTTGTCCCCGTCCCACCACCGCCGCCACGTGAAGCCCTTATACAAAACCCTGTTGAATAGTCATGATCCATGTTGCTAGCTTATCTGTTTTTGAAACTACTATTATTTTTTTTGCTTCTTTAAAGAATAAGGGACTTCAAATAAGGGTGATGTTATTTATAGAAGTTTATGATCAAAAAGTTTGTTTATGTACTGACAGAAGTGCATTGATTTTAGGGAATATATTGTGATAGTGGAGAAGTTTGAGGATTTGAGGGAAATGTTTTTTTTTTTTAATATAAAAAATCTTTCGTAGGTTAATTGAGTTAATAGCAAATTAGCTCATGTGTTTTCTTAAAAGATTAATTACCCCATATAGATAAATAAAAGGACAAAGTACTCCATGTGCTATTGTAGAAGATCGAAGCACACTGTTTAATTTGACAAAAGAAAAATTATACTCCCTGAATTCCAAAATATTGACACTTTCTAAAAAATTAATTTTTTAAATCACTTGTCACGTTTGGTTTCTTAATGCATATATTACCAATTTTATTCTTTCGAATTTTTTAGATTTACACAATAAAGTAGTATGTGCAAAAAGTAATGACATTAACTAAAACAATCATTAAAGGGTATATTTGAATTTTATCTTAGAAAATTAATTAAGAATTGAGTTTTTTAATCTGTGCGAAATTATCAAAATTGCAATTAATTTGAAACAAAGGGAGTTACCATCCGTTCCAAATTTAATAGACACATTTGTCAAATTTTCATATTTCAAATTAATTGGCACATTTGATTTTACAATGCATTTTCTTTTAATTTTGTCCTTTCAAGCCGAAGGGTCACCAATAAAAAAATAAAAAAATGTATAAGAAAATGTATGAGATAGTTCATGACAAAAATAATAGCAATCATTAAAAATATTTTGCCATATAAAATTAATTTATTTATATGAGATTTCTTAATTTATGTAAAAACAAGAAATGCGTCAACTAATTTAAAACGACATAGTATAATTTAATATTGGAATATGGCCTTTTGTGTAGAGAAGAGGGGGAGATAGACATGCAAAAAAGCTGCCACTGTTCGATTAAAGTTTAGGGCCACTAGTAGACAACGAGGTGAGTCGTGGAATATCGCATTAAATTTTTCCGGCTTAAATTCAGTTAAGGAAAGCGGAAGCAGCAACAACTTTTCTTGACAGCAACATAGCTAGCTATATAGATATGTTCTAAATATTTTGCCCAACTACATGTTTCTGTGTTTGTGTAAGTTTATAAGTAAGGCTATGTTTGGATGGGGTTTTGGTCCGGTTTCGTGGGTTTCGTGAGACCGAGCCAAAACCCTTTTAAATGAGTTTTCGTCAAACTCATAAAACCATCAAGAACCTATTCAGAAACTCATACTCAAACTCTTCAAACCTATAAAACATTGATTTGACACCTACCACCTACTTTTTCCCCAAATTCTCACTAAAAAAGACATTGATTTGACACCTATCACCTACTTTTTCCCCTAAACCCCAACATCCAAACCTAATCCAAGTGGGGTTTCAACTTATTCAAACCTCAAAACTCAAAAGCCAAAACTCATCCAAATGAAGTCTCAAAGGTTTCATCGGAACCACCCAAACCAATTTTTTTAAACCGAGACCCGCGAAATCGAGCCAAAACCCATCCAAATAGACCCTAAGTACTTAATAAATACTTAACATTTATTTTCTTTCATACAAATCTTCAACTGATTTGCGACTACATTAACACTACTATAAAATTGACAATGTGACAGGCCGGGGTTGGAGATGCCTTTATTCTTCTAATGAGTTTATTGGAAATTATTTTGGTTTAATTTCAATAATTAGAATGACAAGACTAAATTTTTGAGTTGTCGCTATAGTAAGTTAAGTTGTGATCACTAATAACAATTAACTACGTACATATGTTACTATATCGGAATATTTTAGTGACAGTTTTTTTCCTTTACTTTTACTTTCCTTTTGTTTTATTCTATAAATTTAAATGGAGCATTGATTTGGATTGACTACATTAATTCAAATTTGGAGGGATGGAGTATTTATGACGTATTATAGTCAATTTATTTGTCTAAAGTACGTATAAAGACTAAATAATTTTCTATTATTGAGTGATGACGCGCAAAATAATTTATATTTTTTTAATTTATAACTAAAGACACTAGCTCCAATTTACTAAATTATTTAATTGGAGATTTAGCAACAAAATCATCTGAACTTCTTCCCAATCCTTTCAAAGTTTTTAGTTCCAATGAAAGCAAAGCCAAGATATAAAAGTAAAAGTAATAAAAATTTTGTGAATATTACCATCAACCAAGATTATTGAGAGTGATGAAAGTCAAAATTCAAATTGTTTGATCCTAGTTGGACGGTTCTGATCACGAAGTTACTGACATAGATACTGAAATAAATTGACCTACAGAACTGTTCAGTCAAATTTTCTTGAATTAAAATTGAATTTCCGTCTTTTAAGAGTATATGGGGACAGAAACTAGAGGACATAAAAGCCACCAAGTTGTGATTTTGTGAGGGAGACAGAACTAAAAGGGGGACAAAATTGTCTTTTCTCATGTCCATTGCTTCCTCTCTTAGGTAACTCTATATAGTGTTCTTTAATGAATTTCACAAAAGTTTGGTTTACTTCAACTTATCCAAGAAACTTGAACTAAGGAAAGTAATTAACCCAAGAAACGCATGCTTAATTATGGTAATTAAAAATGGTTGTTCACTAATTAAGTTGTTGCTTTTGTTGTTTAGGGTTTGTCTTAATGGGGTTGCTCGACATTTTGTGACTTGTATTTTTACTTTTCCAATCTTTTTATAATTTGCTTCTTTTTTTTTAATAAATTTATTTGATAATTTCTTCATCAAATGAACTTAAACCATATCCTGAAGTTGTTAAAATTTGAATTTTATAAGTTAATTTTACTTATTATTTTAACTTAGTTAAATAAATATGTAAATATATTCGAGCCAATTATGAAATTGGGCTACAATGTGGACTAAAATTATCAATAAATTTGAAGATATTGGCTTATTTTGACAGCCTGAAATGTTATGGGGTAGAATTGTCAATAAACATAAGTAATGGTATCAATTTGAAATAAAACTTAACTGACACGTCATCAGTTAACGTCCATTTTTAAACGTGGTACCAAAAGTGATTCAATTTCTTAATTGTGGTACTAAATATGTCAGCCTCGGTTTTTATAGTACCACAAGTGAGAATAATAAGTGTATAATATAATACCACAAATGCAATTATCTCAAATAAAAAGATCTTCTTAATCTTAGAAGTAAATAAATTGATACAAATTAATTTATATACATATATATATATATATATATATATATATACATATATATATATATACATATATATATATATACATATATATATACATATATATATATATACATATATATATATATATGTATATATATATATATGTATATATATATATATGTATATATACATATATATATATATATATATATATATACATATATATATATATACATATATATATATGTGTGTGTGTGTGTGCACGCGCATGAAAGATATTTTGTAACATAAGGGGGTAAATTGTCACACTTATCATAACACAAAGGGGTAAACTGCCGTATATTAAATCTTCGTTTTAATTGAATATTTTGATTTAAGATAATGATTTGGAGAACTGAATTTAAATGAACCCAAATATTAGGTGAATTTCAGATCTGTTATTTTAGTTCAAGGAAATAATATATATGTAAAATGAATACTTAGAAATATTAACAAATCAAAATGACTCATACTATTTTTCTAAATTTGATTTTTTGAAATTCAAATCCCTCAATTCAAGTGAAATCAAATTATTTTTCTTAGGATACGTCGATATCACATACTCCCTCCGTTCCCTTTTACATGTCACTTTAGAGAGAAAAAAAGTTTCACAATACATGTCACTTTATAATTTCAAGATAGATTTAAATGCTAATTTGACATTTTTACCCTTCTTTAATCCTAAATACTATACTTAATATCTCTCAATTTTCAAAACAAATAACCATGCATTTATTAAGGGTAATTTTATCCAACTATCCTTTAATTTTCCTAAAATCTAGATCATTAAATAATTTATTAATCCTTGTGAAACAACCTTAAACGATATCTAAAAGGGAACGGAGGGAGTATATCCTTGTAATTAATTATTTCTACTCGAGCTCAATCGCGCACGTGATGAATGAGAGAAAGACATAAGAATTTAGGATGTTTATTAGTTGTGTTAAATAGATTGTGCATGGCACCACACCTATTGTATTTTAATTAATTCTATGAGTTATCAGAATTTGAGGATGCATTGACAAAGTGAAAAGCAAATGCGTAAACAAAATTGATGAGCATATATGATTACAAAATTGTCGTGTGATTAGTTAATATATTCAGCAAATAATTGATTTATGTTAATTAATCAAATATGCTTATTATTTTTTGTGTTTTTGCAATTGCATGTAACCAGACAAAATTTAATATGAAATGGATCTATGATTCTAGCGATTCTTCAAGGAAATTTTATTGATCTTGATTGCATGCACTTAATCAAATATTTATCTTGTTTGCACTAAATTCTAGTCAATGAAGCATGCACATGATTCCATAACAATTACTAAGAAATTCCACCAGCCAATTTGTTGTGCGTGCTTTCCCGCAAGTCCCAAGAATGTTTGGATCTCCATGTATAATCCCATAATATATTAATTGTGAATAATTTGTCCGTTTGTACTTTGTACTCGGTTCTGGGATTTGCATAGTTTCAATTTCAATACTAGAATTATGAGATAAATGCATTTTTGGTACCACACTTTAGGTTAATTTTTATTTTTGGTACACTTTTTATTTGCGTCAATCACATTTAGTACCGTTTTAACAAATTGTGACACATTTGGTACTATTGTTAAAAGTCACTATTAAGTGGTGATATGACAGTTAAATTTTATCGTAAATAGCTCCATATCTCTAAATTTAGTGATTATTATAGTACTCAATGTTGCCAAATTTCAATAATGACTCAAATAAGCAACGTCCGGACCAATTTTGAGATTTTATTTATAATATTTACATAATCTATTTAATTTTATAAACAATATTTATAAATTAATATACATCTGAAAAAAAAATCTAAGATTTATATAATATTATTAATCTATTTAAAATTCTATTAAAATAATAAAATACATAATTAAAAATTATTTAGTATTTATAAAAATAATCAATTATAAATAATTATAATTTAAAAAGAAATGGCCTGGGAATGGGGTGGGGTACAGGGTTGGGCGGGCGGGTTTTTAGGTTTTTTTAGCATTATAATTATTTATTATTTTAATAAATATTAATAATTTTTATTTTATATAATTTATTATTTTAGTAAATATTAAATAGATACTATTATATAAATCTTAGATTTGAAAAGAATATGTTATCTTAATTACAATTTATTAAGACGGTGTACCAAATTTGTTAGGCACGAAAAGTGGAAATTGAACTAAAATGCGGTATGGACAATACAATTCTCTCCTAGAATTATTGTCACAATTACATAATTGCAAGAAACACAATGTAACAAATTAAAAGATACTGAATTTTGATTATATTATAAATTGCACATTAATTGTGTTGAGTTTACCTATATGACTTGAATATCTAATCCATCTTAGGAGTTGTTCTTGTTCAAGACCTCGTAATAAAAAGTAATTAATTTTGATATTCAATTCATATAAAACATTTAATCACAATAAAAACTGTAATCGCTTGAAACATGTTTCTAAATTAACTATGCAATATTCTAAAGTGGGTTGGAGAATTTGAGTCCTCGACAGCTAAAAGTTTTTTAGACGAAATTAGTGCTTTGAATAAGACTTCGCAATATATATACTTATTATATCAAATATAAAGACACTCGTTTTCATCTCAAGAACTTCGAATGCTTTTTATCTTAATTGAAAAAATAAAACTTTGAAGGCTTTCAAAAAGTAGTATTATGATTTTTTTTTATTTAGGGGGGAAATCATGTGCTTAATATGTTTTTTGAACTTTCATACTTTAAAATTAAAAATCAGAAAAACTTTAATTTATTTGTTAAAAACAACCTAGTACGTGTTTCTCAGGAACTGTACTGTAAAATATTTCTCCTCCCTCGAATTATTTATGTACGAATACACTATTTATTTATTTAATGTTAATAGAAAGAATTCCGTGAAATTATTCAAATTGTGAAACTTTTAATATGAAAAAATTAATTAAGCATTTTTACCCTCCGAAATTCTGAACTTAAAGTCCTTACGGGATGTGTATTTAGATTTTAGTTTTCTTTCAAATTTCGAGTATATTAAAATATATATTTTTCGAATAAGTTGTGTGTTAAAACAGAAGTAGTTGTTAACATATCGGAAGTACCAAAAGCTTAAATAGATAAAAGTGCCATGCGTCCGATTCACCTGTCTTATTCCAACACTTATAATTACAGCTTTATAATTAACATATTTTAGATAGTACTTTTCCCCTTGAACTTACAGTTAAGTTGTATTTTTTCCCCTAAACTTCAATATTTTGTACTGTCCACTCTAAATATACATTAATGTTGCACTTTTTCCTCCGGCCTCCTGAACTCTTTCTCGACCACTTTTCGGCCAAAGAGTTTAGGAAAAAAAGTTCAACAGAAAAGTTCAAGGTGAAAAGTGCAACAGAAGTGTAAATTTAATATGAAAAGTGCAACTTTGATGTAAATTTAGAGGGCAAAACTCGTTTTTGCATTCAGTTATAATTCAATGTGCAAAAACATGGAATTTTAAAAAATAAAACTTTAGTACAAAAAAATGAGCATACACTATACTTTTATGTTTAAGTTTATCTTGCAAGTTTTATAATACATTATAAAAATAAGGTTTCAAGTTGTTAAAATTTACAAAAATAAAATAAAGTAGTTTGACAATCTGAAATCATGAATCTTCTTGTTGATTATTAGCCGAAGAATATAGAGGTAAACTTATTAATTCAAGAAACAAAATAATACTTTCAATTAGAAAATTGTGCTTTTTCACCAAACTTATAGCTGAGTTGTGCTTTTACCCCCAAAATAATTCATGGTAGAAAGTGCAATTTGGATGTAAGTTCTGGGAAAAAGAGATATTTTCTCTATAATTAATTTCCCAATTACTTAGTTTATTGAGACACGTATTTTTGTTGTCTATTCCACTCAACACAACACATCAACGGGAAAAATGTTTTTCAGTGAGATTCAAGAAGTTTAATAAGTAAATAAATTAATATTAGTTCACTTTAGATTCATATGTTTGGAGTCTAACGTTAGATAGATGGGATTGAAATAAATATAGGCCGCCCTAATTTCCGTCGTTTTCTTTGTTGTCTCCACTAACATTTGTCAGCATGCATCACTAATTTTAGTACGCAAGTTTTGCTGTGTTTTAACACCCATTTTTGCGACAACGTTTTTGGCCAAAAGAATTATATTCCCAATCATATGAACTCCAGTCTAAAAAGTTTTAAAAGCTTTTTCAGGAAGGAAATTTGTTCCCAACGAGTAAAGTTGTAATTTTAGATTTCTTATATATATTCCACAATCATCCAATGACTTCTTTTAGACTCAGCTGGAAACAAAAATAAAATGAAATCAAAACTATAGCTCAAGTGGAGAATGCATCATACTTTTCAGCAAATTACCCTATGAATTTTTTTTTTCATCAAATTCTCTTGTACTTTCAAAAATCCTACATTAAACACCCAATTTCCGTTAATTACTAAGGACGTTAATTTTTAATTGAATTTTCTAAATTTAACCCTAGCTAGATATATTTAAAAGTATAATGGAGTTTTGTTCAAATGTTTATAAGTACAAGGAGTTTTACGCAAACATTCAAAAATACAAGGGAGTGTTGCGCAAACATTCAAAAGTATAATGATGTCTTACGAAAATAAAATTATGCAAAAATTAACGATGTTAGTAACTAACGGAGATTAAGTATTTTGTACAGGATTTTTTAAAGTATAAGGGAATTTGGTGCAAAAAATATTCATAGTGTAGTTTTGTGCAAGTTTCACATAATACAAGATAGTATCAAACATGGGTGGGTTTGTCTATAATTCCTCAGATGTCATTCTTGAGGAATCATTTCATTTAAGATCAAAATATAAAATATGTCATTCTAACCATTCAATATTGTACAAGAGTGTACTGGGATCAACTGTTACAAATTGTATTGTACAACATGAAGGTTCCTATCATACTTTCTATAATAATGTATTGTACACCTTCAAATGACTATTATATCCCTAAATTAATAAACCAAAATATAACAAAATTAACCCTTCTCATTTCAAGGATCTTTCACCCATGACAAGCCTGCAAGGTCAACCTAAAACTAAAAAGAAAAGATTTAAAGTTCCATCTATTTTGAAGCATATTATATATTCAAAAAAAAAAGGTTCTTCTATTCGTATAAATTAATCCGAGATACAAATATCAATTCATTGGGAAAAAAATTCATCTGAAATAAGACAAAATGTTGAAATATTGATTGACTTCAATTAAATCTGAAAGTTCAGTTGATATTGCTCAAAATTGTTGATTAAATTATCAAAATTAGGGATTTCGGAATTTAATGTGAGCTCTCTGATTTCTTTATTCTGGCCGGAGCTTTTTCAGTATTTGATTTTTTTTTTTTTTTGCAAATTCAGTATCTGATTTGATCCGGATTAAACAATTTTTTTGTGAGAATACGAAATAGATCTGGGTTTCTTGGGTGTTATGTTCATGGCTCTGGTAAAATATGTTTGTGAAATTTTGGGAAGGTAGATGAGGACGAACGGTAAACGGAAAATATGAATTAAATTTTGGGAAGGGAGATGTGGGACGAAGGGAAAGGGTGATTCTGGAGGTGGGATGGTTGGGGAAGATGAAGTAGATGGTTTCTTTTTTCTTTTTTATTTATTGAGTTTTATAAGAGGGCTTTCTGGTCTTTTTCATTAGATAATAGATGTCATACAAGGGTCGTACTTAAACCACGTGTCGGCATATTATTGGATTCATTTGTTCCTGAAGAATGAGATTGAGGAACCGTAGACAACCCCATCAAACATTTATCCAAAAGCTCAAACTTCCTTTTCCACAATACTTCCTCCGTTTTGTTTTGTTTTTTTTTTTTTTTGGTCGCTTTTGCAAAAAAATCTTGTTTACTTTCATTTGTCATTTTAGGAGTTCAATGCAAACCCTTCTTATTAATGCTTGAAATTTTGCTAATTAATGCAGTGTTTATTTGATTAAAATGGTAATTTGAATTTTTGCCTCAAAAAATTGGGTATTTCATACTCTCTCCGTTTTTTTTAGTTTGTCGCTTTGACAAAAAAAATGTTTACTTTAGTTGTCGTTTTAGAATATCAATGTAAAATTAATGTCCTTTAACCAAATTTACCCTTCTTATTAATATTTGTAATTAATGTTAAAATTATTTGATTAAAAGAGTATTTTGGGATTATTTAAAAAAATTATTTATGCTATTTATTAATTCGTGTGTAATCCTCTAAAACGACAAATAGAATAAAAAAACGAAGGAGTAAAATATAGTACTTAGCCTTGGAATATTCTACATTTGTTATTTCGATGGTGAAATTAGTATGAGGTCCATAAATTAACCAGATGAGCAATAAATATTCAGAAAATTCTTGCCAATTAAACCCAAAGGATCCATTGTGGTGTCTGATTAGAGCCACATGTGCATGAGGTGAAAACTTTAGGGTAGGATCGAAGATGCAATTTCTATTTGTTGCCAACGGTTGACACCATTTCCTTGTGTTTGCAAATAATTAATAAAAATATTTCTCAGTCTCTAAGATTCTATTCTTTTGACTTCTCAAATTTATAGATCATTTTTTATGTTTTTTTTAAAAATTAATTTAAAATATTTGAACTATACTTTGAGATGTTCTTTTGAAACTTTATTTTAGAAATAAAGACAATTTACTCCTCTGTGATATTCATAATGTTCAATTTTTTTCTCTGTGAATTTTTTTATATGACATTTTACCCTCTTATGTTATGATAATATGATAATTTATTCACTAAATTATGATAAATATGACAATTTACCATCTATGTTACAAAATACTTTTCATGCATACTCTCAATATCGACAATAGATTACTCTCTCCAACTTAAAGAAATAAATTACTTCTTTAAAAAATTTACATGGAATAAATTGATCTGTATCAAATCAAATGGTATAAATTTTCACATGGATAAATTCCCCTGAAACCACATCATGTATGGTTGTGTTCGCTCGCTTTGACTTATTACAATTGGCCCAATTGCTAATTTGGGCCATTTGTTAAGTCTGTCCGACTCCTAATTGGCCAATAAGTTAAGTTTGGACTGATAACTTTGTAGCTCATTTAGATGGCCCGATTAGGGTCAAATGTTCATAATGCCCATAACTTAAATGGGCCACTCTCAAACTCACCCCGATACTCGAGATCATCCATCTATATTCTACATAAACAATTCGAAGACAAAATTTTCCTCATAACTACAAAAGTCATTCATTGAGAAACAAAAGTTATTCAAAATTTACTTCCCATTTAACTGCAATTCGATTAAATGTGACTAAATTTAGTTCCAATAGGAAATTGCACAAAAGTTTTTTTTATGGATAATACAAAGTCATTCATTGAAGAGTTGATATTTTGGACCCCGATTAAATGGCCTGATTCCCTTAATTTGGGTCTAATTGGACGAATTGAACACAACCTATATATACACTAACAAGTAATGCATTAGATAAATCTAAGGTGGTCTTACAGTTAATATTGGTATGGGCCTTTCAATCCTATTTATGAGCCAGATTGAGGGTTGAAGAATTTATTTTGAGAAAGAAGATTGAAGATGAGAAAAATGCACCAAACACAATTACGTTTTATTGCACCCTCTTCGTTTTATATATCAACATACATCTCATATGTCAGATTCAAATTTATATATGCACCATTTTCTCTAGAAAACACTGCTCTATATTTATCCATTATTTTCCAAGTGTTATTTAGGTTTTTTTTTTTTTTTTTTTACTTTTTCTTCTTTTATTTTATTTTTCATTCTTCCTTTTTTCTTATAACTTATATTCTTTTACACAATTGAAACACATTTATATACTTTGTGTTGCAAACTTATAATATATTGTTCCTATCAAAATTTTATTGTACACTACAAAAAAGTTAAATTTTAGTAGTAAAATACTAAATGACAAAGTGATAAGAATTTAAATATTATCACTAAAATGATGTACATAGACACATTAGTGAAAAAAAATGTAAAAAAATTGACACCACTGACAATTAGTGGCACCCAATAAATGACAACTAAAAAGTTGTCAATCAATTGTCAATAGTAACAACTTAAGTTTTATACACTTGTCACTAATAACTATTAGTGATAATTTAAATATATATTTTGTCCCTATTGCTCTTGTCACTAAATATATGAAAAAAGTGGCAATTTCAACAATGTCACTTAATATTTTGTCACTAAATTTCATTTTTCTTGTAGTGATGATTTTTTTATATATTAAGTATTTTCTGTAATCGTTCAATGTTGTTGTGGGTATGTGTTTATTTATTTTTGAAGATGTGAATTCGCAAATTCATTGTGACATGTACTATAATTTATGAAATATTAAGATATATAATTTTTTTATAGATTTAATTTAAACATTAAACATTTTTAAAGAAGAAATAATGCATGAAAAATGCAAATAACAATTTTGATAGAAACAAACATCATATTGTAAACTTACAACGCAAAATATGTCAAATTTTTTTAATTGAATAAGAAAATTTTAGTTATTAATGAAAAAGAGGAAAAAGGAAAGAAGAATCGGCTATGGAATGCGAAGATTCATAATCGGTCCAAATTATTTCTTTGGAAAATTTTACATGATATTTTGCCTACAAAAGGTTGTGTGAGTTATTTTTTGCCCACAGATGACTTTGATTGCCCGGTGTGTGGATCGGAGGTGGAAACTATTGATCATATTTTCTTGCGGTGTCCGTTTGCGAAGGCAGTTTGGTTCAAATCTAAATGGTCCTTCCGCATCGAACCATTTAGTCATGAACCTTTGGCGGATTTTATTCACTTGCTCCTTAATCCTTCGTCCATCCTTGGTCCTTCTAGTTTTGCTCGTTCAAAATTGATTATTTTTGTGGCTGTCTCTCTTGAAGAAATCTGGTTTAATCGAAACCGCGTCACCCATGATAAGCCTTCTCCCGATCTTTTGGTTATTGTTGTCTCCATTGAAAGGAGGATTGCATCCCATGTTGCTGCCCAAGCCAAAATTGCTTGCATCCGTGCCGCTTCGTGCTCTCTTGCTAGATGGATGCTTCCCAAACCAGGGGTCCTCAAGGTTAATTCTGATGCCGCTTTCAAAGACGGTGTTGCGGTTCTTGTGGTCATCATTCGAAACTCAAATGGCTCGGTTGTTTTCGCTTCCACCTCTAAGCAGCTTTGCTTGAACTCTTTTACGGCGGAGGTTCTCTCGATTAAGCTGGCTTGCTCCATCATTGCCCGTTGAAAAATCACTGATGTTTGTTTTGAAAATGATTGTGTCCAAGCTATTACGGAGATCCAAAATTGTTGGAAAGAGCCGGATTGGGCTGCTCGAGGCTTGATCGAAGAAATCAGATGTTTTTGGGCATGTTGGCCTAATTGGAAGTTCGGTTTCATCTCTCGAGGCTCCAATTTTGCAGCTCATAACCTTGCTGCTTGGTCTGGTTTTTTGAGTTGGGAAGATCCGTTTTGTTGTATTCCTTTTTCTTTACTTCCTTGTAAAGTTTTTTGTGATGGGGGTTACCCCATTGTAGACTTTGTTGTACCGTTCTTTTGAGTTGGTGAAATAAAATATTATTTATCCAAAAAAAAAAAGAATAAAAATAAAATAAAAATTAAAGAGAAAACCCTGGACCACGTGGTCCAGGAGTAACTCTGCAACCTGGTTGCAGTTTGGGTGAGCCACAATGCAACTGTTGTTGTGTTGTGTTGGTTGGTTGGGCCATTATTATAGTCTTCTTGGTTTATCGATTGGGCCACGTGTCTAGTCATTATTATAATATTTAATTGACCAAAATATATATATAAAAAAAGAAGGGGGGGAAGCTTGATCCATGATTGGAATTACCGTAATCAGCAAGACCATCGCAACAATTATGTTAGGTTCGACTTCAAGAACCAATTCAACTTGTAATCATAGATTAAAATTTTCATTTCATTTTTTCCATCGAAAATATTAAAAAAATTTCGTTTTTGAATCAGGCGAAACGAAAATAAGATATAATTTCGAAACTATTTATTTGTCTTAAACTCTATTATTTTCCTAAATTTAATAACTTTTTTTACAAATTTTCCTTAGTGTTTTCAAAACATTTCCGAATAGTCTCGAAAAATTTTCAATATTTGACCGACCGAAACATATATTTGAACCGAAATTTTGATCCATGCTTGTAATTAAACTTGAGAAAGTAGACCAAAAAACATGAAAAAGACAAGAAGAGGGGGGATCGTCAATTATTACATAACTTCTCCTTGTACAGTCACATGAGATACAATGCATACATACAAAACACAATACAAGACATACTAAAATAAAACAGATAAAAGTAGAAAGTAGAAGAACATCTTTTTTCCTCATCTTCACGTGCTTTAAACAATAGCCACAAATTGAAAAGATTAAAGGACTTGTTTTCTTTTGGTGAAAGTCTCATCAATCACTTCTTGAATGGGATAGCTCTTATCACCACTGTGTGGTATACAGCTGCCAGTGCTGCTCCAATAAATGGCCCAACCCAGAATATCCACTACAAAAAACACATTAACAACAATTAGTTCATTATCCTTAACAAACTAAGTTTGAACAACTTTTATTGTATAAAATTTTTTGAAGCTCAGTTCAAACTCGACTTAATTGACTATGAATGACACAAAATTATATGTATGATCGAGTATCATAATAGTCAAGCCCGACTCTTATAAGAGCTCGTCGTGTGAACCAAGCCTGTCGGTTTCTTTTATACTATTCATCACTTACATGATCATCCCAAGCGTGGCTCTTGTTGTAGATGATCGCGGCACCAAGACTCCGTGCAGGGTTAATACCGGTACCGGTAATAGGGATGGTGGCCAAGTGCACCAAGAACACAGCAAATCCAATAGGCAATGGTGCCAAGATCTGAAAACATCATTCAATTAACCAAAGTTCGAACGAGACATTAACTATCGTTTACTCGAAAAATCAAGTACTTACGGGGACGTGGGAATCTCTAGCACTACGTTTGGCGTCAGTGGCAGAGAAGACGGTGTAAACAAGAACGAAAGTACCAATAATTTCGGCTCCAAGGCCAGAGCCCTTTGTGTAGCCGTGTGCCACGACATTGGCACCACCGCCCTTCGTCATGTACAGAGACTCGCCGAACCCTTTCACAACACCAGCACCACAAATGGCCCCTAGACATTGCATCACAATGTAGTATATTGCCCTTGTCAAGGACAATTTCCTTGCCAAGAATAGGCCAAATGTCACAGCTGGATTAATGTGTCCACCTGCCATAAATATATATAGTTCGTCAATCAATTAACTACCACAAATTAGAATCAATAACTATATGGCCAGCTAGAATGAGAATGTTTTGGCTAAACATAATTATTTATTCACCAATTTTACTGTACTAGTCCAATTTAAGATGATAAAAATTACATATTCAGTCCCCTAACTTCTAATCACGTCAGTTTTTGGTAATTAAATTAAAATTCGAACTTACATATCTGGTTCTCACTTTAACATAATCAAAAACTTATCTTCTCACCACTACATGTCAGTTAATCATCTAGTCTTTAATTTTTTTCACAAATTAAATAAAAATTTATGGATGATAGTTGCATATACATATATAAGGCCTAAACTCAACAAAATTCGTCCTGTGGTACTAAATGTGTTAAATCTCTGTGTATATTTGTAAGACCCAAACTTTATGAGTAAAAACTACAGAACGAGATGCCTTTGACTAGAAATATAAGGTAAAGTATTAAGAACGAAACAAAAAATTAGGACAAAATGTGTTCGAGCCCAGAAAAAAAGCATAATTTTGTGGGAAACTGAAAATTAGTGGACTAAATGTATAATTTTGCATCTAAAGTGTCACCTGATCTAGTGAAAACTCCAAATAGCATTTAATTAATTAATGAATTAATTACCTGAAATTCCAGCAGTGCAGTAAACAAGAGCAAAAATCATGCCCCCAAAAGCCCAAGCGATGCCTTGAATTCCGACAGTGGAACACTTGGAGTCAGATTTGCTAACTCCCATAACTGTTAAAACGGTAATATACAAGAACAGAAAAGTTGCCATAAACTCAGCAATTCCGGCTCTGTAAAACGACCAGGAACTCAGCTCGCCCGGCTCAAACAGCGGCGCCGGCGGTGGCTCCTTGTAGTCTTTGTCTTGGCTCTGAGCAGCCGTCCCGATCGGCTGTCGCTCAGCATACTTGTTGGCTCCGACGCTTACATCTTCCTCTTTGCTCTCCATCTATAATATCCTTTGAACTAATTAATTATTATTTAATTAAGAAAGAAAAAAAGTTGAAGTGAAAGAAATGTTGGAAAAGGGCAGAGGGAGTAGTTGGTTTTTTTTTTTTTTTGATAAATAAAAGTAGTTGGTTTTTAGTGGAGTGATGTTGTACTGTAATTATATAGACGAATTTTGGGAGGGGGATGGGGCCAAACTTACTTACGTTACATTTAATGATGATTTTTTATTTTTGTTTTTTAGAGTATTTTTTATTTTATTTTGGGTGTTTGATGGATGATCATTAATGTTGTACTATTACTATTAGATAGTAGATATAACTTTTATTACACGGTAGACATTCAATTCTAGAATTGATAATGTCATTAGTTCAATTCACATGGCTTCGATATGCCAATAGCAATAATTGTACCCGTGACAAAGAGGTTCGGGTTAAAATTTAGCAGAGTGAGGCCATCTCAAATAGCACATGTACAAGTTAAATTATAAGATTTTTGCTAAAATTATTATAAAAATTATTTTTCAAGAGCACATATATAATTATAATTAATGTGTTGTTAAAATTTATAGGTTTGGATGATCAAATATTCATGCCCAAATACAAATTGCTATTTGCAATTGTACAAAAAATTTTGTATTTTCCTGCAAATCAATAAATTATTCTGAGACAAAATTAAATTTCATACTATTTAAATTCAAATCTATACACATTTGAATTGAATTTGTAAATTCAAATTTTATAATGAATATCATCATAAGAAATTTGTCACTATTGATAATTAGCGAAACCTCTTTAGCGACAATTAATGTTGTCACAATGATTTAGTAATAATATTTTAATTATCATTTTTGGGACATCGCTAAATATCAATAATAAAAATTAATATTTTTTTATTATGAAATAAATAGTATTATAAATATATCATTATTATTTATGTAAAATAATAATTAAAATTATATGTTAAAATATAAATTAGCTGTCGGAGTGAAATGATATGGTTGTTAAAAAGTAGTCGCTTAAAATATGAACTAGCTGTTGGAGTGCTGAGTAAAAAGTAGAAGTGTATAATATTGTTCATTAGTTATATTTTAAGATAAGATGCTGAAATTTAAGAGAGCTTTGGGAGATGATCTGACAATTGTTTGATTCTATAATTCGAGATGTAAATAAATTGAGCAGAGTTGAAGAATTTTTTTTTTTTTTTTTTTTTTTTTTTTTTTTTTTTTTTTTTTTTTTTTTTTTATCAGAGTTCGATTTGAATCAAATTTGATTAAAAGAGAGTGGAGCTATCCGAAAATAAGTCGAGCCCGAGTATATTAATAATTTTACATATATTTTATAACTTTTAGCTTTCAAGTACAATTTGTTTAAGTATAATGAAGTCCGTTTAAACGAGTTTTATCTGTATGTTCAAGTTCAATATTAATAATTTAGTTCGAATTTTGGCATTTGTAATAGTCTTATATCTATGAGTCTATAATCGCAGTCTAGTCTACCGATACACTGATTAACATGAATTTTTGTCAAGATGTGTCTACCTCACAAATTACTATTACTAGTTTAATATATTTTGACAAATTTGTGGGAAATAATGGGCCAATCACAAGAGGCCACCTTGGTAATTCATGACCTAATTCTTACTAATATATAACCGACCACTAATAATTAATAAGGGTTTGTTCTTTTCCTAATTTTCTTTTGTGTGCATGTTCTTTCGATTCTTTGTTGGATTTGTGAAAACGACATCGCTTTGGGTCGGCTATATTTTGAGTGTGGAACTGTGGATTGATATTATCTGGCAAAATAATGTCCGTAGGTTACTTGTTTGTATAGTGTTCATTTGTGATGATGAAATGAAATAGATGTGGTGGCCACCGCCCATAGTTTGATTAAGTGGAAAATGTTTGGAAAAAAATGTAAGTTTATTTTGGAATTTAAGAAATTCAAATATTGGTAGGGTCTACTTTAATTTTATGTTGATGTGATCAGTCACAAAAAAGTCTGTCTCAAATTTGAATCGACAAAATTCAAATTATTCGTAAAATTAATGCAATTCAACTTTTTGTACATAAGTGCCCGATCTATAAAAGTTATTAATAACAAGTTATACAAATACATTCTTGGATACTAATTTGGTTTCTTTCAAACTAAATTTGAAAATGAATTAATCGAACCCAAAGATAATTTTGCATGGGGCAGAGATTTGTGGTGCCTTCTTCATCACTGTTTTTTTACTATTTTGTCATAATTTAATGCACTTATAATATACAATATTACTATTTAACATATTGGTGGATTTTTATTTGATATTTAGACTAGTGGAAGAAATTTAGTTAATATATACAACGTAATATATATAATTTCGGTACCTCAAAAAGTAGTCTATTTATCATATTAAGGCCCATATAGTCATATAGACTATAGTTTAATAAATTAAAGATGGAATCTACCTTTCAAACCATATTTAAAAATCACAACAATGGTCCAAAACTCACTCTAAATACTCAAACAAAAGCAATGAACCTTTTATTGGGTAAATTAATTGGCATGATTGAGAAATTAGTTATTAGGAATTTGGACAATCGAAATGTAAAATGAGTTTAAGATTCGCAGAATTCAAAAGCAAAATTTTTTGTTTTGAGAAATTGATGTTTAACAATTAGATTACTAAAATTGATGATATTCTACCTAAACAAACAGGCTAAATTTAAAATTCATATCACGTCCTTCTCACTATCATTTTATTATAAGGTAAATTAAGTAATAATCAAACAAAATTATCAGGCCGGTGCTTGCTGATAACAATGGCTTATCTTTAAACTGATTAATTGGTACACATTTAATACTATAATTAATTACTCAAATAAGCTGGTGATTCTTTGCTGATTGCATTTCCACGCTGGCATGCTTTAGAGGAGAAGCAATGATTAAAGACTTTAATTATACTTATCACATAATAATTAGTTGCAAGATAAGTTTGTTTTGTATTGCGGTTTAAGATAATATAAACTAATGTGCATTATGTCAACCTAATACTTGATTATTTATAAGTTAATCTCATTCAAAACATCACTATAAATGAACCCAATTGATCCATATATTATATGTTCGAGTAGGGGTACGTGTTCAATAAAACCGTCAAACAACCCCAACCTATCGCCTCAATCCAAACCGACCGCAATTCACAGGTTGAACGAATAATGGGTTTGTCTTGGGCTTCGTGAAGAAAAAACTGCAAATTAATCGGGTTTGGATTTATATTTTAAAAAATCGCATGTAGATAAAATCACAAATTGTGTTTTATTATTTATATAATTTAAGCACATACATACTTTTAATTTACCGTCTCAACCCCAAAGCCTAATTTGCCCCTAAAATTACTCGACACAATTTATTAACAATCCAAGTTAAATTATATCGATTGACAACCACCAATATCAACTTTAATAATTAAAATATTTTCTATTTTTGTTTATTGTTTGAAAAAGTCTTGTTCGATTTTGTATATGAGGAACAATTATTGATCTTTATATAGCAAATGTAGACTTTAAATAGGTTAACAAATTAAAGCTAAAAATTGTGAAAAAGTAGTATTGTTCATATGATTATGAAACATTTAAGAATTTTATTCTTAGATAAAAGTACAATAACGAAATAATAAGTAATAATAAATGAAAGTAAAGTCTCCAAAAAAAAACTTCATTAAAATAGGAAAAAATAAGACCGCAAAAATCGCCCCAACCCGAAGGGACTGCAAAGTGCAATCTCTAGACTTATTGGGTTGGGTTTGGTCTAGAGTATTAAAAACCCGCAGAATTTGGACGAGTATAAAACCGCAATAGACCGCACCGCGAACACCCCTATGTTCAAGTGTTTTTTTCTTATTTGTTTCTAAGTTTCATTGTGAATTTATTTCAATATTAATTATGACCCCTTGGCTCTAGGCAAATAAAATTAATTAGTTCAAAGGCTGAAATAATTATAAAGAAATATTACAAATGTCGAGAATATTCTAAGTTCATGTTTCTTTTTAGTTAGTCGTGTAATTTCAAGTATAAACAAAAATTGTACTCCTTATACAATTACACATTAATTTTAACATTGCATTGGTTATTTGGTATAATTATAAACGTCTAAAAATGGCAGTCTACATTATTATTATTATTATTATTATTATTATTATTATTATTATTATTATTATTATTATTATTATTATTATTATTATTATTATTATTCATTTCAATAGTGTAAGTATAGTACTTCTATTTGTTTTTCAAGGAAAAACTAAGGGTGTGTGGATGGGTTTTGGCCCGGTCTTGCGGGTCTCGCGAGACCGAGCCAAAACCCTTTCAAGTGAGTTTTCGTCAAACCCATAAAACCATCAAAAATCTATTCAAAAACTCACACTCAAACTCTTCAAACCTGTAAAACATTGATTTGACACCTACCACCTATTTTTTCCCTCAGATCTCACTAAAAAAGACATTGATTTGACACCTATCACCTACTTTTTCCCCTAAACCCCACGATCCAAATCCAATCCAAGTGGAGTTTCAACTTATTCAAACCACAAAATTCAAGAGTCAAAACTCATCCAAATGAAGTCTCAAAGGTTTCATCGAAACCACCCAAACCAATTTTTTCAAACTGAAACTCGCAAAACCGAGCCAAAACCCATCCAAATATACCCTAAAGTCTGTTCTCTCATACATGAAAAGAAAAACAAAGACTTAACTTTAAAGGTAGAAATCTTAAGAGTCAAATGCAATTTATTTATTCTTTTTCTTTACGTTGTACATAATTACAAGAAAAGGGCCAGGTCAAAGGCCTGGAAAATTCAATCCCAATTCCCAAATTCCAACTACCTGACTCAAAGCTAAGTCTACCTTATTTGTTACAGGCCAGGAGTAATATAATTGGGCTGAAGCAATTCAGTAAAAGCCCAAAAAAGTATCCTTTTGAGCAGCATAAATACCAGCCTTAAAGAGGCCCAGAGAGAAACCAAAGCCAAGTTATAGAGAAAAATTAAAAAGCCTAGCAGCAGCGAGCAGAATATTTAATAAATAATTGGGCTAGCTCCAACAAAAGAGAATGGGCCATCCAGCCCAAGCATGACCTAAAAGGGTAAGCTTGGAACTTAATGTAGGTGCGGATATACGTTTTCTTTTTTCTTTTTTCCGTTTATTTGAAATGCTTTTTGGACATAACAATATTTAAATAAATATATGAGTCCACTGTAAAAATTAATAATGAACATCATTTCGGTATTTTGAAGTGACTCGTTTCTTCCACCTGACCAATTATCTAATGACCATGAAGGATAATTAGTAGCAGTCCCTCACCACGTAACTACTATTTACGAGGGCAAATCCGTCATACAGTCACTACAAATTAAATTGTATTCATCTTGAAACATGCCATAATGTATTTCATTCGCGAAGCAGGTTGAATATGTGAATTCATTATTGGAAGCAGAGAGCCAGAGTTTGACTGGCGAATTTATTTGTTATTTTTTCCCCAATCATCATTTGATTTATGATTGTGTAAATGCTAATATTGAACATAATTTAAAATTTTCACCTCTTTGAACTAATTCCTTTTGAAGTTTGATTTGATGCATAGACAAGAAATATTACTAGTACGTACTTCAACACTATTTGCAACGTTTATAAAGTGTACCATATAGGAAAAAAGAATGTGTAGTCAACTTTGTCACTATTGGCCGTTTCCTGTCAAACTTTAATATTCAAATTCAGAGTATGGGAAGGAAAGTGATCAATGAGTTGTTTTCATTTCGTTATCCAGATCATGACGTGCAATTATATTTTTCTCACATTGTTACGGGATTCAATCATGTTAAGAATGCAGTCAAGCAGGATAACTTAGAAAAATTTGAATTCTAAATATATTATATTTAATATTTGGTTTTTGTGTACAATTTTTTTAAAGTATTTAATAATAGGGTCAATGAAAATTAACCCGTTGTATTTAACCTCCTGTTATTCGAAAAATAGCATTTTACCTCCCTCTTCTTGAGAAAATTTTAAAGAAGCAGTTTACCCCTTCGGCATGAGAGTGTAATTCTCTTGCTGAAATTGAGAGTGGACATGAAAAGTGTTTTGTAACATAGGGGGTAAATAATTGCCATGTTTATCATAATAGAGGGGGTAAATTGTAACATTTATCTTAATACATGGGGTAAAATGTCATATTATCATAACATATAGGCTAAAGTGCCGCATATTAAAATATCAAAGGGGCGGTGTGAAACTTTTATAAAATTACAGATGGGTAAAGTACTTTTTTCAAATCACAGAGAGATAAATTAAATATTATGAATATCACAAGGGGGCAATTTGCCATTAACTCATAATAGGGTGCAGTATATATCTTGAAGGTTGTCGATGGTGGACCGATGAGAACTTAACCAGTCAATTAAAAATGAGGCTCAATGAGTAAGAGGTCTTGGGTTCAGTTCTTACAATGTGGGTTTTTAAATCTTTAGTTTAATAATAGTGTTTTGTGGTAGTTTATTATTTATTATTCTTTGTACTTGGCCAATTATTAAAATAGTTTATAATGTAATAATAATGAATGTATTTTTTTTTTACAAAGGTTGTCGATATTGGTGAAGTCAGATCAGATGGGATTAATATAGATCGTGTAACTGCAAAAATCTAATCCAGACAAAATTTAATCACTTGTATTCAAAAATCAAACTTAGTTTAAGTTGTTAAGCTACATATTCAAGGCAATAACATTGAGATTATGCATGCAAGATGAACTCATATATTGTATATATAAATAAACACTTACGTGTATATAATTATTATTAATTATTATCCGGAATGAAACTGACATGATTGATGTAGTCATATATTACTGTCTAAATAAAAGAAAAATCTCCTATCCTCGAGATCACCCTTTAATTTGTAGGATCGATTGTACGAGATTTCATTTGCTCATCTGTATTTTGCATGAACAATAAACGGATTTCATCTAGGTAGTAAGAATTTTAACCTGAATTTGAGCTTGCTTGTTCTCCATCATTATGAATTAAATAGATCTTTATATATTAATTACATCTTTAAGATAGTTTTAAGATAAAATATAATTAAAATTTATCTATTATATAAACATTAATCAATGAAATGGTCCACTGAACAAACTATATGGATTGATAGGAATCATTTTCTCATCACGATCTACTAACTGTTCATTCACTCGTCATCAGTCTATGCAAGTGACAAGGTTTGATGGTGATTTTGCAACCATTCTCTTAATCAGTGTGTATTACTATATAGTTTAGTTTTAACCCATTTTTTTGTTGTTTAGTGGCTTATTGATTTTTCTTTTTCATTTTACTTTTTTTCATAAACAACTATCGATAAATATGACCTTAGACGCATCCATATACTACACATTTACATGTAAAAAACAACAACTGAGAAGAGTGAATGATTACTTTAAACAACGGGTGCATGTTTTGTGAATAGGTGTAGATTGGTCTAATATGTTGTTTTTTTTCTTCTACATAATCATTTATATATTGAGAGTTTATTATATTAATTTGTTGATCATAATTAAATTACACTAAAATAATTTTTTTTATTAAAAAAACAAAGCACAATATTAACTTTATTATATATAGAAATGAATAACACAATATCAACAAAGAACAATCAAGTCAACAAGTCAAGGACATTAACAAAAGATAATTCATTGAATGATTAGATAGATATCCAATAATTAAAAGAAAAGACACGCACCAATAATTGCAGGTTTGTACGTAATACTATTCGTTTGCTCTGCAGACATGACTCTTGACACTCTTTATCGGAAAAAAGAAAACTCTTGACATTATAACAAGGAACAACCTCGATATGTAGAGGCCTAGTGGAAATCATTCGTACCAATAGAAATTTTATTATAAATTTAAATACTTAAAGTTAAGTAGATTCTAAAATATATGTAAGGCCATCTCCAACAGCTCTTTTAAATTTCAGCCTCTTATCCTAAGATATAAGTAATGAACAGTGTTATACACTTCCACTTTTTACTCTGCACTCCGACAGCTAGTTTATATTTTAACATATAACTTTTATGGGGATTCTAGGGTGCCGTCACGTCATGTGACGTTAGTTTATTTTAGACCATTAGATTCAAACTATATAATCACAACCATAAATATATTTCAATTTAAAATAAATAAAAATTAAATTAACAATTGGTGACTTGTATAACCAGTTAATTAAGTTTTAGTATCTATCACAATCTCTCTCCTAATTTCACATATCTCTACTCCTACAGTCTCCACTCTCTCCATCGCCTTCCACAAATCACAAATCTTCTTCCCAAGAATTGTGAGATTCACAACCTTCATAAAGAAGATACGAATTGATTCTAGAATTCTCGAACGGTATACTATCTCTATCTCCGAAAATTGGTAATTCTCCCCAAACCAATCTCGTAACCCTCATCGCTCCCGTTCGTGTTCGCCTACCATCGGAAGAAATTTGCGTTGTCCTCTGCTGCCACTGTGTGACTGAATCGACAAGCCCACTTGCCATTTATTCTTGCTGAATTTAGGTATTTCTTGCTTCTATTTCTCTTTTATTAACTCCAATCTTTTATCTTTTTGTGTTGCTAGTATTTATATTTTACCCCTTCTTTAAGAAACTTGTTTGGGTTTGTATGAGTTTTCATTCTTAGAATTTACATGTAATATTTTAACCTTAGAATTTACATGTAATTGTTTGGAGTTGTATAGTTTGTAAATTTTGTTTTTTGAAAAGTAAGCATATGTTCTGTTTTCTCCTTTTTTAAATTAGCCATGCCATGGTCTCAACTCATTAACCAGGCCAACCCAACCTGCAACAATTCAATCTTGATATATATTACTTTTGAGTCACAATTATTAAGAGTCAAACTTGTGTTGACTAGTGTAACAAATCGTGGTTGACTATCTAATATAATATAAATCAATCAAGATTAGTTTAAAGTTTAGATATCCAGACTCGAATTTGAATATTTTCTAACCCAATCGAAACAATCTCAATTCATCTTTTCACGGGCATATTATTTTTTAGATATGATTCATTCTTCGTTTGAGCAAGTATTAATGGGTGGTATTTTTGATGTAAGGCAGAGCACATTAAGGACATGTGATCATATTGGATTCACTTTGGACTCACAGATATACTTACAATGTTGAACGAACATTGGATGTAGTAAAGTGGTATGTAAAAGTACAATAACATCTTTAGTGTCGTTTAGATTATTTTGCCTACGTTAAATATTGCTTATTATCCATTTTTTTAGGTTCATACCAGTCACAATATATTTTAAAAAAAAAAGTGGATATTCATATCAACTAGATTATTTTCCTAGTAAACCAGGAAAGTGGATCCCACGATAAGTTGGTAATAAATATTGTGGAATATATGTGATCATTTTTATGAGGAATGTCCACAATGTGGTCAAATGACTTGAAATAAAAGTAAGTTTGTTTCATGCAATAAAAGCTTTAAGTTTACTTGATAGTTCATTGATGCAATTTTATTGATTTTGTCTGCAGTTTGATTCAGTTGCGATGCGTGAGAACATTGTGGTGGATCATTTTATGAACTCTGGAAATGCATGCCATGCCACAATTATGAAAAACATATTAGTAGATTGAATTTTTTGTAGAGAGGAGTAATGGTTGTGGCTTTTTTACTGCGTACGGAGGTTTTCTCTATTTTATTTTAATTTTTCCTGATGATTAAAATATTTGCCCATTGAGTGAGGTTCAAAAATAAAATGAATCTTTGTTGGAAGAATCAACAGTTGCTTTTCTTTTTAAATTAAATATATTGACCTTCTAGATTATCTCAAACCTAATTAACAACCCTTAATTCTACCTTTTATGTAAAATTACATGGTCAAATGAATTACATTTTATTTCCTGTAATTGGTTGCTTTAAAGATATTATATAATTACATGATCAAATAATGCGATCCATGACTAAAGATTATTGATGTGTCAAATGGTCTATGAGAAAAACTCGATGCCCGTAATATATTTGTTTAATTTTCTAATTATTTTATTAGTATTTTTTTGTTGGTGCAGAATCAAAGCCAAAGTATTATGACTAGTATTTTATTAGTATATTTTTGTTGGTGCGATCCATAATTTCTCATATTACATAGTATAATGTCACATGTAATAATACTGACTTCATATACAGTACGGTCTCATATTAGTAGTAATTAGTCACATTATATAGTATTAACATTAGTACCGACCAATTTTCTGATAAATTTTTATATTACATGGTATATGTCTCACATATAGTAGTATAGACTTACATAACATAGTATTGATTCCACATACTGAGTACGGTCCCACATTAATAGTAATTAGACACATTATAGAGTATTATCATTAGTACTAAATATTGTATATAATTCCTCACATTACATAGTATAATGTCTCACGTGTAATAATATTCATACACAATACGGTCTCATATTAGTAGTAACTAGTCACATTATATAGTATTAACATTAGTACTGACCAATTTTCGGATAATTTTTGACATTACATGTTATATGTCTCACATGTAGTAGTATAGACTCACATAACATAGTACTGACTCCACATACTTAGTACAATCTCATATTAGTAGTAATTAGCCACATTATGGAGTATTCATTAGTACTAATCATTGTATATAATTATTCACATTAATAGTATTGACTCCACATACTTAGTACGGTCTCATATTAGTAGTAATTAGTCACATTATATAGTATTACCATTAGTACTGGCCAATTTTCTGATATTTTTTCACATTACAAGGTATATGTCTCACATGTAGTAGTATACACTCATATAACATAGTACTGACTCCACATACTTAGTACGGTCCCATATTAGTAGTAATTAGCCACATTATGGAGTATTATCATTAGTACTAATCATTGTATATAGTTATTCACATTACATAGTATAACGTCTTACATGTAATAGTATTGACTCCACATACTTAGTACGGTCACATATTAGTAGTAATTAGTCACATTATATAGTATTAGCATTAGCATTAATACTGACAAATTTTCTGATAATTTTTCACATTACATGATATATGTCTCACATGTAGTGGTATAAACTCATATAACATAGTACTGACTCAACATACTTAGTACGGTCCCATATTAGTAGTAATTAGCCACATTATGGAGTATTATTATTAGTACTAATCATTGTATATAATTATTACGTTTCACATGTAATAGTATTGACTCCACATACTTAGTAAGTAATTAGTCTCATTATATAGTATTAGTACTGACCAATTTTCTGATAATTTTTCACATTACATGATATATGTCTCACATGTAGTAGTATAGACTCATATAACATAGTACTGACTCCACATACTTAGTACGGTCCCATATTAGTAGTAATTAGCCACATTATGGAGTATTATCATTAGTACTAATCATTGTATATAATTATTCACATTACATAGTATAACGTCTCACATGTAATATTATTGACTCCACATACTTAGTACGGTCTCATATTAGTAGTAATTAGTCACATTTTATAGTATTAGCATTAGTATTAATACTGACAAATTTTCTGATAATTTTTCACATTACATGATATATGTCTCACATGTAGTTGTATAGACTCATATAACATAGTACTGACTCCACATACTTAGTACGGTCCCATATTAGTAGTAAGTAGCCACATTATGGAGTATTATCATTAGTACTAATCATTGTATATAATTATTCACATTACATAGTATAACGTCTCACATGTAATAGTATTAACTCCACATACTTAGTACGGTCTCATATTAGTAGTAATTAATCACATTATATAGTATTAGCATTAGCACCGACCAGTTTTCTGATAATTTTTCACATTACATGATATATGTCTCACATGTGGTAGTATGGACTCACATAACATAGTAATGACTCCGATCCACATACTTAGTATGGTCCCGTACTAGTAGTAATTAACCACATTATGAAGTATTATCATCAGTACTAACCATTATGTATAATTCTTCACATTACATAGTATAATGTATCACATGTAATAGTATTGACTTCACATACTTAATATGGTCCATAGTATTATCATTAGTACTCACCAATTTTTTGATAATTTTTCACAATACATGGTATATGTCTCACATCAAGTAGTATAGACTCAAATAATATAGTACTGAATGCACATACTTAGTATAGTCCCATATCGTTTGTTATAAAAATATTATTTACAGAATTATTTATTTATTTTATAATAATTTATTAATTTTTAATTTACTATTCATGTGATTAAATATTACAATGAATGTGGTTAAATAATAATATAGTACAATTACTTATATTAATAGTATTATGACCTGTTAGTAACCTGATAAGTAGGTAACTTATTAATGATATGTCATTATTCTATTGGTTATAACTCACGTCATGTGACGTGACGTCACCCTAGAATTTTCCAACTTTTATATATTGCTCCCTCCATCCCATTATTTTTACTCAATTAGCTATATTATCCAGGCAAATTTTTCAATCTTTTTAAGTGATTTATCATGTTAAACTATTCACGTTTTTGGCGTATTAAATCTTTTAAATATTAATATACATAGTGTCATATGATATTATCAGATTATTAGTTTAATATATTAATTAAATTATTTATTAATTTTTTTAATTTAGTCAAGTTGACTGGTCAATGGTACCAAGGGATAAAAATTAATGGGACGGAGAAAGTATTTTATATAAATAGTAATGATATATTTATAATTTTAATATTTTCGTTTAATTTCATAATTAAAAATAGTTTTTTTTTTAAAAAATATTAATTTTCGGAGTTTTATGGGCATAATATTTTAATGTTTTGTATGAAAGTATAAAAACTTTTATACTTTCTTGCAAACAATTGCAAATAGCAATTTGTATTTGGCCATGGGTATTTAGCCATCCAAATTTATAAATTTTAACAACTCTTATATTATACATTTGCTCTTGGAGAGCACTTTTTGTCATAATTTTAACAAAACTCCTAAAATTTAAGTTTTACACTTGCTCTTGGAGATGGCCTAATTAAGTAGATTATCGATAGTGATGTCATTCAATTATCAATTTCATTGATAATGTAATTAAAGACATGGGGCGTGTTTGTTTGGTGGTTAGGAAAGTAGTTTGGGACAGTAGTGGTGGTTTAATTTCGATTGGCGCAATATTGTTTGTTTGAGTTTTTATGGAGTGGTTTGAGAAATAAAGTAGGTGTAGATTATTTTTGGAGGAGTTAAATTGTAGGTGTAAGATGTATAAAATTTTATGTCAAATTATTTTTGTTATGTGAGATAAATTGTGTAAGAGAAAGGTTACTTTATGTCAATCAGAGAAGAGTTTGTATAGGTTTTATTTAGAGATAAGAAAATTGTTGTTTGTTTGGCTTTTGAGAGAGTAGTTTGAGAAAATTGAGAAATAAAAAATTTATTTCAAAAAATAGAAATCATGTTTATTTGGCATTTTTCAAACACAAAAAAATTTTGGGGAACGTCAAACAGACAGGCCCGTGAAGTTAAGTACGGGTAGATTTTCAAATTCCTAGATCTCATTAAAAAAAAAATAATAAGATTTTGAAATTCCTACACAGATGTGGCATTATATATGCATACGGTTATTTGCCCATTTATATGCTAATAATAAGATATAACTTCTGCTTAAATAATTTATGTTATAATTATTAAAATAGATAGTCACAACGCGTGAAACTACTAGTGCTGTTATTTCCCACTTGATCCTAACTGTTATTATAGTTTTTATAAGTGTTTTTGTTATAAGTTAAAATTAGGAGATATTGGACCAAAAAAAAAATTGAAATCAGGCGGCTCATGCCTTAGCAAAGTTAGAAATTAAGTTTTCATTGACTGCTAATGCTCTTCCTGCTTTATTTTATGATATTGTTACCTCTTCTTTTGATTAATGAAGTTTGATGTGTTTTCTAAAAAAAAAGACCAATAAAAAATTAGTAGTGTGAACAAAATTAACTTCACGGGATGTGTTGAATTTCATGAGGTAATTTTTTTTTTCACCAGAATTTTATGGGGTGATGACTTGATTGGTTTGAGGCCGATTAAAGTTGAGTTCATGAAATTAAGTGTGAATAAAATTGAAGAAAGTAGAATAAGATTAAAGTTGAGTCCATGAAATTAAGTGTGAATAAAATTAAAGAAAGTGGAATAAGTTTTGGTCCCACGTGGAATAGGAATGAAGAGTTTTAGCTATTTATTAAGATAAAACTTGTGAACTTTAGATCAAGGGAATCTCTACATCCCAAATTATAAGAAAATTTACAAGAGTTGCACAAAAAATGTACTAAAATTTTTTAAGTTTTGACTCTCATATTTAATAGTGTAAAGTGAAATTTTAAAAGTAAAATTAGTGTGTTAAAGTTGGAGTGGAGTGGTGTGATATGATTATTTAAAAATAGAATTTTAAAATACAAATAAGCTGTTGGAGTAAAGATTAAAAAATAGTAATGTATAACATTGTTCACCTTTTAAATTTTAAGATAAGAGACCTGAATTTAAGATGTCTGGAAATGGTCTTATAGTAATGGATAGACCCCTTAGGGTACCAAGCTTTTAGAAGGGAGAGTACTTAGGTAAATATGGGTAGTTATCACGAGCACAAATATGTCCAACTGGTCGGCTCAACGCATATGGCAGCCTTAAAAAAAAGGGCTTTAATAACAACCCAATGTTGTAAATCAAGTGTATTTTAATAGATGCCTATGAAATACAGGCATGAAGAATATTCATTTCCTATGGTCAAGGTATTTAATTCTTCGTTTAGATACATGTACCTTTTGTAATTAATTAAATGCATGTTATTTTTTATCTTATCTCCTTCATTACGTATTTACCTAGTTTATAAATAGAGGAGATTTTTGCTTGTATAAACACACCAAGAAAAAAGAATAAGAAGTTTACCAAAATCTTGTGCTCTTTTATTCTTCAGTTTTTGTATTGTTTCACAACACCCAATAATTAATCCCTGGTTTAGTATAATAACACAGATCACCCTATATGTTTGCTAATTATACAAATTACCCTTGAGGTATTGAATTTATTGTAGTTACCCCCCGATGTGTAGTATAATTATACAAATTACCTTCAATGTTTGAGAAGTTGCACAAACTACCCATTGAATTCATAGTAGTTACCCCTAACGTCGACGAAGCATGCCAGCTTCATAAAATATTGATTTTGAAATTCGAATGAAATCGGTGGATAAAAAGGTTAATGTCAGTGGAAATTTTTTTATCTGAAAACCGTGTGAAATTTGAGGGAAAAAAAAGAAGTTAAAATTAGTGAAAAATGTCAATTGAACTTTTTTAAAACAATAACGCAAATCACAATAAAGATTGAATATATACTTCAAAAATGACATAAACCGCTCCAATTATATATATAAACTATACATATACATATATTAACTAATCATAAAAAAATATATGTATTGTAATTTATTATTTATAATAAGTAGTATATAAATATATTTATATACTTTTAACTTATTGTCTCATCCCCAAAGCTTAGTATATTCAACAAAAACTATATCCCCATACACGACTTATTATCACCTAAATGTCAAGCATTAACAGTCAAATAATATGAAAAAAAGAAATTAAATTAAATTGACGCACATATTTTATTAGTCGATATTTTGATTGTCAAGTCAATTTATGAAATTTATTCTTTGATAGACTATAATAATGAAATACAAAGTGATAATTATTTTTCGTATATTATTTATCAAATAGCAAAAAAAAAAAATTTAAGTTGGAAAAGTTAAAACCACAAAACACACCAATCCATCTCAAACCGAGTAAATCGTAAAGTGCAATCTCAAAACTTATTGAATTCAATTTGGACTAGAATGTCGAAAACTCGCAAACATCGAGTCGGATTGGGGTTAATATAGAATCACTACAAAAAAATTGAATTTTAGTGACAAGAATTTAAATATTGTCACTAAAATGATGTATGTAGACACAATAGTGACAAGAAATATGAAAAGGTTGTTACTATTGACATTTAGTGATACCCCAAAAGTGAAGTTGTCACTAAATTAAAGTGACAATTTATTGTCACTGAAATGACGTCACTAATTGTCAATAGTAACAACTTAAATTCCATACACTTGTCTATTTTTTTATTAAATATTTGTAAAATGTGACAATTTAAATAATGTCACTTAATATTTTGTTACTAAAATCAATTTTTCTTGTAGTGAATGCACACTATAGGGCTACACTACACGGTGTATGCCCATATCCGTAGGATGTAAGATTAGAATTTAGAAATGGGGCAATATTCTATTTTTTCAGAAACATTCAAATAAAAAAGTCATATGTGTTTGTTTTAACTTAGAAAACCCTTTTTCTTTATAATTTGAACCAAACGTGCTTATCAATTTCACTCTGTTTGTCAATTATTTCGAACCTCCATATAGGTCAATTATAGGTCCTTGCACGGTAGCCAAAGAGTTTCATAATACAAATCACAAGGAGATTAATTAAAAGAAAAAATATAGAGTCTTATGGAAATAGAATCAATTTCACTAAGCAGAAATAAAGGTATAACATTTTTAATATTATTCCATCGGTTTCATTTTAATTGCTATATTTGAAATTTTTACACAAATTAAGAATTTATTTAATTAGTAATTTTTTAAGATAAAATGTCAAAAATACTTTTTTAATTAATGTTTAGAAGTATGAAAGGGTAAAATTGAAAAAAAAAAATGTGACAGCTAATTTAAAAATTGAAAATTTTGCATATGTAACAATTAATAAATGGCTAGGAAGCTAATTAATTAACTGGCTTCCACAGACAAGAGTCCTAGTTTCCGTGTTTACCCGAAAGTTCAAACCTTAGTTTAATTACAAGTCACTGTCACTGTTAAGTGTTAAGAATAATCCAATTATTTAATGCAATAGACAAAAATCTCTTTCTGTTCACAACTTTAAGTAAGACTTTCCCATCTTCAAGAAATTGATATTTTTAATATTTGATTCTCAGAAATTGCAACAACTCTCAGCAAATTTCAACCCTTGTGTCTCCTTTGGAACTGTACTTTTCCTGTTAGGGAGTACCAATTTTTTAATATATATGTTCCTCTACTGACAGAATATTTTTATTTTTTAACTCTTCTACTTTCAAAAAACAAAGTGAAGTAGATGTGTGAGTTGTTAAATTGTAGGGTAGGAGGGGAATAATATGAACAATTAGCCTAATCTAGAATAATTTGCATTAGCTAGCACTTTCATATAAAGGGTAATTAATTAAGGAAATTCTTACATGTGTTTGATCACTATTATGTAACAATCACACATACATATAAAATCAAGTAGCAATTTATTGCATTTGCCCCTTTCTTTTTTTTCTTCTTTTTTTATAATTCAGGTGTTCAAGCTTACGCTAAATTAATCCTGGACCTTCAGAACCCTTGCCCTAAAACCCTAAAGGATGTAAATCGCAAGATGTGCCTCCACCAAGCCTCGGGATCCCATCATACTGCTGTACACTCTGTTTTTTTTTTTTTTTTTGAGATGGTGAATACATTATTATATCAAATAGTATATCGAACCGAAACTATTACAATGATATCAAAGTGAACTAAGTACTAGTATTTAACTAAAGAAATACTAATATAAAATTAGAAAAAATGCCCACATTCATACACTTAATTTTGATCCTTTCATACACTTAATTTTGATCCAGTTAGGTGTGGCATATTTAAATTTTAATGGATCACTAT
The DNA here is from genome assembly GCA_038501285.1 of Penstemon eatonii. NCBI lineage: Eukaryota > Viridiplantae > Streptophyta > Magnoliopsida > Lamiales > Plantaginaceae > Penstemon > Penstemon eatonii. Next base: position 7,786,954 of record CM076710.1, read on the forward strand.
TATGTAACATGATTTGTAAGACTCTGATCACTTTTGTCCTTATCAATATTATTAAGCTCTAGATAACTAATAAAAAATTGTTTATAACAAATAAAAGTAAGTTAAATTTTTATTAATTACCATTCAAATAATTCTCCCACAACCTATATATAGATTTAGGATCAATTATACCACACATGCAAAAAAATCACTTCTCTAACTATTCAAGAAAACACAATTGCTAATGATACTTTACAATTAATATCACACTCGATTGTCATATTTAATGTTTATTATGTTACACTACCATCGGCTCCATATTTAAATAACTTCAGCCCAGATAATCAAATTTGTTCAATCTAACCCTTTTTAAACTCTAAAACGAAGTAGAATCATCTATGAGTTTAAATTTAATAATCTAGATAAGAATGGACCAACTTTTTTTTTATTGAGAAAAATATAATTGGGGCAGCTAACAAAATGTTGAGGAAGTTACCTACTACTCATGTCCCTTTTATTTGAAACAAATTTATCTTGTTATTATAAAATTAAAACTCGTTCTTTAAGGTCAGTCGTCTACAAGTCGTAGTCATAGCCCCACCCCCACGTACACATACCCATGGGCACCATATAATATTGTAATGTCTATTATTATTCCGATGATGCGGGTGAAAATTCCTGGATCTGGGTTCTAGATAATGAGGTTTATGGTTAATCGGGTTATGATATTTTAACTTGCGCAAATTTTATGTTAAAATTATTTTTACTCCATTAATTACAGTATCCGATCAGTTTTTAAATAATTTTTATAAATATAATCAAGTTGACTGATAGTATATAAAAAAGTTTAAAAGAGTTGGGAAAAAAGGCAAAAATTAATGCTCGCTAACGTATTTACCTATATTTGTTACGGACTGACAACATTATCCCATATGTACCTATGCCAACATTAATTCTGGTTCAAATTTAGCCCAAATGGCCAGAACTTTGTCAATAGGACTTTTTTTATACGGTAATTTGAGTTCAGTCTATCCTAAACTCATCAAAAATGTAATCGTAAAACACACCAAACATACAGTGCCATTACGTAAAAAAAGTTTTGGTTGTGATCTGTTCCGGATTGATCACAAAAATTAGTTTGGAGATTTTAGATGCATCCAGTTTTCCGAAAAAATCCCAATTGTTTCGAACTTTTCATTTTTGAAACTTGATTAAGATAGGTTAAATGACATTAATGGTTCCTCATGTTAAAAGTTTGTTACGCTTTCATCCCTCATATGAGAAAAAGTGTTACATTTTCATCCCTCTTAGATAATATGTGTTACAACAATCACTTTTCGATAAAAATATATTTGGACAGGGATATTTCCGGAATGTCATGTTATTCAATATTTTAGTCTCACTAATGGTCCTTCAGTTTTAGAGTTTGTTACACTTTCGTCCCTCTTAAATAAAATGTTATACATTCGTCCCTCTTAGATAATATATATTACACATTTTGTTTCATTTCCGTTCTTATGTTAATATTTAATGTGTCTCTATTTTTATTTTCACATTTTTTTTATTGTAATAATCTTCCAAGTTCAAATATTTTGATGTAATTTTGGGAATGAAAAGTTGAACCAAAGGCTTGATTAATTTAATAAAAAATGAGAAAAAGTAAAAATGGTGATATTAAATATTAACATAAGGACGAAATGAAACAAAATATTAACACGAGAGTAAGGGTATTACATATTATCTAAGAGGGACAAAGAGTGTACTATTTTATCTATGAGGGACGAAAGTGTAACTAACTTTAAACATGAGGGACCATATATTAGCGTGACACTAAAATATTAAATAATATGATGTTCTGAAAATACCCCTATCAATAATATATTTTTGCCGAAAAAATTATTGGTGTAACATATATTATATACGAGGGACGAAAACGTAATAAACTTTCCTTGAGAATGTCATTTAGCATTAATGATAATTTGGATTGATTTGGTTATTGGTTAATGACGTTTGAGAGAGAAATTAAAAATAAACTGCATACCAATTACCAAATCAATAACTTCATATTATATATTTTGGCAGGTCTGTCTTGATCTAAACCTAAATATGAAATTCGGGCTGAAACTGCCCAAACTCATTCCCAAAAAGAAATCCGAATTGGACCAAACTATTTACAAAATAAGCCCAAGATTTTATACCATACAATCAAACTACGATTTTACTGCTCTTAACTAAATAAGTAAATTCCAAATGAAGTACAGCGGTACTTTACATTTTTGTGATTAGGTACTATACTTGGGTATGGTAAGATCAATATTATAAAATTATTTAAAAATAAAATAAAATATAAATTTCCATATATCATTGTGTAATGTGTATCCATCGATCCCCACCCGTATAAAAGTACGTAACATCATTCTAAGTTCAATCACTGATTCACTGTTGTAGTTGTTCTGACAAAGGAGCTTTCCTCACATATTTCCTCACCCCTAAACCCCTTAAACCCACACATAAGAAGAAGAAGAAGAAGAAGAAGAATTAAACCACAAAAAACAAAACACAATTTTAATTTTCTCGTACGTACAACGTAACAAACCATGAATTTTCTTACACAATTACTCATCTTCTTCTTCTTCACCCTCTTCATAAATCAACCAAATTCATGCCTCTCCTCAAAAGAACACTACTCTTCTTCTTCTTCTTCTTCTTCACTAATTCTACCCCTCAAAGCAAAACAAATCCCGTCTCAAACAATCCCAAAATCCCCAAATAAACTCTCTTTCCACCACAACATCTCTCTAACGGTCTCACTATCCGTCGGCTCCCCCCCACAGCAAGTTACCATGGTCCTCGACACAGGCAGTGAACTCTCCTGGCTCCACTGCAAACAAACCCCCACAACCCCTCTCTCATTCAACTCCAATCTCTCCACTACTTACCGCCCAATCCCCTGCTCCTCCCCCACCTGCACCACCAAAACCCGTGACTTCTCCGTACCCGCTTCATGCGACCCCAATAATAAACTCTGCCATGCAATTCTCTCCTACGCCGACGCCTCCTCCGTCGAAGGAAATTTAGCTTCGGATATTTTCCGCTTCGACAATTCGGGTCTACCCGGAATGGTATTCGGGTGTATGGATGCGGGTTCAAGTTCTAACCCCGAAGATTTGAAAACCACCGGGTTAATCGGTATGAACAGGGGATCTTTATCATTCGTTTCTCAAATGGGTTTTCCCAAATTCTCGTACTGCATATCAGGTAGAGATAACTCGGGAGTTTTACTCTTCGGTGAAGCTAATTTACCGTGGTTAAAACCTTTAAATTACACTCCTTTAATTCGAATGTCAACTCCTTTACCGTATTTCGATAGAGTTGCGTATACGGTTCAATTGGAAGGGATTAGAGTTTCGGGCACGGTTCTTCCTCTGCCGAAATCCGTATTCGTGCCGGATCATACCGGAGCGGGTCAAACCATGGTGGATTCGGGTACCCAGTTTACTTTCTTGCTTGGCCCTGTTTACACTGCTTTGAAAACAGAGTTCTTGAGGCAAACGAAGGGGATTTTGAGGCCATTGGAGGACCCGAATTTCGTTTTCCAAGGGGCAATGGATTTGTGTTATCGGGTCGAGTTGAACAGAGTGGCTTTGCCGGTGTTGCCGAGCGTGAGTTTGATGTTTAGGGGAGCGGAAATGAGTGTTTCGGGTGAGAAGTTGTTGTACAGGGTTCCGGGTATGACCCGGGGAAGTGATGCGGTGTATTGTTTTACGTTTGGAAATTCGGATTTATTGGGGGTTGAAGCGTTCATAATCGGGCACCATCATCAACAGAATATGTGGGTGGAGTTTGATTTGGTTAATTCAAGGGTGGGGTTGGCTGAGGTTAGGTGTGATTTAGCAAGTCAAAGATTGGGTTTGCCAAGTTGATATGAATTTCCATTTTAGGGCTTTTTTTTTTTTTTTTTGGTTATAGTACTTGTTATGTAATTTATTCACTAATTTGAGTGATCAATTACATGATGAGTATGTATATGTCAAAATATTTTATAATTGGCTGGATTCAATTTCTTCATGTTTGAAAAGGAATTTTTTACATTTTATTTTTATACGTACTAATTTGTTTAACCATATTCATTTGAATAAAGCTACGTACAAATTGATTGCCTGTTGTATGAAATAATCAATATTAAAAAAAATATGGCAAGTCCAAATATTTAATTATTACTAATATACTATATAGTAATTCGGGAGAGCAGCCAATTTGATTTGGAGTTGAATCATGGGAAAAACTTTTCCCATTGAAAAATATTTATGGGTTTGATGAAGATATTTGGATCCATTTGAAATGGGGATTGATGAATAGTGAGTGTGTTTTGTCCGTTTGGTTTGAATATTTCAATGTGATTGTCAGTCTAAATGTTGGAATAAGTTGAGGCCAGTTAGCAATTTTTTGTTTATGCTTGGAAGGCTGCAACATTGATTGTGGGCGATTGCATTGCTTGTGTTTGTTTGTGTTGCCAACTTGTACTAAATTACTATCACTTATTACAAAATAAAACAAAAAACTTGTACTGATCGACTTGCATACGCAGACAAAATAAATTATGGAGTTTTTTTTTTTTTTTTAAATATAGCAATTTCTTAACTTCCATTTTTTTCTTTTACATCAAAGAGTTTATGCCTTGTTTGCTTCCATTTTGGGTGCCTAATTTTTCACGCTTTTGAAGTTCCTTTTTTTCTGAATAAACATAATGTTAAAAATAAATTTTAGTCAGATCGATTTACAAACCCATATACCCCCTAGGGACCCATTTTTCTAAAAACCCTATAGAAAACAAGTTCAAACCACTAAAGTAGTCTAAACCCAAAAAGCCTCAAGGTTTCTTTTAGAATGAGTTTGATTTAGCTTTTCGATTAAACGAAAGTGAATCAAATTCATTATATATAAAGTATGGGCATAGTTTCACAAAACTCGGGTCTCTCATCTGGTATATTAAAATCTAATAGACAATATCAACTATTTTTTTAATATAAAAATATTGATTTGACATATTTTATTTATTTTTTCTCCTCAAATTTCAACATTCAAATTAAATTTAAATTATATCTCAACTTCTTAAAAATCATAAAATTCAATATACAAATTCAATCCAAATGATTTTCCAAATATTTCACTAAAGACAATAGAAATATACTTTTAAACAAAAGTCAACCGAAATCTAGCCAAAAAACATTCTTCGAATGGGAGCCTAAATAAATTAGCACACAATTTCCCGCAAGTTAAGTTTTTAACCTCTTCCAATGTTCGAGATTCTTCAAAGAAAAAACCCTTGAACTATAATATATCCAGACAACACTTTATATGTCTGTTGAGTTAACCGTAATTTATCACTATAAATGCAGAATGTTTAATTTATCATCGCGTAATTTGAATAATAATAACTTATAAAATTACATTATCTCCATGACATTATAAACTTAAAAAATATATATATATTGACAAAATCACTTATATATTATACCTTTACCCTTTATCCACCCCTCCCCATCCTCCTTTATCATAAATGTGGCATTTTTAGCCCCTTGTGTTACGCTAAATGTGATATTTTATCCCTTTGTGTTATAAATGTGGCAATAACCTCTTTGTATAATATATAATTGTTGCACTTTATCTCTCTATTGTTATGATAAATGACACTCTTTGTCCCTAATGGTATTTTCATCTTATTATGCAATATTTTTCATGTTCATTCTCAAATTTGAACAAATGTTTTACATTCTTCGAGGAAGAAGGTAAATTACTTCTTTATATTTTTTACACAATGATAAAATGCTCGTTTCTAAATTACATGGATATACTTTATTAAACAATATTCATATCACATAGGGCAACTATCAATTTGTTTTTTCTACAACCTATAACATAAAAGCAAAATACTTCATATATCTTAAGGGTTTTTGGCATTTTGCACCCTATAATTATAAGGTTTTAGCACTTTGCATCCTGATTTAAAAGTTTAGGCACTTAGCACCCTAAATATATAATTTATTTGGCACTTTAAACCCTAGTGTATGTTTTAGTGATAAAAATCATTGGTAGAAGGGTAGATTATGTTTTTGTATTTTTTTTTATTTTGCACCCTAGCAATATAGATTTTGCACCCTTAAATAAAATATAGGATGTTGGCATTTTGTACCCAAAAATTATAAAAAATGTTAGCGCTTTTCACCCCGATTTAAACCTTTTAGCACTTTGCATCCTAAAAATATAATTTGTATGACATTTTGCACCTAATATATTATCTTTTGAAAAAAAAACTCATGAATGTTGGCGATATAGAGATAAAATGATCATTTCTATGCACAACAATCATAAACATGTTATTATTAATTTATTTTATTTTATAATAACTTATTTTAACATTTTCTCTCAGTAAATTTAGATTAGAAAAAAAGACATTATCTTCATTCTGTTTTAAGTATCCTCTAGATTATTTATTTTATATTTAAAATACGCGTTTAAATATCTAACATATTATTACATTGCATGTTATTTACATTATTTAGGTTATTATATTAAATCGATGTTTTGTCAGAAATTATATTTTGTTGGTGCAAAGTGCCAATTTTCTATATTTCAGAGTACAAATTGTCAAAATCTATACTTTTAGGGTGCAAAAAGCCAATTTTTTTTTGAAAATAATTATTTTACCCTTCAATTAATGAGTTTTTTTTCTTCAAAACAAACACTAAGGTGTAAAGTATCAACTAAATTGTATTTTCAGGATGTAAAGTGCCAAATTTTTTAAATTATGATGCAAAGTACTAAAACCCCTATAATTTCAGGTTGCAAAGTGCAAAAAATCCCTATCTTAATTATCTAATTTTCTTTTCATATCAAAACTACCATTCACTGAAAATTGCAATACAAAAACACTAACAAGCAAATTAAATAGGAATAGTGTAAGTAGATGGTATGACTAATTTCCATTTGTAAGCATGAGAGCAAGTTGACAGTTGGATTTTGCACAGCCGCTAAATATAGTCATATCTATGACATACATCTTCACACGCTGTAGTTGACAGTTCATATCATCTAAAATCATTTTCTTTTTTTTGATAATTCAAATCTAAAATCATTTTCATGAGACAGAAAAAATGTAACAATATGGAGGGAAATTGATTTCTATGTTTGCAACTAGGTAAAGTGAAATATATACATCACATGCAAGTGGGGAAAATTAGATTTTTATGCAGTTCATTTCCTATTAAAATTTTAAAAATTTGTTATCCACATATTTTCCAATTGACTAAATAGTACGTACTGAAACTCTTAAATTATTCATAAGGATTTCAAAAAGTATAAGAAAAAATTGTGAATAAATTATTAAATAAATAATAAAAACAAAGCACAAAAGTAAACAAATTAAAGAGTTCAAGATTACAAATAATATTGTTTCAATTACGTCAAAAAAAATTTAGTATTTCGATGACAATGATAGAAATTTAATTATGTTTTCTATTAGAAAACTTTGACTCACATTTAGTATGAGTTTAAAAAATGTTCTCATAAAAAAAAGAGTTAAAGGAAAAAATACTTTTATTTAGAGTTGTGTACATATTTTGTGTTCACATATTAAGATTGGAATAAATTTAGATGAGACAAAATTCATTATTAGACCGTATATAGAATTAAGATTGGATACCTTTAAGCACAAAAATATATAAAAGATTAATTAGCAAAAAGATAATTTAATTTACTTTAATAGGTATCTTTAAATTCATAAATTTTCTTATTGATGTATTTATTTTATTTATATAAAACTTCTTAGAATATCACGCGTACTACATTTCTTCCGAGAATCTTTGTGGCATTAGACAAGACCAGAGCAGAAAAAGAGAGGGCCCGCCTTTGTCTGAATCTGCTACGGACGGGGCACGTGTACCGCAACAATTAATATCAAATGTACCACATTTGATTATAATTTTGATTTATTCAATTTTGATTGCTAACACAGCTGTTGAGATTGACAAATAGTGCAAATTTGATATAGAGATCTTTGTCTCATCGTTTCATTCTGCCATGAAATATTAAGTAATGAAATGGACAGACAATTAATAGAAAGAAAATACAAAAGTCATCCTTTCATTTAATTAAATTTACCACAGAATTGAAAAGGGTGTGGCCATGCACCCAACATAGGTTTCTGAATTCAGAGGAAAAGAAAATTTTACGTGGACAATTGGGGCTCTTTCCATGAATTTAATTTCCTATTTTTTGAAATTTTGTGGTGAGAAAAATATTGAATCATATAATGAAACAAAGAATAATATAAACCATCATCCTCTTAGTAAAGCTGATGCTAGGAGACTTTAGGTTTTATTTGGATTGGTTTTAAAAAAATAATATTGATCTAATAAAATATTTGAAATATTATTTGAATTGACCTTGAACTAATTTTGAGATTTTTGAAAAGTTATAGGTATATGTTTGGATATTAGAGTTTGAAAAGTAAAAGTATTCGACATGTGTCAAAACGATATTTTTATAGAGAAAAAATTAATTATATATTTCAAATAGTATTCTATATGACATTTACTACGTTTGAGCATATATTTCATAAGATGAGTTTTATGAAACCTACGTCCAAAATTCATTTTTAAATGGGTTTGACCCAATTCTGCAATATCACGAAACTATGCCAAAGCCCTTTGTAATGTGATCGAGTGTCGTGTCGTAATTTTAAATCCTACTTGATCTCATGGATCAAAATTTCCATCTTTTCCTTCGATAACATCGAAAAGTTTCCGTTTTTGAATCAAACGAAACGAAAATAAGATGTAATTCTGAAACTATTTGTTTGCCTTAAACTCTTTTATTTATCTAAATTTAGTAACTTTTATTACAATTTTTCCTTAGTGTTGGGAAATATTTCCGAAAAGTCTCGAAAAGATTCCAATATTTGACTGACCGAAACATACACTCAAAACGAAATTTTGATCCATGATCCGGATATACAATTGTCGTTATAAATTCTTGGGAGAATATATAGCCCAATTAATGATTTGCGTTTATTTGCTCAACTAGGTGGGCTTTTGACAAATTTGCTCAACGCAAACTTCGTCCAATTTAACTGGGTCAGCCTCGACCTTTTGGATAATTTGTAGATGATAGTTTAGATCCGTTTGAACCAATTCTTATACAGGTCATTTATTTATAGTGCATTTGTGCTGCATGTTATATTAAAAATTAAAAATCTGTTCAAGTACCTTAATGGGCCAATTACGTGAAGGTTGAAAAAGTTATCCAAGTATTAGGACATCTCTAATGGTTTTACGGGGCTCCGACAGAGGGAGCCTTGGGGATTCCTTTGAGCTCCCCTCCGAGCTCCTTCATGGAATTAATTCAATTTAAAACAATGTAATTCTAGTTTTTTTAATATTAATATTGATAATACTAATAATAATTTTCTTAATATAATTAAATTAATAATAATAATTAAATATTAAAATTAAAAAGAGTAAATAATCAAGAAATTAAAATTCATACATAATAGGAAATGCAATAAACAAGAAAAGAAATACAACAAACAGCATAAGAAACAAGAAAGGAAGTATAATAAACGAAGTTATAATAAAATGTTAAGTTTAGTTTCTTAATTTATAATATTCTAAATTAAAACAAATTAAAGTTAAGTTTTTGAAAACTAATAAGTTTCACATAATAATAAATTAATTTTAAGTTTCTATAAGTAAAGTTAGGTTCATTTAAATTTACATTTTTATTAAATTTTTTTTTTTAATCCAAAAGGAGGCAAAATAATGCCTATGACTTTACAAGTGCTTGAAGGACGTCTGGTGGCTCTTCAAACCAATGCAATCCTTCACCCAAATCGTGACCAGGTTTTGCTAGAGCATCTGCCATCGAATTAGCCAATCTTCTCATATGTCGAAGGACCACATTCCATGCTTTAGCAATCAAATTCCTGCAGTCCTCTAAGATGAAGGGTGATCCTTTGTGTCAGTCTTCTTGATAAGGTTGTAAATGACTTCAGAGTCAATTTCCACCACAAGATTGGGAATCCTTTTCTCCCATGCAAATTTAAGGCCATCCCGAAGAGCTAAAAGCTCTGTCTGATTAATGGAGTCTGTCCACAACTTTCGGCAAAAATCAAATCCCAACTGCCATCATCCTTCCTAACCACCCCACCAATTGCCGCGGAATTCAAATTAGTCCTACAACTTCCATCCGTATTCAATTTAGCCCAACCTCTTTCAGGACGTTCCCAAACTTGGATCGCCACTGCCTTTTGCCATATTTGAGGAGAGAAGGAACTCCGAATGTCAAGAGCCAATTGTTTAACCCTAAATAAAGTTACTTGTAAAGCATCCTCTATTCCGTTAAAAATGCGGGTGTTACTAGCCTTCCATATGTTCCTAATAGATGCCAAAAACACGAAACTCCGCTGATGACTCAAAAGAACTGAATTATGTAATGAAAGCATACAAGCCTCCCTAACCCATGCATATTTGTCCAGAATCGCGAGAGTTAAGAAGCCCGAACGATAGGCCACTTCTTCCCAAACCAGGGGCGGATATACATATAACATTGGGGAGAGGGGGAGGGGGGGATGGCCCCCCAATAATTATAAAAAAAAATTAGTGCTATATGTGTATATGAGAGAGTTGGAAGGCATTAAATATTGCTAGAGTTTATACAAACTATAAATATACTAATTTATTTGAATTAAAACATCAAGGCCCAACAATCTCAGCCCAATTCTTTTTTTTTTCCCTTATGATTAACATTTAATCCCTACACCTTTAGGAGTTATGACTCGTAATCCTTGGACAATTAAGCCTAATTCTACTTGATCACTTTTTTTTAATAATAAAACCTATAAATTTATCTATGTGTAATTGCAGAAATTGTGTAAACAAGATTCTTGAGAATTTTTCTATATCTCATTTTTAAAACATTTGATTTCATTGATTCTTAAAAAACGTTCACTAATTGTGAATTGATTCGATTTTGTGTCATAGATAAATTTTATGATATGAAAGAACGGCATGTACAACATAGATATTTTTTTTAATTGAATTATTAATGCCTTTTGAATTCAATATAATTTTTATACACAATCTACTTTTTAAGTATTATTAGTGAGTTTGTGCACAATTTTAGTTTGAATATTATTGTCAATAAAATTTGACCAACAAAAATGTTCAGCCCCCCCAGTTTCCAATCCTGGATCCCCCATGTCCCAAACCTTCTTAGCAAAGAAACAATCAAATAAAAGATGGAACAAATCTTCCCTTACCAAACAACATCTTGGGCACAAATCAGAGTTCAAAGTGGCAATCAAAACAAAGAGCATTTGTCAATAACCTACCGTGTGCAATTAACCTCACAAAGAGTTTCAAACGGTGAGGACATCTCAACTTCCATATCCATGAGAAATTATTATTGTTAGTCGAAAGTCGTGTCTCTTGTGCCTTATATGTTGACTTACAAGTAAACTTCTCGTCAGACGAACCAAACCAAACTCGCGCATCCAATATATCTCTTCCAAACGGAATGGGAGTCGATAAGATATTGGATTTGATGGTATCTGGGATGTGCGTTCTAACCCGTTCCAGGTTCCAACAATCAGTGTCGCTAATAAGGTCCAAAATACTCAACATAAGTTCGTCGTTTCTTATATCCCCCTCAATAATATCGCAAAGGACACCGTCCTCCAACCAACGATCGAACCAGAATGAGATAAGCTCTCCATTACCAATACGCCATATGATATTGTTTTCTGCTATCCGCGTGCTTCTCACAATTCATTTCCAAACATTAGATTCACCTCATTTGATTCCATATTCCAACAAATCAGCACCCTTAAGATATTTTCTCCTGTAAAGGACTCGTGGTTATTGAGAACACGCCAACCTACTTTGGCTAGAAGAGCAATATTTGCTTTCATTATTTCCCTCAAACCAGACCTCCTTCAGACTTAGGCTAGATAACTTTGTCACATTTAACCAAATGGACAGGGCCGGTCCTGAGTTTCTTGTGGCCCTAAGCCAACTCTAAAATTGTGGCCCTTAAGTTTTCATGTGCAATTAAATTATGTTAATAACTAATATAATTTTTTGTAAAAATAAAACTATTAATTAGAATAATAAGAAACAATAATAATGTGAATAAAATATAATATCGATTTGTAAAAAATATCGATAATACGAGACACACTTTAATTTAATAAGAAAATGATAACATATATAAACACATAAAATCTTAGTAAATATTACTTAAATATTCTTCTACTAGCATTTTTTATAGCATAATCACAAATTAAACTTGCATAACAAATATTTTTCAATCAACAATATGGCTAACCGATTTGATTTATTTTGTGACAATGGTTTATCAGAAGTAAGATTTAATCAACTATAGCTTCGAAAATATTATCTCTACAACTGCAACTGTAACGAGAATACTTAACAATATTCTATAAGCAATCCATCTATTTGAGAAATCAACATTATATAGTTTGTAAATAATTCAAGTTTTTTAGTTCTTTTGGTAAAATATATCTTAAGACTCTCAACTCAAATAATTAAGTCAATCTCATCTATATCATAAGTTTCATTCAAATAATATTCAAAGTTTGAAACAATAAATACTTAAAAACCATCATCAATAAATTTTAACATTATCAAGTCAATTTTTTTTTTTAATATATTAATATGGATCTCTTGGTCACATGACTCACAACTCCAAAATTTTAAAATTTCAATACAAAGATTCGTTTTTTTACTTTTTGATTTAGACAATGTCTATCTTAATTAATGGGGTTTGTTTAATTGTCAATATGTTGAGCCTGATTTTTTTAGCTATGCATTTGGACTTTCCATATTAGAATTTTAGCTCCACATGCAAAAATAACAAAAATTAAAGGCAATTTGAAAATGCAAGGATTCAAACACTGACCTCACCCACACTCATCAGGAGGTTTACCATCTATGCCACAAGAGATCATTGTATAATGACTACATACGTACATATAAATATATATTAAAATATTTCGTAATTGGAGGCCCTCGTTCATCGGTGGCCCTAAGCGATCGCATGTGCGGCTTACGCTCAGGGCCGGCCCTGCAAATGGACCTTCCTACAATTAGAGTCGGTCGCCCACAAAAAACTACGATTCATTTTATCAAGTTGAGAACACACAGAAGGCGAGAGCCAAGATGATTGCATGCTATAAGTTGGAATAGCCGAAGTGACTGCTTGAATAAGAGTCGCAGGCCCTGCTAAACTCAAGTGCTTGGCCTTCCATGCAGATAATCTCCTCTGAACTTTTTCCACCAGACCACTGAAAATAGAGACCCGTGCTCGCCCATGAATAATAGGAACCCCCAAGTATTTTCCCAAATCCTGTATGCAAATGAATGGTAATAGCCCGAGGATCTCTTCTTTAACCCCACTAGGCGTCCTTGGATTGAAAAAAATTCGGGACTTGTTGAAATTAATACGAAGCCCAGGGCCTTCACTAAACATTTTTAAATTAAAACTTACATTTGTTCTTAAAAGAAAATTAATGTTATTATCAAAAAAAAAAAAAAAAATTTAATGTTACATTTTGGAATGAACATATCCTTAAAAAAAATGTTTCTCCTTCATGCTTTATACTATACTATAAGCTCATTCAACAATAATCTTCAAAACAATGTGGCATAATAACTTAATCTACAAAGAAGGAATTATCCCACATTGATTTGAAGAAATTGTTGTAGTGTACTATAGTATAAAACATGAAGAGAAATACATGTATATGCATAACTTTTTACTTAAAACTTAATTTTAATTTATTAAAATCCTTTAAATTGATTAAAAAAACCCAAAAAAAAAAAGGAAAAATCAATGGGGCGTGACTGGAACACGCGCCCCGGGCTCTGGACAGGGCTCCCGCGAGCCCTACCCCAAGGCCCCGCCTCTAACCAATGGAGATGGTTTTTTCCCGTAGCCCCGAGCCTCCCCCGACCCCTCCAGCACGGCAGCACCATTGGAGATGGCATTAATGAAGCATATTATTATAATTAGAACTAAGACTTGATCTTTTTTTTTTTTTTTTTTTGAGAGAAACTAAGAGACTTGATCCTTAAATTGTTTAACAACATACTTATATGTACTTGATTTGTTTCAATAATATATAAATTAAATATATCGAATTTAACATTGACATTTCAAGTAATTGAATCAAAATTAAGCTAGAGTCGGAGCAAATAACTCAAGTTTCATGCATTATGTCTCCGGCAAATCATCAAAGAATTTGAAACTTGAATGATACCCATGATTAGCATAGGTTTGGACTTGAATGCACCAGATAAAAATCGAAATAAATGGATGAGCATGTTTCGCACACTGATAATCCATAGATGTTTAAATTGAAATTATGCATGCCCAATTTTTCATATATTGATTAACATTTAAAGGGAATCCTACATGTAATTTAAGTTATATGCCTAATCTACATGTTACAATTTTGATCGTTATTATTATTATTGAGATAATTTCACTTTTGATATAATAATTCTATCTACTTTAGGGATTTGATACCACAATTTTTTATATCTACACATTTGATACCATATCTCAAATCAACTTTGCACATTTAATACTTCCGCCAAATTAATGACGGAATTGTCACGTGAATGTCACGTGGCCGTTAAAACTTTACACATTTGATACCATTACTTATGTTGACTGATAATTTTACCCCATAACATTCAGGTTATCAAAAAAGCCCCACATCTCCAAATTTAGTGACGATTTTAGTCCACATTGTTACAAAATTTCCAAATTGACTCGAAACATGCTGACCAATTTAAAAAAACTTACTTATTTTATTTAAATAACTAATTTAATTTATAAACAATATTAATAAATTAAATAATACACTCACATAAATATCACCAAAATTAAGAAAACATATTCTTTTTAAATATAAAATTTATATAATAGAATTAATATATTTAATATTTATTAAAATAATAAATTATATAATTAAAAACTATTTAATATTTATTAAAATAATAAATAATAAATAATTATAATTTAAAAAAATTCCCCACCCCACCCCCCCTCCCTACATCGAAGAACCCAGGTTGAAGGCTACAGAACCCAGGCCGTCAGCCTGAGTTCTCCGATCCCAGGCCACTGTCGGCCTGGGATCGGTGGCCTTGAATAGAAGACCCAGGCCGGCGGCGGCCTGGGAATCGGGGGGTAAGGTGGAGGGATGGGGAGGTGGTGGGTGGCGTGGGGATTTTTTTTTAATTATAATTATTTATTATTTAAATAAATATTAAATAGTTTTTAATTATATAATTTATTAATTTAATAAATATTAAATAGGTTAATTTTATTATATAAATTTTATATTTAGAAAGAATATGTTTTCTTAATTTTGGTGATATTTATGTTAATGTATTATTTAATTTATTAATATTGTTTATAAATTAAATTTGTTATTTAAATAAATAAGTAAAATTTTCTAAATTGGTCAGCACGTGGTCTTATTCGAGTCAATTTGAAAATCTTGCAACAATGTGGACTAAAATCGTCACTAAATTTTGAGATGTGAGGCTTTTTTGATAACTTGAAATGTTATAGGGTAAAATTATCAGTCAACATAAGTAATGGTATCAAATGTGTAAAGTTTTAACGGCCACGTGACATTCACGTGACAATTCCGTCATTAATTTGACGGAAGTATTAAATGTGTAGAGTGAATTTGAGATATAGTATCAAATGTGTCAGTAGTAGAAAAAATTATGGTATCAAATCCCTAAAGTAGGTTGAATTATGGTATGAAAAGTGAAATTATCTCTATTATTATTATATACACAAGAGAGAAATAAATTAGGGGGAACCAATACGACACCGTAGCGTGCACAATCAAACGGCGGAAGTCTCGTTGTGCAAAATCAATAAATCGAGAAGATTCAATCCAGCTGATTTTATTCAAGAAATTGAGAAAAATAACACAGGCGAAAGCGTGGGGCTTTTAACATAAAATATAAAATAACAAAAAGAAAAGAGAGAGAAAAGCCCTAACGCGTCCGAGTCGACTCACTTCCTTCTCTCCATACTCGTTCATGACTCATTGTAGATCTACGAACTTATCTTCACCAAATTCACATTCTATTATTTAATTGATTATTTATATTCCACCCGTATCTGTAACTGTAAGTAAACCTGTTTTGTTTTGTCCCGTTTTACATTCACAATGAAAATTATACTTAGGTTACAATTTGTTGGAAATTTGAGTTATTTCATGCTCGCTCGTTTAGTTATGCCTTTTTTTTTGGGGATTATTTATGTTATGGGTAATTTAGGAGAGATCCTTATTTTTAGAAATTTAAGTTGTGTGTTAATTTGAGCTACAATAACCGGAATTTATCCAAGTACAGTGATAAAAAGTATGCAAGATTGAATTTTTCATTCTTTTAGATTACCTTTTTGCATTGCAAATTTTATTAAAAAAGGAAGGAAATTGGACTTGGTAGAAATGATGATCAACTAAGAGTTAATTAATAGAGTTATCACGTAAGATCTTTTAGAAATGAGAACATATCGGTATAGAGTAAGCAAATTGAGGATGAACTAGTGGCATTATTATGCGGATTAATTTCGGGTAATTGGAAATTATCTCTCTTTTGGAGTCTTCGAAGTTCGATCAATGTGATTTGTAGAGTAAAACTTTTTGATTTATGTGAAGTTGAAATTTACTTGGTTTCTTTTAGAGGAAGGTGCGACTTTCATGAATAATTTTCTGCATAAGCTCCTTAATCTACTTAGGAAGAGGTCTTGTAGCTGAGAATTGATGAAATTTGTAGATGAAGTGGCCATCTTTATAACTTAAATCTTTTATTTTCTATTTACCATATTATAAGTTTATAACATATTTCAACTCTTCTCTTTTTCGGGGTCTTGCTTATTGTTAGAATTCATGTTGTGATAAGGTTGTCTCTTGGTGCATTATTCCAGAGACAAGTTGTTAATTATCGCCTTCAAATTTTGAGGTCATGAGCTTTGTTTTCCGAGGCACACGAGGAGATTTAGAGGCTGGGTTTCCAGGAATTATTCCTGAGAGACGTGCTGTGGTGAGTACCTAGTGCTTATTAAATTTTGCTTCTAGCAGACAATAGATTTTGTCATTATTAATATTAATTATGTTTCTTTAATTGATGCCATTTAGCGTGTTCATGCTGCTCGACCAGTTAATACGAATTCTCTTGCTTTTCTTGTCACAGGTATTTATCATTTCAATAACCATTGATTACATTTTGTCTCATTACTCAACTCTAAATTGCATAATGTTATTTCTAATTTTGACGTGACAGTGCTTCTGCTGTTTATGATTTTGAACTCGCACCAAATGTCTCCTAACTTTCTGGTCAGTATTCTTTTCACGATGAATCGATTTATTAAAAGGTTTCTTGAAATATAAATTTATTTAAAGGTTTCTTCAAATATAAATTGCCATAATATTTTTTCTTTTTATATTGCAAAGCTATGGCTGGTGCTGGGTGTATTTTTAATGGCAACATGTTTGAGGATGTATGCAACTTGTCAACAACTTCAAGCTCAGGCACAAGCCCATGCTGTTGCAGCTAGTGGCCTTCTTGGCCACACAGAATTGCGACTGCACATGCCACCGTCGATAGCTCTTGCAACCAGAGGAAGGTTGCAAGGTCTTAGGCTTCAACTTGCTCTTCTTGATAGGGAATTCGACGACTTAGGTATGCATGCATTTAATTCGTAGTTTTACATAAAGCAGTCGTTGGATCCTATTTATAGGTAATAAATTATACTCTGTTTGTTATAGTTATCAGTATTTTACCAGAGAATTAATGAAGTTGCAGCTAAAACCTATTTGTCATCTATAATTAGTGATTAACAATGTAGGTAATGAAACTTCATTTATTTTCCAGGTGAGTTGTTTGACCTTATTTTGTTAATCTTCACATGATTATCTGTTTTTATTATGTTGAAAATATTATCATGTTCTTTTAAATATATGTATCTTACAATTCATGATATGATTCACAAGACAATACGATACAAGAGACGAAATGATACACAATTTGCGAACTTTGAGTTTTTTTTTAATCAAACCTGTCTTTCACACAAGGAAATTATTTGACTCAATCAAGGTACAAAAATGTAGAGATATCTAAAAGATTCACTTTTTGAACTCTTATCTAAAATGTCACGCCAAACTATAGAGGAGCAAAAATTATGTCAAAGGGAGTATTGACTAGTAATCTACATCAGAAAGGTGAAGTTTTTCAGGTTAATATTGGGACATAAATTCATATGTTAATTTTTACTCTTAACAGATTATGAGACTCTTCGAGCACTGGATGATAACAATGTTCCTATGGCTTCTATGACAGAGGAAGAGATCAGTGCTCTTCCTGTTCACAAGTATAAGGTGTCTGGCCCTCAGAGGTTAGTGGTGGTTTGGAATTTCACCATATATCTACTTGAAGTTTAACTAGTCGAACTATTTTTCCTATGGAATATGAATCTATAAAACATTCATGTTTGAGAAAAAAAATAAAAGAGACGTCTTGGTTTGAGATGAATTTGTTAGGTCCATTTATTAAGTTAGTTCTAATTTTCCTGCTTATTAATCGGTCTTAGTGTTGATTTTTTTGACAGCGTGGGTCCATCATCTCAGCAGGGTTCTTCTTCAACCCCAGTCGAGGTATTGTTCTCTTTTTTCTTAGTGGTCATGGAAGATATTAGAATTGATTTCATTCAATAAAGATAACATTTTATTACAGAAAAAGCAAGACCCTGAAAATGCACAAGGGGGAATAAAGGCTTCTTCCGATGATGATCTGACGTGTAGTGTATGCTTAGAGCAAGTTAATGTTGGAGAACAAATTCGTAGCCTACCATGCTTGCATCAGGTTTATCTCTCTGCTCTGTGTGTGTGTGTTTATTATGAAGCCCTTTCTCGTTCATGCCTTGATAAGTCTATGAGTTTATGTTGCCAACATAATCATATACTACTATTTATTTTTTGCAGTTCCATGTGAATTGCATTGATCCGTGGTTGAGGCAACAGGGGACATGTCCAGTTTGCAAATATAGAGCAGGGTCTCGCTGGTCTGAGATCGCTCAAGGAGAAATCGATTCTTCTTACATGGTTTAGCTTTTTGAAGTCGTAGGCTTTAATGTATGTTGTCTTTACAAATAATAATAGTATATATGTATGTATACATGTAACATATAATAGTAGTATATATATGTATACATGTAACATGCCAAATTTAGTATCAAGGAGTTTAGCACTAACTATAATCTCTAAAATTGATGACCATGAAATGTGTTTTTGTTGTGCTTGTGTTTTATTCAAATTCGACGAAATAGGCCACTGCATAAGCTAGATTAAATTATAGTTACACACATACTAGACGAGCGGCACTGCCCGATGCGCGGTGTTAGTGCCCCATATGTGTGGTTTTTGTGTAACTTGTTTGTGTGTTAATTTCCGGATGAGTGTATGTGTTCGTACACAAGGAAATGTGTTTACAGTAGTTTGGTGAATTGCTTTGTTAATGCTCTGGGTCAGCCCTGAGGATTGTCTCTACTTGTTGTTTGATTTCGTAAATTAAATTAAGGAGATTGAAGTTGAATAGGGTTAAGTAAATGATGATACTAAACCAACCCATATATGTCAGTAAATTGAGAAATTAAAGGAGAGAAAACATACAAGAAAAGAAAAGAAAAGGAAGAACTAAGATAAAATGGGAGTGACTTTTTGCACGGAGTATTATAATCACATCACAAGTACTAATTACTTATTCTAATAGATTACTTAAAAAATAATTTTCCCAAATATTACCAAATTCTGTCAATTCAACATGACTACTATAGGGCTCCTAACAGAGTGCTTAGTTGAAATCCATTTCAAGTGACCTTGAACAACTGTGTTATTGATGGCCGACTTCAAACGAATAAACTCCACCCGATACTTGATTTTCTTGTTAGCCTCTGAAAAGTTGAGTGAAGTTGGCTGAACAAGAACATCGATACCAGGTGGCGGGACAATCTCAACAGTGTAGGATGAATTATGTTCACCAACATTAGTTGCCGTCCTAGTATATGCCTGACAAGTGGAATGAGGTGAGAAAGTCAGAGCGAAAGAAGGATAGTTCAACTCTGCTTGCGGTATGCTCGCCTCTTCCGAGCAATTCACCCTTCGTCGTAAAATGGATCCGACTTGCTGGTCTGTGTAGTTTAAACCGCACAGATAAGGGATGTAGTCTTGGGGTTGTAGGTCATATATGAGGCCCGGATGACTAGCTCTTGATGGGTTCACATGACCTGCCCCAGTTGCAAAGATGTTTGCCGGCAGAAACCTTTCGTCCTCAATTGGACTATGTCCCCGATTCACTACATCTGCCGTAGTCATAATTGCGGATTTGATGGCAGCGGGAGACCAATCTGGATGTTCGCTTTTCAGCAACGCCGCAATACCACTCAGGTGAGGGCAAGCCATGGAGGTGCCTGAGATCATATTGAAAGTGGATTTCGAGTTTGTATAGTTTTCAATAGACACATGCCAAGCTGCGAGAATGTTGACTCCTGGCCCGATTATATCTGGTTTCAAGATTCCGGGGCTGGCTCGGCTCGGCCCCCGGGATGAAAACTCGGCCACGACTGGAGCTTTATTGTCGTCCCCGGTTGAAGTTCCTTTGAACACGATTTTGGCTGTAGGTGTGGAAGTTGAAGTGAGATAGGCTCTCAACTTGAGGCCGTCTGCATAACTTATATGCGCTACCGGAAGAACATAGGCATCGGCTATTGTTGTGTACCCTTGATGTTCTTCATTGATAAGAATAACGGCAGCAGCACCGGCTTTTTTTGCTATCATCTCATCACTGCCATATGGGCAAACAACTATTTTTCCTTGGATGTCGATGTTCTTTAACGAGTCTTCCTCGAGGAATAAGGCATCTATATCACTCGTATTTTTTGCTCCGGGGAAAACGAGTGGCAGCATAGAAGAAGCAGAAAAATTCTTGGGCTGAAAAGCCGATTGCCCGTCTAGCTGCTCGTTGTTTCCTAGCACAACTGTGGCTATTAATTTTCTGTCGGTTGTACTAGCACCAACTGTGAGGATCCACGGAGCCTCATGCGACATAGATTCCTTCGTCGGTCCATTGTTGCCTGCCGAGCAGCTGACGAAAATGCCCTTCTCCATTGCGCTATAAGCAGCGATCGAAAAGGGGTCGCTGTAAAAAGGTAAAGATTGACCGCCGATGGAAACGGAAAGTACGTCAACGCCATCTGCAATAGCGGAGTCCATGCCGGCAAGTATATGGCTTTCAAAGCAAAATACATGACACACTTTGTAGATGGCTATATGTGCCAAAGGCGCCATGCCAACTGCCGTGCCATTAGCATTGCCGAAAATGTTAGCATTTTCAACAAAACCTCCGGCTGCAGTGCTGGCCGTATGAGTACCGTGACCCTCTTCATCAAACGGAATCGTCTCTCCAATGACGAACGATTGAGCTCCGATCACCTTGTTGCTGCAGTCGGCGATCGCGAAGTCACATTTGCCCTTCCAATGCAAAGGAGGAGGAGGCATACCGGCATCATTGAACGAAGGGTGCGAAGGGGAGATACCGGTGTCCAGCAGTCCTATTACGACACCCTTCCCGTGCTTGGACGATCCATTCCAAAATCCTAGATTTCGGAACAAGCCCAAAAACTCTGGGGAGTGAGTTGTGTGTAGAGGATACGTCCTTTCTCGGTGAGCTGAGACGAATCCGTTTCTGTTTTTGACGAACTCCAGGTCTGCCTTTGATAGCTTCGCAGCAAAACCGGAGAACACATTCTTATAGGAATGTGTTATGGCTGCGGTTGAGGTTGAAAGAATATCAGTGGGAAGAAAAGATTGGTACTCATAATTTGGTTCAACTTGGACAATGTAAGTTTCCAAGTTCTGGTTTGAATTTGATGTAGCAGAGGTGGTGGTGAGATACAGAAGAAAAATTGACACTAGACCTATCATTCTTTTCTGATAATTTCCTAGTGTATAATACATACTAATGACTTTTTTTATGTGAATGAATTGTACATGCTAATGACTTTTTGTTATTTTCTTTAATAAGTAATATATTAATCCAGCTGTTTTTTTCTATATTTGTTGTAATAAAAAGGAAAAATAAAGAGGGTGACATTTAATTGTTTTCTTTAATATTATTAATTGTACATGCTTTCTATATATGTTGGAATATATACTATCTAAAGAAAAGGGAGGAAAGAAGGAAATATGGTATTTATGCAATTCGAGATCCAAAAATGGTAAATAATTGAAGTTGGCTAAATCCAAAAAATATAGGGTGGTTATTGTCAACTTTTAAAATGAATAAGGAGGTTATTGCTAATCTTCAAAGTTAATGGGGGATTATTGTCCACTTATACAACAAAGATAAAAAAAACTGGCAAATACTTCATCTATTAGCACTGCATTTACCTGACACTAAGCAGTTAACATGCTATAAACAAAAAATCCATTTGTTTTGTTTATGCAGTAGAACCCACCAAATTATGGTTTAGTATTGAAAAGAGTAATGTTCATGTCTTTATATTTTCGAATTTAAGTATTAATACTGAGAACTAAAATTTTAAATGAAAATTTCAAATTGGGCTAAATTAAAAAAAAAAAGGTTTTCATCTGTACAAAGTACAAATTAGTGGTAGTATATACCCCCGAGGAAATTGTACAAACTAAAAATAACAAGTTTGGGCTCTAAACGAGGAAATTGCACTGTTTGCCCCCCATAAAATGCTGATGACGTTTGTGGTCCTAAAGAGCTGCTTTTGCAGCCACAACATATTACTTTTAGGGCTGTCAATGGGGTGGATTTCAATTCGGATTCGTCCGAATTTGGTTCAATTTATTAGGATAATTGTCCGATGAAAGACTTGATGGACATGATTCGATTATATTAATACATAATCCGAAACATATAGTGCGAATGTGGATTTAGGTCGATCCGATCTGTTAAAAATCCATATACGATAAAAAAAACAAAATAATGATATAAAAGTAAGTACCATTAATAATATCTAAAAGTCAATTTAAGAATATAGTAATTTATTAACTCGCTTATAAATTTATTTAAACCAATATTTTTCATCTAATATGAATATTAGTAAAGGATGTTTGAAACGTGAGCTAAAATTAAATAAAATTGTAAAGTTAATAGACTTGTTTTAGGAAAAAATATTAAGGTAATTTTTTGAATAAAAATTTTATTGGATCCGAAAAAAGATCCAGTATGCCGCCAAATCCGACCAAGATCCATTGGATTCAAAAAATTTAGTTTCGAGCACAATCCAAACAAGATCTGAATCCGACATGAATGTAATTATCCATTGCAAACCCTAATTACTTTGTGATGTCACAAGTTTTTTATGCGCGGGAATTGTTGAATATGAATGCAATTATCGACTGTGATTTCTTTCTCAAGCAATATTACCTCATTAAATTGAATTCTTTAATTTAATATATTTTCAAAATTTTATCCATGTCATTAATTGGGTTTCTTACTATGGGTATGTTAATGGGTGGGCTTTCACACAACCCAGCCTCGTCCAATGCCCAGTCAGAAGCACCAGATCCAAACCCGATCGAAACCCGACCCAAACCCATAAAAAATAGGGGATCAAAAACTCAATTTGACACGACCCGTATTTTTTTTAGAAAAATTTAAATTCAAATTTATAAGTTCCATCGACTAGTAACTTAACTTTAGTAACATTCCATCAATTTGACATTTGGATGAATAACAATTAATATTTGTAATCACAAAATTTGAAAATTACAATAATCACTCAGTAAAAATATAGATAGATCCATCATTTAAATATGTTCTCATAAAGAAGACATCATCATAAAAATGTTATCTTAACAATCCAAATAATTTAACACTTCACTCTATTTATTAAACAAAAATAGAAATGTATCATTTGCACTCCACTTGAGATCCGAAAAGTCCACACCACTTGAACCTATACAAAAATAATTAAGAAAATAGTTAAAATAAACTAAATTTAAAGAAATTGGAAAAAAAACAAAAACTGTTAGTTCAGTCAATCAAATCAGTCATGACCGTAAGTAAGGAGAAATTATTTAGTACAACCGCTGCACCACGTCATCAAGTACACGTGGTGCAACCCACCAATACACTTGGGACATGTAGATTAATAATCCACATCACCCATGTTCTGGCAATGTGAACACAATTTTTTTAATCCCTATTTTTTGGAACATAGCTAGAATATGGGGTGATCAATCCACATGTCCCAAGTGTATAAGTGGGCTGCAACACGTGTAATTGATGACGTGGTGCAGCGATTGTACTAAATAATCTCTCGTAAGGATGTGTTGAGGTTTATGGTTTTAAAATTATTTCTTTTACAAAAAAAAATAAAGACAAGAGTTAAAAAAAAAAATGGTTACCCGTTAACGAGCAGTGTCGAACCCAGTGTATAACAAAATCCAGGTCCGAGTCCAATCCTGGGCCCGAACCCTCTCGCCTGGCAGTGGGCCTAAAAACCTGCCCCTTGAAAGGCCTGGCCCACTATAAATGTCATTTTGTAATTATTTTCTTCAGTAATATTTTTGAAATAATTAACTAAACTGGGACTGACTTGGTTGTTCTCCGAATTTCTTTTAAGTTATGTTTGACGTCCAATGAACAAATGATAAAGAAAATGGAAATGAATGAAAAATAAGTGCAGTTTTATCATTTTCTACAAGAAAAATATCGTCCTTGGTTTGATCCAAAAATAAATTAAAAGTTCTCCGGAAACGAAACCAAAATGAAGCATGTACAGTTTTTCTATTGATTGGTCATATAGGCCCGAGTTGGACATCCAATTGCTTCGATTTGAAAATAGGCTCAATTTTCCAAGATCTCTTAACATGAAATCAACATCATTTTGCTCTTTAAAAAACACAAACCATGAAAAATAAATTAGAAAACGAACTCCAATCAAAGGGAGAAATTCAGAAATGCTAAAAAGGAATTCACATAATGAATTGCTTCCATAACTAGCAAATTGCAAAACCCCCATCATGTTGAATTAACATCAACATTTAATGAAGATTTTCTCTTATATCCCACAAGATTTAGTCGTGTTTTATTAAGAGATTGACCAATAACAGTTTTCAAAGCTTATGTAGGTCGGAACCGATAACGGCTATACACGACTTATTAATATCTTAGTTAAAATTTAATACATAGCTCCATATAATTTCCATAATATTTTTTTCTAGACTCGGATAGTATTTCTTTTTTTAACAACTCTACTTGCCTTTTCCCTTCCCTTTGCTGCCTCCTTTCTTGGCATCGAGCTTGGCTTGAATCCTAGCAGCAGCGGCAGCTTTTGCTTCTTCCCTTTTCTTCTTCTCTTCCTCTTTAACTGCAGCAGCAACTTCCCTCTGCTTCTTCAGCTCCCTGAACAAACAAGAACGTTACCTATCATGAGGACTTTCGGAGAAATAATTATAAATAAAACGAAAGTATATTCATCAAATTAATTAGACATGAAGATTTGTTTTCCTTTTACAAAAATATGAAAGATAATACTTACTCAAGCCTAGCTCTTTCATCTGAAACACTGCTTAGACTAGAGCCCTTCCGGGGTCGGCAAGCCACCAACTCAACCTCAAAAACCAGCGTGGAACTGCATTGTCAAATGCTCATATCAGTAAGATATAAATATTCGGAAAGTATTATTAAGTCAATTGGCTAGTGTATAAGCATTATATTGAATGTGTCAAAGCTATGTAGAGTTGTCTTACTAATGCTATACATTCAGTTTGAGAAGACTGGATCATACATGTCGAGTGTGACCACAAAAATAGAAACAGGAGAAATAAATTAAAAAAATCTTATAAAATGCTGCAAGTCACCAACTTCAGGTCACCAAATTAACAGCTTCTAATTAGAGTAAAATTCACTTGCATTTTCTAAGTGACTTACATCTATGACTTAATTTTTTTTACAAAAAAAGACGCTGGCGATGACTTATAGCTTTATTATTACTTTTCTATAATTATGAATGCAGTGGATAGCAAGAAATCTTAAACTTCCAACTATTACTGGAAACATAGTCCCGCTAAAACAATGAGGAATTGTGTGATCTACTACCCCTTCTCTCTGCCCCCATCGGAGTCTTAGGAGGGCATTGGGATGAATAATCATAGTGTTTTGCTTTCCGTAATTTGGTATGGGGTTTCAAGATTGACTTCTATGGAACACTGAGACGTCATTTGAAATGAGTTGCGAAACATATGTAAAAACTAAGGAAAATGTGATAGTGGGATTTGAATAGTAAAATTGTATTTTGATGAAACTTGGAAAGTTAGGTTGAGGGGTGAAAAGTACAGGGTATCATGTTGCCAAGTTATGTTTGTAATGCATATTATAGTAGAATCTAGATATGTAAATATCAAAATGATTGCAATGACTTTGCTCTAATTATAAATACGTATTGGGGTAATATATAGTTGTATAAAAGTATGTCTGCCTGCTAACGTGTGTGTGTGTAGACTAAGCTAGGGGAGGTTTTTGGTGGGGTTTGATCTTTCCGGTAATTCAGATACTGGATCCAAACGAGCTCGTAAATTTGCTAACCATGTTCCATATGGAATAATTAGTCCTGCTATAACTATAAGAAGCAATCAAACCAACAATGTAATGATGATTAATCATAGGAGAAGTGACTTATTAGTTCTATATTGCACATCAATAAAGGTTAGATATGGAAGAGTGACTTATTAGTTTATGTAATAGATTGCACAACTAATTCAAACAATGTTCTGTTATTTTCTTCTTTCTTCCACAACAAATGCTTAAATTTCCTTTTCTACTCACAAAATAGCCTATTTATGTACTTGCATCAAAATACAAGCTACCTTTAGCTTTACCATATATCTACGAAAGAGGGATGGTGTAAAATGGAGCACATAATTTGTGCAAAGGTTTATCAAATTTGCATATATTTTCACCAACATGTCAAAGCGGGAAGCCAAAATTTCCGAACTCCCAAAGACAGAAAAAAATGTTGGAGAAATTTGAGAATCGTTTATCTCAAATAGTTAACTCATTTTTCTTTCCATTTACAAGTCTAGTTGTAAGGAATAATATTTGACTTGCTATAACTGTCTAGATATTGCAGGATTGGAGAGAAATGGATGAAAGACTAATAGATGTTAGTGAATAAAATTTGAAATTGCAAATCAACCAAACTTCATGCTCACTGCATAAGGTTGACATGTAAACCTATGTTCATTCATTGACTAACATTAGAAATAGGAAACACAACTTCATAAGCTTATCTTTATTTATTTTATACAATTAATCAGATTGTTCCTCCAAAATGCAAAATTATGTAACTATCCATTTAATCATTCATCTAACAGCTCAAAATTTTCTTGGCAATCTATTGTATCGTAGAATTTTCCCATAATACATTTGCTTTGCAAGGCGAAAATTGATCCCCGTAGAATTTATAGTTGTCCTTGGATCCAACATTTCTTTTCCAACCTAAAGGCATTTAGAGTGCAGAAAAATAGCATTTTTTACACTTTAGTACACCTCAAGATCTTATCAAATAATCAACTCGTAGTATTTGTTCATGCAACAGATTCAATTTCACAGAGAAAAGATTGTTACTCTGGGGGGATTTCTGGTGGGGAACCAGCGCTGCCATAAGCGTATTCTGGCTTGCAAGTAATCTTAGCAACCTCACCTACCTGCAGAAAAATAAAGGGAAAGAAACTTAAGAAGGAATCGTCAATCTTAACAGCAATAGTAGTCAAGTTATATATTCACCTTCATGGTTTTCAGTGCAATGTCCCAAGCTTTAATCACAGACCCTTTGCCAATTTCGAAGGAGAAGACAGTATTATCTTCATGTGTGCTATCAAAAACTTCACCGGTCTCCAAAAGAATGCCTTCATAATGAACTATCCAAAAAGAAAGGAAATCAAATAAATATATAACCTTTTTGCCAAAGGGGCATGGTTAAGAGAAGTTACTAGGTCCGGTAGCATTGACTGAGGTCGATAAAATAGCTGAAGGCCTGTTATTAACAATTTCGTCAAGTTATAACCAGGGCTAGGGCTGTAAATAAAACCATGCTACTGGATATCCAACATCGAATAATAAAAGCTCCTTTCAACTCTGTTTGTTTACGTATCAAATCAAGTTTGAACAAGTATTTTCTATTGATAGTTCTCAAAGCTCGATTTGAGGATAAACTACTCGAGCACATCGTGTTTGGCTTCGTTTAAGTTCTTAGCTCAAACACAGTCTATGTTCGATAAAATAATCAATTCAAACCAAACATGAAGAAGAAAAATATGCATTCTTGATTACACTCAGCCTAGTTCACACCTAGTTATATCTCGTTCTCAAACAATTTATGATGTTTACTTCTAATCAACAAAATCAAGCTCCTAAACATACCATCAACAAGAGGAAGACTCTCGGATGGAGCAATAGCATCAGGTCTTGCTTGTCTTACAATCGTCTTCAACACACCTCCATCCCCACTCAAATCAATTGAATCACCCATGATTTTATTTTATTATATATCAACTGAACTGCCTGTGGACAAATAAAATATCAGCATTAATTATACTCGCAAAACCACACTTACAAAAATAATTTATGCCAAAAAATGTTTCCAAGGTTTCCAATGAGTTGATTAAATAACAAAGATCCAGATAAAAGGTTGACCAATAGTCAAACAACCCAAATTACATAATGATCTTTTTTGATTAATTTCACTTCATCAAACGAAATTGGTGTGTTTTTTTTTCCAAAAAAAAAAAAAATAGCTTATCTCTTTGAGTTTCAAATCAGAAGACTGTAGTAACAACGCAGTTCCAAATTTGTATACTTGAAAATGAAATAGAAGGTAGAATTAGAAATAAAAATTAAATTATATTTAGTGTACTGAAGAAAGCATGCATACCTGATTGGAGAGGAAAGTGGAGTAGGAGGACAGTGGTAAGAAGGGGAATTTGAGGGAAGAAGGAGGGCAAATTGGGGATATTGGTATAGTTGAAGGAGAGGACGGCGGCCATAAAGATTCTGATGTACTTTTATTAGCTGTACTGTGCAATCTGTTTTATGCTTTATGTACACGTACACCGGCGGAAGAAGATGAGTTGACCCATGTTTCGTTTTTCGGCCCAGTTCCATTTATCTTGTTCTTATTGGCCCAATAGGACTTTAGTGCTTCCACGTTGGCCCAGATTAAAATCATGCCTATCTGAATTTTGAATTTGTGTGGGCTAATTAAAATGTTATTAGGTCTATGAATAGCTACTGTTTAAATATAATCATTTCAGTGAAATGGGTAAGGAAATTATAATACTATAAAATTAGTCTAGGAGCAAAATGATTTAAAGTCCAGCTAGTTCGATTATGAAATGGATATTCAAGTGCATATCAACTTTTTTTGCTTTTTCCCATACGCAGAAAATAATAATGAAAATTCATTTTTTATTATATCTACACATAAAAAAAAAAAAATTGTATGAGTATATAGCTATACAATTACAAAGCAAACAAATAACGCTTGCATCTGTAATTGATTGCTCCTAAAAAAATATGGGTTATTTACACTTACACACCCTAGACTATTGCTATTTAGTTGTCACCCCAAAAACCTTTTAATTTAAAGTCACACGACTTATGTTAAGTATCTGTCCAGTACTCCACCATGAAAAAATAACAAAATGTCCAAATTAGCCTCCCATAATGACTATTTAGATTGATTTTGATTAATAATATGATTTTTGAAGCATTAGATATTGTGTTATTTATACTACAATTTTTTCTTGAAAAATCAATATACAAAAAAAGCTTGTTCCTTGCTTATAATAAAAAAAACTCAGATAGTAATATATGTTGAAAAGTCTATGTAAGAAAATTATAACCAGAGCATAAAAAATAAAATTAAAATATACATTGATATTTTGAATGTAAAACTTTCTTCATGGGTGAAATCATAAAATTAATTCACTTGTGTTTTGGGATAAGTCTATCATAAAATATACAGTGACATTTAAATTTTATGGTCATATGTCATTGCTTACCGAAAATCCTTCACATTTGAATATTTTAGCCATATTTTATAATTTAAATACGTCTTCTTGTGTTTATGGACATGGAAAAATACTTATTATTGACCGTAAATTTGATAACATGATGTGCAATTTATCACTTTCTTTAGTTCTTCATTAATATCTTTTGAGATAAATTTTAAATTTGTATTGGTATAACCATGTGTAAATCCATATATTAATAATTTAATATAAAGTATGAGTGTAGCAGGGGATATGTACAAGTTTTTTCCATAGAAAACGAAGTTCTGACTAATTAATTAGATACTATAATTAGAATGGGAGTTTTTCTAGGTAGTTGCTAATTATAGACAATTAATTTTACTGATTTGAAAACAATTGAGGAGGCCGCATTTATACAGAGCAGGCCAGCACGTGAGATTGGGCCCATTAGACAATAGCCATGTGAATCCAAGGTGTCAAAGGTCACAGGCCCAATTGGTTTAAAATGTTATCCTATCATTGACTTTTAAATAATCATGTTTATTGATGCATTATAGGTTCTACGATGTGACTATTGACCAAACACTAATCTAGGAACCCTCCTAATTTCGGAATCTTTGAACATCTCTTGAGGTGGAAATAATATATATATATATATATATATATATATATATATATATTTTTTTTTTTTTGAGAGAGGTGGAAATAATTATCGACACCAAATTGTGGGGAAGAAGAATAAAAATAAGCAAAATTAAGTGGAGATCGAAAATATCATCAATATAGTTTATACACACTCGTTTAGTTTAGTGAAACAATTATCAAACTTCTATTTAAATTATTACTATAATAAGTTGTCATGTAATGTGTATAATAACGTCTCGTAAAAAAAAAGGATTAAAAAAGGATTAAAAAATAGTGGAACCCCATCACAAAATACTCCAATGATAAAAAAGGATTAAAAAATACAATAAAATGGGTCCACCCAATTAAACCCTTCCGTCCAAGCGATAAAATTATGAGCCCCAAAATTCATTCCTTAGAACGAGAACCTGAACTTTCATTTAGACTAACAGTACAAAAACCTCTTAATTTAAACTGCTATTATATAATAAGGCCCACGCACGCGGAGATTGAGGTACGTAAACGTGAACTATGGGCTGGTGAAAAGATTTAAGGCCCATTGGCGGCAGCCTTCAATTTTTGTATACTCTTTCTTTCTTTTGATAAGAACATCTTTGTCTATACTCCATGCATGGATCAAAATTTCCATCTTTTCCTTCGAAAACAATGAAAAGTTTTCGTTTTTGAATCAAGCGAAACGAAAATAAGATGTAATTTCGAAACTATTTGTTTGCCTTAAACTATGTTATTTATCTAAATTTAGTAACTTTTATTACAATTTTTTCTTAGTGTTTCCGAAACATTTACGAAAAGTCTCGAAAAGTTTTCAATATTTGGCTGACCGAAACATACACTCGAAACGAAATTTTGATCCATGACTCCATGAGTCAACTTTTTTTCTCTGAATTATTGATGTGCACAAAAGAAGTTGCTGCTTTTCTCACTCAATCATTTCTCTAGAGTTTATGGCTCTATTCGAAAGAGTTTTGACTTGATTTTGTGGGTGTTGATTTTTAAAAAATAGTTTGAATATTTTCAGTGTTGAAACTCAATTTGATTAAATTTTTTTTATTTTGAGTTTTGAAAAAGTTAAAATTGAATTTAAATATTGGGTTTTGAAAAATACATGGCTATCGATAACCACCATCTATCATATTTTGTGTGGAGGGTGCACACATGCCATGAACGTGTACTCCTAGGAACAAAATAAAACTCCAATCGGTAGCCTCAAACTGTCCTTGAGGTTTGGATAAAAAAAGGGGTGGTAGGTATCAAATTAAAGTTTTATAAATTTCAAGAGTTTGGAAGTGGGTTTGTGAATAGGTTTGTGATGAGTTTCATGAATTGTGAAACTCCAATTTGAGGGGTTTCAACTCAATTTCGCGAGGCCGGACAAAAATTCTTCCTATATTTTTTTAGACGATAAATACATAATCATTATACCATAATGTATTCAACAATAAACATTATAATAAAATAAAATCAGATAAAAAGTTCACTTTATTTAATGTAAGGAATACTAAATACGTTTTGGAAAGCAAGACAAACACGAAAGCTTTCACTGAAACCATCTCTCCTCATTTCCTAGCCGTTTTCAATACTTGAAGTCTTACGGCTCATATAATAATACCGACTCACAAAAATGTACACTTGGCCGACTCATTTACACAACCCTACATAGAAAATAAATAAATTTAAGAGAAAAGAAAAAGGATAAAAAGAGAAAAGGTTCTTGCTACATGTGCATTTCCATTTTTTAATCCGAGACGCCTTACTTTAATCAGAGGTCAAAGTGGTCCTGATTGGTCAAAACCTGAAGGAATAAGGACAGAAACGTCATTTAGGTAAGAAACAAATTTACATTGTAAGTCGAGCCCTTTTACTGTCCCAGCTATTATTCATCAGCCCCTATTACAGAAAATATGACAGCAACAAAAGTGGGAACCCCACAACCTTCCCTTTCTCCGAAATTAGTCATAAAATATGTTTAAATCTTAATCAGACCCCTTAAAAATCAATTTTATACCATAAGGGTTTGTTTGGTTTCTCTTCTCTAGAGTTGGTAATTTTAAATAGATAAAGACCCACAAGTCCATTTAGAGCCCATCACACTCGTGACTCTACTTAGATCTATAACTACCGTTAATCCTTAAACTCCTTTTTAATTTTATTTTCGAAATATATATAAAAGTAAACCTTAATTTTTCTAAATGAAATTATTTTTCCAAATATGCATTTTTGAATTCTTACACTTAAAAACATAAACGTATACTTATTTGAGGGTTACTACGGAAAAAAAATGGTTGGGGTTTGTTCTCATTTGGTCTCAAAATTTGATTTAGGAGCTTTTGTCAACACTTTTGAAGTTCGATAATATAGAGATAGAAAAATATAAATAAAATACTAATAATAGGGAGTTTAAATTTTAATACTGTATACTATTTTGGGAAGAAAAGAATGAGATGTGTATCAAAATCAAATTAATAATTTTATAGGTTTTAAAAGAGTTAGTTAACATGAGTCAAATGAATAACTTTATAAGCTTCAAGTAAATGTCTGAATATCTCGATCTGGAATAACTTGAGATTTTGGCCAAGACTTGCACGGACTTATTTCCAAGTGGAGTTTAGTCCAGTTTGGGCAGACCGAGGCAAACCCATTATTTAAGTCAAACCATTATTAAAAAGGCTTAGATGTTTTATTTTTTAAACTCTTACTTAAAATCGACATTGCTAAAGTAAAAAGGACAAAAATAAAGAGAAGAAAATAGTACTAGTTCACATAATTGACTTAAAATTATTGAAAATCTTATTAACTCAAGTTTGACCAAAAAAAAATCTTATAAATAAGATCATCATTATTCAAAAAATCGTTTGGACAATTAATCGCTATTTTTTTTTTGGTTTCCCAAAAGGTTAATCTCTTTCGAGGCACGTCGGGCACATAAAGTGTAAACCTCTCCCAATAGGGATTCGAATTTGAGTCCGCTACTTCGTAGTGACTAGTCCCTTCCACTAGACCAATCACCTGTTGATAAATAATTACTATTATAAATATATCGTTAGTTAAATCATAAATGGAATTGATATCTCGTATTAGAATTCTAATACATTACTTGAACTTTCTAAATAAAATAAATACATTAAGACACAAAGGGAATTATCTCGTATTACAATTCTAATACTTCATTACTTCATTATCTTGTCGTTTGGTTTTACAAGGTTTTTTCACAAATCTCATGGATTCAAACGCAGTTCCACAATTGCCCCTAGCAAGTTTATAAGTTGAATTATTCCTCCTAAATTACTCTCCAATAAAATAATAATTTAATTCCATCAACTCCCAATCAATACTTCTTAAAACATAAATACCTATAAATAAATTTCATCTCTTTTACCAGGAGTGAAAAGAAGAGGGATTAAAATTCTAGGGCCTGTTTGTTTGGCGTTTCCCAAATTTTTTTTTGTGTTTAGGAAATGTCAAACAAACATGTTTTTTATTTTCTGAAATAATTTTTTCATCCCTCAATTTTTTCAAACTACTCTCTCAAAACCCAAACAAACACCAATTTTCTTATCTCTAAACAAAACATATACAAACTCTACTCTGATTTGACATAAAATAACCTATCTCTTACACAATTTATCTCACAACAAACATGATTTGACATAAAGTCTTACACATCTTACACCTACAACATATCTCTTCCAAAACAATCTACACCTACTTTATTTCTCAAACCACTCTCTCAAACCCAAACAAACAACATTACACAAATCGAAATTATTTCACAAACCTCCAATACTCTCCTTAACCACTTTCTCAAACACCAAACAAAATTTAATTTATTGCACGTACAAGCACTAAACTTTCTCATAAACTTTTCAAAAACAATAATTAAACAAAGCCTTTAGTCAAATCAGTACACAAATTTTATAATACTCCAATGGCATCTTTTGAATTTTCCAATGGCTGCCCTCTAGGCATCCAAAGAGCTCTGAATCACTCGCTCACTAATTTAACTTTCCCACGTTTTGATCCATCAACTACGCCCCTCTCTAGACATTGACGTATTATTCTTTCGACAATTCATTTCACCATCACTTACACGTCAGCTGCAGCAGCATTTAATCACCAAAATTAATTCTTTATTATACTATATTATTCATCTGCATCAGGCTTAGCTAATCACACTTTGAACTGGATCCACACACTTCTGCAAATCATATTATTCAACTTTTGGGAAATTACAATAGCTAATTACCAAATCAACAAATTGAATTTGTTTGATATAGGATGACCCTTTTCTCCTCTAATAAAGATTTTAGATCCAAATCATTAAAGAAAAACAAAGCTAAAAATTGAAACAACTAGTTTATAAACCAACAAATTAACCTTTCATTTGATAGTATTTTGCCGTATATTTCTCAAATTGACAGAAAATGGAAGACCCTTTTCTCCTCAAGTGAAGATTTTGGATCCAAATCAAGAGAGAAAAAAAAAAAGGAACCTTTTGTGTGCTTATATACAGATTAAGTATCATTATTACAACATAAACACTAATTTCTTCATCTTCTCTTCCTCCTCGGACGCTGCAAACTAAACAATCTCTTAGAAAGGAAGAGGACCAATCTTTTTCACTACTTCCAGTCAAGAATCACTATAATCACGCCAGCAAAGAAGCATGGTGACACATCTGCGCATGATATAAAATCTGGCCCTTTGTTCCTTAACTAGAGCTGCACACTTTCTTGTAAAAGAGCACTTTCTGTGAGATGAATTAGAACTCTTTATGAAAGAAGAAGCAGAAGTTGTTGAAGAACGGCTTCTCGATAAGCTCTCTTTCTTTGATAGCTTCCACTTCTCATCTAAGAAGAATTCTTGTGGTGCAGTTGTTGATGTAGCCATCAAGAAAAAAAGTTAAGCAATTTTGGGCTTCAAATATTTTCTTTTTTTCTTTTTTTGGGTGTGAATTTTGACTCAGAGTAGATAACAATTGGTTTTAATTTATAGGGAA
Organism: Penstemon eatonii; assembly: GCA_038501285.1. Classification (NCBI taxonomy): domain Eukaryota; kingdom Viridiplantae; phylum Streptophyta; class Magnoliopsida; order Lamiales; family Plantaginaceae; genus Penstemon; species Penstemon eatonii. Next base: position 7,822,746 of record CM076710.1, read on the forward strand.
AGAAATTAGGGGTGGAGAGGAGCTGGCGTGGCAGTGGGCATTCACCTGCCTTGGAAGACCCACCAATTTTGATTTTTAGTTAGTTGCTCCCATAACAGTTAGTGATTAATTAAATAATTATTAGTTAGGCTAAAATGGCAAACTTGGTCATTAACTTTGGAATTACTTATTTTATTTGGTAAGTGTTTTTAATAAGGGTTTATAAAGGAAATTTTAAATTAATGTTCTAGAGAATACTATGATTTGATACCTTATACCAGATGATATGATTTGGATCGGGTTGTTCGAAATTCAAATGAGTTCACCATTTCTTAAAGATGTTTCATCAATTGTAATAAAATATATTTTTTCTATTAAGAATAAAATATTTTAAAATACCGGGTATTCAGTTTATATTTGTAATTTAACAGTATTTTAAAATTGAAGTTTCATGAACAAAACGTTTTGGATTGAATTCCCATGAATCGAACTTTCCCTCGCAGCCAAAAGTTAACCCAACTTTTCCAATACGTGAAAATGCAAGATATTTTTATGTGTTATGTGTAACCTACACAAAACCCCCATATGAAATATTTATTTACTTACTTTTAGATTCTCTGCATATAATCTTCCGTCCGTCAACTTCCATCAGGTTATTATTTTCACTTCATGAAATTCTCTTGTACTATATGAACTGAGCACGAAATTCCCTTGTAATTTTTAAACTTGGCATAAAAAATCCTTTTACCTTTTAACTTAGCACGTAATAATCTTGTACGTTTTAGACTTGGCGTATAATCTCCTTATCGCCAGGGATAACATAGATATATCAACTAAAAATTAACAAGGTAATGAAAACATGTGCTAAAAATCTGAAAGTACAATGAGATTTCGTGCAATAATAATTTGAAAGAAAGTTTTGTGCAGATTTCCAATATCACATTATATGAGAGTGTCGTGCATTTTTCTCCTCCTAATATACAATTTTCTACTACTTCGAAATTGTAAGGCCATCTCCAGCTGAAGGGGGGAGGCAGGCTGACAATGGTTGATGGCGGCCACCATATATATTTTTTTAATTTTTAAAAATAATTAAAAATGTGTTTAAAAAATGAAATTAATTATACATATATGTGTGTAAAAAAATTAATACTTTTCTTAAAATAAATCAACCATGTATATGTGTGTGTGTAAAAATCCTTAAAAATTTTATGAATGCCTTATAAATTGTTCAATTTTATGTCATTGGTCACATTTTTTTAAACAATGAAAATATTTATGTGTGTTTGTAAAAAGAGTTGAATGCATTTTGATAATCTACGACTTAGTTTTACAAAAAAAAATAGTTATTGTTATATAAAAGTACACCCACAAGTGTTGGTCAATTTTGATATATTTTTAATTAAATTAAATTGCAATAATAAAAAGGTTGATCAATTTTGGTATCTAATGTGTCATTTTGAAAGGTTGGTATGAAATTTATAAATGTATCAAAAGTTTATCAAAATACATCCAATTTAATTTAAAAATACAATTTCATGATCAATTAAACAACTTAACAAATACGATTACAAAGAAACACATAATTCGAAAACGGCCCATGTGTTGCCCACAAATATTCGACTACATCTCTTTTCGATTGCCTAACAACTAGTTTGAAACACCTAACAACTACGGTTTATTATTATTACCGATATTTTATTATTATTGTTATTGTCAAGTGAAAATGAAGAAAGTTTGAAATTAAATTAAATATTTTGAATTGTTGGTTCAGTTAGAAATAGAAATGACAAACTAGATAAGACAAGGCAAATAGATAAATAGACAAAGAAAGACTATTACATGTTTCGGCTGGAGAAGGCCGCATGGCCACGACCAGCTCCTCATATTTGCTAGTAGTCTTATATACTGATTTTTGAATAAGAAGTGATTTTTGAGAATAGGCAGAAGCAGGGTCATTAAATGCAATTTAGAAGGAAAAAATCTCACTGAGCTAGTAGGCTGTCACAATAAATTACATCACAATTTTACAGTTTTATTTTTAATTTTTGAAAACAAGTACTGAAGATTGATTGACGAATGATGATAATAATGAGGTGAAAATTCAGAAATCAGGAGAGGCGATATTGTCCTATTCTACTACTACTACTAGTATGAGATCACCAGTGCCTATGAATGTGACTTTTGCCTGTACATGATCGATCCATGGATGAACCAAATTAAATCAATTAAGTTCCTTTTCTTTTAAGGAATTGTTGGGGGTAGAGTTCAAAGAATATATATATGGAGTATATGTTTTATTTTTTTTTAACAAGTGGGGTGGAATTCAATGAATTAGAAACTTAGCCCTTCACGGGAGTGTGTATTTTGGCTCCTGATTTTTTTTATTTGGACTGTTTGTTTCGCCTTTCAAAAATTGCTCTAGTGTTCTTTTTTTTAAAAAAAAATAAGTTCTATTTTTGTTTTTAGCTCATTGTAAAAGTTCTCTCTCAATTTTCTGGGTTTGAAAATATGCTTTGATTGATTCTCAAAATGTGGGTCATTCATAATTTGTAAGATATAAGTATATAAACATGTGTTTGAATGAATACTATTGCTGCGTTTTTAGACCGTGGAGCCATATTATTGTTCAAATAATGTAGGAATTTATGAGGCTTTTTTTTTCTTTATATATATATATTATATATATCTTAAAACTTGAAAAGCTGAAATGTGCAAGCTATTGATATGAACTATGAAGCTTATTTAAAAGTTCAAAGTTCGTTATAATTAATCAAATAACAAATAGACTTTGCAAATAAAACAATAGGAGCATTTAGTTACATTCACGTGGATCTCTATTGGGGCTATAAATTATACCTTTTTTTGGTATAATCAAATTGGCTATAAATTATGAGATAAACTTTTTACCATTTTAAGTACGTAGTCTAAAAGCCTAGAACACATGGGTCAAGCGGAAAGCACAACACATCAAGAAGATGTTTAATCAAGTGCAAAACCTTAATATAGCAATTACTCGGTTTATTCGGCTGTTCTTTTGTTGTACGTTATGCAATTTAGCACGACAAGCACATCTATTTAAATATTTAATAGTTATTAGGCCAATGCCTTTTCAATCATTATATCAAAAGATTATTGGGATTTGGGACTTACCAAAAGGCAAAAAGGTAAACCCTTTTTCATGGTTTGCTTCAACTTGAAGATGTAAACGTCTTAGAATTTCACAATCCATAGAAAAAGAAAAATCACGATCTCAAGGGGTCTGCATGTATTTGACTATTTTGAACATGCTGCTATTTAGGTTGTCCGTCCAGTGTTTTAAGATCCTCTTCTATTATTAAAAATGTGTAAAATGTTTACAATTTTATTTGCATTGTGTCTTAATTTGTTTTTCAAATTGTAGTTGTTCTTAATTAAGTGTGAATGTTCTTTTATGAATTTATAGTGTAGTTTTTAAAAAATTGAAACGACCGATGTAAGTACTTTGAATTGAAGAAAATAGGTTAATAGATTAATCGTGTTTTTTTTGTTTCTCAAGGGATTAACATTTTCAAGCCGCATTGAGCACAATAAGTGAAATAGGAATTTGAATTTGAGTTCGCTACTTTGTAGTTACTAGTCATTTTCACTTGATTAATCACATGTTGGTTAATCATAATTATTTAGTAGACAAGCTTGATAAAAAAAAATTCTAGTTCAAATAAGATTTGACCAAAATTAGTGGACCACAAGAATGGCAAGTGTATTGCACAAGCTTTATAATATGTCATTCTCTAATAGGGATTAAAATGAAACATCAGATAGTGTTATATAAAGTACGATATTTTTAATATTAGGTGATTGTATGGAAATGCCCTCCAAATAATGCACTTAGGGGTGGCAAATGGACCACCCAGATCGGATCTGGATTGGATCCTTGTGGATCGGGTCTCAAATGGATCCATTCGGATCTCAAATGGATCCACAATGCTGGATCCATTTAGGATCCGATCCAAACCGGATCCGGGTGAAAAAATTTCGGATCTAATATGGATCCATGGTGGATCCACCACGGATCCGAATAGATCCTTTGTGGATCCATGACGGATCCACTGATGACGGATTCACAGTGGATCCGTCATGGATCCGTCATGGATCCATGGTTGTGGATCAAGGGATCCCATAGAATCAAAATTCTTATTGAAAGAGTGAAAGTGTACTAATACAACTAAGATGGGAAGAAAACTAAAACTTATAAATTGTGGATCCATCCATGGTTGTGGATCAAGGGATCTCATTGAGTAAATTCAAAAATTCTTACTAAAAGGTTGAAAGTGTACTAGTGCAACTTAAATATGAGGAAATATAAAGCATAAAACATATAAATAAAAAATCACACCGTCAAAATCCAATTTAATTATCTATGACATAAAAAAAAGACTAAAATTGGTTTAAAAAACTTCTACAAGCAATCAAACCAATTTAAAAACTCGAGCTTCTCAATTTGTGACTCGAGCTCATTTAGTAAAAATGATGTTGATATCCAGATTTTAGATTTAATACCACCAAATTAATACCACGAAACTGAGAGTTAGTTTCTAATTTTATGTAAATATTTTTGTATTTAATTATTGAATATTCTTTGTAAGTAATTGTACAAATTTAACCGTACAATCATAGATTTAATACAATAAAACAAAAGGCACGAAAGTCGAAAGGCTGCCAATTTGAGAATTGAGAATAAAAAATACACTGGCATTCAATTATTTATATTTTTATAATTAAATATTAAATATAGTTTTTTTCAAAAAAAGAAGACCTTTGTTTTTTTAAACATGTATAAAAAATACCACCTTGATAATATAATCAATTTCTAAAATTCATTATTTTCACAACAGCTACATATATAGTTTTTTCCATACCATATTAAATTTAGAACAAATTATATTTTAAATTTTAAGAACTCACAAAATTCAACATATATTAAAAATAAAAATTAATGCAAGTCGTATTTCAACTGTTTCATTCAAATCATTCAAATTCAAATAAATTTTAGAACCAAAACTAGCTAAATCGAGCCATATGACCTTTATTTTAAATATTAATGTTGCATGCTTTGTTTAATACTGGAGTATATTTTTATATCCTTTTTGTGTAGTCATTGGCAACTTAATTATTGCTTCTGATGAATAGGATTCCAATTTGGATCCCTCATAATTTAATCTTTATTTTTTTACTGTTAATTAATTAAGTGGAATTAGACTAAAACTTTTTGTAAATCAAATCAAATCAAAACAGCAGTTTGCCGATGTTACGGTAAACGCCCCCAACATGAATTTGGTTATATTCAATCCAGTCACACATTTAAATTTCAGCTTTGGGGCGGCGGCGGTGGCAGAGGCTCGACGGCGGCATCAGATTTGAAGGAGGAGAGAAGAAGAAAGACGGGAGAGAGAAAAAGAAAGAACTGGAAAAAAATATAACGTTTACTTTTGAATTCATCCAAAAATAAATTTTTTTTTAGATCCAATAATGGATCTGGTGGATCCTTTAGTGGATTCATTCGTGGATCCAAAGGATTCATTGATGGATTCATCACAATTCATTACTTGTATGTGTGGATCCAATATTGATCCAGATTTTATAAGATCCGATCCAGATCCGATCCGAGTGAAAATTTAATGGATCTTTATGGATCAGATCATTCTGATCCATATTGCCACCCCTATAATGCACGCACGTGAGACCTTCTCTGCCATGTAATAGGTAGAAAAATTTAAAAGGACACATATGCAACGAAAGATTTAATATATATGAGTATGTAAAAATCAGCTCATAAAGAGGATGAAAAGTGATATTTACTCTACTTTATAAGCAGTCATTCTCATATAAATGTTATTCAAACCAAAACATGTGTATTGTTTTGGCCATATGAAATACATTGAATTCAGTTGAATTAATAACCTGCAAATAATATTATTAAGTCATGTATAATTATAATTGTAAATATAATTTTGTCTTAATGATTTAAGTTGAAAATCGTGTACATAACAAATAATAAAGAAAATAGAGCTTTTATCTTAAAAAATAAAAATAAAATAGAGCATTAAGATGAGGCATAACTTTAACTACTTCAAATTGAAAAGTATGTGACATATTACTTAAATGATATTCTGATGAAGGAGATTTTCGTCTATGGACCTAATCAACGTAGATAATGTCACGTGTTGATGTACTACAATCTCAATATGTGCTAAAAAAAACTCGCATGGATTGTAACGATAGTTAATTCGGTGTTGACCCTCTAATACCTAAGTCAGATCAAATCAAAAAGATAACATAACATATTTTAATGTAGCAGTTATAGACTTATAGTAGGCCAAGTAATAAATGCACACTTAAGATGTGATAAATGCTGGGTATTTAAAGATGATGAAATCGGATCTTTTGAGTCAATCATATCTCAATCAATTTGATCCAATCTAGATAGGCGGGTCGTTTGGGGTATTAAGGTATTTATATGATTCCTTGTTTTTCTTTTTTTTTGGTTATGCTAGTTGATCTTCATTTAGATAGGTCGATTATGATGTAAATGTAGCAGTATTGAAGTTAATATCAAATTTGCTACGATCTGGTTTGATCTGCTACGCAAATCGACCAATAGATGAACAAAATGGGTAAAAACTTATTTTCTATGTTATTTAATTGACTTAATCCAATTTGTTTCATCAGAAATGATATCCGAAACTAATTCAATGATCTGAACAACGAAAAATAATACGTACTACTCCATATACAAAACGAATGTAATTCTATCAACGTGGACATTTTCAATTTTGATGTGGCTTAGTTAAAAAAGTTGATGTATAGCATGCTTTGTAGGGGTGTTCTATTTTGACTCTTGCACTTTAGAGGAGTCATGTGTCAGAAATTTTGGTGGCCATAGGATACAAAAGAAGATTAATCCTGACCATTAAAATTTGTACGATGGGTACGAACTTGCACTTTTTCAAATTATTGTGTACCACACTAAAAAACGCAGTTGTACACCTCAATTTTACAATTATGCCCATTAGAAGATTTTTTAATTACCAATTTTATCCTATCCTCTCCAAAATCCATTCCCAATCTTCACCCAAACCCTAACCCACACCATCACCTTAACCTTCCCTCGGATGCCGTTTTCGTCGGGACATTCCGCCGCCGTTTTGGTCGGAACATATATATGTTACTCTTTTTTTTTTTTTTCCCAAATAATGAAACGATAATAACATCATTACATTAGCTCGTGGTTTTTATTGATTGCTATTCTGATGCATTCAAAAGGATTTAAGATGGCTTCTCTACAAGGCCCTGTTGTTTGCCCCGTTCTCCGTGCAAAGAAAAGTGGAGTTCACTCGGTGCCCGTAAATTCGCCTCTATTGAAAGCTAAATTGGTTAGAAGTGGACTTTGGTCGGAATTCTTTTTTATCTTTTTTGATATATACATATATATGTTCGAATTTGTTGATGGTTGATTTAATTTGGTGCGATTTGAGTTAATTTGGCAGAATTAGGAGTTGATTTTATATGTGTATTTATTCCTTCAACTGCTACCTGTAAAAATTTGTGTTGGGGAAGATGACATATTCGCACATTTAGGCCCCAGGTTTTGTCGCTGATCAAAATTGCCCTCAAACTTTCAATTTTGCTGAAAATTAAAGATTTTGTATAATAAAGATTAAAATCTAATAGCGTGATTAATTTAAATATTGTTAGTTTAATTTTTAAGTCTAAATTTGACAAATATGAAATATCTAGTATCAATATAAAAAATACTACTTAATTATAATTTCTGGAGAAAAACTTATATAAATCTTAATTAATACACAACACATCTTAAATAAAAAAACACAACTTTTTTCTTAAGATGGTAATTTTTTTAATTCTTTTCTTTAATTTAATTCATTTTTTAAATTACAAATTCATTTGAATTGGTTTTTTTTTTAAAATTTTTGTTTTTTAACTTCCGTTATTTGAAAAAATATTGATATTTTTAACCAAATTAATGACTTGGTGATCATTTCATCAAACTGTCTTCTAGACGTTTATGTAATACTAACTCCTCCGTAATTTGAAAATATATTGATAATTTTTAAAAAAATTGAATTTTTTCGATCAAATTATCTATTTGATGGTTATGTAACACTATGTCTTCAGTAATTTAAAAATATATCGACAATTTTTAAATAATTGATGATTTGGTCATTATTCCTATCAAATTGTCTATTAGATGATTATGTAATACTACGTTCTCCATAATTTGAAAATATATCGATAATTTTAAAAAAATTAATGACTCGGTCATTATTTCGACCAAATTATCTTTTAAATGGTTATGTAACACTAACTCCTCCGTAATTTGAAAATATATCAATAATTTTTTTTAAAATTGATTATTCGATTATTATTCCTATCAAATTGTATATTAGATGATTATTTAACACTAAGTCCTCTGTAATTTAAAAAAAATGATGCCTCGGTCATTATTTCGATCACTAAGTCGATCCGTCATAGTTTGAAAATATATCGACTAGGATCAAATTGTCTTTTATATAGTTATGTGACACTAACTCCTCTTTAATCTGAAAATATATCAATAGTTTTTTAAATAAACGATGATTCGATCATTATTTCGATCAAATTGTCTATTAGATGGTTGTGTAACACCATGTCCTCCATAATTTGTAAATCGATTGATAATTTTTAAAAAACTTGATGATTCAATCATTATTCCGATCAAATTGTCTAATAGATGGTTATGTAACATTAAGTCCTCCGTAATTTAAAAATATATCGATACTTTAAAAAATTTATGATTCGGTCATTATTTCGATCAAATTATCGATTAGATGGTTATGTAACATCAAGTTCTCCGTAATTTGAAAATATACTGATAATTTTTCAAAAAATTGATGATTCGATCATTATTTCAATCAAATCGTCTTTTATTTCGGTTAAATTGTCAATTAGATGATTATGTAACACTAAGTCCTTTGTAATTTGAAAATATATCATTAGTCTTCCGTCTTAGTCCTTAATTGACCAAATTCCAATATATTTCCACCAAATTTGATTTATGAATTTTAACATATCAATTATGATTTCAACATAATCGTTAAATTCAAATAAATCGTTTAATTTGAATATAATCGTATATTTACATAAATCATATAATTTGATTGTAGTCATTTACCAGCCTAAAAACATTATTCTAATTTTAAATAGTAATCAAAATATACCCAACCCCTTAGAGATATATAAATAAATATATAGATGTTTTAAATTACGAATGACTTAGTGTTACATAACCATTTAATAGACAATTTGATCGAAATAATGACCGAATCATCAAATTTTAAAAAATTATCAATATATTATCAAATTAAGTGTTACATAATCATTTAATAAACAATTTGATTGAAGTAATGATCGAATCATCAGTTTTTTTTTTAATTATCGATATATTTTCAAATTACGGAGGAGTTAGTGTTACATAACCATCTAAAAGATAATTTTATCGAAATAATGACCGAGTCATTAATTTTTTTTAAAGTATCGATATATTTTCAAATTTCGGAGAACTTAGTGTTACATAATCATCATATAGACAATTTGATCGGAATAAAGACCAAATCATCAATTATTTGAAAATTGTCGATATACATAACAATCTAAAAGACATTCATTAATTTTTTTTAAAATTTCCAATATTTCAAAAACAAGAATTTAAAAAAAACCAAATCAAATGAATTAAAATTTAGAAAAAAAAAAGAAATTTAAAAAAAGAAAAGAAAATTCACCATCTTAAAAAAAAGTTGTGTTTTATTATTTAAGATGTGTTGTGTATTAATTAACATTTATAAAAGTTTTTTTTCCAGAAATTATAATTAAGTAGTATTTTTTATATTGATACTAGATATTTCATATTTGTCAAATTTAGACTTAAAAATTAAACTAACAATATTTAAATTAATCACGCTATTAGATTTTAATCTTTATTATACAAAATCTTTAATTTTCAGCAAAATTGAAAGTTTGAGGGCAATTTTGATCAGTGACAAAACCTGGGGCCTAAATGTGCGAATATGTCATCTTCCCCAACACAAATTTTTACAGGTAGCAGTTGAAGGAATAAATACACATATAAAATCAACTCCTAATTCCGCCAAATTAACTCAAATCGCACCAAATTAAATCAACCATCAACAAATTCGAACATATATATGTATATATCAAAAAAGATAAAAAAGAATTCCGACCAAAGTCCACTTCTAACCAATTTAGCTTTCAATAGAGGCGAATTTACGGGCACCGAGTGAACTCCACTTTTCTTTGCACGGAGAACGGGGCAAACAACAGGGCCTTGTAGAGAAGCCATCTTAAATCCTTTTGAATGCATCAGAATAGCAATCAATAAAAACCACGAGCTAATGTAATGATGTTATTATCGTTTCATTATTTGGGAAAAAAAAAAAAAAAAGAATTCATCTTCTTCATGTGAATGAGATTTTCACAGGTCAAGGAAGCCTCATACTACTGGTAGAATCTTAAGGGCGTATCATACTTAATTAATAATGCTAATGGTAGTATTTGAAAATTATAGATCTGAAAATTATTTCAAGTTTGTGAAGATTTTTTTTTTTCCAGATCTGAAAATTATTTCAAGTTTGTTTGAAGAACATGAAATTGATATCAATTATGCCTAAGAATACTTGAACTGCTAACGATTCCAGTCGGTGTTCTTGTTTTTCCGGCCAGCCATGAGGGGAAGAGGCACTTGTGGGTTAGTGTTTTGGGGAGGTAGATAATTTTGGAAGATGAAATATTTTACTTTTCAATATTAAATGTAGAAGGGTATTTCAGTATTTACACATATTAAATGGGGTTCGTACACAACTATTTCTTGGTGTCATACATGGACACGTGTCAGCCCCTACTTGAGTCGTTCATGACTCCTGAACAGGGGTGAGTCATTATAGAACCTCCCTGCTTTGTACCATATCCCACACGTGTCGGTCGACACGGCGTAGTGGGTTCTGTCACCGGTCCTTCAGACCAAAAGTCGTGCAATCAACCTTTTTCAGTCAATCCCCAAACTCAATCAACCTTTTCTTCATTCTGATTCTCATCTCAAATTAATCACCAAAATATACAAGCGCTAATCATTAGATTTTACATTCTACTAGTAATATATTCCTTGTTTATTAGCTAACCTTTTTTTTTTTTTTTTGTCCTTTTTGTTTTTGACCCGATCCAATTAATCTCTACTAATCAAAATTACAAGTGACAAGTGTAGTTTTATTTAAAAATTACACGAGAAACTATAATCAACTTGCATAATGAGTTATTTTGATTTGGATAGTCTCGTTTGGTTTATGTTTCTGAAATTATTCTAAAAAACGTAAATATATTAAAAAATATTTTAGAATAGTATGCAATGTGTTTGAATTTTATGAAAAATTTGACTGATGATAATGATATATAATGTTTTTCTAAAAAAATTTCAAAATACTCCCAAAAATCCAAACAGACGTGGCCTATGATTTTACCAATTTGATTTATGTTCAATGTACTGTTATAAATTGGCCATTTATTTTTTGGTAGACAAAAACTAGAACACGTGAAATTCTGACAAAACTTAGTCTACTTTACCGGTAGACAAAAAGAAACAAAGAAAAGAACTAGGAAGATCAATTCACATGTCCACAACCTAAAGAGATGATGGGCAGCGGCGGATTTGAACATGACGACACGATTCAAAGAACCAAATCAAAATTGATATATAGAACTGGTTTGGCCCTCGGTTATGTTGGATTGCAGTTGGACTGATCCCAATCAAACAAACAAACAAAAGATTGGGAAAGTTGGAACCGGGTTGACATTAGGGCTGTCAATGGGTCGGATTCTGGTCGAATCAGGCTCGTTCAGATTCGGCTCCATTTATATCGAATCGACTCCTGACGAATTCAAATCTTGCTCGGATTGTGCTCGGATCTAGATTTTTTAATCCAATGGATCTTGATCGGATTTGGCCGGATATCGGATATTTTTCAGATCCAATAAATTTGTATTTAAAAAGTTAAATTAATATTTTTTTCCTTAAACAAGTTTATTATCTTTTCAGTTTTATTTAATTTTAGCTCATATTTTCAAAGTTTTTTTACTATATTCATATAATTTGTAGAATGAATATATTGGTTTAAATAAATTTATAAACGAATTATAAATTGCTATCTTCTTAAATTGACGTTGAAATATTATTAATGATACTTATTTTTATGAATCATTTTGTATATATATCTTTCTTTTATTTTTTGTCGGATACGGATCTTTAATGGATCGGATCGACATAAGTCCATATTCGCTCCATGAATTTCGGATCTATATAATTGGATCAGGTCCATCGAATCTCTAATCGGACAATTATCCTAATAAATCGGACGAATCCGAATTGAAATCTGTCAATGAAATCTGCCCCATTGACAGCCCTAGTTGACATGATCAACCCAAAATTCTATAGGGCTGGAGAACAGCCAGCTGAACCCAACCAACTAATTCAGAAACATATATAATTATTTATATATATATATATATATATATATATATATATATATATATATATATATATATATATTTTTTTTTAGATGGTGAACATATTAATACCTTTTTTCGAAAATAAAAATAAAAATTACATATGCATCAATCAAACTTTTTTTCAATTAATACAAGAGTAAATATCAGTAATAAGTTAGAAAAATACCCACGCTAGTAAGAGTTCTTCTAACGTTAGGGCTCGACTTTGCTAGAAAAAATAAGACAATTTCAATACTAGGTCAATTTTTATAAACATAAGCTATAAGATATATTCCTAGCTTTTATTTATTTAGATAGATGTAATGAATACTAGGAAATTGAAATTTGTAGGCCCATGTGGCCCTTTAATTTACAACACAACGAGAAAAGATGAAGATGATGGGCTTGGGGAGGTTTCAGTTGCAGAGATGGGAAATATGGTTTGGGCCTTATTCCTTTGGGTCAAAACCGGATTGCTGAAATACAACAGAGAAAATTTTGGGTATTTAAATTTGGATCCGGGTTTATTTAACTATCAGTACAATGTACATCTATCAATAAGCTCTGCGAAAATTTTGGGTACATTTGAATATCTAATTCCACAAAATTGTTATTTGTACTTGCAAAATGTATGATACTAAGAACACACTTGAAATTATTTTTCAAGGAGATGGTACAAAAAGAAATGAAAAATAGCCCAGAATTTCTTATAAACCGATGTGCAACAAGACATTATTTGTCCGTACACAATAGTTCTTGAAGTACTGTACAGACAAATATGCAGAGAAAACGAGGTTGTTTTTCAACAGGCTTTTAGCATAATTTAAGGAACAAACATCCTTCCTAAAACTTACTATATGACTCCGATGATTGTACTGCGGTTAATGTAGTGTATATACGTAGTTTATCATGCATTGTAAAGGCTACCTGCGAATGAAGTACCTCGTCTCTCATTTCATCTGATTAAATTAATTGCAAATTATTTAAAATTATAAAATAGTACTATAAATCAAGAATTATTAAAACTGCCTTTTACAATTACACAATGTGAAGAGATTATAACACATTTTTTAAATTACAGCCTCATGAACCATGGCCCAAAACAAAAACCAGTAAGTTGCATTTTCTAAATCTTAAACTCCATTAGCTAGTTTGACACCTACTAACTCGATCACTTTCATTTAGGGAACACAAACCAAATATATTTATTTTTTAAATTAAAAAATATCCCTTATACATCTCTGGCCCTTCTAGTCCAATTTTTCAAAAACTAATCCAAATAGAACATCTCAAAAGATATCTTGTTATTTGAAATCTCACGGGGGGTAACAAATTAATTATATAAACAGCGAAAAAGCTAAGGTTACATAATAGTATAGTGCATGCTTCAATTCAGTAAATAATTAAAAATGTCAACTTACCTTATGATGAATTTGTAGACCTAAAGTTTGTAACCATATATCAAGGAAATTAAGTAGCCATTCATTGCCGCTGCAGCATCATCAAGATTCTCATTTTTTTAGATTTCTAAGACTCATAGGAGGAAACAAGGAAATAAATAAATTCCCCAACTATGAATCTATAGAAATTAAATATACATATGTGGATCTTGATGATGCTCCATCAGCAAAAAACGACTGAGGCTCTTCTCATGCATCTTCATCAATCCATGGGAAAACTTAAATATGAAAATGGGATTTCAAATTGAAACCCTAATTTGTAATATATAACAAAGTTGAAGGGAAGGAAAAGAACAACATTAGATTGTTAGGTTACACTTGAAAAATGATGAAAGGGGTATGTGCACTATATATAGAGAGAAAAAAGTTTCGGATATTTATTTATAAAATAACCTAATTAATTAAGGTAGAGATGAGGAAAAATTAAGCAGAGAATTGAAATCAAAGAAACTAAGGATATAGACCCTAATTTTTTTATTATTTGTGAAGTTGATTGAAGAAAATATGAGTATTGAATGCGAGATTTCAGGAGTACTTGAGTACTATTGGTTGGTCTTCTAAAGAAGAATTCATTTTTATTGTCAAAATATTAAACACCTTTTACATAAATTAAGCGATAATGATTCATAATTTTAACATCGGTCCTTTTTTTAAGGTCCGGGGTCATAGTTAAGCCGACGTGGTATGTTAAATCATTGTAAATATGTCAAAAATTGACCATTTCTAAATTGGAGCTTATGATGAAACGTTGAACATACATGTGAGCAAGTTATTGATATAATTATAGTATAACGCGGATCATGATCGATTTACCTCAATCCGCCTCGTTAAAAACACAAAATACACGGGTTCGACTCTTATTAATTTAGCTCATCAATTAAGGCGCCTAGCTCATTGCATTAAATAACTCTACAAAAGAAATTAATTCAAAACTTAAATAGATACGAATAGATTACACCTAATATATATATATATATATATATATATATATATATATATATTTTTTTTGGCATGCATTAGTAACTACGTACAACATGCAGTTAAGCATCGCTATCTGAATTACCAAATATTACCAAAAACTTTAATTGTCACTGATTTAGCACAGATCCTAAAGATGTCAATTAAGGAGAATTTAATTAATGTAGAATATCAGATATTGGGAAATGAGAGCTTACGTACCATGGCAATTAATTAGCTAGGGTTGGACTGAAGGATTTATTGCGTACTGCACAAGCTACTGTTGCAGAAGTGAAGTGGGGGGCGGAATTGACATTTGACAAACACAAGCAAGCAAAGCAAAGCAAAGACGACGACTCAGTCCCCCTCCACCTATCTAGGGTTTCTGTATTCTTGCTTTTTTCGTCCTTTTGTTTTCCATTTTTGGTATATTTCTAGCCTTGCCTTTATATTGCAAACTCTATACATTCATAAATACATACACACATTGATAGGCATATCAGTGTATTTATATATGGTCATCTTTCAACTTCAGATGGGACTAATTCTAACTTCTAAAAAAAAGAAACTCCACAAATTAAGATAAACATACTCACTCTTTGTTTATCATAATAATACAACACATTTTCATCAAAACGTGGAGTATGTTTGTTTGTGTTTTAGATATTTTGCGAGTTTTCGGGTATTTGAAAAATGTGTTAGAAGCATGGATCAAAATTTCGTTTTTTTAAATGTTTCATTCAAGTAAATATCGAAAATATTTTGAAAGGTACTGAGAAAAAATATGAAGTATACCAAGAAAAATAAGAGAGTTTCAAGGCAAACACAAAGTTTCGAAATTATATCTTATTTTGTTTCGATTGAGTAAAAAATTAAAGGACATGTTTGTTTCGCTTTTCCTCAAAACTTTTATAGCACTCTTTTGAAAAAAACAATTTTTTTGTGTTATGATAGAAGCTTCTCATACGAGTTTCTTTTATCTATTTTAAATAAACAATATCTAAATTTCTAAAAAAAACACTAACAAATTTTCCATAAATTTCACATAAAATAATTTATGTGTTATATACCTTACTTCACACGCATAAGTATACATTACATCTGTAAAAATATAAATTAATATTTTTTCTAATACACAAAAATCGAGAATATCTAAAAAATATCCTAAATCTTTGAAAATATTCTAGAAAATCAAACATAACTTTTTTTTAAAAGCTCAAACAAACATGAGCATACTTAGATTTCTTTGATGTTTCCTCATATTGGTTCTTCAAATACTTCATGTTTTATTCATATTTTCAAGTGAAGTGCATGTGTTGGACTCACACAGACACGTCCTCTATCATTCTTCTCCCTTTAATTTCCCATTCATTTTTACAGGATAAGAGATTAAAAAAAAAAATCATAAGGATATATATAAACCACAGTGTGATTTAAGTAAACTGGTATAGTTAATTTATCAGATTTTTTTAGTATAGCTTATACTATGTTTAAATCACTATAGATGCCAAAATTATAGAATCGACTCCCCGTTCTTTTAAAATATATCACATATAAAAATTAAAATTCTTTGCACATGTCTAATGTCTCTATTAAGGGAATATTATTATTCAGATCGGGTTTGACCGAATTAAATGCAACTAGATGACAAGTACAATACACTTGTTTTGAAATTAGATGAAATTATCAGAAAAGTGATCAATTGTCACATAGCAAATACAAACACTTATTTAGTGGTTGGATTAGTTTAATTGAGATAAAAAAAATTCCCTCTATCAAGCATTATATATATATATATATATATATATATATATATATATATATATATATATATATATTTTAATTGCTTTATAGTGAGAGGAATTAAGCAGCCAAATTCTGAGAGGTGTGACCCTGATATTGCTATAGCCCATTGGGCTTTACCGAATACGTCTATGATATTTGCCTATTGGTGATAAATGACAAGCCCAAAAGGAGGAGAAAAGTCCAGTTCTATGTATTATATTTCTGAAAGATAATAAATGCATAAAAACCCAACGTTTCTTTGAATTTTAACGAGGTGATGTTCAAGTTAACTAAAATCATAGTGAGAGTTTGAGAATTTTTTTTATCCTTTATACATTTAAATATCATTTATGGAAAATTGAAATTTTGCTTAGTATAAATAATTAATTACTCTATTTTTAGTTAATTTGAAATATTGCTTAATGTTTATGCTAGTGACTACTAGTATTAAATTAAAATATCATTGTTTAGATTTTAAGATTTTTTTTTGGCATAAATGATATATAACCCATTTTATGAGAATCTATTGTGAGCTAGCTCGATATCAAATCAAATCTAAATAAATATGTGAGCCTATTTGAGTCATATAAAATAATAATTATGTGAGCATAACATGACGTCATGACCATCAAGCTCAATAATATTTAAGTTTAAGTCACTTAAAACTTGGTGCACATAGCCCAATTGAAAAGCTCCAACATATATGTAAATAGCTAGTGAATTGTTAGTGAAAACCCCCTTTTTTTTTGTTGCAATGGTTTTAGTTCGATTTATTTTATTCTTTTACCAGCTAACCTTACCAAATAGAAAACACTTTTCAATTTCTATACCATATTTAAAATATTCTCAGCTCTAAATTAAATATTCATGGATAGCTAGTTTATTATACATTTAATTTTAATTTCTCAGTAAGATAGTAATTTGAATTGTTTTTAATATGACATAGATCTTTCTAGCCAAATTTCACTAAATCAAATCTAGTCTAAAGATGTTTTAATTAAAACGAAAATCCAATTAATCAAATATTCGATTCAGTTTTTAATTTGGTCTGAACCCACACCCTAGAGTCATCCAAGTAAAAATATAAGTTGAGAAAGATTAAACCAAATTAACAAAACTTATTAAATTCATATAAAATAATTAACAATTTTTTTTGGGTACATATAATTAACATTCCAAGTAACGGCTAGTTAGTCCTTACACAGTAGGAGCCAAGATCAATCCAGCTCCCAAAAAGCTTCCCTTCCAAAATCGACCGTTGAAAACATTACTTAAATTCAAACCCCAACAAATGCAAATCCCCTTTCCCTTTTCATCTCCATTACCATTTTCGACACACCCATTTGTCACAACAAGCTCAATCCTCAAAACCCACAAATATTCTTCTCCAATCTGAAACTCAATCAAGAATTCACCAAAAAAATGGATTCCACACAGAGAAGAAAAAGTGGGATTAATCTTCCATCAACAATGTCTCAAACGTCTCTTCGTTTAGAAACCTTTTCATCTCCTCCCTCAATGAAGCAGCTTTCATCTCCATTGAAATCAATGTCACCAAGAACTATATCTAATTTATCAGCTTCTTCATCACCATCTAAGTCGAGCTCTTCTTGTAGTGATAGGTTCATACCGTGTAGATCTTCATCGAGGCTTCATACTTTTGGGCTAATCGAGAAGGCGTCACCGGTTAAAGAAGGAGGAGGGGGTGGAAGTGAGGCGTATTCGAGGTTGTTGAAAAAAGAGCTTTTTGGGACTGATTTTGGGTGTTTTGATTCTCCTAAAGGAGGGTCGTCCCCTATGAGTCCTAACAAGAATATGTTGAGGTTTAAGACTGAGCAGCATTCTTCGGGAGGGGTAAATTCACCTTTTTCGCCTTCGATTTTGGGGCAGGATGGTGGGATTTCGGGCGAGGTCTCGACTCCACCTAAGCCGCCTAGGAAGGTTCCTAAGACTCCTCACAAGGTGCACTTTTTGCTATTGTTGAATTTCTGTTTATTGGGAAATCTTGAATTATTTTGTGTTTTTCTTCTTGTTGATTGAGAATCCCATAGAATCTAGCTTATATGTGAGCTAATCAAGTTTAATATGTAAGTATAACAGTTGATTGGAAATGGGATAAATGATTTTAAGCTTAATCTGAATCTAAATAATGTTTTATAGAGGGTTTTGAGGTATTACAAGTAGTATAAGTTCTAAGGAAAAGCTCACCATTAAGCACTTAGCTAAACACAAAAAATGGAGCTGAAATGAGTGAAAAGATGAAACCTTTATATATTTCAAGAATGTTTTATCGAGGTTTTGAGGTTTTATGACTAGTATAAGTTCTGAGGAAAAAGGCCACCATTAGTAACTTAGCTAAACACAAGAAATGGAGCTGAAATGAGTGAAAAGATTAAACTAATCTATATTTCAAGAATGTTTTATAGAGGGTTTTGAGGTTTTGTTACTAGTATAAGTTCCAAGAAAAAATTCACCTTTAGGTACTTAGCTAAACCACTACGAAAAATGGAGCTGAACGAGTGACAAGATTAAACCTTTCTAGTTTTTCACAAAATACATGATATCTTGTGAGCTGAAGAATCAAAGAATCTTGGCTCTTAGGAAAAACAGAATCGTGTTTGTTTTGACTCGATCTTTTTAATTCTACTTTCCCACAAATTGCTAAAGGGGAAAGAGCAAATTTGAGCTATATATTCTACACTTGAAGCATTTATTAGATTCTTTTTCTGGCTTTAGCTACTAAGTGTGTGAAATTTTACAGGTTCTTGATGCACCATCTCTTCAAGATGACTTCTATTTGAACTTAGTTGACTGGTCTTCTCAGAATGTCCTTGCTGTTGGATTGGGAACTAGTGTTTATTTATGGAGTGCATCAAATAGTAAAGTGAGTTGCTTATTCTATTGTAACTTTGCTAAACATATTCTTTAATTACTTGCTTTAAACCTATAATTATGTATTACTCATCAATCTTGTATGACAATTATTCACAGGTAACAAGGTTGTGTGACTTGGGACCTAACGATAGTGTGTGCTCAGTTCAATGGACTCGAGAGGGGTCATACGTTTCAATTGGCACAAATCTTGGTCAAGTTCAGGTACAATTTTCGTTCTTACTATTCCATTTGTTAAACTTAGACCATTTTTTAGGACTCTTAAAGTCGAATCATGATCTTATTAATGAAGCAAATTCAAAAAAACTAAGCATCTTTTTTAGAAATGACAAATCATGTTTTTGTGTCTCGTGATTTAGATTTGGGACGGAACACAGTGCAAGCGTGTAAGAACAATGGGAGGACATCAAACGAGAACCGGAGTACTTGCATGGAGCTCTCGGATATTATCCTCAGGAAGCCGAGATAGAGACATACTTCAGCATGATCTTCGTGTTCCTAGTGATTATATAAGCAAGCTCGTTGGACACAAATCCGAGGTATGTACAACCCTATACAATGTAAAACAAACATGTTCATTTTAAGAACCTTATAAGCTAAGTCTTACTTTGTAAAACAAAACCTTAGGTATGTGGTCTTAAATGGTCTCATGATGACCGTGAACTTGCATCCGGTGGCAATGACAATCAGGTACTTTTTCTTGAATATGATCGTTTGTTCTTCCTATTAATAAAAATTATGGTCGTAAAAAAAGGTTAATTTTTTAAAAAATTGTTGTATTATGATGTGGGATATAGCTATTGGTGTGGAATCAGCATTCTCAGCAGCCGATTTTGAAACTTACGGAGCATACGGCTGCTGTAAAGGCCATTGCTTGGTCACCACACTCGAGTGGTCTTTTAGCGTCTGGAGGAGGAACGGCTGATAGGTGCATTCGTTTTTGGAACACTGGTAGTGGCCATCAAATAAATAGTGTAGATACTGGAAGCCAGGTACATGTGTATTATTATTTTCTATAGAGATCAAACCAATTAGAAATTCGTTCCTATGGAAAAATTGAAATTGATTGATTTGAATTGTGTAGGTATGCAATCTAGCATGGAGTAAAAATGTGAATGAAATAGTTAGCACACATGGGTATTCTCAGAATCAAATAATGGTGTGGAAGTATCCATCTATGTCAAAGGTATATAAATTAAATGACATTTTTTATTTGTGTCATTTTAGAGGCTTACTGATGAAATTTTGTTAACTCGGTTTCGCCTGCTATAGGTTGCTACTTTGACCGGACATAGTTTGCGAGTACTTTACTTGGCGATGTCTCCCGATGGGCAGGTATTGTTCGATGGCCTTTTGCAGTTTCAAGAACATTAAATTTCTTTGTTGTAATTTTTCCTAATTGAACTTCATATATGCAGACAATAGTGACTGGTGCAGGAGATGAGACACTTAGATTTTGGAATGTTTTTCCATCAGTTAAAACACCTGTAAGGATTTGTTTGTTTGTCTTAAAAGTAGAACTTGTTTTGAGTTCTCTAGTGTGATTTCTTATGTACATACTTGTTTTGTCTTTGTGATATTTCTTCAGGCAGCAGTGAAGGACACTGGCCTATGGTCTTTAGGCAGAACTCAAATCAGATGACAACAAATAGAGCAAGCAGAAAGGAAAACAATCATTTATTTGTCTTCTAAGGAATTGTAAAGTGAAAACTATTTTCTGCTTCTTCTTCCCCCAACTTGTGCAGGTTTTTTTATGTAATCATTTTTATCAGATATTATTCCAGACAATAAAGACACAGTAAGTGCAGTTATGGCCAAGAAACCTAGTACAAACAAGATGGCAAATTAAAAGAGACCTCCATAATTAATGACTTTGTTTCTTTTTTTTTTTTCATTCAGATCTATTTTGAATTACTAGAAAAGTGCAGGTACGTTGTACGTATCTAATTACTTTCATGGTATTTATTATAAATCAGGGTAAAATGAACTAATTACTTTCATGGGATTTATTATAAATCAGAATAAAATGAACTTCAGTATGTCATAAAATAACTCATATTAATGATTCATGTTCATTTTATTTCTATGATTTTTTTAAGTAAAATTATTATTTTATATTAAAAAATAATGGCTTTCAAATTGTAATCAAATATAAAATGATGAATGATTAGTCACGAAATCTTATAAAAATTTGTTCTAAAATAATATTATAAGAAAATTATTTAGCTCATTCCATATTTTTTTAAGGAATATATACATCATTGAACTTCTCTAGTTTTTTATTTTACCAATATAAAATTAATACCATTAGTCTTTGTATCTGTCAAACACGAGAAATTTTTATCATCACAAATTGTAATGTGAATTTGACATCAATTATGATACAATAAAAATAATTATGTTGATTTATATATTAAGTTTGCATTGTTTGACAACAAAAATAGTAAAATCCAGTTTTTTGATCAAATGAAATTTTATCATCACAAATTGTAATGTGAATTTGACATCAATTATGATACAATAAAAATAATTATGTTGATTTATATATTAAGTTTGCATTGTTTGACAACAAAAATAGTAAAATCCAGTTTTTTGATCAAATGAAATTGAGTCCATTTTTAAGTAAATTGAGTCCCTATCATTTGAAATGCATTTGTTTACTGACCTAATCCATTTTCACTAATTCAATTAATTAGTTTAATTCGTCTTTCACTGGTTTAATCCGTCTTTTTGCCGATTTCATTTATTTTTAGTGTTTTAATAGTTTTTTTACAGGTTTTATCATTTTTATCGATTACAACCTATTTTTTATTGTTTTCCACATTTTTAATCAATTTCTTTAGTTATTTTCGATTTAAACCATTTTTCTAATGGCTTGACCTTGTTTTCGTTGGTAGAACTTTTTTCATTTAATTAATTACGCTCGTTTTTACCAGTTCAACAAATTTTCACACGTTCTTCACAAATTTCACATGTTTTTTTCACCAATTTCACATGAACGATTTCACTGAATTGTTCACCTATTTCATAATTTTTTCTTTGATTTCAATGTTTCACCGATGTCATCCATTTTTTCATGAATTTCACCCTAATTTTCATCGATTTTACATGTATTTATTGAATTTTCAACTCAAATAATTATACAACTTTAATTACTTTTAAGTAGATATCAAATTATTTCTCTTACCCTGACATTTGAAAAACATTTCTTTACCGACCTACACCTTTTCACTTTTTATATTTATTAGTTTAATTCGGTTTCCATTGATTTTTACTGGTTTTATATTTTTTATTGATTTGCCCATTTCTTAATCAATTATAAACCAATTTCCCATTGTTTTTCATCAATTTCTTTTGTTTTCTCCTGTTAAAAAAAAAAATTCTACCGATTTCACACTGTTTTTAGTAGTTAAACTCTTTTTTTTTTTTAACTAATTTTACTTTTTTTTACCAGTTTAACTTATTTTTCACTGATTTCACATATATATTTTTTACTAATTTCTTCTGAATTATCATTGATTTCACATGAGTTCACAAACTTTTAGTTTGTTTTTTTCACAGCTAACCAATTTTTCATTTATTTCACCTGTTTATCCACTAATTTTTTTTTCATTTTTTCACGAATATCACCCAGATTTTCTCGATTTTACATGTATTTATCTATTTTACCGGCATTTTTTATTATCGATCCACCCATTCTTTCACCAACTTCCAGTGTTCATAAATTTCACCCGAATTGATTTCACATGTTTTCATCAATTACATGGAATTTACTTTATCCATTTTAAGAATTTCTATTGATTTTCACCCCCTTTTTTTTTCTCTTATTTCACATTTTTTTGCGGAAATTTTGAAATCCAATGAAATTTCATGAATTTATTTAGTTCGCTGAGTCATAAGCATTTTTTGTTGATTCATAGTTAAGATGTGTTACTACTTTAACTTTTATTTTTTTGTAGGTTTTATGATATTTAGGAGAATTTGATTTTTTTAGGAGTGTTATATTGTACTTAATCTGTAAATGATTCAAATAATATTTTTTACTTAAAAACATATTGATGATACGTAATAATAATATTACATATGAATTATAGCAACTATTAAAAATAATAGTGTGTATTATTTTTATGTGTTATAGGAGAAGAAAAATTAAATTGTAAAAGTGATGTAAGAGTTAATTTCTAAATTTTTGGAGTGAATGGAGGAAATATTAACTATAATATGACTTCATGTCCCTTTTTTTTTATTTACTAAACTGTCTATTTACAGCTCGAATCGAAGAGTGCAAAGAGTGCAAAGAGAATAATAACACGGACTGACTTTCCCGCATTTTTTTAGAAATAAAACGTTGAGAAATTTCAGACAGACCTTAATTCATAAAATCTCTTTTGAAGCAAGCCAAGTTAGCAGGAAACCAATTTCTGAATAAAAAATAAATAAACATCGGTTGCTCAAACTCTGCTCAAGAAAGCTAAACTGAGCCCCCTGGCCTTATGCAACTGAAACAATAATACACTTGATATATGACAAAGAGAAAACATAAACACAAGAAGAAGACTTCTATTCTATTGATCTATTCTATATATATATATATATATATATATATTAAAATACTGAAATTTTTTTTTTTTTAAATTGTAGTAGTGGTGTATCAAAATTCAATAATTAGCCCAATATAAAATTTTGGGTAAATTACAAATATCCCCCTTAGATATGGCTTAGTTACAAAAATCTCCCTCACGTATTGGGTATTACAAAAATCCCCTTCAGGTTTTCACCTTCTTACAATTAACCTGCTCCTAAAATATTCCAATTTTACCCTTGGAAGTTATTTGTAATGTTTATAATATGTTATAAATTTTAAAATTTGGGTGTTAATTGTTATATCTTGTAAATTATAAAAATAATAATCATATATTTACCACCAAAATAATTGATATAATTTATAATTGTCCATAAATTTCAATAAATATTTCAATTTATAATACAATATAAACTTTAATAAATTAAAATATCTTATTTATAAACAATATAAGTTTATTAAATATACTAATTTATAAAATGAATTCATTCAACTAATATGTAAACAGTTTGTTCATATTTATAAAATATATTATTAAAATTCTATTTAATTTAATATTTTACAATTTAAATTGCTAATTAATATATAATTTTATTTTTTTTACAATATTTATCATAACTTATGGGCAATTATAAATTTGATCAATTATTTTGGTTTCTAATTTATAAGATATAATAATTAGCACCCAAGTTTTAATATTTATGAGACATTACAAATAATACAAATAACACTCAAGGGCAAAAATGGAACATTTTAGGGGCAAGGGGTTAATTGTAAGAAGGTGACAAATCTGAGGGGGATTTTTGTAATACCCAATATGTAAGGGTGATTTTTGTAATTAGGCCTTACATGAGGGGGGTATTAATAATTTACCCTAAAATTTTTAGCCCAAATATAATTTTAATCCAATTAATATCACACAACCCACTCTAATAATAACTCACTCTACCCAATTTCTAAGCTCCAATGAAAGGCCCAAATTTTCCCTTTAAGAGACAAGAGATGATGGATGAAGACCTTTGTTGGATGAATATACTTCTTTTTGTTCTAAACATGAAATTGAAATTCTTTCAATGAGTAATATCTATGTTCCATATGGGAGGCCAAGGTATAGAATTAAACAAGTGATTATCGAGCATCATTACAAAGTTGAGAGATTCAATTCGGTGATAGATAGACAATTGCAAGGGTTGAACTACCGTTTCAATGAAATAAACATAGAGTTGCTTCTTTGTGTTGCATGCTTCACTTTGAGGCTTTTGACAAAGAAAAACTTGTCCGTCTTGCCGAACATTATCCAAATGACTTCTCTTTTCTTTAGCTCTCGACCCTTCCAATCAACTTGAAAATTATATCAGGGATGTTCTATTTCATAATTTTTTCTTTGATTTCAATGTTTCACCAATGTCATCCATTTTTTCATGAATTTCACCCTAATTTTCATCGATTTTACATGTATTTACTGAATTTTCAACTCATACAACTTCAATTACTTTTAAGTAGATATCAAATTATTTCTCTTACCCTGACATTTGAAAAACATTTCTTTACCGACCTACACCTTTTCATTTTTTATATTTATTAGTTTAATTCGGTTTCCATTGATTTTTACTGTTTTTATATTTTTTATTGATTTGCCCATTTCTTAATCAATTATAACCAATTTTTCATTGTTTTTCATCGATTTCTTTTGTTTTCTCCTATTCAAAAAAAAAAAAATTTCTACCGATTTCACACTGTTTTTAGTAGTTAAACTCTTTCTTTTTTTTTTTTTTTTTTTTTTTTTTTTTTAACTAATTTTACTTTGTTTTACCAGTTTAACTTATTTTTCACTGATTTCACATATATTTTTTTTTACTAATTTCTTCTGAATTATCATTGATTTCACATGAGTTCACAAACTTTACTTTTTTTTTCACAGCTAACCAATTTTCCATTTATTTCACCCGTTTATCCACTTATTTTTTTTTCATTTTTTCACGAATGTCACCCATATTTTCTCGATTTTACATGTATTTATATATTTTACCGGTATTTTTTATTATCGATCCAACCATTCTTTCACCAACTTCCAGTGTTCATAAATTTCACCCAAATTGATTTCACATGTTTTCATCAATTACATGGAATTTACTTTATCGATTTCAAGAATTTCTATTGATTTCCACCCCCTTTTTTTCTCTTATTTCACATTTTTTTGCGGAAATTTTTTCATGAAATCCAATGAAATTTCATGAATTTACTTAGTTCGCTGAGTCATAAGCATTTTTTTTTTCATTCATAGTTAAGATGCGTTACTACTTTAACTTTTATTTTTTTTGTAGATTTTATGATATTTAAGAGAATTTGATATTTTTTAGGAGTGTTATATTGTACTTAATCTGTAAATGATTCAAATAATATTTTTTACTTAAAAACATATTGATGATACATAATAATAATATTACATATGAATTATAGCAACTATTAAAAATAATAGTGTGTATTATTTTTATGTGTTATAGGAGAAGAAAAATTAAATTGTAAAAGTGATGTAAGAGTGAATTTCTAAATTTTTGGAGTGAATGGAGGAAATATTAACTATAATATGACTTCATGTCCCTTTTTTTTTATTTACTAAACTGTCTATTTACAGCTCGAATCGAAGAGTGCAAAGAGTGCAAAGAGAATAATAACACGGACTGACTTTCCCGCATTTTTTTAGAAATAAAACGTTGAGAAATTTCAGACAGACCTTAATTCATAAAATCTCTTTTGAAGCAAGCCAAGTTAGCAGGAAACCAATTTCTGAATAAAAAATAGGGAAAATTCCACTTTGCCCCCCAACCTTTTTATGTTTTTGCAGTCTCCCCCCTAACCTTTAAAGTTTCGCACTTTCCCACCTCACCTATTTAAAAAGTCTCAGGCAACCACCTCATTGAGCAAGGCACCCCCCAACCTTTTTAAGTTTTTGCAGTCTCCCCCCTAACCTTTAAAGTTTCGCACTTTCCCACCTCACCTATTTAAAAAGTCTCAGGCAACCACCTCATTGAGCAAGGCAATGGAATCTGGCGGAATATTCCGTTTGCTTGAAGTGACGTGACTTTAGTCAAGGGTAGAATAGTCCTTTAAGGCACAAAAGTGCGAAACTGTAAAGGTTAGGGGGGGAGACTGCGAAAACTTGAAAAGGTTGGGGGTAAAGTGCGATTTTCCCTATTTATAATAATTTATAGATCAAAATTTCATTTCGAGTATATATGTTTCGGTCAACAAAATATTGAAATTTTTTGAAGAAATTCTTTGAAAATATTAAGAAAAATTGTGAAATAACTTACTAAATGAATATTTCACAATTTTTCTTAATATTTCCGAAGAATTTCTTCAAAAAATTTCAATATTTAATTTGTTGACCGAAACATATATACTCGAAATGAAATTTTGATCTAGAAATTATTATAAATAGGGAAAATCGCAATTTACCCCCCAACCTTTTCAAGTTTTTCCCCCTAACCTTTACAGTTTCGCACTTTTGTGCCTTAAAGGACTATTCTACCTTTGACTAAAGCCACGTCACTTCAAGCAAACGGAATATTCCGCCAGATTCCATTACCTTGCTCAATTAGGTGGTTGTCTGAGACTTTTTAAATAGGTGAGGTGGGAAAGTGCGAAACTTTAAAGGTTAGGGAGGAGACTGCAAAAACTTAAAAAGGTTGGGGGGTGTCTTGTTCAATGAGGTGGTTGCCTGAGACTTTTTAAATAGGTGAGGTGGGAAAGTGCGAAACTTTAAAGGTTAGGGTGGAGACTGCAAAAACATAAAAAAGTTGGGGGGCGAAGTGGGATTTTCCCTAAAAAATAAATAAACATCGGTTGCTCAAACTCTGCTCAAGAAAGATAAAACTGAGCCCCCTGGCCTTATGCAACTGAAACAATAATACACTTGATATATGACAAAGAGAAAACATAAACACAAGAAGAAGACTTCTATTCTATTGATCTATTCTATTCTATATATATATATATATAGTTAGTTGTCAACAACTACCACACATGCTGATGCTGAGAGTGACAAATACAATACTTACTACATAAATATATACAAATACACTCACTATATATAAATATAATGTCACCATAATTAACAATTCTTCAAAGGGTTATGAACTGGAAACGAAGAAAACAAATCCTTAAATACAGTTAATTTCATAATTTTACTTACAAAGAACTGCCAAAACACTACATATATAATAGCTAGAAGTCAACAGACAAAAAGATAAGTAACAATTATCCTTTTTTCTTCCACATACGCTGCTGTCCCACTTCCTCCTATATTCCCATGCTTGCATTTTGACAAGGTATTGTTCAATGCCCAAGTTTTAGTTCATCACAAGTGAGCTTTCAAAACGATAAGAAAAATGGAAATGAACAAAAGACAAAGCTCAATGTTTCACCCACTAAAACTCAAGAATCAAACGCAGTCTTGTCAAACCCTTTAATTTGCTTATTAGATGATATATATATATATATATATTACACCGGCCTCCATGTAGAAAGTGCATATAGAATACGACCCTTCCAACCCTGCAACATCCATTGCCCATCTTCATCTATCACAAATTCTTTATGATATGATGTCTTAACTCTATTAGTCGCCTTTTCCATGATCTCCTTATCTAAAGGAAGCTGCTCAAACCCAGCCCTCGTATTTCTCACTTGCCATTGCTTATACGACTCCGGTCTCTCAATCCTCTCTGCAGCTTCACAAGCAATAACATTCATCGCCTCCCTACCAAACACTGTCTTCTCAAGAAGCATTCTCTCGTGAATTTCCCGCGGGATATTAGCCTCAAGCATATCAAAGAAAGACGAATAATAAAACAGCGCCTCTCGAAACCTCGTAATGAAAAAGGGCGCATTATAAGCTCCATTCACAACCCCGAGCACGAAAACCGCAGGGTTCAGCTTCCGTACAAGGCTAAGAACAATATTTCGCGGACTGTTAACAATCACGGTCTCGTCTAGAAGGTTCCGGAACCTATACAGACAGTTCACCACAAGAACTTCGTCCTTCTCGATCTTAAGTTCTTCGAGCTTAATCGTTTCCCATTTACGAGCTATAGCGACAAACTCAAACGGGACTTTAAAAATCTCGGCATAATTCGCCAAACGCCTCCCAGTTTCCTCGACTCTTTCTGACGGTCGAAAACCGGGACACGGGAGATCGATGCCCGTAATACGAAGCCTAGGGGGTCCACCAGGTCTACTCGAGAGGCGTTGTAGAAAACAAGGCCATTGAAAACCATACATAATACCGAAATCAATAATATGTAAGCTTGTGGCTTTTTCAGAGACATTCATAATGGTTTTATTTGCGAAGAAATTCGAGATCTTCCTAAATGGACAAGTAGCAAGATATATATGGTAGGCTTTCAAGATATCAGCAGCAGAAGTAGGCATATTGATAAGAGAAGTATATATTTGAGTACCAGACCCCGCCATTCGAGCCTCGAGGCCACCCGCAAAATAATGAGCAAGTCTTTGCATTCCATCTCCTGTCTGAGAAGCATGTTTCCTAATTTTCTCAAGAAGATCGTTCGCTGTCCTTCTGTCATCAGTTGCTACAGCTTGTGCACATTGGGTCAATAGAGATCTCATATCGACCACGTCATTCTTTCTTCCCCTTTGTTTCTTGCTTCGGGTTTTCCCATTATTAGATTGACCATTTTGTGAAGTGGTTTTAGTTACTTCTTTCAATGCTTGACGGAGCTCGAACTCGTTTTTCCCTCCACTACATAAGAGCACTTTATCGAACATATCCGAACTCACGGTCGATTCCGTATAAGTTGCCGATTGTTTGTTACTCCTTTCTTCTTCCAAAGCCATGCCTTCGTTATACATATTCTTCTTCCCCCTTTCATTATTTGGTTTCTTTTCAACATTAACTAGAGATTCCGATGAGGTTACATTGACAATGAAATTAGTGCTGTTGGGAAGAAATCTACTTGCTTCCTCGACTCCTTTCTTGAATTGCATTGCTGATTGGCTATCGCCAAATATATCGGGAACTCTAAGAGTACTCACTGGAGAATCCATCGGACCATCAGTAATAGTACCACTACTACTCGATGAACTATAGTAGGAATGAGAAGTCGAATGTGAGACGGCATTGACAATACTGTAATTTCTTCCAAAGTTATGGTCCAAATTCGAATCTGGACATATATCTCCTGAGTTCTCAAAATACTGATAATTTAAGGAAACAGGATTTTGATCTCCAAGAACATCGTAGAATGATTTTTCCGCAGCTAGAAGAGCTGCCGATTCCTGAAACATGCAAGCTTTGTCTTCCACATTATCTTCCATTAGCATATCGCTTATGTACTTGAGAACCTCATCACTAAAATCACAATCCTCGGGTGAATCGACTTCGGATGATGGAAATTGGGCGTCAAAATTAATACGGCTAGAAAGCTGTGCACTGTCGTCTCGATTTCCATTTAAGATCCTATTATCAACTCTTGAAGTGTCGATAAATTGGGGATCGGATCCGTTGTTAAATTTGATCTCGGGTATCGGCACTATATAACTAGTAAAATCCCGATCCATGACCATCTAGATTGAATTAAAGGACTATTGAAGGTATAAATTTTTACTAAAATTTCACAAATTCCAACAAAATCAAATCAAATCTCCTCCACCTTCCTTTTCAACTTCACTACCACAAATATAGACCAAGATTATTTCTCAAGATTGCAAAACCTTTTCGAACAACAAATTTCATTCCATGAAACTGAAATCCTGCAGGATTAAAACATATTACAACAAAAATTACATAAAAATTGAATCTTGATTCTTTTTAGATCAAATTTATCTACAATATACAAAGCCAAGAACAGCATATCTTGAAGCACACAAATAAAATTGGAACACAATGATTACTACATAAACAAACATCAATAAACAAAGAAGTAAATCTTAAACCTCAAAAATCCCACTTCACAATACATAATAAAACATACCTTAAGACACTTTCTGCACATGTGTATCCGCTGCAAAATGATAAAAGTAAATAACACAAGTCAAAGAAATATAATCTAAGAAGAACCCTAAAGTAAAAGAATGAAGAGGGTCTTGAAGAAGTGATGAAAACTGAAAGGGGGTCTTGAATATTTTGACATTTTTTCTCATTTTATATTAAACAATTTTTGAAAGGGTAAGGGGTCTGAGGATAGAGAAAAAAGAAGAGTGGGGGTGATCTGAACCATTGAATATTACCAATCTAAAGGCTGTGATAGAAATTACAGGTTGACATATAATATGTTGTTTTCTTTTTTTATTGAAACGGTATGGAAAATTCTTGAGAAATTTTAGCTTGGTCAAATTCTTCTACCCACATATTTTGTTTTGTGAACGATTGATCACTTAGTTATATTCAATCACAAAGTAATTATATTGCATAATTTATATAATTATTTTGAGTTCGATCACATTCGATTTAAAATATAATTTTCCAAAACGATAATTACATCGTTATATCGATAAATCTATTTGATCATTAGTAAAGTACAAGTATTCTTCAACTATCAAATACAAAATATATTTACTAACAAATTTAGTATGAAAATAAAATTAAAAAAAATGATCAAACACTTGAGGCAGGATTCAAAGGCCATGCAACTTTTGTAATGATCATAGTTGAATGATACGTGACTTTATCGACTAAGATACCAACGTGAATTTTGTGATCTTGAACTCTCCCACTTCTATATTTAGTTTTTTGGGGTTGGCTTCTCCCAATATCAAATTGGTGTCATAGAAGACTACGGCTATCAGTCACACATATGGAAGGGACAACAAAAAATGAGCGACCCAAGAAGGGATTACTTAGTTGGCAAACTAGAATGGGCAAACGCTGATGTTGACAAATGAAGGATAGTGAAATGTTATGATCTTCGTTGAATGGTATGAGACTTTATCCCATATTGGTATGGACATGTCAAGGGTAGGATCTAAACTCGAAGCTGACCTTGAAACTAAGCACATGGTTTGTTTCCAAACTCTATTGATAGGACTCGAACTCCATTTTTACCAAAAAAACAATTAACTATGGATTGGGTTTTGGTCAAATTTTTTTTTTCCAATATTGATGTAGTTGGGTGGGATAGGGTTTGAACCCGACTCTGCCGACTCGGACTGAGACCCGACCTTCCATTCGACCCAAATAGAATTGTTAAATTTTTTTTGGACCAAACTCACTTTATAGGGAAAAAAACCAAAGATTTGGTATCGGGTATAACCCATATCTTTTTGACTGGGTTTTGACCTTGATCGACTCGACAAACTCTGATTCTAAAGCCCTATTGTTAGTATAAAGATGGGGTGTGACCGTGTGAGTCTAACCCGACCCTTTACAATCCTCAAAAAGGGTCTTGAGGGTATATGATATTTCTCCTTGACATACATAGTTTATAAATTGATAACTATGCAACCAAAAATCTTGGTTTTGGCCTTTTGTTTTCCATATACATAATAGTTAAAACATAATATTTTTGGTCCGAAGAAATTAAGACAGGAACTTTTTGTCTCCACTCGCTAACCTTTGTAGTACTTATTAATTTTCTGGTACGCTTTTCCCTCTTGTTGTCCTCTTTTATTTTTCTTCTTGTAAAGTGATGGTAACCCTAGAATGCTTTACCAATAGGTGATTGATCTAGTAGAAGGGATTTGTCACTACAAAGTAGCGGACTCATGTTCGAATTTTTGTTGAGAAAGGTACCCACTTAATATGTTCAACCCGCCTCGAAAGGGATTAAACCCTTTGGGGGAAACGTAGAATTTTATGTGGAAGTAATGAGGAACTTAATTTATCAGTTTATGCTGTGTGAAAGGTTTACGAATCTTAAATTTGATTTTGTGTTGCCTATGCACATTAATTTGTTAATTCTTAGAGAGACTTTTTTTTTTTTTTTATTCGTTGGTAATTTGATATAAAAACAAGCCAATAAAGGAAATACATATCAAACTTAATCTTTTGTTTTTTTGTGTGTGTGTTGAAAGACTTTTATTAAATTTTATGCGGAAAAACTTTAACAATATGCTTATCAATTACCACATATTATAAATATAATTAGGATACAGATCGGTATACCGTTCGCCATGGAGTCTTCAAAATATGACGTTGCTTCAAGTAATCCTTCGAATTAAATTTGTTATCTCCTCACTTGTATAACCTTTCTAGTGAACTCACCTTCTCCTCTCTTTCTATCCAAATGACACAACCTTAGAATACTTTTAGATGATGGAAGTTTGCTAACACTTTTTTTTCTTTTCTTTTGGTGTAGCTTTGAGGAGTGGTTGTGCCTCCTTTTATAGATGAGAGTAGAGGGCCACTAAATGTAAGAGTTACAAGAAGGTGAAAGGCCAACCATCATGACCTCCATAACCCACTCCCTTGTAAGTTACAAAACTTTTAACATATCCATTAAGTATCAACCTTAAATCAATCATATGAAGAGTCCCAACCTTAAAACTTGTAGTAAAAGGAGGTTAGTGGACCATTTAATAAAATATAAACTAACATTCTCCCACTTGGTCCACTAAACCGATTAAGTTAAAAAATAATTTTGACTCTCTCGAGCTCTTCAAAGAAAAATTTGACACGTGATCACGATTTAGATAAAAACAAAGGTTGACAACTAAAATAGATAAATGATATACTTTAACACTAGATATAGTCTAAATCACTAATGTGAATCATAGCGGTCATATGACTTTATTTATCATATTCCCTTCCATGTATTACACCACTAGCAACTTCTACTACTCTAGTCCAAAATTGCCCCTTTAATTTTGTCTTGTTAAGACATATCCTGTTTTATAAAATCCAAACATAACATGTGTACACATAATTGGAAACAGGAAAAACAGAAACAATAATTTAAGCAAATGACAATTTATTGATAACCACTTATTACAGTCATGGATTGCTTAAAAGACCCATACTCATAACATGTTCTTTATAAGTCTTTATAGGCAATCCTTTGGTCAATGGATCGGCGACCATATGAGTGGTACTTAAATTTTCAATTGACACTTGTTGTTTCTGGACTCTTTCTTTAACAACTAAGTACTTAAGATCCATGTGCTTGGATCCACTAGAGTACTTTCCATTCTTTGAAAAGAAAAGTGCTGCGGTATTATCACAATATATCTTCAGCGGCTTAGCAATTGAGTCAACAGCCTTAAGCCCTGAGATAAAATTTCGCAACCACAGTGCATGACTCGAAGCCTCAAAACATGCAACAAACTCGGCCTCCATCGTGGAAGAAGCAGTGATGCTTTGTTTTACACTCTTCCACGAGATAGCTCCACCAGCTAATAGAAATACAAAGCCCGAAGTGGACTTTTTACTATCCTGACAGCCAGCAAACTCCGAGTCTGAATATCCAACAACCTCTAATTGATCCGATCTCCTATATGTTAGCATATAATCCTTCGTTCCTTGGAGATACCTCATAACCTTCTTTGTTGCTTTCCAATGATCGATACCTGGATTACTTTGATACCTACCAAGTACACCTACAGCATAACTGATATCTGGTCTAGTACAAGTTTGTGCATACATCAAGCTTCCAACAGCTGATGCATATGGAATCGACTTCATTCTCTCTTTTTCCAAATCATTCTTTGGACATTGCTTTTCATTTAACTTATCACCTTTCGTGATAGGCGCATCAGTGGCTGAACATAATTGCATATTGAATCTTTCCAAAACTCGATTAATATATCCTTTTTGAGACAATCCCAGCAATCCTCGAGATCGATCCCTAAAGATCTCTATGCCAATAACATAATTTGCCTCTCCCATATCAACCATCTTAAAGTTTGTGGAAAGATAATTCTTGGTTTCGTGCAATAACCCAAGATCACTACTTGCTAACAAAATATCATCCACATATAAGACTAAGAATATAAACTTGCTCCCACTGACCTTTAGATAAATACATTGATCAACAATGTTTTCTTTAAATCCAAAGGAAGTTACGGTATCATTGAACTTAATATACCATTGTCTGGAAACTTGTTTAAGCCCGTAAATAGATTTCTTTAATTTGCAAGCTAAGTGTTCTTGTCCTTGTTTTGTGAACCTTTCAGGCTGGTCCATATAGATATCTTCATCTAAATTTCCATTTAGAAAAGCGGTTTTCACATCCATTTGATGTAACTCCAAATCATAATGAGCTACAAGGGCCATAATGATTCTAGGAGAGTCCTTCTTAGACACTGGAGAAAATGTCTCTCTATAATCAATGCCTTCCTTCTGAGTGAAACCTTTGGCCACTAGTCTGGCCTTAAATCTTTCGATATTGCCCTTAGCGTCGCGTTTGGTCTTAAAGATCCATTTACAACCGACTTTCTTACTATCATTAGGCAATTCGACAAGATCCCAGATATTATTGTGATCCATTGATTTCAACTCTTCATTCATGGCATCAATCCACTTATCAGAATCTTTACTATTAATGGCTTGTGAATATGAAACTGGATCATTTTGAATACCTATATCAAAATCAGATTCTTGTAGATACACCACATAGTCATCTGTTATGGCAGATCTTCTTTCCCTTTGAGATCTTCTCAAAGCTACCGGTTGTGGTGGTTCTACATTAACGTCGTCAATGGTGACATCTCCATGAAGTGGTGAATCGGTAAGTTGTTCATTTATCTCAACTTGTTGTACAGGTTGAGTAACAACTTTATCTTGAGAAAGATAAGGTGGTATAATATCCACTCTTACTTCCTCAATTTCAGCTTTTCTTGATTCACTGCTCCCACTAAATTCACCATTCTCTAAAAATTTAGCGTTGCCAGTTTCAACTATTCTCGTACTATGGTTAGGACAATAAAATTTGTACCCTTTTGACTTTGATGGATATCCAATAAAATATCCAGATATTGTTGTGAGTCCAATTTCTTTTCATTTGGATTGTAGATTCTAGCCTCCGCTGGACAACCCCAAACATGTAAATGTCTTAAATTGGGTTTCCTGCCAGTCCACAACTCGTAGGGAGTTGTTGGAACCGATTTACTGGGAACCCGATTTAAGATATACATTGCGGTCTTTAAGGCTTCACTCCACAATGAAATAGGTACAGTTGAATAACTTAACATACTCCTAACCATATCCATAAGAGTACGATTACGCCGTTCAGCAACCCCATTCTGCTGTGGCGTTCCAGGCATTGTGTATTCAGCACAAATACCCCGCTTTTCTAATAATTTCGCAAATGGGCCAGGATGTTGTCCCAACTCATCATATCTACCGTAGTACTCTCCACCCCGATCTGATCTCACAATTTTAACTTTTCTATCTAATTGTCTTTCGACCTCCGTAATGAACACCTCAAGGACGTCAACGGCCTGAGACTTTTGATGAATTAGATAGATGTAACCATAACGAGACAGATCATCGATGAAAGTGATGAAATATCTTTCTCCACTAAAACATGGAATAGGTAGTTTGCAGATATCTGTATGGATTAACTCAAGAAGTTCT
Source organism: Penstemon eatonii (assembly GCA_038501285.1). Lineage (NCBI taxonomy): Eukaryota > Viridiplantae > Streptophyta > Magnoliopsida > Lamiales > Plantaginaceae > Penstemon > Penstemon eatonii. Next base: position 7,859,527 of record CM076710.1, read on the forward strand.
TTACTTCTTGTGGCACCCTTTTGCTTGTGTTTGAATTGCTTACCCTTAATGCAATTCACACAAATATGAAAATCAGTAAAGTCTAGATTTTCCAAGACTCCAGACTTAACTAACTTTTCCAATCTTTCCTTGGAGATATGCCCCAAACGTCTATGCCACAACATTGAAGAATGTTCATTAGTTAGACTACGTTTTAAGCCAATTTCTGATTGTGAAGTTAATAACGATTGTGCAAACTCATAATTTAAAGATATTTTATATAAACCATCACATAAAATACCAAAACCAACAATAACTTTATTGATCATAATATTGAGTTTTTGACAACCGAAAACAACGGAATAACCACAAACATCTAATTTAGACAGAGAAACTAAATTCCTAGAAATCGAAGGTACATAAAAAGTGTTTTGAAGATCCAGTTGGTGACCCGTCTCTAAGATGAGGCGATAAGTGCCTACTAGCACCACATTTGATTTATGACGGTTCCCCATATACAGGATCTTTTCACTTTCCTCCGGTTTCCGGGTTGTAAGGAATCCCTGCAAAGAATTTGTGATATGAGTCGTTGCTCCAGAATCAATCCACCAAGTATTAGAAGGAACTTCAACAAGATTTGATTCATAACATACAAAAGAAAGATTAGTACATTTCTTTGCGAACCAGGCCTTGCGTTTTTCACAGTCCTTCTTCAGATGTTCCTTTCTGCCACAAAAGTAGCATTTGACAACTTTCCCATGACCCTGGCTACTTTCCCCAGGCTCATTTCCTTTCTTTGGTGTGTTTCTGTTTCCTTTCTTCACATTCCTTCCTTTATTCTTCTTTATTTCATGAGTTACAGCCAGTGCAAGATGGCGCCCTTCAGTTCTCAACCTCGTTTCCTCCTGAGCACACATACTGCTCAGCTCATTCATATTCCACTTCTCTTTTTGGGTATTATAGTGGATTTTGAATGGGCCAAACTTAGGAGGAAGTGAGTTGAGTATAAACTGCACGAGGAATGGCTCCTCTACTTTCATGCCAAGAGTTCCAAGCTTAGCAGCCTTATCAGCCATATTCAGGATATGTTCCTGAATTCCTGTATCACCATCATATTTCATGGTGGTCAATTCAGCCATGAGTGTTCCTGCTAGCGACTTATCCGCTGATTTAAAACGGTCTTTTATAGCCGCTAACAGGTCCTTGGCATTGTCAACCTTGTCGGGAAGTGAAGTCTTAATGTTATTTGCTACGGTCATGCGAATAAACATTAGACTAAGCCTATTAGACCTATTCCAGGCTTCCTTCACAATAACCTCAGCCGATTCCTCTGGCTTATCAGTAACCAATGACAAGTCTAGATCCATGACACCCAAGGTGAATTGGATTTGTTCATTCCATTCAGAGAAATTTGATCCATTAAGAGTTGCAATACCAGAAGCATGCGAGTGCAATAAAGTAGGAGTAATAGCTGAAATAAGATGCAACAAATATAATAAGGTAAATTATTAGACTAATGCTCATATTGAGGTTTAAAGTCAATTAAGATGAACTTATTGACATCACTACATTTTCTCCTTTGGGCGAAAAGTAGTATACCTATTGTTCACTCTTTACAGGTGTAAATCACTTAATATAACACCTAAGTAGGTCTAATATAATTTTATCTCACCCATGCAATTAGTCATGTTACCTTTGGGAATTCAATCCTAATTGTTAGGTGAATACAAATTATACTACCCTACCCGAATCATAATTAATTAAAAGTGACTCTCCTTTGGGCGAGTCCCAATCTTTTAATTATGACCGCAATCAAGAATATTATTGTCCTTAATATCATCTAAGTGATAAAACTTTTATGTAATCTTTATATTTGTAAAATTTCACTAAACAAGGTCACTTTGGCAACTACAAGATTAGAAATATTTTACAAAATACAAGATTTAACCAATAATATTCTATTATCTTATTATGACAGTAATTTTTATATGCTCATAATTTACATATTAAGTCTTGTATACAAAATAAAACTGTGTAGAACAATTCATCACGTAAAATTTACACATAAAGTTTTATATATAATATAAAACGATGTAAAACATTTCATAAACTATTCATAGCCGGTTATTTGAAGTTTGATGACTATGTATATTAAGGTCAGAATATAAATATGTGAAGATCTTCAATAATGTTGGCATGAAACTGTTCATATACTTAATGCACCATGTATTTGCATTATACTTAATATAATGTTAAACAGAAATCTAATGGCATTTCTTTAATAATTCTGATCGATCTTGAGATAAATGAATTACATATGCTAAAACAAATATGTGTTAGCAGTCCTCATATTTTATCCGGTGATAAACTTAAAGATAACCAAATCAAGATAAATATGATAGAAACTTATTTTAATAATTTCTAACATATATCAATCAAGATATAGAATTAAACACACAGTGAGTATATATACGTATATATAGATTTAAATTGGTTCTGATCATATAGCATAAATCATTTAGAACTTCTCTAAAAACTTTTCTCGGGAAGAAATCAACACAACAAAGAAAGTTCATATAGATTATTGCAGCGATAAAGTAAATTTTAGAAAATATCATCACGAGGAATGAACCCGCTCTGATACCAATTGAAAGACTTTTATTAAATTTTATGCGGAAAAACTTTAACAATATGCTTATCAATTACCACATATTATAAATATAATTAGGATACAGATCGGTATACCGTTCGCCATGGAGTCTTCAAAATATGACGTTGCTTCAAGTAATCCTTCGAATTAAATTTGTTATCTCCTCACTTGTATAACCTTTCTAGTGAACTCACCTTCTCCTCTCTTTCTATCCAAATGACACAACCTTAGAATACTTTTAGATGATGGAAGTTTGCTAACACTTTTTTTTCTTTTCTTTTGGTGTAGCTTTGAGGAGTGGTTGTGTCTCCTTTTATAGATGAGAGTAGAGGGCCACTAAATGTAAGAGTTACAAGAAGGTGAAAGGCCAACCATCATGACCTCCATAACCCACTCCCTTGTAAGTTACAAAACTTTTAACATATCCATTAAGTATCAACCTTAAATCAATCATATGAAGAGTCCCAACCTTAAAACTTGTAGTAAAAGGAGGTTAGTGGACCATTTAATAAAATATAAACTAACATGTGTGTGTGTGTGTTTGGGGCAATGAACTGCAAATCATGTTCAAGAGAAAAAGATCAATAACTGTAGCAATGAAATTCATATACACAAATAAAGATACAATTATTGTGCCTATGAATGTATATGGTAATCAATAGAACATATAAGTGTAACAATTTGTCAATTAAAATGTCAAGAGAGTGCCCTAGATGCATGTAACTTATAAACTCTAATTTTTTTTTTAAGTTATGGAATTTCATAATATATTATTTGATCAAAACTTTATATATTTAGATCTCGTTGCATAATAAGTGTGTGTTTAGTCAGATTTATTATGGATGATATAACTCAAATCAAGAATATACTTTCAAAATTAGTGGTATTGCATATATTTGCTCATAATATTTGTCTTTAAATATCATGATGTTGCGTGATAGAAGATAGTAATATTATTTTGGCAAAATTGAGAAACGTCTCAAACTAATTAGTGATTATGGGTTTTCATTTTAAATTATATCATCTCATCGAATTTCGTCCAGTAATTTAATTTTTTTTAGAATAACGTCCCACCGATAATTATAAGACGAAAATTATGCATGTCCTTTAAATTGCCACATGAATAAATAATTATACAGTATTGCCAAATTAATTACAAGATTGAACCGTCATTTCTATTAGATTGAAAATTTTATATTGGGACTAAATTCATGCAAAATGGCAAATTACGGGACGCAATTCGGCGAGTTAATATAGTTTGGGATGAAAAATCAAAATTAGTAATTAGCCTGAGACAATATTCCAAAGAAGCAAGGGCGAATGGACATAGGGACAAAGGGGGCTATATCCCCACCCCCTCCCCCCCAATTTTTTTTTTAAATTGTAGTAGTGGTGTATCAAAATTCAATAATTAGCCCAATATAAAATTTTGGGTAAATTACGAATATCCCCTTAGATATGGCTTAATTACAAAAATCCCCCTCACGTATTGGGTATTACAAAAATCCCCTTCAGGTTTGTTACCTTCTTACAATTAACCCCTTGCTCCTAAAATATTCCAATTTTACCCTTGGAAGTTATTTGTAATGTTTATAATATGTTATAAATTTTAAAATTTGGGTGTTAATTGTTATATCTTGTAAATTATAAAAATAATAATCATATATTTACAACCAAAATAATTGATATAATTTATAATTGCCCATAAATTTCAATAAATATTTCAATTTATAATACAATATAAACTTTAATAAATTAAAATATCTTATTTATAAACAATATAAGTTTATTAAATATACTAATTTATAAAAATGAATTCATTCAACTAATGTGTAAACAGTTTGTTCATATTTATAAAATATATTATTAAAATTCTATTTAATTTAATATTTTACAATTTAAATTGCTAATTAATATATAATTTTTTTTTTTTTACAATATTTATTAAAACTTATGGGCAATTATAAATTTGATCAATTATTTTGGTTTCTAATTTATAAGATATAATAATTAGCACCCAAGTTTTAATATTTATGAGACATTACAAACAATACAAATAACACTCAAGGGCAAAAATGGAACATTTTAGGGGCAAGGGGTTAATTGTAAGAAGGTGATAAATCTGAGGGGGATTTTTGTAATTACCCAATATGTAAGGGTGATTTTTGTAATTAGGCCTTACCTGAGGAGGGTATTCATAATTTACCCTAAAATTTTTAGCCCAAATATAATTTTAATCCAATTAATATCACACAATCCACTCTAATAATAACTCACTCTACCCAATTTCTAAGCTCCAATGAAAGGCCCAAATTTTCCCTTTAAGAGACAAGAGATGATGGATGAAGACCTTTGTTGGATGAAGATACTTCTTTTTGTTCTAAACATGAAATTGAAATTCTTTCAATGAGTAATATCTATGTTCCATATGGGAGGCCAAGGTATAGAATTAAACAAGTGATTATCGAGCATCATTACAAAGTTGAGAGATTCAATTCGGTGATAGATAGACAATTGCAAGGGTTGAACAACCGTTTCAATGAAATAAACATAGAGTTGCTTCTTTGTGTTGCATGCTTAAACTCATCCAATCACTTTGAGGCTTTTGACAAAGACAAACTTGTCCGTCTTGCCGAACATTATCCAAATGACTTCTCTTTTCTTTGGCTCTCGACCCTTCCAATCAACTTGAAAATTATATCAGGGATGTTCGCTTTCTTGCTAAGAAGATGGTTGCAACTAAAAGACATGTCGCATTCTTGATGGTTTATAAACTTGTGACATTGACGCTTATTATACGTGTTGCAACTGCATCAGCGGAGAGAGCTTTTTCGGCTATTAAGATAGTAAAGAATCGACTTCGTAATCTAGTAGTATTTCAAACGATGCTATCATGGACCAAGATTTTAAATTATTAAAGTAAATATGTAGATATTTTGAGTTTTTTTGGGACTATAACGGGGTATCATATGTAATTAAATTATCTCGTGTTGTTTATTTTTGTCAAACTCCACCTCCCTATTTTTGTATTGCTGTCATATATTTTCTCGTGAATAATATAAACTTTAAGTTTAACTGTTTGATTAATTTTTTTTGGTATAAGTTTAGCACCCCCCCCCCCCCCGACCAAAATTCCTGGATCCGCCCCTGCGAAGAAGTATTAAATCACGAGACGAAATTCGATGAGGTGATATAATTTGGGATGAAAATTCAAATTCACTAATTAATTTGTGATATTTTCTACAATTTTACCTATTATTTTCGTAAGCAAAGAAAATTATACTTAACCACAACTATAAAGTAATCAAGCAAAAACTCTCGGTGGTAAGTGAAAATGACAAATTAATCATGTTAAAACATTAATTCACAATACTTTCCTCTATCAATATTATTAGCCTTATAATATACAATTATAAATATAACTTTTTTTGGTACAATGTGTCAATAATATATGCCATGAGCAACATGTGTCAACAATATACTTCCTCCGTCTTATTTATTTTGCTCTATTTGTTACAGTATTTGGTTAAACTTTTCAATTTTTTAGACTTATATATATATATATATATATATATATATATATATATATATTATCATATGATATTATCAACTTATTAGTATAATATATTAATTAAATTATTTATTATAATTTTTAAATTTAGTCAATTTGAACAGTTGATCGTATCATGGGAGCAAAATTAATGGGACGAACAAAGTATATATCGAGAAAAATATTAATATATCAAATTGAGCAATGACAAATATAACAAAGATCACCGTGAATAAGGAAATTAAATCTTATAATTTTGCCTACTAGACTTGTTTGGTTAGAAGAGGAAAATATACTTGCGTAATTGTGCTAACAATATTCGGACATAAATGAGAAAACATTTGTTGCTTTCTCATATAATAATTAGATACATCGGTCATTTTATTCCTTAAAATTTTCTATAGAAAGTATTATAACGAGCATTAGTGGCTGAAATTTGTCTTATTTTGCAACTTGTAGTTGTGGTGTTCTTTAAGTGGGTTTCCATATTTTATATCATTTGAAAGATATGTATTCACAAGCTAAAAGATCAATCTTTTACGAAGAGCGCGTTTAACTTATAATTAACGATTATGAAATCAATTCAACAAAATATGTTTTTATCACAAGTAATTATAAAAGTAATTGATTATAATAGAAAAGAATTATGAAAGAATTATTTTTGTATAGTTGCTTTTGCCAATAGTAACATTTTTTTTAATTATGAAATCAATGAAATTTTCGCTTTTGAAGATCTTAAAAGTGATTGTGATATTGGAGGTCAAACATTACAAAATTCACAATTGGCCAAGAGTAGTTTCTATGTTGGGGGTGCTAAACGCCTCCGAAATCAGTATATAGATCCATAACTGCATTCAAGAGCTCCCACTGCTAACCCTAACTTCCCATATTAAGAAGGTAGAAATATAACATATTATATTTCATATTTGTGTAGGTATTAGTTAATATTTAATAAATTAACACAAAAAAGGTTCTAAATTAGTTTAGTTACTAAAGTATCAGTAAGAGTCTCTAATTAATTATTAACTCAAAGCAAGTTAATAAAAATTGGAAGAAATGCAAGACATTTTCATGTATTATGTGAAATCTATACGAAATTATCATATAATTAATTATTTATTCAACGTAAGTCAACAAAAAAAAAAGGAAAAAATGCAAGATATTTTTCCGTGTTATGTGAAACCTATACGAAATTATTATAATAAATGTTTAATACAAAGATTTGTACTATATTAATTATTAAGTACTTGGCTTGAAAATCTAACAGAATATACTATGGTTCAAAATATGGGATTTGGTGGATATGAGATGCTTAGTAGCTGAAATCTGAAAACATGAATCTTGGGTTCAAATCAAGAGAGCAACATCCATGTCTACATTCATGTAATATAATTTAATCAAGTGCTGTAAATTAGGACCTTAGTTGTACATATATATGTGTGTATGTTGTAACCTTTGTAACACATTCAAAATAAATAAAAGAAAATAATTTCTTTACAAAATCCCCATACACATAAAATAGGCCGTCAAAATTTGTATGGATAGAAGGGTTCGTGTCGAACATTGAATAATACATGATAACTCTATACAATAAACATGAATTTAATAAGGAGTTTGTCAAGTGTTTAATAATATAAGAGAATTCTATTCCATAAAATTTTGACGAAATTTTTTTTGTACATATTTCACATAACAAAGTACTAAAATATCTTTCATTTATCCCTAAAAATGATTATAGATGTTATTACCGTTGATTTTTCTTACAAATCATAGATGTAGTCCATTTCAAAGTGGTATGAGCTATAATGAATGAATGAATTATATCGCGAGACAAACTTGAATTTTTGTTTCAAGCATTGATTACATATATATATATATATATATATATATATATATATATATATATATATATATATATATATATATATCCAAAATACAGGCCTAGCTAGTCAATAGCTTTTCATCTTTTGCCACATTTACTAAAAATGACTATAATAATTCTCTATCCGAGCTTCTTTAACTGCCTATGTGCTCACTTTAGTTTGTATGGTCTCGTGTCCTAAATATTTAAAAAATGTGTATAGTATTCGTGCACAATTGATGTTAATTTAAAGTTACCTAGCCTATCAAAGATCATGCTTTGAAAAAATGGGTTAGGTATGACATCTTATGTTATAATTTTTATTTTTAGTCAAGAATCACAAGAATATCTACATATAATATGAAAGTTGATTAGTCAAGCAGTATACAATACAATGTATCCAACTTTTATTTTTCTAACGTGAACATTGACTTAGAAAGAAAGCACTAGCATTGAATACAAAAAGTAAATTTGCTTTTGAGGAAATGGTCGACATCTTTATTTTTACTTATTTAATTATTTTTATTTTTTATAACCTAGGTGTCCAAACTTACACTATACTAATTCTGGATCCTAAGAACCCTAGTCCTAGAACCTTGAAGGATGTAAATCGCAGGATGTGCCTCCATCAAGCCTCAGGATCCCACCATACTGCTGTACACTTTGCGCACAAAGGGGTCTTCACCACAAATGACCCTTATTTATTTTTGTTTCATAGTGATAGTGATCCTAGAGGTGAAATACATATTCGAATTATGCTATAATCATTACATTGCATATGACTTACATCCAATGTGCTCTCCGACTCGAGCTATGATCCAAAATTTTAATATATTAAAGAAAAGGTTATTTATTAAATAAATGAAGGGATATCAGGTTTGTCCCAAATTAATTGATCCCCGCTTCCTATATTTAACAATTATAATAGAACGGGTTTTTTGCATTTTGTATCTCTTAAATATTGAAAATAGGCACTTTGCACCCCTGAAACTTAGATTTAGCACTTTACATCCTTTTTTATTTTCAAGCAAACACTCAAGGGCAAAATAGGTAATTCAATTGAAAATCTTTAGCACTTTTCACCGTCAAAACATGAAAAATTGACACTTTGCACCCCAAAACACAAAATTAACACTTAACACCCTCAAATTAAAAAATACTCAAACCCATCATTTTTTTCATCAAAGTTGACCATCGAGGGAAAAAAAATCTAAGGCAAAATAGATAATTAATTTTTTCCCTTAAATTTTACAAAATACAATTATAAATATACTAGAATACTCATTTCTCTCTCCATCTTTCTTTCCATCAATATATATATACATAAATAACTAAATAAAGTACAAGTAAACTTCTCAAGACCCATTATTTGCTTCAAAATATCAAAGACCCATAAGTACTTATCTATTTGCCTTATATTTTTTTCACCCCAATGGTCAACTTTGTCTGAAAAAATGAGGAGTTTTGAATTTTTTTTTATGGTGTTAAATGTTAATTTTGTGTTTTGGAGTGCAAAGTATCCATCTATTGTGTTTCGGGGGTGCAAGTTGCGGATTTGTTCTTAATTAGAGAGTGTTAAGTGCTAATTTTATTATGGGGGTGCAAAGTGCCAAATATTTACAATTGAATTACCTATCTAGCCCTTGAGTTTTTGCCTGAAAATAAAAGAGGGTGCAAAGTGCTACATTTTTCATATTTTGAGGGTGTAAAGTGCCAAATCTAAGTTTTGGGGCTACAAATTACCTATTTTTCATGTTTTAAGGGTGCAAAGTGCAAAAATCCTTATATAATTTCCCATATAATACAAGGGATATCAGGCTTGAAAAATATTTTTCACCCTAAAATAAGCTATTTTGAAATTTTGCACCCTAAAATTTAAAATTGTGCGCATTTTGTACTTGAATTCTATATTTTTTTTGGCGAAATGTACAAATTGGGGCGCAAAATGCCCATTATATTGTAAAAAATATGCAATTTGAGAGAACAGTGTAAGAATATTAATTCTATGGTGCAAAAATACAATAATTGTGTATTTTCGGAATGTAAAATGTCAATTCTCCCTATTTTAGTTGGAATTCCTTCTAGTTGAAACTTGAAAGCATAATAATATTATTGAATATGGATGGAGATCAATGGATAAAAAGCTAATTCATATTTGATCATATTCCCAGCTAGCTACATTTTATCTTTTCTAAGACTTATCTCGCGCGTTATACACATATATATCAAACTTCATGATTGATTACGTACGTCTATTAACGAAAAAATATCTCTAAAATAAAATTTTATCACGTAAAAATGGTCGAAGAATACAACAAAATAAGTTTCTAATTAAAATCTTAACGATTTGGTATCATACGATTTACATCGAAATGGGATCCGCTCAGGGTCTTGCTCAGATCTGATCTTTTTGCTCCACTGAAATATAGATTCAATTGGGTATGCTTTTTGAATCCAATAAAATGTAAGGAAAAGTAAAAATTGGCATCTCACTCCTTAGACAAGAGTACATTACCCGAAGAAAAATGTTTAGTTCTATACTTTACCAGTTGTAATAGAATCCATTATTTTCAATTTTCTTAAGTTGCATAAATTATTTGTAAAAATTATTCGCTTATACTAATAGTTAATGCAATATCTACTAGGTTGTGTTTTTTTATCTCTTTTAGAGTGTAAAGCATGCACAAGTTATATGAGTATTATTGTCCAAATAACATCTACATGTCAAATGAAATACACTTACTTGTCTTTATTTTATAGTTGGATGGACTCGATCAAATCCGATTTAGAGTTAGAATTTCTCAATTAAGTCCTACTTTGTCCTTATAATTGATTAAATTAATTTCATGGCCCATGTACATGGGTTTGTGGATCTAAGATAATGAGGATTAGTCTTGGAAGGAGCATTTTTTGTGATATTTTTATTCAGTATACGTCTAGCCCAATCACCTCAAAGTTCAACTTGAAAGCCCATCAATTAGCAACCCATTTCTGAATTTTGGTGAAAACATAGCCCAAATCCAAATCAATGTCTTTAAAGTTTAAACAATTCTTGCTGGTGATCTACTTTCAAATTTTCAATGTAATTAAGGATGCCAAGTGAGCGGGTTTGCCCGGTTTCGATGAAAATCAAATCTTTATCATTTGAAAATGGGTAACTAGGCCTCAATCGTCTTTGGTCCAATTGAGTTGGGCCAGCTCAAACCATGTATTGAAGGTGCATGTTTTCTACAGTGTTCATCGGACATTATAAGAATACGTGAACTAGTAAAAAAGACAATTTTAAATAGCATTATAAAATATTATTTTAAGTTTAATCAATTAAATTTTATATAATACAATATGCTGTTTTTTGGTAAAATAAAAATAAAAAATACATTTTGTATTAAAGTTAACACAAACATAGAACTTACTTAAATAAAAAGATATGTTAAAAACGTTAATCTATATTAGAAAACAAAAATGAATTTCTTTTTTTTGATAAATGTGATGTAGAGTTGTAGAGTCGTACAGGTAATCTTATGCATTTAATTAAATATTACTATATTAAGTCTACTTATAAATGCAAACTTTTTTTTTTTTTTGGGACGATTAACGTGTATTTTTAAGTTGGCTAAATATTTTGGGTGTAGAATAAAGACAGATCGAGTATGACAGGGTGTGAACATAGCTAGGTGAATCGAAGTTGGATGCTTAACTGTTAAACAAGAGGGGTAGCGTGCATGTGCACGTTTCTTCTACTTTTATTTACTTGATGCTTACGTAACATGAAATGCCTAACTACCATGTTGTCCTTTCATTATTAGTCTCTGTTTGGTTGTGCGCTAAACAAGGGATACCTTTCGACCCCAAAAATACCAACTTACACAAATTCAACTTGTATTTACGTTTTAGGTAATCTAATTTTAAGAAAATGGGAGATTAAATTAAAGAAGAATTGTTTAGCATTATATAGTATGAAAAATATAGCCAAATTATGATGAAAAGAACTAGACGGAGGGAGACGTGAAGGAGAAGGAAGATTCTAAGATGAGATATTTGTTAATAAATGTATTTAACATTGGAAATTTGGAAGTAATATGTAGATCGATAAGTGTATTTAAGATTGAAAAGTGGTCAATTTAATGTGGGATATGATAGAATTTTTTTTTTTTAATATATATATTGTTCATTCACAAGATAAATGTATTGAATGTCATTTAGTCGAGTTGGACCGTCGACTTTGAACGACAATGAATAATTTGGCCTAAGAGAATCAAGCTTTTGAATATAAAATAATATTATTTTATATCGGATTCCTATTTATTAACGATTATATCTTATCGATTTTAGTTTAGACCATCACAATCCAACCCAAAATCATCTAAAAATAAAATATTTGACTTGATAAAAATAGAGAAACTGAAGGAGAACAATATCTATTGTCATATAATTTATATCAAACTAAGGGTGAGTTTGGCCTAGCGATTTGAAAATTAATTATAGGAGAATTAATTTTACTAAAATGAATTTTGGCAATAATTGATTATGATAAAATTCAATTATAAAAAAATACTTTTGAATAATAGCTTTTGCAAAAGTAACACTTTAGTTACTTCTAAAATAATTTGATTTTTAGCTTCTGTAGATCCCAAAAATGATTATGATAGTGAGGGCCAAACACCATTTAAACGAAGTAAAATGAAATAGAAAGATATTTGTAAGATTATACAATTATTTGCACGTGATAGAATTGTTATGCATTTTTCATTTAATGAATTCTCAACACCTTCAATAATATTTGGCCATTGTAAATTTGTAATGCATAAATTCTTAATCTAGACTTTGCTACAAGCTGGTAATCCTTAGGGGAATAAATATTCCTCGTTTAGTCCTTTCTGGCAGGAATCTAGTTAAGTTAATATCACATGCTTCACACATGATTTTGGCTAGAGTTATTTCATCATTTTAAAGTACTAAAGCATATATAACACAAATATTATTTAAAAAACTATTGTGTAACAACGAAATCACCCTTGCGCGCTCATGTGTTTGTCACATTTTCTCTGTTACAAGAATCTCGCCAAAAAGGATCAATGATGAACAAAGTATTAACATTATATGAAAACTAAAGTGTAACAAAATTTAAATTAGGTATAAAAGTGGAACAATTGCCACAAATCAGGCATGCTAAGCTGAATCATTCAAGTTGAAATACATTTATGAATTTAATAAAAATAATCAACGGGATATAGTTTATTGGAGATGACTATTCATCGATACGCAAACTTAGATTCAAATTTTTGTTGGGACGTATGGAATGTGCTCAATAATATGTTAAAAATAAACAAGTGAGATCTAAAATTTAAATGTATTGAAAAATCAAAGGTAAAAATAATTTGAAAATTGAATTCTAAATTTATCCCACTGGATTTTTTCTAGGCAAAATTGCAGAAAAGGTCCCAAACTAATTGGCAATTTTGGGTTTTCGTCCCACACTTTATCACCTCACCGAATTTCGTCCCGTAATTTTATTTTTTTTTTGGAATTTCGTCCCGCCGTTAAGTATTAGACGGAAATTGCACACGTGGCCGTTAAATTGCCACGTGGCTGCTTACGTGTCATGATGACGTGGCAATTAGCATGACCAATTATACAAGATTGCAGAATTAGTCCCAAACTAATTAAAAATTTTGGTTTTTCGTCCCAAACTAATTACAAATTTTGATTTTTCGTCCCAAACTATATCAATTAGCCAAATTTCATCCCGTGATTTACCATTTTGCATGAATTTAATCCCACTATAAATTTCTAATTTAATAAAAATGACGATTCAATCTTTTACATTTTCTTTTCCAAGAAAAATAGTATGAATTTTCGAAACTCCTATGCTCTTTTGAGAAATAAAATTTTTATGTCATTTCATTAGAAAAATATTGTGTGTTCTTTTTTAGTATTAAAATATTATAATATTTTAATACTAAAAAAGAACACAATATCAATGTTGATTAGGCGCAAATCAAAATTTCATCAGCACAATTATTATCCAAACTGAAGATTTCTTCCGGAACAAGCATATTTGCAAATTGGGAAATATGAAATTTATTGAGAAAAAATGAAACATTATGAACATGTGAATAACATAGTCAATAATGTCAATATTTATAATATTTTAATATTATAATATTTTAATACTAAAAAAGAACGCACAATATTTTTCTAATGAAATGACATGAGAATTTTATTTCTCAAAAGAGCATAGGAGTTTCGAAAATTCATATTATTTTTTTTGAAAAAGAAAATGTAAAAGATTGAATCGTCATTTTTGTTAAATTAGAAATTTATAGTGGGACTAAATTCATGCAAAATGGTAAATCACGGGATGAAATTTGGCTAATTGATATAGTTTGGGACGAAAAATCAAAATTTGTAATTAGTTTGGGACGAAAAACCAAAATTTTTAATTAGTTTGGGACTAATTCTGCAATCTTGTATAATTGGTCATGCTAATTGCCACGTTATCATGACACGTAAGCAGCCACGTGGCAATTTAACGGCCACGTGTGCAATTTCCGTCTAATACTTAACGGCGGGACGAAATTCCAAAAAAAAATAAAATTACGGGACGAAATTCGGTGAGGTGATAAAGTGTGGGACGAAAACCCAAAATTGCCAATTAGTTTGGGACCTTTTCTGCAATTTTGCCTTTTTTCTATTTCGCTAACCAATTAAATACCCCCAATCATATATGTGTGTCCAACCTTTGACGCAACAGTTTTACATTTCACGTGTCTCAACGTGCACTGAAATCACCGCCAAAGTAAGCGAAATAAAGCAAACAGATCTACTAATTAATTATTTTTATATTTTACTATTATCATATTTTTAAGCCAACCAGATTACTGCTGAATTGATTATCCTCCCTCGCATACTCTCTTTTTTCTGCGCAGATTTTCTGACATTATATGGATTTTTAAAATATCACAGCTCACCTTAATATTTTTTTTTTCAATCTTCACGCTTTACTAGATTGTTTTATCATTAATGCCAGATATGATCATAATATTCGGAATTAACACTCGTAATTCTTACAATCAAATGTAAGAAAAATTTAAGTCCCAGTTTATATACAAGTTCACCTTAATTTTTTCAACGTGAATTGTTTCTGTATTTCAAAAGATTAGTTACTTTTATCCCTCATACATTGAATACCTAATTATGATCAAAATAAAAGATATAAAAATTAGTACCAAGTTTAAAGTATCAAATGTTGTTAAAAATAATTTGTCTACATCGTATATTGGCGATCTAATTATTCTCATACAAGGAACGTGTTAACTAATCAAGCTGAAATGAACAATATGCTAGTATTCAAGTTTTAGTGGTTTAATCGAACATATGAATGTACCTAAGCTATTTTCAATCAAGAAACTTATAAAATATATACTTTAATATGAGCCATATTTAAATAGCTTAATCATGTTACCAACTTTTTTTTGTCATATTAATTTTATTAAGTCAGAACCAAATTTCCAACAATTAAATAAACATATTTCTAACTTGTTTAATACTTCGTTTATGCATGAATCAAACTAAAAAAAGTAGTTCTTTCCAATGGATAGTTTGATTTGATTTCAATCCTAGGTCACAAATACTTTGCGTATAAATGCATGGTTATAAGACTATATAACTTGAACACAACAAATATTTTTCATTAATGATTTCATTGATTTACAATAAAATTTTCACATATGTATGAACTATGAAAGAATTAATAGGTCCACAAGAATCAAAAGTGAACATTGCAATTCCTGTAAAAAACGCCTTTATTCCCCATCCAATCATTTACAAAAAAGCCAGTCTATCCACAAGTTAGTAAAAGAATAGGCCAGGCAACAATTCAATGTCGGTAAGAATGCTAAAATCAAACTAAAATTACACTTTTTACACCTTAATTGTTATACTTCTTCCTATGTAAATAAGTAAAATTTATACATTTTCAACAATCAGAATTTCTGATCTGAATTTTTTCAAACTCCTACAATCTCCTCCCGAGCATCGACAATTTTCGGAGCAGCGATGGGAAGCTTCCCGTGTTGTTTCGACTGATGAAGCGACCAATAAGAGTGTGCAGATAAAACACGGTCCAAAAGCTCTTGTGGCACTGGCTCCCCCCTTCTTTGCTGAGGGGCTATGCTAGCTGTATGTACCAAAGTCTTCCATTTATCCTGTATAAATAATCAAATCCACATCACATGGGGAAAGCATTGTTTATTAATTTGCTTAAGTAGTAATACTTTTATCACTATGGATCTAATTCTATCCAAAACATCCCATGTGAATGATTCCTTGGCTTTTTTTCCCTAGCAATTGGTGCAATCATAAGATTCATCAATCAATATTATATGCAGAAAAGCATGTGCCATTAAGATAATCTAATGCAAATCATTGCCTCCAAAAAATATTGGGAGGGAAACTCGAAAACCCACAAAAAGCAAAACATAGAGCTATCCCAACTGGTACTATGACCTCATACGAGAAACTAATGTATCTATAATCGAAGTTCAAGATAGATTGAAGGGATTTCTTACCTTCAAGTCAACATACGTTCTATGGTCTGCGTTCTCAAAAGCACGCATTTTAACATCACGCCACCTTCAAAAACCAAACGAGAATAATTTCAAATTCATGAAAATTGGAGAACAAAGATAAACTAAGCCATCTAAAATATATATAGATTCAAAATCTTGAAATGTGTTTGTACCTTCCTGTCCCCAGTGTTTCAACCGCTTCAACAAGTGCTTCAACTTCTCCTACGGAAAATGGTCGCCTAGTTCTACGCTGTGAAAGTTCACTACGTTTTGTTTTTGAGTTCACTGGAACCATTGCATGTGCCTCTGTGTCAATTGGAGACACTGGAACCAATGCCTTTGAATAGGAAACAACTGCTCCATCAATTGGTGCATCAATCGGTGTCTTAGGAGATGATATAATTTCGCAATCATTAAAATCATCCAACTTAGTAGCCAGCGGGTATTCAATTGAAGCATTTGAGATCCCTGAATCAATCATTGGAGTGGCAGGAGACCTGAAGGATAATATATGAAAAGTGGGTCAATTGGGAAACGAAAGAAGCCCAACCCAAATTCTTCAAATGAAAATGCCACAAAAATTATACCTTGGTAATTGTTGATCTGCATCACATGGCAACACGAGGGGTAGTTTTTGTTTTTTAGGAGTCTTGGATGGGGAAACATGGGTAAAACTCGGCTCCAACGTAAAACCCAGACTATCAAGATTGCTGCTCTGAGAAATACCAGCCTGCTGCAAAGTTCTACTATCATCTCTGATCTTCTTTCCTTGAAGAACTACCCCAACTCGAAGTCCACCTCCAAGAATAGCAGTAACTGCCTCCATCACAGTTCTCTGGAAATTCAGATAACATTTATTTAGTGAAATTCACTAAGTGTATATAAAATGCATGCCAAAACCAACAATAAAATACCTAGAAGTGAATCATATTAAATGGAAGTTGCATATCTAGAAAATGATTTTAAATAGATGTGTATTTCCCATCATATACTGCAATAGGGCTCCTATACTTCATACTAAATAGAGTAGAAAAATCAGAAAACAAACCTTTAGAGAACTAACAGTTGCAGTTTCAGGGACCTCAACGTAGAGTTCTGGCACCCTAAAGGACTTGATACTAAATTGCACTGAAAGAACATAAGAAGCAAGTATCAGAAATCCATTGTCAGAAAATATAGATAGAGCTAGAAAAAGAAGTGCATATCACATGAGGAAAATTCTGGTACCATGAGAATCTTTTGCATTTTGATGACCTTTGCCTATCTTTGGCCCCTTCTCAGGCAAATTAGATATACTACCACTGCTGGCCTCTTGATCATATGCAACTGCAAAACTGTGGTCAGACAGTTTCCTTTTCTTAATCGGTGCTCGTTGATACCTTTCTCGTGCATAAAAGTTCTTCCTGTATCGATAGAATGTCTTCATTCCATCACCTGTAAATCATACCCATTTTAGTGGAAGAAGGGTGATCAATTACATATCATAATCGAACATCAAAAGTACAAAAATGTAAGCTCATTAAATTCAAATAAACAAATGAAAACAACTTACTGGTGTTATAAAGCTCGCAATCCTTCAATTTCGGACCTGCTTTCCAGTATTTGGATGCCACCATCTTTCTTACTCTACGGTGTCCAATACGTGATTGTGGCTTAAAGGACCTAATCTTGGTGCTAAATTTGTTGCACCCAAACGATTTTTCGTCATCATCTCTAATCCCTAACTTTACATTATTCCAGTGCTTTCGCACTGAAGCACCAGGAATGGGGTCCCTGTACAAGGGCAACTGTACACTACTCTCTGAGTTAATCATTACATTAGTATTTTCACATTCTCCAACTGGATCCTTTACAGTGTATGTGTTAGCCATAGAAAAGTCACCTATCTTGTTTTTGTCATCCTCCGACTGAGTTTCTGGGAATTCATTCTTGAAACTATTACCAACACAAACAGAGCTTCCTATTGTACTCTTTTCCTCGGAGATTCCTAGTTTTATATCACAATCAACTTTCTTAAGGAAACCAGGACTTGCATGTAAAGAATTGTGTTCCAAGACAGAATCATTATCTGCCTCTGGAAGCCCCTTAAAGTTAAATAAGAGATTTTGCTCTTGAACAGAAATTTCAGGAATAAATGCACTCTCAGCACAGCTTCCATGATCATAGCTCTCTGATTTTAAAGCTTTGTCATCTTTAGGCTGCCCTACATTATTAATATCTTCCGAAATGCCAAGTTGGACATTCCCTTCGGCTATATTACTGGAAGCAGAGCTTTCACTCTCCTTTAACAACTTGCCAGCTACAGCTGCAAGTAGTTCAAAGGCACAAAGTTTGTTGTCCTCCTCCAATTTCTTACGCGGGTCTCTTCTCTGAGAAGATAACAAATATGAGATCTTTGACTGCATGGTGGATTTAAATCGATAGTCGAAAAGATAGAATTAATAAAATATGATTACCCTTATTGATCTTGGAGCTCTTGGAATAATTGGGGATCTGTAGCCATTGAATCCATAATCCAGCTTCTTCTTTGACACCATATCTTAGGCAGCATACCAATATGAGATCATCAAATGCAGTAATCTGATGTTGTAAATCACCCTCAATCTACATAGTATTCAGCAAGCATATGATCAAGACATAAAAAGTATAAAAAGGCAAATCAAGGAGAAATTTAGAAATAACCAAACCATAATTCAAAAATTCATCTTGTAGTAGCATAATCGAATTCTGTTTCTCCAGGAATACAGAAGGTAATCTAATTGTGTCTTTATTCAAAATAAACATCCTTCAAAATCAACTTTGATTTTCAAAATCATACATAGATTGAAGACCTCAAATTTCGATATAAAATTTTCCAGGACCATATAAACTGAGATCTGACATCAAAACATATTCTCACCATAGATAGAGCAATTCTGTTTTTTAGGTGTAATAATTTAAGACTAAAATTAGTTATACAGAAAATAAGAAATATCTGATCCAACTACGATATACAAAGCCATCGTCAACAACCCAAATCATACATATCAGAGAAGATCAAATCAATTTGCAATTTTCGCAGCAGAATCGCAATTTTCAAAGCTTTTATAAAAAGAAAACAAACATACACGAACATTATAAAATCCCAAAATCATTCAGATCCAGTTACATGATGCAGTAGTCCGATCACTTGAAATTCAGCAAAAAATCGATCCCTGGTTTTTCATGTAAAACAAAAGTAAACCCAAAATTTTCCCTTCAAATCAAAGTAACCAATCAAAATCGCACAATTTACATAACTAGATCAGATCTATGCAGGATCAACTTCATTTTTACCGAATCCTTCATGAAAATTGTGAAAACTACACCGAAAATCAGAAATTGTACTCAAATTGATAATTACCTGATGACGGATTCGATTACGCGTTTCCTTTATCTTCTTCCTTTTTGCGGTTTGTTTCTATACAAGAATTTCGAATTTCACGTCACGCAAATAAAGTATTACTCCATTTGCTAATAAAATTAAATCAAAAAAGAAGAAAATAAAACGTGAAAATGAGAATTGTGGACAGGATTTCTGAAAGGGAAAGTAAGAGAGAATTATTATTAAACCTCTATTCTGGGTTTGGGAAAACCAACCAACCAACTAACAAATGGCAAATTGCTGTGCTAAAACCCCTTTGTGGATTATAGTTTTATACTTGATAACCACAAAACCTGTTCAGCCGGTGTCAAGGGCAAAATTGTCCGGTTATTCTTTTCACAAGTGAATATAGCATGGTGCAATTAATTGGAATTTTATTTAATAGTATAACAAATAGATTAATTGTTTTCTATTGGGAAGATTTAGAAAAAAAAATTACTCCACATTAGTGTGATGTTTCATGTAGATAAATTGAGTAGTGTCAAACAACATAAGTTTTACAGTTTTATTTATATTTTTTAATTGAATTTAAATTTGTTTTTGAGTTTGATAAGGTGACTGGACTGAGCTCGAACAAGTTTAATTTTATCGAATAAGATTGTGCACTTTAAATCAAACCAACTAGAGTCGAGTAATAGATAGTTATATATTCTTATATAAAATATTTATCATTGTTATAGTTTACCAAATCAAGCTAACCCATAAATAATATACAAATAAAAAATATTATTTATATGAGATTTTTATATTAATCTATTAAATTTTATATTTACAGACGGGATTAAAAAGTGCATTGAATGTAAATTTAATAATATTAATTTTATTGAATGAAACTAAAATCGTATTACCCAATCATGTCATGTATATGCATAATTGATTTATAAAGTAATTTTTTGAAATAGGGGTAAAATTGTCTGGTTAAAATTTTGTGAGGGAGGGAATGAGGTAATGGGTATGGGAATTGTTGGACCACTTCCTAACTATTCTCAAACTCTTATTACCACCACCACCACCACCACCATTTCATCTATCTCTTAGATAGAAGGTGCCACGTGGCATCTATGTTTTGAGGTGCATATTTTTTGGGTTATCTTGAAATTATATTTTGTGGGGTGTTTTTTATTTCCTTTTTTGATGTTGAACTTCTTGATTTAATTGGGAGTTAGAAAATTTGGTGGGTGTAAATAAGACTTTGTCTGTAATAAAAAAATAAAATAATAAATAAGACTTTGTCTAGATTGGGGAACTTTTTGTTGAAATGATTACTAGGATATTGAAGAATTTTGGTAAAGCTTTTGTTGGTATGAGTTATTGAAATAAATCTTGACTAAAACAAAAAGATATTGAAATAAATAACTCAAGGCTAGGGTCATAAAATTTAGAAATTTTTATTGTTTCCTACATTTTCTTGAAAAATAGATCAATTTGTAACATGAATTACCATTTTCAAAATCTTACCCAGCCCTATATAAACCAAGCTTAGATAATTAAAAAAATAAAAATTGCACTAACTAGCACTAAGGTAGAAAATAAAAATTAAATAAGGTATTTGAGTTTGATAATTTTTATAAGTCGACTAATAAGTTAAAAATGATAAACTATATCTACAATTACATATGAAGTCTGTTGAATTCTTCTGAGTGTTAGATTGAAAAAGTTTAACAAAGAAATCAAATTAAATATAATTTTAAATTCGATGATAAACTTAAAATTTAGTTAACAATATAAAATTCAAAGTGAGTCACATCACTTTTTTAAGTGAGTGGGGGTTGGAATTTTTTTTACTGCTAAAGTATATGATAGGGAAATTCTTATCCAGATCGAATTTGGCCGAACTCAAATTAATTACATGACAAGTGTAATACACTTGCTTTGGGATTGGATGTAACTTCCAGGAAAATGACCAATCACAAAGCAAGTGCAATACACTTGCTTGGTGATTGGATGTGTTTGATCAAGCCGGATTTGGGTAAGAATTTTCCGTATATGATAACCGGTTACTATATGATGATTGATTATATATAAGTGATTATATATATTATGGCTAAAAGGGTACTAATAATTAAGTCAGATATGTAGAGCCTTAGTTTTTATTACCTTTTTTTGTTCCAAAAGATAAGACCAAGCAAAAATAAGGAATTTAAGCCTGTTATAACTTATATTTAATTATGAAGGTGGTCAATAACGTCAGCTTAATTATTATATTTATAATTTTATATATATTGAGTAAGAAGGAATAAGTTATCCTTCTTCAAAATTGGAAAGTTCAATGAATGTGTAACTGTGTTTGGACCTCGAAATTATCTAAATCGTAGTAATATTTTCGCTCTTGTTGACTTTTCAATTTAACTTCTATGAACTATATATTATATTTATTGCAATTACCACGTTTTGATTGAAGGGAAAGCAATTTCGAAGTATGGCAAAATTTGACTTTTAAACTGAAGTACCATGCATTTGGTGCAATTACGTTAACTATAGTTGAAAAATGAGGGTTTTTTTTTTTTTTCCCTCAAGTAAATTATTAATATTAAGTGAAAAAGGAAAAGAATGAGAGATAGCTTTATATGGATGTTTCATATGAAAGTAGATTTGAGTGTTTAATAACAATGTTGAAACAAGATGTAATTACGGTTGAATGTTGGATATTTACGGGTTGAAATTTGATTTAATTTAAATTGAGTTTGAAGGATGGAATTTGTGATTAAAAAAGTAGGTTAAAATGCATCTAATCACTGACTTTTGTGTACGGTGGGTATCTAGTCTTACATGTTTATGGTTTTATTATGTCAAAGAGATGGTGTTGAAATAGTTTATAATTATCTCATTTACTTTCGTAATAAATTATTATTTATTTATTCTCTTTAAATTCTTATTCGCAAAATTCAAGTTTGATACACATATTTATACTATTGGAAATGATTTGTGTTGGTATTGAAAGTACTTTTGATTGGGAAGTTAGGGTAATTATAGATTGAGGAATTGATGATGCGAGTTGTGTCAAGTTCGAATTTTTTGAGTAAAAATTTGAAGGAGAATTACTCAACATTTGAAATAATAACTTGTAACAAAATTAAAGAAGATAAATATCATCAAATAAAAACAGAGTCAATAAGTAAAGAAAAGAATCGAGAAATAAAGAAAAAATTGAGACAAAATATAAAGAAAAAAAATTTGAGATAAAAAATTGGGAGAAAACATATAATTTAAGAAACTTAATCTTAACGTTATTTGGTGGATGAAGAAATTCATAATTAATAAATATATAATTTTTTTTGATAAATTAATTAAGAATCACTTTGTAAGTTATAATTTATAAAAAGGACAAGGGTAGTTTTGGAATAAAAAATTCAGAACTATAACAGAGGGGGTA
This sequence comes from Penstemon eatonii, assembly GCA_038501285.1. NCBI lineage: Eukaryota > Viridiplantae > Streptophyta > Magnoliopsida > Lamiales > Plantaginaceae > Penstemon > Penstemon eatonii. The sequence goes on from CM076710.1 coordinate 7,882,913, forward strand.
ATACGAGGGTAATTGGTACCACCTCATACTTTAAGGGAGCAAACTGTATTTTGCTCAAAATTTATCATCTCTCAATTTTCTCAAACTATTCTCTCAAAAGTGAAACAAACAACAATTTTCTTATCCATAAGAAAACCTATTTAAACTTTACTTTGATTTTTATATAAAATAATATATTTCTTACACAACTCATCTCACATAACAAACATGATTTGACATAAAGTCTTACATATATTTCAACTATAATCTGACTCTTCCAAAATAATCTAAACCTATTTTCAAATCACTCTCTTAAAACTTAAATAAATAATATTACGCAAATCAAGATTATTCCATAAATTTTCATTACTCTCCCAAACACCAAACAAACATATTATATATATATAATTATATATGATGGGAAAATAATTGTGGGTAAGAATTGCTGGCAAATTTAAGAAACAATATAATATCATAGAAATAGTTATTAACCACTCTTTTTTAATTATTGTATTAGATCTGATCCATGGATCTTGAACCACATTGCCAGCCTTGCATATATTCTTGTAGACACGTAGCCGGTGCACAAGATATTGCCGTAGATTACGAAACACTGGAAAGGTGACAGTTAAACATGACCAATGTACACTTTGTATCGGGAATGGAGTAAATTAAAATTAGTGAAATTTTTTATATTCTCTTTTTATGATAATTTATTTCACCACATGGCTATTCTTTAATTTTATCCAATGATCTTGCAATTACATAAAGGAACATATTTGTGGATGTTAAAGCTGGAAGATACTTTGACTCACCATGAGAGAAATACAACGTCACATTATATACTGATAAATTAAATTGAGGTTTTAGAATCAAAATGTCTTAGATTCAATTTTTATTAATGTGAATATTTGTTATAATATGTTTTTAGTTTTTAGTAATTGTTTTTATTTATATTTTTTTTTACTTGGACAGTTATATATTGAAATAATTTTATGATAAAATTGATGATGATTGCAATACTAACAGTTCGGCCGTGATATCGCCTTTTTTTTTGGTTTTTTTTTTGCTTTCAATAAAAAATAAGTAAATAGGGTAATGTTGATGTTTTTTCCTTATTACATGTCAAAGACTATGTATAATTTGTTGATTATTTTTAAGTATAACTTTCATTTAAGAAGCAGATTCAATAGTTACAATTTGAACAAATACTCAATGAAAGATCCTCGTTAAGATTTGAAAATACTCATTTTAAATATATTCCATCCTTAAATCAGTACAAACCTTTAGTTTAGTTTTAGCAAGCTTAATTCAATGCATGCAACCAAAGTTATTTAAAATTAAATAGAACGGAATCATGGCAGAAACGAGTTGCCCACTATTTTTTTCTTTCTGTAATTAGACGATGGAATTCATTATTTAGTAAATAAAAGATATATTGCTAGAAGATGTTTCCATCATCTATTATTGACCCTATTTCCCAACTTGAAACAAGATTTCGTTGACTCAATTTTACATTACTATTTGCCCATCACAAGTACTAAATTGGCTAAGTTACGTAACTTTGTAGACAGCGTTGAAAATAGTCCCAAGCTAATCTATTCAATACTAGACGACTCAAGTTTGCTTGGTAAAAATTCGTTTAAGCTCGATTTATTTTTCTTATCAAACAATCTAAAATACTACTTTTCGTTTCATTATTATTAAATTTCAGTTCGATAAGCTAAAAATTTACATAATACTTGTAAAAATATCAAGCTATTCGATACTCGACTCAAGTTCGTTTAGTAAAAGTCCATTTAAGATCGATCGGTTCGTTAAATAATCAAACCAAACTCAAACACAATTTGAAAATCGAACGAAATTCAAATCGAACTTGAACAAGATATCGTTTGACTACTTGCTAGGTTACATCACTATTCATATATAACCATTTTATTTTCTTATTATTGTTATATTTTCGTATTTAAACAAACTAGTGAACAATATGATTGCATTTAATTTATTGTCATACAGTCAGTCATTTATTTTTTACAAAGCAATCACCCACCTGTATAACTGTATTATTTTTAAAAATCACTCGCCTTATAAGGTTTAAATAATTGATTGGATTGGACCAATTATAAATAAATAAATTTTGGGGTAAATTTCTTTCACAAAAGGATTAATGAAATCATGTAATTTTTGGTCTCAAAAAAAAAAAAAAAAAAAAAAAAGAAATCATGTAATTTTGACACATATATTGACCTTTTTATTTGAATATAATCATGTACTAATGCTTTATTGAATATTACGTTTCATTGAAGTTACTTCAAGAAGCAGAAGTTTAATGCTATAAATATTTAAGAATTTATTGCTTCGGTAAATTACTTAGCTTGGTGAAGTGAGTTACTTTCCGTGATTAAATTGTGCTATTTGCGGCAAACAGATATTAGAAGTATATAAATCGAGACCAATAAATTAACTTTGTAAATTGTATTTGAAAAAAAAAAAAAAAAAAACATTTTCAGATTGCGTGTAATGGCTTAATACATTCACTAACGTGGAAAATCTACAAGTGGATGCAAAATGTTGTTTAAGTTGATTTCTTAACATGGTACCAAAGACTCATTAATTTTGGGAGTTGATCAACCCGTGCATACAAATAAATAAATAAATAAAATAAAAAAGGGGGTTCATGAGCCGACATATATATATATATATATATATATATATATATATATATATATATATATATATATATATATATATATATATATATCCGGCTCGAGACCATCAAATTAATAATCAATTATGAAGATTTTGATATAGTCAAGTAGTGAGAGAAATGTTGAAATAAATATTAGAGAAACTTACAATTCATTTGAGAGAATCATGCAATAACTGTCTCCCAAAAAATAAATTTATATCACAATTTGATAGTCCTTAACATATTTAGTTTTATCTTTAAAATATTTGAATCATTATATTAAATTATCATCAAACTTTTAAAACTATTGTCAAACTCTAGTTAATGCCAACAATGCATCTTCAAGCTCTAAATTAATATATAATGATAATATTAAATCAATCAAACATCGTCAAATTATGATATCAAATATAATTTTTTCAAAAGACTCGATTTGAAATATGTGAAATACGATAAAGTGTGGTAATAAGTACTGTAATTATCTCTTTTTGTGTTGTTGACATTGTATTTATAATGTTGGTGAAAAATTGAATACATATATGGCCTTGTACTAAAAAAATATAAAAATAACCTTTTACTGTATAAGTTCTTGATTATGTTTGTAAATAAGACAAAATACATATTTTGAAAAACATTAATTTTCTCTTCTCATTACTCTATTATTTATGGAATGCTTTGTAGAATTGTATTAAGGTCCAAATATATAGACACAAAACCGAATTTTGTCGGGAAATTTTATCCCGAATCAGATTGATCGAACTTAAAGTAATTATATGATAATTTGATATATTTATTTTGAGATTGGATAAAACTTTGAGAAGAATGGTCAATCACAAATCAAATATAATACACTTAATTATAATTGAATGAGTTTAACAAAAGCACGTTTGAGAAAAAAGAAAAAAAAAATTGCCTAATGGGGTAATTGATGTATGTACATTTCATTTTCGAACGAACCGTCGATTTCTTCAGCTTGTGGGCTCTTTTCTCTTTGGTATTGTCTAAACTGTGGCTTGGTACATAATTATTTCCACATGATGGCTTTGCAGAGCCTAAAAATAGCCTATGCTGTCTTTAATGGCCACTAAATCATAATTACCTCACTTTACTGTCAAGTTATATATGAAATTGTGGTCATCTATTTATGTAAGAGTGCACACAGATTTTTTTTATTGAATTTTAATTTATTCATTTTATTTCATTGCTATTTTCTTTTAACGGTAACAATTGATCTATATGGATCGGCAAAATAGCAATTTACGTCCCCTAACTTTTACTAGTTCGCAGAATTAGGATACTTAATTTTTCAGCAATCAATTTATGTCCCTTAACTTTCACTAGTATGCAGAATCAGGATACTTAATTTTTCAGCAAGCAATTTACGTCCCTTAACTTTCAGTGGTCCACAGAATCAGGACACTTAATTTTTCAGCAAGCATTTTAGGTCCATTAACTTTCACTGGTCCGCAGAATCAGGACACTTAATTTTTCAGCAAGCATTTTACACCCCTAAACTTTCATTGGTCCGAAAAATCAAGATACTTAATTTTTCAGCAAGCATTTTACGTCCCTTAACTTTCACTGGTCTGCAAAATCTATAACTTTTTTATATCTACAATTTTAGTCCACTTGACCGCAATTTTAATCTACAACTCGCTTCCATAATTGCCAACTGGACAATTAATTTGGGGATTTGAATTAATATTGATGTTGTTAAATAGTTGTAGACGGTTTGTTAAGTGATTGTCAAGTGGGTGTTTATTTTGTCAAGTGGAGTAAAATTGCGGGTATAGAAAAGTTAGGATGTATTTTTCAGCAAGCATTTTACATCCCTTAACTTTCATTGGTCCGAAAAATCAAGATACTTAATTTTTCAGCAAGCATTTTGCGTCCCTTAACTTTCACTGGTCTGCGAAATCTAACTTTTTTATACCTACAATTTTAGTCCACTTGACCACAATTTTAGTTCACAACTCGCATAAAATTCCATAATTGCCAACTGGACAATTAATTTGGGGATTTGAATTAATATTGATGTTGTTAAATAGATGTAGACGGTTTGTTAAGTGATTGTCAAGTGGGTGTTTGTTTTGTTAAGTGGAGTAAAATTGCGGGTATAGAAAAGTTAGGATGTATTTTGCTTGTCGAAAAATTAGTGTCCTAATTCTGCGGACCAGTGAAAGTTAAGGGACCAAAAATGCTTGCTGAAAAATTAAGTGTCCTGATTCTGCGGACCACTGAAAGTTAAGGGACGTAAATTGCTTGCTGAAAAATTAAGTGTCCTGATTCTGCATACCTGTTAAAGTTAAGGGACGTAAATTGCTTGCTGGAAAATTAAGTGTCCTAATTCTGCGGACTAGTGAAAGTTAAGGGACGTAAATTGCTTGCTGAAAAATTAAGTGTCCTAATTCTGCGGAATAGTGAAAGTTATGGGACGTAAATTGCTATTTTGCCTATATGGATCGGTCTTGGCTTGATTTCGTTGATTTTTTTATTTCAAATATTGGTTACCCATTTGAAACACGACCTGAATTGAGTTTGAATGTTCAATTTTGAAAATTTGAGATGTGATTAAATTGAGTTTAAATGTTGAGGTCTAAGATGAAATATATATGATATATTTCAAATCAATGATTTTCATAAAATTTGAGAATGAAAAAGTACGTGACAAATGCCAAGTCAATGATTTCTATAAATTTTGACATGATAAAAGATAGGTTGTAGGACAATGAAACCGTAGCCTAGTGGCAAAGCTAAGGCCCGGGAACCTATATAATCATGAGTTTGATTCCTACTAATGTGGTATTTGTTTTTGTAACTAGGGGGAGGGCGTTGGGTTCGGGGTAACCCAACCCCGACCCGTCGCATTTTTTTAAACCCGAACGGGGTGGGTATTTTGGGTGTGGGTACCCGAATAAAAAAAACTCGTATTTTATTACGGGAATATGGAACGGGTTTGGGACTAGCCTCTCGAGCTCCGAATATCCAAACCTATCTATATCTTTTTTATTTTGGTTTCCCAATGGTTTGATTTTTTCGAGGGTCGTCGGACATATATAAGAGGGAATCTCTCCCAACAAGAATATATTTGAATTTGGATTCGCTTTTGTAGTGACTAGTCCCTTCCACTAAATCAATGAGATGTTGGTAACTATATACTACTTTTTTTAAAACTTTAGCCTGCTAACCTTCTAATTATACACCGTTCTACTTCCTCAATTTTACAACTTTTGCCACAGTTTTAGTTCTAAAAACTCTTCAACTTTAAATGATTGTTTAGATGATAATATGGTCTTGCGTGTAAATAAAGGATAAAATGCGATGCGGTTTAGCAAAGGCAAAAACAGAAAAAGTACGAAAAAAGATTATGTAATTTACTTTTAGAGTGAATCGCACTTTTGGTTCCTCTTATGACCTGACTTTATCACTTTTGTTTCTATTAAATTTTTCGTAGTAGATGCGTCCCTCTTATCAATGTAGTGTAATATGTACATTCGTCCCTCTTAAATTTTTGGTAGCAGATTCGTCTCTTGTGTCAATGAAGTGTAACATATTCATTCCATCTTAAATCCGAAATACATCCTAGAATGGAGGCAAAATTTTATTTTTGGCCCTCTAAAGTGGTTGCGTTTCAAAATTTGCCATTTATTGTGGTACCTCGACAGTCGCCAATATACATTTTCTATTGTGTCATCATCATCACTTTCAGTCATTATCATCGGAAATAATCAATTTATGTCTAATTTGATTGAAAAATTAATTTTATTTTGCTGAAAATCACCAACTTATGTCCAATCAACAACAAAATGCTTGCCAAGAAAATCATGAGCATCAACTTAAAAAAGAATTAACATTTCAAAAGAAATGCTTGCTAACGTCCAAGCTGTCCGATCTAATCGAAAATTTTAATTTTAGCCAAAAAAATCATTTATCGAGTGACAATTAAAAATTAAAAATTTTATATTCTAATTCCAAAATTTGCAAGTCCAAGTCATGTGATAGGTCTATAACTTCAATTTTTGATGAAAAAGGGTTAAAGTTCGTTCCCCCATAAATTGAAGATACCTATTTTTATTTATAAAGAACTAAATATGTCAAATTCACATCACATTTGCTTCAATTTTATACAAATTTCATTATGCATTCTAATCTAAAATACAAATTGAAGTTATAGACCTATCACATGATTTGGACTTATAAATTTTGAAGTTAGCATAGGAAATTCTAAATTTTTAAGTGTCACTCGAAAAATATTTTTGGCTAAAATTATGTTTTCAGTCTAATTGGAAATAAATTGACGATTTCTGCCAAGTAATTAATTTTTTCTGTCAAATATGACATAAATTGATGATTTTCGATGATAATTAAAAAAAATCGGTGATAAGGATTGAAATTGATGAGGACGACACAATAAACGACGTATATTCTCGACGTACCACAATAAATGACTAATTTTGAAACGCAGCCACTTTAGAGGGCCAAAATAAAATTTTGCCTAAAATAGACTAAAATTATTGTATGAATGTATTACACTACATTGATAAGAGGGACGAATGCGTTACACCATATTGATAAAAGGAACGAATTTGCTACCAAAAATTTAAGAGGAGTGAATGTGCTACACTACATTGATAAGAGGGATTAATCTGATACACTATATTGATAAGAGGGACGCATCTGCTATGAAAAATTTAAAAGGGACGAAATTGATAAAGTTAGGCCATAAGAGAGACCAAAAGTGATAATTTGGCAGAGAATTCACTCTTACTTCTAAACGGTACGTAGAGAATTGATATTTTTCTTTTTTTATAAATGGACCTGCTTTCCCGGGATAATTCTTGCATAGACCTGGTCTATGAACTTTTCATAGACCTTGTGGTTGTAAATGAACCACATCATACATTTTGAGAGTATGACATCATCAAAATGTATGATGTGGTTCATTTACAACCACAAGGTCTATGAAAAACTCATAGACCAGGTCTATACAAGAATTTTCCGCTTTCCCGTCGATTTGCTCCATCTTGCAATAATTAAATTGAGTATCCGAATTATTACATGATGCGTTTGGGATTAAAATGTCAATCCTGAAATTTAATATACCTGTGCCCAGTGTTCTTAAAACCGGACCGGACCGGCCGGTTCACCCGGGTTAACCGCTAACCGGTCTTTAGTCCGGTCCGGTTTATCATTAAAAACCATCTCTTAAATTAACCGGTCTGAACCGGTCAAAACCGGTCCAAAACCGGTAAAACCAGTGAACCGCCGGTTTTAGTGAACCAGCGGTTCACTGAAAAAACTTAAAAAAAAAAAAAGAAATTCTGAAAATCAAAATCTAGGGCACGCTTCTTTTTTCAATCTCATTCCAAAATCCAAACAGGCAAACAAGAGGTCAAGAGCAGCCGCCGTCTTCTTCTTGCTTCATCTTTTTCTTCTTGTTTCTTCTTCTTCTTGCTTCATCTTCTTCTTCTTGCTTCATAAACCCTACTTTGGAGGTAATTTTATTTTGTCAAGTATTATTTTAGATATTGTTTATGCATTGAATAGTATTGGACATAAATTAAATTGGTCTCTAAATCTGGAAAAAGGAATTGAAGTAATTGTTTTTTTTCTTGATTTGGAAAAAAAATTATGCATAGCAAATATATATGAATTAAAGTGGGGTATCAGTATTTTAGGGAAATAATGGAACTATATTCCAGGCCAGTGTCATTTTTTATGGATATTGAAAAATGGATATGTGGGTATGGAGAGGTCTTCAGTCGTGATGTATTATATTAATTGACAATGCCAGTAATAGTATTTTTTCTTAAATGTTGTTAAAGGTCTGATACATATTTCTCATTGAGTATGCCTAACTATTAGAAGCAGAAATGAAGGCAACAATTTACCAGACATCATCCGATCATCGTGTGAAATTAATTTCTAACAGCACTTACGTTTATTTTTAATCTAATGAATCTCAATACAATGTAGCAATAGCATTTTATTTGAGTAATTGTTATTTATTTATGTGATACTTTATTCTATATTTTGAACATTGAGTTGTTGTTTTTAATCATGTTGTCATGTTTTGGATGTATGAATCCTTGAAGGATATTTGAAATTTATGGTGTTGTAATTGTTCTTGATTTTTTAGACACTTTAATTATTTACATGAAACAATTTGAATTTATATTGACAAAGAATGACATTTTTTAATTATAATTGTATTTTATATAGTATATATATAATTATTAAATAATAATTACGTCACACCGGTTATTCCGATCGAACCAGTGGTCGAACCGATCTAACCGATCGAACCAGTAACCAGTAGAGCTTCCGGTTCTCTGACCGGTCCGCTTTTGAAAACACTGCCTGTGCCCCTAATCCCGAATCCGTCACATGCCTACCCTTGTTTGTAACTAGTTATATTTGTACTTGGTTAGTAGTTGGAATTATCAAATAATTGATATATTAATATATTTTTCAATTTTTTTTTAAAAAAGGTAGTAGCTTTTATTTAATTTTGGATTGTATTTCACTTAGGTCTAACCAAACGGCGAGTTGAATTGATTTTGACATAATTTCTGGTTTCGTAAAACTAGCGCAAAACTGATCCGTAAGTTTTTTTTTTTTTTCAAAACTAGTTTCTTTTCTTCTAAAGTACCATCTCTCCTGAATCTGTTATTATTAATTATCAAGCACTATTTTTGAAATTTTATTTATGATGCACAAACCAAATTTGAGAAATTTAGTGATAGAGCTAAATTATGCAAAATGAGAAAATAAACAGCAACTATTCACTTACAATCTTAATTTACATTTCAATCCATAGAAACTATGTATTTTGCAAATACTAGTTGAATTATACATATGACAAATTGTTTTGTAATGAGTATGACTGAATACAAATTTGTACTGTTTAATAAAATATGATGAAAAACTATTGTACATAAAAAGAGTATGTAAATTACTTTATCACTTTTTTTTCATCATCAATTTTGCATAATTCCAATATAACAGAAAATAAAAGAAAAAAAATATTTTTATTTATGTTTTAAAATAAAAGAAAGAAGAAAGGATTTTACTCAAGCTTTAGCATATTCTGTTGTGCCCTTTTTTATTATTCTGGAGATAGAGAGAGATCATTAAAATTTAAAAAGAAGAAAAGGACAAGAAGAAACAGGAAAGATCAAACGTGACATGTGTAGTTCAGACAAATACTAAAGACTTGACGGCGTTTACAAAATTTAACGGTGATGACAGGCAGGTAAAAAAGAGGGAAGCAAATTTGACGCCGACGGTTAGTGGTGGGCCCTTAGGGGCAGCATAGAAAATGCCGAAAACGAGTGGCGTAGAAGTTATTTCTATTATCTCAATCTACTGTCAGAAAAAGAAAGTGTAAATGTTTTCCACGCCACCGGCGCTTCCGGTGGAAAAAATGGGCCCTATTTTTGGGTAAAGAGAATGGGCTTTTTATGGGCCCTATAAGGCCCACGCACCTGCTCAGCTTTAATGTCACTTTCCCACCCCTACCCCCCAGGAATTAGGATAGAAGAATAGGATGACTTTTGTCTTCATCCATTTTTGAACATGGGGACATGAATGCGGATTCCAAAATCAAATTAAGTTCATCGAGATTAATTTAGGATCGATTAATAAAATATAAATATAAATATAAAACCTTTCAAGTTTGTTGTAGATATAGAAAAAATTTGAATTCATTAAGTGTTTTACACTTCTAATCGATGAAAATTAATTTAAGATTTTATTAGACATTTGTTAGTCTTTTGATAAAACAAATCTAATATAGGGTAAGTTTGGTATAAAGATTCGAAAAGTAATTATAGGAGAATTAAATGATTTTATTAAAATGAATTTTGACAATAATTGATTATAACACAAAATAAATTATAGAATAGTTATTTGTGTATAATAGCTTTTACAAAATTAACATTTTAGGAGCTTCTATAATAAGTTGATTTTAGCTTCTGAAGATCCCAAAAGTGATGACATTGGGGGTCAAACATCATGAAAATCATAATTGACCAAACATAATTTTTACAATTGGGGACAAACACTTTATAAATCACAATAGAGACCTAGATGTGTTCCCACCGATGGGTCAAACTCACCCTTAATGTCATTAGGAGGCGATTGGAGTCGTGGAAATACAAATTATTTTTATTTTATTTTTACACGTAACACACGAGTGGTGGTTAAAATTAGTAATATGTCATTTTAAGAGATCAATCATACATTGCACGTCACGTAACATCAAAGAAACTAAGAAACGCACACCATTGTTAACAGAGGTACTATATATGGCTTGGCAGTCATCCTCAAAATTTATTTCCTTTGTGCATTGGTAAAAAGAAAATGCTTTTAGGGGGAGAGATACTATTTCACCAATCGAGTCACAGGTATCTAACATATTCATATCTAAGGATTTCCCACAAAGTGGTGACAAAACATATAACTTGTACACATATTTTCATTTTTCAAGTCGATACGATTCATTCGTTCGTAGAACTATTTACTTGATTGTAGATATTTCTGAAATACCTCTTTCAAATATGAATTTATCTGATTCAAAAAAGAAGAATTTGCATCATTATTTTATTTCTTCGCAGTCATATCCCTTCTGTTAACCATCCATTCATTCTATATGAAAAAATAACTAAATGTCCAGATTATCCTCCGCTAATGGCTAGTTGAACTGGTTCCAATTAAGAATATTTACATTGGATCGAACATTAGATATTTTTATAGTGCAATATTCCTTAAAAAATTCAGCACAAACAGAAGCTTGTTCTTCCATGCTTTTAATCTAAAAATTCAGACAATATCGTTGGAAAAATCTATGCATGAAAATCAAATAGGGTTAAATCCTTGGAAAACAAAAGAAAAATAAAATAAAAAATGATTTATTCAAGTAAGGATGTTAATTACTGAATTGAGAAAATACCGATGACTTGTTTTGTTTAATTATTTTATTACTTTTAAGTTCAATTTTGTTCATTCTCAACTGGTCCGACTATTGTAATTTCAGCGCTTAATTACGTGAAAGTTCTAAAACTAATGTGAGAAGGACTAAACAATAACATTTTGGTCCGACTCGGACCTTAACTCAACTGGCATAGCAACTCGAAACAAGAGCATATCTTTAAACATTTCTTAATTTTTAATATTAGTTTGGGCTTGTAGTAATGGGCCGACATATTATCTTGGATGATCCATTTGATGTGCCATACTTTTCGAGCCCATATGTTTTTTTAGAATCAGCCCATACTTTTTAAACCATATATATACCATATATAAATAATAATCCCCTTCTAGCAATAATTTTAGATTGATAAACCCAAAGGCCTTAAAATGCACCACTCAAGGCCTTTCGACATATGTAAATCATAAGCCCATCTTCACAATTAATAATTTAAAAGGGTATACAGATTAAATATTACATTTTTATTTTAAGTTTCATAATAATTTTGGTAGTTCGAAGTCAATCCCATAAAGAATTTATTCATTTGACTTCTAGATTATTACTAACCAATTACAAGCACCCAAATATAAATAAGACGACTAAAGTAAAGATGTATGGTTTCTAAGATCTGATATTGATTAAATCAATAATAGATTTTTGTATAAATTACTTTTTAATCAGATGAAAATGCATAATTACATTTGAATAATATCTTTGTGTGCGCCATTTATAATATCGAGAGAAAACAAATATATTAAAAAAAAGTTTAACTATTTCAAATTAAGATATAAACCAAGACTCTCTGTTTGACAGGGTTTTAGTTCGGTTTCGCTGGTCTCGGTTTCAAATAAATGGTTTGGGTGATTTCGCTGAAACCTTTGCAATCTCATTTGGTTAGGTTTTGGATGTTGAGTTTTGTGATTTTGAAAAAGCTCAAACTCCATTTGAATTGTTTGGATATTGGGGTTTGAGAGAAAAATTAGGTGGTAGGTGTCAAATCAATGTATTTTTTATTAAGTTAGAGGAAAAAAATAGGCGGTATTAGAATTCACTACATGAATTGTATTAAGTCCACTTATATGGTTTGGGTCTAACTCAACCTCAAAAACTAGCTTATGAAGTGAGGATTGTCCAATACCTTATAAGTTGGACTTAATTATGATTTTCAACCCATGTGAGACGTTTAGTCTCAATACTCCCCGTTCATGTGTGAACGGACTGAATGTGTGGGTGATACAAGCCCACACGTGACATAGTAAAGCCTAACCTTGAGGATTGCGACATGTGGGACCTAACACTCGAAGAATGACCATTCATGAATTTGTAAACTGGACAAAGAATGACAATCCAAGCCTTTGTTATCAGGGTGAAATGTGTGGGTGATGAAAATTCCGATCATGCGAACAAGGAGAAAACCATCACGTAAGAAGGTGACCCACTTCAACCTGGAGCTCTGATATCAAATTAGAATTCATCACATGAATTGTGTTAAGTCCAATTACATGACTTAAGCCTAACTCAACCTCAAAAGCTAGCTTATGAAGTGAGGATTGCCAAGACCTTATAAGATGAACTTAACTATGATTTTCAACCCATGTGAAATATTTAGCCTCAATAGGTATGTGTCAAATCAATGTTGTATAGGTTTCAAGAGTTTGAATGTGAATTTCTGAATAAGTTTGTGATGAGTTTCATGGATTTTGTCAAACTCCATTTGCAGTTTCGCGAGACGGGGCCAAAACCAAGCAAATAGACCCTTATTTTTACTTGAATCTGGATTCGATTGAAATATATTTAAGATCAACATTTTTGTCAAGTCAACTCAAATCGGATTGAGGCCATCCTAACAACAATCACAATTAGTAATGGTTGTAATACACGAGCTTCAATTTCATATTAATGTCTCACATAAATAAACATCTTTCCTACAACATTTCGGTGAAGTAGTTATGTTAGTTAATCTCTTTACCTTTTCTTCTCGAGTTTAATAGAATTTGCAATTGTTACACGGTTTATATCTAATTTCAAAAGTGGCTGAAGACAATGGGGGACAAAATAAATTAGTATTGATACACTAGGCCGGAATCATTTGACGCCTGCATATATTCATATCTCATTTTTCATTTGTTTGAAGTTGATATAGAATGCCATACGTATAATCATATTTACTACATGGAAAGATGATGCTCTCTCATTAAAATCCACTAAATTGCATTTACTAAAAAACCTTGAATTTCTTTTAATTATGATAAAGCAAAAAATACATATTTTTAATTTTACTAACTTGGACAAAAAGGTATATATATAAATGCCAAAGTTTTACAAAAATGATACTAATAGTACATGATAGAATAATTAACCTTTAAATACTATACAAAACAGGTTTTTCCTCATATACAATGCAAAATGGGTAATGCTAAAACAAAACTAATTTATGAATTATGCATGACTTGACAAAATGAGGGAATTAACAAATTCTTTTTTGATAGGGTCCTTTAATTTCCATTGCAATTGAGATGGATAGCTTGCCAAAGAAGACACAAGTGCGTTTAGTGTTTACAAAGCATGCTTGAGGACATGAGGAGGGTTTGATCGATGAAATGATTTATACTCATATAATCACAATTGCTTAAATTTTGGAGCAATCTTTGGCGTTGTTATTTGAGCCAATTAGTTAATTTGATATATCTAACTTTTCTCTTTAGTTTCTCATGCATGTCTTCAATTTGACTTAATTCATTTTGAAACGCGTTAGATAGACACATTACGAGAGAATTTGAACTTAAGTTCGTCATATACGAAAATTAGTTCATTTCACTAGACTAATCAATCGATTAATATATCCAGACCAACACACACATATATATTTATATACTCAATAATTAACATACATAAATGAATTACATGTTTATATAAAATCATGTATTCCATCAAATACAGTAAATGTATTTAAATTAATAAAATTAAATCGACTTTCTTTATTTGATAACATTTGTTGCCACTAAACTTTGAAATGTTATTTCAAAAGAAACACTTATCATGGCATGTAATTGAGAACACCACAAGTCAAATTTGTGTTTTTTTTTTTTTTTTTTTAAATTTTCAGACACATCATGAGGTGTTATAAACATAGTATGAATTGTGTTTGAGTATCCATGTTCCTGCATAGAATATTAATTATGTTTGAGCCATATCCATGTTACCTAGAATTGCAATTGAGCCACATATATCTAGTTTCCTGCGTAAAATTGTAAATGAGCCATTTTCATTTTCTCGTGTGTCCAATATTGCATTACATGTATTTGTGCTTCTTAATTAAGTAAAAAAAAAGGGGTTTATACATGTACACACCAAAAGTCTCCACCTATTATTCAACAAAAATACTAATATTAATTGTGGAAACAATTGTATTCCGCAGCTTACGTAAGTGGTCCAGGCCAGTCAATAATTATAATATATTTCCTAATTTAAAAATTGATATTACTCTAAATTTCAATCTATATATGTACTATTAAAAGTTTGTTTAAGTTTACAACATCATAATATTAGTTTCCACAATATAGCCCCCACTGAAATTTTATATATAGAAATTATATTAGTTTTCCGTAACATATTAAATGTTTGGTCTAGTGGTTTGTTAGATGAAAACAATGCTTGATTTTGAGCCTGAGTTCGAGACTCAGGAGGAGCACATTTTTTATAATTTTATGTGCTCTTCCATTCTTTTTCTTTCTTAAAGTTTTCTTTTTATTTTTATTTTTTTTCCTAACATTAAGTAGCTTGACCTAATAGTTTGTTAGATGAAAGATGAATCAATGCTTGAATTTGATGCTAGAATTCAAAA
Source organism: Penstemon eatonii (assembly GCA_038501285.1). NCBI lineage: Eukaryota > Viridiplantae > Streptophyta > Magnoliopsida > Lamiales > Plantaginaceae > Penstemon > Penstemon eatonii. The sequence continues at coordinate 7,898,396 of CM076710.1, forward strand.
CTGAAGAGCGCTTTTTGTATAAATTTATGTGCTCTTCTATTCTTTTTTTTTTTTTTAAATCAAATTTTCTTTTCTTAACATTGCTCTTTTAATTTTTCTTAATGATTGTTCTTTAATTTTTGTTCTTTCTTAATTATTTTTTTAATTTTATATATTTTTTAATATCGATCAAGAATGTTAATTTTTTTTATAAATTCGGTTTCTTCTTATTTTTTATTTAATACAATACTATAAAAAATTTCAACCTCCCAAAATATTGATCTAGCTCCGATTTCAAAAATATAAAACCAACGTGGTCAATTGTTAATTTAATTGGTTTCATTTGAATTTGTAATTTTTTTTTTTTTGAATTCATTTGAATTTGTAATTAAGATAAGTAGATGTTTTGGGTTCTTTTGGTGTCTTAACGGGGGTATGTAATTAAAGTAACTTGTGGAGGTTAATTATTTTTTTTTATAAAACTCCACGTCCTCTTTTGTATCTTTTCATATATATTCTCGTGAATTAGATATGATTTTAAAGTTTGATTGAACTTTTTTTTTGTATTTGAATTTTTAAATTTTTGGTAGAATTTTAGCCCCCACTACACCAAAATCCTGGATCCGCCCCTGTTTAGCAGGTCACATTTTGTCCTTTTACATATTTGCCCCTGCATATTAATAATACATAATAAAAACATAAAATCCCTAATATATAGTAAAAACATAAATTTTACTTATTGTATATACAAATTTATTTAACTAATTTGATTTTATAAATAATATTAACAATCAAATAATACTTTAAAATTAAAAAAATTCAAATCAAAATTTTATATAATGTATTAATTTATTTAATATTATTAAAATCCCTAATATATAGTAAAAACATAAATTTTACTTTTTATATATACAAATTTATTTAACTAATTTGATTTTATAAACAATATTAACAATCAAATAATACTTTAAAATTAAAATAAATTCAAATCAAAAATTTATATAATGTATTAATTTATTTAATATTATTAAACAATAATTATTAATATAATAAATAATTATAATTAAAAAAAACTAAACCCTAACCACCCCCCACCCCACCCCACCCCACCCCGTAAAACCCTAACCCTAACTACCCCCACCCCGGCGGCGGCCTGGGATCTTCGTCCCAGGCCGCCGGCGGAGCCTGGGACGGACGAACCCAGGCCACCACGACCTGGGTTCTGCAAGTTGCAACCCAGGCCGTGGTGGCCTGGGTTCGTCCTTCCCAGGCCCCGCCGGCCTGGGAGGGGTCGATCCCAGGCCGCCGCTGGCCTGGGTTGACGATCCTAGGCCGGCGGCGGCCTGGGCTATGTTGGTGGCGACGGATTTGGGTGGGTTGGGTGGAAGAGTTTTAGATTTTTTTTTAATTTTTTTCAGAATTAATTGAGGAGGGTATAAAAGTAATTTCGATTTTATCTATAGTATATTTTTGCTTCCGGTAATAGGTCACGATTTTGCCACAATGCGTCCTCTAAATGGTGTACTGCTGACAGTTCAGCCAAAGCTGAACTGCTCCTAGAAAGCCCGGTTTTAGTTTACCAGTAAGTGGCCGACGCACATAAAACCTCAACTAATTCTATACGTGGTTCTCTAAAATCATGTGCAGTTTTTTTTTTTTCATCAAAATTAAAATCTTAAAATTTTCGGACGCGCCTGACTTGGAATCGTAAAAATTCATGACACAAATTTATTCTAATGTTGGAATTGGAAAAAAGGGTTAACGAAATATTAAAGAAAAAAAAGAGTAGATCGAAATATAAAACAATATGTGTTTATATATTACAAAAATAGTGTGGTTGAGTTTCATTTCGATTTGGTCTCAGAAATGAGTTTTCGAGAAACTTTTGAAATGAATAATAATTTTAGTGATAGTAAAATATTAATAAATAACTGATTGTGAGTTTTAGAATATTTGAGTATGGTTTAAATTGTGGTTTGTTGTTGGGGTTCGGAGAAGAAGTTGATAGTAGATGTTAAATTAATAATTTTACAAATATAAAAATATATCACAAATATCAAATCAATAACTTACATGCTTCAAGGAGGAATGTGTATGTTTCGGTTAATGATGAAACTAAGGGTTTGTGCTTATATCTCTTTAAGTTTAAACTCTTCACCATGTGGTATTTGACCCGGTTTAGGTGACTTAAGACTGGGCCAAACCACTTCCATACATATTCTAGGTAGGTGTCTATATGAATTGTTTAACTCTCCTAAAAAAAAAAAAAAAAAAAAAAGGAATTATTTGACTCAATTTTGCTTCGTTAAGATTTTGAGAAAAAATGTTTTGATAGTTTTATAAAAATCTTTGAAACACCATTTTCCTCTTTTTTATTTTTCTTATAATCTTTAAAACACCATTTTGATTAAATCTCTTGATAAAGAAACTATATGGTCAATTTCATCTTTTGGTCCCTTGCGGGCTCAAGTGGAAGAAATGGTTTGGATTTTCATTCAGTCGGGATCTCATGCTACCACACAAAAAATTATATGGTGCATCAGTTGTATGGATGACGTGGCACAACAAGGAGAAAATTAAATTCAGTTCCTAAATTTAAAGGAAAGTCGGCTCCATGATATTACCCCCACGATGTATTAGTATGCCTACACAAGTTTAATCAAACCTTAACCATTTGTTGCACCACATTATTAATGCCGCGGTTATATCAAATAAGTCCATAGCTCACATTCTCCTTTGTCTTCTTCTTTTCTTTTCTTTCCTTTCTTTTTGTTTTTTCCTCCAAGTTGGTTTGATCTCTTTGCTAAGTGCCAACTTAACTCTTAGATACTGTAATTGCTTTTTCTCTTTTCCGTTGTTTTTTAGTCTTTTTCTTTTTTATTTGGTCTTTAGTAGGTAATATTTCGTAGTATATGCAATTACTTAGATAAGATTATACAAAATCTGATAATGAACTAATAAGAAAAATATTACTTTACAGAGGAAATAGATTAATATTTTAATGAGGACAATGTTTGATAGAACGTGCACATGCAAATCATCGAAATAAATTTGGTCATATACTATATACGTGCATATATTATAGGTCAATTACTCCATTAATAAGATTTATTTATTCAATATTTATATATAGAAACATGTGATGATATTAATGACGTTAAAAGTTCAATAACGATATGGACTAATTATATAATTATTAAATTTATGAAATTGACAGTTAATTACCATCTTAAAAAAAATTTAAACTACCACAATATGGAATACCGTTATGTCGTAACATGATATAGTTTATAGTACTATAATGTATGATTTAATATACATGCATATATAATTAATAGGTATTCCACTATAATAAGATTTATTTACTCTATATTAAAATATACGGGTAATAATATATAATTAATATTAATAGATATTTCAATCATAATATTGCATATGTATGGTGATTGATCATTCTTTTGTATTTTGTTGGTAATATATATAGTATTATTCAATTATATATAGAATGAGAATAGCTCTAATTTACCACAAAATTATGTGGTCAAAATTATAGGATTTCGGTCAATATTTATTGTACTGTAGTATAAATTCACGTGCATGTGTAGAGGTCGTATTCAATATTCACACACACATGAAATAAATTAATAGTATTAATTAATTACGTTAGTATAGAAAGTTCAATCATATAGAAAGTTAATTATCATCTAAAAAATAAAAAATAATCCATCTGTCCCATTATTTTTACCCCATTAGCCACAATACTCGATAAATTTTTAAAATCTTTTAAATGACTTATCATGTTAAATTATTCACGTTTTTGGCGTATTATACTATTTTAAATATTAATATACATGACTATTATCAAATTATTAGTTAAATATATTAATTAAATTATATATCATAATTTTTTAAAATTTAGTTAAATTGACTGGTCAATGTTATCAAGGGATAAAGATTAATGGGACGGAGCGAGTAATTAAGTTACCATAAAATTTTATTTGGTCAAAATTGTTGGACTTGGGTCAAAATAGTTTACTATAATATATGTAATAGGTAGAGATTTAGGAGACTCGAATGCTTATTTATTTATTTATCTAGCAAATTTTAAAAAAATAAAATCTCCATATGCATGGGCATGCAGCTGCCTAATTTCTGCATTCTTTGCGTTAATTTAGCTCAAAAGCAAGTCCTTGGCGGCCAAGTTGAAAATTAATTTGAAGAATATAGAATGGAAAAACTAACCTACAATAGTAATAAAGTGACATTTTTGAGAACTGAAAGAGTCTAGTCAATAAAATGTTTCGATGAAATTTCCTATGACCGGGTGACTTTTAATTTGGTTTTACACTTTAATGGAACTTATTTTGCCTTGAGGCTCTTTAATTTCTAAAGTCTATTGTTTTTAATTTTGTATTAAAAAAACCGTTATATACTTCAAAGTATATATATTTAGCTACTGGGAATTAAATTAACGGAAATAAAAATGAAACTAGAAAGATTAGCAAAAGGATGTTATTTTGCAAGAAAGGAAAAGTAAATTGATATTCATATGCCTTTGATGGGCTTGCAATTCAAGCAAAGCGGCAAAACCGTTTCATATTATGTGGCCCTTACACATAGTTCCATTTTTTCCTTTTAAACCACAACTTGATTTCCCTTTAATACCCCTTTTAACAAATGAAATTAAGAAAAAAATGTAAGGTTAAATAAGTCTCACTTCACCATAAACATCATATTATACAAATCGCAGTGTATCGCAATTCAACAATACTTTCAAGAATGTGAAAAGAGTATTACAAGTATTCAACACCAATGTACGTGTATTAAATAATTTAGATGTTGTTGAGTTCAATCCAGACTTAAATTTCTACAAATCTTAGGATGATTTCAAGGGTAAATTCGTCAAAATACATATATATGGATACTAATTAGGTAAGAATTAAATAGGGGCGTCTCATGATTTTCCTTGTTACTTTCTCTCTCTGTCTCTTCCCCTGCCCCCATAAGTAGCACTTCACCTTCTGCCTTCAGTCCTCACACTAGACACAATTCCCCCCCACCCCCCTAAAGAAAATGGCTAAAATATTTTTGACTTGCATTGCTACTTCATTTCTCCTAATTATAGCAAGTTATGTAGAAGCAAGAATTCCGGGAGTGTACACCGGTGGCCCGTGGCAAACCGCACATGCTACATTCTACGGCGGAAGTGATGCCTCCGGAACTATGGGTAAACTTATATAAATTAAATATATTTTTACGAGTCAAAGTATCATAAAATAAATGTATTTATGTACAACATATTGGACACCTGAATTATAAAAAAAAAAAAAAATAGTTATACTTGACTATGTTCTTCACATTCCTCCAATGATCTATTTTTAATGATTTTGCTTCTATTTTTAATAATGGGTCCACATAAAATAAAATGATTTGAATTATTTTAAACATTTTAAGTAACATGAGTTACATGTACTACTACTACTGGCATTTCTGGTCTTCGTAAAAAAATTGTAATAATTTTTAATATTAAGCATTTTTTGTTGATAGGTGGTGCTTGTGGCTATGGAAACTTATATAGCCAAGGGTATGGCGTGAACACTGCGGCACTAAGCACTGCGCTTTTCAACAACGGATTAAGTTGCGGGGCGTGTTTTGAGATAAAATGTAGAGATGACCCGCAATGGTGCCACCCCGGTAGCCCGTCCATTTTTATCACAGCTACAAACTTCTGCCCGCCGAATTATGCCCTGCCCAGTGATAACGGTGGTTGGTGTAACCCGCCCCGCCCACATTTCGATCTAGCCATGCCTATGTTCCTAAAGATTGCTGAGTACAGGGCTGGCATTGTGCCTGTCTCTTATCGTCGGTAAGCTGAGATTGATTTGTCAAGAGCTAACTAGTATTGACTAACTTAATGATTGGTATATGATTCAAAGTAAATTTACTAATGCTCTATGAATAATTTGATTTTGTTGATTTGGATATAGACTAAAAAAAATTGACTCGAAAAAGTCAAGATTGTAGAAACCCACAAATTAAGTAATACCAATGTCATACTAGGAAATTTATAGAATTAAATATTGAGAAAAGTATGCAAGTAAAGGAATTGGAGTTTTGTCTCTTACTATATAGTTCCCATTTCTAGTATTATTGTTGATGATGTACAACATTTGGGATCTGATTATATTTTTATTATATGGAAATAATAAACACATAACTATATATGTTTGTTATTAAATTTATGTGGAAAATAATTCTCCTAGTACATTTTATTGGTTTTGATTTTTTTTTGCCTTAAGTTTTAATTTTCGTATTTTTTGCGATTGTACTCTCCACATGGTGATCAATTCTTAGCTTCGTAAAACACATTATATTTTACAATAATATTTCAAATTCATCTTTTAATAAAAAAAAATTGATTTCCGTTGGTTTTTCTTTATGCAGCGTGCCGTGCCATAAGCAAGGTGGAATTAGATTTACAATGAACGGCTTTCGGTACTTCAACTTGATTTTAATCACCAACGTCGCGGGTGCGGGCGACATTGTGAAAGTGTGGGTGAAGGGTTCCAAAACTGGTTGGATGGCATTGAGTCGCAATTGGGGTCAAAATTGGCAATCCAATACTGTTTTGGTTGGTCAATCTCTCTCTTTTCATGTCAAGGCTAGTGACCGTCGCAGCTCCACTTCATGGAACATTGTCCCTTCCAATTGGCAATTTGGTCAAACTTTCATTGGCAAAAATTTTAGAGCCTAGTAATGCTTTGAGAAATACTAGTTAAAACTCAGTTCATGGTTATATTCCCTTTAATTACTAGACAAATGCAATGTATTGATTTTGTGATTTGATGTATGTGATCAAATGAGTTTGGCCTAGAAATTTTTAATAATTGGAATTCATATATAGAGGAGGGAAAATGGTAAAGATTTTTTTTATTTTTTCTTTTCTTTGATTTTTGTTTCTTGGTGAGTGAAATTTGTGCAAGAGGTTGGGAGTGTTTGAGTGAGTGGGGCACAAGGTATAGTTGAAAAGCGAATGTTGAAGCTTGAAGAGGCTGCAGAATAATAAGGCCCTCGGCTTAATTTTTCATATATTTTGGTCAATAATACTTATATGCAACATCTTTGGTTAATGATGGAAGAAAGCTGTTTTATTTTCCGATGTATTTCTTTTTTTCTCAATTTATCATATTATTAATTATTGAAACAAATTACATTACTTCAATTTTGACTCGTACAATTCACGGTTTATCAAAAGGTATATATAGAGAATGATTAAATCATGAGTCTATATATTGATAATTTTGGACCTCTAAATTTTGTTGAAAAGAATAACATTTGAAATTTCTTTTTGAAATAGAATATATAAACAATTTCATTAAAAAAAAAAAGAGCTCAAGTATAACATGTGATGCTCTGTAAGAGAAACTGTATTAACTATACCGCGTGGTACTTTGGTACATCTTGGAAGATATATTCTATTGTGTGATACTTTGATATTTAACTCTGAAAGAACATATGAGAATAATGTCGAAATTGGGGAGAGTAAAGCATGTGTTTAAAATTTTCAATTGGCGAAAAAGAATTTGTATGTTTAATTACTGAAGAAACAATTAAAAATAATAATTAATTATGTTCTAGCTAATTATGAAAATTACATTTTAACAAATTACGCAGTTTTAAGTTAAATATAAAAAAAAATATCAATCCGCATCAACTAATTATACACTGTGTTTTCAAAATCGGACCGGATCGGATGGTCCAACCAATTCAACCGCTAACCGGAGGTCAATTCAATCCGATTCACCCCTAAAAATCACCTGTCTTCCGGAGCAGTACGAATTGGTAAGAACCGAGCAAAATTGAAAAAATCGATGAATCAATGAACCGACTGAACCGTCGATCCACTATTTTCTTAATTAAAAATAATTGAAAAAAATACTCTTTTTATTCTTTTTTTCTCTTTTCTTTTAATAAGTTGTCATGTTATTGCCTTCACTTCCGCACCATAAATTCTTTCTTTCTTTCTTTTTGCTTCATGTACAAAGTTGCACAAATTCACAATTGTTTTATAGGATAGACAAAAATAAAGCTTCTAATTTTAACTTTCGTATGATCATATGGTTGAAAAAGAAAAAAGGAAGAAAATGAGAAAAGAGGGAGAAGAAGGGGGCTACACATAATGAAGTGGTGGCTAATTTAAAGAAAATTTCTAGGATTTATATCTGTAAATCTAAAAAGTCAACTCTAACGTAAAAAGATTCAAAATAGGCCCAAGGTCCATTCTATGAATATAACATTATTGCTAAGGGCATGTTTGTTTGATGTTTGGGAAAGTAATTTGTGAGAGTAGTGGAGGTTTGTGAAATAATTTCAATTTGCGTAATATTGTTTGTTTAGGTTTTGAGAAATAAAGCAGATGTATGTTATTTTTGGAAAAGTTATATTATAGATGTAAGATATTTAAGACTATATATTAAATCATATATTTGTTATGTGAAATAAATTGCATAAGAAATAAGTTACTTTATGTCAAATCAAAGTAGAGTTTCTATATGCTTTGTTTAAATATAAAAAAATTATTTTTTGTTTGGCTTTTGAAAGAGTAGTTTGAGAAGATTGAGAAATAAAAAATTTATTTCAAAAAATAAAAACCATATTTGTTTGGCATTTTTCAAACATGAAATTTATTTGAAAAATACCAAACAAAAAGGTCCTAAATTTTTTAAAAGTAGTTTTCTTGTACTTTTCATCATATATTGTATAACTATTCATACATGTTTGAGATAGTTCAGTTAAAATTCTGATGTAATTCGTTCACTATAAACGAGTACTATTCTATTCTATCACATAAAAACATATATTATTACAGTATTAGATGATTAATGCATTCACCTGTTTATAAAATAAATTACACACTACTACTAAGACAAAATAAGATATTCCAAATTTATAAAAATAACTTTACATTGCAATGGATATTTTAATTTATTCAACCGATAGTTAAGTTTGGTATTCCTCCAAAACTGGAGCACCACTCAAAAACTTCTATAGCTCAGAATCCTCAATACCACTATTAGTATATCAAATTTGTGTGTCAACTAATTGACATATACATATGTACACACATGTACATATGATCTTCACCGGTATTAGATCGTCGTCAGATCGTCCTTGACGAGACAACTTTCTTTCTTCTTGTCTTGGAGACATAACTAGAAGGTTCGCTGGATGTAAAAAAATCCAATCCAACACAACGATACTATTGCTGTACCCAGCTTGTCTAATTCTCAAACAAATTGAATGAAATGAACTATAAAATGAAACTTAATATTCAGGATATATTATTATATCTATTGGGGAATATCATGAAATGTATCAGTAATTTCATCAAATGATAAAGTTAATAACATGAATATATTCGCTTAAGACCTTTTTTTATCTAAAGGTCATAAACTCATAATTACCCAATCAATTTAATAATCCTAATTGTTTTAGAATAAATCAAACTTAAACAATCTTTCTTTTTTCCTTTTTGAGAAAACACAAAAAACCAGTTTAACAAGAAGAAATCACTATTATCACTTACAACCTTAAAAATAAACTAACAATTTGAAGAAGATTTTTCAAGTAGGGAAATTCACAGTTAAAGAAAATATGAGATTGAATCAGTAGACAAACAGACGTGAAAAATCTGTTAATCTGTGGAATCCAATCTCTACGGTTGTCTGGCCGCTGCCCAACTTTTCTTTGAATATTAAATCCAAAGAAAACTTAAGCCTTCTATTTATGCACCGTTTGCATATGGAGTGAACACAAAGTAAGCTCACACCATTTTTAAACCAACAAATGCAATAAATAAAAACAAATAAAGAATGAGAGAGGGCTCATATCAAGTGTAAATTATTAAAGGACATTCACAGTGTGTAAATTTGAGTTGCCAAGAAGCCAGCCCTTCTTTCACAAAAAGGGGGCGGCAAAACCTTCATCGAGAAGAAGGAACCACACTCAAGCCTCTCTCTTTGTAATCACAGCCCCTCATACATAGATCTGAAAAGTTCTAAAAACACAATTTTATAGATTTAGGGTTGTCATTCTTTTTTATACTGTATGTTGCTAACAAAATAAAAGCCCACGACTTTGAAAGAAGTAGGCTTAAAGCCCATTTTAGAAGCTGGGGTCAAGCCCATATCTATAGTGTAATCGCATTTTTTCTTGGCAAAATTGCAGAAAAGGTCCCAAACTAATTGGCAATTTTGGGTTTTCGTCCCACACTTTATCACCTCACCGAATTTCGTCCCGTAATTTTATTTTTTTTTGGGATTTCGTCCCGCCGTTAAGTATTAGACGGAAATTGCACACGTGGCCGTTAAATTGCCACGTGGCTGCTTACGTGTCATGATGACGTGGCAATTAGCATGACCAATTATACAAGATTGCAGAATTAGTCCCAAACTAATTAAAAATTTTGGTTTTTCGTCCCAAACTAATTACAAATTTTGATTTTTCGTCCCAAACTATATCAATTAGCCAAATTTCATCCCGTGATTTACTATTTTGCATGAATTTAATCCCACTATAAATTTCTAATTTAATAAAAATGACGATTCAATCTTTTACATTTTCTTTTCCAAGAAAAATAGTATGAATTTTCGAAACTCCTATGCTCTTTTGAGAAATAAAATTCTCATGTCATTTCATTAGAAAAATATTGTGTGTTCTTTTTTAGTATTAAAATATTATAAATATTTTTAATACTAAAAAAGAACACAATATCAATGTTGATTAGGCGCTAATCAAAATTTCATCAGCACAATTATTATCCAAACTGAAGATTTCTTCCGGAACAAGCATATTTGCAAATTGGGAAATATGAAATTTATTGAGAAAAAATGAAACATTATGAACATGTGAATAACATAGTCAATAATGTCAATATTTATAATATTTTAATATTATAATATTTTAATACTAAAAAAGAACGCACAATATTTTTCTAATGAAATGACATGAGAATTTTATTTCTCAAAAGAGCATAGGAGTTTCGAAATTCATATTATTTTTTCTGAAAAAGAAAATGTAAAAGATTGAATCGTCATTTTTGTTAAATTAGAAATTTATAGTGGGATGCAAAATGGTAAATCACGGGATGAAATTTGGCTAATTGATATAGTTTGGGACGAAAAATCAAAATTTGTAATTAGTTTGGGACGAAAAACCAAAATTTTTAATTAGTTTGGGACTAATTCTGCAATCTTGTATAATTGGTCATGCTAATTGCCACGTCATCATGACACGTAACCAGCCACGTGGCAATTTAACGGCCACGTGTGCAATTTCCGTCTAATACTTAACGGCGGGACGAAATCCCAAAAAAAAATAAAATTACGGGACGAAATTCGGTGAGGTGATAAAGTGTGGGACGAAAACCCAAAATTGCCAATTAGTTTGGGACCTTTTCTGCAATTTTGCCTTTTTTCTTTATTAATCTTTTTTTTCTTTTTTTGTATTTTCATTCAATTATATATTCGCGTAGGAGTATTAAAATTTATTAAATTGACTATACCATATATATGTATTGGTTGCATGAAATTATTTCTCCACCCGAACACGCATCCATTACTAATTATAACCGTGAGCTTGACCTCCTAGATCGACTTTTGGGTGCATTTCCCAAATTTTAAGAAAAATTGAATTAATCTACAATGTTTTTCAATAATAAAAGAATTCTGATCAATAATTAATCGGTTTAGAGTAAAAGATCAATCTCGAAGTTATAAATTCAAATTATAAAAGAATTCAGATCAATAATTAATCGGTTTAGAGTAAAAGATTTGAAAAAAATTAGTTCAGGTAATAGAGACATTCTTTTTACTTTTATATTATAAGGTAAAATATTATTTTTACCTTTATATTATAAGTAAAATAGTGTATGTATTTAAAACAATTTTGCAGTTTTCAAAATAAACAATAAGAAACTAAAAAAGTATAGGGTTAAAATTAAGATACTTGAAAACTTAAAGGACCTTATAGAAAACACTTCTATATCATAATAAAACTCACACCAGCTCACTGTGTAGTTTAGTTCCGATCAGATTTCCCCGAACTTAATTAAGAGAAGAGAGAAGAAATGTTCACGCAGTTCGGGGCGACGGCGGAGTCGCTGGGCAAGGCGTCGACGATGGTTTTCCGGATCGGAACCGACGCTCATCTATACGACGATCCGGATGACGTCAGCATGTCGCCACTCCTCGATAGCAAATTCGATTCCGAGAAATGTGAAGGCCTTAAGCGTCTCCTCGCCCTCATTGCTCAGGGTATCGACGTCTCCAGTTACTTCCCTCAGGTCACCTATTCGTATTATATTCTTCGATAATGACCAAATTGTTTTCTGCAAATTATGTGATTTTGATACAATTGAGATTATTGCTTTGAGTTATGAGGTTTATCCTCAAACAATTTCTAATTCTAATCACATCGGAAGAGTGATCAATTGCGTGAATGTGAGGTGATTATCCTGTTTATACTCCAATGGAGTACTATATCACATAGCAAGGGAACTGTAAAATCACTTGTCTTGAGATTGATTTGTCTGTTGTCACGCGAGGACTATTGCATTGTAATTATATTACATTACAATTCCATGTGATTAGTTAGAAACCCAAAATCGTTGATATGATTGGTTTGCATTCTGAGGTTGTGAAAAATTACATAGCAAGAAAGTATAAAGAAACCGAATTGTAATTGGTTTGCAATACCTAGATTGGGTGTTGGCTGCAGTTTTCCAGTCATTTCGTGCCTTGGTGATGTAATGATAATGCTTTTCATGTCTATAACAGGTGGTGAAAAATGTTGCAACACAGTCTCTGGAAGTAAAGAAGCTCGTGTACTTGTACTTGCTGCATTATGCTGAGAAGTAAGTACGATAATGCACACACTATATTTCAAATCCACTTTGCTGATTATCTAATATGCAAGAAGGGATATGTTTAAAACTTGATATTATTTCTTTTGAATTAGAAATGTTCCATTGAATGGGGTTAATTTGTGTTTTAGGAGGCCCAGCGAGACGTTGCTCTCCATAAATTATTTTCAAAAGGATTTAGGGGATCCAAATCCATTGGTAAGGGCATGGGCACTCCGTGCAATGGCAGGGATTCGGCTGCATGTTATTGCGCCTATTGTTATGATGGCTGTTGAAAAATGTGCACGAGATCCATCTGTCTATGTTAGAAAGTGTGCTGCGATTGCGTTACCCAAATTGCATGATTTGCGTTTAGAGGAAAACACCCCTGCAATTGAAGAGGTCAGCTTAAATGCTTAATGGTTCTCAGTCCTTTTTTTTGGATATATACCTCTTAAAATCTCTCCTTTATGCAAGGAAAGACAACAAAAGAGGTGTCAGGTGTCCTGTTTCTATTTTACTTAATATGGTGTGTTGTATTAGTTTTCCTTCTATACTTAGAGTTGTCGATAGCCCATAGCACAAATATTTCCGGGGCTATAACGGTTGGTGCCTGGTGAAGTGCGCGATTTATGGACCTTAAGCACTGATAGATAATTTATTTTGAAGTTAAACAACTAAGAAACATAAACTACTAGTAGAATTCTATACTTAGAGTTGTCGATAGACCATAGCGCAAATATTTCCGGGGCTATAACGGTTGGCGCGTTGTGAAGTGCGCGATTTATGGACGTTAAGCACTGATTGATAATTTATTTTGAAGCACTGATAGATAATTTATTTTGAAGTTAAACAACTAAGAAACATAAACTACTAGTAGAACGTACAAAATACACAAACATCCAAAATACACAATTGAAAATATAAAAAATCATAGAAATACGTATTCCTTTTTTATCGGGCTCTTTTTCTCCCAACTCCTAAAGAGGATCTTTCTTATAAATATACACACACCAGGGATCACTTCACTTCCTTTAGACAGAAAAACGCGGCTTTTTGACATATATAATCTCTTATCAATAAGCAGAACATTCCAATTAATTATAGTAATTGAACTAGAAATCGATCTTAAAGCACGTATTAAAAAACCTCTGATCTAACACGAACGGATCTACCTACACTAACGGCACCTTTCCTTGCCTTGCGAGATGATGAAAAGTATCCCAGGCTTAATTTTCATACAAATTAAAGAAATCAACAGAAACCAAATTTGGGCTTCCATCTCTTTCTGTATAAAGGGTTGATATGATTGACTTCTATCTTTTGCATGTTGAAATTGCTGATTGATTGAAAATGAATGTGTTGCAGATTGTTGGAATGCTACTGAAGGACAACTCTCCTGGAGTAGTTGGAGCTGCTGCTGCTGCTTTTGCTTCTATATGCCCTAATAATTTATCCCTGATAGCGAAAAATTATAAAAGGTTGTGTGAGATTCTTCCTGATGTGGAGGAATGGGGTCAGATTGTTTTGACCGGGATCCTTCTACGATATGTAATTGCAAAACATGGGCTAGTTAAAGAATCAATTATGTTGGTTTATAATGATTTGGTGAAGCATGATTCAGAAAAGGAAGAAATGGAACCTCAAATTGCAACGAGAGAAATCCCTTATGATATCAACGGTGATATACATACTGAGATAGTAGATATTGTCTCCAAGAGTTACCTTGAAGGACCAGACAAGTATTTATCTCAGTTGTGTCATATAAACCAAGATTCTCTAGTATTAGATGATTCATGCATTACTTCTGCCAAAAGCAATGATGATGTGAAGATCTTGTTGCAGTGTACTTTACCATTATTGTGGAGTTACAATAGTGCTGTTGTAATGGCTGCTGCTGGGGTTCACTGGATTATGGCACCGAAGGAGGACATTTATAAGATTGTTAAACCTTTGCTGTTTCTTCTGAGGTCATCTAGCTCCTCAAAATATGTGGTATTTGGCTATCTATTTTGACTGGTTTGCTTTACTGGTTACTGCCTTTAGTTTTGTTATGGTGTAGTGCTTATGCTATGTTCTCTCTCCTTGTGAAGTGTCACGGTATTCCAATTCTCTCTCTATTTTCTGTGCATTGCATAATGCCATTAGTGGTGCATGTAGACTAATTATAATGTGAACTACCGGTTAGTGGTAGCTCTCCCAGATATGGCCTATAAGGAGTCTTTCCTTGATGTTTGATCTAAGATTTTCCATCTGTTGTATTGTAATATTTTTTTTGTCTCTGTAATTTAATATTGAATGCTGATGTATAATGTTTATCTTTAGCATCCACCAGTTCAGACAATATTGAGTTACAGTACATACTTCCATGATAACTTAACTATCTTTCTTGTACCAGACACAAATATCTTCTTGGATGTACGGGATTCTTGTGCATTGTTCGTGTGTTAGTAGATTAGCAAATTCTGTTGATGATCTCTTTATTCTAATTAGTACGCTATTATGTTGGTGGCTTTAAAGTTCCTATGAAATTCAGCATCTTAGCAGATTACATCATACCCTGTTAGCACCAAAAAAAATCTCTTAATTTGTATAACGCAATGTTTGTCTCTGCAGATTCTGTGCAACATTCAGGTCTTTTCCAAAGCAATGCCATCTCTATTCGCTCCATATTTTGAAGATTTCTTCATCAGCTTTACTGATTCATATCAAATCAAGACTCTTAAGCTCGAGATACTTTCCTCTATAGCCACATATTCGTCGATTCCCTCCATTCTTTTAGAGTTTCAGGTACTTGCCTTTAACTATTTGCTTATCCTGGTATGTTTTTTATATGATAAGATGTTTTCATTGCTTGAGCACCAAAGGTGCTGATCTGACACAAATCTGTAAACCTAGTCCTTAAAATCCAGTCTGGACTGGGTGGTTGAACCACTAGGATTGCCAGTTGGACTGGTCTCCAGGCTGTAGAAGTTGAGAGAGCACAATTTAACTTTTCCGTCACTAATAACTGGTAGAACATCCGTGTTACAGAACCATCCATGATTTTGAAGTTCAAATGATTTTCAACGTCGTGGAAGCAACATCATAATGAAAAATGATGAGATAAACGATGGAGAATAAAAAAGAGATAAGAAAAACATACAGAAGAGTGGTCTCCAAGCTGAAGTAGTTGATAGAACAATAAACTCTTCCATTTATAATTACCGGTGGAACTTCTGGTTTACATAACCATGCTTGATTTTAAAGTTTAAATGATTTCTATATTGTGGCGGCAACATCATAGTGAAAGTTGATGAGATAAATGATGGAAAATAAAATGAAAGAATAGAAAAGAGATGAGAGAAACAAACTGGGCAGCAGCGGCTTGTCATTTTAAAAATAAATAGTTTTGTTATTGAAGATATTATTGTCATTTTCTATATAAATCTAATTAAATAACTAAGTGATGATTACTGGTAAGTGGTATGCTTCATTATGGCGCATTTTTGCAAAATATCACAAAGGGGGTTTCACCAGTAATAACTTGGGGGTGACTGCAGCAAACTCTCACTGAACTGTTCAGAATACTACTGTACTGCATTCTTGATAAGCATAAACAACCCAATCCATGTGTTTTTTATCCTTTAAAGAGAGGTTGCCCTGTGGCTGTTAATGTTGAGATAGTATGAGTCTGAAGATTTTAGATTGTTGCTAATTTTTTAGTCAATTGCTAGGATTATATTAGAGATCCAGACAGGGGGTTTGCTGCTGATACCGTGGCTGCTATTGGATTATGTGCACAAAGACTCCCAGACGTTGCAAACACATGTTTGGAAGGGCTATTGGTTCTTGCATTATCAGGTAAATGTCTTTATTTTACTATATGGCACCCTTAGGATATATGGTACTGTAATACTATTGTATTCATTCATTTACATCTCTTTGCTAAAAAAAATCTATACAAAATCCAAATTTCAGAGTCCTCAAATGGGGATGCTGCATCATTGGATGAAGAAGAAACTGTTTTAGTTCAAGCAATTAAGTCTATCAAGTCAATCATAAAACAAGACCCTCCTAGTCATGAGAAGGTAAGTTTGTCTGTATCCATATGAGAAAGTTTATAACTCCCTCCGTCCCCTTTATCTGGCTCCCTTTAGTTTCTGTGTGAAGTTTTAGATAACAGTTGTGAAACTTTTAGATAGTTTGACATTTATACCCTTAAAGTAGTGGTTGAGAATTAGGTGTGTCAAATCATTACTTTATGTGAGGGTAATTTGAGAAAAATAATTCCATTGTAGGAAAGGGAGTCCTGTTTGGGACATCCCAAAAAGGAATTAGGAGTAAAAGATTTTGGCACGAATGGAATATCTAATTCTTGTTTACTTGTGCCATGTTATATGACTCGGTGACAAGAAATTCTACATTGTATTCTTATATTAAATTATGAGTACTCTCTTAAACAATTCAAAACGCCTTAGTGCTTAATAGTTATATGACTTCCCATTATTTTGAAGGTAATTGTTCATTTGGTGAAAAGCTTGGATTCAATCCGGGCACCAACAGCACGGGCAATGGTTATATGGATGATGGGCGAATACAGCAATATTGGGTTTCTAATGTCAAAGATGATACCCACGTTATTTAATTATCTTGCTTGGCGCTTTACTTCAGAGGCAGTTGAAACAAAGCTTCAGATTATTAATGCTTGTGTCAAGGTAGTTAATAATATTGCTTTCTAGTTTTCCTGAACTTCTGTGTATTCATCTGCATGACCATTTGAATAGGTTAGATGTCATTGAGGTTATGTATCTCTTCAGAAGATGTTTCATGATTCTTATTTAAATAATTGTGTGATTTAGTGATTTTGATCACCATCAGTCTAGTAACTTGGATAAAGTTTTCTCTGGTCAATTATTGTTATATTGCTCGATCATCTCCTGCACAAACAGCTTTTCTATAATCATTTAATTTTACTGTTGCCTTTTCGTGATTTGTAATGTGGGACATCCAAATGTCTTCTAAAGAAATTATCAATATGACTCCCAAACTGTATCTGCTCTTCAATAAGGTGTCACTCTTGTTCGTCGTAAGTCTCATTAAACTTCAAATGTGGTACATTGAAGATATGCTAAGCTTCCCCCCATCTTAAAAAAAATACATAAATCTATTATTTCGTATAATTTACTGGAAATTTGTTCTCTTCGCCTACTCATATTTCACTTTTCAATTATTACTGTTCTAAATTCGTGTCTGTAGTTTGTTAGTAGTAATGGAGGATGAACATCGAGTTAAATTTTGAAGCTAGACCTATGCAAGTGTATATCATTTGGTTCTTTTTAACTGTTCAACTATCTGCTTTCATACTTCTCCAGGGCCTATTACGTGCAGAAGTGGACGACATGAATGTGCAAAGAACTATAGGTTACGTGCTTGAGCTAGCAAAGTGTGACTTGAGTTATGATATTCGTGACCGTGCTCGTGTCTTGAAGAATTCCATAAACTGTATGGGATTACAAAACTCTGAAGATGTAAAGAACCAAGCAGAATTCAGAGATGCGACAAATATAAAATGCATATTCGGAGGAGAAACGAAAGCTCCAACTGAACCATTTAGTTATCGATTTTATCTTCCAGGATCTCTTTCACAGATAGTCCTTCATGCAGCTCCAGGATATGAACCTCTTCCCAGACCTTGTAGTTTAACTGGTGATGAGATCGGTTGTTCCACGATTGATGTGCAAGAAAGAAGATCAACTGGAGTTGGAGCTGCTGATAGTGAACCAAATGAATCTGATGATTCTGATACCATATCAGGATCGCTGGACGAAGAAAACACATCTGATTACAGTTCTCAAGGCTCTGCTAGTGGTTCAAGTAATGGTGCTGGCAGCTACAATAGTGCATCTTCTATCGATGGTAATGAAGAAGCTGCGCCTTTAATTCATCTTGCAGATGGTTCCCTCGCTTCTACAAATAAGTTTGAGGACTCAGTAGAGAATAATGCATCTGGCTTGACTGATTTTGGTGAATTAATGTCCAAAAGAGCTTTGGAATCATGGTTAAATGAAAATCCTGGTTCAAGTCAGAGTCCATCAGATCTAGGTCATGTTCAAAGATCATTGGCCCGCATTTCCATCAAGGATATTGGTTACCTTGTTAAACCTAAGACATATAATCTTCTAGATCCCGCAATTGGAAATGGATTAAGTGTGGATTATATATTTTCATCTGAGGTGTCAAGCATATCTCCCCAACTCGTGTGTTTACAGATTTCCTTCAGTAACTGTTCAACAGATCTTATGTCTAGTATATTACTTTCTGAAGAGGAGTCTAACAAAGGTCCAGACTCTTTGGACCAAACTGGGTCAGTAAGTGATAGGTAATTTTATCTAATCTATCGTTGTTTTGAACGATGCATATGTGGAAATACTATTTTCTTTTTTCTAGTGTAATGACATTAATTTAAAGTAATATTTCATTTGCTTATCGCTCTCCTGAACTTAAAATCCAACCTCCAATACTGTGAAACCATAGATGTGATAAAACTTGGCTATTTTGGCATCAATTTGTTGATATAGGACTTTTGGTTCTTAATGTGCTTGGAACCTGAAATCTGCACTTCCTACATTTAGGATACTCAGAAATGCATCAAAATAAAACTAGGAGAGGTGGTTATTTTGGTTGGTTCTATATTTGTACCTTACATTCTTGTGATCAATAAGTGGTGGGTTAGATACATCTTATCAAAAAGTTTAACTAATCCAATTAAATCCCAATCGCTTAACAGCTGGTAATATATGATGGTTGTTTTGTATTTCTTGCATTCATAAATTAAATTACACAACTCCATTGCATGGTAGTATGAAGTGTATAAATACAAATTTCTAGCTAATCCTTTCTTTCCGCCGCATTGATACTCTATTAATTTCTGCAACAATTACATTGATGCTTTTCCTCTTTAATAATCAGTTCCCTAGTGTCTCGTGATGAAATTCCAACTCTAGTTCCGATGGAAGAGGTAGTTAGCCTTGAACCTGGTCAGACAACAAAGAGAATTCTCCAGGTTCACTTCAAACATCATCTTTTGCCTCTGAAGCTGGTTTTATTTTGTGACGGCAGAAAGCACCCAGTGAAATTACGACCTGACATAGGTTACTTCATTAAACCTCTCCCGATGGACACTGAAGTATTTTCAGAGAAGGAATCTCAACTTCCTGGGATGTTTGAATACATTAAAAGGTCAGCTCTCAGAAAACTTGATTTCTTTGTTAAATTATTTTTCTTTCTTCAAATGCTTGTTTGCTATTAAATTATCCATTTCTGAATTACAATGTAGAGAGGCCTAGGAAATCATAGATAATTAATGTTCATTGTAAAAATAATTTGATATTTATATTGTATATCTTTAAGTTTCTATTTCTTTTTTGGATTCCAATTCTTGAGCTCTAAAGATTATGTATCTCTTAGAATGGGAATTTTTTGTTGCTTCAATAGATTATTGAATAATCTGTCTGAGAAACTTTCACTTGCATATGATTTTTTTGGCTTTCGATGACAAATATAAAAAAGTTCTCTCCTTTGCTTTTTCCTGCTGTATGCAACAGGTGTACCTTTACCGATCACATTGGTCAGCCGAATGAAAGAGATGGTCACTCATTAATAAAAGACAAATTTCTAACTATATGCGAGAAATTATCGTTAAAGATGCTTAGCAATGCGAATTTATATCTGGTATCTGTGGACCTGCCTGTTGCTGCTAAACTCGATGACTTATCTGGTTTATGCTTGCGTCTAAGTGGTGAGATCTTAAGCAACTCCGTTCCATGTTTAATTACGCTTACTCTCACGGGCAGTTGTTCTGAACCGCTTGAAGTGTCTGTAAAAATAAATTGTGAAGAAACTGTATTTGCTTTAAATCTGTTAAACAGGATTGTAAATATCTTGGCTGAGCCTACTTTGTGATGATTACAGTTTTGGGGAAAATAGTTGTTTTGGTGTAATATAGTATCATGCTTTTTTTTTTAATGCAAATTATCTTCATCCTTGTCTCAGTGTTCTAAATTCCGAAACATTTATAGTAACCTCTTTGCGGGTAATTTGTTAGAAATTTTATATTTGAGTCAAAATAGAGATGTATGGCTATGTGGTTTCTTTTGGTTTGAAATTATATCAATTCACACGCGGGTAATTTGTTAGAAATTACGAAACATTTATAGTAACCTCTTTGCGGGTAATTTGTTAGAAATTTATATTCGAGTCAAAATAGAGATGTACGGCTATGTGGTTTCTTTTGATTGGAAATTATATCAATTCACACGCATTACTTTTGCTGGAGACAGGAGGAAGTGAAAGTATTGTTTACTTCCATTTGGTGTTCAATATATAAAACTGCTACACTCCAGTAATTTCATATTAAAAGGAAAACTATTTATTTATGCAGCTGCTATACTCCAGTTATTTCATATTTTTGAAAAGTAGAACCTTTCCCGTTTAGTTATTTCATATCTTTGAAAAGGAAAACCTTTCCAGTTATATCATATGTTTGAAAAGGAGAACCTTTCACTTCGGATTTATTCCAGTCATCAGTCCTATATAAGAGGCTAAAAACTGAAGCCAAAAAAATCAATATACTAGCACAAAACCATTTCTTAATCACCATGAAAGTTTTAAAACATCAGATAGCAATTTTAGACAATTTCCTCTCCATTTCTTAAATAGTTGGAAGATGTCCAAACCTATCACTTTTGTTCTTTACATCTTATGCAGTGTGTATATGATGTCATATTTTCTTATAATGGAAGCAAGTAGCGGAATTCGGAGGCGTAAGGTTGAAATTTTATCAGTTTTTTTCCTGGACAGTGTGTTTCTCTATTTAGGCACTCCATTATCAATCTTTTCAATGAGCTTGTATAAGGTAGTTGGCTGTAAATCCATTCTAAAAGCGATCCCACATCATCGGCAAAGTCTTTCATGTGCCAGTGCATGAGCTTTGGCACTAAAATCTTCTTCTTGCTTGTAATTCCAACTGAAGCCTCCAGGTACTCTACTTTAGCTTTCTCTAATTCTTGAATGACTTCATTTGGCGAGTAGATCCTCAACTGAAAAACTATATTTTAGTTTTGTAGATTGCAGCTAAAAATTCATGAACATATAATGTAATGCTGTACTTACTGCTGGTGATGACCAGCTGCCTCTGCAGAGAGCAAATGTTACATTAGGTTCAGGGTAGTCAAGACCATAAGTTTGCCTTAAAAGCACCTCCTTCTCATCTGTCAACTCCTGCACCTCATCATGATTATTTCACATGAAAAAGCTTTAATTTCCCGTGTTTTGTAATACAATGAACTGCCATATTTGCAATTGGTTATGATGTAAAATGTAGGAAATTTAGAATGCCTATACTATGGGGATATCATAATGTCTATCATAGTTTTGATAGAAACAGTTCAACGATTGCGAGTTCTGTATTTGAGTATGTCATTTTAAATGATGGCCTCAATTAGCTTGGATGTCTACACTTACATTTTTAACTTCTGCTGGATGTCGGAGGATGCAGTGCTCGATAGCGAAAGCATCAAGTACAACGCCACCAATATTAATTGCAGCCTGGTTGAGAACATAAAAAATATTATTGTGTTTTCGTGAAATTATTTCAAAGATTCTATCTTTTCCAAAATTAATGGGTTGGTCTCTGATGTTGAGCTATCTACCTCGTTCATGAGTGCCAGTAGATTCTCTTGCGTCGAAGGTAGTCCATGTTGCAAAAACGCCTGCCATGGTTGAAAATTCTAATTAGATGATTATTATGCTCTTTTAATATTTTTCTACGAAAAAAGAAAATAAAAGGATCAAGATTTCTTGTAGTACATGCATTAAGCAGGCGTTGTAAATATTAATCCAAAATGCCAACTTCTGCTTGTGGCTGAATTTACTTATGTTTATTCTGCTGAGTTTCTCCATCAAAACCCTGGATTTGAAAACAATTAAAAAGCTCATTCTATGACAAGTGTCCAGGAAATTACAGGCACTTACCTTAGTCTTCTCATGGCTGGATGATATTCCGAAAGACGGTTTGAATCCCATGAACTTGTTGTTATTTGGATGAATTTCTTATATGGTCCAATATCTCTGATGGCATCATTTTCAGGCATTATTTCGTAAGGATCGAGATGAGATGCACATGGATTGATGGGAAATATAGGCATTCTGAAACTGAATGTGCCTTTGGATGCAAAGCCTTTTGAATTTATGCAGTTCTGCCTTGAAAGGTCAGTTGGTCCTTTATATGTTGTTTGGTTTAGATTGAGAAATATGCCTACCAAGCATTTGATCAGTTCTATTGAAATGTTATTAGGGTATGCAATTTCACTCTCTAAATCTTGACGATTGTTGACAACGAGACTTTTTGAGCTTCTTGAACTCTCACTCTCCTCTTCTATACCTACAGCCAAATATAAAACAGGCCCTTACTTATATCATGATTTAGCTAAAAGTTGCAGTATTGAAAATGAAAACTGGATATACCATTTTTTTCTGGATAAATTGCACTATGAAGTTCAAATGAGGAACCCGAAGAGGCTCTTCTTTCTCTTCGAACTCTGTATTTTCCATACTCATAGTTCTGCGATGTAGAGAGTGCTTCGGGGTTGTTTTGATCTGTTTGGTTTGGTCGCCTGGATGGTAACTTCTTTAGTTGTCGTGGCTCCAATTGTGGCTGTAATCCTTTCAAATTTAATGATTCACATTGTTTGATCTGCTTCTGTTCTTGGTAGACATCCAGCTTTAGTTCATTAATCTTTTTCTCTAGCAAATTAATTTCTTCTTCCACTTCTGAAAGTTCTGTTAGAAGCATTTGAACCTGAAGTGATCATTTTCTTACAGTATTCAGTCATTTGGATAGCAACGAAGAATTAGATTTAGAAATACGACCAAGTTCCGAAATAGAGGGACCTATACAAGAACAAGAGGGACTCTACAGAATAAGACCCTTTTCATTCATTGTGTAGAAAAAAAGGTCAGATTCGAACAATATCAATGAAATAGAAGAAATTGGAGAGAATTGAAAGGAATATGAATTTTACTTTTGAGTTGAGTTATAGAAACATGCTATCAAATAGCCCTGTTTTCAAATGTTTTAAATTTCTAACTATGAAATGTGAAGAATATTTGGTTTATGATGGGATGAATGAAACCTTATGGGCCTGTTTGTTTGGCGTTTCCCAAAAAAATTTCGTGTTTGGAAAATGCCAAACAAACATGTTTTCTATTTTCTGAAATAAATTTTTAATCTTTCAATTTTCTCAAACTTCTCTCTTAAAACCCAAACAAACAACAATTTTCGTATCTCTAAACAAAATTTATACAAACTCTATTCTGATTTGAAATAAAGTAACATATCTCTTACACAATTTATCTCACAACAAACATGATTTGACATAAAGTCTTACACATCTTACACTTACAGTCTAACTCTTTCAAAAAAAACCTACACATACTTTATTTTTCAAACCACTCTCTCGAAATCCAAACAAACAACATTACGCATATCGAAATTATTTCACAAACCTCCACTACTTTCAAACTACTTTTCCAAGCACCAAACAATTAACAGGCCTATAGGGTGTGTGTGGATGGGTTTTGGCCCGGTCTCGCGGGTCTTTCAAATGAGTTTTCGCCAAACCCATAAAACCATCAAAAATCTATTCAGAAATTCACACTCAAACTCTTCAAACCTATAAAACATTGATTTGACACCTACCACCTATTTTTTCTCCCAAATCTCACTAAAAAAGATATTGATTTGACACCTATCACCTATTTTTTCTCCTAAACCCCAACATTCAAATCCAATCCAAGTGGGGTTTCAACTTATTTAGACCATAAAACTCAAGAGCCAAAACTCATCCAAATGAAGTCTAAAAGGTTTCATCGAAACCACCAAAATCAATTTTTTTAAACCGAGACTCGCGAAACCGAGGCAAAACCCATCCAAATAGACCCCTAACTTTCCAGTTGTCTAAAATGTATCCTCAAATCATGGTGATTTTACTCTTCTATGAGATTGACCATTGTTGTACATATAATGACTAATAATAGTGGGAGTACGAGAGTCTAATTAATATTTGAGTTGCAACTATAATTGATCCATACTTGGGTAATTCACTAAAATACCCTACTTTCTGAAGAACTATACAAGTTCCATCAATCAAAAGCAATATTTGTAAAATTATATACAGGGCGAAAGCAAAGTTTAATTAAGAAGTTTATGTTAATAAAACTTAGTCTTATTTTCAACATGATGATATTGTTTAAAAAGTATGCTTTGTTATTGTAATAAATTAATAATCCATGAAAACTTCCTTGTGTAAAAAGCCAAACTTCATCAATATTAGTGCAGTCATGAGCGTCAATCAATGAATTAATCCAAAAACAAAAACACATATAAATCAAAGAATATCATGATATAATTTTGATAATAATCATCATTTTTAGAGCTAAAAAGATACTATATTACAACATTTGTTTGTAGATATTACCTACCTTGAATGGAAGAATTGTGGAAAGACATGAACATGATTCACAGCAGCCAACTGGTCCTTGCACTGCACATTGCAATACTCTCTTCACTTGCATCTCCCCATCCAATTCTTCCTTCAATTTCTTAACCTATAATTAAAATATTTTATATGTGATTTTAATCCCAAAATAAATATATAAGACAAGACAAGACAAGAAATAATTCACCTCTTTCTTTAATTTTTTCTTGGTTTGTTTTTGATCTTCACCTTGCTGCATCATCAAATCTTCGAGTTTCATAGTTCAAAATCAGAACATTTGGTTTCAACAGACAGATTATTGCTGTTGATTTTATGTATATATGTATATGTATGTATGTACATATTGTATGCGTGTGTGTATAAATGTTAAAGAGAACGTGAACTCAGAACAACTTTAGAATTGGTATAATTGAAAGAATGAGGTGATAGACGTGAAGCCCATGAATAATTTTAAGATTTCAACCGTTCTCATCAAATTTTTAACAGTCAACTACATTTTATTTTTTATTTTTTTATTTTATATCATTGTAAACAAGCTACTATTAAGTATTAACTGCTTGAATTTATCACGGGTTTGATTTTACAATAAGGTGATTTAATGGAAAATTGTCTTGTGAAACCAGTAAGAGAAATGCTGTTTAATTCATGAGGTATTAAAAGGTTCAACAGTCAACATTTATTTTTTGTTGTGAGTCATATAAAGGAAAAGAAAACGAATTCTGTCACGGATTCAGTTTTTCTTTGAAATGGAAAAAAAAAAAAAGTCCCAAAAAGAAATTCTGAGAGTTGAAGCAACCCACAGCTTTTTAATATTATCTTGTGAATTCAATCATCGTATTAGAATTCACCACATAGATTGGACTAAGTCCACTTACTTAGTTTGGGCCTAACTCAACCTCAAAAGCTAGCTTGTAAGGTGAGGATTGCCGAAGATCTTATAAGGTGGACTTAACTATTGTTTCAACCAATGTGAGACAATTAGTCTCAATACTTCCCCTTCACGTGTGGGCGAGCTAAATGTGTGGGTGAAACAAGCCCAACACGTGACATATTAATTAAAGTCCAACCTTGCAGATTGCGACATGTGGGCCCCAACACACGACAATTAGTCTCAATACTCCCCCTTCACGTGTGGGCGAGCTAAATGTGTGGATGAAACAAGCCCAATGCGTGACATATTAATTAAAGCCCAACCTTGCAGATTGTGACATGTGGGCCCCAACACACGAATAATGACCGTCCAGGACTTTGTTAACTGGACGAAGAATGACAACCCAGGCCTTTGTTATCTGGGAGAAATGTGTGGGTGAAGAATAAATCCCATCATGGGCGCAAGAAAGAGCCCATCACGGAAGGAGGTGGTCCACTTCAACCTGGGGCTCTGATACCTTATTAGAATTCACCACATGCATTGGGCTAAGTCCATTTACTTGGCTTGGACCTAACTCAACCTCAAAAGCTAGCTTATAAGGTGAGAATTGTCCAAGATCTTATAAGGTGGACTTAACTATTGTTTTCAACCAATGTGGGACAATTAGTCTCAATACAGTCTAACTAACTAAGAAACGTGTTCACACAGAACACATATAATAAGCCGACTTATAATTAAATATATAATATATACAAAATAGATAAAAAAAATTAATTCTTTCTTTCTTCTTCTTCCTTTTGCTATCCAGCGTCTCCTCGTCTGTTATTTATTACTATTTTTTCTTTTTCTTGAAAAATTATTACTATCTTAAATACTTAAATACGAATGAGAATATGTTAACAGGTTGTTTGTATAATGGATGATTTACATCCACATACCATGAGATTTAGCTATATAATCGAAAATCTCCTCATGTTTAAAAAATTACGGGGACATTCCCTGAATTTTGTCAACTTTAACAAAAATTACAAAAAGTCTAAAATACCCCCTATTAAATTGGAGAAATTATGGATGCCGAAATGTGTAAAAAATACCCCCAAGAGGAAAATGAGCAAGGATATACGCATTACTCAAAACCACCCTATAAATGCAGTACCAGCAACTTAGAAAAAAGTTTTAGAAAAAATGGATTCGCCGTCTGTGGGAATCGAACCCACGACCACGTGGTTAAAAGCCACGCGCTCTACCAGCTGAGCTAAGACGGCAACTGTTTATATATCGTTTATTATTTTATTTATTAACTTTGGTTGGGCAGAATCAGCCAAATTTAATTGAATCACTACATAACTATATTTGTTTCGTAAAAAGAATAGTATGATATGGTGGGTGGGTGGATTTGGTATATTTTAAAGAAAGTTTCTAACATGTGAGCTAATCAAATTGAAGATGTAACGATATTTTATGCAAATTAATTATTGCTAAAGTTC
This sequence comes from Penstemon eatonii, assembly GCA_038501285.1. Classification (NCBI taxonomy): domain Eukaryota; kingdom Viridiplantae; phylum Streptophyta; class Magnoliopsida; order Lamiales; family Plantaginaceae; genus Penstemon; species Penstemon eatonii. Next base: position 7,926,173 of record CM076710.1, read on the forward strand.
TAAAAGTGAAGGTATTTTTTTTATCATAGATAAATACAAATTTGATCGAACTCGGACAAGATTCGATGGATTAAAAAAGATCTAGATATAAGCAAGATATGTACCCGAATCAAACTCATTTCTGAATAAATGAAGTCAAATCTTGGTCAAGCTTGATCTAATTCGAGTCCAACAGTAGGGGTGGGCGCGGGTAGGGTATTTCGGGTATTGGGTATTTCGGGTCGGGTACCCGACTTGGCGGGTAGTGAATTTTCATACCCGAAACCCTACCCGATTTGGCGGGTACCCGAACTTCGGGTACCCGAAATTTTCGGGTATTTCGGGTATTGGATATTGGGTACCCGAAATTTCACACTTTTTTTTTTCAAGAATTTTTTTTGGGAAATTTACCTAGACACCCCCTGAGTTTAGGCCTAATTACAGGAACTTACCCCGTTGTTTGAAAAATTACCTAGACACCCCCTCTGGCAAAACAGTATTACAAGGTGACCCCTTACGGCGTCAATTTTTAACGGCAGAGGATGACGTCATCAATTTATTTTAATGTTTTTCCAATTTTACCCTCGGTCAAAATGTTGACTTTTTTTAGTTTACATATATGCCCTCAAGGGGTGTATTTGTGACTTATTTTATGTTAGAGGGGGTGTATTTGTAATATTTTTTTATTTACAGGGGGTGTATTTGTAATAATTCAAACAGGGACAGTTTTTTGAAAAATTTGACCGTTGGAGGCTGGTCATGACCGTTGGGGGCATTTTTTCCCTATAAATAGACTACATTTGTGCACCATTTTGTGCATTAACCTTCACATAACATTACTATGTCTTCACACACCTCAAAATCTAGTGTTGGGTACATTAAATATCGAAAATCGAAGTGTAGCCGTGAATGGTGTCACAAGAATACAACAATAATGGTGGCAAATTCGACTTCAAATCCGGGAAGACTTTTCTATTGTTGCCCCGACCATGGATGGACGGATTGGTGTGAACCCGTTGAAGGTGAGGGATAAAGCTTTGGAGCTAATGTTGGGGAAGAAGAAGCCACTAGTACACCAACACCAACACAAAGTCGAAATCATCCAACAAGTGCAGTCAATGGCAATGGCAAAAACGAAGATGACATGAACTTAATTCGAAAGTTGTTGATCATAAACTTAACCCTTTTCGGGTTATACTTAATGTGTCAAGTAATAAGAATGTTTTCTAGAGTGTAAAACATGTGTAATATAATGCAAAATGTTATGTATTTTCCTATCAATGTAATATTCCACCCTAATGTAATGCAATGCATATGTGTTCAATCCAATGCAACTATTTTACACCAATAACAATCCACCAATCCACCAAAACTTGCAAAATACGAATCAAAATACAAATCAACTATTTTTCAATACTAATTTAGATCAAATCTGGATACAAAAATAGCAACCCACCAACACTTGTAAAACAAAAAATTAGTTCACCAAAAACACCAAAATATCAACCTAAAAATGCCAATATTTGTATTTTTTCATCATACCAACTTTCCAGCACATGAACACATGCAAATATTTGCATTTTTTCATCAAACTATCACAAAAAACCTATCAATCATTCCAGTAGATCATAACAAAATATATCAACACCACCCAAGTATCATAAATCCAAAAACACCAAAATATCAACCTAAGCATGCCAATATTTGCATTTCATAAAAAACATCACAAAAAAACCTATCAATCCTTGCTGGATTTCCTGCCCCCTTTTGCAGAAGTACTAGTCTTTGGAGGAGCTGAGCATGATACAGTAGCAATACAACTTCTAGTCCTTGGAGGAGCTGAAGATGATACATTTAGAGCAGTAGAACTTCTTGTCTGTCTGGGGGCAGCACTAGTTGATGCCTCAGTTTGCCTTTTCTTTTCAGTACCCTGTGAAGGGTCTTTTGATGCATTTTTCCTCTTCTTTCCAGTACCCTAATCATAATAATTGAAGTATGAAGTAAGGATTATCATTCCAATATAAAAAAAAAAAAAATTGATTCAAATGTACCTGCTGGGAAACTGGAGTTGCATTTACAGTTGCATCACCAGTAGAATTTGCATTGCCAGCATTTACAGTTGCATCCTGTAAACAAAAAAAGTGAAAATTATGAGTTGAAACCCAATATGAAGATTTAACCATAACAGAAAAAATAACTTACATTTTGTGCCATCTTTGCCTTTCCTTTTCCCTTTTTTTTATTCCTTCTTGCACATGTCATCTTGTTATGCCCAATGACTCCACAAATTTTACACTTCACTGATGAAGGTCTCCTAGTTGGATTCTCCTCCCCAGCCTCTCTGTTTCTGAGCTTCTTAGGTCTACCAGGTTGCCTCTTTATATTTGGTGGTAATGCAGTTATAGGTAAAGTAGTTTGTGGGGGCCAAAATGTCTCATGCCTGATTGGTCTAATGCCATGACTATAAGCCTTCATGTACTTTTCTTTGGACCAAACATAATCTGTGAAGTCTTCAAGTCTAGCTCTAGTATGCTCTATTCCCACTGCAGCATGCTTACATGGTATTCCTCTAAGATCCCACACCCCACAATCACATGTCCTTTCAGAAATGTTCACAAGATAGTGAACATTTCCATCCTGAATCTGAAACTCTGAACCACAAGCTGCCATAATATTGCAAGCATTGGATGCCTCTTTGACCTTATTTAGCTCACTAACCACATGTTCTGTGACAGTGTTAGTCCACGCCATCCCCTTATCAGCTCTTTTTTGAATCCTATGCATCATCTTAGTCCTTAAACCATCTACTAAAGTTAGTATTGGTTTACCCCTAAGGTCACCTACCCAATTATTGAAAGACTCAGTGAAGTTGTTAGTGATGTGGTCATTCTTCAAACCCCTATGATAGGCATGCCTAGACCATTGTTGAGCAGGTATTTTCATCAACCAATCATATGCAGCAGGTTTCTTACCTGTTCTCAGTGAATTCATAGCATAGTTGAAGACAGGAGCATTATATGCTCTGGCAGCCATCCAAAAGTACTTGATTACAGCAGCACCAGAAAATGATTTCCTATAATTTGCAAAGATGTGCCTAACACACTTCCTGTTGATGACATTAGGGTACATTTCTTTAACACACTCCACCAAGCCCTGAAATTTTTAAATGAGATTAGTCACTTAAATAGTAAATGAAACAAACAAACAAACAAACTTAGAAAGTACAAGTACTTAACCTTTTGTCTATCTGCCATGAATGTCCAAGGAGTATCATCATTAAAGCTACCAAGAAATGATTCCATACACTGAAAAAACCAGCCCCAACTATCTCTATTTTCAATCTCCACCACAGCAAATGCCACAGGATACAATTCATTATTACCATCCAATCCTATAGCTGCTAGCAAACAACCTCCATATGGCCCCTTCAAATGAGTACCATCAAATCCCAAAAAAGGACTACAACCTTCCAAAAAGCCCATTTTCAAAGCATTCAACCCCAAAAAAAATCTCTTGAAAGTAGGTGCTTGTGGTATATCTGGGTGTTCATCATCATACCACTCTTCAAATTGCATGCATACTTTACTCCCAGGATTTGTGACTGCAACCATCTTACAATAATGGGGAATTTTCTCAAATGACTCAGAAAAGTTTCCTTCTATCATCTCCATAGCATATCTTCTTGCTCTCCAAATTTACATGTAAGGTGGAACAACTCCATACTTTTTAAGTTCATTGCTAATTTCCCTTGCCTTCATATCTGGATTCTCTCTTAAGACATTTATCAAATTAGAGGCCATCCATCTAGCTGTTGCTTCCTTCAAGGAATTTGTCCTCACACAAGTATGCTTCGGGTTAATGGTTTTCACCATGAAAGTAATGTTATCTTGCAGAAGAGATGCATGCAACCTCCATGGACAATCCTGGGCTTCACACTTGACTGTCACCCTAGTCCTCTCATTTTTTAATCTTACAAATGAAAAACCATCTTGTATTGATAGAGACTTGAGTGCACTCCTAAATGCATGTAAATCACAAAACACATCTCCTTTTCTTAATTCAATCTTACTGCCTTCGCCAGTTGTGTAGTCTCTTTCTGTTTTGGTAAGATTGGTGTTTCTACGCATATTTTCAAGCTCCTCATCACTTGAGTCTATATCATCATCTGTGAAATCACCAGGCCTTACATAACCATTATCATCAGATTGATAATTACTCATACAATCCTCATTTCCCTCTTCCTCAACTTCTTTTTCAACCTCAACTTGCTCTTGAACCTCAACTCCTTCTTCAACTCCTTCTTGAACCTCAACTTCTTTTTCAACCTCAACTTCTTTTTCAACATTTTTTTCAACCTCAACTTTCTCTTGAACCTCAACTCCTTCTTGAACCTCAACTTCTTTTTCAACCTCAACTTCTTTTTCAACATCTTTTTCAACCTCAACTTGCTCTTGAACCTCAACTACTTCTTCACCCTCAACTTCTTTTTCATCTCCACTATCTTCTTCACTGTTTTCTTCACTATCTTCTTCACTCCCATCTTCATTGTTATCATCACCATTGCCTTCTTCAACTTCACCCATATCAGCCATGTAACTTTTAGCCTCTGGAAGATTATAAGGCCAAGCTTCTTTAATAGTCACATAAATATCAATGATTTTTTTTCCCTTGTTCATATCAAACATAGCCTCAACTTCTTCATCATTGCTCACCACAGTTGTTACATTATCATAACCAACAATTCCAGTCTTAAACATAATAAAAATTTCCCTAATCCTCTTAAGCTTGGAAACAACCTTATCACAGAAATCACCATGTAAATCTTTGAATGTGTAACTATCTGGATCAATCTTCTTAATCATATACTTGTCATCACCATGTACAAACCTAAGCTTAAAGTAATATTTACCCATCATTCTGCAATACATGACAATTAAAACCAATTAGAAACACAAAGTCCATTACATGCAAAAAATAATCACAAGCAAAATCAAAGAGATATATAGATAGATAGATGAAGTTTCACCAAACAGTACACAAATCAGCCACTATTTTTACTTAAAAATTTAAAAACAAAGAGTTTACAAAGTTACAAAATTAAAAACCTATTGTGTGGACTTTTTATACAGTGAACATTAAGTGTAACTTCAAACTTCTACTTGTTTCATACTTAAAGATTAACTGTTCCAAAATGACATTTAATATATATATATGAGTGTCATATATATAATTATGATACATGTTTAACTATTTCATTTTGCTCAACTGGTCTTATATATATATGTACTGCAAATTTTTATAATAATACTAGTATATCTTTGACATGCTTCATGAATATTACAAAACTGATCAATGTATATAATTAACAAGTATTGATTGAGTTCCACAATATTTAGGTACGTTCAAGTATTAACAAGTATTAACATATACTTTACAGTGTAGATTAACTGTAAGTTTGCCTATATTCAAGATTTACTGGAAAGTTTTACTTAAAAATCAGCCATAATTTCACCAAACAGTACACAAATCAGCCCTTTACGTTCAATTTCTGAAAAAAGAATGCAAATGTTGAAAAACCCCAAATATTATTGTATATGGCAAACTAGGGCATGCTAAAAACACAAAAATTAGTACATTTACAATTGAACAAGAATACAAACCCTAAGAATACTTCAATGGCACGTAATGAAAGTAATTTTAGAATAATAACAAAAATACATTCACAAACCCCCAAAAAGTGTTCTTGTGGTTCACATAAAAACTAGGGAGAAACAATAGAGATAAACTAGAGAAAACAGACCCATATTTGGAGAAGAAATCGATGAACAAAAATGGAAAAAAAATTCAAAACCCTAAAAATCATACTGCCGCTGGTCGCGAAAGAGGGAGAAAATCGTACCTGTGCACCGCGAACCGCCGCGAACCGGAGAGCCACCACCAATATGCAATTTTAATGGAAGAGGAGTGGAGAATTTCGCATGGGTGAGGAGTGGAAGAGAGCGATCTGGAAGGGAAGAGAGAGAGGTGTGTGAGAGAAGTTTTGGGTTATGAGCGGGAAAGAGATATAAGGAGGGTATTTTAGTCTTTTTTTAATTGATTATATTAATTGTTTTTTTTTTAAGAAAATACAGGGGCATTTAAGTCATTTTACAATTTCCGTTAAAGTTGACTAACTGCCGTTAAGTCAAGGGGGTGTCTTGGTAATTTTTCAAACAACGGGGTAATTTCCTGTAATCAGGCCTAAACCCAGGGGGTGTCTAGGTAAATTTTCCATTTTTTTTCAACATATATATACGTAAAATTGTAAATAAATGAATTCAAACATTAATTGTACACAATAACTTCAAAACAAAACAATACAAATGTCTCAAACCTTCAAGATTCAAGTATTCAATAAATTACAATCAAATCAAACTCAAAGTCTCAAAGCATCAAAATATTAAATATCACAATCGCATGGCATGAAAGTTATAACTTACAATAGACATAAAATCACAAATCACATTCAATAATATTTCACATTTTAACTCATCATTCGGATCTTCACCAATCATATCCACCTACAAGCTTGAAAATCCAACTAAATTACTCGATTTTTTTTTAAATACCCGAACGGGTACCCGAATACCCGTTCGGGTGTGAAATCAATACCCAATACCCTACCCTAAAATATATTTCGGGTTCGGGTACCCGAACCCGAATGTCAAAATACCCATTTTTTTGTCCCAAACGGGAAATACCCAAACGGGTCGGGACGGGTCCCAAAATACCCGACACAAACTCATTGACAACCCTGGTTGACATGATGATTTAATTGGTTCTCTTAATAGGATTTGATTGATTTGAATTTTGAACACATCAATATTAATTATTTAATTTAATACTAATATTTGTAATTAGTTTATCTGGTATTAATTTTGATACCTTAAAAAAAAAAATCTACCCAAGATTTCCTATTTTATATTGGCTGTATTTGAGTCACACGTATTATAAATTATAAATTATGATACTTGTTTATCACATGCATGTGATGGAAGTTTCGTCCCCGATTTTAGCTAGGAAGATTTTCAGGAAAACATAACACCGAAGTGACTTTACTCCAACAAAAGCTGCAGACTGAAATTCTTTAAAAAAAATTGCTAAATTTTATTTCTCACTAATAATATGGACAAAATTACTGAACATTTATAGTTTGAGCATATATATTCCATAATAAATACAGTCTTCACAAAATTAAACTAATTGCATTGAGAAAAAGTACAAAATCAGGCCAGCTGAAAGAACAACGTAACTAATATTGGCTTTCCTTCCACCCACCATATTCTTTCTCGTCAGTTTCCACCTGTACCATAAGATTTAAATTTAGAAAAGAAAAATGTATGAATTAATAAACAATTTCATAGAATTAATTGTATAAAATATATAAACCTCATTAAACATGTTATTTTATTTTCAAATCAAATCAAATCATTTTTAAGTACGTTGCGGCTGTCTACGGAACAAAAATTAACATTGAGGGGTTTACATTAATTAATTAATTAATTAAACAACACATTGAGATTTTAAAATTAGAGACAATTAATATAGAAGCTAGGAGAATGAATATATAACCATGATCGAGTACCAATATATATAAATATTAATGAATTTCGAAGAAAATAACCATAATTAAAATATTTACCTTTGTAGTAAAAGTGATTCCAACTTGAATTTCACCGTTGTAGGATTTATCTTCGGACACCACCCTATACTTTTGAGTTGGAATTTCAGCATTTCCTTTCTCTAACCCTTGTTCAAATAGTTCCTTCAAATATATTCTGCAATTTGTAATTTAGACCAAAATAAAATACTAGATTATATTAATTAATTAAACTCGAGTGAAAAATAAAAAAAATATATACTCCTATATTTTTAGATCAGTTTAGAAGAAAGTAATATATAAAACAATTGGACTTAATTACGTTGCTTGGCCTAGACAATCGTCATTAGTAAAGTTGTCATGGTCCACGACTTTAAGTACTAGTTTGTATTGTTCTTGTTCCCCTGCACCAGCTGCAGGATACTCAACCTTGAATTTGAACTTCTCATTCCACACCGGACTCGTGCCTTGACCTACATAAAATTAATTCCCATTTTCTATTGTTAAAATCACATTCCGTCCAAAAAATGTCTTTTTTTTTTAGTTGTAAATTTGACAAAAAAAAAAAGAAAAATAATAATTGAAATTGAGAGATCGAGGTAGCCTAGAATAGAATCTCACCCCGCAGACACATACACCACTTCATGTGATATCTTCTAGAAGCTTTACCACGACCGGTGCTGCTCTTTTGTTGTTGACTTTTGTATTCTAACACCACATATGGATCTACCTTACCTGTACGTGCATATATATATATATATATATATATAAATATACCATTAATTAATTAAATATCTATTATTACTATTTGCTTATGTAATTAACTATACATAATACATGCATGCAGCAATATCAACTTAATTAATTTTCTCAATATTAATTAGTATATCATTTAATTAATTGGTTTTGTGTTTTGTCACAATTTCAAGACTCACATTCAATGATCAGTAATTACATGAACTAATAGTTGAACTGATTCTTGATTGATTTCTAGCACTAAGGCCTTGTTTGGATTTGTTTTAGCATGGACTTTTTACAAATGTTATACGATTTCGTGCTGGAAAAGAAATGTAATGTGTTTGGGGTTTCTTTTGAGAATTTAAAGATTTTAATTTTATAAATATAAAATGAAGAAAGTTGTTTGTTTCACAAGCAATCGCGATTAGTATTTAAAAATGCATCATTAATCCCGTCACAATATTTGCATGCCAACACATAGTTTTTGACAATCCCAAACAACCAGGTAACTAATTGCGTGTTAATCAAAGAAACCCAAACCCCCAAATAACGTACGCGATTATTTAAAGCAGACCTAAAGTCGTCCTAATTCATTTAATTTATTACAACCCTTATCACAAATATTTATTATTTACTCCATTAAGTCTTCTCTATTTTACCGAGTGAAATGCAAAAATAAACATCACTTTGCCTAATTGGTTAAAAAAGCCCCTGCATTATTTTTAGTAGTAAAAATACCCTAACGTTATTTTTCATTAGTAAAAATCGCTCCCAAACCAGAGTATCATTACTCGCTGTAATTGTTCTTCATAGTTTACAAGAAAAGTGAAAATTAATTATCCCCCACAATAAAATTAAAAAACATCCAAATTTATCTAAAAAATTAACAACAAATTAAAATTGTTAATCCCCCCCCCCCCCCCCCTTTTCCTCTTTCACTTAAACAATTGGCAATAACCCCCTATTTGCATACAAGAGTATTTCAAATTGGTTAGTGAAATAATAAAAGGTTGGTATAGGGAATTTTAGTTAATAAAAAGAATACTAGGCAAAGAAGATGTGCTAGCTTTTGGATTTAGCTCATCTCACTACAAGGAATGTTAGTATCCACCACGACCAAAAGCGGTAATGAAAAGCTCAATAATGTTGTCAAAACTCAACCACCACGACTCCACCAAAAGCGGTGATATGTATACAAAAAATTAACATGTATATTATATATTATAATTAATGAATTACTTACCAAAAATTTCAGTGTCTTTGAGACCTCGAGCGCTAACGAGTGTAACCTCCATAATTCCATTAATCGTAGTCATCACCTCGACCAAGAAATTAATATAATTAAATGTTTTGTACTGAATTTATTCGATCTGAAGGAGCTAGTACGTATAAATATATATATATAGAGAGAGAGAGAAATTAATGAGAGGAGACAAAAACAGTAAACAAGAAAAGTGCTTTAAGTATAAATTGCAGAAGAAATTAATTTTGAAGTGAAGCATCAAGTCATGAATTGAATGTATATATATATGGGTTATGTTTGGTTTATACTTTATAGTATATATTTTTATAGACGACAGTTGTCTTATTTGAATACAAAAAAAAATACAGTATATAGCAAAGTACGAGTACTTTTTTCTTTTCGTGTCAATGCAAAGATTCATGCATGCGCCCGTACTGGATCCCTCGGGCTTTGGTCTTTGTCTTTTTACTTTTTACATTTCATTCATTCTTCCTCGAACCCACCGCTAGCTGTGTCCTCTTTTAATTTGTTTATAATATTTACTTATTATTTTTTATAGGCTGCGCCAAACCTAGTTAGTGTAAATGAACTGTTTTTAGATTAATATTTATTTACGGAGGTTATAAATATATTTTTAATTTTCTAATGAAAATTTGTTGACAATTTGAAGTTATTTCAACGTGTCTTTAAATTAGTAACTTGATGCTCAAAATACTTATATTCATCGTAATCACCATAATATTCTAAACTCCTTATTTTCAGGACATTTATAAACAATACTGTTTTTAAAAAAATTAGAATTTATATATTGATCAGTCACACAAAATAATGATACCCATAGACCTGTTGGAGATTGTATTTATTGCATAACATTATTAAAATAGTTTTGATTTGGCAAAATGCATTCTTAGATCTATGGATTTTGACATTTAATACTTTTGATCTCATACTGTATAGAACTACACTTGACCATGCCCTCTATAGTTTTACACTTTTGTAATCAATTTTTTAAAATATTCTGCATTTTTTATCCTATAGCAAAATATCTATTTAGCACTTTTTTATTTATATATTCTACATTTTTTTTTGGCTTCTCAAGGGTTTAATCCCTTTCGAGGCGGGTTGAGCACATTAATATGGGTACCTCTCTCAACAGGAATTCGAACCTGAGTCAGCTATTTTGTAGTAACTAGTCCCTTCAACTAGACCAATCATCCATTGGTTTCTACATTTTTTTATCACATATGATTGTCTCAATTTTGCACTTTTGACTTCAAAGTAAATGATGAGGTTAAATATGTTAGATATGTTCACAATTAGGATTAAGAAAAATGTGATTTTGTAAGGAGTGTGGCCAATAACAATAAAGTTTCAATCATATAAGACTAAAAATGTAACTTTGTCCATTTTAAATTGCATTATGTTTCAAATATAATACAAATGGTATCATCGATAAATTTATTGCAATTAATCCAAAATAGAGAAGCGAACCAAATATCACATGGTAAAATAAGATATAGTCATTGCAAAGGTAGCTTAATATTTTTAATTTAGAAAAGAAAGCCAATATTCAAGTAGCTATTTAAAAAGAAATATAAAAGCCCATTTGCATGTAAATATTAATAGTTAGGTAAGTAATACATGAGTTTGTTCCCATTTCACCTGCCACCATTGACCTTCACAAATCATTCTCCCATGGCCTAACATGCCAAGACAACTTAGACAAGGATAAAAGTCAGTTGAAGAATTTAAAAACAAATCACTTAGGTCATTAACCAACTAACCCGGCCCATTTTAAAGAATTAATTTCTTTAAACAACAATTATATAGTTACTAAATTGCAAGTGTTTTTCTTAAGAGGTATTCCTAGGTATAGGCTGTCTGCTGAAGTTTGAAGAAATATATGATTAGACATTTACATTTGACTGTCTATATTAAATTATTTTTGGTTTATTTTCTTTTAAAGTCGTTGACCTTCCAAAATTGAATTACGGTTGGGTCGTTTATTCAGGGAAAAAAAAACGTTTCCACATGCTAATCTCAATTTTGTAAGGAAAATTCTTGCCCAAGCCTGGCTTGGTCAAATCTATCCAATCACCAAGCAAGTGTACTGCACTTGCTTTGTGATTGGTTACTTTCCTGGAAGTTACATCCAATCCCAAAGCAAGTGTATTGCATTTGCCATATAATTAGTTTGAGTCCGGTCAAACCCGATCTGGGTAAGAATTTCCCATTTTGTACAACCAATTATTTCAAATTTTCAAGTCAAGACAAATATTTAAAAATCAATTTAACTAAAATTAACTTTATACTAATTAAATTTTCAATCTCTTATAATACCAGAGTCATTCTTACTAAACAATTCCCTATGATTTACACTTAGCCGCCATGTAAAACTTAATTAAGAGCTAATTAATAAATTAATCTAAGGCCTTGACTAGAGACCTTAGAGAAATAACTTTATTGAAATTTTTATGCGTTGACGTTCATCATAAGGGTGCTAGTGAGTTTGGCCCAGCGGTGGGAACTCTGAAAAACACTTTTAGACATTCATTGTGATTTTTGAAATGTTTGGCCCCAATTATAGAAATTGCTTTTAGTCAATCGTAATTTTAATGGTGTTTGACCCTCACTATCATATCACTTTTGGGATCTCCAGAAGTTAAAAATCAACTTATTTTAGAAGTAACTAAAGTGTTACTTTTGCAAAATCTATTATCCAAAAGTAATTATTTTATAATTGAATTTTGTCATAATCAATTATTGCTAAAATCCATTTTAGTAAAATTAATTCTCCTATAATTGATTTTCGAATCGCTAGGTCAAACTCACCCTAAACAACAATGAATAAAGCTAGGAAAAACATAAAAACGTGCACAACTTAATTAGGTCAATGGTGCCGAGGAGGTTTAGTCCGATGGCGAAATTGAGACCCTATGACCAAAAGGTCATAGCTTCGACTCCCACTTACGTGAATATTTGTTTAGTTAACCTATATTTGCACTTTAATAACGATTAAATAAATTCAAATACAATTGTTAATGTAATGTAGTAATGTATTCATCGTCTAAAAAAAATTAGTTTCATGCTAAATGCAATCTTTGAATCCCAATTCGACTTTATTTCAATTATTTACAGAATAGTTACTATACATTAGGTACTCTCAATGTCCCTTATTTCTTGCTCACTTCATAGATATGAGTTCAAAAACAAAAAGTTTGGACATTTTCATTTATACATCTTTAAATTAAAGTGGTTGAGATACATTACTTCATGCAAGGAAATAGTTTTGAGAATATTAATTTTATTTTAAGAAAGATAATCTTGTTCAGTAACTAATTAGTACTTTCTAGAGGATAATATGATAGTGATAAACACAGGCAATCGACTAGAATTTTTCAAGAATTTCCCACAAAATTAGAGCTAATGTCAAAGGGCAAGGCCACATGAATTATTTCTATCAGAAAGAAAGTATTACATTCAAAACTCCCCCATCTCTAAGTATTACTTAAAATTCCCCAACCTCCTAAGTATTATTCAAAATTTCCCACTAATTTTCATGAAAAATATCAATAGCTACAAGAATATAAACGAAAACAAACGTAACACGTGATGTTTTTGAGGTAGCTCTTTCACTTTAGTGATTGATACTAGGTAGGCTGAGGTTGATTCGTTTCTATACTTTGGGATGGTTGAGGTATGCAGGCAGTGCAAGGATTACCAGCCGGAGGACTGTTATCTGAAACACTAATCCGATATGTTTGTTGCATCTTTTCATTACTCGGGACGTGAAGGAGAGCTTCCATTACGAGGATTTCCCAGTCACGAGGCCGTAAAATCGAAAACCAAGTATCATCTGTTCAGGACAAAACAATATCATGTCATACATGTGAACTAAATAAAGGAAGAACGAAGCAAACACCCGTTAATCGATTCATTCTATTGGCAAATACACCCCTGGTTATTTTAAATAGCATATACAAGTTATATCTATCCTTCGTACACATACTATTATTTTGATAGGATAAGCATACTACAATAACGTATACAATTGCTATGAGCCTATGATAGCAGAATGGTTAATTAGAAGGCTGAAAGTTCATAAATTTTCGAGAAGTGGTTCAATGTTCTATATATATCAAATGACTTGGGTTTAATATTCCAACCAGAATAGGGAGTACATATGTAACTTTTCTACATAAACTTTATTGCCAATTGTAACATTAGCAAGTGGAGAACATTACGGAAGGGTTTATATGGTTTTCTTTTAAGAGATAAAGGACGTTAGTTGCCAATTAGATAAACATAAGGGGGTATGTGCTAGTTTTAAAGAAGACAATATATTATGTGGATTACTCAGATCACCTCTACTAATGTAAATAAGTAATATATATGCTTCTTGAGTTGTAAGAAATATAAACAAAGTATTTCAAATAGCACACAAAGAGGGACTCCCGCATAGTCTTATGAAAATTCCCATTATATGTGACATACTGAAAACGTATTCTGCAATGTTGGGGAAGGTTCGGGAGGGGGTTCAATGGAAATGTAGCTAGCACATACCAAATATTTGAGTGAATTGCATTGACCTCGCCTGAATTTTGAGTTGTTTCGAACCTCCTCCTCTAGTCTCAATAAAAGTTACAAAGACTAGAGGAGGTGGATGCAAATAATCTACAAATTCAGGGGATGTCAGTTATCCCCCAAATATTTTATAATTATACATGTTAAACAATTTAAAAATTTTTTCCTATACCATAATACCACTAAAGAGAGATTCTTAAAATCACAAAGTTAATAATCTCAAGTTTCCATATATGAACTTAATTATGTTTTTATTTTACCATTTCCTAATCCTAATAGTGTTATTTCCTACAATGTTTGAAAAATCCCATGTTACCGTGTCTGTATTCCGTTAGCATCCACATTGACAATTCCATGTCAAGTCAACAAATCACCAAAATCAAACATTTAACTAATCATATAAGCTTTTTTATTTAACGAACCTCCACTGCGCACTGCTTTGAGCTGAAAAATAGCAGTGCCTTGTGGTCCAGAAACTGGAAAAGTGCATGAAACAGATTGGCGTTTGTGAGCTACTGCAAGTGATGCATTATACCAAGGACCCCTTTCAATAGGCTCACCAATAGCTTCAATTATTGCCTGGCTATTACTAGCTTTCTCCAAAGCTTTCCTGCAAATTCAAAGTTATTAACAAAAGCCTCAAGGAAAAAAACATGATCTTAAAAAACAAAGAAGTCGTTTGGTAGCAGCTATTGAATAATGGTGAAAATATAAATTACTTTATTATAAATAAGATAATCTAATTGGACTTTTTTGGTGGCAATGTCTAAAACATAGATATTAACAAAATTATTTAGCACCCAAATTTGTTGTTGGGTCATAGAGATTATATTATTATAAGGTTGGATGTGAGATAATTTTAATTGTGTTAGTGCCTATAAGTGGCAGGTCATATCTTGTTTATGGGTCGACCTTTTTATTTAAGAATGCTAAATAAGGTTGATAAAAGACATAACCTCACCTATAATTTGCTACCAAATGAGTTAAAAATATTTTCAACATAAGAATGAAAATGCCACAAGAACGATGTTTGCTCACTACTGCTCTCCCAAGAAAACATCAGATCGCAGGACAACCCTTGGCAACTTAAACATCTTTAGACTATGTACATAGCACTAATAAAGAGAAATAACACATGCAACCACCCCACACCCCATCCCGCGGGGCAAATACAGTCTTTTTCCTCTTTCATGGTAGCATCACATTATAGATTATTCTCAATGCTCTCTAGTGTTTTTGTTTTGAACTTCTCTTCATATTCAAAAAGCTACAGTTAGAGCTGAAAACAGAAGTAATGAATAACGGTATGCATTGTGAGGGTACTAGTGTGCTAGTTATCAATGGTATATTGGTATATTCTTCTTAAATGTTCACTTTCATGTTTCATAAATTCAAATAACCTTTTGTCCCTCAAAATAATCAACCAGACTAAAAACCGGAACTAATTCTAAAGTCTTAAAACATTCGCACCAAGCATTACTAGAGGATCAGCATTTTCCCTCAAACTCGTTACTCGTATAAGATACTAGTTCATATTTATGTTTTCTCTCTGACTCTAACAAACACTTTAAATGCATAAAATACATAAATCACTAAGGACATACACTGTGATTTGTGCTAATTGGATTAGCAAGTCTATTTTGGAAATTAGCCACACTAAAATGTTTTCGTCAGTGTGCTAATGCTTTCTTTCTTTTCCTAATTTATTTTGGGTAGTGGAGGGGCTGTGCATGTGTTGCTTGAGGGGGGGGGGGGACTCTCTAACTTTTTCATTTCCATTATTCACAAAACTATAGGTATATGTAAGTTTAGTTTGATAAGAGGTCATGAAGAACGACAACGAAAGATACATAAAAAACGAAAAGGCAAGTGAACATCTTGAAGGGCATAATTGACAAGGGGAAAGAGATAAATCCTGGCAGGAGATCAAATACAGAAGCAACAACAAATTGATTGAAAATTCAAAAATATAATTTTTATTCAATAGGAAATTAAAGTAGTACCAACTACACGTTAACAAATACAGTATGTGCTTCTGTTAGGTTCATGGAAGGGTAGTGGAAGGAAACATGAAATATAACTCTTCCATGAAAATTTTGATTAGAGGATGTATAACACTTACTGATTCATGCTTTTGGTGCAATGGAAAAAATGAAAAAAGAAAAAAAAAATAGAGGCGAAAATATGTTTTTGAATAGTCTTGGAACATAAATGAGATAGGATTTCTCACATTTTGCATAATACAAATTGTTGATTTTCTTCCAATCCATATGTCTTTAAATGAAAATAAAAGTTTGAACCTAAGAGAATGAGCTTCCACTCCATATTTTCCTTCAACTATGTTTGATTCACACAGACTGGGCTAAAATTGTGGTATACAAGAGCATGCCTCCAACATTGAATCAACAAAGAGAAAAGAAAGAACCACTACTATCCAACTATAAATTAATATGTGGAAATAGGGGGTGGCTAGTAGGGGTCACTGCTCCCCTCTTTCCCCTAATTTTGCTATAATAGTTTACGTAATATGTAGTGTAAGCACAATTGTACTAAGTCTAAATTTCAAATTTTGGTCTCGGTTTATTCATTAATTATTAATATCTAAGTTTGTGTTGATTAATCTATTTAACTAATAGTAAGTTTCAAGACATTGCACATTGATAAAGAAGCGAGTCGAATCTAGAAATGAATACATTATCAATGAAGAAAAGAATCTCATGGATCAAACTTTATGATGCCTAGGTTCGATAAAAGGGTTGTTAACTTTTCTTTGCATAATGTTATTATTCCTTTTCTTCGTAAAGGGATTTTTTGGACATTATGATAGTACTTTTTGTCACTATATAACCAAATAAGTTATTTCAATTTCACAGTTTATACAAAGCTGCGTAAACTTATCTTATGGAATCAAATTGATTTATCCTCGATGATCTCCTAGTTCTCCACTGCTTAGATTCAAAGCCGCTTCAAAATTTAATCATCAAAATAGCAATATAAAAATCCGCATTTATCTTGCTATAATTTCACTGCAGTTATTTCAATCATAATTTTTTTAGATGAAATTAAATACATCAACGTTGATCTAAAATCCTGGTTTTCCACTTTATAAACTCAAAGCCCTTCCGAGAAAATATTTTTTTGTGAAAAAAGGTCAATATAAGCATTCGTCTTGTTATAATTCATTGCAATTACTTCAGTCTACAGAATTCAATTACGGAATTATCAACACTAATCAAATACGACAGAAATCATACTTTCAGGAAGAAAAGAATTTCCAAGCTATAAACACAAGCAGCCAATTCTAAATGCAATAAAAGCTAGCAAAACTATATACACTAACAACATATACAGATCTTCATCCATAGTCCATACAACATCAGACCACATAAAATCAGAAGAAAACGAGTAAACCCCAAAATGTAGCCAAATTAGAGGTATAACGAATCAAAACGGAACTTCAAGTAAAATTGAATTGATAATTTCAATTCTCGCTCATACTGTATGAATAGCTGGATAAGGCGAAACGAGGTTTAAAGTAAGATTTCCAAATATAATATTAGAGAGAGAAAGAGAGTAACCTGCTGCAACCATGGTAAATGACTAGATCATCAAGCGCACTCAAAGCGACACCACCGGTCAAACAAATCAATGCTCCTGAAACTACTTTACGACCCCATGATTTCGCTTTACCTTCTTCCGTCGCCGAGGCTGTTGGCGTTGGCGGTGGCGCCGTTCTGCCCTTTAGCATCGAGAGGAGCCTTTTGCCCACCATCTTTAAAGTCGGTGTGCTGGTTGCGTGGGTCTTAGGAAATTAGGCTTTATGTAATGGTCATTAAACCCCCTTTGTTGTTCATAACCAACTCCTTTTTCAATTCTCTTTTCTTTTAGTACATCAAAAAGAATAAGTGGTGTAGGATGTTGTTTGATATTTTTTTATTTAATAAATTTCGGAAAAAGAAAAAAATTCCATATTGTAAAAAATCAGCCAAAATGATCCAGTGAAGTTTATATGATGTTTAAAAGTTGATCACTCTTCTAGATTTACAAAATTATTGTACTCACACAAATGCTCATAGTATAGTGATGTAACTTGAGTTGGATTGAGTCGGGTCCAGACTCGAATGCTAACAAAAGATCAAACTAAAAACATAAGGCAGCCAATGCAAATGTTAACTCGTACTCCTAAGCATATCAAATTTCAAATGTCGAATGAACTATTAACCTATAAAAATTAAAATACTCGAATACATTATAAAATCAAATACACAAGTGGACTTGAATCTAAACATGTTCACTATGTACACACAAATAACTTGCTATCTTGCTCTACTTCAGAAATTCACATAACTCGGGTTCTGAGAAACCAATGCATAATCTTATGTAAAGCTTTTGTTTTGTCCATTAAAACGAACTCAGTGTCTTAGGCGAGGACTCACGGAGTCTGTGAGCACTGAATCTCTCAGTAGAAATAATGAGGTTGATGTTAACTTGTTCTAAAGCAGCCAAAATAGATATGTGAAGCTCAACACAGGGCATCAGGCAGCAACTGCCATCTCTAATTGGGATTCCTCCTGGACTACTTCTGCATCATCAAGCAAAGGATCCTTCTGATACTCATTCCGTAGTTGTCCACAGGCAGCACCTGCATCCAATCCCCGTGTTTGTCGTACACTAACAGTAATTTTACGAGACTCTAAAGCAGCTGAAAATGCTAGAACCTATGCCAAGTTAAAAAAAAAAAATCAGATTAATGGCAGACAAAGTTTAGAGTTTAATATAATTAATGCTGGATGTTGGATACACAAAGTATGATTGCAGAAGCGTACTGCTTTTCTATATGGTCGCTGATACTCGGAACCTTCTACTGGATTGTAAGGTATCAAGTTTACATGATAGCTATGACCCCATTCATGAAGAAGCTCTGCTAGTTCTATTGCATGCTCTGTTGCATCATTTACTCCGGCTGCAAAGGAAGAGGAAATAGAATAGGTAATTACGTTATATTTCATGTTGCATGCATAATTCTACAAATGAAGCTAAAAAGGGAAAGAACTCTGAGTACCTAATAGTGTGTACTCAAAGGATACACGTCGACTGGTTTCAAGGAAGTAGTCTTTGCAGTCTTTCATAATTGCGTTTAAAGGGTAGGACTTTGCACTTGGTACTATCTTTTCTCTGAGCTTCTGATTTGGAGCATGTAAACTGATGGAGAAAATTGGAAAAAGAAAATGGATGAGAATGAAAACAATTTGAGGACTGGCAAAAGTAGGCTGGTTGTGCTTATTTATGAAAGTTAAATAAACAATAGTGACATGACTCCTGAACTAAGGAAATGCAAGTCTTTTTCAATAGTTATGCATCAGTCTACTTCCTGATAAACAATAGCATACTTAAATTGATGGGTTAAAGACCGATTAAACGCCTTCAAATATCCTTGAGCAGAGCTAGACTTGGTTGGCCCTACTTTAGAGATTGGAATCAGATATTCACAATGGATACCTTTATTCATGTTTGATTCCGAGGTCCAAATTCCATGCCATGGAACACAAACGTGGGAAATTGTAAATTTAAGTATGCCTCTATTTGTGAAAGTAACTGGAAATTAGCATGTGGGAAGGGTTACCTGAGAGCTAATGTAGATTGAAGCTTGTGAGAAGCCAATCTTTTTATAGTGTTTGGAACTCCGACTGTGGAAATTGTTATCATCCTTTGCCCAATTTGAATATCCTTAATTCCATAACAAAAAAAAAAACTTAATCAATTAAAACTAGATGGAGACTGTTTAGATCTACCATAACATTGAAAACTGACCACCACCACTAGGGAACAAAGTAAAGCAGAGCAGAATATGAGAAATTCAAAATTCACCACAACACATTAAACAGTACATGAAACATACCAAAAGTGAAATTATACAATTTGCTTTGCACCAGTCTACTGTACCTTGTTCAAGCAACTATGTGCTCCAAGCACTTCTTTCATGTTAAGCATCGGTTCGCCCATTCCCATAAACACTACGTTTGTAACTCGATGATTGAAGACCTCTTCAATAGCCAAAACCTGAAAAGTTTAGACGTCAACTATACTCATGGTCAGGACAAGATACTTGAAATTGTGGACACCATCAACTTATATGGTCTCAGAATAAAACTGTCACAAAGAAATCAGCCTACCAAAGACAACAAGCACATCTATCAAAAGTGCAGCATTTCATTGCCTTCTCTACCATACTTTTTAAAAGTAAATAGAATGAAAGAAATGAACGTCATGCATGTGGGTTTATGTAATCGATTGGTTTCGTAAATAAGCTTCAGCAGATCTCATACTGAGTAGGCAAACGAACAAACAAGAAGAAGCTAAGCTGCAGCCCACTATTGTCCAGGGGAAAAGGAATGATTTGGTCAAAGGTTGTAATGATGGAAGGGTCCTAGAAACCCAACTGAGGCAAGGGAAAAAGAAGATAAAAGTAAAGCACTGGGCATTATGGTAATTGATGTGTTCATGTATGATGGAAGCAACTTCAATTCTTCAACAAAACGAATCACAGTTGTTACAAGTGTCAAGGAGATGACAAGCTGTATTGGATAGGAGACCTGACTTAAATAAGCAACATTTAGTCAGGATCAGGTACACACGAACCTGTTCAACAATTTCGTGCTTTTTAAGGTTCCTCGAAAACCCTCCCTTGCCAGTGGCACAGAAGGAACAGCGCAAAGGGCAACCCACCTGTGAAGAAAGGTGGAATAAAAATTTATTTCAAGAAACCATTAAGATGCAGACCAAATAAAGAGTACATGACTAACATTTCCTGAAAGAGCTTGCCTAAGAGAAGAATATTTGCACAGAAAGTTACCTGTGATGAGACACATGCAGTCAGCCGAACTGAACCTTTGCCATCGTCAACAGGTATGCCCACAGTTTCCACCAGCCTGTTATCCTCCAGCTTTATTAGTAACTGAAAGACCAAAAGTGATAATGAGATATCACACTATCACTATTTTAACAGAGGAGTTGAGCATGCGCATATGTACACACACACACAACGAGAGAGAGAGAGAGAGAGAGAGAGAGAGAGAGAGAGAGAGAGAGAGAGAGAGAGCATTATTAGTAACTGAAAGACCAAAAAGTGATAATGAGATATCACTATTTTAACTGAGTTGACCATGCGCATATGCACACACACACACACACACAGAGATTACTGCCCCAAATTAACTGATTTAAGAAACAGATTAGAAACTGAATAAAATACTAGAAATAGATTCGTTAGATGTTTAATATTGAAAACTAGAAACTGAATAAAATACTAGAAATAGATCAGAGAGATAAGATAAATGAAGGTCCTGTGATTTTGCAAACAGAAAAAGAGAAAGACCGACAAAGAGTCGTCATCCAAATAAATAATATATCAACCCAAAATTCCTCATAAAAATCATGTCAAACAATCTTGTTCAGAATATTTTAGCTATGTTTTCTTCCGTGTACACAATTCTGCACAATCCAGTGGCCCTCATTGGCCACCACGTGACCAACGAAGGCATAGTCAGCTGGCTCTCGTTATCCACATGGCAGCCAATAAGGCCCGCCCATGCACAATTGTGTAGCATCTAATAAACCCCTCATTTTACAAGCATATAACCCATGAGCTTTTGAATGATGTATCCTCAAACATAACTTCTATAGATCTCTATTTTTAAAATTTCATTTATGAAAATCGAGACATTTCATCTTTATAAATCTCCAACTTTTTGTCAACCCTAAACTTCTGTAAGAGCATCCATCCATTTTCTGATATTATCTTTCTTCAATGAAAGAGATAAACATGGTTTTGAAGATCCAACCTGATAATTTCATGAACACAATCTATCACTTAATTTCATATATTAGAGTTCTTTGTTGCTGCTTCAGAGTTCTAGATTAAATGTCAGCATGTCACACCTATTGTCTTCGGAATATGCTACAAGAAGTTTCTTGAATGTTATATCCTACATATTCGAGCTAAAGAACCATTGTAACTTGGCTTCTTTGGCATCAATTTCTACTTTGCTATTCACGAATTTTATGGCAGCATATCTCAACTATCATCCAAAGTGTAAGCTCTTGTATAGCAATATGGTTCCTCTTAAGAAAAATAGATGAGAAATAAGCACAATAACATTAGTAAAGTCTTCACCTTAATTGTCCCATCAGTTGAAGTGGCCGTCTTATAAATAGGCGAACGACCTACATTCCATCCCGCTTCCTGAAGTCCATTCCTAAATGCCAATGGCACTTGTCACCCACAAAACAAACCAAACCAAAATCTTTTAAAAATACCTTTTTAGCAAAAGATTCATGATTGAATAAGACATGTATAATACAGTACTCACATTGACTGAAATCCTGAACCTCTTTGATCTTCCTCTTGTATAACAAATGATACAATTGCTTACCTCGATAACTTTGCTGTCATACATAAATATGTTATAATAGTAATTATACTAACAGTAACAATAATAATACACTAATAAATAAATAAATGAAAACCAAACCAAAGCAATTTTCTTTTATTCACTTATGAAATCAACCAGTCAACTAAACTAGTCAAAACAATTGCAAAAGTAATCCATATACACTTTTATCTTCACATAAAACTTTACATAATAAACAAAAAAGTATAATAACAACTGAACGACGCGTATGTTAATTAATACAAATCAAACCAAGCATGTTTAAATTGCATTCACGTCTGATACCAATGGTCCACTCAATTGGTCTACAATTGCAACTCATTTTCACTTCCAAACCCCCCCAAAAAAATAAAAAATATCCCAGGTTTTTTTAAGTGTGCAAGTTTTGAGCTTAATACACTAAGGTATTGAAAATACAACCAAACGAGCCCTTCCAACTCTTTCAAAAAATAAAACAAATAATTGGCTCAAACAAATTATGAAATAAATCAAACACATTTCGTATATTCGCTTCTCATATTTGCACATCATATCGACAAGTAAACCAATTAATCAACTATAGCAACTCAAATGCGCACAAATTTTCCATTTCACAAAATAAAAATAAACAGAGAACTATTATCCGCACTTCCTCGCTTGAAAACACGAAAATGATACTGAAATTGTAACTACGCGGACAGTCATTAATCATATTCTATTCTGAAAGTACCTGACCGAGGTCGAGAGCAAGTTGTGTGAGGTCTTGTTCGGACATGCCGAGGAGCACGCGAGAAGAGTTGTCTTCCTTCGTTTTCTTAGAAGGTAGGGCGACTGTAGAGGGACTGTTTGTGCTGCTACTGCTGCAGGCGATTGTTAGCACGTGCAACTGTATTGTACGCGCAAAGGGGCTGCGGTGCAGCACCGCCATGGGGTTCATTTTTTGAAAGAATTGTAGTAGATGGATAGATAGCACAATGTGATAGAGAAGATGAATTGGGTTCAACCGTTAAACCTCAGGTTTAGGACAAAAGGACAATTCTGCCCCTCCGAGGGCTGGAATTCTTTTAATTTTTTTTAACAATTAGATAAGATTTTGGAAAAATAAAACGATGTCGTTTGGTAATCTAGTAGTAATTGTCAACAACTATTAATACACGCTAACATAGAAATCATTTTCGATAGAAATTGGGGAAATGAATTTGACGGGAGATTCTTCTATAGACCAGGTCTCCTGGACCATGTGGTCTACATTTTTTCTCTTTTTTTTTTCGTCCTCCTTTCTTTTTTTTTCTTTTTCATTCTTTCTTTATTTTTTCTTTCTTATAACTAATATTTTTTTACACAAATTAAACACATTTATATATTTTGTGTTGCAAATTTATAGTAATATATTGTTCCTATCAAAATAATATTGTACAAAAAATTTAAATTTTAGTAACAAAATATTAAATGACTAAGTGACAAAAATTTAAATATTATCACTAAAATGATGTACATAGACACATTATTGTCAAGAAATGTAAAAATATTGTCACTATTGACATTTATTGACGTCCCAAAAAGTGACAACTGAAAAAACATCACTAGATTATAGTGACAATATTTGTTGTTACTAAGTTGTCACTACAAAAAATTTAAATTTTAGTGACAAAATAGTAAAAGACAAAGTGAAAAAAATTTAAATATTATCACTAAAATGATATTTATAGATAAACTAGTGGCGAGAGTTGTAAAAAAGTTGTCACTATTGACATTTAATGATACCCCAAAAGTGACAACTAAAAGGGTGTCACTAAATTATAGTGACAATATTTATTGTCTATAGGTTATCACTGAAGGGTGTCACTAATTGTCAATAGTGACAATTTAAGTTCCACACATTTGTCACCATTAGTGATAACTTAAAAATATATTTTGTCACTATTGCATTTGTCACTATTTTTTTTTGTGACAAAACTAATATTTTTGTCACTAAATATATGCAGAAAGTAATAATTTCAACAATGCCACTTAATATTTTATCACTAAAATTCATTTTTCTTGTAATGTGTCCCTGAAAGGGTGTCAATAATTGTCAATAATGATAACTTAAGTTTTATACACTTGTCACAAATAGCCATTACTGACAATTTAAAAATATATTTTATCACTATTATACCTGTCACTATTGTTATTGTGACTAAACTAACATTTTTGTCACTAAATATATGCAAAAACTGACAATTTCAATAATGTTACTTAATATTTTCTCACTAAATTTTATTTTTCTTGTAGTGGTAATTTTTTTTTATATATATTATGTATTTTTTGTAATCGTTCAATGTTGTTGTAGCTATGTTTTTATTTATTTCCAAAGATGTGAATTCGCAAATTCATTGTGTTATTTTATGCTATAATCTATGAAATAATTAAGATTAATATTTTTTTAATAGAATTAATTTAAATATTAAATATTTTTAAAGAAGAAATAATGCGTGAAAAATACAAATAATAATTTTGATAGAAACAAACATCATATTATAAATTTACAATACAAAATATGTCAATGTTTTTTTAATTGTACAAGACAATTTAATTATTAATGAAGAAAATGAAAAAGAAAAGAAGAGAAAAGAAAAAAAAATAGAAAAGAAGAAAAATCCTAGACCACATGGTCCAGGAGATCCGGGGGAGAATCTTCCGAATTTGACCGGGGGGCGGGGGGTTGCTAGGTTCCAGTTCTAGAAAAGTGAGTAGGAATACGTCCCAGATAAATTAAACTACTGATCTAGTTCTTTCAGGAAAGCAGTACAGTATCCTAAAATCAACAACTTTCAGTTGCCAGAAAACCAAAAGCAGAAACTGTACATAATTTCTCAAAGTTCTATTGGATTTTGCCAGAAACACCATATATGCAGCTTCTCATTGTCTTTACAACTTATAAATACAATCGCATTCTATTTAGGCCATAATTGGAGAAGCAGAAGGCCTCGGATAAGAAGCAGCTTTTCTTCCAGAATCTTCGGCACATGTCCTCCGATGCTTCTGTGCAGTTTCTTCAGTTTTAAAGCTCCCGGTATCTTGAATTTGTTCTAATGCTCTAACCACTTCGTTCATATTCGGTCTGTATCTTGGTTCCACGGCTA
The DNA here is from genome assembly GCA_038501285.1 of Penstemon eatonii. Taxonomy (NCBI): domain Eukaryota; kingdom Viridiplantae; phylum Streptophyta; class Magnoliopsida; order Lamiales; family Plantaginaceae; genus Penstemon; species Penstemon eatonii. The sequence goes on from CM076710.1 coordinate 7,951,910, forward strand.
TACATTTAATAGCAAGAGTTGCCGCTCTCAATGCATTATTCGGTGTGTATTGGCCTTCTATACGAGCATCCATAACACGTAGTACTCTTCGTTTGCTTGCAAGGTAAGGCCGGGCCCACTCGATTAGATTTTGTTCTCCGTGAGGACGGTTCTTGTCTAGCACACGTCTACCGGTCAACATTTCGAGGAGAACGACTCCGAAACTATACACGTCGCTTCTTGCTGTCAGATGACCTTCAAAGAAAATACATAAAGAGTATTATCAGAAAAGAACAAAGATTATTCGTATTTTGGAGTGAAATGTTAAAATACCCCTATGCTTTGTCTAATTAGCAAACCCCCAATGCGTTATTTTTATTAGCGAAAACCTCACTTGTGCAATTTTTGTATTAGAAAAAAAAACCTCCCAAGCCGGAGTACGTAGTTTGCGGGAAAAATGACAATTATACCCTCACCAAAAAATGTGAAAACGCCCCTATTCACCAAAAAATTTGACAATAATACTCTTGTTGACTTTAAAATATTGGCAATAACCTCTCTATTGATTTATGAAGGAATTTCAAATTGGATCTCTTGCTAATAAAAAAAGAACACAAGGAGTTTTTTGCTTATAAAAATAACATAGGGCCGTTTTCCAAATATGCAAAGTATAGGGGGTGTTTTTGCATTTACTCTCTGGATTTTGTGGAGATGTTATATATACCTGTGGCCATATACTCAGGAGCTGCATAACCATAGGTGCCCATGATTCTCGTAGATACATGACTTTTACCATCCATTGGCCCATCCTTAGCCAATCCAAAATCGGAAAGCTTCGCATTATAGTTCTGCCAATCCATCGATTTAGATTTTTTAAGAGACTCGCATAAAAGGGTATTCATGAAAATAATCGAAAATGTGAAAACAAAGTCTTGAATCGTTAAACATACCGCGTCAAGCAAGATATTTGACGATTTGAAATCGCGATATATAACTTTGGCTTCAGGGCTGTGGAGATATGCAAGACCTTTTGCTGCACCAAGAGCCACTTTCATACGTAGGTTCCAAGATAACGGCTGGAAGTGAGATGTTCCTGTAACAAAATACATTGAAAGGGGTAAGTTTGCATGATAACTAAAAGCTTCTCCTTGATTAAAATGATGTAAGACTAAGAATTTACTCCTGAATAGATGATTTTCCAAGCTACCACGGGGCATGAACTCGTAAACGAGAAGTCTGTGTTCATCCTCTAAGCAATAACCAATCAGTTTCACTAGATTAGGATGATATAGTTGCCCAAGGTAATTGATCTCCGTCTGAAATTCCCCGATACAAAGAATTTAGAATGTTAGCTTATTTTAATTGTGATAAAGACCAAATTGGACAACTTTTTGAAATAATTTATACTAGTTGGATTTGTGACTTGACCTTGACCCATCCCGGAACAAAACTGTCCAGGATTCAGGTAGGATTACCAAGACTAATAGTCACAAATCCAATGACAATCGAACTAGTCGAAATTTGTTTCGAAACTTCACCCAATTCGCAGTTCAAAATACAAGCACCTACGAGTGTTATATCGACAATATCTAAGGATCTATGAGTGGAAGGAAAAATACCCCCTATGCTTTGCCTAATTAGCAGAAAAAAACCTGTATTATTTTGACTTACCAAAATCCCCCTGTGCTAATTTTTATTATCAAAAAGCCCCCTCCCAAGCCAAATGACAATTATAATCCCACCAAAAGATGCGGAAAACACCCCCATTCATTTAAAAAATTGACAATAATTTCCATGTTAACTTTAAAAATTGACAATAACCCTCTATCCACTTAGAAAATTGACGATAAACTTCCTATGATTTATGACGGAATTTTCAAATGGTTTTTTTTGCTAATTAGAGAAAAACACTAAGGTGGGGAGGGGGGGGGGTTGCCAATTAGACAAAGCACAGGGGATATGTTTGCACTTACCTCAATGATCAATAAAGCCTCTTAAACCGAGATAGTATTGTACTTACCAACCATTCCTTGTGACCTTGAAAACCTTCTTGGTTCAATCTCTTCACTGCAATAACCATTCCGGTCCCGGGTTTAGTAGCTTTAAATGTATGTTCATCGATCCACCCTTTAAATACACAGCCAAAGCCACCTTCCCCCAACACACTATCGGGCCTGAAGTTCCTAGTCGAAACTCTTAGATCATTAAACCCAAAGCTCTTCAAATTTGTCGAATCCAAAATTTCACCTTCGTTTCGAGGGGTCATAGGAAGTGAGGAAGACAAGCGTCTGCTGCTTATATCTCGTCCATCGATGCTCACATTCCTAGGACTTTGTCCTAAAATGCCCAATTCACATAACTCAACACAATTAGATACTAAACACCAATGATTCATAGAAGCCAATTAGTATACATGCTAGAACTTAAGCTGCAGAATTTTACTTATAATTTGACATTTTGGTCCAACAAAAACAACCATCTCTCAAACTTCGAATCGTTAGTATACAAGTAAAGAAAACAACACGATACAATCTATAAGTAACCAACATAATATGGTTCAAAATATATAAAGGTAATGGGATTCTTAAATTAATGGAAAATTTACATAAATCAAATTTTGGAATGAACTGCATACTTAGCACTTTAGAACAAAATTTCACTATAGAAATTAAACTTAGTATGAATCAATGACCTATTTAAACCCAAAAAAAAAGGTCACCTATTTTAAGACAGAAACGGGCTTAAAACTGCAATACCCAACAACAAATTACCTCAAAAGATGACCTATTTAAACCAAAAAAAAAATTCCCCCTATTTTAAGACAGAAATGGGATTTGACTCCCTTGAAACTGCAATACAAAACAATATATTACCTCAAAAGAGAAAAACTTTCCTTGAAATAGTTCCATTTAATGCATGCCATTTCAAATAGACATTGTCTTAACAAGTAACAACAATTGAAAGATATCCTCCAACAAGCATTAAAAAAGAAGCGTGAATAATTTCCACAGCAAAAAAGAGAAAATCAAGAAATGAATTATCACTAACCATCTCGCCGAGGACTATCTGCTCTTATTCGAACACTACAAAAAGAACCCATTAAGAAAATCTTCTTTTCTTCTTCGAAAAGAGTAAAAAAGAGGATGAAAAGGGGGAAAAAAGGAAAGGGACTGAAATTTCACTAGGAAAACCCAAACCCACGAAATCTTTTTGATGAAGTTAAGTTTGTTTAGAAAAATCCAAAACAGCAAAACATGATCAAACTTTAAGGTGTGAACGAATATTATAATAAGGAGATATGTCTGTCCCCTCCCCTGTATTAGCTAGTAAATAAATATTGAATTTATGACAACATGTTGAATTCTCTTTTACGTGTGTTTGGTTGGCTTCACGAGAAGAGAAGAAGCTATTTTTCAAGACTTTCTCGAAGGCCAAAAGAGTTGACTAAATTGTCTTGCTCTAGTAACTAGTCAGTCTATTCTTTTCTGCAACTTGTATGTATGTGTAAACGGACAAAAGAGTAAAGACAGAAGACAATTACTATACCTATGCAGATATCATGTGGAGAGGGATGGTGGGTAATAAATGAAAGGAAGATTGATTCGACGAAATATTCAAAGAGTAAAGACAGAAGACAATTACTATACCTAAGTTTTCTGAAAGTGTTTTCCGGAGATTTTTGTTCCAAAAGGTGAAATCGCTCACCCCGGGCGCCCCTCACCTCCCTGTCCGATGGGATTGTGAGAGGAGGTAAATTATGGTGTACTCTGCTTTTGAGCATTTTATTTAAAAGTTGTTTGTTTGAATTTTTACGAGAGTTTAAGGTTATCTCCGATCCATTTCAGTTAATATTGCATTTTTTGGACATCATCTCCAACAGTCAGGAGGTATCATCCACAATTAATTAAAAAAAAAATTCACACTCTCACCTTCTAATTATTATTATTATAATAATAAACTTAATTTTGAAAATGATTAATAATATAAATTTCCAGAATGTTTTTATTATGTAAATATTTTTATTTATAAGTATTAAAATTGTAAGTGTATCAATTTTTAAATTTAATGTAAAATCTTATGTATATGTTTTTTCTCATTGTACATTTAAGATTCTAAAATTTAAACTACCCATGTTTATACTACAATTTTGTTAAATCAAATTTTAATAAGAAAAATAAAATTATTTAAGTATTTATACGTTTTGACTAAATATTTTAAAATTCAAAAGTAAAATTAATAACGTTACATCTTTAATTTAAACATAATTTTATTAAATCTTACATAAATTCAAAATATAAATGCCCATTTTTAGTTAATGTTTTTTTATTATTTAAATAAACAAATTAATTAAAAAAATTGTAAAATGGAGTAGGTGACGCCACCTGCGCGTCCAGCCATTCCGGGATGTGCCAAAGCACACAACCCCCCCCCCCCCCCCCCCTCACCCCTACCCCTAGACGCCCTGACTAGTGACAATACCAATTTTAGGAAGTAGCACCATTATTTAGCATGGATTAAAATTTTATTTTCCTTCAATTCTTTGAAATATAATTACTTTTCTCACAACTAGTCTCTTACTTAAAATAATGATTTGACTCCACTTATTCTACACCATTACTTTTAAGGGCTTATATGTAAATATATTTCAAACTTTCACTTTTTCAAATCTTGCCTAAAACCCCATGCAAAAAGTACAATGAGTAAAAGTTAGGATGGTCAATTGAGTCGAGCCTATCCGAAATCCGATGGCTCGGCTCGACTAAAATTGACCCGAACTCAAATAAATGTGAGAATGGACGAGTTTAAGCCATTGCCCGATTAATTTATGAGTCGAACTTGAGTCTAATAAGACTCAACCCAAATAAAGCCCAAACTTAAAATTATTTAAATACTGTGTATATCCCATAATTTTAATTCATTAGCTACGTTGTGGAGTCAAACTTTTCAATCTCATAAGTAACTTTTCAAGTTGAATTTGTTACATTTATTGTGTTTTAAACCTTCTAAATAATAATATATGTGTTTTATATTGATATCATCGAATTATTTTTGAAATAAAGTAGTTATATTATTTATTATACAATTTAAAATTTTAGTTGACTTGACTAGCCAACTGTAGCAATGAGAAAAAAAATATGGGATGGAGGTAGTATGATAATTTTTTGTATTAAAATTATAGTTACCAGTTACTGATTTTAATTTGAAAAAAGAAAATTTTACAACCAAAAAAAACGCACACATTATATTGTAAAGCCACATATAACACAAAGGAAATAAAAGAAAAAAATTAACTCAAATGATCAAATAAATCGGAGTCCTTGGACTTTTAAATCCTATTCATATGGAGCAAATGTATATTCAAAATTCTGAAGAAAAATTTCATCTAATATAGTTTTATCACTATTCAAAAGACTTTTTTTATTCACTTAAAATCTTAAATAATTTCATAACTTTATTGTCATTCCCAAAAGCTAGTATTTTCCGGATATAGGTTCACTTGAGGCATTATTATATTAAATACCTAGTTTTGTATTTGGTTGCCTTCACAGGTGACGAGTAATAGTACTTTATTTATATATATTTCAATAATGTGTAATTTGTGTAAACTTTGTTAGTATTAACAATCCCGATATGAACTCGAAGTCTGTAAAAATACATGAGCCGAGTTTGAGCCAAGAAAATTAGAAAATTTATGAATCGGACTTGAGCCTATAGCTAGGGCTGTCAATGGGGCGGATTTCAATCCGAATCCGTCCGAATTCGATCCGATTTATTAGGATAATTGTCCGATTAGAGATTCGATGGACCTGATCCGATTATAAAGATCCGAAATCCGAAACTCATGGAGCGAATATGGATTTAGGTCGATCCGATCCGTTGAAGATCCGTATCCGACAACAAATAAAAAGAAAGATATATATACAAAATGATTTATAAAAATAAGTATAATTAATAATATTTCAACGTCAATTTAAGAAGATAGTAATTTATAATTCGTTTATAAATTTATTTAAACCAATATATTCATTCTACAAATATGAATATAGTAAAGAAACTTTGAAAATGTGAGCTAAAATTAAATAAAATTGAAAAGATAATAAACTTATTTTAGGAAAAAAATATTAATTTAACTTTTTAAACACAATTTATTGGATCCGAAAAATATCCGATATCCGACCAAATCCGACCAAGATCCGTTGGTTACAAAAAATCTAGATCCGAGCACAATCCGAGCAAGATCCGAATCCGACAGGATTCGATCCGATATAAATGGAGCCGGATCTGGACGAGCCTGATTCGACCAGAATCCGACCCATTGACAGCCCTACCTATAGCTATGAAACCTGATGATATTTGAGTTTGAGTCATTTAAAGCTCGACTCAAAATGCCCGATTGACAGTCCTAGTAAAAATAATGAAATGAAGGAAGTATAATTATACTGAAAATTTTCCAGAATTTTAAGGAATATTTAAAAAAAAATAAACATATTGAAGTAGAAATCAAAACTTAGAAATAGATTTTTTTTTTCATCAATTTCGATAAAAACATATGTATATTTTAGTTCATGTTCTTAGAAAGTTCAAGAAACACATCCGATTGTGCTTTGGTACTTCACAGCCCAAGAGGAGGCATATGATCAGTATTTTTATGATGGTCAACGGGTTTAGATGTGGATTATCATGTCACTTTGTCGGATTACAGAACTTTTTTTAAAATAAAAAAAAAACTAGTACGGACATAAATCTAGTACTAATTATGACTTTTCACAAGAGATGAAGATATAGCCAAAGTTGCAATTTTTTATTTTATTTTGATTTGTTAAGATATTGAAGTCTCATCAGATCTGATTTAGTTACAGTACGTTAAAATCTCTAACGAGAATGAGGATCTAAGTTCACTGATTTAGTTACATTACATTAAAATCTCTTCTATCATATATAACAATCATTTATTGATTCTAAAATTAGTATCTTAATAATAATAGGATATTTTTTGTTGGGAAAATAGGAGAAAATTCTTAATGGTATAACTAGGATTCAAATGACGTCGTACATAAGAGATTTATTCAAGTAAGTATAAAACTAGGGTCCGTCTAAAATGAGATTTCGAGGGATGGAGAGCACATAAGATAGCATTTATCTTGGTGACATGTGTCCCCTTAAAATTAAAGTTAAAATAATTTATTTTCTCAAAGACAAATTTACCCTTTTTTATGAGTAAATTTCAACAACACCCCTTGTGCTTTTTCTAATTAAAAAAACACATGTTATTTTTATCTGAAAAAGAACCCTGTACTTTTTTTTATTATTGGCAAAAGTATCCCTCTCAAGTCGAAATGAAAATTTTATCCCATCAAATGATGAAAAAACATCCCCTTAAATTAAAATATTATCAATAACCCCTGACAACATTAAATTTTTGCAATAAACCCCTGTTATTTAAAAAAAATTTGATAAAAGCTTTCATATGATTTATGAAGTCCACTTTAAAAATTTGACAAAAATATTATCCCCCAAAGTTACATATTGTTGTACTTTACCACCCATATGTACAAAATAATCATTTAATTACCGCCTAAAATAATTTTATTTAATTTTTGTTCGGTGGAAAATATTGTGCCCCTTTAGTCACAACACTTCTAACAAGTTCAAATACTTCGCTCATGTAAAAGAACCGGAAATCCGAAGTTAAGTAGAAAAATATTTTATTTGTAAAGAGAAAGTAAAAAACGCACGTCATGTTTTGACTAATTTTACCCTTAAAATACATGTGATGCGCATATATGAGTTTTTCGGCGATCGAAATTGGCATAAAATCATTTAAGGGTGAAAAATGCAACGGATCTCATACGTACTTATTTTATACTTTAGGTGGTAAAATTCAAAATATGTATTATAATACAAAAAATATTAAAATGATTTGATTTGTGTTAAAAAATTAGAACTAATTGAGATTGCTAAAAAAGAAAATCCTACTCATAAAATGAAAGTGGGGTTGTGTGGGTATGAGGAATTGGGGTTGGGCGGTCTTGTGGTCTCGGAGGTGAATGAAGAGGAATTGGGCGGGGTTGCAATAATTGCAATTATCCCCTTCAAGATTTTAGGTATTTTGTGTTCAATTGTAAATGTTCCCTTGAGAGATAAAAATGGTGAGTTAACGGACACATATTTGGCACATGATATTTTTCATCTAAAAACTAGCGTCCGAATGAAATATAAAAAAAAGTTATCCAACTTTTGTACGAAATGTGTCTTTTTGAAAAGTTTGGTATGAAATATATAAAGTAGGCAGAAATTTCGTATGAAAAGTGCAATTTTCTCGATTTTTGTTTTTGTTTTGTAAAGATATTTGATATTAATTAGAGATTAGGAAGATTTTTTTAAACATATTAATTAAAGGGTTAGTATGTAATTTAACATATATTTATTTTTTCTAAATGTCCGATGCTACATTATCATTGGACATTTTGACCAAAATTTGTGGTTCAGATTTGTTGTTGACTTTTTTTAATGGCTAAGATGGGGTATCTCATATACACTTATGTTCTATAAAATCTTATTTTAGAAAGACCCATAAAACTATGTAACTTGTTCGAATTATTAGGCGAGTTGAATACTATTTTCATCTCAAATTCTACGATGAACAAGACTAACGCTATAAAATGAAGGAGTTGAATGTTGATAATTAAACTAGATGATTTATCTATTTAGAATGAATGACATATTCACCGTGTTGATAAATAATTAGTGTTTTCATGCAAGAAATATCATAAAAACAATATTCTCAATATTCCTTTTTTTTACTATTACTTTATTATATTGATCCGGGAAATTTAACTGATAAAAATAATCAATGAAAACTAATTGCTTATTTGTTATGTTGGTTGTGTTTACTTTCCTTTCAACCACAATAATGGAAAAGATAAAAAAGAATATCCAATGATTAGTTTTAGTTAAGCGATAACCACAAAAAATCCATTGGTAAAAGGTAAGCATATGACCCTCGTGTTAAAAGTTAAAACTTTTATAGGCAAAAACTGGGTCTACTTTTACTTACTTTTCAATAACACATTTTTTCTTTTCACTTTAAGCTAAAGAATAAGAATTGACTATTCTCCTAATAGTCAATAATGGCGAATAAATGATGGAAAAATCTGCATTCACATAGATCTCCTGAAAATATTTGGTGTCCATGTCCCTTAAAATTTTAATTAATATTTTTTTGGGCAAAAAATTTAGAAATTTTTGGTAGAATTAATTTATACTAATATAATCTAAAGACAAATACACTTCTAATCCAATACATATAAATAGAATTGCGTTTAAAAACTAAATGGCATTTTTAATCAATAAAATGCCATTTATTAGTTTCTTTTTTATGTTTTATTCTAAAGATTAAAGAAGAGAAGTACTTTTCATTATTTCATATACACAGTCGAGCTGGGAAAAATTTTAACTGGAAAATGTTATGACTCCATTTTTAGTATTAGATAACGACTTATTTTATTTATAAGTAATATATATAAAAACAATAAAATATATTTTGTTCTCACATCAAGTGACTCTATCTAAATAGACCAACATCCAATTTGATTGATACAAGAGAGTTCAAGACTATTTCTTTTGTTTTCTTTTTCTGTTTGACATCATTTGAAGCAATTATCATACCAAAAAAATATTAGTTTATATATGATCATGTGCATTTTGCTAAATAAAATCATACAATTGTACGGTTCAAGGAAAACACGATTCTGCAGTAATTACATGTCATATTTGGTAAAAAGTGAGTGGGAACAATTTCAACAAAAACATCAAATACAAATAAGGTGTAAAAAGTGGAAAATTAGACAATGAAAGCTCGTGACAGTGCAACCTTATTTCTTTACATTAAATTAATATCCAAGTTAGGTAACCATTGATTTATGAACTTTTAGAAAATGGACAGGAAGAAGCTTTACAAGATGATAATAATAGATACATACAACTAGACTCGATCTTTTTTTGGTAATTTATTTGACTCTTTTTAGTGCTACTAATATAATAATAATAATCTTCCTTTTTCACCTTTTTGATTTGTCGCAATTTTAAATAAGAGTCGTGATACAATTAGCCTACTCTCAATCCACTAACTTGATTGGGTGACACTCATGGTTCTAGAATCTCATCAGCCCTAACTTGATTGGCCTTAAGGGGGTTGAGTTGGGTTAGATTCGGTTCGGTGGGGTGGGGTGACTGGTTTTATTTTCCCATTAACAACAAATTTTATATTCTTAATTTTAAATGAGGCCCCATTAATTTTAGTTAGGTTTGATTATTTGATTCATTAAACATTTAATTTGACGGACAATTTTGGATATTAGAGTTGAAAAATAAAAGTTTAAAGTTTTCTTATGTTGTATGCTGAAAATAAAAAATAAAAAATTAAAAATATGAAATAATAGGCAGACCATAATTTAGTTTCGAGTCTTTTAACTATGTCCCCTCCGGACAGACGATGTTTTCATATTTTATACAACACCACAGAATATTGAATCCTCATTAAAAACAAAGTGCTCTTGACTTCAAAAAGGAAGAAATCAAGAAACTCGTGCATTCACTTATGTGGTATGGCATATCTAATCATAAGTAATCATTAGCATAAATTAAGAGTAATTATTGGGTTTCTTTATAAGGATAATGATTAATTATGTGCTATAGATACATGAAATAAGCGACCACATTAATTTAAAACAAAAAATAAAAGAGATTTTTGCTTTATGCATTACATAAATATAAGTGAATTATTGGGGCAAAAACAAACTATTTTTTTTTTATGATAAATACGTTGTTACATCAAACACTATATCGAATCGAAACTATTACAATCAGGGGCGGATCCAGGAATTTGGGTCAGGGGGGCTAGACTTATACAAAAAAAAAATCTATCAAACAATTAAACATAAAGTTTATATTATTCACATAAGAACCCAAACTATCTACACATTTACTTTAATAATTGACCGCGATAATTTTTCATCTTTTGAAACCGGTCCGTGGTAGCATCGTTTGAAATACTACTAAATATGTCTCTTTCTATAAAGACAACTAAACTATCATTTAGCCATTGATCGCCCATTCGGTTACAAAACCGATTCTTTACTATCTTCATAGCCGAAAAATCTCTCTCCACTGATGCAGTTGCAACGGGTAGAATAAGCGCCAATGTCACAAGTTTGTAAACCATCGAGAATGCGACATGTCTTTTAGTTGCAACCATCTTCTTAGCAAGATCACCAATCCCTTTCAAACTAGAAAAATCATCAATTGATCGCACATCCCTAATATAACTTTCAAATTGATTGGAAAGAGCCGAGAGCTCAAGAAAAGAAAAGTAATTTGGATAAAATTCGGCAAGACGAACAAGTTTTCCTTTGTCAAAAGCTTCAAAGTGATTGGATGAGTTTAAGCATGCAACACAAAGAAGCAACTCCGTGTTTACTTCATTGAAACGGTTGTTCAACTCTTGCAATTGTCTATCTATCACCGAATTGAATCTCGCAACTTTGTAATGATGCTCGATAGTCACTTGTTCAATCCTACGCTTTGGCCTTCCATATGGAACATAAACATTACTCATTGAAGGAATTTCAATTTCATGTTTAGAACAAAAAGAAGTAACATCCTCCAACAAAGTAATAAAGAAAACTTACGAAAGCAAGGAGTCATGGCCCCGGGACACCCTTTAATTTTTTTTATAAAATTTATAGTTTAGACCAGATTTAACAAATTAACCGTACGAGTTACACTCATGAAATAACTATAGTCTATATATGCATTTTCTAAAACTAAAATTGATCACTCTCCAAAATCTCTTTTACTAAATAATATAAGTTATATGTACTTACATGCAAATAATTTAATTGTGTGAAGTCATAATTTCCCTTATTATTCCACAATACGTCATTTTGGCCCAAATAGCCAAAAATGCTTGACATCATATTTAGGGGTGTAAACGAGCCGAGTAGTATCGAACGACACGTTGTTCAAGCTTGGTTTGAATTTTATCGAGCTTGGAATTTTGTGTTTGAGCTTGGTTTGATTTCTTAACGAACCGAGCTCAAACGAGCTTTTATCGAACGAGCTCGAGCCGAGTATCGAGTAGCTTGATATTTTACATGTATTTTTTCAATTTTTAGCTTATCGAGTCGAGCTCGAGCCGAGCTTTAAAAGTTATCGAACGAGAAATCTTGTTCAAGCTTGTTTGATTTATTTGACGAACCGAGCTCAAACGAGCTTTTATCGAACGAACTCGAGCCGAGTATCGAATAGCTTGGTTTGATTTTCAGCCCTAATCATATTCACACGTACCTAACCTAGAAAATACTAATTAAGCGTAAGAAATACTCCTATTAATGAAATGCATACACAAGTCAAACATACATGCACCTCTAGCTACTTCCTACATTCGGGCCCAATTATTCTGCACCACATATTAAAAATCTTGATTTTTTAAAAATATCTTTGAAAAGTCAACAGATTTATTTGACGAATATGTGATTCACATTGAGTGAAGACTTTCTTTCTCTGCCCCTTGAGGTATGTATCATGTCTTTGGAGTTTTGACTTTTGACCCCAATTGTTACAAATGTAGATGATATGCAAATTCTTATTGCCCGAAAATATTTGGCTCATACTTTATAGGTAATAATTTATAACGTTGACAAAATAGTGATGAAAATGTATGTAATTATTGAATCAATGTAGTATTAATGAAATCTTTTTGATTAAAAAATGAATGTGAGATTTAACTATTGAATTCTGATGTAAGCAACAATTTTTATATATATAATGCTTTTGAAATTTATGGGTTTAGTTTGATGTGTTTCAACTTGATTTCAGTGTTTCAGGTTTTAGTTTATTCTTTTGAATGTTTTATGTTTTACTAAACATAATTTAAAAATATTTCGAATGAAATTTCACATTGCAAAATAATACTTGACAAAGAAATTAAAGAACTTAAAAAAAACATGAAGGGCCTGTTTGTTTGGTGTCTGGGAAAATTGGTTGGGAAAGTAGTGGAGGCTTGTGAAATAATCTCGATTTACGCAATATTATTTCTTTGGGTTTTGATAGAGTGGTTTGAAAAATAAAGTAGGTGTAGATTTTTTTTGGAAGAGTTAGATTGTAGGTGTAAAATGTGTAAGGATTTATATCAAATCATGTTTGTTGTGAGATAAATTGTATATGAAATATATTACTTATGACAATGAAAGTAGAGTTTGTATAGATTTTGTTTAGAGATAAGAAAATTATTGTTAGTTTGAATTTTAAAAGAATAGTTTGTGAAAATTGATAGATCGAAAAATTTATTTCAGAAAATAGAAAAAATGTTCGTTTGACATTTCCCAAACACGAAAATATTTTGAAAAATGCCAAACAAACAGGCCTGAAGTGAATTAGAAATCGCAGTTTTGAAAAATGAATGAGCAGATACTGAGAAGTTTTGGGGTAAGAATTTATTATGCAGGAAAGAATCATACTTTTTGAGGTTTTGCAGTACGGTACTAGTTCGTTTAAATTCATGAATAGGTCATTTTATGTTATAGGTGTACCAAAACATATTCAAATCGCTTTTGCTAGTTTGAATGAACCAAGCCAAACAGAACCTATTCACTGCCTGAGAGCAAATCTTCAGTAGCCACACATACATAATAATCTGGAAGAGATTGCATTGTTACTTAGAAATAACATCTTCGGACATTATCAAATGCAGTGGTATTTATTAGTACAATCACATGTAATTCAAACATCTCTGGAAAAAGATTAGAAAGTAGGCTATCCAAAACTTAGAAGACATCTCAAGCATTTTTCTTCACCTCAGCAGACTTGATTATGTCGATAAATTCCGGCTGCAGATGGAAAGTTTAAGTTAGAAAGTTCATGAAACTATAAATGTAACACTATTAGTCATTCTTATGTAATACTTTGGACTTAGGAGCCAAGAAAAAGAAGGGGGCCGTAATTACCTTTAGAGAAGCACCGCCAACTAGGAAACCATCAACGTCTGGTTTTGCAGCCAATTCTTTGCAATTGCCACCATTCACAGAACCTGCATTAAAAAAAAATAAGCATTTTTTTCAAATTAGATAAAATGAATTCACAAGAATTGAGATATCTGAGGGCGTTGAATCTCACACACACTGCACATGGAACAAAATTTTAAACGATGATTTTGAGTTCATCAAAATCTTATCATGCTATCTAATATGGACTTCAAGAAAATCTAAGTTACACCTGGAGCAATATTTTTAATTTGAAAGATTTAAGATCCAGGTGTTGTTGAATTTATCTAAATGTAGATTGTTACCTCCATAAATAATCCTGGTTGAAGCAGCAACTTGAGGACTTACATTAGTTTGAAGCCATTTCCTCAATTCAAGATGTACCTAAGACAAGAAAAACTGTCAGACTTGCAACAAAGTTGCCGGGCACAATATCATCATGATGTCATTCTTTTGATTAGAGATGTGACAAATACAATTCTCAGATGAACAATGAAACATCACATGACTGGTTGCATGTGTCTGTGTGTGTGAGAGAGTGATAACTATGAGGCAAATGTAAATTCAGATACGAAGCAAATGTTAATTTCGCTATGTAAGTTTGGACCAACTGAGTAAATAAATGAAAACCAGCTTACTTCCTGAGCCTGAGCAGGAGAGGCAACCTTCCCAGTTCCAATAGCCCAGACAGGCTCATAAGCCAAGACAACATTACTCCAATCAGAAATCTTTTCTGTATTACAAAAACGCAAGTTAATAATCAGAGGTAGATCCTATAAAGAATCCAGGTAAATCCTGTAAAGATTCAGGCTGCATAAATTCAAGTATCTAAGGCTTTATGGACCAATATATATATGGTATGTTGGTGCAAGGAAAAATAACCTAGACATTTTGTTTCTTACATCTCTTGAAACTAGTACACTTTTGCAAATGTATCCCCATTTTGTTTCTTTTATTCAGAAGCTTGTCTTTTTTCTTAGAGTATCTGGGGACAAAGATGATAGCCTTTATAGGCTATGCGGGGAAACTACAACATTTCCAGATGTGAAGCTTAAGTTTTGGTAGACTTACCAACCTCCAGCTACAGCAGAACTCTACAGAAAATTAATCTTCCAAGTGCAAATAACGTAACCAAAATGGAATAAGAAAATGCACCCCTTCACCTTAAGAAAGTTGTCCCTGATAACTTAAGTACCTGCAATGGCCTTGGTCTGTGCAGCAACAACATCCACAGTTGATCCTGCTTCTCTTTGTTCAAGAGTCTCACCAATACAAGCAATCACCTTCAGACCTTGAGCTAGTGCATATGCAACTTTATCTCCAACAAACTGAAATTATAATGGCAAAACAAAAGATGGTGAATGCAGGTAAATCAACCAATCCAAACAGCAGGCAAAACAAGCTTGCTGAATAAGAATTACCTCATTTGATTCGGCTAATAAGGCTCTTCTTTCAGAGTGACCAAGAATAACCCAAGGGATGTCCAGATTGACAAGCATCTCAGCACTAAGGTAGAAAATGAATTAATACATATAATTTTCATACTAATAACTGAAATCAAGTATAGTAGATTCACCAGAAATGCAAGAACTTATTAGCTGTGTGTGAGGACTCAAGCATGGATCATAACATGCATTAACTTAACAATCTGGTTGAATATAATGTCAATTTCCTAAGCAGGCAGCACCAGGAAAAGAAGGTTTTCCTTGAAGTATCTTTGTGAGACCAAAACTTTCCAAACATATTAATTGGTGAAGATAATGAGACTTACCTAATCTCACCGGTGTAAGCACCCCCTTTCTTAACCCAACAATTTTGTGCAGCGACATGGAATTCAGGTCGCAGAGAACTTTTTACCACTGGAAGAAACACGTATGGTGGGCTGACAACAACTTCTGCAAGAAATATTTAGAGTAATTAAACCATTAGATGATAACAAATCAATTTTGCAAGTGCTGAATATGCTTCCAAATGGAAAACCAAGGATGTTTTTTTTTCCTTCAATTGGTCAAATAAAATCAGTAATTAACTACCAGTTTCGGAAACAATTATAAAATTCAGAAGTGACTTCCATTACTTCGATTACTTCCATACTCGTAGCAGTTTAATATATTAACACACAGAAATTATTTTCCATGACGTCTATGATTGTATTCTTAGGTTCTAGATATTTTCATGGAAAAGAATAGAAGAACTAAATTACTAGAATTCTTCAAAATTCAGCTAAAAAAAGAGTATGAAGCAGACTTTTATTTGTTAATTGCCAACATAATGCCATACTTAAATATGGAAAGATAATAAAATAACTCAAGTACATTCAAGATGTCATTCATGCATTGATTTCATATGAAAGAGAGGTGTATAACACACAATACAATATAATATATATGTACCAAATCTAACAAGTGGTTAGTTCTTATCCATGCATGTTTAAAAAGAAGAAGTGTTCATATATAATTCATATACACATTCGGAAGGACAATGAGGTAATTGGTCCACTGCAGCAACCATGTATTTATTTTCGCATTCTTTTTTTCAATCCTGGGTAAACCTCATCTACTGGAAGCTTAAAATAATTTGGGATATTAAAGAGCAATAGCACATGTTTACTCACCCACAACATCTGGGGATGGAACATCAGCAGCATTGAGTAGAGACACAATCTTCTTCACTTCTTCTGTGGTCCCATTCTACATGAAAGTTTCAAACCATTAAAATTGATAACCAAACAAATATTAGCACCCAAGGGCAAAGAAAGTAGCATGCATTCACTTCCAAGTGCTCGGGATATACATCTCAAATTATTAATGAGCCTACATATCTCAAAATTTGAGTTACAAATTAAATGTTGACCTTCATATGATAAAGTAACTATTAACTAAATGAAAAATGTACCCATAACTGATCATGTTATAATAAATATTCACAACAAAAATATTGCTAGAGAAAAGCACAAACGTTAGAAGGGGTTAAATAATTCAAAATAGATCGAACAACTTGATTTGAAACTTTGTCAAACTTGAGATCTTATAAAATTAGCTTGATTGTTAAATGAACCAAACTTCAACAAGTTATAAGACTCAAGTTATGATAATTGAACATATATATTATTATTTTTAACTCATGGATCAGAAATCCTGTAGAGTTTTCGACGGAGGACTGCGTTTTCCATGTCATCAAACAATTCAAATCTAAATTTAGCCGACTTGAATAACTCGAATTGATTTTGAGCGTTAATTCAGATCCATAAACATATAGATCCAAATATATGAACTGATACCGTTGTATAAAAAACAATGTTAATTTTGATGATACAAGTAGCAGATCAGCATATCAAAAATCAGATCATGAAAACGATAACTGAAGAAGACTCACGCATTTCCAGTTGCCGCCGACGAAGAATTTTCTGCCCATTTTTTCTGGTTTTTTTCTGAGGACGATAATCACGAGAATTGCTCAACAAGAAAAAGAGAAAAGGCGTTGGTGTGGATTGTGACGATAGTAATGAGTGAGTGAGGTTTTTTATATGAATGCGTATGGATATTTTCCTAATTTATATTTGGAAAATAGCAAATAAATAAATCCATTATTTGCGGATCAAGGAATATTATTTACCGATAATGCCCTTAAAAACGTTTGATGACGGAATATCCCATCTGAGAGCTAGAGAGCTAACGACGCTAGTGAAGTCGTTAACGGAATATAATGGCATGGGCGCGCGCACGCGGTGAGTGTATATATATTATATAATTATCCTGTTAATTAGGGCTGTAATCGAGTCGAGTAGTATCGAACGACACATTGTTTAAGTTTGGTTCGATTTTTATCGAGCTTGAAATTTTGTGTTTGAGCTTGGTTTAATTTTCAATCGAGCCGAGGTCAAACGAGCTTTTATCGAATGAGCTCGAGCCGAGTATCGAGTAGCTTGATATTTCACATATGTTTTTTTAATTTTTAGCTTATCGAGTCGAGCTCGAGCCGAGCTTCAAAAGTTATCGAACGAAAAAAGATGTTCAAGCTTGTTTGATTAGTGTGACGAATCGAGCTCAAATGAGTATTTATCGAATGAGCTCGAGTCGAGTATCGAGTAGATTGGTTTGATTTTCAGTCCTACTGTTAACTGCTTAGTTAAGTTGTATGCAAGACCGGGTCGGATATTTAATTGGTCTAACCTATGGTTGGCAAAGTGGGCGAAAGCCCATGTCAGCACATGGCCCATCCTGGCCAATCCAGACTTGACCCATAATTTTTGATACTATTCCTTGGATTGGACTGACCTTTAAAAAAATGGACTTTAAATGGGTTCAAAATATGGGCCCAATATGGGTTATACATTAATTTGAATTTTGTTTCTTTATGATCTGAAAGCTTGGGGCTCCACTTGATGATAAATTATGATAATTAGACCGGCGTGTCTTTATTTAAACTTGAACATTATAATAATGAGCGATTTGCCTAATTCCATATTGTTTATTACTTGCAACTTTGTCAGCCGCGGAGCTATGAGGAGATTAGGCAGAAATATTTGGTCAATGCTTATCTAAAACTTACATAAATAAAGAATCTAAAATTACTCTTTGTAAAATAATTAACTAGAAATTCCGTCTTAAAATTACTCTATAAGTTAGTTTAATTTAAATAATTTTAAACTTTGTCTTAGTTTGAGGTTCTTTGTATGTTTTTTATTTTGACTTTTTTTACATTTTTAGCCAATTTTTATTGACATGTTTCTAGCTTATTTTTATCGATTATTTTTTGCACGGTATGTTTTTTACCCGTTCAAACCCAACTAAGCCGTCCATTTGCCACCGTAGTCTAACCAATTAAACTATTAGATTTTGTTGTCAATGTGACATCTTATTGATTTTTTTAAAAAACATACATAATTTTTTTTTTCAAAGTTATAAACATGTTACAAGGAGAAGAAATCTATATACAACAAATTGTAAGTCTAAATACAAAAGATCCAGTAAACCATACAATGGGCATGAAATTATCAAAAAAAAAAAAATACAATGGGCATGTATGAGCATAATCACTAGTGATTGTTGGACTATGTATGTACAAACCCATATAAGATCCCGAACGAACTACAAAAAAGCACTTAATTTTGCCAAAAGTTATACACATATGAGAAAATGATTAATTGAATAATGAAAAATACAAAGAGAAGAAAAAAAATATGTGAGACTAAATTGATATTGGTATTATTATTGATAGTTATTGGATTGAGTTTCATATAATGATGATGTAATGTCGTAATTGATGATGTATTTATCATTTAAAAATATAAAAAAATTAGATGTTGAAGTAGATACTACTTTATATTTTCGTATCAATTAACTCATAAATATAAACTTTTTTTGATATTTTCGATGGAAATATGTCGATATTTGATACATGAATATTTTTCTTGAGCTTGATTTGTGAATGAGAAAGTTATTATCAAACTAAGATGTTTTAATAAGATGACAATGATGCCTATTTAAAGTGGTTCGGAAAATATTAATAAAAGATTATAGAAGCATAATACTTTTTTTTTTGGTGGTTTTATATTATGAAGGTATCTCCAAAAATGAGAACGACCACACAAATTGCAATTAAAACATTAAAAGTTCGAACCTGACCTTTTATTTGATAATAATTTTAAAACTAGTAGTGTGGGTTGGTCTAAACTTGACCAAAAAAAAAATTCCAATTCATCCTCCTCAAATAAAAATCTCGAGCATAATGTCCAATTTTCTTAATTCTAAACAATATCTTTTAAATTTAATAGGACTGAGCACGATTCGGTAAACTAACCGAATCGGACCGGAACCGAAATTTTGGTTCGGACCGTTTACCGAATCGAAATTTCGATTCGGTAAACGGTTCTCGGTCGAGAATCGATCCTTGGGAGTGGTCGGTTCTCGATAATACTGGTCGGTTTACCGAACCGATTGGACCGGATTTTTTTTTTTTAAATTAGAGTTTTCAATTACAATTTTGAAGATTTATAATTCTTATGTTTAAATGGTTTGTATAAACTTAATATTATTTTTCAAAAATAATTTATCTCTTTGTGTTTGATTAAAATTATTTTATGTTTGAATGGTTTGTATGAACTTTTGTGATATATTGAATGTTGAACAATAAATAGAGGGGAGGGGAGGGGAGGGGAGGGGGGGGAACCCTTTTTTGTATGGTTTGTGTGTTGTAAGATAAATTTTTTTTTGTATATTATGCAATAAATTGAATTTTTTATTTTTTAAAAATAAATAAAAAATAAACTTTAAGAAAATTAAGGAAAATTAACATAGCAAATTAAATATCTAAAAAGTTATGTAATTAGTTATATATAAAATTTCTAGACGAGAATAATCGAAAACGTCCAAAAGATCATAATGAACAAAAAAACTCGTACTATGCAAATTTAACATAAACTAAAAAATTGATTCTAACTCTGTTTAAATGATTACCCGAATGCCCAAAAAATATCAAAAAGCAATTTAAATTTAAATACAATTTAAACTTAATACAAGTAGAAAAAAACAAAGAAAACTTATAATTTTTTATTTTCACTCAATTTAACTTGTTTACGCCTTCTCCGTCTCATTGCTATAACTATTAATCAATAATGACGGCCAAAAGTCTGGTTGGCATATACCCAAATTACACCCTGTACAAATCATCGTCGCTAAAAGTAATTCGGCGGCTTACCAAAACCAGAACAACCTAAACTTTTGCGCTGACGACAATAAAGAAAACGAATCTGTACATGGTTGATTTACATGGCACATTCATAATTTCCCCATTTCTGATTTTCTCTCTCTACGGAAAGTAGAAAATTGAAATTCACCTTAAATATCCATTTTCACAGCACATTTTCCGTGACTAATAAATGTTTACTTGGTCAGAAAGATACATCTCGAGCCCTTTTTCGTCATTTCGCTTGTACCCACCTCCATTATATGAACCCCGCTTCCTGCCTTGTTTCGTATGGTTTTCTTCATACAATACAAACCTCTTTTAACCAGGCTGTATTTAAACCCATTTCTTTAATCCCCCATTTCTCCTAAATTTCTGATTATGGTTAGAATTATTTATTGATTAATTAATTGATGGATAATTATACTTTATTATATATTTGAGGAAAGCATGTTCCGATTTATCACATTAGCTGTTTTTGTAATGGCTGTTTTAACAACAAATTTCGATTGCTAAATTAGGGTTTTTGTTTATCTAGCCAAATGGTTCGATTGAGTATTAGATTCATAAAATACCTTTATTTCGAATTCGATTGAACGAACACAAACCCATTTCGTTCATTTAGGGCTGGAATATTTGTTTTCTGTTTTTTCAATTAATTTTCTTATAATTCTTATTAGATGCTACTACATATTGGTTGATTAATAAGAAGAGAAGAAGAATTTATATTAATTTTTTTATTTTTTTTTGTTTCTACACAAATTGAATTCTTTTATTAAAAAAAGAAAATGGAGGATTTCTGAAATTGGTGACGTGAATAGAAAGGTATTGGTATTTGGCGGTGGAATGGAGTGTAGGGTTTGTTTTGCCTCCGGTGAGTTATGGGGCGGAGGAGGAGGTGGCGGTGGTGAGAGCGAGCATGATTTGGCAATGTTGGTGAATGAGTTCTTAGAAAATGGAAATAGTGATGGGACTGAGTCTATATACAGCAGCGACAGCGATTCCGGAATAGCTGATGCTGCTCTGCTTGCTCACAAAATCTCTGTTAGTCTCTCTCTCTCTCTTTCTCTCGGAGATTCAAATATATTATTGTTTCCTAGATTTTTAGCATTTACGTCCCCTGCTATTTGTTATTGTGAAAAATAACAAATATTGATCTAATTGGCATAATTGGCAAAAAGACACGTAAAAATCACATTTTTGATATCCATTGTGGAGATGAGGCATGACTGAATGACTTTTGCCCTTCTCAATTCTGTTTTTTATTTTTTTTTTATTGTATTATTTCAATAGTAAATATGGGTGTGATGTTCTATTGATTAAATGAAGTATTTAGGAGGGTTTTGCCTTAAAAGGTTTTTTTGCAAGTTTTTGTAAGATATAGTAGGCAGATGTATTTTTTTTCCTTTTGTTTCCTAAATATGTTTGATAGGGTTTGCTTCCCTCCTGCTTTTGGATATTTTTCACATACTAGATGATAGTTACTAGCCAAGGTTGGGTTGCAAGTTATTTCGAGTGGAATGAATTTGAAGGAAATGAAACATTTTACTGTAAAATACTGAGATAGAGAATTGATAAAAGCACGAAAACATATCAATGATTGGTTGATTGCTTATTGGCTTTAAAGCCAAAATGTTGGTCATGTGAATTCATCTATATGAAATAGTGAATTATGTCATCATGCGTTGTGACCTGGACAAACTTTAACTTTCATATCATCATATTGAGGGTTACATGTCATGTTTTTGGTATAATCATTGTTATTCGCTCTGTGTGTGCATGGAATACAAGAAGTAGAATGCCTGATTGTTTGATTATTTTCCCCTTCTTTTCTGATGATTCTTGTTTGAGGAGTTCATATTAGTCATATTTGTTCATAATAGGTCAGATAATTTTTTTTTCCTTTTCCCCTTTTCGTACTTGACACTATCGTGTTCTGTTTGCAACTTCTGTAGTATATTCTGTGTGTTGAAAAAAGACATTGAAGGCCAAGAGACGAACAAACTTGTTTTGAGCTTTAGCGATTAAGTGCATGCTTGAATATTATCTTACCTACAATGTTTATGAAGTTAAAGATTTTGTCTTAATACATTTTTTAATTAGGAGTAGTTTATGCTGATGATAGAGTTAAACAGCAGCACTTCTGTTTCCCATAGTTTTTGGTGTCAATTTAACTTAAGCTAATTCAGTAGAGAACCTTGGCCCTAAATTTTGGCATCATACAAACTTTACTTTTCCTTGTTCATTGTATATCAGCACCATTTCTGAAGTTACTATGTTTCAGATGTCATACAAAATACTCCTTTTACTGATCTTATTTATGTTATCTGGCATTGTGTCTAACGATTCTTAACTGATATACTTGTTAGTTTCTCGCTTGGTGGTACTAGATAAATCAATTGGCATTTGTTTCAACTATCATTAGAAGTTTTAAATTATTTTTAGTTTGTGAATCGTGTCCTAACTAGTGTGCTTTTTTTTTCCCCAGTATATCAAAATAGCAACCGATCAATACGAACAAGACTTGTTCTCAGTGGTCAATTCACTTGTGCTTTCAATCAGTGAAAGGGATCTTTGCATTTCAAACTTAGACCCTTGCAATGCCAGTTGCATCAGGTTTGCCCTGGTAAAGCTTCTGAGGCTTTCTGGTTACGATGCTGCTGTATGCATATCCAGGTGGCAGAAGAGCGACAAGGTTCTTGGAGGTAATCATAAGAAAATATTAATCTTGCATTAAAAAAAGATATCTTCTTCTGATACCAATTTTGGTTTACTTAAAATGCAGGAGATCATGAATACATCGATATAGTCCACTTTAACGAAACTGGAACTACTGACCGTCTGATTATCGATGTTGACTTTAGAAGCCACTTTGAAATTGCTAGAGCTGTCGATTCTTATGATAGAATACTAAACTCCCTTCCGGTTATCTATGTGGGATCTTTTACTAAGCTTCAACAATTTCTTGAAGTGATGGCAGAGGCTGCTATATCTTCTTTGAAGCAAAACTCGATGCCTCTCCCCCCATGGAGATCTTATGCTTATTTGGAAGCTAAGTGGCAATCTCCATATCAGAGAAAGTTTAAGCCCGATAAACCTAACCTTAAAAGCACCGATTTTGGTGAACACGAGAAGTGTGCTGGACGTCTGAAGAGATTGCATTCTTTAGTTATGTCTGAGATCCGAGTTGAGCGGATGTTAAAGCCATTTAATGGTGATAGGAGGGTGAAACTTGGGAGGCAAATGCGTCCGACTTTTACTCTTTGAGATATGGCAGATGGGGACAATTTATTCTTTATATATGAAGTTTGAAGGTTGAAATATTACAATTGAATTCTTTATAAGTTAGGAAAATTATGGAGTTCATTTGGTTGATCCTGTCCTAATTAATAATGCACCTTATTGTGCAAGGGTCTGTTTTGTGAACTCCCAATTTATGCTCTGTCATTTGCCTTCGTTAAGTAAGAGCTTTTGAGTAGGGACTTGAATTCCTTTCTCAGTCATTTGGAAACCTTCTCGGTTTAAATATGTGCATGGTTGGTTTGTTGGTATTATTGTTTTTACTTTCAATTCTTAAATGCAGAGAGCAATCAACAAACATGATTTTTTTTTTTTTTTTTTTATATATTATCTGAAGTGGGGATATGAAATGGTTTGACTTCAATCTTAAATGCAGATAACAATAAAAAAAATGATTTTAATTTCAAATGAGATATATTATTCTGTAGGTCAGTGAATCTGATCATGTGAGTCGAGCCTTAACTATTTTAAACACAAATATCGTAGGACTTCATGGCTATAAGGTCTATCATCGAGCTTCATGACTTCATGGCTATAAGGTCTATCATCGAGCTTCATGGCATTAGGCTCAAACTCGATTTATGTAAGTTCTTGGGCTTTGTGTTTATATCTGACTTACTCACACTACAAATTTTACTTCACAAATAAAAACTATGCATTGTTAAAACGCATATAAATAAACGTCTACTTAATGCACAAGAATATGTAAATTTCATATGCGTCTTAACAATGCATTTTTAACTAAGATGTCTATTTATATGTGTTCTAAAAATTGGGCAAAATTATGAAGTTACCTAAATTCTTAATTGGTAAAATTGCAGAAAACGTCCCAATCTAATTACTGATTTTGGATTTTCGTCCCGAACTATTTAACTTGGCGAATTTCGTCCCGTAATTTAATATTTTTTTGGAATATCGTCCCAAACTAATTACTAATTTTGATTTTTTGTCCCGAACTATATCAACTCGCCAAATTTCGTCCCATAATTTACCATTTTGTATGAATTTAGTCCCAATATTAAATTTCTAATTTAATGAAAATGACGTTCATTCTTGTAATTAATTTGGAACGAACTCTGCAATATTATAAAATTATTCATCTTAAAATTTACCATGTCATGACACTTAAGCAACCATGTGATAATTCATCGGCAAATGCGCAATTCCGTCTTATAATTATGGTGGGACGATATTCCAAAAAAATATTAAATTACGGGACGAAATTCGCCAAATTAAATAGTTTGGGACGAAAATCCAAAATTAATGATTAGTTTGGGACGATTTTTGCAAATGCCTTCTTAATTTTGCCCCTAGGGATTATTTGTAAGATTTATGACTATGACATGAATTAGTGGACGAAATCAAAACCCCCAACCTATTGTAGGTTACATTCATCCTACACCGGTGAATTGTATCAATAGGGGTTGGATGATAAACACATGTGCATAAGAGGACAAAAAATTGTCCTCTCATATACAATAGTCGCTCATCCAGCACCCTAGTGGATTGAATCCACCGGGATAAGCACATACTTTCCCCTATCGTAATATTTTTGAAATTTTATCAATTTAAAATGTTTTGGAATGATTCAACTCGTTTTTTCATCAATTTTCATCGATTCAAACCGATTTTTCACCGGTATTATCAATTATCCACCAAATTCATTGATTTAAACTTTTTTTTTTATTTTACCATTATAACTCGATTTTCTTACCAACAAGGGATTGGTATAGTGAAAGGGACAAGTATCCCAAAAGTGGAGATCCGTGTTCGAATCCCTGTTGGGAAATGTTTCAATATAATATATGCCCGACGCGCCTCGAAAGGGATTAAACCATTGGAAGAAAAAAGTCAATTTTCATCATTATTTTTATTGATTTAAGTTGTTATTGATCATTTAACCCATTTTTACCAATTTTCATCAATTTGAACGATTTAACACAAACAAAAAAAATAATCACGGATTTCTATATTTGTTCACTATTTTCATCGATTTGAATTGTTTCTGATTGATTTAACTTTTTTTTTTCACTAATTTTCATCGAATTATATATTTTTTGACCGATTGACCCGTTTTTCACAATTTTCATTGATTAAAACCGTAATTGCTCAATTTAATGTGTTTATTAACGATTTTATCAGTTTTCACTAATTTAATCGATTAAACTAATTTCACTCATTTGTCATTTATTTTTATCAAAATTAAATCGTTTTGGACCAGTTAACCCATTTTTCAACGATTTCATCCGTTTTTCACTAATTTCATCGATTTAATTTTTTTTTATTAATTTAATCCATTTTTCACCAATTTAATATATTATCATCAATGTCCACTTTAACCCATTTTTGACCGATTTAATCCAATTTATTTTACCGATTTCATAGATTTTACCATTTTGATCGATTTTATTCGTTCTCATTGCTTAAAAACAAGTTAAAATAATGAAATTAATGAGAAAATCGATGACATATGTGATAATTGTTAAAATAGATAAAAATGGGTAAATCAATGAAATAAGTGAAAGATGATGAAATCAGTAAAAAAATGGATTTAATCATTAAATAAAGTTTTAATTGGTGAAACAAGTGACAAAATCGATAAAAATCAATGAAAAAACATGTTAAGTTAGTCTAAAACATTATCATAGGTGAAATTGATGAAAAAAATATGATTAAGAACGTGTTAAACTAGTGAATTTATTGATAATAAAAGGTGAAATCGATGAAAAAATGAGTTAAATCATAAAAAAAGAGAGGTTAAATTGGTGAAATTAATGCAAAACGTGTAATATCGATTTATCGGACCGAATATTGATTCATTTTTTATTATACTATTTATCTGTTTCTAAATTTTCACTATTTTTTTCTTAAGATGTTCTAAATAACATTTTTTTCAAATAAATGAAATTATTTTCTCTCATATAAAGTTACCACTAACTTTTAACTATTATTTTTACTAAATAATATATATATAAGTTAAAGTTTTACCCTTTTACCTTTTATCAAACTTTGCGCCAAATTAGAAGGATGAAAAGAAAAAGGGACAAATAAAAAATATCTAAATCTTTTACTTTGAAAATATCACTAAGAAATACTAATCAATCTGGTTTGTCTATTATTTACATATCACTATAATAAAAACCATGTGGTCCATATATGTACATGATTATTGTATATATCATTGTCATTAGATTTTGTTTGGCGAAACAATATCTATGGCTTTGTTCTTTCTTCAGTGTACAATATATAATACTCTTTCCTTTTTTTTACAGACAACCACGTACAGGGGCGGATCCAGAAATTTGGTGTAATGGAGGCTGAGATTCTACAATAAATTTTTATAATCGAAATATATAAAAAAAATTCAATCAAACAGTCAAACTTGAAAATTATATTTCAATTACCAAAATAAATATGAGGAGATACAAAATAAGGAGGTGAAAATAGACAAATATAATCTCTACAAGTTACTTTAATTACATAATACCTTGTTATGATACCACAAAAGAACATAAAACATTTGCGTATCTTAAGTTCAATTTCAAATGACACAAATTACATTTACAATTGACCGCATCAAATTTTCATTTGAACTAGATCAATATTATTGGGGGAACGAAATTTTGTGTAGTAATATACTTAAATAAAAAGATAACAAGAAGTATTATAAAAGGTTGAATTAAACAGATAGTTATTATGAAAGTTAATAGAACAAATGTTAAGAAAGAAAAATAAATTAAAAGAACAATTGTTACGAAATAAAATAAAATCAAAGAACAAATATTAATTAAGAAAGAAAAAAGAATAAAGAGGAAAAAATTGAATTCTGTTGGTAGTTAATACAAATAAATAAAATTAAAGTAATTATTAAGAAAGAAATTAATAGATAATCGTTAAGAAAGAAAAATAAGTTAAAAGAAAAAAGACTACCTTGCTCAATCACTACCAATAAGGTTTCATCGGAACCACTAAAATCAATTTTTTTAAAGTGAGACCCGCAAAACTGAGCCAAAACCCATTCAAATAGATCCTAAAAATCTAAAGAAATTTAAGTGCAGCAACAGAGAACAAAGTGAAGTCGATGGGAATCGAACTCTGTCTTATTACTTCTTGTTACTTCAGTGACTACCTTGCTCAATCACTACCAACAAGTCTGGAGTCTAATATAATTAGTTAGACTAATAACTAAATAAATAAAATAAATTAGATGAATTGTCTATAAAATTTATGAGCAATGTGGAAGTATAATTTGAACTCGTAATTTTTATAGTTTGTTTAAAATTGTCGTTTTTGTGAAAGCTATTTCTTTTTGGTTAAGAATCTCTTATTTTTCTTAATTTCATAATTCTATCACAGTTTTCTTTGAGTTTTGAAGGATGGATCTAGGATTTTGATGTAGTGGGGGCTAAAATTATACGATAAATTTAGTAATCAAAATACAAGAAAATTTAATAGTCAAACTTAAAAATTATATTTTATTCACCAGAAAATATATGAGAAGATACAAAAAAAAAAGAGGTGAAGTTTAATAAAAATACCCCCCATAAATTACTCTAGTTACATATGATACTATGTCATGACCCATATGTACCCACAACATCTACGTTTCTTAATTACAATTTCATATGACATCACTTACATCACAACTATTGATCGTGACGAATTTTTATTTTATTAAATCATTCCAGGGTAACTTCATTTGAAAAATAACTAAATATTTCTTTCAATAAGGATAGACTATCATCATCCATTTATCGTCCATTCGATTCCATTTATCGCCCATTCGATTACGTAGTAGATTCTTCACTATCTTAATACCAAAACAAATTCTCTTTAGTTATGCAGTTGCAATGAATAAAATAAATATCAATGTCACAAATTTGTAAATCAACGAGAATGCGACATGTCTTTTAGTTGCAATCATCTTCTTATCAAGATCACTATTTCCTTTCCTTACCAACACAATTTTCTTGAACTAATTAATTTAATGGAAAGTAGACGTCTTTTAGGGGATTGGTTTCTTCTTCAAAGCGTCGGTAGACAGCTGGGGATTGGGTAGGTTTAGTTTCTAAAATGAGTTGGGGACTAAAAGATAGGGGTTTTAGTGAGTTAAATTTTTAATATAATAGTATGGGGATAAAATGTAATATAAAAAAAATAAAATTCAACGCGGTCTAGGTCTACAGCACACCAGTCCATGTACAAGTCGGCCCTTGATATGTTCCCATTTTTTTTTTGTGACTTTTTTTAATTTTCAACTGATCGAATAATAATATATTATTAAATTATCCATGGTCACAGTTATCCTTGTATCTTGAAATATATGAATAACCTAATGAAATGTGATGAAGAATGTTGATTTTTTCTTATTCAGGCTTAATTTGGTAAAACTCATTCAACTATGTGTTAAGCGTATTGTATTTATTTTGTGATTGTTCACGCTCTTAAGAATTTTATTTAATTCCAAGAAAATATATTGTATTTGCCATATAATTAATTAGAGTTCGATTAATCCCTATCTAAGTAAGAATTTCCCGACTTGCTTTCAAATAGCTTAAAAAAGAGAGAATTACAAAACCCTATACACAATCTAATTCATACACGTTTATATTGAGATGATATTTATAGAATGATTGTTTGGATGTAAAGCTAACACGTGGGTTGTGTCCCATTGTTGGAAGTACGGCTAACAATGAACTCTTGAATTAATTGTTAGCCGTAAAATCACTATTAGGCTTTTGTTGTGATTTCGAAAGAAACTTTTTTTTACTTTAAAAAAAATAAAGTATTTACTAATTTAATTTTGAATTAACATTAATTCAACGGCGAATTCCCTCTTCCCATGTGTCTTGGATACTTTGTCTAGTAATTTTTAAGAGTGCTAAATATATGTACCTGGTCCCGGTTTGATTTGGTTAGGATGAAAAAACGAAATGGGATGGTCTCACTCTCACCAACAACCTCTTTGAAATTTAATTAAATTTGAATATGTGTCAATATTATAACCCCAATCAATTTATTTACAGATCCTGTATATTACCATTATATCCTTACTTTTTATTTGTAAAAGTCAAATATACCCTAATTTGTAAAGTTAAACAAGTTATAGACACTTGATATTTGAGTTAAAATAGATAATTATTTTAATTAATAAAGTCACAACATCAAATAAATGAATATTAAACAATTTAATTTATGTACTTTTTATCAATTCAAAATTTCAAACTAAATTAAACTCAAATTATCTAATTTATTTATTTATTATGTACATGTGCGAATCTGCTAATTTGATTTTTAAGACTACAGTGTTGGGTTAAAACTTGTAGATAATGATAATCTAAAAAAAATCACGAGAGTTGAAAACCAAAATTTGAAGTATACATTGTTGGGTTGAAATTTATTGAAATTATATTTGATTTTCTACCAAGTCAAATACAAAGCCAATAAAAACAATAAATTCAATATATAATTCTTTCTCGAAATGTAACATTAAAATGAATATTTTTATTTTTACAAAAATATATTATTCTCATTATGAAATGTTTTTCTACAAGAATTGTACATTATTACATATTTAATATTTTAAGTCATTTCATATTTAAAAAAAATCAAAATAATAAAAAAAAAAGGGAAAACCTCATTTCTAAAGCTTCACTGTTTTGGTTAGAGACCAAACTGGGGATGAAAGGTTGCGTCGATCTGGTTGCAACCAGGAAGGCGGCGATGGTTGAGATTGGTTTTTTCTTGTAACTCAACTTTGAGTTGAGAGTTACAATAGAATTCTCCAAATTGGGTTTGTATGTATATTTTAAAGATTCTCTTAAAATTTGTGTGAAATAATTGAAGCATACATAAATTGAGTTAATTAATGTGTGTTGTGATTTCGATATGATTAAATCTTGACGTTTTTGCGAAGGGAATGGTGATAGATTTCAAATTATGTCATTTTAAATGAAATTAGTTGATATGATAGTGTATGATCATGTTTAAAATACTTGAGAAAATTATTACGTAAAGCTTTATTTTGTGCGTTTGGCCGGTAAAAAATGTTTAAAATGATGTTTGGTCCACTGAAAATTCGAATTGATCAATTGGTCCATAATGGATCTAGACGTGGTCATAACTTCTTCATTCCATTCAATTCTTAAAAGTATTAATGCATTAGTATGACCTTTGAACCTACTTAGATCAAGTTTAACATATATATATATATATATATAACACATTATAATGTATGATTCACATGCAATTTGGGACATTAATTATATGCTTTGAGTCATATAGCACATGCATCTAATTTGTGCGCATGGTATATTTGTTTATACAGCTAGCCTGCTTCAGGCAATCGATCATGGCCGATCGAAGAAGGCCGGGTGTTCCCCAAGGTGCATGGTAGTAACAAAAGACGACCAGCATTGCCAGCAGCAAGGGATCGATCACGCCTCCTTTGCCAGCAGCAAGGCACCGGCGAGGTTACATTCTTCGACCCTAGTAAGTCTCTCTTTCTCATACTATATTTTTAACTTTACAAGAATAATTCTTGTAAATACTCGATTTAACCGAATATATATATATATATATATATATATATATATTAATGATAGAATATGCAATTGTCTTTGAGTTAGTTAGTTCCATAGGTAAAGAATATCGAAATCTTTAATTTTTTTTTTTTTTTAACAAATGGTTAATTATCGAATATTGCTTCTACAATTATCTAACTACCTTTGTTTATGTTTCTTTATTTTCAGGTACTGGTGCTTGCAAATACCATTCCTAAATCTACGGAAAAATTCTTGTCCAAGCCTGGCTTGGCCAAACCCATCCAACCACCAAGCAAGTGTATTGCACTTGCTTTGTGATTGGTCACTTTCCTGGATGTTACAACCAATCCCAAAGCAAGTGTATTACACTTGCCATGTAATTAGTTTGAGTTCGGCCAAACCCGGTCTGGGTAAGAATTTCCCCTAAATCTACATGCGCGAAAGAATATTAATTTATAAAATATGACAAGTAAATGTTACGGTCGACTTGGGTATTTATTTTTATACATAGTTTTTCTCTTGTAATTATTCTTGACCCCCAAAAGGTAAAGAAGAGAGAGAGAACAGCAATGCACTCATTGTAATTCCAATCTTCAATTAGTTATACGAATCTAATTCATACCAAATTATATGGTAATCTGCTGGTTTTATTGTTTGTTTCTTGATTAAGTGTAGTGTATAGCCTAGACTTGAATCCTAATACCTTCATTAATTATACAAGGAATATATATGAGTATTCACCATGACCTAAAGCGGTGGTGAAAAACTCAAAAGGCGTTGTCAAAACTCAATAACCACGACTTCATATTGATCTTCATGACTGGTCTGTGGAGAGGGAGCGGATGTATTCACCACGACTTAACACGACATCCACCACAGATGTGTCGTGATTGATGTTTTCACTATTGCTTCAAGCCATAACTCGTATTTTTGCATAAACGGTTGATTAGTTTTGGTGAATATATAGTAGTCAATACTCCAATTTCTTGTAGTGTGTTATTATCTTTTCAGTTAAAGTCATTGATATAGGGTTAACCCATGAAATCAAGCATATGTGTATATCTTACATACTCTACTTTTTCTGTAAAATTATCTTAATTTTTCCGGCAACATCTTATTGACTTAATTAAGCACCGGAGAAGGTTCCGCCGGCACCCTATTGAAACAAGGATGTGAAATGGTTTTGACCTCAAATCTTAAATGCATATAGCAATCAAAATATTTTATTACAATGAGAAGGGCAAAATTTAAAATATAGGTATTCGAAGTCAAAAGAACCCTCTCAATGCATGT
Source organism: Penstemon eatonii (assembly GCA_038501285.1). Lineage (NCBI taxonomy): Eukaryota > Viridiplantae > Streptophyta > Magnoliopsida > Lamiales > Plantaginaceae > Penstemon > Penstemon eatonii. The sequence goes on from CM076710.1 coordinate 7,984,755, forward strand.
ATTTTTCAAGGCAGAAATTTATTTTGAGCATATTTGGTGATGGGTAAGTTTGGTCTAGTGATTGAGATTGTCGAAAACACTTTTGTATCTTTATTGCGATTATAAGAGCATTTGCCCCCTTCGGTGATAATTATTTTTTCTTAATCACGATTTTTTTTATGTTTGCCCCATCATCAAAATCACTTTGTAGAAATCCAATTGCAAAAAAAAAAAAAAAAAAAAATCCAAAGCAACAAAAGTATTGTTTTTACAAAATCATTTCTTTTATAAATTTATATGATAAAATATATATATTATTGTAGATTTGCTTTCTCAATAGTTAGGCCAATCTTACCTTAAATTTGAAACCAATAAGAACAATTCATGTGGAGAGAGAGAATAGACAATTCATGTGAAGAGAGAAAGTAGACAAATTTATTTTGTGTTTGAAAAGATATATACTTTATAGTTTATACTTATATTTATCAATAAATCATTCACATTTACTTGCCCTCCAACTAACTAATTTTCTATGATATTTTTTCTTTATCACCATGAAACTATTATCCCTCATAAAATAAAATGAAAAAGTGAAAGTATTACTTTCTTTAGAATAAACATTTCACATTTTCTAATAAAAAAAAAGATTTGTAGAAAATTTATTGGAACATGCAAATAAAGAAAATTTTAAGAACAGGGGCGGAGCCAGGATTTTTAATTGGGGGGGGGGGGGGGGGCGAGATTTTTTAAAGAATTATCAGTATTTACAATATAATAATTTGTAAGAGTTAAATTGTAATTTGATAAAAAAAAATGAATGTTTAATAGCCATTTCTTATTAAATATTTACATATTATTATTCAAACGTTTTATATCACAATGATTTAGATCTTTTCCGATTCTTTAAAACCTGAATGCATAATCTGACATTGTGGTAAATTTACACTTTTAGGAATAGGGTCACAATTACTAGAACTTAAGATTAGGAGAACTACTATTTAAAAGATTTATATTTTTTTAGTTAAATAGAATTGTGAAAAAAGATTGGTGAGTGAATAGAAATCTAATAAGAAAATCTAAATAAACTAAATCACTGAGTTGGAATGATTTTTTTTAGTCAGTTTTTTTTTTTTTTTTAATTTATTAAATGTCAGAGTGAATATTTTAAGATCTCTCCACTATTGAATGTCTGGGTGGACACTTGCCATAATTCTGTTAATATGATTTGGATAGAGCCGTGAAGGGAATGATGGTAGAAATAGTGTTCTGCAAGCCAGCTGTATGGCAAGCATTTATTTGTAATAAATAAGGAACTATTCAATTTTGATTAATAAATGCACTTTATTAAATGGTCATCTTTATCTTATGTAATAATTATCTACGCATAAGGATAGAAGTCCTTAGATCACAGGGCTATGAGATAACCCGTGGACTGATCTCCAAGGCCGTGATCTAGAACATATTCAAGAGTCGTAGAATCCAATCGAGATAGGACATCGTTGGATTCGGTTAGACTCTCACTATTGTGTATACTCCGATGAACTGGAGGACGCTGGGGTCCATGAGCGTGACTGGGATAGTCGATACAAATAAGTGGGTGGCTTCCTGGGATGGCAAGCGCACTGAATACCCCAATTAGGAAATAACTCACCATGGAAGCGGTAGTCGCATATCGAGGTTGAAGTTATTCCAATTTGCAATAGTATACGAGGAACGGTCCCTAACTACTTGAGGTGATAGGGTTTATCTGGTGCGAGAACGTCTATACTTTGATATGAGTTCCGACTGACTGGAGTTCACCAGAAAGTCTCCATGGACTCATATTGGGTATAGAGGAACTCGTATGCGGATTCATATCATCAACAAAGGATCCATTGACCCGACTTGATAGGTTGGAAAATTCTCCTATGGATTTCTGTGAAAAATTAATTCTGGTAAAATCCTTGGCCAATGTATTTGACGACTGATAGTGGCGATTTATGATCTAGGGACATTTTAGTAATTATGATCTAGGGGTGTTTCAGTAATTCGGTAATTAATAAATTTGATAATAAATAATTCAGTCAAAATGACTATTTTACCCCTATTTATTTCATTTGACATTTATGGAGAAAAACCCTTCACCTCCCAAGAACCTCTTCACCTCCCAAAAACCTCTTCGCCTCCCAAAATTTCTCCTATAAATAGCATCTCATTTTCAAACAAGAGGGCAGGTCATTCTAGAGAGAAAAAACTGGAAATAAAAGAAAAGTTCTTGGCAAGTTCGTCCCGTGCAAGTCAGTATTTGTAATTTGAAGAAGGATCAAGAAGAGGGGAAATCTCGGAGAAGTCCCTTGATCATTTTTATACAACATCATTTTGGCGCCGTCTGTGGGAAAAGTTTGATTTGCACGTTGAGATGGCGGACGAGTACGAAGAGAACCAGTGGGATAATCTTGAAGGGCCAGGTGATCCGCCGGTAGGAAGAGCCCCTGGCAACGACCTACTTGGTGCGGGAAGCGTTGGACAAGACCACCCTGGCGCAGGAGGCGCTGGAAACGACCTGCCTGGTGGAGGAGGCGCTGGAAACGACCTGCTTGGTGGAGGAGGCGTGGAACAAGGCCCACTCGATAGAGTAGACCCCCAAACTTTAATGCCTGATCGAGATGCGCTTCCGAATGTACCGCCTCCAGTGCCAACCATCCAAATGACCCAAGAAATGCTTGATGCAATGGCAGCAACAGTAGCAGCTCGAGCGGTTGCACAATATGTAGCGGAACAACAAAGAATACGCAATTCAAGCCAGTCCCTGCACGCAATCCCGGATGCATCCACAAGACCTGAAAGAGGTGGTCAGAGACAACGAGAACAACCACACATAAGGCAACCAGTTAACGAAGAAGAAGTCAACAGTAGAACTCCAAGACCAGAAGAGTTGCGAAGACAACCTCGTTTAATGATGGAGAGAGGTGGAGGAAGAGAACAGGGAGGACAAAATTACACACATCAAGGACAAGAAGAAAGGGCGGAACAATTACCACCCATGGTACCATTAAGAAGAAGCCCATTCTCCCATGCAGTCTTATCAGAACCATTGCCACCTGGCTTTAGGATCCCAAGCCTGTCTGAATATGATGGAATGGGTGATCCTCAGGAACATCTAGATAAGTTCATTGCCAAAGCTGATTTATATGCAATAAGTGATACGACCACTAGTAAAATATTTCGTACTACTCTATCTAATATCGCACTCACTTGGTTCAATCAACTCCCTTCAGGAACAATCACTAATTTTGAGCAGATGAGTCAACGATTCCTCCATCACTTCTCTATGAATAGAAAAACTCAAAAGACGGCTGCTTACCTATTCACTGTAAGACAAAGAACAGGAGAGCCTTTAAGAGAGTATATACAGAGATTCACTAATGCAGTTTTAGAGGTTCCGCAAGTCGACCCTGAACTTTTGGCTAGCATTCTCCAACAAACTTTGACAGATGAACGTCTTAAGGAATCTTTAGCCGGAAAACCTCCAACAACTCTGGATGCACTCCTAGCTAGATCTGAAAAGTTCATAAGAATCGAAGAGGCAATGGAGTCAAAGTCAGAGAAAGGAGGTAAAAGGAAGAGTAGAGAAGATGATAGGAATGATATCCCAAGGCGAAAGGAGAATCCAAAAGAAAGAAGGAATGTTGGATACAATCAGAAGTATGCTCACTATACTCCTCTCAATGCTACACGAGAAGAGGTATTTGTAGCAGCTTTAGCACAAGGGTTACCTCAGTGGCCGGCACCATTGAAAGACAATCCGGACAGGAATAAGTCTAACAAATATTGTCGATACCATCGCGCTCGAGGACATAACACAGAAGACTGCTATCATTTAAAAGATGAGATAGAAAGGTTGATACAAAGGGGCAATCTACAGAATTTCGTAAGAAGGAAGAGAGATATAGCCCCAGCAAATTCGCAAGCTGGACGAAATTCTAACCCGAGAAGAAATCAATCGCAAGAGAGAAGTGGAGGACAAAGGCCTAACAGAAGTAGTTCAGTACAAGCAAGGCAAGATGAGAACTTACCAAACGCCGGCATTATCAACATGATATCAGGAGGACCGGTCGGAGGAGATTCTGTTAGATCGAGAAAGGCATTAGCGAGATCAGCGAAAACCTTACATGACTGTCCATCGTATGCACAACACTATGTCCATCAAGTTGAGAAGTGTAATCAAATCATCACCTTTGATGATAGGGATTTGGAGAGAGGGAAACTACCACCACAAAACGATGCTTTAGTAATCTCAGCAACGTTAGCAAATTTCTGGGTTAAGAAAATCTTAGTAGATAGCGGCAGCTCAGCAGATATAATATTTTATCATGCTTTTGAGAAGTTGAACATAGACAACACCGAGTTAAAAAGGGTCAATACCCCACTTACTGGTTTTGCGGGAGAGATAGTAGAAGCATTGGGAGAAGTATCACTACCTATCTCCCTTGGAAGTTATCCTAATAGATCTACGAAGATGGTGAAATTTCTAGTGGTCAAAGCACCTTCTTCATATAATATGATATTAGGAAGGCCTAGTCTAAATCTTTTCAAGGCCGTACTTTCAACATATTATATGAAGATGAAGTTTCCGACACCAGAAGGGGTAGGAGAAGTAGTAACAGATCAGATGATGGCTCGAGAATGCTACGCTAGCACATTGAAAAACTGCAATAAGCGAACCAAATCAGAGTCAAATCATGTCAATAAAAATGATACTGATCAGTTGATGAATGACGCTTCAGAGGCGCAGGAAGAAGAAGTTGAAAGCAAAAAAAGGAGGCAAGAAGATTTGCGGATAGAGGCAATGGAAGAATTAAAAATTGTGGAGTTCATCCCTGGAAATCCAAACAAAACAACGAAAATAGGAACAAGGATCGAACCACATGTGGAAGCAGAATTAGTACAGTTTTTGCGAAAAATATGGATATGTTCGCTTGGGACGCCATTGACCTTCAAGGAATAGATCCCGAAGTGATGGTGCATAAACTCAGTGTTGATCCGACAGTGAAGCCGATAAAACAAAAGAAGAGAACTTTTGGACAAGAAAGGAACGAGATCATCAAAGAAGAGGTAAACAAGCTCCTGCAAGCGGGATATATCAGAGAAGTGCTTTATCCCGACTGGCTGTCAAATGGCGAATGTGTATTGACTTTACAGATTTAAACAAAGCTTGTCCAAAAGATTCATATCCTCTTCCCAGAATCGATATGCTAGTAGATTCTACCTCGGATGTGAATTGTTGAGTTTTTTGGATGCTTTTCAAGGATACAATCAGATCCCAATGCTCCCTGAGGATCAGGAGAAAACAAGTTTCGTCACCGATCAGGGGGTATATTGTTACAAGGTTATGCCATTTGGCCTGAAGAATGCCGGAGCCACATATCAGAGACTTGTTGATCATATGTTTAAAGAACAGATTGGGAGAAATATGGAAGTATATGTGGACGATATGCTTGTGAAGAGCTACAAACAATCTAATCATCTAAAAGATTTGGCAGAAACTTTTGAAGTATTAAGACGCTACGGTATGAAGCTAAATCCCAATAAGTGCACTTTCGGGGTTCGAGGTGGAAAATTCTTGGGGTACATGATTTCTGAAAGAGGGGTGGAAGCTAACCCAGAAAAAATCGCTGCAATACAGACTATGTCTGCCCCAAAGTCAGCAAAAGAAGTACAACGCCTAGCAGGACGTTTGGCTGCACTGAACCGTTTTATATCTCGATCTGCAGATAAAGGGTTGCCTTTCTTTAAAACCCTTCGTAATCTTAAGAATTTTGAGTGGACGTTCGAATGTCAGAAAGCATTTGAAGAACTGAAAGATTATTTGGCATCTCCTCCACTCCTTACCACGCCAAGGCCTGGAGAAATATTGTATCTATATCTTGCAGTCTCAGATTATGCTATTAGCTCAGTCCTAGTTAAATCAGAAGGTAGAGATTACAAGCCCATCTACTATGTGAGTCGAATGTTACAAGGAGCAGAATTAAGATATCCCCAGATAGAAAAACTCGCACTGGCCTTAGTATCCACAGCACGAAAGTTACGCCCGTATTTCCAATCACATCAGGTTGTAGTACTTACAAATCACCCCCTTAAGCAAGTGTTATCAAACCCAGATGTTTCAGGAAGAATGGTGAAATGGACAGTAGAGTTGGGAGAGTACGGTTTAGAATTTCAACCACGAAACCATAAAAGCTCAAGTATTAGCCGATTTCTTAGTTGAAATGACAACTGATCAAGCTGCTAGTTCTTTGACCACCTGGGAAATATATGTGGATGGCTCATCTACAAATAATGGTAGCGGTGCAGGAATTGTAATAAAAAGCCCCCACGAAGACGAATTTGAATATGCTCTCAAACTCGATTTCCCAACGTCCAATAATGAAGCTGAATATGAAGCTTTGTTGGCTGGAGTAAAACTAGCATCGGCAGTGGGAGCGAAAAAGTTGATAGTATATAGTGACTCTCAACTGATGGTGAATCAAGTGGATGGTTCCTTCGAAGCCAAGGGGCAGAAAATGATTCAGTATCTTCAGCGAGTCAAGGAAGTACAGGTAATATTATACCGACGTACTTGACATCAAATAAAAGATGTGATAACTGTATATGAAGCAAAATAAAAACCTCCATTAAATTGGAATATTGCAGGATAAATTTGAAGATTTTCAGTTAAAGCAAATTCATCGAAAAGACAATGCCAAAGCCGATATGTTAGCAAAACTAGCTAGTACGCTAACAACGGTAAAAAGCAAGAAGATAATTTTCCTCACAGCAACTCGTCCAGAAATAGAAGGAGGTGATCATGAGGTATTACCAATAATACCTGAAGAACCAAGCTGGAAGGATGAAATAGTTAAATATATAGTCCATAACGATCTACCGGAGGATAAGAAGAAAGCAAGGTTATTGAAACTACGAGCAGCTCGTTTCGTCATGATCGATGGAGATTTGTACAAAAGAGGATTTTCCCAGCCATACCTCAAATGCTTATCCCCTGAGAAAGCCAACTATGTTCTTAGGGAGATACATGAAGGGAGTTGTGGAAATCATCTTGGAGGTAGAGCACTAGCAAACAAAACATTACGGCAAGGATACTTTTGGCCTACACTAAAATGAGATGCAGGTGAACTAGTTCAAAAATGCCATAAGTGTCAACAACATGCTAATGCTGTACATTCTCCAGCAACCTTAATGCAAACACTTGAAAGCCCATGTCCTTTCAGTCAGTGGGGCATTGATTTGGTAGGACCTCTGCCACCTGCACCAGGACAAAAAAGGTACAAACCGTCCCCAAATCATTACTTCATTTTTACAAAAAAAAAAAAAAAAAAAATCATAACATTACTTTTTGTGTTAAAACAAAAAGGTATTTGATTGTGGCTGTTGATTACTTCACCAAATGGGTAGAAGCTGAACCTTTAAGAACCATCAAAGAAGAAGACGTGCTGAAGTTCTTGTGGAAAAATATTGTCTGCAGATTTGGAGTACCCCGAGTCCTTGTATCTGACAATGGAACGCAATTTAGAGGAAAAGAATTGCAACGATGGTGTGCCGAGATGAAAATAACACAATCCTTCACTTCTGTAGCAAACCCTCAGTCCAACGGACAAACAGAAGTAACCAACCGCATCATACTACAACATATGAAAGCTCGCCTCGATAAGGCTAAGGGTGAATGGGTTGAAGAATTACCTAGTGCGTTTTGGGCGTATCGAACAACTCAAAGGGTAAGTACTGGAGAAACCCCCTTCAGTTTGGTTTATGGAACAGAAGCTGTAATACCAGTTGAAATTGGAGAGGTCAGTTTACGGGTGCGATGCTACAATCCTATGTATAACGACCAAGGTCTTACCGCTAATCTAGATTTGCTAGAAGAACTAAGAGAAAATGCTAGTGCAAGGGCAGAAAGATATCGTATGAAGATGGTGAAAGCGTACAATGCTAGGGTACGTCCTCGTTCTTTTCAAGTGGGAGATTTGGTATTGCGAAGGACGGCAGTCATTCCACAAAAAGATAAATTGAAGAAAAAATTGAAGAAGTTTGAACCTAAATGGGAAGGTCCGTTCAAAGTAGTAGAAGTGGTAAGTGTTGCGTTCCAAATACTAATACGCAAACACGCAAGTATACGGTCGTTACAAGTAATATAAAACGATAAGTACATACCGAGTATCGAATCCCAACGAATGGGTAAAAGGTGGGAATAAACGAATCAATCGAAGGCTTATTTTATCTAAGAATGCTTGATACAATATTATCGAACCCAAATATATGATAAGGGTGATTTTATTTAACTACGAGCGATATAGTAAATCTAACTACGAAAGCAAGTAAATGGGGAGTTAATTATGCGGTAAGGAGGATTCATAAGCGATTAGTTAAAGCAGATAAATCATGCGGTTGTTAGGTTAGCTATGCAAACAATTCTAGAATTAGTTGTTGTTTGTGAGTTCAAATTAGTTAAGTCTCCCGGTAGGTTTGACCTAACTCTACCAATCTACCCAAACTCTCCATCTCCGGATCAATAACGAACATCGCTGTCATCCGATGCTCTAAGGAAAGTCCGAATCCATTAGAGGACTCTAAGGTGGGCCGTTGTCACCCGGGACCTAAGACTAACCCAAATCCCCGAATAAAGAGAATCTAAGTTATTTGATGCATTCACGAACGAACCCATTATACAAACACGGACCAAACTAGGTATAAGCCTATCCTAGGTTGAAATCCACAAATCATCACTCGCCTAACCTTCAACGTTTTAGGTTGCATTAAAGGTAGATGGCCAAAAGTGCGATAAAACAATAAACCCAACAAATCAAACATAACCCAACATCACACATAACTAATCAAACGATAACAATGACTCGACAATTAATATCTTATGCTCGTGTTTGCTATTCAAGGATTCAAGGACGTTCGTATGTATCTTTTGATAGCATACCAACCTATCGAATTAAACTAATCCAATTTACGTATAAACGGAATAAAATCTAATCGATGTCATTTAAACTCAAACCTTAAACGAATATGAAACGACATAGGTATATGTCTATCCTAAAATCGAATCACAATCCAAATTCATAATCAAATCCTCAAAATCACTAAATATAGCAATCAAGAATCAATAACTTTCATCTCCAAAGGTTGTCAAACCACAAGACGAACAATAAACACGGAATCGGATTAACGAACACAACTAAGCACCATACTAATCATCAAGACATCATTTAATCAAACAATAACATAAATATATATAAATCCGGAGAATTCAAATCCACAATCATTCATATAAAAAGGAAATACAACATCAATCTCCTAATCATAGACAACTAGAAAATAGAAAGATATCACCTAATCGAAACGAAATCGAGAGACGGATTCTCCTCCCTTTAATCACCACCTAATCACTCCCCAAGGGTGGTGACGAACTCACCCCCTTGGTGGAGTCTTCAAATACAAGAAAAACAAAGGAAAAAGTAAAGAGAGAGTTGAAAGAGGGTTGAGAGGAAAAGGGCGGCCAAGAGTGAGTGAAAGAATGTGAGATATCTTCAATAAGTGTTCTTTTATGCTGCCCTAATAGCCCCAAATGAGAAAACCCGAAAATACCCCTCGAAAATGCGGAGATTTTGCTGATATTTCGCGCCAGCAGCAGGACCTCGCCGCGGCGAGCTTCCACCTCGCCGCGGCGAGGTTTGTGCCGTAGGCTGGCTGCAGATTTTCTGCTCTGCCGCACTTTCTTCCGAGCAGCATATCTTTTGACTCCGAACTCCGATTGCGGATCCGTAAAGTCCGTAGCGTAGCTAACTCACTCATCTATGACATATCCAAAATTCAGCTCATTTGGATCATCCATCAAATATTTATGCTTGTTCTAGTGAGCAGCTATCTACATTTTTGTACAATGCGCTCCGGATTCTCTTTTCTTTGAAGCTCTTTCTGCGCAAAGGCTTGCATCAACGGCCACCGAGTCTTGATTTGATGGAATTGCATTGAATCATAACCTCTCGGATTTCTCTTTAGCCTTCCAAAATTCCCAAACCTACAAACAGAACAAAAACACGACAAAAAACGAAGAAAACAAAAGAAAACACACAACATCCCAACAAGGGACCAAAAACGCAAACGAACGCGAAAACAAGCAAAAGCACACAAAACTCGAATCAAAGCAAGATATTTTAGGCTTAAAGAGATAGGCAATAACGACGTTCTAACGGCGTTATCAGTAAGCTCTGGAGCTTATCGACTTCAATACTTAAGTGGAGAAGATATACCAAGAACTTGGAATACGAGTAGCTTGAAAAAATATTATGAGTAGTTTTGCAATGTACTTTTTCAATAATCTTCTACGTAATGATTAATAAAGCCTCATTTTAGGATTTCTTCTTTTCTTACTTATGAATATCTATGCAATGTTTCATTATAGTCTACTTGTAAAAAGAAAAATTCTGATCAAAGAAAAATTCAACAAGTCAACACTTCAAGAGCCACTTTATCGATCATCAAAGTATAAATGCAAATAAAAATTGCACCATAACAAACATATGGTGGATATATCCACGAATATTCTTTAAAAAAAATTCAAACCACAAGTAAAGCAAAAACGCAAATATTCAAGAATATAAAAATAAAAAAACAAACGAGGACAAGTTCATCAATCTACTGCATATAACTAAAGTTAACTATTTTTTCCCTCTTGCGGACTTTGGAGCAGGATCTTCTTCAACCTCATCAAATGTTTCATCAGGAATCACAGTTCCTTCATCCTCGTCAGCTTCATCATCTACCTCAGGATCGATAAACATGAAGTCTTCACCAGGAAAGCGGTCTGAGTCTCTAAGTGTTTTGCGAATAACCCGAACTGTTCGGTCGTAAACCAAAATGGACTCCTTCAGAAGATCTTCTCTATATGCATCAGACTTCTGATAGTTACTCACAAGCTCCTTCTCTATCGGGCTTTGATACTTAGAGACAAGTTCCTTCTCCAACTCCCTATAATAATCCTTACCCTGTTCGGACTTCCTAAACTTCTCGCCAGTATGAATCTCATGCTTCAGTTCCTTCGACAACTTCGTGTTTTCCAGTTTCAATTCCTGAAGTTGTTCAGTCATGCGCGCCAGTTTCTCCTCGGCCATCTTCGTTTCCTCCTCGCAGCGTTTTGCACGCTGAGTAAGCAAATGAGACAGAAGGGGTATCTGCAAAAAAAAAAAAAAAAAGAAATAAATAAACAAACAAGCAAACAAATATAAATATTTTCTATGTTAAAGGAAAAACATAAAAATATATCAAATATATAGGAAATGTTAAAATTACCCGAGCAATATCTGCGCACAATATTTTATCCAAATTCTCGGAATGAAGTTGATCAAACCGATTGGCGTCATGAGCAGTAATCAACTGCCTAGTTTTGTCATATCCGAGTTCCAGATCGGCGGAATCCCAAAATGAACATACACCTTTTTCTTTATTAATACCAAAAGTGAATAAGCCTTTTCCCATTCCAGGACGAGGAGGAACTTCCTCTCGAGGACGTTTTGGAGGAGGCGACGATTGTCGATTCCGCCCACCTGACGCAATCGTTCCAAAAGTCTCATTCGGAGCACTACGAGAAGCCTGAGATGCATTCTTTACGAAACTCCCTCTTGGATTTCCAGATTGAGTTCCCTTATGCGAGGGGGGAGGAGGACGACGAGAATCACGATCTACCTGTGAAGCACGATCTACTTGTGAAGCTCCTTTTCCAGCACGAATCTCACTAATGGACATACCCTTTCCTGCAAAATAAGAAAATTAATACACAAGACATAATGATAAACATTATATATACATACATAAAACATACATATGATATGTACCATTAGCAAATAAAGGAGCAACATTAAAAGGTTCTCTAAATAAACCAGCATTCTCAAACTTCTCGCGAATATCACTCGGATCGATAGAAGGATCGTAAGAGGAAGAACTACTATTCCACTCAACAGGAAATTCCCAACCATCATTCCTTACGTAAAAATACTTAGATTTCCACGGTCCCCTAGAACCTTTTGCAGAAGTACAACCCTCTAAGAATTTACATTTGTTTTGAGGAAAAAAGTGAAAATATAACTGGTTAGGAACTCTTCTCAAGATGAATAAACTCCTAAAAGACTCCAAAGTTGGAAGAATATTCAGTTGGGTGGAGCAACGCAAGAAACCTTCATAATACATGAAAGAGTTGGGAGTTAACTGACTGATACATATATTGAAACTACGCACAATTTCTACAAGGAGAGGGTCTGGAGGAATCGAAAAGCCACAAAGAAAAAATTCTTTGTACACGGTGAAAAACCCTGGTGGTGGGGTCCTAATTCTCTGGCCATCAGAAGGAAGCAAAAATTCGTGACATGAGGATAAATTAATCTTATCCTTAAGAATATTTATCTCCTTCAAGGACATCTCGCTATTAGCTATCTCAATATCTACCGCATGACTTTTACGCTTTGAGCCCTCAGAAGATGGAGCCTTTCCCCCCTCATCCTCATACTCATACTCATTCTCATCCATCACCCAGCTAGATGCATCTTCTGGCCTATTTCCTAAAGGAATTTGACGAGAAGTATCAGAGTTAGATTCATCATCAAAAATCAAAAAATCTGAAAATTCAGATTCACATGGAGGTAGTTCACGAATAGCTTTTGCAACTTCTTCCTCAAACGGAAACTCAATCCCTGAATCAAAACTTAAAAAATCAACCTAAGAAGAAACACCTATATAACAAAAGAACTCGTCCAACGCATAATTAAACCGAAACAAATTAAAACAGCAGAATCTCGCTCGGCCGAGACAGATTCACCTCGGCCAAGCACAGCCGAGGCAGCCAAGCACAGCCGAGGCAAATATACCTCGGCTAGACTTGGCCGAGGCAGATAAGCCTCGGCTAAGTTTGGCCGAGGCAGATATGCCTCGGCCGAGATTGGCCGAGGTAGATAAGCCTCGGCAGAACCTGGCCGAGGCATATTACCTCGGCTGGGTTCAAGCCGAGGCATGCTGCCTCGGCTGAGTACTGGCCGAGGCATATTGCCTCGGCATGATACTGGCCGAGGCATGCTGCCTCGGCTGGGAAATGCCGAGGCATATCGCCTCGGCAGAACATGGCCGAGGCATGCTGCCTCGGCTGGGTAGCCGGGGCAGATTGCCTAGGCAAAACCTGGCCGAGGCATGCTGCCTCGGCTGGGTACTGCCGATGCATATGCCTCGGCAGCACCCAGCCGAGGCACACATTGCTTCGGCTAGGTAATCATGGGTAATTATCCGTTTGGCTAAAAAAAAAAAATTTACCTCGTGACGACATTCTCCTAGCGGATTCCCTCGAGAAAGAAGCTTAAATTTTAAGTTTGAAAGGTGTAATTAAAAAAGTGAAGACGAAAATTATAAATAGACTATAAAAACTTATAATTTTGGAAGTACAATATTCTCAAAGAATAAAATCCTCCTATATTTGATCCTAGCATAATTAGGACATTATTTTGCAAGATTATATATATCTTCTAAGTAGGGAAAATATTCTAATCTAAATATATATATCTTACTTATTCTAATCTAAATATATATATATATATATATATATATATATATATATATATATATATATATATATATATATATATATATATATATTCTTAAAGTACATATGTATTTTAAATTCCGCAATTGAAAAAATTTTCATTCCCGGAATTGGGGGGACATCATGATAGTGGCGATTTATGATCTAGGGACATTTTAGTAATTATGATCTAGGGGTGTTTCAGTAATTCGGTAATTAATAAATTTGATAATAAATAATTCAGTCAAAATGACTATTTTACCCCTATTTATTTCATTTGACATTTATGGAGAAAAACCCTTCACCTCCCAAGAACCTCTTCACCTCCCAAAAACCTCTTCGCCTCCCAAAATTTCTCCTATAAATAGCATCTCATTTTCAAACAAGAGGGCAGGTCATTCTAGAGAGAAAAAACTGGAAATAAAAGAAAAGTTCTTGGCAAGTTCGTCCCGTGCAAGTCAGTATTTGTAATTTGAAGAAGGATCAAGAAGAGGGGAAATCTCGGAGAAGTCCCTTGATCATTTTTATACAACATCAACGACTTTATATAAGTAGCTCATAAAGATTAAGTCAAAGAGAATTTATTTCGAGATCAGAATACATAAGGTCAGGACAAAAGAAAAGGGAATCCGATGAAAGACCATGCCCTTAAGTCTCGACTGGGAGATTGATCGATGGAGAGATTATGTCGTATATGGAAATTGTAAATGATAAAAAGGTTCACTGAATTAATTCACCAGTGATTGGGCTCCATGGGCTTGTGGCTGGACATCGACCGTGGAGTGTGGGAGAATTCCCAAATTGGCAGGGGTGCTAATTTTGGAATGATCAATCGACAGAATGTTCGATTGATTTAGAATAAGTCTTACTCGAATAATTAAATAATATTTAATTATAACCGATGGCCAATTATGTGGTGAACCTACGGGGGCATAAACAATACACATGAAGCGAAAGCGAGGAAATAAGAATGACCGAGTCGACTGGGTGAATAATCGACTGGGTCGACTGGGTGAATAATCGACTGGGTCGATTATAATGGATGGATCGACTGGGTCGACCCAGTTGGAACAAAGAAGGATCCAATTGGAATTGGATCAGGATCATAAATTAAATTGGAGTTTAATTTGTGAGTTAATTAATTAAGTTGGATTTAATTAATTAAAGGAATAAAATTAATTGGACTTAAAGTCAAAATTAATTAATTGGGAGACTAGTTAATTAATTGAGTTATTTAATTGGGAGACTAAATAAAGCCTGGTCAAAATTAATTAACTGGGACATGAATTAATTAGAAGACTTGGTCTTCTAATTAGAGAGGGCCATGGCCCATGTAGGAGAATGGAATCCTAGTCCTAATAGGACTAGGTTAAGGAGATAACTATAAGTAGCTTACTTGTAGTTATTTTTCACACAACTCAACAAGCAAAAATTGAGCAGAGCAAAAATTCTCTCCCCTCTCCCTGTGCAATCGGCCGAACCCTTCCAGTGTTTGGAAGAATTTTTCGTTTTCGATTTTTGTTCCAAGATCGTTCCTAAAATCCTACATCATAATATATCTTGTGTTCTAGCTGATCAAGATTTATTATTTTCGTGTAATTGTGGTGTATCAACCCGTAGAGGCGCAACACGTGGGGCACTGCTGCAGAGCTTGGATCGATTTTGCTGAAGGGAAATTCAGAGTTCGTTTTGCCAACTTGAATTTGCAAGGAGACAGGTATAACGTGTAAACTGTTTATACTGTCGTTTAAATTAATATTTATATATATACACCTAGAGTAGTATCCTGGCAAGATTCCGTAAGAGGTCCTAAAATTTTTATATTCCGTTGTGCCTAGGGCTGTTTATCTTACCGAATCCCAACAAATGAGATAAGAAAAAAATTAATATTTATTGGACCTGGACTTACATTAATAATATGAACATGAACAGATAAATTTTCATTTCAAAGGCTGGGGGTGCGGGTGCCGCACCCCATGTCGCTCCGCCTCTGTTTAAGAATGTTCAACAAATCGACTTCAAATAAGTAAGGAAAGGAAAACGCTGATTAAAATAAATTTAGTTTGGTTTAATCAAGGGTTTAATTCTTTTCAAGGTGCATCAAACATATTATAGGAGAACTTCTTCCAACTTCGAACTTGGACCGCCACTTTGAGGTACTAATACCTTCTAATAGACCAATCACAAATTGGTTAATTAAAATAAACGTTAACAATTGTAAAGTGTAAACTATGAATCTAAAAGTGAGTTAATGGATTGGAGAAACAACTTAAAAAGTTGTGCAATGATAAAAAGTGACATTTTAGATGATTAAAATTTGCTTTCAACCGCTTAATCATTGGAGATAATCCAATATGGGTTTGGAAGACTTGGATGAAAAAAATGTTGTTGAATCTGAAATTATATAAGCTTTTAAAAACCGAGTTTTGATATGATTAATTTTGAACAAGATTTCGAATGGCTATGTTGGTCTCCAAATATCTCTATCAAACAAGCTCGAAGCATTACTTAAAATAACATGATTTAATTTTTAGTTTTAATCTTTCTTTTAATTGTATACGTACGCCAAATATCTCTTTATGATGGAATTAATTTTTAGTTTTAATATTGAAATCTGAATTCATCTAATTTACTTAGCAGTTGTAATTAATTGGTTCTTGAAAATATAGTTATCAATTTACATTAAGGTAAAGGTGAGCATTACTGAACAGCAAATTACATTCTTTCTATTAAACAAGTTACTATAAAATAAAATTATAAAAAAATGAAGTAACTATAAAATAACTAAATACTACATTTTCCAAAATTTAATCGTAGATGAAAGCGGTGCGGGTCCTTTATACCATTATTAATGTATCATATTTGTGTATTACTAATAAGTAATTGTCACATATAAGACCTACTTAACATTGATTACACTAAATTACATGTGATAATTATTTATTAACGATACACAAATATAATACACCAATAGATCCTGAACCAGATGAAAGGTAGATCATGTAAATCTACTGTAATAATTACTAAAATCTAATTAGAATCACATGATTAACTCATATGATTCTTCCTACTAGATTTTGTTTGACGAAACAATATCTATCCCTCTGTTTTTACTTCCGTGTACAATCCAGAATACGCGTTTATTTCGCAGACAACCTTTTTTGTCTGCCACCTGGCTTTGACTACCTGTCAACCACTAATTATTTACCACAAATTCATCTCATCATCTCAAACTTGTGGTAACTTATTTATTTACCTTTATTCCCATTTATAAAACAAAAATTCCTTTTTACAAATTACAGCTATAAATATTAAATACTACAACTCTCCAAATTCCCATTACCTTTACTAATCTCTTCAAATTTTCTAACAAAAAGAGATGGCTTTACCATTATTGAGATATTATCTCCTCCTTCTCGCCGCCGTCTTCCACCACCACATCACCGCCGTGTACTCCATCGGCGTCAACTACGGCACTCTCGGAGACAACCTCCCACCACCAGCCCAAGTCGCACAATTCCTCAAAGAAAAAACAACAATCGACCGAATCAAAATCTTCGACGTCAATCCCGACATCCTTCGCGCCTTCGCCGGTACCGGAATCCTGGTCGCCGTCACCGTGCCTAACGGCGAAATCCCAAATCTCGTCGACGTCGGCTACGCGCGACGATGGTTGGATTCGAACATCAAACCTTTTTACCCTCAGACCAAAATCAATTACATCCTTGTTGGTAACGAGATTCTCCATTGGGGCCCACAAGATCTTAGGGACAAACTCGTCCTCGCCATGAGAACTCTCCACAATGCACTCAATTTGAACGGTATCACCGACGTTAAGGTATGTAGATAATGTTATTTAAAAAAAAATTTGGTTCCTTTTTTTTTTTTTTGTTTCGATATATTTATTTATGTGGAGTTATTACATAATTATATTTCTTATCTGTGTAATTCATACATTATATTTTTATTACTCCATTGTTTTTGTTAAAGTATCGACACGTTTTAATGCCTGAATTAATGAAACAAATAAGGTAATTTAGAAATTATTTACTACATTTGTCTATTTTTTTTTTTTTTACAAAAATGTTCCTAATATGTTCGATATATTTCCAAAAAAAATAGGATTTCTATTTATAATATTCAACGTTTTTTAGTAGTATTACAAATGGAATTTTTTGGTCCATGATCATAGTTATCATGTAATTTATGAAGAAAAATACTACTGTAAATGTAAAATAAAATAAAAAATATTGGAAAACATCAAAGTATTTCAGTTTTTGAATCAATAGAAACAAAAATAAGGTATAATTTTACAATTCTTTATTTTCCTTAGCGCTCTCTTATTATCCTTTATTTTGTAATTACTTCACAATCATTTTGCTATTTCGGAAATATCATTGATTTTTTTACAATTTTTTTAAATATTCAGTTAACCGAGAAAGACACTAGAAATGAAATTTTAATTTGTAAATATGACATCTATTTTTTTCTTCTTAACAAAGGTCACGACGGCACATTCATTAGGAATCTTAGAAAGCTCCGACCCACCCAGCTTAGCCAAGTTCCGGCCCGGATGGGACGTAGGTGTCCTCGCCCCAATGCTCCAATTCCACCGCGACACCAAATCTCCCTTCATGGTCAACCCATACCCTTATTTCGGTTACGGGCCGGGAAATGCGGATTTCACTTTATTCAAATCCAACAAAGGCATATTCGACAAATACACAAGGAGAACATACGGCAACATGTTTGATCAATTAATGGATGCTGTATATATGTCGATGAAGAGATTGGGGTACGGAGATGTCGATATTGTTGTGGGTGAGACTGGATGGGCCTCGGTTGGGGAAACATTTGAGCAGCCGAAATGTTCAGTGGAGAACGCGGCGTCATATAACGGTGGACTTGTTAGGAAATATAATACGGGAAGGGGTACGCCTTTGATGCCGAGGAAGAGATTCGAGACTTATATATTTGGGTTGTTTAACGAGAATCAGAAGCCGGGGACTATTGCGGAAAAGAATTTTGGTCTTTTCCGGCCCGATTTCACCCCCGTTTATGATGTTGGGATTATGCGTGGAGCTGGTGGAGCTGTTGTGCCTGTACAGGTAATTAATTAATAATGTTTATTTTGGTTATTTTTTTTATTTAGTGAATTGGCAAATTATACGAGCAAATTATGATGAACAAAGTAATTTATAAATGAGTAAATAAAATAACGAAAGTAATATTTGTTCTGTTTTTTAGCTTGTTCGTTTTGCTTTCTCACAAAAAAAAAAAATGCTTGTTCGTTTTGCTTTTGTTTTGTTCACATTATTAAACTAAAAAATTAGCTACAACTGTTTATTCGAATTTTGGAAAATTCTAGTATAAATAAATTTGAAGACAGTCGACGCACTGATTACTACTATTTTACGTGTGTATTTTGGATTAATTATTGAATGGTTCGTACTCTAGAATTAAATTACGATAACTTTATCAATGCATACAATTATGAACTAGAACTTTTCTAAAGCAAGAACTAGGATTGTTTGAATTATTTACCTTTGCTTTGATGCTATTTATGATTTAGGCTTTTTGGCTATATATTTATTTAGCCCTTAAATAGTCTCCCAATAAATGCAAAATTTATTTATTATGTGTTGATGCACAGTTGTTATGTGCAAGATCTAATAAAATGCATGTTATTTTAATTATTAAAATATACTATCAAAATCCCTTTCAGATATTCTTGTGTGTGTGTTTGACTTCTATGGTCACTTTTATAATCTTTAAAGTGAATTTCATAATCAATTTTGATTAATTGAATTGACTATGAAAATTGATTATATATATTTATGTGCAAGATCTAATAAAATGCATGTTGTGAGAATAAATTTATTGGTTGAGTGTGATATTGATTGAATCAATAGTTTATACAGTATATACTAAATAAAATAATATAGATAGACCTTTTACATTTAAAGGTAGTTCTATAGAATAATGATTAGACCTTAGAATTACTCAATCTGAATCAACATTTCAACGGTGAACTTAATTCCCTATTCCCATGTGTCTTGGAAGGAGGAAAAAAGATTCAATTCAATTCAATTCAATTCAAGTGAGGTGTTTGGGGATGGCCAAAAATTTAGGCAACGTCATGATTAATTATTGAATTTCAAAAGTTGCCATGTGCCCATTGCATTCTTTATTGTGTTTGTTCCCTCATTTTCAGAATTTGCTTTACGTGATGCTCTTCCCTTTACTTTGAATCTTGTGTTTTTTTGCCCGTTGTTGTGTTTAATTTATTATTCTTTTTACCTTCTCGAATAATCATATAGTTTTTGGTTGCCTGTTGTCCTTTACTTTTGAAAAAGGTTTTGCTTTTTTTATTCTCTCAATCTCAAAGCAAGCACATTACTATTTACCTTTTCTTTTGTCCTTGTTTAGTTACCTAGGATACTTCTATAATCGATACTTTTGTTTGGTAAATAATTCAGACTGCTATTTAAATGGCCTCTTTTGAAACTTTATGCGCGGTTTTGATTTTGTTAGGACGAAATTTTTTTTTGTCTTTGTATTATAAAATAAAAGTCCCCTTAAAACTTGTACGAAATAACTAAAATATGAATTGATCGAGTTTGATTTGAATTAATTAATTGATATACTATTTTATGATGATTGAAGTAATTGAATTATTATGTTGACTTGAATCGCTTATTTTGTGTATTTGGTCCAACTAAAATTCGAAACATTTGGATCAAAGCCATTCTTGAAAATACTGTTATGACCTTGTATGGTATAATCATGATCTAATTTGTGGGATATGTATATTTATACAGCCTGCACCAGGCCGACGTGGCAGTGGAAGACCGGGTGGCCAAGGTGGTCGTAATATACCACGACCGGCATTGCCAGCATCGGGTAAGAAGTGGTGTGTGCCAAAGAAACAAGCGAGTGAAGCCACATTGCAGAACAATATTAACTACGTGTGCAGCCAAGGCGTAGATTGCCGACCTATCCAACCAGGCGGTGCATGCTTTGTTCCCAACTCCATTCGGGATCATGCCTCCTTTGCCATGAATGCGTTCTACCAAACCAAGGGTCGCAATGATTTCAACTGTGACTTTGCTGGCACCGGCGAGGTTACATTCTCCGACCCTAGTAAGTCTATCTCTCCATCATACTATATTATGGAGTTTACATGAATAATTCTTGTCCACATTCAATTTAATATCGAGTACATATATATCACATGGAAATAAATTGCTTCTTTTTAAATTAAAGGGGTAAATAAAACATTAAGCATGCATATTATAGCGAATAAATGTGAATTAACTCATTGCTTAACTACTTATTTTTGTTTCTTTATTTTTCAGGTACTGGTGTTTGTAAATACCTCTCCTGAACCTACTAGCATGAAGGAAGACGTATAAAAGATTGAGAAGAAAATGTTATGACTTGGATATTAATTTATTTTTATATAATTTAATATGATGTTGTTTTGTCTTGTAAACTTGACAACAATGCCATCACCCTTAATTTATCTTTTTTAATTCCAGTCCTCAATTAATTATACTTATCTAATTCATTATATTGAATGTAATCTACCGCTTCTCTTGTTAATTTGGTTCTTGATTAATGAAGTCCTACCTCCTAGAGTTGTGGATGCTTGTAAGTTTATTCATTCCATTGAAAATCTTAATACATTGAAAATTTATCTATGCACTTGTCATTTTTTTTCTGGATTACACTTTATACTTAATTTTAAATAATACGGAGTATAAATTTACTATATTAAATTAGCATAAGAACTAAGGGCCTATTTGAATGGGTTTTGGCTCGATTTCGCGGGTCTCGGTTTAAAAAAATTGGTTTGGGTGGTTTCGATGAAACCTTTGAGACTTCATTTGAATGGGTTTTGGCTCTTGGGTTTTGGCTCTTGGGTTTTGTGGTTTGAATAAGTTGAAACCCCACTTGGATTGGGTTTGGATGTTGGGGTTTAGGAGAAAAAGTAGGTGATAGGTGTCAAATCAATGTCTTTTTTAATGAGATTTGGGGAAAAAAATAGGTGGTAGATGTCAAATCAATGTTTTATAGGTTTGAAGAGTTTGAGTGTGAGTTTTTTGATGATTTTATGGGTTTGATAAAAATTCATTTAAAAGGATTTTGGCTCGATCTCGCGATCGAAACCCGCGAGACCGGGCCAAAACCCATCCACATAAACCCTAAATTCCTACATTTTCTTTTTGTGGGAATCGAGTCCTTTACATTTAAATTATAAAACCCAATTTCCTCAGGGATGGCTAGGCCCAAATATTAAGATGTACAATTGGCCCAAGATGTTGCTCATGGCCGAGCATCAAAGAGGTGGAATGGCCCTAGTTCGATCTAAAGATATCCATTCCCTGTTTGGCAATGGGCTACCCAATATAGTCGATTAATGTTATTCATTTCTTCATCAGTTCTAGTCCATACTGATTGACTTAATTTCAATTTGAACACCAAAATTGGGCCAATATAACACTATGCATCCCAGAAAGTTAATTATTTCACTTTGCGCACCAATATAACCATCCATCTTAATGTGAAAAGTCATTATCAACTTCCAGGTCCAGCATGGCATGTCTGGTATTTATATCAATTATTTTTTCTATTACTAAATACGCCATTTTTTCCGTTTATTGATTTTAGAACGAGTCTTTAAATATTATTTCCTATTTAAACCTGAAGCAACCTTTATGCAAAAACAATCCATAATTAAACTATCTAGCTTTGTCACAAACTTCTAATTCATGCCCATGAATCAAATTTTTCATCGTTTTTATCAAAATCATTGAAAAGTTTCTTTATTTGAAGTTTGAACTAATGAAAACAAAAAAAAAAAAATGCAACTTCGAAACTATTTGGACCTGTTTGTTTGGTGTTTGGGAGAATAGTTTGGGAAAGTAAACCATATTTGTGAATTAAACTCGATTTGTGTGGTATTGTTTGTTTGAATTTTGATAAAGGTGGTTTGAGAAATAAGGTTGGTGTAAGTTTTTTCGGGAGGGTTTAAATTGTCGGTGTAGATGTGCGAGACTTTATTTTAAATCGTGTTTGTTATGTGAGATAGGTTGGGTAAGAAATATGTATTTTTATGTCAAATCAATATAAAGTTTGTGTAGGATTTTTTTAGAGATAAGATATTTGTTATTTGTTTTGGCTAAGAGAATAGTTTGAAAAAATTGAAAGATGATAAATTTACTTCAGAAAGTAGAAATCATGTTTGTCTCGCTTTTTCCAAACATGAAAATATTTTTGAAAATGCAAGACAAGCAAACCTTTTGTTTTGCATTGGGACTCTCTTATGTTACTTAATTTAGTAATTTTTTTTATATATTTTCCTAGTATTTCTGAAAAGTTTTGGAAAACTTTCCAATAAACGAAATATTGATTCATGTTCATAGCAATAGTATATCTCATCCTCCTACTTTCTAAAATATAATGAACAAAAGATTTATGCAACACAATGAATTTTTTAGAATATAAACATAAAAAAATTATTACAGCATAATGTAGTTTCTATTTAGATAGTGATGTCTTCAACTAACAATTTGTCAAGTATGTAATGTAAGGTGGTGTTTTTAAAATTTTGAGTTTTTACTTAATTTAGAGATTTTTGAAAAATCTCTTAAAAGATAAGGTGGGAGAGGCTGGCATTTTAAGAGGAAAAATATTTTATTGGGTAGTATTTGTAAATTAAGAGGAAAAAAATGCTATCAAAAGCAAGAAACAACCCCTATGATTCTACTTTTCTGTCCTTTTTAGTTTTTTTAGAGAATTCTAAAGGAGAAGTTAAAATCGAAAACACACCGTTAAGTACTTTTAAATAAAATAAAAAATTAGAAAAATAATTTTATAAGCTTTTGAAAATTTACCACCTAAGTATGAGAAAACTTGACTTACATTTATTGACTACATTTACATCGCATAAATATTCATAATCTATTCACTAATTCTTAGTACGTCTCTGAGTTACTAAAGAAATATTTCTAGGCTCGTTCGACAGGCAATGGCTTTCCGACGATATTAAGGTGGTCAAAACATTGGGGTGCAAAGGGGAGCCATTAATATAATTTGAGGATATAAAGTAGAATAATCAACTTTTAAGGGTGCAAAGTGAAAGATTGATCTAATTCTAAGGTGAACAGTGAAATTAAGCCCATGCTAATTAATCATCATCCCCACATCACCACCATCAAAACCAGAAAAATAATTTCCATTTCCTCACAACATCCACCCCCAATTCCTAGTCGTCCATGGAAGAAAAAAAATCAAAGATTCAGAAAACCAAAAAGAAACCAAAACACCAACACCCAAACGACCAAACATCAAAACCCACACAATCAGATTTCTCCTTCAAACCTTCCTCCGACGTAAAAGGCCTCCGATTCGGCGGCCAATTCATCGTCAAATCCTTCACAATCCGCCGCGCCCGTCAGCTCGAACTCATCCGGCTCCTGTCTCTTCCACCCACCTCCACCCACCCACCCTTTACCTCCACCACC
Source organism: Penstemon eatonii (assembly GCA_038501285.1). Classification (NCBI taxonomy): domain Eukaryota; kingdom Viridiplantae; phylum Streptophyta; class Magnoliopsida; order Lamiales; family Plantaginaceae; genus Penstemon; species Penstemon eatonii. The sequence goes on from CM076710.1 coordinate 8,008,863, forward strand.
ACATTTCTCCCCACAAATTTCACCATTCTCGCTCACCACGCGTGGCACACACTCACATTAGGGTTGGGAACGAAGAAATCGAAAGTTGTTCTCTTCGTTTTCGAATCTGAGAATATGAGAGCGGCGATCGAAAGGTTTTGGCCGTCGGAAATTCCGCTTGGGGAAGTGAATAAGAAGCTGATTAGAGGAATGAAGGAGTGTGAAATGGCTCGATTTAAGTTCAGAAAAGGGTGCGTTACTTTTTATGTTTACGCGGTTAGGAGAAATGGGGATTTAGGGTTTTCGTGTGCGGAGGATTTGAGAGTGATTTTGCAGTCCGTGGCGGCGCTGAACGATTTTATTGATCATACGGCTATGTTAGCAATGCCTAATCAGAGAAGTATAAGCTACGCGCCGCCGCTCGCCGCTGTTCATTAACTAGAATGTTAGTGCCGTCGTTAATTGGTTGCTGTTTTTTTCTTTTTCCTTTTTTTTTAATATATATATATAAATTTTGGTGTCTGATAATCAAAATTATTCACAGTTCACATTCTCAATTTGAGATTGATTTAGTCTGTAAGACTATAGTACATTAATCACTCTTTTTAATTCTTTTAAAAGTATTTTTGTATAAAATTTGATTTGAACTGGAATTTCTTAAGTCTTAGTATAATATTAATACTATATTATGTTTGTTTGAATTTTCTTGGGTGGTGCCGTGGTGGAATTGTTCATTTTTGGGTGAGAGGTAATGTTTATTTTTTAGTCTGATTTTCCAGCTATGAATAATAGAAGCATTGCTGGAGATTTGGAATTTTAGTTAGTTGACATTTATGATTTTATTTTTATTTTATGTCAGTATTTCATTTATTGCACTGAGGTACTTCTGTTTTTTTCACAATAATGATTCATTTTTTCTTATTTTTTTATAGTTGTTGTACTTTTTATTAGAATATGTTTATGAAATTCACTAATTCACAGTTTTTGTAAGGCAAATATGGTGAATTAGCCGGTAAGCAGACCCTCTTTGCTCTTATAATCATTATGCCATTTAGTTTAATTGCTAGATTATATATATATATATATATATATATATATATATATATATATTTTTTTTTTTAATTTTTCTATTAAAGCTTATTTACAGTTCGGACCAAATAATGTATTGAATAGAGTTTCTCCCAATATGATGTCAATTTAATCTCGAATTTCGTCTATGAAAATCGTAAACCACTACTATTTACCCCAACGACATTGAATATATTGTAAGGATAAGCGTGATCTTTTTCGAAAAGGGAGATAAGATTATTTAATTTAATAGGTTTATTACATGCTAATATTATTAGTTAGATAACTTATTAGAGATTCAAACCTCTGTTTATATTTAAATCGATATAAGATCAATTATATTAATCACAAAACAAAATTTAAATTATTTATTCTCTGTTGTGTTGACATAAATCTTGTTTAGTTCACAAATAACTGTTTTCAAATATTTTATTCACATACAATTATCTTATGGTTAAAAAAATGTTGGAGAAACTTTCGCATCTTTGTTTGATTACAAATCTTCTCAACGGGTAGCTGATTGAACCCTTTTACTTTATTTTAATTCATGAGATTTGGTCGCTCACCTAATTAGTGATACGTGCCAAACAAATCAAATCATTATTAATATTTTCGTTATTAGTTCTTCGTGAGGAAATTCATGATCTCGGATAATCAAATTAGGCTGTCAATTGGTCGGTTCGTTGAGGAAATTTTTTGCTCAAACAAGACTTGATTAATTTTATTCAACCATAAGATGCAATTGTCTTATGATTTGTAAGTATGTGATCAAATATGATTTGTGTAAGAGCTACTCTTTTGCACCAATATGTGATCGATTTAGTTAAATAAATTAATATTTTCAAAGTGACGATCCAAATTCAAATACCAGTTGAAATAAACTCTTATATAATATGTCTTATGTTCCTCAAAATGAATTAAATCATTAAAAAACCATTAAAAAAAAAGAAATAGAAAAAAAAATCTACCCATTCGTTGGATCAGGCCAAGTTTCAGAAAGGATGTGAATTTTGTTGGATTCTGAAATCTAAGTCCATAGAAGCATAGATATAGTAGGATTTTGAATTTTTTCGGATATAATAAAATATTGACTTCAAAGTTCTTATCAAACTTTTGTTTTACAACAAGTTTACTAATATTATCTTTTTATTCAACTTAGCTTATGTTTTTAATTTTTTTATAGTTCATTGAGCTTCAACATAAAAAATATCAACTCTGTATATATTTAATACTCGATTCAAATGATTAAGCATATCACATTGACAAATAGTGATAACTATTAACGTATCAAAATTTGTTCATGTTATTTTGTGACATATGCATATAAATAAGATAACAAATAAAATATTAGGTCATGTCTGGTTAACTTATTGGAAAACATTATTATTGTTACTTACAATAAATAAAACATGCATATATACATATGCATATTTTCCCATTAAATTTCATCGCTGAAAATCAATTGAAATCATATCTCAAATTTTCATTATGATGAAACCTAACACCTAAACCTAGTACATATCTTACGAAATCAAAATTGATCAAAACCGAACAAACACCAAACCAAAATGTTCACATAATCAAATGAAGAAATTCAGAGATGGAGTAAGGCAATTGGCTGAATGCTGCAGATTCTCGTTAAATTCTAGAAAAAGGCAAAGCGATAAAAAAAAACAAAAAAAAAACCTAATATCATATTTCATATGTTAATAGTACAAAAGAACTGCCCTCTTCGTAAATTGAGGTGAGATCTAATCTAACCCGTGAAACTACTACCTCCAATGACCAACTAAAAAGAACCAACCAGCCATTACAAATCTCAAGATTTTTTCCTAATTTGTAATGCAATTGCAATGCAACAACCCAAGTTTCATTATGTTCCTCGAAAGGGCCATTCACATTTACACTATTCAATGTTTTTGTACGGTTGTAAGGCGTTGACTATAGTTTTGACATGAAGGGTAATTTAGGAAATTCATCTCCCATATTTATTTTATTTTTTTAAAGAAGAAAAAAATTGCAAATAATTTTTGGATAACTCGATTTATTCGTATTTCCAATTGTATACACAAACCACGTTAATTAATTAGTGGTGGACTCAATGATGTGATGAGATGAGGAAAAGCTGCAGGAGTACAGCCAGAGTGAAGGGGCCATCAATTAATCACTTGCTATGTTCGTAGATAAATAAATGGTCTAACACTTTACAACCAAAAAAAAGTTATAAAGAAAAGGTAAAGGCACAAGAAACTACATACAACTTTTCACTTTTTTTTTATTTTTTTTTTCCAGCATTTGTTCTAATCATGATGCTACAAGGCCCTTTCCCCCCACCATTGTCCCCCTCGTATGAATCATTCCTCATGTATCCTTTTATTGATGATGATGGATGCAACTCGATGGCGTACAAATTTAAAAATCTATGCAAAATTTGATTTGAGATAGAATAATAAATGTTTCTTCGAGTTGAAATTTTTTATAAGAAGAAAAAAAACACTAAATATAATATGTATTAGAATTCACCACATGGATTGTGCTAAGTCCATTTAATTGGTTTGAGCCTAACTTAACCTCAAAAGCTAGCTTGAAAGGTGAGGATTGCCCAAGACCTTATAAGGTGGACTTAACTATTGTTTTCAACCAGTGTGGGACAATTAGTCTCAATACTCCCCCTTCACGTGTGGGCGGGCAGAATGTGTGGGTGAAACAAGCCCAACACGTGACATATGAAAGCCTAACCTTGTGAATTTGCGAAATGTGGGTGAAGATCCAACACACGAATAATAATACTTCGGGCCTTTGTTAACCGGAGGAATAATGAATCTCCAAGCCTTGAATAACTGGAGGAATAATGACAACTCAAGCCTTCGTTATCTGGGTGAAGTGTGTTGGTAGATAATGAAGTCCATCATGCGAACAAGGAGGAGCCCATCACGGAAGGAGGCGACCCACTTTAACCTGGGCTCTGATACCTATTAGAATTTACCACATGGATTGGGCTAAGTCCACTTACTTGGCTTGAGCCTAACTCAACCTCAAAAGCTAGCTTGTAAGGTGAGGATTGCCCAAGACCTTATGAGGTGGACTTAACTATTGTTTTCAACCAATGTTGGCCAATTAGTCTCAATAATATGTGATTTATCATTTTGAGTCAAACTTAAATAAAATCTCAATTTGAGTTTGATTCGATAGATAAAAATAATAAAATATATGGCAAATAAATACTTGAGTTTAATTGAATCATATTTAGTTCAGTTATAGCTCATTCAAAATTAAATGAAACTCGAACAAAAGTTATATTTAATTAAAAAAAAGGTTAAACTTAAACAATGTGATTATACTCAGTTCGACGAGAAATTATGTAGAGCAATCTTTGTACCAGTCATCATGTATACGTAATACAATCCACTAATATACTTGTGAAGTGATAATTCACATCACCACATGTTCTGAGCATTGTGAACAATTTTTTAAAATATTATTTTTTTGGGAACATGACCCAAAACATAGGTGATGTGAAGTGTATACTTGATTACATGGTGTACCTGTTCTACTAAATAATCTTTCATGTTCCACTCGTTTATATTACATTGCCTGTTTATTAAATCATATGCTTTGCTAATTATCTCTAAAAATAGTAAATAGCTTGAAATTATCTTTGTATTTGAAGGCCAAAGCCCCTCTACACAGTCAACGAGGCGGCCCATAATTTTAGACACCAACATTGAACAGAGTTAACAAAATGGACCTAAACTATCAAAAAAAAAAAAAACTAAATGGACCTCCCTTTTAATCCAAAATTAATTTGATATGAACCTAGCCCAAAATTTATAGACATGGTGGATTTAAGCTTATGTTTTGTTCTAGACAGGAATTGTTACACATTTATATGTGACCCGAAACTTAGACTAATAAAAATAACAAGGGTTGTCGATAGGTCGAATTCGGGTCGATCAGGCTAAGGGCCAAATTAGAGGGGTTGGGGGACAATGGCCCATGAGTACATGTGATTATATCTAAGAAGACAAGCCCATCATATATCTTCAAATAATCATATATCTTGTTATTTAAGGCCACAAAATAGGAAAGAGAACAATACTGCTTAATTTTACTTTTTACCCTGGAAATGTATCAAGTTGGCACTTTGGACTCTCGAAAAACATTAATCCCACTTTGCACCCTCAAACATATATTGTCTTTGACTTTGCACCCCAAGTGAATTTTAGGTCAAAATGCAGGGATATTTTTGTCAATCCTTTCAAAAGTCAACATATATTTCCTCCAAAATGTACTCATATGAGATTAATGTGCAATTAAGAGTAAAATTGAAAATTATCCATTTAAATTGCTCCAAAAAAACATAAAAAAATGAGACGTCACATGTTGTAAATTTAAATTTGATTTAGGGTTTTTGGATTTTAATTCATGTGCAATTAGAAATAAAATGACAATTACCCATTATAATAACTCCGGAAAAAAACACATACGAAAAATAAGACATCACATATTGTAAATTAAATTTGAAAAGACCGATATCAAATGATATTGTTGAAATTTCGTATGAAACACAATTTTAACCAACTACTTTAATTTTTAACTCACTATATGAAATCATCCATTTTTTATGGATTTTCTGACAAATTTATAGTGGTGAAAATTGGGACCGAGACATTTCTTCGAAAAACATCGTGTCGAATTTTTTTGATGAATTTTTGAGTATGTTCGACGGTCGTTCCAATAGATATCTTGGCACCATATTTACTAATACTCCACCACTTTATTTCAAAAACAAGACTATATTTTATTTAATTATTGATATTATATTTTCTTATTTAAGTTATATAAATATTTTTCAGAATAATATTTAATATTAGGTCGAGTATTAAGAGTAAGTAAAATATTCATTTAACTGACCTCTAAAATATTTTTTTTTAGAGTTATTTTAATGGGTAATATTTCCATTATACTTTTAATTGTACATAAATCTCACATTATTATATTTTTTAGGAATATATGTTATTTTTGAAGGAGTGATGAAAATACCCTTGTTTTTTGGCTTGAAATTCATACATGGTGCAAAGTGAAATACAATATATGTTTTGAGGGTGTAAAGTGAGGTTAATTTTTTTCGAGTGTGTAAAGTACCAAATCAATACATTTTCATGATGCAAAGTGGAATAAAGCCGGAACAATACTATTCCTCAATCACTTGATTGGTCTAGTGGAAGGGACTAGTCACTACAAAGTAGCGGACTCAGGTTCGAATCCCTGTTGGGAGAGGTACCCACTTAATGTGCCCGACCCGCCTTGAAAGGGATTAAACCCTTGGGAAAAAAAAAATAAGAGAATAAGTTAGATCCGCAATTTGAATTAAATTCAACATAGACCACCCCAAAAAGCTTTAAAATTAGTATTTTGAGGAAAAACCTAAATCTCAAAACCTTTCCCATGCTGATTTCTACAGCGAGTGAAAATATATTGATCTGCCCAAATGAAAGAAGTAAGGGCATTCTGAAATTTTCTAAAAATTGTAAGCTTAGGTGTATTGACTATTGTCTATATATAATTGTGTAAATTTTTTCTCTCGAAAAAAAAAATTGTGTAAATTTATTGTATGTGCTAGAAAATTAAATTTATACCTGATTAATTTATAATTATAACGGAAATATTATTTCTTCTACGAATTAGAAAGAACTAGAAAACAGACCCTTTATGTTTTTTCTTAGAAATTATTTAAAAGGATAGATTAGTCATTTTCTTTTGTTACACATTTTACACTATAGAAATCGAACATTTTCAATTAATTGATTATCTTAATCCATGTATACATTTACGATTAGTATTTGTTACCCTTTTTAAAGTCTTTTTACTTATAATTAAAACTCTTTACTATTGATAAGGTTGGGTGTTAAAAATATATGATTTTATGCAACGTGAAGCTAAATTGGGTCAATTTTTAACTTTATAGAGGTCAATTTTTAACTTTATAGAGTATGGTTTCCTTAAGTGTGATTTTCTTACGAAGGAGACATAAATTAATAAACAAATTCCAAGTTTTGCTAACGGAGGGTTTGAGCTTAAGGTTTATGATCTAAGTTTCGATTTTACAAAATTTGAATTTGGGAATAAATGTAAATTTATTAATTAATGTTTTGATTGAGTATAGATGATAGTGCCTCTTTATAATATATATACTTATGTTTCTAGGTTTGTAAAAAAAAAATTGATCTTAACTTAATTTTAGGACGTTTTATAAAAGCTCTGATAAAACATTTGGTGCCTTACCCCAGAAATATCTATCCCAATAAAAATTGTGTAGCTCTGATCTTGTACTTATGTGAACTGCAGTGTTTTATTGCCCTTTCGCTACAGATGCATTTATTGAAACACTTGTTTGAATTACAACATTTTATCGTTCTTTCACTAAAAGTGCATTTATTGATACGATTAATATCCTATTGTCTCAAAATTCCATGAATTCATTGGAATCATATGCCATGAATTTGACTCTGATTGAAGTTTGTTAAAATTAATGATATGGCCAAATTTGATAAAATTATGTGATTTTGCAAACCTAGAAGTATTGTCAAACACCCTAAACATACTATGGCAAGACATGAAAAAGACGTTTTCTTAATAATATCATCAATGAAATTTAAAAAAAAAAATATACAAGTAAAAGGATAAGCAATGGTTTTTAAAAATAGCTAAAAGTAACGAGTTTCAAGTAGCAAAAACAATTTGTGCACATTCAAACTCCTACTATGAATTCGGCAAGCAATGGGCCAACCATCTTAAGCATTGGAAGCCGACAACCCTATTGGTCTCAAGTGGTCAAAAGGGTCTAGAGGGGAAGAGGTGAATAGAGATTTTTAAGACTTTTTAAATCTTTCTCAAAGTAAAAATGAGTTATGTAGAGTTCTCGACTATTCCTCAAACAAATGAGTGAATCACTCATCTATCTTCACTTGGCTGATAAATGAGTAACTAGTTGTTCTTAGTTCAGCAAGTACAAAATTAATTTATCAAAGTAGAGTTTTTGAGAATATGTAATATAACAATATTTTGCAAACACAAAATAATTTCACTCCTTTTAAAATTTCTTTTAAGTCCTTTAAAAACTGATGCTAACAGATGAGCGGTCTGTTCTTATGAAACGCAAGTGCATAAATTAAAGACCTCATAATTTATAGTAGTTCAAGGGTAATGTAATCTCTCTAATCGACTTTTCTTCCTAAACACATTGAAAGGCAAATGCACTAAACTCTTTACTTAATGCAACACTTGATGTTTACAAAAATTCTAAGCCAAGCGGAACCTTTACACAAAGTAAATTGAGAAATTTCTCTTAGAAACTCTCTAAGCTCACAACTTACAAATTTTAAATCTCTTAGACTAAAACCTCGCAAACAAATTTTAGTTGCTTACAAAACTCTTGCTTGATTTGTGTGATCTTTGCAATGGTTTAAGTTCTTCATTTCAATCTAATTGATATTTGTAGGGAGTATTGGAATTGTGTCCACTGAAAAGACCTTAATGACCGAAATTCCCCTTATCACTTTTTAATGAATTCAAAAGGTTATAAATGTTGCAGGCGGCTCTGCACTGTTCTGATTCTGCTTATGTACATATATGTCAGGTGCATTTAATAAAACATGCTATCCCAAATATATTTTAAATTTATTCCTAATGATTGGAATTAACTCCATTGATCCTAGAACAATAAAGACGACAATGATTATGTCTTTGGTGTTCCATCATAAATGATTCGAATTTCGGACTTCAGCCGGCTGATGGTATCACTTAGCTGACCAAACTACTCGGTTGTTTGATACTCAGCTATTGATTGCGCTGATCAAATGAACTCTTCTGCTAACTTGACTTCATTTGACTTAACTAGTTGAAATCTTCATAAATAATCAACTAAACCATATTGATTAATTCTTCAATCTTCATGTCTTTGAATATTATAATTAAACTTTCTCAATGCTATTGACTTGAGAGTTTCACGACTAAACTTTCATTACTTAGTTGTTCAACTAACTTGGCTGATTGTGTCATTGATCTGATTCTCAACGGATTTGTTTGTTATCTTCAAAACTCTTAACTCACTCAACTTATTTTCATACTTAGTTGTTGCTAACATGTTGGCCCAATGGATTTTCTACAAAGCATTGAGGTTCCAAGAAAGGCTATGTAGAAGATTGAACATATTGTAGGATTTATGCAAAATATGTTTAGAAGTTTCTAGGTAAGCTAGATTATTCTAGAGACCTAATATTTGCCAATCAATCAAGTTGATCTTAACCACCATTAGAAAAGGTCACTAGTGTAAGTATGTGAAGATCCATTTTACATTTATCCAAAAAATTATAAGAATTATAGTTCATGTAATAGGGCGTTCAGTTATTGGTAATGCTAGTCATCTTTCACTTCACACTTAGCACTTCTCAAACTTCTTAGAGAGACCAAACTTAATCAATCAAGAAACATAATAGACATGCCGAAATTAGAGTTGAGATCAAATGTCGATAAATTATTCAAGAAACCCCGAGGTCGATATTGTTGACTTTGGTCAATTTAGATCTTCAATTCGAGAATCGATCATCTAGTTACGAATAACCTCAGTGTGCATACATAACCCCGTCTAGGTCAGTATTGTTGACTTTGGTCAATTAAACCTTCAATTCGAGAATCGACCGATCTATTTATGAATAACCTCACTGTACATAACCCGAGGTCAATAGTGTTGACTTTGGTCAATTAGACCATCAATTCGAGAATATATCAATCTAGTTACGAATAACCTCACTGTACATAACCTCGAGGTCGATAGTGTTGACTTTGATCAATTAAACCTTCAAGTTGTTATTAATTTGCAAATTTAAAAAAAATTCCAAATTTACATTACTCTGCTAAAAATATGCAATTAAAAAATATAAATTGTTATTAATTTCAAGGTATAACTTGATTAATTACAATTAAAAAATATAATATGCAAATTCCAATTAATTTGCGAAAAAAAATTAAATAAAAAAATTTGATTTTTTTTTAAAATTTCCGACGGGCGTTAACCCCTTCGGAAATTTCTATAGGAAAGCAGCGCGGCTAAAACCCTAGCCGCGCAGCTTTCCTTTCTTTCTCACACCATTTCATCCCCCCAAACATATCCCGCCGCGCCTCCGTCTCTCTCTCTCTCTCTAGATCTCTCTCTCCCACCCACCGCGCGGCCTCTCTCTCCCACCCACCTACCCACCGTGCCACCACCTCCGTCTCTCTCTCTCTAGATTCCGTACGCCGCCCCTGAAACCCAACCATTTAAGCCGTCGTCGTGCTGCTCCACCGTACCCTGCTCCGTCGTCGCTGCCCCAGTCCCAGTCCCAGCCGCGGCCATGCACCACCACAACTCCAGCCCGCGGCGGCAGCTCCCATTTCCGACTCCAGTACCGGTACCCGCCGCGGCAGCTCCACTTAAGGTCAGATTTTTCACTTGTTTATGGAGTATATGGAGATTAATTTAGGGTAGTTTTTATTTGAAAATTGATTCAAGGGATCCTTGGTCATGTCGGTAATTATAATTGGATTAAATTATTACTCCAAATTAATTTTCAGTATGAACTCTTAACATTTATGACGAATGATTAGACAATCAATTATGAGATGCACTGTTTATTCCCATATTAGACAATCAATTATGAGATGCACTGTTTATTCCCATATTAGACAATCAAGTATGAACTCTTAACATTTTTGGCTTTTATATATGGTTATTAGGGGGTGAAAGTATATGCTAGCTACCATGTTGTAAAGATTGTGAGTTGTAAAGTTGTGAGTTAAATGAGCATTTAACATAAAATTTTGGAGAAAGCTATATTTGTTCATAAGTATTTGAATTAACTAATTTATTAAATTGTACAAAAAATGTAGAAGCTAGATGAATATTCAGATTCAACGTAGTTGGATGTACAATCGGAAAGTCGGAAATGACTTCAACCCAGAGTGGTTATATGGGGTTAACCAATTCCTTGACTATGCAAGATCGCAACCCGAATATATAGGAAATGGAGTACTTCGGTGTCCTTGTCGGAAATGTGAAAATATGCAATACGCGTCTGATGCGCAAGTCCAAGTACATTTATTTAGATATGGGTTTGTGGCTGATTATTGGTATTGGGTATTGGGAACCTCGTTATGATGGGATGATCAGACGGATATATGATCATAAAGTCGCAGATTCGCTTAGAATGAAATTAGAAGAATTTCGTAAAAAGAACCGAAAGCCAGATTGGATACTCCAGGCTCATTGGGACGACTTACTTGTATACTGGAATTCAGATGAGTTTAAAGAAAAAAGTCGAAAAAACAAGAGAAATCGAGCATCCGACTATGGTGGCCAAGGAGCTCCAAAGCACACAGGTGGGAGTATTACACATTCGGAGCATGAACGAAGACTAGTAAGTTTGTAAAATGTTTATTTTTTTTTTCATATATTATATATTGATATAACACAATCAATATTTAATTGTGTTGCAGACCAAAGCCAAAGATGGAGTAGAACCCACACAAGCAGAATTGTTTTTGTATACCCACTCACAATTAGACGAAAATGGAGAAAGAAGAAAGTGGGTCGATACTCGTTCAAATGATACATATGTAAGTTTTACAATCGTACAACTTAGTTGATAAATAAATGTTATGTTTAAAAATTATATTCTAAAATTTGTGTCTTTTAGACTACGTTTTTAGAAAAACTTCCTGCTTCGCAAGTATCCGAAACGGGTGAATCAGAACCAATCTCGGAAGAAGTTCAACTATAGGTAACATATAATTATCATGTTTAATTAAACTATTATGTTCTTATATATATTTATCATCTAATTCATGTTTTTGTTTGTTATTTAGGCATGGGTAGACACCGTAGGAATCGGAAAGAAGGGTACGGTTTATGGTTTGGCTGGTAAGGTTGCTCAGGTTAAACCTAGTTCCTCGAGGACCTCACAACTTTGTGGTTCATCCGACCCGATGCTCATGTCAAGAGTTCTAACTCTCGAAGAAAGATTGCAACAATCTGATGCGGAACGTCAACGAGAGAGAGATGAACTTCAAGCAATGTTGGAGCAGGAACGTCAACGTAATAGGGACGAACAGGAACGAGTGAGATAAGAACGAGAACGAGAGAAAGAAGAACAGGAACGAGTGAGAGAAGAACGGGAACGAGAGAAAGAAGAACGGGAACGAGAGAAAGAACAACATAGAGCATTGTTTGAGGAAACCCGAAGAAATATGGAGCAGATGCAACGTATGTTTAACTCCATGCCATCTAACAAGTTACCACAAAATCCGCCCCAAGATGACTAAAACTTAATTTTATATTTCGCGATATTTGGATACTTATTTTGTTATAAATATTTGTTGATTGAGACTAATTTGATTTTATAAGATATTTTATGATTTTTCACGCGTTTATTGATTTATTAATTTTTGTATGATATTTGGTGATTAAATAGATATATTTATAAATTAGGGAATAAAAAATATTAAATATTTAATTAATTATTGATTTTAATTTAATTGAATTCCGACGGAATTTCCAACGGGCATACACCGTCGGAATTTCTTTGAAAAAATAAATAAAATAAAGAAAATAATTTCCGACGGGTAACCCCGTCGGAAAATGTATATCCTGAAAAATAAAAAACAATTTTGCGACAGGACAACCCGTAGGAAAAAGGATAAAACTTTCCGACGGAGTATCCCGTCGGAAAAACTAAAAAAAAAATTAATTTCCGACGGGGCATCCCGTCGGAAAGTTGTTTAAAAAAATAAAAAAGAAAAAATCGAAATTGTTTGTGGCGGAACGTCCGTCGGAATACCCGTCGGAAAAAGATCCCGTCGGAAAATTTTTCGACGGTTTTACCAACGTCAGCCCCACTACAAAAAACCCCGTAAGAAAATTTTCCTACGAGCTGTTCTCCTACGGAATTTCCGACGGGCAAAATCCATCGGAAATTCGGCTTTCCGACGGATTTTGCCAAATTTGCCGTCGGAAAAACGCGTTTTTCTTGTAGTGTCAATTTTTCTCTATCAATCTTACTAGTTTATTCCCATGCTATTCACAAAATCATGCCGTTGATATATTTATAATAAGTTGTTAAATTAAATCTTAAACATTACTAATTAAAGTTCAACAATATCCAGAATGTCAAGAATCTTTCAATGAATATATTACTTATAAATAAACTAAATTTACAAAAGATAAAAATTATGAAGAGTAACATAGAATAAATATAGTAGATTAACATCTTCCACATTGTAATTGGTGAAGTGAAACCTATAAAATAAAGGTAAATATAAATATGAATGATAATTTCAAAAATTGAATCTTTAGTAGTATATTACTGATTTAAAAATATATTTGTGTTAATTGCAACCAATTATACTCACCCTTCTTATTCTACTGCAGATGGTCTCCTTGATAGATAAGAGCATTCTTAGGACCAATCAACTGGCAGAACAAAATTCATTGTGCAACGGATTGGTGGTTCAAATAACAATAACAAAACTAAAATTAGCATTATATTTTCCTTAAAGAGAAAGAAATTCCAATTTTAAATAATTGACTACTCCAAAATTGGGAGTCTCAACATCTTCAATTTATCAATTTTTCTCTATCAATCTTATATTACTAATTCATATAATTAGTTTGTAAAATAAAAAGACTTTATCTCCCTTTTTTTAGGTAATTCTAACTCAATTCTTAACTCTAATATTCTATATTGACATTTTTAATGATGCTAAATTGAACCCCAAAGAAAGTATGTCCCTAAATTTTAATGTATTACCATTTGCCAACTTTAAACAGGTAACACCAATAAGCCATAAATATACTATCGTTGTATATTGATTGTCCATAGATAACTTAATAAGCCAAATCATAGGTCAGAGGCGGAGGCACACTCGATATATATAACTGGTGGCTTGGCTGCTTAATGAAAACAAACATACATATTATTAAATGAAATGAACAGTTTTGAAATATTAAAGGGCTAAGAAGTCATCTTTAATTAAGTTGTAATTTAATGTTGAACTCAAAATTTGATAAAATAATAATTTTTTACCCCTATTAGTTTCCAAATTAGTCTTATGCATACTTAAATATATATGATCTTAATGGAATTAGTGTCCCAAATCTAATTAACTAGGAACATATATTCAAGCACACCATTTTAAAATTTAAGATTCAATGTAAAAAAAAACAATTATTGAAGCATCGTCTGTTCAACTGTTATTTACAATTTCAACCAATTAAAAGTTTTTCTACATTTATGCAACTCAAATGCAAGCTAGTGGAATATTTTAATTTATGACTACTTTTATTGTTAAAATAGGATAAATTACAATTTATTTTATGCTTGATGACTTGCTTGATTTTTGTTTGTTTAAAATTAATTCATATTTTTTTATATTAAATGATTGTATATTTTGGTTGTATAGCCAATTCATTTATTTCATGATAATTTTTTTATTATCTTACTATATTAATTATTTCATTTATATTAAACTATAATATATCATAATAAATATTGATGATACTCATCCTATGATATGTAATTATATATAAAAGGCTCATTTTCCAAAAAAAAAAAGGAAATAGTTACACAATGTAGATTTTAGATTTGGTCAGGCCCGTCCTAGATCCGATTCCATTCGTGTCGAATTCGATTAATATTGCTTAGGTCTAAATTTTCCAAGTCCATTGAATATTATCCGAATTTGATCGGATATCAAATTTGTGGTCCATCAAGTACACAATGTTTACACTTATATTTCTATTGCCAAATAAATTACACTTAAGTCCCTCTTATATAAAATGTATTATATCAATCAAATTTTTGAAATTTTTTCTGCCAACTCACAACGATCGATCAAGCCAAAATATTATAACATATAAAACCAGAAAATACCTTTACTATAAGTCATGTGATTGCATTTTCGTCGGAAAGTGTCGGGAAAATGATTGGTGTAACATATTTTATATGAAAAAATTAATTATAAATTATTTGATAAAAGGAATATAAGTGTAAAATGCTTTATACATGGAGGACCATAAATGTTGATTTAACTTTGAATTTTTGAGAGAAAATGAAGGTGATTCGTGTATGATGTCTTTTCATATTAAATCAATTGATATTATATTATATGATGATTAATTTAACTAAAATAATATTTTACTTTAAACAAAAACACTTTCAATTGACGTTTGTGCCAGGGAAATTTAATACAAGTGGACCAAAATGGATCCAAACACGATAATTTTTTATCTTCCAAAATTTTCTTTTAAACTCTGTTGCACGGATACAGATACGGATACGGCGAACGAATGATACAATATGAATATGATAATATGGATTTTTAAGATTTATAAATACAATACGGCTAAACTGCGTGTATGTATATTTAAAAATATATAATAATAATAAACCATTGTTTTTAAAAATGTATAATAAAAATTATGTATATATATTAATTTCACTTTTTATTTCATTTTAAAATGAACAATGCTATCTCCCTCTTATATAAGTGTTCAAGTAAAACCATAATATTATATGCAAAGTTTTTGGCCCTTTAAAGAATTTCAAGCATTTTATGTAGATCACTTTGATAATATACATAATCTAGAAATTATTTGTAGAAATATATGCTCTTAAGTATTCTGGGTGTCCCGATACGACTTTCTGTGTATCCAATACGGTATTCTTTTTATTTTTTATTTTCTTATTATTACAATGGCATATTTCACAGGTATCATACGAATATTTGAATATCCGAATATCCAATATACATACGATATTGCATTGTGTATAATTTGAAAGTATCCGTGCAAACCAACTTTCTAAGAAGCAAGGATTCATTCGGGTTCAGATTGGATCGAAACATGATATTTGAGTCCATATGGATATAATCGGAGCCGAACTAAATTCACGGTTCACCTGGTACCGGCATTAATCAGCAATTCCAGTTTGGAGATCCATACTCCCCCCACAAACAAAACCAAATTTTAGGGACTCTAGGGTTTTAGGTATTTTTGTTCTTATTAGCTAGAAAATGGAAACCAGAAAATTTAATTATCAGCAACTTCTCAAGGATAAACGATTCTGGTTTGCTTCTATCCTCATTGGTTGGGCCGCTGCTCTCCAGGTTTTTCCCTTCCTATTTTTTTTTTTTTTTTTTTTTAAATTTACTAATTTCTAATGTGATTCTGGATCGTTATGTTGAATTTCCAGGGGCATATGATGTGGCTACAGAGGCAAGATTCCTTTAAGCAGAAATTTGGAGACCTTAACCCGGAGGCGGATTCCGAACAGGCGGCTGAGAGTCAATAGTGAGATTACTTTTTTATCCTTGACCTTTTTTTGTATAAAAATGCGGGCGAATGTGAGTTTGGATTACCCATTATTGATCCGGTTCTGCTATAGTTTAATTTTAGTAACATCTACTCGGAGCTGATTATATATATGGAATCGCTTTTAGTTTTGAGGAGACCTTCATTTCTGTGTTTGTGTGTGTGTTTGGATATTGATTTAATTGTTTAGGTTGCCATGAACCGAAAGTGATTCTAGTTTAAGTTACCGATTACTACCTCGTCCATAGGATCAATCTGTTTTTTTTTTTTTGGGGTTGTGGTATTGACCTCATCTGCTTTTAAGCTTATATTTGTTTCTTTATTATTTATGTGTTACCGATTACTACCTCGTCCATAGAGTACTACTAATTATGTATGTGTTCTGCTTGATCATGATTGTGAGTAATCAAAATCAGAAGACATATAAGACGAACATGTCAAAACACATGGCCAAGGAGTAATTCTAACTTTTATTACTTGCTTCAGGTCACGAACTAAGAATGTAATTTCGTATTCTTGAGATGGATATTATTCATGGAAAAGAGTACCCAAATGAGTACCCAAATGAAACCCGTAAGAGGACTTATGAAAACAGAGAAAATAAACATATATTTGGGTAATCACGCACTTGGAGAAGTTCAAACAGCAGCTTATTAAATGGAACTTTTGATGTAATGATTGACAAAGAAAAAAAGTGTATATGGTTGTGCTTTTTCTTGAAGTTATGGTTGTGCTTTTTCTTGAAGTTATGGTTTAATGAATATTAAGTTTCTTTCTTGTCCTTTTTTTTCTCCCAAATTTGAAATTACACTTGGTTACATTTCTTCAATATATGTTGTCAATTATTTGAATTTAGGGATTATGTTGTCTTGCTTGCTGTGCAATCTGCTGAGACAGAAAATTGTGGGTAGAGTCGTTCTTCATAATTAAACTTGATGGCCTTTAACGAACCTATTAGTTGTGCGATATTATTATGGTGTTAATTTTTCAAGACTGTTAAACCTTATTCGAGCAGTGACTAGTAATATTCTCATCAGATCTTGCTCTTTCTATTTGTGTCAAAAACACCCAAGTATGCATTTGATCTTAAAAAAAATAGTCCCTTATAGGCTACATGGATACTTAGGCCATCTCCAGCCGAATGGGGGAGGTAGGCATGATGGGGGTCTTTGGTTGGAGATGGAAATTTTTCGGAGGGCAAGGCGGGCAAGAGGGAAGCGCCTTTGCGCCTGCCTGCCTAGATGTCCCCCGGTTGCCATCTTGCCCACTTTGCCCTCCGAAAAATATACATCTCCAGCCAATGATCCCCTTCATGCCTGCCTTCCCATCGGCTGGAGATGGCCTAGCATGGTGACTTCATAGTTCTATATTCCTATCTATTTTGTTTTTGTCAGATTCGGATTTGGATTTAAAAGCTATGGAAAATTTGAAATCTCACCAAAACATTCAAGCATATTGGATAATTAATTTTTTATTGGATTTTGGATAAAATTCACATTAGATAAAATCTTCAGACTCAATTCAACTCCAATAAGTAACCTCACATTACATAATCATAAGATGAACTCCAACTTTCTTGTGTTAGTCTAAAATGAAATTTTGAGGGATAAAAAACACATGAGATAATATTTATATTGGTGGCACGTGTCCCCTTAATATTTAAGTTAAAATAATTTATTTTCTTCGAGACAAATATACCCATTTTAATGAATGAAATTCAACAACACCCATTAGATCTTGCCTATTGTGAAAAAATTGTATTATTTTTAGGCAAAATTGCAAAAATCATCCCAAATTAATCACTGATTTTGGATTTTCGTCCCAAACTATTTAATTTGGCGAATTTCGTCCCGTAATTTAAATTTTTTTTGGAATATCGTCCCACCATAATTATAAGACGGAATTGCGCATTTGCCGATGAATTATCACATGGTTGCTTAAGTGTCATGACATGGTAAATTTTAACATGAATAATTATATAATATTGTAAGTTCGTCCCAAAATAATTATAAGATTGAACGTCATTTTCATTAAATTAGAAATTTAATATTGGGACTAAATTCATACTAAATGGTAAATTATGGGACGAAATTTGGCGAGTTGATATAGTTTGGGACGGAAAATCAATATTAGTAATTAGTTTGGGACGATATTCCAAAAAAATATTAAATTACGGGACGAAATTCGCCAAGTTAAATAGTTCGGGACGAAAATCCAAAATCAGTAATTAGTTTGGGACGTTTTCTGCAATTTTACCTTATTTTTATTAGAAAAAAACCTTGTACTTTTGTTTATTATTACCAAAGAATATCCTTCTCAATTCAAAATAACAATTTTATCCCATCAAAGGATGAAAAAAACATCACATTAACTTAAAAGACTATCAATAACCCCTTGTAGCTTTAAAAGTTTGCAACTAATCCCCTGTTTTTTCTAAAGAAAAAAAAAATTGACAAAAACTTTTATATATTTTTTTTTGTTTTTCAAGGGTTTAATCCTTTTCGAGGCGGGTTAAACACATTAATATGGGTATCTCTCCCAACAGGGATTCGAACTTGAGTCCGCTACTTTGTAGAGACTAGTATAAAAACTTCCGTATGATTTATGAACCCACTATAAAAAATTGACAAAAATC
This sequence comes from Penstemon eatonii, assembly GCA_038501285.1. Lineage (NCBI taxonomy): Eukaryota > Viridiplantae > Streptophyta > Magnoliopsida > Lamiales > Plantaginaceae > Penstemon > Penstemon eatonii. The sequence goes on from CM076710.1 coordinate 8,027,948, forward strand.
TTATGCCTCAAAGTTACATATTGTGGCACTTTACATCCATATTGACAAATTAAGCATTTTACCGCCTCAAATAATTTTATTTATTTTTTGTTCGACGGAAAATATGCATGTACCTCTCACATGAATTTTCAAAGTTACTCAAAATACTTCTTACAAATCCAACTACTTCGCTAGTGTAAAGATATGTTTTCATGTGGGGAAGGGTTGGGCGGTGGTTGTGATGCCGGAAGTGAAGAGAGAGGAATTGGTGGCGATAATAATTGCAATTACTTCCTTCCAATTTTTATCTTTTTAAGTATTTTTTGTCCAATTCAAATATCCATTGAAGAGATAAAAATGGTGACTTAAACGGACATGTGTTTGACGCGTAACCTTTTTTATCCAAATACTAACGACCGAATGAAATATTAAAAAAGTTGTCAACTTTTGTACAAAATGTGTGTTTTTGAAAAGCTTGGTACCAAAAGTATGATTCCCTCGATTTTTTTTTTGGAAAGAGATCTGAAATTAGATTAGAGAGTTTTTTTAAACATATTAATTAAAGTGTTAGTATGTAATTTAACCTATGTTTATTTTTTCTCAATATCCGATGTCACGCCATTATTGAACATTTTTACTATAAATTATGGTTCAAATTTGTTGTTGACTTTTTTTAATGATTGAAATAAAGAAATGGGATATTATATATATTTATATTCAATAAAATCTTATTTTAGAAGTACCCAACTTTCTTCAATGTCCATGAACTCCACTATTTCTTTGTATTATTTCTCAGACCTCAGTAGAAGTATTGATAATTTTTAAATTAATTTTGTTGTTAGGTGAGAACTGAAACATATATATAGAGCTATAAATAGTTGGCTTTGAATTAGATCAAATCAGATTTCAGGTCAATCTCCATTTATATCTGGCTGGAACAAAATCTTGTCGGATTCTAGAGTCTCCTAATCCATTAATTGTATCTTGCTTGGTTTAGTCCCATTTTACATAATTATTAGGTCCAATAAATTCTTCATTTTCAAAATTATCATCAATATTTTTCTCCACAAAAAGTTGTTAACTTTACACGATAATCACTAGCTTAGACACGAAAATGGTCAATTCTCAATACTTTTAACCATTTATTTTAAAGGTTTAACAGCTCTAGCTGGTAAATAGTGGTGTTAATATTTGTTTCAAAATCTATTCACATTGTTAGGTGAAAATGAAAATGAGATCATGAATGTAATACTAAATAAGTTTTATAAACTGGTGGTAAGAAAATGTTATTGCTACTACTTATAAAAATAAAATACTGTGTATGTATAAATTTAGTATATATTAATTTGTTATCAAATTCAAGTCTATAAGGGCATCTCCAATGGAGACCCCATATGGGTCATCAAACCCATTAACTTCCAATTTAATGGCTGAAATCAAAAAAACTCTTCTCCAATGGAGGCCCTATTTGAGCCATCAAATTGATGTCCAGAAGCTCTTGCCATCAAAAATAGGGCCAATTCCTCTTGGCCCTAAATTTTGGTAGGAAAAATTAAACACTCCCAACGGCTTAAAAATCGACACGTGGCATCAGAAATCTTATCATGATATAATACGAAAAATATTATATGGATAAGAAATATTATCAGATATCTTGATGGCTACTTAAAAATCGCACGTGGCATCGAAAAATCTTATCTATCTTGATATAATATAAATATGTTATATTATATTGATACGAAATCTAATCATATACCTGGATATTTGAATTCAAATCGACACGTGACATTTTTAAATTTTATCATATGATATAATATAAAAAGTTAGCAAGATATAATATTTGTAATATACACTTTAGTGTCGTTTTTATATTTGATTGTATTTTTAAATGAGTTTAATTTTGTTTTAATATCAATTTGACTTAATTTTAAATAATGAAAAAAATTGATGTTCCATTTTGATGGCTGTGCATTGGAATATAAAACATTTGCAGGGGCCCCAAAACACTGTAGCAGTCATCAAATGAGTATTTGATTACCCACTTTGATGGCTTAGGATTGGAGATGCCCTAACGGATTGAGTTGGTTAATTAAGAAGAACTACATTTTTTCTACATATTTTAGGTTAATATTCTCCGTAGTTGTGTCAAATTCTTTGGATCACTAATCAAATAAATATTCTTGTGATCAGATCGGATTCAACTTAAAATCCATTCCAATATTGACAGCTTTAAAAAAATACACGTGAATAATGTTACTAATTTAAATAAAATATTCTATATATATAGAGGTCAGGAAGACCAGTGTTATTGTTGTTGGATCTGAAAAATACAAGTTTTTAAACTAAAATTGATAATATGAGTTATATCTCTGATTATATGAATTCTGGTTCATTTGGAATAGAAAATATATATAATTATATGACAGAGTAATACATAGGAAGATAATTAGTTTGTTACATAATACAAATCTTTAATGGACCGAAATACCGAATTAATATAGATCCATATATGTTTGTTTCATATATATATTTATATATTTATTTTTAGATCAATATTTGTTGCGTATATTTTGTATTACATCTCTATGTCTATGTTGGAGTTTTTTTTTATTGGTTAAAATCTAAATCCATTCTGTTAAGTAACATAATTAATATTGTACATTTGTACTCCAAAAGTAAGTAACTGCCTTGACATTCTCCAATTATATTAATCCCTTTGAACTGTAGTTGGAGCTACTTGTAGTACTTAGTTGAAAATAGTAAGTTGAAACTCTATATATAATTTACAATTTAATTCTAACATGTGACGTATCCATATTTTTTCTAGAATACGTGAACAATGCCGGGTACCTCGGGCTATTTGAATGATTAAAGTGGAAGTTTCTAAATTTTCAGACATTTCTCCACTTACGTCGAATCTTCTATTTCATTTTAGTTTTATATTTTTGTGTCACGAATATAGGGTTTACTAGCAAATGTGTTAATTTAAAATAAATAATTGTGTGGACTAGTACATACAGGACTTTGTAAGACGATCCAAAATATATATCAAAATGAAAGAAATTTTTTATTTTAGATTAAGTTTAGTCGAATTCAAAGTAACTACATGCAATACACTTGGTTAAATGAGTTTGATTTAAGTCAGATTTGGGAAAAAAATCCAAACTGAAATATAAAATCTTGTGAATCCTACAATTTCAGAGGTGTGGATTTTATGCACTAATTTTTTAATATATATAAAAGGTGATGAGAAAAATTACGGTTTATTTGACCCTAAAAAATAAAAGCAAAACCAACAGGTGATTGATATAATGGAAGGGACTAGCCACTACAAAGTAGCAGACTCAGGTTCGAATCCATGTTGGGAGAGGTTCTCACTTTATGTGTCCGACGCGTCTCGAAAGGGATTAAACCCTTGGAAAACCAAAAAAAAAAAAAGCAAAGAGAATAAGAGAATGTCTCAGCTACTCAATGCCTAAAGTAAAATACAAATCAATGTGCCAAACTTAGAGTCGCAAATAGATCGAATTTTAGAATATGTAAAAATACTATTCTATTTCCTCCGTTTTTTTATTTGTCGCTTTGTTTACTTTTATTTGTTGTTTTAGGAGTTCAATGCAAAATTAATGTTTTTCTACCAATTTTACCCTTCTTGTTAATGGTTGTAAATATAATTACTTTTAATTAATATTGTGATTATTTGGTTAAAAGAATATTTTGAGATTTTCCTTAAAAGAATGACTATTTATTATTACATTTCTTAATCTATGCGTAATTCTCCAAAGCGACTAAAAAAAACCGGAAGGAAGGACATGCAATGGCGCGTGTTAGTAATATGCATAAATTCATCAGAATACACGTTTAAGTAATTATTCTTTCATGGCCAACTAAAAATGGACGAAGATAAGCAACTTTTATTGGTCAGCTAGAAAATGATGACACGTAAAATACTAAAACATATTTGATGAAACATTTTGAAATGAAAGATAAAAATGATGTTCATCACTTAATTTTGGCCTTCCCATAAATTTTTGAAAAAAAAAAAAAAACCTTTGAAGATAAATTAACGCGTATACGCCGTAAACTCTTACTTGTTAAGTAAGCAGAATGGAACAGATCTCGATTTAGTATTTCATTTCACAACAACCCCATGAGTCATGACTTGTGTTCCACGGTCTTATTTAATCACTTACGTTGTTTAGTTGACAAAATTAAATTTTATTCAAATAATATTTTTGGATCAAACTTAAGAGCTTACTTCATACTTTTTTACCTGACAAATTAAATAAGGATTATATTAATTAAATAGAACTAATTAGTTCATACTTAGCCCTAATTATTATGAAATTGTTGAACTATTTAAGTCGATCCACCCAAGTCAGATTACTTGTATTTGTGCGTTGAACGTTGAATTATTTTGGTCTTAGTCTATTTAATAAATAAATCTCAATTTTGCATTTGGTTAACTTAGTTTGAATTTCGTATAGATCATCGTTAGCTGGGCATAAAATTACAAAGGTGACGTAATAAATCAACATATATATTACTGACTTAATTTGTAAATTTAATTAATTAAGGTGAAATATATATATGGAGTCATGGACTACGCATAAATTTTCTAGAAGAGAGAAGATTCGAAGTAGTAACACTTGCTCGGCTAACTAAGCCAAACGGTCATGCTTACGCGGTGGATGATGGCTCATCACTCCCTTTCACACTTAATAACTAGTATTACTATCCCATTTTTTTTTAGATTAATAAAGAATAATTAAGAAATTAATTAACGTCTTGAATTGAACTACTCACAATTAACGAAGGAAAACTTTATTTATAGTTAATTAACAGTATGATAAGCTTTCAAAAAAAAAAATTAACAGTATGATAAAGAATTTTATTTGTATATAACAAAAAGTAAATTTTTATTAATTAATGAGAGAATTGCACTTTTCATATCAAATTTTCACCTATTTAATACCATGATATAATTCCCCTCGACACATTTTTTTCTCCGTCAATTTTTGGACGGAAACCGCCGTAACTCCTTCATTACAAGGTCGACTTTCGTGTTCTTTATATGGTTAAAAAACTCTTGACGAGATATTTCAAACGACACAAGTTTCAGCCCATGAAACGCAATAAACAATCCTAGAATATTAACAAATTTTCGGGATATTAAACAAAATTAAATCATATCTCATAATCTACAATGAATCATGATACAAGAATTTCCAGGTATGATATATGGTACATAAGTGTGTTATTTTGTGACTTAACAGTTGTTTCTATCCAAAAAATTGATGGAGAAAGAAAATGTGTTGAGAAGAGTGAAATTATGATATTAAATGTATTTTTTTCAAAAAACATGATACCAGATATATAAAGTCGATGTAAGTTTAGTATGAAAAGTAACATTTTTTCACTAATCAATCAATGCATGTGAAATATAGGACGTTCCATTATTTGACTTGCTTCTCTAGCAAGATATAAAATTAACACATTGCCGAGTCCAATGGCTTTCCTATTGGCGAAATGTCAACATTTCTATCAAGTCAAACTCTCCAACTACCATAAAACCAGTTGCCTACAATCCAATTCACTCATCTATAAATCAACAAATGTACCCTTTTCTCTCTAGCTAGTCCCTTTCTCATTACCTTATAAACCTTGATCATAATCCAAAAAAAAAAACTCAAATTTCAAGTCAAACATTTTACAAAATTGTGTACAATTACTAGCCATGACAATAAAAAGGAGTCGAGAAGGAAATGTTGATGACATAACAATCATGGCAAATTACTTAATATTATTGTCTGACGGACAAAAACGAGGAGGATCAGGAACAGAAGGAGGAGGAGAATTAAACCGCGTATTCGAGTGCAAGACATGTAACAAGCAATTCCCATCATTCCAAGCCCTAGGCGGCCACCGTGCTAGTCACAAGAAACCGAGGCTCGTAGCCGGATCGGATCAATCTTTGTCGCCTCGACCAAAGCCCAAAAGCCATGAATGCGCAATATGTGGCCTAGAATTTGCAATAGGGCAAGCTCTTGGGGGCCATATGAGGAGACATAGGGCTGCAGCTATTAATGAACAAACTATGTTGAGTCCTCCAAAGGCTCCTATTGTGAAGAAATCAAATAGCAGGAGAGTTTTGTGTTTGGATTTGAACTTGACTCCTTCAGAAAATTACAAGTTCTTGTTTGGAAAGGTTGATTTCTGATTATTGTTCAGATAGTTTGAAACCCTTTTTTCTTTTCCTATGTAATTTATTTTTAGATCTATTAGTCAGGCTAGATTTATTCATTTGTTCATTTACAATAAGAATTAAACTCATTATCAGACTTTGTACTATATATATACTTCATTTCTATACTCCTATTATAATATATATCATCTCGATCTGTATGTACATATATGACTTGAGGTAGATCATCATTCATTATTACATGTGCTGGTTATATATTTGTTACTGTTTTCCAGGTGGTAATTTAGATTTCACAGGAATGATTTATTTGATTAATTATGAAGTATTAAATATATTCAGATCTAGAGGAGATATTTTACATGATTAAAATTATTCCAAGCCATGCGCAAAATTAAAGTGGAAAAAAAAGATAAATTAGGACTTGCATATAATATTAAATGTATTCAATAAAGTTGATATAATTAACATACATAGACCAATGTCGAATTTAACCTCATTTTCTGGGTGTCAAACCTAGGATATTGTGGTATAAAAATGGAAGATCTATTCTGTTTTTTTTTTCTCCAAAAAATCATCTTGGAGAGATTGTGTAATGCTTACTCAATGTGTTTAAGTACTGATACAAATAGTTCCATTATATGTACGTATATTTACGTACGTGCCTATTTCGATCATTAATATAGTTATCACTGATCCGTTATGTTTGATTGATGTTTCTATATAGCAACATCAATCGGAATAAGTAAAATAATAACAGGTGATACGAATGAAATTAATTCGATATACTGATTGATGTAATGATTTATTCATCGTGTAAAATAATTCTTGGGAACTTCTTTTATATCTCACATCATGTGAAAACATTGTTAAAAGTTATTTAACGTAAAATCATGTTTAATTAAGTTTGACTGATTTTATCAAGTTGAAACAAAGTTTTATCGATCAAATTCAAGTTGAGCATTAAGTAATTAACTTAATTAATTTTCAATCAAACTATCACAATATATGTGACCAGACCAAGGACGAATCTTAGAAAGAAAGAAAAAGACTAAATTTGGAATCAAACACTTTACTTAATCTTTGAGGAAAATGCAAAAGCATCCCCTGTGTCATCATTTCTAATTGACAAAAAAACCATGTATTATTTTTAATAGCAAAAAACTTCTTATTTTAATACTCCCTCCGTCCTATTTATTTTGCTCCCTTTGTTACAGTACGCAGTCAAATTTTTCAATTTTTTATATGAGTTATCATATTAAATTATTCACATTTGTGTGTATTAAACATTTTAAATATTAATATATATAGTGTCATAAGATATTATCAACTTATTAATTAGTGAAATATATTAATTAAATTATTTATTATAATTTTTATAAATTTAATCAAGTTGACTGGTCAACTGTAACAAGAAAGCAAAATAAATGGGACGAAGGCCTAGGGAGTATTTTATCAGCAAAAAAAATCTCATCCTATTTTACTAGCTCACCACACCCATTTAAAAATCAAGAGTTGACCACAAGGGGTTATGCCATCTTTTTAGTTTATAGGAGAGTTTTTGCCAATTTTTTAAGTTTATATGGGGCTATTGTCAATTTTTTAAAATTGAATAATCAGGTTTTTCACATTTTATTTCAAAGAAAAAATAACATATTTGTTTCTATTTGTCCATTCTCTGCAAATCATGAAGAATAGTCGCATTCAAAGAGAGTAATAAATCACGTTGCGTTCTTGAAGGGCTAAATATATTTGACTTGTTACCAAGTGGGTTTTTTTTGGTAATTAGGAATAATATAGGGAGTGTTTTTGCGTCTAACTTCTTATTCCTAAGACCCGTTGATTTGTTTAGCCAATAATGAAAAATGTGATAATTTGATTGCCAAACATCTGAGAATTATGTTGGGTTTCATATATTTTTCGGAGAGAATCAAATTCTCAAAATCTTGCTTCCAAATTAAACTGTTTTATCTCCTAATTCCATTCCTTTAGGAAATTGCTACATATATAATTGGTGGATTTAAACTATCAGACCTATACCAACATAGATTGGTCTAGTGGAAGGGATTAGTTACTACAAAGTAGCGGACTCAGGTTCGTATCCCTGTTGGGAGAGGTTCCCACATTATGTGCCCGACACGCCTCTAAAGGGATTAAACCCTTGCGAAACAAAAAAATTAAATTTATCAGACCTATATAATTTTCAGATAGCACAAGAAAAATGAATTTTAGTGACAAAATATAAAGTGACATTGTTGAAATTGTCACTTTTTTATGTATGTAGTGATAAGGATATTAGTTATGTCACAATAATAATAGTGACAAAATATATTTTTAAGTTCTCACTAATTACTATTAATGACTAGTGTATAAAGCTTAAATTGTCAATATTGATAATTAGTGACACTATTTTAGTGACAACCTAGTGACAATAAATATTGTCACTAAATGTCAATAGTGATAATTTCTTCACATTTTTTTTTTAATAAAAGGTGGTGAGGGGCCCACAATTTATTTAACCCTCCAAGTAAAATCCAGAATCAAAGACAACATAAAAAAACCAAACAGAACCACAACACACAGCAACAAGGCCAAAGATAACTTCTTCACATTTCTTGTCACTAATGTATACATTATTTTAATGACAATTTTTAAGTTCTTGTCATTTTATTATTCAATATTTAATCACCAAAATTTAAATTTTTTGTAGTGAGCGTTTATATTTGCCCACAAAATGTTTTTCACCTGTGAACAAGTAAGTCCATTGTCCTTGAGATTGTTTACGGCTTCATTATCTTATATTTTTCAAAATTATTTCGTGTTTCAGAAAAAAGAGATAAAAATATTTTTTTATTTTTCGAAATAAAATTATCTTTTCTCATTTTTCCGAACTACTTTTTTAAAAAACGAAACAAATATAATTTGGTAGAAAATCTTACACGTCATACACTTATCATATAAACTCTTTTTAAAAAAGCTACATCTACTTTATTTCTCAAATTATTTTTTCAAAATCTAAATAAATAATATTACGCAAATCAAAATTATTTTACAAACATTCACCACTCTCCAAAACTACTCTCTTAACTATCAAACTAGCATGCCCTTATATCTTCTCAAATTATAACATTTTTTTACATTCTTGACAAATAGAATAAGTTTGGCAATATGGATTGGGCTAGACTAACTTGGTGGGCTGGGTTGTGTTTGTGGAAAGTTTAAATTATTGTAGGTCCAAAGTGAATAAAGTTACTTAAACATTCAATGTCAATTCAAATAATATAAGTTACCTTCCCCCAAATAGTTCGGCACTTCGGCCCGGCACCTTTATTATATTTATATAGTTACTCCTTCGTCCAAATTATTTTTATCCCACGCTACAGTGATCAATTTGACTAAATTTATAAAAATTATAATAAATAGTTTAATCAATATATTTCATTAATAAATTAATAATATCATATGACATCATAAATATATTTATATTTAAAATGTTGAATACTCCACAAATGTGAATAATTTAATGTGATAAGTCACTTAGTATATTGAAAAATTTGACCGGGTACTCTTACAAAGGGAGCAAAATAAATGGGACGGTAGGAGTATATTAATATGATTCTTGAAAATATCAAAGGATGTACATTTTAATTTTTTATGTTATTTATATAAAAGTTAATTAATCAAACTTAAATTTATATAATTTTACTCTATGTGAATAATGAAGCCCTATTTTTCTAATAATTATGATACATTCTTCCTTGAGTTTATTAAAACAATATATTTGTAACAGAATACAAAAGAGAAAGACAATCAGCTAACTCGGCCTAATTGTGACTGAGCATAATTTGGTCAAATCACACTGCTCGTCCCCAAAGTATAAAGTTCTGAAACCTTTCGTCCCTCATGTAAAAAACATTTCACTTATCTTTTTACAATATTTTTTATCAGTGATCAAATTTTCGGCAACTTTTTTGTCAGATATGGAGGGAAGTCTTGATGGAATATTAAATATTTAAATGTTCATTCTCATCAAAATACTAAGGACAAATCTAAAATATTTTTTTGACACGAGAGATGTGACTGTAACACATAATACATCAGATACACTTGGATATCGAAATAACCCTATTCAAACTAGTTGATTTGAACATGATGTCATTTTAACCGAAAAAATAGTCGATGTATCAAATATTAAATAAAAGGATATAAGAGTAACTTTATTTACATGAGGGACAAAACCGCAAAGAACTTTACATTTGAGGGATGATTAATATGATTTACATAACTTTCATAATTCGGCCCATGTCTATCTGGCCCGAAGTCGATCCAAACTACCAAATTGACCCCTCAATATGGGGGACCAATGACCATGGGTACAGATTCTTAAACGAATTAATGACTCTTCTATAAAGTGGGGCTGCCTATAGTTTTGCTTCTAAAAATGGATCCACTTTCTTTTCAATTCCTCCACTGTGAAATTAACTGTGTTACTTTTGTGACGGGGCTTTTCAATTTTTGATTATGTACAAAACTTGTATTTTTATTAATATATTCTATGAAATCGAAAAATATATGGACATTACAAAATTTAACTAGCATAATGATATAGTTATTAATTTTGTTTATGCGCGGGTCTTATCACTGGGTATAAATGCGTCGAGCAGTGTTGAACTACATATTATTTAAATTTTAGTTTTAATTTTGTATCGAGCTTTAAATTGTATTTTAGTTTTATTTATTTTTTAAACAAACTGAACCGAGTAACTTGATGTTTTTGCACTTGTTTTGTCATTTTAAGCTTATTGGATGAACCAAAAAATATTGTTCAAGCTTGTGTTAATTTGAGTGATGAATCAATCTTAAATGAGTTTTTATAAAACGAGTTGAATCGAATACCAATTAACTTGATTTGATTTTCAGTCAAACTCACAAATATCATTATCACAAGAGATTATTTGCTATATCATTACATTGATAGATGATATGATGCAATATACAAATAAAATTTATTTAATTTTTTTTCATACATTGATATGTTACGAATACAAGAGTTTGAAGTAATACTAAACATAATTTCCTCCATGTGTTGACTGAATGCTTCACTACTAAACCGTATAAAGTAAATTTTCATATACGTAATATACGTTAATAAAACGATATATAAAATTGTAACATCTATTAAAAAATATGTTACAAACACCAAGCATTTAATCAATATTTTTTCTTTTTTTTTTAAAAAGTGTACTTTTAATCAATTCTTTCCGAGTTGGGGTTAAAGTGCAATTTGGCCTCTTTTTTCAAGAGGACCATTTTCGCAGCCGCTATACCAAATTCAATTAGTACTTTATAGTATGGTTGAATAATTGATCTATTTTAGTTTCAATTAACCCTAAAACTACAACAGAGAGCGGCACTGAATCGAACCGAATCAATGGCTCGGCAAGCCACCACAAGACTGATCGGCAACTTGTCGTCGCGGCTTTTTCGCTCTAATAGCCAGCTCCAGCAACACCGCAATTTCGGATCGCCGCCACCACCGCCTGCCGTCTTCGTCGATAAGAACACACGTGTCATTTGCCAGGGCATCACCGGGAAAAATGGCACTTTCCACACCGAGCAAGCGATCGAGTACGGCACCAAAATGGTATAATTTTTCTTAGATTCGCTCTTTGATGAATTTTATGCGGAAACATTGTGGAAATGGTTGAATATTTTAAAGTATGAGAGGCATAGGTCACATGTTATTTATAGATCTATCTGGTTCATCGTCCTGTACATTAGACAAGGGTTTAAACGTGGCTTGGGGGAGTTTGTAAGAGTATATTTGGGTTTTTTGGTAGGAAATTGTTACAGTTTTTTAATGGAATTGCTAAAGTGAAAATACGCTAAGCTAGTATAAAAATAGGTATAAATGATCTATACTGACCCTATATATTTGAAACCCTCATTTGTTAATTGCTTGTATTAGATTTAGCCATTTTAATTGTTAATAATTTTACTCGTTTGGAATTTGTTCCAATTATCCTTTCCTTACACTTTCCCTTTTTCCATGTTGCATTAATTTATTAAAATTTGTGAATTAAGTAGGTTGATTTGCTTATGATTTATGACTAATGTATAATGATTTTTTTTTCATGCAATTGATTAAACTGAATGAACTTGGATGTATGTTGATTTTTTTTTGTTTGCGCTTTAGTATTTCTTTCTTGAAGTATGTACAATTCTATTTATTATTAAAAAAAATTAAAGTATATGATATGTTGTGTATTAAAGTTTATGATGAAGATATGTGACATTTTCTGTTGCCCCAATTAATAAAATTTTGGTTTTTCCCCTAATATGGGGTAATGGTATTGGAATAGAATGTATTTTACATATTCATTTAAACATTATGTCTTCATACATAGGTTGGAGGGGTTACCCCTAAAAAGGGTGGAACAGAGCACTTGGGGCTCCCTGTTTTCAACTCTGTAGCAGAAGCCAAAGCTGAAACAAAAGCTAATGCATCGGTGATATACGTTCCTCCCCCATTTGCATCTAAAGCTATAATGGAGGCATTGGAGGCTGAACTAGATTTGATTGTTTGCATCACAGAAGGAATTCCACAGCAAGATATGGTAACAACATTTTTTAGCTGTACTTTCGCCTTTCATATTTCAACAAATTGAAATAGAATGAATGATTCTGTGGTCAATTCCATTTGCTGAGTATAGCAGCTTTAATTAGCAAGGATAATTTATTGCATTACTTTAATTAGAAACATTAACTTGGTTTTATGTTTGTTCAATAATCTGTTTATGGCGCATGAATGTTTCTATGAATTGTCCCAAAGTAAAATAGGAGAATATATATATATATATATATATATATATATATATATATATATAGTGTGTGTGTGTGTGGCTGTGTGCATCTATCGGTGGAATCTTTTTTATGTTATCTTCTAGAGTTGATCATGAATGATGATATTCCAGCATATTCTATATGAGTTTCAGTCATTTTAAATGCTGTATTAGTCATGGCAACTTCACTATATTAGTCTTCTTATCATTTGCATCACTCACAAGCGCAATTCATAAACAAGGATTTTAGGCCCTTTAAAGTAGCGTGTATCTTTGTTTATATTCTTGTGCTTTAAGTTTTCTGTTTAAAAATGGCAGGTTCGTGTAAAGGCTGCTATTAATAAGCAGTCAAGAACTAGGCTCATCGGCCCAAATTGTCCTGGCATTATCAAACCTGGGGAGTGCAAAATAGGAATTATGCCTGGATACATTCACAAACCTGGACGTATTGGAATTGTTTCGCGATCTGGTACATTGACTTATGAAGCGGTGAGATTTGTTTCTCAATATTCTTTTACGACACTGTAGCATGCTTTACCAACAACTTAAATATATTTTCAAACTAGCTTATGCGATCTGCTATCATAGATCTGATACTTAATAAATTTGGCCAAAATAGTGTGCTTTTTGTTTGATCTTTTCAGTTCTGGAAATGCAGACCAGTTCTCTGAATAGTTCAAAGAACCTTCTTAGATTCAAAAAATTATTGAAGTTAATAGGTTATAAAAGTAGTGAAGTCTTCTGGGAAGAAAAGTAGACGTGTACTATTTAAGCTAGTAATGGCAGTCAAAATTTAAATTTGCGGTGCTACCTAGACAGAGTTAGACGCATTACCTTTTGATATGATTATAACATGCATCATACCAAATTCTTCAGCTGTTTGCATCTTCTTAGTACAAAGAAGATTTCATTGATGTACTAGCATATTTTTACCCAATAAAATTGAAGAAAACATGTTCTTAGGAATAACTCGATTAGAATTGAAGAAAAATTGATGCTCCTGGGAATAACTCTTCCCAGTTTCTAAATGGATCCCCTAGAACTGAGTAGAGCAGTTTTTGAGTCTTGTTTGTGCGGCAGCATTCATGGTAATTTGGTGGTGTTGGTTTTTCTAATATTACTATTTGGTGATGACTTTGTCAATTATGTGTATTTTAGGTTTTCCAAACAACTGCTGTTGGGCTTGGGCAGTCGACATGTGTGGGCATTGGTGGGGATCCTTTCAATGGAACTAATTTTGTTGATTGTATAGAAAAGTTTCTTGTGGATCCACAGACAGAAGGTAATTTTGCAAGAATAAAGTCCAGCATATTACGAGTCTTGCTCCTTTACTATTGTGTTTTTGTTCATTTATTGGTATAAGTACATGTTTTCATTTCTCCACCTGATTTAGCAGCCTCTTTTACTAAATATAGATATTATTGTTTAATATTATTTGTACTTCACATTTCAGGTATCATCCTTATTGGTGAGATAGGTGGTACAGCGGAGGAGGATGCTGCAGCCCTTATAAAGGTTAGGAACCATCCTCACAATTGCCTGTTATTGTAGAAAGTACTTCTCACTCACTATGGATGGTTGTGTCGTTGAATTTAAATTCAATATGTTAGTGTGGCATGAAATTTCACATGTTTCCTGTTGAAACTTAGGAATATACTTTGGTTTATATGCAGACATTGTACAAAGCTTTGTAATGCTGTAAATTTAATAATTAGGGAGTTGAACTATGTGTTTTTATGGAGCCATAAAGCCTTCTTGTGACACACCGTACCACAATTATACACAAACAATACTTTTGACAAATGCTGCCTCTTATTCATATTTTTTTCACATATATTTGTATAACAATGTTCCCAGAAGATGCTTTGGATTGGAATTTTGCAGCATAGTTAACATAGAAATTAAGTAATTCCTACATAGTAATTGAGGATCTTTTACTTGCTTAACAAACCCCATAATATTCTGCCTGCCTACTTGAACGTATAGTTTGCTTCTGTACAAATTTAAACTTCCTCATCTTCTGATCCTACGATCTCTTTATATATTTTAGTAAATTGTTCAGTATTATGTTGAAAAAGAGTTGAGTCCATTGGTCAATAGCACTCGAGACACTTTCAGTTGAAGGGGAGTATATGTGTTTATAGAAGAATCTGTACGATAACAAGTAAATCTGTATAATAGTAATACACACATTTAGCTGAAATTTCATTCTCCTAGACATTCTGTCTCTAATAGAAGAAACCTTCAGTAACAATTGTGTTTTCTACTTAATGTTGTTATATCATGGTTACTACTAAAACATGAATTCAACGTACTCTTATTTGTTCAATTTTACAGGAAAGTGGTACTGAAAAGCCTGTAGTTGCTTTCATCGCTGGGCTTACTGCTCCACCTGGTCGAAGAATGGGTCATGCCGGAGGTACTGTTGTCTATAATCTCTTCTCAGTTTAATATACTTATGATTGAATGTTTTATCTAATTCCCGACAAATCCAAAAATAAACTACTTGTAAATAAGATATCGTTGACCCTTTTTATATTCTTCTCTATTGAAAATGTGTTGGGGGAACCTAATGTACTGCATTTCTCATGCTTCAATATATTATTGTCATTTCTTTCTGCAATATATTGTAGTCTTTTATATTTTCATGTCAAATGAATAGGAGATTACTTGCAATATGTGGCCATTGAACTTTTTTTTTTACTTTATTTATAATTTATTAGTAATCACTTCAATACTAGGTGCTTATAATTTATTAGTAATCACTTCATTACTAGGTGCTGAAATATTTGTAATTCTGAACACTTGTGAAATAAGTGGATTTCAGTATATATATATAGTTGATGGTAATTAAATATAATTGTTGGACCGAAACTTCAAGATGGCGCAGATATATGCAAACTACTTCGGGCCTTATCGTGGTGATGGTTTTCTTGAAGCCTTAATGCATCAATACAGAATAAAATTAGATTTACATGTGTTAAAAAGTTCTAAATGAATATTCATAAATTAGTAGTTAGTAATCATGCAAATGCACTTGCTTAATTCTCCTCTTTAAATATGCAGCCATTGTGTCCGGAGGAAAAGGTACTGCACAAGACAAAATTAAGACCCTAAGAGAAGCTGGAGTTACTGTTGTCGAATCACCTGCAAAGATAGGCACTGCGATGCTTGAAGTCTTCAAACAAAGGGGTCTCGTTTGAGCCAGTGATGTTAGATATTAACTGGTGATTTTTGTCTTTCTTCGATTTTTTTCCCTTTTGGTGACTAAGATTAGCTATTACAATTTGTCACTCGAGGCCCTTCAACACATCATATAATAACAACCGAATTTCTGCAACAGTTTGTATTGCCCAAGCTGCCAGAAAAATATGTTGCCTCATATCCTGCTTAAACATTGCGTTCTTATTTATTTTGGAAGGAAAGTTGTGGAATACTTTTCCAAAGCTTTAAACAGCTCATTTCCGCTTTAAATTCGATTTATCTTCATTTTGGCATCTATTTAACAGTAGCCTCAACTTTTGTGGTTTGGAATATATTATCATCTGATTACTGCACGAATTTGGAGCAGTTGGGATCATATCTATCAGTACCTTACAATTCACAAAACATGACATGGACGATACCGAACATAAGTTGTATCGGGCAACCTCATGTTTTACTGATACGATACATATTTTATTAATTGTACACAATACGATACATACCCGATTCATATGGTACAAATTTTGACTAGGTCACACCTTAGAACTAGGTCAAATTGGAAAATATCATTTTTTCTTTTAAAAGAAAAGGACACAATTGGTAGGACTACTGAGATGTTTTTTAATGGTTACACAAGATTTTTAAAAAGTATATATATAATTTCGGTACTAATAGATTGGTACGCTAATCGATAAGTTGAAAAGAATAAGTTTTTGTAATTAGGTTTGTACCGAATATCAAATTACATTTTTTACTAATGTACACAAATCTAGAGCATAAATTCTGGACAAGTTCATAAAATTATATTGTAAAAGTATGAGAACATTATTTTTAGTTAATAGATCAGGTTGATTTTCACCATCCGACGTTTGTGGATGAAGTTATATTAATAGGCTTCATTTGAATATATCCTAGCCTAATATCACTTTTACATTTTATTTGCTCTACTTTTTTTAACTTACATCTTTAATTTCATTATAAAAAATATTTTTTGAGACTCCTGACCCAAATTGTCTACTTGTATGGCCAGGGCCAGTCCTACCAACAACAAAAAATTAATACGATCAATTATCTTCAACTAATGATATGATTCACGATACGTTACGATTAAAAAAAAACGATATGCGATGTGATACACAACTCGATAACCATGGTTGGAACTTGGAATATGTTGGTAGAAACTTGTGAATTATGGGTAAGGATCATATGTTGATATGCAACAATTACGTTATTTTTGTGGAGACATTTGAAAGAAATACTGCATAATTTATTTTAGCTTGTTTTGCACCTTAGTAATATAAATGGAATAACACATTGAAGAAGCATTTAGTTATATAATAATTTAATGTAATTATTCTTTTCTTTTCTTTTCTTTTCTTTTTTTTTTTGATAATTTATGAAGAAATCTAATACAACATCAAACTAACAAATTTCATATTTGCCAAGGATCAGCGGTCTAAATTTGCAAATGGAACCTATCTCAAAGTTTGCATGGGAGAATTACTGAGGATAATTTACTTGTAGATTGTTGTTCCAAATATTTTCTTCAATACTTATTAATTTTTTAAGTAATTTATCAAGTTAATTTTTTTTCATAATTACGGCGCTTTAAGTATTTTAGATATTACTTAATATTCTTGGTGTTATATGATATTTTAATATTAGTAATGAAAAAAATTGATTAGATTAATTTTTTTTTTTTGTAAAATTTGTTCAAGTTTATTGATCAATTTGTTCCCAGTAAAATAAAATGGGCTGTGAAGAGTATAATATTTTTAATTCTTTTTTTTTTTTGGTGTTATATGATATCTTAAAATTAGTAATGAGATAAATTGATCAGATATATTTTTTTTTTTTTTGTAAAATATGTTCAAGTTTATTTATCAATTTGTTCCCAATAAAATAAAATGGGCCGTCAAGAGTGCAAAGGGTAATGGTCTTCTCCAGTGTGATGTCTCCATTAGGATTCGAACTTGAGTCTTGTCTTTGGGGATCGCAAGTCACTACCACTTGACACAACCACCTTGAGTATTAATATTTTTAATTGACGATGCCGTAAGCCAACATTTTTAGATAATTACGTATATAAAGTATTATATGTAGCTTGATGCAACGTATTTGAGTTTTTAGGTACTACTCCCTCTGTCCCAATTTATTTGTCATTTTACATGTTTTCACACATATTAAGACACATACCAAGTAGTCTCAATTTTAGGAAAATAATAAATTATATTTCTAAAATACCCTTATTTTATTTTATCTTACCATTAACTATTTACAGTTGACACACTCTCTCTCTTATTCTCTCTATCTTTTAGATACATTAAATAAGGGCAAAATAGGAAAATATGTATTTAATAGTGTATTGAAATTCTAAAGTGACAAATAATTTGGGACAAAAAAATTTCTCTAAAAAGACAAATAATTTGGGACAGAGGGAGTAATATAGTACGGAATATTAGGTGTTCTATAATTGAAAAACAAACGAACATTTCATTTGCGTATTGGAATTGAAGACTAGATAGTGTTTTAATCTGGAAATGTGTATGATTGGGTATAATAAATAAAATTAATAATTTTCTCAACATAATTAACATTTAATGTCGAAATTGAAAGTGATGTGTGAAAATTGAAATGGTGGCATTAAGTCAATTACCAGATTGTAGTTCATCGGTGCAAATACTTGGTTCATCTACTCCAACGGCCCAACCACAACCAAACCCATCCCTATATTAATTACTTCCAAAAAATACACCAATAAAAGAAAAACTAAATCATTGCACTTCAAATAAAACCCATCTTCAGATAGATCTCTGGAGAAAACACACACGAATTGCCATTTTTCCTTGAAGGAAGAAAGATGATAGTGACCGTTACGACTCGCAGCGGCAGAGAACTCATCAAGGGGGGGATAGAGCTTAATGACTCTGTATGTTAATTTTTATTTCTCATTTTCTTTTTATGTCTGGATTTGACTGTAGAATTGTTATACTTTAGGGTACCTTCTTTGTGTTTGTTCAAGTGTCTGATAAATATTGTTTTTTGTTGATTGTAGGCAACTGTAGCTGATCTACAGGAGGAAATTCACAAGAGAAGTAAGTAATTGCCCCTTTTTATGATATGCTGAATTCGGATTTTATCTGATTTTGCATCTTCTCTTAATTTACAAATTACTATAATATTTATTGATTCAGCTATGTATATTACCGCACTTCAACTTAGCTCCTATTATTAAGATAAGTGGCTTTTCGTGTTGACTTTCCGATCTAATTAAGATGCATCTCTGTACTCGTAGAGATATTTAGGGGTGTAATGAGCTGAGTAGTTTTTAATGTTAAAAGCTTGGTTGTAAACTTTTATCGAGCTTGAAATTGTGTTTGAACTTGTTTTGATTATTAAACTAATCGAGCTCGTTCATCGAGTAGCTTGTTATTTATACATATGCTTTTATCAGTTTTTAGCTGATAGAGTTGAGCTCGAACCTAACATTAAAAATTTGCCAAATGAAAAATCTTTTTCAAGCTTGTTTGATATGCATGACTGAGCTTAAATGGGACGACTTCAAATTGAATATGGAGTAGCTTGGTTTGATTTTCAGCTCTAGATATCGTCATAGATAGTTCATTTGGTAATGAAGCTCTAATAATGGAAGTTTAGGGGAAAATTCTTGACTAGCTAGGCCTAGTAGATATTTCTAAGACATTGTGGTTAAAAATGCACCACATCATTAATTGTAGTGATGTCATGTACTCACAATGATGATGTGATACATTCTCGATCACAAGGTCTAAGAAATATCTCCTATACCTAGTCTAGTCTTATTATGTCCGAATTTAGTGAGTGGAATAGGTAAGCATACAAAATGGCTTGGTAGTTTGGCCTTTGTGTACCATATGACATGAAAATTGCTCTCTTTTTCAGTTCTTTCTTTTGTGTCCTCTACTTCCGATTTGCTTCAACACGCATTTAATATTGTTATGTATTCTGCCTGCAGCCAAGAAATACTATCCCTCTAGGCAGAGATTGACCCTCCCTATCCCATCTGGGTCGAAAGAGAAGCCTACTGTCCTTAACTACAAAAAGAGTTTAAAGGAGTACGCAGATGGAAACACAAACAACTTAACCGTAGTTTTCAAGGATCTAGGTCCACAAGTCAAGTACAGCACCCTTTTCTTTTTCGAGTACTTGGGCCCACTAATTCTATACCCCATCTTCTATTACTACCCCGTTTACCAATTCTTTGGCTACAAGGGCGAACGCGTCATGTACCCAGTGCAAACATATGCCATGTACTACTGGTGTTTCCACTACTTCAAACGTATTATGGAAACCTTCTTCGTGCACCGTTTTAGCCATGCAACATCACCCCTTTCAAATGTCTTTCGGAACTGCTTGTATTATTGGAGTTTTGGTGCTTGGATTGCTTATTACGTAAATCACCCACTTTATACTCCGGTTAATGATCTCCAAATGAAGATTGGACTTGGGTTCGGAGTGGTTTGTCAGATTTCGAATTTGTATTGCCATATTTTGCTGAGGAATCTTCGGGGTTCGGATGCTTCCGGAGGGTACCAAATTCCGTGTGGCTTTCTTTTTAACATTGTTACTTGTGCAAACTACACAACGGAAATTTATCAGTGGCTAGGATTTAATGTTGCAACACAGACTGTAGCAGGTTATATCTTCATGGTGGTTGCAGCTTCAATAATGACAAACTGGGCTCTTGCCAAGCACCGCCGTTTAAAGAAGGTATCTTTCTTTCTCTTGTTGCTTTTCGAATGAGTTTATTTCAATTGAATTGTATATTTGTAGATCTTTTATTTGGGCAGATACTTACACTAGGCACCTTGGTTCTTTATGGATTTGTTTTGGCCTTGTTTTGCCAGGCCGCGAAACTAGGCCAAAACCAATCCAACTCGCGTTTGGACGAGGCACTAATGAAACTCAACTCAAAATCTAACGAAACCTATTAAAACCTAGGGTTTTTTGCACTTTGCACCCTCGAAACATGGAAAATAGGCACTTTGCACCCTCGAAACTTAGATTTAGCACTTTGCACCCTCGAAATATGAAAAATGCAGCACTTTGCACCTTCTTTTATTTTCAAGCAAAAACTCAAGGGCAAAATATGTAATTCAATAGTATTGGCACTTTGCACCCTCAAAACTTGAGAATTTCACACTATGTACCCCAAAATAAAATTTGCACTTAACATCCTCCAATTAAGAATAAATCAGCAACTTCCACCCCCGAAACACAATAAATGGGCACTTTGCACCCCAAAATATAAAATTAACACTTAACACCCTCAAATTAAAAAACTCAAACCCCTCGTTTTTTTGTCAAAGTTGACTATCGGAGTGAAAAAAATCTAAGGCAAAATAGGTAATTCATTTTTTTCCTTAAATTTTGCAAAATACAATTATGAATACTCGAATACTCATTTCTCTCTCCATCTTTCTTTTCAACAATATAACCATAAATAACTAAATAAAATACAAGTAAACTTCTCGAAGACCCATTGTCTACTTCAAAATATTAAAGACCCATAAATAATTACCTATTTGCCTAAATTTTTTTCACCCCAATGGTCAACTTTGCCAGAAAAAATGAGGGGTTTGAGTTTTTTTTTAATTTGAGGGTGTTAAGTGTTAATTTTGTGTTTTGGGGTGCAAAGTTTCTCATATTTCGGGGATGCAAAGTGCAAAAAACCCTAAAACCTACCACCTATTTTTCCCATCTTAAACTTTATAAATGTTATTGATTTGACACCTACACCCATTAGTTTCTTGTGTAAAGTCCCTCCCTATTCTAGAAGGACAACAATGAATCTTACTTGTAACAATTATTTCTGCTAAAAGAAGTTTGTCAAAATTAATTTTAATAAAAACATATCTATCAATCTATATCACAAGAAAGATTGAGTGCAGTATACAACTTTTATCTTTATGAAATAGGGCCTAATCTTAAATTTTGTCTAGTGTCCCTACAAGAGTAGGAAGGACACCAATCAGCAACTAAGAATTACCATAGGCTCCACTTCCTATGCAACAAATATCTTAAATACAATGAGCAGGGGGCATTTATATTTTATTGGTATAGATAGTTTTGAATTTTACCTGTGGCATTATTTAATGCAGCTATTTGATGGGAAGGAAGGAAGACCAAAATACCCCCGACGATGGGTGATACTCCCCCCATTCCTGTAGAGGTAACAGGCAACTGGGTTCCTTTCTCGTCATCAAGTAAAGTTGATGCGCCATTAGTGAAGATTGAAAGAGGTCATAAAGGAGCATAATGGCCTCACATTTGGTGTCAAGTAAAGTAGTAATTCTTATGTTTTAATATGTTTTTCGTGCCTCTTTCAGGAACGAAAATTCTTGTTTCGGTTGATTAGTTTGATTGTCCATTTACAATTATTTATTATGTTTGTCTTATGAGATTTTGTGTGATGAAAACTACTTGAAAAATAGAATCTTTATGCTCAATAGCTGGTGAGTAGGCTGATTAAATTCAAACAAATTCTTGAGTATTGTTTTTGGTCTCTTGTGCACTGAATGCTGATGTTTGAGTCACATTTAAGGCAGTAGCATATAGACTAACAACAATTTACTCATTTAATATTATTACATTCTAGGTGACAATGAATGCCTAAAAGGCTAGATGCCTAAAACCTAATAATGTCTCCTCTTAATTTTGAGATCATATTGAATAACTTCTTACAAAAGCAGTCTTTTATTTTCTGGATTGATACAGATGGTATTGAAATTTAACAAATTTAACCATTTATTTTTTGGGCTCGTAATAGTCTGGATGTCATCAAAGAAGTTTGTTCAAACTTAACACTTTAGCAGCAAAAACAAGAAGCAGCTTTAAACTTGCTTCTGATTTTTGATTGCTTTTGTGTTATTTTTCTGTAAAGCAAAAGTTAAAACTTAAAAGTATTCCCTCCAAACAAAAGCAACGAACTTTTCAAAAGCTCAAAGCTAAAATTACTTGCCATAGACTTCGACAAACATGCTATTAGTATTACTCAATGTTTGCATTCAATAAACAATGTTAGCGTTTAAACAGCATAATCACGATCCTTAAACAATGTTCGCGTTTCACAAACGTAGGTTGTGGGGTGAAAGTAGAAAACTCAAAAGTAAATTTCCAGCCAAAAAGCTAGGCTAACAGCTATGAAACTGATGAAAAAGTGACCACAAGCACAGTTGGAAGCACATTTGCCTGAGCTGAGAAATGTATAAAATTAGAGCATCTATCAGAAAAAGGGGCTTCATTTTTAAGAACACCCCACATGGACTGGATCTCTTAAGAATCTCATCTTTATCATCAAGCTTTGTGATATAATTGTGTTAAAAAGAATAATTAAAGAGAACATAAAATAACCATCTCTTTTATCAACTTGCATATATATGTTGAGAGAATTACATGTAACAACGAGTACAAAAGAACTTGGATCCAAAATTAAAGAGTCGGGGGCGAGTTTACCCACCGTTAAAATTAATTTACTACAAAAGTACCAAATTTTTACTTCAAGCCCCTCCAAAAGTGGCTAAATCCGTCCTTGACTTGACTGTATTTGACCAAAATCATATGGATAATATAATTCTCGCATGTAAAATATTGATGATATTGAAAATATATTCTAACAATCTGATTATTTTCTTGATCTATATATTTATTCATCAAATTTTGATTAAATTTATTTGATTTTTCAAACTGAAATGACACAAGGTTCTAAAATTAGGTAGAATTGGATGGTCTTGAACATGTTATGATGGTAGGCACCGCCCACAAGTGTTTTTTTGTGAAGTAGAGATTAAGTAAAATTGGAAACGGGAAGTTTGGTGTGCAAGTGAAGTTTATTTCACCAATTTGTTTGGTTGCCATTATAATTGAAGCAGCCTTACAAGAAATATTCTTGGTCGGAAAAATAATTGGCCGAAAGTTCAAACATGTTATGTCAGACTAGATATGAGTCAAAACAATTCAAGAAATCTATTCATTATATCAAAGACTAACTAATTTATCAAAACAATTAAAATCTATGAAATACTAACAATGAATATTGTTCA
Organism: Penstemon eatonii; assembly: GCA_038501285.1. Taxonomy (NCBI): domain Eukaryota; kingdom Viridiplantae; phylum Streptophyta; class Magnoliopsida; order Lamiales; family Plantaginaceae; genus Penstemon; species Penstemon eatonii. Next base: position 8,052,256 of record CM076710.1, read on the forward strand.
ACCTTATTTAATTTGTAGTAAAGAATAACAAACTTTTATCAAATGAATACAAATCAAATACCTCGATTAGCTTTTCAATCCTAATCACATTCCTTTTAAAAGATTCAATTGCTAAAATTTACACAAGTAAAAAAATCATTTTCTTCTAGATTTTTTTTATAATGTTTGATTTGCCTCAATAAAAGGTGGATCAATCTAATTTTGTACTGATATCCTATACTGAAAATCAACAATAACCAATGACATTCAATTCCAAAAAAGTAGTATTATTTTACGTGATCTCGTCCGTAATAATTTTTATTTTATTTTCATTGGTATTCAAATATTAAACCAGACACTTGTGAAAACCTTTGATTCAAACTCCAGTTCGTCACATTGCAAAACTAATATATTTGACTAGACCAATTACCAGAAATAATTTATTATAAAATTAAATAATATTAAAAAATAAAACTTGCAGGGGTGAGTAAGTAATTTTAGGAGTAAATGAGAGTAAAAGCGAAAAGAGAGGAGGGGTGTGGGGTGGCCAGCACGATTTTGAAATTTTTAAGTGAATGAAAGAAAAGGAGTGGGAATAATGACCCCCACCAGTTTCTCAAAAAAAAAAAAAAATGACCCCCACCAAAGTATCATCTTCCGCCGTACATCCAGACTGTTCGATCCAACGGTCCATATTTCTCTACTACCTTAATATAGCTTTCCCACACTTCAATTCGTTATTTCGAGATTGATTGCCCCTCCTCTTCAGTCCCCCCCTCCCCCGCCCCTCTCTTTCATTTTCTCTCAAAATCTGAATTTTAGAAAAGGTACATTTCTATTTTGTCTACAATTTTTAACTGATCATTTGTTGTAAATTTATTTTTAGGTATGGGAAATTAAGCAAATGAGATGCGTTGCAGCTAATATTATCACCGATTGATAACTCTTTCATTATTTGAAATCATAGATTAAATGCAATTTGGATGATTCGATGCAGATGAGATCTTTATTATAATTGAAAGTGATATGAAAATGGAGATATAGTGTTTTCTATGTAGTTTTGGATTCGTAATTGCCTTTCCATGCATTACTGGTTACTGAATGTGCCGGGGATATTGGGAGTTATATAATGCAATTTGAGTACTTGTTCATGTAGTATTATTTTGGATGGTCTCTTGACGTTTGAAGGCTGCACTTGGGTTGAATTGTCGAATATATTTGGGGATAAGTAGAAATTTTTTAGGCTTTTGGTTTTTATATAAGTGAAAATATGAACTAATAGATAGGATCATATAACTTAGAAAATGTGTCTGGATTGTTGGTAGTGTTTTTTGAAATGGCTTATTAGGTGTTAGTCCGTTAGATCAGTAACGTTGCAAGTTTTGAGAATAGAGTAAAAATAGTGTCTTTATTTAAAATATATTCAAAAAATTTGAGAAAGTATTTGTTTTGTCTAGTAGAAGAGCCTGAAAAAAATCTCAGAAATGCAAACCAAACTAGGGCGTAGATTTTTAATAATTAGAAACAGAATGGAATTTGTTCGGTGCATTTGTAATTCCAGTCACAGCTGCTCATGTTTCATATTTTTAAACATGGTGCTCCTATGATTTCTTCTCTGGTTTTTTTATGTGTAATACAAACTTACCTTATTGTGCATCTGAAAATTGGGATCTTGAAGTAGTTCTAATAGCTAGAATAAATATTACAGCGATCAGTAAAAGTAACAATCTTTGACACTATGTTGTTAGTACAGGACGTAATATAAGATGGCAGACACCGAGGATATCCAGCCACTCGTGTGTGATAATGGGACGGGAATGGTTAAGGTATATATTCAAGTTTTCTAATAAACCTATTTGATCTGACTCCTATTTTTAAGTTTAATAGAGCTTTTATATTGATTCTAGGCTGGATTTGCTGGTGATGATGCTCCGCGAGCTGTGTTTCCTAGCATTGTTGGGCGTCCCAGGCACACTGGTGTGATGGTGGGTATGGGCCAAAAAGATGCATATGTTGGAGATGAAGCTCAGTCAAAGCGAGGTATTTTAACTCTAAAGTACCCTATTGAGCACGGTATTGTCAGCAACTGGGATGACATGGAGAAGATATGGCATCACACATTCTACAACGAGCTTCGTGTGGCCCCAGAGGAGCACCCAGTACTCTTGACCGAAGCACCTCTCAACCCAAAGGCGAATCGAGAGAAGATGACTCAGATTATGTTTGAGACATTCAATACTCCAGCTATGTATGTTGCTATCCAGGCTGTCCTTTCCCTGTATGCTAGTGGTCGTACAACTGGTGAGCATCTCTTATGCTTCAATCATTTTGTAGTAATTTACACTTGCGATGTTTTAAAAGCTTGTAGAATGACCTTCATTACAATTTGGTTTGGATTTCAAATGCAACACTTATAATTGGGAAAGAGCCTGTCATAACTTGAGCACCTTTTTATTATCCCTCAATTAGGCTTAGGGGTAGGTCTGCACGGATGATTTGGTATCAATATTCCAGGACCAAATACCTTTTTATTACAATTGTGTTGTGAAAATACGTACTCCCCTTCCCCCAAACTTTAGTTTGTTTTCAGAACTCAGATTTGAAGACGCACCACCCAACCTTAAATAAAAATCAAAATCCTAAAAATATTTATTTTTTCCCCTTAAGATGAGACAGATATATCTTCGACCTGAGTTGGATAGAGTTAAAAAGCTCTGAAATGATACTTCTGAATTTGACATTAATATTCTCAGTAATCGACTTCATGTTATGTGCTGTCTTGTAATCTATGCTGCATTTATATTTTTTTCCGATAAAATTTGCTTATATTTCTTTCTTAGGTATTGTGCTCGATTCTGGTGATGGTGTCAGTCACACAGTTCCCATCTATGAGGGGTATGCCCTCCCTCATGCCATCCTCCGTCTCGACTTGGCTGGTCGTGACCTTACCGATAACTTGATGAAGATTCTTACCGAGCGTGGTTACACTTTCACCACCTCAGCAGAGCGAGAAATAGTGAGAGATATGAAAGAAAAGTTAGCTTATATTGCCCTCGACTTTGAGCAAGAGATCGAAACTTCAAAAACTAGTTCTTCAGTGGAGAAAAGCTACGAGTTGCCTGATGGGCAAGTTATTACCATAGGTAATGAACGGTTTAGATGTCCTGAGGTTCTCTTCCAACCTTCAATGATTGGAATGGAATCAGCCGGAATTCACGAGACCACGTATAACTCGATCATGAAGTGTGATGTTGATATTAGGAAAGATCTTTATGGAAATATTGTACTTAGTGGTGGTTCTACTATGTTCCCGGGTATTGCTGATAGAATGAGCAAGGAAATTACAGCCTTAGCTCCAAGTAGCATGAAGATTAAAGTTGTTGCTCCTCCGGAAAGGAAATATAGTGTCTGGATTGGAGGCTCGATTTTGGCATCTCTCAGCACTTTCCAGCAGGTTAGAATTTTAGAGAGCTCGTGCATAGTGCTGAGATGTTTATGTAACTTGATTTTGAATCTTCTAAATTGATTTCTTTTGTTTGCGTTATTTTGCAGATGTGGATTGCAAAGGCTGAGTATGATGAGTCGGGTCCATCAATTGTGCATAGAAAGTGCTTTTGATCAAGGAGTGTTAAAAAGCTATTGCAAGAAACTATGTACTACTTCTCTTAGTTGTAAGAAATGCAGCTTTCAATCTTTTAATAGAAGCTTTATTTTACTGTCTTTCTTTATCATCGTGTTGGATTGATGACCTTGAGAGGGCGAGGAGTTGATTTCTGGATTTTCATATTCTTTGGTTATATAGAAGTTTTAATCATTTTCCTTGTGGTTACATGATTTTTCGTTTATTGGATTCACATGTCAATACTTTGGTTTAAGTCGAATCAGTTATCTTGCATAATTCAATATGAAAGAATGTATGTTTGAACCCTTTAGCCTCTAGATCTATTCAGAGCATAACCTTGTTTTCTTTGTTCATCATATATGTAAAAAAGTGTAAAACAACCCCATACAATCTGTGTACTTAAAGATATATCTATCATTACAACGTATCTATATCACTGTTTTCCGAATTTAAGTTTTATGTGGAAGATAAAAGTGAAACTCTGGTGTGTTGCTCCTTGTCCCAAAACGGATGATCTGGTTCGATAGCCCGTTCTTGGCTCGAATATGTGTGTTTGTTGTCTGCCATTTTGTTGGTAACTAGTAAGTTGGTCATGAATTCATCTGATTCCATCAAGTCATTTTGATCATTGATGAAATACTGATGAGTTTTCGATCTGAAAATAGTTTTACTTGCATCTTTTGAGCTTTCATCAATGGCTGATTTCTGGCTAATACTTCCAAACCCTTTGATTCCAACTATTAGTTTTCTAGCTCTTGCTCTTTCTTCTTTGAGATATGACTTGTCCTCGAGAAGTTTCATAATTCTTTCTGATTTCTTCTGCACACGCAATCCCCAGTCGAATCTGAATGAAACCAACGTTTCATGTTCGATTTTAAATTAGAGAGTTTAAAGCATTGTAAAAAAATAAAATTGAGCTAAATGAAGGAAAGATACACGTACCCTTTGTCATCTAGGAAATGAAAGTTTGCCATATCTCTGATTACATCTTCATCACCTTCAAATTCCTCTGCCACTCTATTTGGTCCATGGGTAAGAAGATGTTCCAATAGAACAAGAGCTTTATAAGAGGCTCGCCAGTTTTTCGTGTCAAACTTAGACAACCTGAACAAACAAGTTTTGCATAAAGATACAAACGAGAACAATAAATAATTCAATTTGAACTTGATTCTCATATTGGTTTCGAGTAAATGAGCTTTAATAGAGCAGAACAAGGGGTATCAACAATAAAGCTTGATTAAATGACGAGCAAAACTTAAATTAAATGATTTTTTTTATCGATTTAAATCTAACCAAAACTTAGAATAATTTGGTTTGATTTTCAGAATGATTAAAATTGAAGCAACTAAATTATCAAGTACGGGATTAAGGAAAAACCTTTGGTGCAAAATATGAACAATTCTATCATAATCATCAACTTCAAAGGCTGCTTTGGATATTAGCCTCATAGTTTGAGCGTCCGCTCCTAGCGATTCTCCATTTGTAATTTCTTCTGTCAATCTTTTTTCTCCAAAACAAAACTTTTAAGCAATAATATATACAATTTTTGTAATGGTATAAAACATCAAATTCAGATAAAATTAAGGGATTAAATGACGATGAAATCTTACATTTGAGCAGGTGTGACATCTGTTAGAACCAATCTTGCTGACTTAATTTTCTCTTTCAAGAAAAATGAAGCTTGCCTCTTGAAATCTTGCATCAATGAACCCATTTTTCATTAATCAGGCTTTAGGACTAGAAGTTGTGTTTACATTATATACATACGTACATATTTAGATGATGTAGGAAAATTAACTACTCCATTAGCATAAATAAAATCCAACCACCACTTTATAAAGTGGATTTGGACATGTAATTAGGGGAAGATAATATTACACTGTCAATAATTTGATCAACGTTTGACCACAAACATAACAGAAAAAACTGGCAATTCGAATGTCAAATTGGGTAATTGTATCATCACTTTTAGCCTACTTTTGACCTGGGTTGTAAATAGATAACAATCTTAAAAAATTATTATGACATGGGGCAATCTTAACTTAGGTCAGTTTTAGGGTCTATTTGACTTGTATTCGATTAAGTTATTATGACATGGGCAATCTTAAATTGGAACGTAATTGATTCTCATGTTTTAAGATTGTTATCTATTCTCATGTTTTAATATTCGATTAAGTTTTTATTTAAAAAATAAACCATAAAAATGAACGTAATTGAACTTCATTTCTTTTATTTCCTTCCAATTTTTATCTCAATTTTTTTCTTTATTTTCAGTTTAACTTTTTTCTTATTTTATGTTTCATTTTCTTTTATTTCTATCTAAATTTTTTCTTTATATGATTCTCAATTTTTATTTGGTGATAATTATATAATTTATTTTGATAATATTATGCATTATGTGAATGATGTTCACAATTTTTGCATTCAAACAATTGTTATCAAAATATTTTTTTGTAATATATTCTATTATATGTTGGATAGAAAATGGTGTGGTGTCAGATATTATATATATCTTAAATTTATAAGATAAAAAATTATTAATTTTTTTAAATAAATAATATCATCTAAATTAATATCACAATCATATCTAAATAAATACTATCAATTCTCAATCATTACATATAATGACTTCTCAATCATTACACAATAAAATATTATATTTCAAACCCTATTAAGTTATTGATTTGATACATACTACCTATTTTTCTTCTCCAAAGCCCAAAAAATAAAACCTCAATTCAAATCAAATCTCAAATTTTAAAATCCAGTAACTATTATTTAATAATATTTTACAATCTCAATATTCCATTGAAACCATTACCCAAATCGAATTTCAAAGGTTTCGCTCAAACCTTCGAAATCACTTTTCCAAGACCAAACTGAGACCCAATCCAGCCAAACTACTTCCATATTAACCTTTAGAGTTAAAGAAGAAACAACTGGAGACTTGGAGTTGACGAAGAAGAATAGATAACAAAGCACTTATTAAGGGGAAAAAAATGTTTTAACCACTCTTGAAATTCTTGGAATTTTTTTATTTTTATTTTTTATTATCACATTATAAGAGGCCAATGTTTATTTGCAACTAAAAAAAGGGCTTAAGTTGGGAGTAGGTACTTGGTAGGGCTATTTTCTTTATTATTATTATTTTTTTTTTTCATTTTGGGCTAGCTGGGAGGATTAATATATCCACATGCATATATCATATATGGGCTGGGCTGGGACTTGGGAGGAGTAATATATATACATATGCATATAGGCTGGGGACCTTAGTGAATGGGGTCCTAGGAAGCTGTCTAGTTGGACTAGCTACAAGGTTAGGCCCGTCAAAAATGATTTAGATGGTTTTAATTAAACTTTTGAAACACCACTGTATAAGACTTGGATTTAACTCACCTCAAAAGCTAACTCAATAATGGATGATTGTCCAATATCTTATAAGAAGAACTTATTATTCATTTTCAATCCATATGGGACATTAAACATTGAGAATTACTACATGTGGACAAAGACTCATTACACGAATAATGACACTACATACATGCCTTGTTAACTCGAGGAATAATGACGATTTAAACCTTTGTTAACTGGACAACTAATGACAACATAGGTCTTTCTTAACTGGGCAAAGTGTGTGGATAATTAATGAAGCCTATCATGCATACAAGGGAGAGCTCAACATGGAAGGAGGTGACCCACATTAACATGAAGCTAGCTCTAATACCATATTGAAAGGTCGTCACATCTAAAAACTTAAGATGATAGAAAGATGATTCATTTAATATTTATCACTTAACATTTTTTTAAAACAATAATTTTATTACTAATCACCTATAGAAAAGAGAAAATATTGGATGAAATTTGTCATCTAAATCATTTTATAGAAAGACGTGCAAATCCTTGAAATATTTTTCTTTTTTTCTTTTAAGTGAACCAGTGTTCAACCGATTCACTGGTTCATCGATTTAAGATTCTGGCTAGGCAGGAACGATGTTGGTTTTGAAAGGTTGATCGGGCTGAATTGCAGCTGGTTATTAGTTAAACATGTCGAACTCTCTGATTCGATCCGATTTTTAAAACACTGCATGGAAGCATGTAGAATCTAGGTAGTGTACATGGTTATAGAGATTAAATATTATTCATTATACTGAATTTATCTAGACCACCCATTTTGGGATGCCACTATTATAAATTGCTTGGTTTCATTCTTCATATGTATCCACAAGTAAACTTTTCAAGTATCGTAGATGGAGTCCCACGAAGCACAACATAACTCTCGATACATTATTTTTTTTTTGGAATAATGCATATTTGAGCTCAAAGATGACGAGAGTGGTCTTTTAGTGAACTTTCTAACACCACATCAGTATCTTTACAAAATACATTATAAACAACTCACCCATTTCAGTGTTATAACATCACGGCCACCTCAACCAGGGGCGGACCTAGCCGATATTTGTAGGGGGGCCGAGATTTTTTTAATAGGAAACTCGATACTCTTTTGAATTTTTCATACAATAACAAAAATTAACTTAAGATAAAGTAAGTTGTTATTTTTGTTTAAGTTTTTTGATAACAGACTCGACATTTTTATTTTTGATAAAATGTCAAAATTAATTTAAGTAATACTATGATTTTATTCAATAAAGGATAAAAAAAATACACAAAACAATTTTCTTTAACAGTATGAATTTTTAAACACTTAATACATATATTTAAGTTGCAATCAAGTTGAATAGAAAAAAAATGCAATAAATAAAAAGAAAAATATGTCACTAATACGTGTAATATCAATGTAAAACTATGTTTTTGACATATGTAATTATAATTATAGTACAATGTTGGTCTCATAATTCAACACAAAATCACATTTGTTTTTGACATATGTAATTATAATTATAGTAGAATGTTGATCTCATAATTCAACACAAAATCACATTTATCATTGTTAATGAACTTGAAGCTTGCTTAAATGCAAAGTTAATGAAAAATTCCGAGTAACGAAATAAAGCTAAATGAATTTGAGGATAAAATGGAGAAAAAATTGTCAACAAAAGAGTTCATATAAATTAAATTTTCATAAAAAAGATCATTTTGTTTATCATGCATCTAGGCTAAATTGTAGAAAAAGACTTGAATCATTATTGGAAAAAAAAATACCATAAAAGGATAAAAAGAAGATTTGGGAATTGCAATGAAGTAAGACATTATTGAGTCCTCATTATTGGAAAATAATACTAGAAACAAAAAAGGAAAAAACAAAAAAATAACTTCATCCACCTAGGGAACTCTCTGGTTCGATCCGATTTTTAAAACACTGCATGGAAGCATGTAGAATCTAGGTAGTGTACATGGTTATAGAGATTAAATATTATTCATTATACTGAATTTATCTAGACCACCCATTTGGGGATGCCACTATTATAAATTGCTTGGTTTCATTCTTCATTTGTATCCACAAGTAAACTTTTCAAGTATCGTAGATGGAGTCCCACGAAGCACAACATAACTCTCGATACATTTTTTTTTTCATTTTTTTTTTGGAATAATGCATATTTGAGCTCAAAGATGACGAGAGTGGTCTTTTAGTGAACTTTCTAACACCACATCAATATGTTTACAAAATACATTATAAACAACTCACCCATTCCAGTGTTATAACATCACGGCCACCTCAACCAGGGGAGGACCTAGCCGATATTTGTAGGGGGGCCGAGATTTTTTTAATAGGAAACTCGATACTCTTTTGAATTTTTCATACAATAACAAAAATTAACTTAAGATAAAGTAAGTTGTTATTTTTGTTTATGTTTTTTGATAACAGACTCGACATTTTTATTTTTGATAAAATGTCAAAATTAATTTAAGTAATACTGTGATTTTATTCAATAAAGGATAAAAAAAATACACAAAATAATTTTCTTTAACAGTATGATTTTTAAACACTTAATACATATATTTAAGTTGCAATCAAGTTGAATAGAAAAAAAATGCAATAAATAAAAAGAAAAATTGTCACTAATACGTGTAATATCAATGTAAAACTATGTTTTTGACATATGTAATTATAATTATAGTACAAAGTTGGTCTCATAATTCAACACAAAATCACATTTGTTTTTGACATATGTAATTATAATTATAGTAGAATGTTGATCTCATAATTCAACACAAAATCACATTTATCATGGTTAATGAACTTGAAGCTTGCTTAAATGCAAAGTTCATGAAACATTCCGATTAACGAAATAAAGCTAGATGAATTTGAGGATAAAATGGAGAAAAAATTGTCAACAAAAGAGTTCATATAAACAAAATTTTCATAAAAAAGATCATTTTGTTTATGCATCTAGGCTAAATTGCAGAAAAGACTTGAATCATTATTGGAAAAAAAAATACATAAAAGGATAAAAAAGATGATTTGGGAATTGCAATGAAGTAAGACATTATTGAGTCCTCATTATTGGAAAATAATACTAGAAACAAAAAAGGTAAAAACAAAAAAATGACTTCATCCACCTAGGGAATAAAACTGAGGCAACCAAGAAAAAGAAGAAAAAAATGGAAGAATATTGCCGCAGTGGGGAATCGAACTTGAACACTCAAGTTCCACTTGAAGGTAATATACCACTGCACCAAGTTATACATTATGTGTATTTATATATACACAATATACTTAAATCATTTTTCTGGGGGGGATACACAATATACTTAAATCATTTTTCTGGGGGGACGATGCCCCCCCCAGTCCCAAAGAGGTCCGCCCCTGACCTCAACCCTGCTCCACGGCCACCTCAAACTTCTCAACAAATTCCAATCACAACCCACTCATACATATATGATAAAGACAATTGAAATATTGCACTCGAGACGTATAAATCGTCTTACCGTTCCTTACCACCAACACCATAAATCTGATGTTCCCCACCGCCCGAAGAATTTTTCCGATGAACAGTATAACGCATGCGATGGAAGTACCTAATACATCTATGTTCAACGATTCATGCTCAAAAATTTGATTTATGTCTACAACTACGTTCTGGGTTGGAGGTTGTGGACGGTATCCAAACAAATATTCGTAAGTTGTCTTGAGAACTCACAGCATTAATCCCTTGTTTAGACCACCCTCGATCTGCCATCCGCCACTGAGATGACGAGTGCATGTTCATTAATGAAATGGGCATCTTCGCCATCATGTTTCAAAAGTGAACTGGTATGTAGCAAGAACCGACAAGAATTTGGGAAATTGATTATTGTTTTATGTATGGAACAAATATGCTTAGTTACTTGAAACAACAATAACATAAGGCTTAAAAATTGAAAGCAAATTAATTAAGAGGTTCTTGCAGTTTCTACTACTAAAATATATTTTTCTAAAGAGCATAAGTGTGAACTACAAAATCAGAACTAGGGATGGAGTCAAACTTCATAACTCAAGATTTAGTTCAAGCTCAATCTATTAATTTTATTTGAACTCATTCCGCAACATATAGCTACCAAAACTAAAACCTTTCTTATTTGGCAATATTTAAAAATTGAATTGTACTCGATTTTTTTTTTGGATAATAAAAGCTAAATATTAACAAAATATATTAAACTTTTTTCATTTAATAATTGTTGAATTCAAATAATATCAAGTTTAATAAATGTAAACAAATTTTTTTTTTAATAAGACGTTTACTTCCCCATTCATAGCATATGCCTTTTTTTTTAATACAAACCTTGACACAATCACCCATTCATAACCAATAGCAATTTTTTTTTCTTTTACACAAAATCAGTGATAAAAATTATTTATGAAATACTTAGTAAGACACTTATTTAAGAAATAATATAGCTACCAACCTATCAAATTTGCCCAAAAAGTAAAAATGGTTAAAAAATTACCGTCCTAACAAATAGCTATGGCTATCAATGGGTTAGACTAAGGTTGGATCAAGCCTAGTTCAAATCCAAATTCATTTATGCCAGGTCATATTCAAGTCGAATTTGGATCTTGCTAGGATCTAAATATTTTTAGTCACTGGATTTGATCGGGTATCACATCTTTTTCGGATCCAATAAGATCTTTACTTTTAAAATTCAAGCCATGTTTTTTTTTTCCCGAAACAAGTTTATAAACGTTACAATTTCATTTATTTTAGCTAATTTTTGCAAACTTTCTTAACAAATATTCAAATGTTTAAGATGGAATAAGTATAAAAATAACTTTATGAATGGATTATTAACTAATATCTTTCTAAACTGACGTCACAATATTATTAATGTTATTTTTCTTAATAATTATGGATATCTATAATTGTTTGACTTATTATCGGATACTGAACTTTAACGATCGACATATACACATACACATACTCATATTCATTTTTTTTTACGTATTATATTGTACAGATCGATCTATATTCATATTAACTTTTTATCTTTTTACTTATTATCGAATAGGGATCCTTAGCGGATCGATCTATATTCACATGCGCTCCATATATTTCTAATTAGAAATCTTCATAATCTAATCAAATCCGTCGAATCGAATAAAAATCCTAATAAATTAGGCCAAATTTGGATTAATATTAGCCCCATTGACAACCTCCATATAGCAAAGTGAATCAAACAATGAAACAACAAATCACAAAATTACGAGATTCAGAGTCGGCCCAGTTTAACGCTCACAGATCAGCCCAAATATAAACCCAAGTCATCTTGACAATTAGCCCATTCCAAATCTAGGTCACAACATTTCACACATATAAAATCCCCTAACATCCTTCTCTTTACCTCCACGAGCAGTTTATTAGGGTTTTTGCCTTCTCCAAAAAAAAGTACCCAAAATCTGAATAGAAGAGGTTAAAGTGACGGCACACCAGCTGTCCGCCTTGATCACCGCCGCTGTGTCTTGGCCCTCGTTTTGTTACCTATCTCTTCCTTTCATTTCTAGGGTTTTTGTTTTTTTTTTGTTTTAGTGAAAGAAGAAATGGCCCCAAGAGTTTCGAAAGCCGAGAAGAAGGTCGTATACGACCAGAAGCTTTGCCAGTTGTTGGATGAGTACACACAGGTTTTGGTTGCGGGAGCAGACAATGTTGGTTCGACTCAGCTCCAGAACATTAGGAGAGGTTTGAGGGGTGATTCTGTTGTTCTCATGGGTAAGAATACCATGATGAAGAGGAGTGTGAGGATTCACGCTGAAAAGACTGGAAACAAGGCTATTCTCAACTTGATTCCTCTCCTTGTTGTAAGTATCAATCTGTTTATGTTAATTGTGTTTCTTTGGTCTTAATTTGTCTTTGACAATTGTAATAATTTTGAAATGATTTGAACCTAGTGTAATAGGTTAGCCTGCCTTTGAGAATTATGAAGTTACATAAATTTGGATAGAATATAATTGGGTGTTCAAATAGATATGGTGGTTCCTAACTTGATACTGAAAAATAGAAGTTGTTTTTAAATTGCAATTACTTTTTTTAAGTATTGAATTGGTGATCCAAAAATGTCATTATGGTTCTGATAATGTCTTTAAGTATATGGAAATGGGTGAAAATAAAGACTTTTTGCTGATATCTTTTGATTTATCATTGGACAGGGTAATGTTGGTTTGATCTTCACCAAGGGTGACTTGAAGGAAGTCAGTGAGGAGGTTGCCAAGTACAAGGTGAATTTTTTGTTTACTTGTTTTTTGTGACATCTTTGATATTTTTTACTTGCTAGTGATTCAATTAACTCCTGTGACCCCCCTCCCATCTTCTGTTTACTAGTTCTGATATGTTAAAAGATAATAAACATCATGGCTTGTCTGACTATTACAAAGCCTTGAATTATGTATATTTAATGTCTTTGGTTACGACTTTCCTGAAGCTTGTTATTGAGGATTAATACTTTCTACTACTTAATCCCAGTATTAAGGTATTACACCAACAAATGCTTCATTGTGTCTGTGAGATTTGAGTTAAAGGGGTTCTTCTTCATATAATGTTGTTAAATATTCATTTGAAAAATTAAATTCGAACCATCTATGTTCCTCTATATTATTGTAGCTCTTAAACTATTGGTGGTGACTCTCAGATTGGCGATTAAATAAATTCTCCATACAAATCACTCTTAAACCTTTTTATGTATCAAGTATTTTTCAGTTGGTTTTTGTAATATTGTTCTTAGTTGGACCCAAGAGAATATACCTCCTTAGTCAATATTTCCTCTTCAAATTAATTTAAAAGTAAAGCATACACATCGAAATTGAATTTCTTGTTTGTAATTTTGGTTTAGTATGCTGTAAATTAGTATTGTTGACTTCAGTTAAGTCTATATTAGTCCATGGAATTTGTGTTCTTGTGTTATTTTCATCCTTCTTCTTAAGCTGAAATTTGATGTGCTCACATTTACCATATTCAACAGGTTGGAGCACCTGCTCGTGTTGGTTTGGTGGCTCCTATTGATGTCATTGTCCCTCCTGGCAATACTGGTCTAGATCCATCACAAACTTCCTTCTTCCAGGTCTGTAATAATTGTCTCGTTATCTCTTACAGATTTTTTTCCTTAAACATGATAATATATCTCATAGCATCTCCTTCCAGGTTCTCAACATCCCAACCAAGATTAACAAGGGTACTGTTGAAATTATCACCCCTGTGGAGCTTATCAAGAAGGGTGACAAAGTGGGTTCCTCAGAAGCTGCCCTTCTTGCAAAGCTTGGAATCAGGCCCTTCTCTTATGGTCTTGTTGTCGTCTCTGTTTATGACAATGGTACCGTGTTCAACCCTGAGGTGCTTGACATGACTGAAGAGGACCTCATTGAGAAGTTTGCCTCGGGTGTCTCCATGGTTACTTCATTGGCACTGGCCATCTCATACCCAACTATTGCAGCTGCACCACACATGTTCATTAACGCCTACAAGAATCTCTTGGCAGTCGCAGTTGAAACTGATTATTCCTTCCCTCTAGCTGATAAAGTGAAGGAATATCTCGCGGTATGTTTTGCTATGGACCCATTTAATGTTATAATTGTAGTTTTTTTATGTTGAATTCTGACTAATCAATTAATTGATATGGTGTGTAAATATACAGGACCCAAGCAAGTTTGCGGTTGCTGCTGCTCCTGCTGCAGCAGCTGCCTCTGGTGCTGCTCCGGCTGCTTCTGCTGCTGCTGCTGAAGAGAAGAAAGAAGAACCTGCTGAAGAGTCTGATGATGATATGGGTTTCAGCCTTTTCGATTAAGTTGAATGAATGTCTTTTGCATTTGGTGTGCCTTTTTCTTCGTTATCAACTTTATAGTTTGACTTCATGATTTTATTTATGTTGAGACTAATTTAGCTTTTCTTAATTCTAAATATTCAAGCTCGTGCTTAATTCAGATGATATAAAGTCTGTAGTTTCACGTTATATTTATGCTTGTTATTGTGTTGATGTTGAGCTCTTTAACTTGCACTTAATAAGTTTCTGTTTGGGGAGAAATTGTCTTTATACTACAGTAAGTATTCATGCCAACTTTAATAATAACATGTGGATTTAAGAAACAAATTGTAACCCTCAATTTTTCTGTTATAACGTGGACGTTGTAAACTTCTAAAATGGTGAATTTGTATTTTTATTATTGATGTAATCATATGTTTTCTTCATAATTGCAATGGTGTATTAATACCCTGGCATTGTGAAACATGAATAATTTTTTTTTTTAAACTATTGTGATCAGTTTGCATAGATTTAAAATTTCTTGTTACACTTCTTACAGAAAATTGTCTCAGCAAAAGGAATAGTTCTCACCAAAAGGAAGGGGATTATAGTTTCAAAAAATGTAAAGTATCACCAATTTATTTTTCGACTATTACACGAAGGAGACGGCAAAAAATGATGCGATTCACTCGTTAAAACAAATTGACAGAACCATAAGTCTTGTCACTGCATAAAATTATGTCTTCTCAAATACCAAAAAGACACTAAATATGGCATATGAAAAAACAGCTTTTTTGATGTAGCAGTCCTACTGGTCCCAAAATTGCACCATTTATTTTTTCTGCTTACTAAATATCATCTTCTCATATTCACAATTATCTTCCTACTTATCCATTCTATTTCTCAAGTTATCTCATCTTCTCATCTTCACAATTGTCTTCCTATAAATGGCATTATTTGAATGATTAGATATATGAGTTTTGCATTGTTTACTGTATTATCCAATACTTATAACCATTGATGCAATTTTCAACCTTTTATGTAAGTGTAATATTTTTTCCCCTTATTATAAGCTGTTTTTGTAGTGTGAAGTGGGAAAAGAAATAGTATAGTTGGAGTTTAGACATGTTGAGATCTCTTTTTATTGATGGACTAAACCAAAGACTACCTTACTTTATTGCTTTTCTTACATCTGTATTTCACATGTTTGAAGTTAACAAAGCAACATCTATACTGTACTCTTCCTTTTCAAGATTTCATAAAGATTCATAAATCAAATAGATTTCTCTTTCTTTTATATTACACAAGTTCTTTGTTTTCTGATCTTGACTGTTTCTTCTTCATATTTTCCCATACTTTTTGCCACCATCTCTAGCTTCAGGCCTTTGCTAATCCTTTCTTCTCTGTTATTAGCCAAAAATGAGGCTTGAAGTTGTTCCCTATGTTGTAGAATGCTCAAGCAATATCCCTCAAGCCTTTGCTTCTTCAGTGCCACAGTCTTTTATTACCTATTCTAGTTCAAAAAAAGACGAAACGGGTAAAAAGGCCCCCTTCAATTTTCTATCCAATCCATTTGTATCTAAAAATCTCTTCAAGTCTCAAGCTTTTACAAAGATTTCGAGAGTTCATACCATTCCACGATCTTATAGTGCAAATTTGGATGGAATATACCACAAGGAGCCATCCCGTTACATAGCTAAGAGTTCTAATTTGCACTCTCGATTTGATTTGTTGGAGCCTGTGATGCTCGGAATAAGGCCAGAGTTCCAAAATAGACAAGATGAGGAGACTGTTTTCTGGTCAACTATTGAACATAAAGCCAAGAATTTTGACCTTCCTCTTTCTCTACGGATGATAAAGAAGAAGCTACAACTAGAAGAGGGTTTCAGGGATTCTGAAGAGTCGGCTTATTGCTCAGTAAATACGGCTTTTGCAACAATGGTTTTCATCATAGATGAACTTCAGAGTCATGCTTTAGAAATGAGAGAAGCTTCATCCCGTGAAGATTTAGATATTATTATTGCAAAAATGCAAAAAGAAATGCATTCTTCGTTCGTATGGCTATTCCAACAAGTGTTTTCAAGGACACCAAATTTGATGATCCATGTAATGACCCTTTTAGCAAATTTCAGCGTGTATTCTGCATCCTATATTTTATCAACCGAGGATAAAGAAATTCGACATATTTTATCGAATAACTCATCAGTAGGAAATGAATTAGTGAGATTGGAGGAGATGAATTTGTGGGATTCTATAGTAGATGAAGTGGCGAAGACACGAGAAGGTATTGAGGGCGGGGTACTTGATCATGACACGGTGCAGCATTTCGTCTCACCAGTGTCAGTCGAGCTAGAACCTGATGGCTATGAAGAATACCTTAGGACTGACCTTCTATACCAATTGAACTTATCTCATGAACCTAACAATCCACTCTTACTCAGCAATTATGCACAATTCTTGCATCTTGTTGCCCATGATTATGACAGGTATATCTAAATCATACCACGATTATGAATCGTGTTGATTGTAGTATGCATTTGTTCTCCTTTTGATTCTGTGTTTACTTAACAGGGCTGAAGAATGCTTCAAACGTGCGGTAAAAGTATTGCCAACAGATGCAGAGTCTTTGAACCAGTATGCCAACTTCTTGTGGATAGTTAGGAGAGACTTTTGGGGAGCTGAGGAAAGGTTCTTACAAGTCTTGGGTGCTGAACCGGACAATTCTTATTATGCTTCTAGATATGCAAATTTCTTATGGAGCAACAATGGTGGTGAAGAAACATGTTTTCCTCTCAACAATTCACACAATCTAAACTTCTAGACTTATACAAGGGCATACA
The DNA here is from genome assembly GCA_038501285.1 of Penstemon eatonii. Taxonomy (NCBI): domain Eukaryota; kingdom Viridiplantae; phylum Streptophyta; class Magnoliopsida; order Lamiales; family Plantaginaceae; genus Penstemon; species Penstemon eatonii. Next base: position 8,069,860 of record CM076710.1, read on the forward strand.
CATGAGAATTCTAAGTACAAGATAAGTGTTGCACTATGTGAATAATTTAGGTATGGACGAATAAGATCGTACGAGAATTTTCTTGTGGCTGTGTATAATGGCCTTGTGGTTCGAGGCCAAGGGGTGATAAGGTTACATAAGCATGCCTGCATTCATTATCTCTACTATTATAAAAGCATGAATATTTCTTAATTTTTTTGTGCGGTAAAATACCCTTATTTAAATTAAATTATAAAGTAATATTTAATTCAATAATAAATATGTAATAGTAATTGAAGAGGTATAATTAAACATGAAGTCTTATTATATTTAATTTATCTCCTACATAAACTCCTAAAATTTATAAATTTATCTCCTACATAAACTCCTAAAATGAAATTCTCTTAAATATCATTATGTTACAAAAAAAAAAAAATTGAATCATATCTTACTATGAAAGAATTAAAATACTCATAACTTAGCTAATTACGTAATTTTATTTTGGCTAGAATAAAAAAAATATAAAAAAAAATTCAATAATATCAAGACATTCAAATCATGTATAATCTCAAAATTTCATGAAATTATTTTGGTGAAAAACGGGTGAAATGTGTGAAAAATGGTGAAAAATCGATAAATTTTGTGCAATCGATAAAAAAAACTATGAAATCATTGAAAACATGTGAAATTGATGAAAATTCGGGTGAAATTGGTGAACATTGACAAAATAGGTAAAAATTTGGGTAAGATCAGTAATAAATTGTCCCTGAAATCGATGAAAATTATGGTGTAATTCGTGAAAAATGATGAAACTAATGAAACAACAACATAAAAAAAAAGTGAAATATGTGAAAACATGAATAAGGTCGGCGAAAACGTTTCAAATCAAAGAAAAATTCAGATGAAATTGCTGAGAAAACATGTGAAATCACTGAAAGAAATTTGTGAAATAGGTGAAAACGAGTTAATTTGATAAAAACATTTAAGAATGAGTTAATATGATAAGAACGTGTGAAATCAGTAACAAAAGAGTTTAACCGACAAAATAAGGTGAAATCGGTAGAAAAATGATTTAAAACGGACAAAAATTTAAGGACAAAATTATTAAAATAAGTTATAATCGAAAAAAACAAAGATGGGTAAAACAGTTAAAAAAATATTAAACTGATAAAAATAAATGGAAGCGGCTAAAAATCAGTTTAAACCGGTGAATAATGATTTAAACTAATAAATTAAATAGGTGAAAAATGGGTAATTTGCTCTATTTTATAAAACTAGAAAAGTGCACGTACTTTGCACGTGATTAATTAATTTCTTTTAATCAAATTAGAAAAGTGCACGTATTTTGCACGTATTTTGCACGTAATTAACTATATTTCTTTTAATCAAATTAGAAAAGTGTTCTTTTAATCAAATTAGAAAAGTGCACATGTTTTGCATGTGATTAACTAATTTCTTATGTTAGTTGAATCATATCATCATTTTTAATCATACTATGGTCTAAATGAGATACAACATAATTTATTTGATTAAATCGCTTTAAAGTTGTTAAATTTTAGGCTTTTTAATGAGTTATAATTTTTAAAAAACTTACAAAAGAAATATCGATTTTACCTGCTTTTATATTGAGTTTATCATTTCTTTTTTGTTATTTTAACCCGTTCGTTCGCAATTTTTTTTATGGTTTATCCAGTTTATTTAAACGATCCATCCATTCTCAAGTTAACCCATTAGTTGATTTTCACATTTGTTAAGGTTGATGTAGGATAGACTTTTTTTTTTAATTATACTTCTAGGATTTTTTTATTTACCTTTTTGTCATAAAATTAAATATCACAATATAATTTAAATAGGGGTATATTAGTCTTCACAAAAAAGGAAAGAAATTTCCTGAACATTCTAAATATAAAAATTGAAATTGAAATTTTCTTAAATATCTTGATGTTACAAAACAAAATTAAAATTTAATCGTATCTTACTATGATAGAATAAAAATACTTATGGCATGGCTAATTACATAATTTTACTTTGACTAGAATAGAAAAATATCAAGAATATTCAATAATATCAAGACATGCATAACCTTGATTTTACTCTACTATTCTAATTTACAAAAAATACTGATAAATTTATCTAGACACGTACATACATCGTACGTGCATTTTCCTAGTTTAGCAAATGCAAATACGAAAACAAAGTAAAGTTGAAATCCGTGGTATTCTGTTAAAAATATTGAAAAATTGCTGTAACATATTACATGATTTAGTAGGTCCTATGTTCATTGACTAACCCAGTGCCAAGGCTTGAACTGAATACATTAACACACCTTGACAATGAGAACATACGAATTTGATTTTACAACTACTCCAACAAATTGTATTACAACAATACACCTCTAGAACCTAACTAAATGTGGTAACATGATATTGCTATTTAACAAAATATTACAGGGCATGAAAGAATTGGGATAGGTGACTACACTAAATAAGTGGAAAAATGGTGAAGGCCCGAGACGTGCAATCATCACCAAAACCAACTATATCGGCTATCAACAGCTTTTACTGACGTGGATACCAAGGGCATTCGCCCATACACAGCTGCAAACCAATTCACGCAGTGGGTTCTCCTATTACTGTGACCTCCCAGGCTACTAATTCCCGTAGAACCAATCTCGTATATTTTACCTACATTACGACAAAAGATTGTACATATAAAAATTGTATAACCGCATTTGCAGGTATGCATGCACATTATATATATTTCAACCAAAATAGTATAATTTATTAAATCCTCATAACCATTAAGCATCATTAAGGTAAAAGTAAAAAAGAATAAATAAAAATTTGAAGTAGATAGAAGGTCAAGCGAATATATGTATTACCTTTCACCCAAATGGGAGGAGCACCAGTGGCATTTGCAACAAGGAAAGACATTGCAATATCTTCACAATTTCTGGTAAACATAGCAATTAGGTAACTTTTTGAAGTTAATATAAGGAAAGGAGCAACAGGAAAAGGTGAAGGAAGAACGAAATAAAATTACAAACAGATATTATCATTTGACACGAACCTGTTCTTGGTCACATATTCACGAATGGATGATGGCATCTCATAAGTGTACATACTGAGATATTTCTTATGAAAGAAGGAAGCCTTAGAAAGAATCATACTGTATGTTCCTGTCCACCAAACAGACCACCATCCGCTGTAGATATACTCATCCGTATGTCCTTTCTGCAACAATGAAGCTCGTTGTATTAAAGATTTACGAAGCATAAATTCCATGAGAATTTTTCCAAAAGAACATTAGTGTAACACTAAAGACACATCAAATGTTGTCTCTGACCTAACTTCGATTGGAAAATTTGAAAAGTTGCCAACTAGTTTCCTCATGAAGCTCGTATACATAGACTTCTAATTAGTTTCACGAACTAGGTGATTTTTCCCAGTTGATTGAGGGTTCCCACTATGTGGTAGAGTAATTCAGAAATGTTATGAGCTAGAGTCTTCAACAAGTGCATTCTAATTCAAGAACTATTGGTGACAGATAAGGAAGGTGGATAATGTCTAATATAAAGGTCCCTGAGAACATTAATGAAAGGAACATTAGAACGTTTATAATGTCATTAAATGGACATGACTTCAAGCTTTTACATGATAACTTGAAAATATATCAAATGTTGCATGACCAATAGATAGGTATTGCAGAACAGAAACAAATGAATCCCTTCTCTTTGTCCCTTTCTGTTTTTTTTTTTTTTTTTTTTTTTTGGGGGGGGGGGGTTGTTGATGAGGGGCATTGGAGGACTCGTAAAGATGATCTCTGATGGGAAATCTTACATATGAGGAATCTTTGTGTATTACTCAACCTCCACTTATTTAGTTGTAACAAGAGTATTCATGGACAGAATGAGAGCCACGTACCATTATATTGACCCAATGGATACGAGGCACAAAACCCACCATAGCATCTGGTGCACTTTGCCAAACATTGTAAGCAAATTCCACTGTTGAGCAGGGAAATATGATATCATCATCAATCGAGAAGACCGCATCGGACTTCAAATCCTTGATTTCTTTAAATCTGTTGTTCAAACTGTCTTCTTTATTAATATCAAACTTCAACTCAATATCCCGACCATTTTTAGAATTGGACTTTACAACATGGTTTAGAAAGTTGATAAGAGACTCTGAAGGAGGGTTAGGCTCACTCCATACTATGTGCACAGAATCAAGTCCAGGACATGATGCATAATGGGAGATGGACTGTTTCAAAAGATCATTTCTTTTCCATGTGTTAATCAACAATGCATATCCCTTCCTGTACAGCACATAAATTTAGCATTATTACAAAGAAGAACGAATACTATCTTTTATGTGGGGAAAATTGCATATTTGGTACCATACAACAGGGCACTCTGCAGCAATAGTACCACTGAAACGCAAATGCATATTTAGTACCACAATTTAAATATTGGTTGCAATGTCCATACTACCGTCAAATAATTGGACGAAAATAGAACGAATTGTCCTCGTGCACCACGCGTGGTTGTTATATCATCTTTTGGAGGGAAAAATTATCACGTGATAACGTGAGGGAAACGTTATCATTTTCCCTCCAAAAGATGAATAATGTGATAATTTTCCTACCAAAAGTGAGGGAAACATGATAATTTTTCCTCCAAAAGACGATAGAATGACTGCATGCACCGTCCATTTTGTCCAATTATTTGACGGTAAGGCTGAAAACCAAACCAAGCTACTCAATACTCGACTCGAGGTCGTTCGATAAAAGCTCGTTTGAGCTCGGTTCGTCGCACTAATCAAACAAGCTTGAACATATTTTATGTGTATGTGTGTGACAGTATACATCCATATAAAGATAATTTCTCATTACCGGGTTAATAATTTAAAATTTCCATATGTGGAAGCTCGAAAAGTTATGAGGTCAAAAGACTCGAATTTTATACCATCATAAACTGATTTGAACAAAAAATATTGTTTGCCTGTTTACTTAAAAGAGAAATAAAACCGAGACAGATGAGTTCCAAATTTCTAAAGCAAATGACCTTACAAAAATCAACAGTAAATTGTAACATTATCAGTCACCAGGCATGCCAAAAGGAGCAATATGCCATCAATCTATAATAAATTCTGTCTCAGTCATGCAAGAAGCAAACAGGCTCAATGAAGGAATCAAACTCTCAGGTCAGGCAAATAGCCTGCCCATGTAAGTGAAGTGCCAAAAATTCTCGTGCATTTAAGAGCTTCAGACAACAAAATACCATATCTAATAGTAGTAATGATGTGAAAAGAAATATTCTCGAACAAATCTAGACAGGGTACTACAGAGTTATTGCTAGCAAAATTACATCCAAAAGAGAAAGAAAGCAAGAAGGTATCAATTGGGAAATGGAGCCAAAAATATCAAAAACTCATTCCATTACTGACTACCCTATTTACATACACTTGTTAAAGCACTACAACAATGTAAATTGCTAAAATAATTAAACGACTACAATTTCATCTATGAAGCATCAAAGACTAAAGCAATTGCATTAATGGTTTTTTTTTAAAATTTCGTGAGGTTTAGACGCCTCTTCGTCACAGATTGGGCAAAAATACTAGAAATACCAAATATTAGCAAATCTTGTTAATTATATCTTTAAAAGCCATAAATTTAAATATGGATCTCACTCTTCACTTTCCAAAATTAAAACGAATCTATTTGATGGATTATGAAAATCCCTAATTATACTTAATAGTTAATAATTAACACTGAGATAAATAAATACACTCACACATAACCAAGACATCAAGAGTAACAAAAAAAAAGAAGAAGCAATTAATGACCTAATTAATGCAAACTAATTATAGAAACCCAAACTAAACATTACAAAATCATAATTTAATACGATTTTGATCGGGAATTGTTACCGAGGGAGAGAGGATCTATGAAGAGAAGCATCTAGCTGTTCCCAACCTAAAAACGACGCCGTAGGCCCCGCGAGTGCGATTATCGTGAATACAATGCAACAAGCAAGAAGCAACTTCATCTTCGCCGATCCGACGGCTGTGACCGCACCCTGTCGTATCGTCCGACGGCTGAAAAGGCTCGTCCTCATTATAATTTTATTATTATGAGCAAAAATCGATTACTGCTGACGGTAACTAGCCCGCCGATCCGAGTCGACTCAGTATTGTACTCGGGCGGCGAGGATTCAAAGGAGGAAAACAATAAATGAATGACAGGTGAGATGAAGTATTGAAAAGTTTGTTAAAATTAAGGTTTTAAATGTAGTTACAGGAAAAAAAAAAAAAAAAAAGAAAATGTGTCTTTTCACATTTGAATCATGTACAAATGTAACTCATAGTTTCACTGAAAAATGACTTTTTCATTTGAAATTAGTTTAGTTGATTTCAGTATATTCCTTTATTTGTCAGATAGTTTTATTCAATTATAGGTTAGGTATATTATAATTGCTCAAATTAAATGCGACCGAAAAAATATGTAGCCAAAATGGACTTAATTATTTCAATATAGTCGTCTGAGGTATGTGGAATTTGGTAGTTTTCCTAGGTTTAATAATATATATATATATAAAAGAAAACTGATGGTCAAAAAGTTTGAAAAAGAATAAGCAACATATTGGTCTTGTACAATTTAAGTTGTCCAGATCTTTTACATTGACAATCATCATTTTTAAAATCAATCAGTAAAAGTTTACAACTTGACAACATTTATTAGTTTGAAATGATTTATCAACCTCTAATAATTAAGATAATTGTAACTAGGAAATGGTTTAATTAAATTATCCTTGAATAATTACCAAGAGATATTATGATTAACTTGTGTTATGCAAAATCTTATATCCATTAAATAGATATAAGCCTCCTTTGGCGGCTGGTTTGCATGTATAGTATTTTTCCACAAAAAGGACAAGCTATTTCTTGTCAACATTCAAATGTCTTGGTCAAAATAAGAAACTTCAGATTTCAGAACATTTCCTTTTCAATTATAAAGAAAGAACATTTCCTTTTCATTTTTCTCATCTGTTTTATTCTTCTCGCATTCTCCAAATGAAAAAGCAGTTGTTCTTGCAAAATAAGGTAAAAAAAGTAATTAAAAAGTTATCTTAGAAAAAAAAATTAAGTTTTTGCAATATAAGGTGAAAAACAACTTAAAAAAACAAGTATGTATATGTTTGCAATTTCTGAATATAGAAAGTTTTTGTTTTGTATGAAATTTATTATAAGCCCTATTTCGTCCTTAACTTGACATGTTCATACATTAATGTTGTGTAACTTTTGAAAACGTCTTTTTGTAAGACACATATCTTTTAACAACTAAGATCAAAACAAAAAGGTTTATAATGATATATATATATATATATATATATATATATATATATATATATATATAAACCATTAACTAAGTTTATATTTAATTATAATGAATCAAGCAAAATCACCCAAGTATTAACTAAGTTTATTTCAAACATCAATGACGAAATCAAGGATTTTTAAACCATTAACTAAGTTTATATCAAATCAAAATAAATACTTTGATAAAAAAAAAAGAAAAAAAAAACTAACATTGAGATATTAGTGAAATAAAAAAAAAAACAATAATAAACAAATTGAGCACAAAAGGTTAACTAATTACAAGTTACCACTGTTAAAAAAAAACTTATAATTAACGAACAAATAAAAATAATAAAACTAAAAATGGCTACAACCATGCACAAAGCTAAAGTAGAATTTTTATTTAAAAAAAAAAACACATGAACAACATATTCTGAATTGAAGACGACACAAAAAAACAAAAACAAACATCGCTGTAAAAATGAATATCACATTTTTTTATAGTCATTACCCACAAGATATAAATAAAGTTGTGAAAAGTAAATAATAAATAGCTTCAATTACATAAAATAGAGAACAATGGTATTGTTGAAATTAAGAAAAGGTAAATTATCAAAAAAAAAAAAATTAAGAAAAGGTATTATGATATAAATGTCAGAAAACTATTCTATTTTATTATAAGATTGTCGTCGGCCTCAACAACAGGTATTGACATGCTTTTCTAAAAGCAACATCTAACTTTTTTTTGTTGAGAAGCAAAAATAGAAGCACAGTTTGCAAACACTGAAAAATCAATTTTCGAGAAAAAAATTTTAAAAGCACTTCCAAAAAGCATTTGCAAACACCACCTTAAGAAAAAAATAAAAAAAGCCTGAAGCTAGGGGTTCCTTAAATGTCTCCCTTTTTCCATGAAAAAATATTCATGAATCCATGACATTTTGTAATTATTCATATTTAATGCTCAAATTTCTAATTTATTTACGAAACATAATCTTATTTTATTTCTGACGACTATATTTATATCTTGGTGAATCTGTTAAACTGGGCCATGGCCCACCGCCAAACAATTATCCTTGGCCCTTCTGATAATTTAGGCCTTGTTTGCTTCCCATTTTATGGCCCACCGTCAAACAGTTATCCTTGGCCCTTCTGATAATTTTGATGTTGAGTTAAGCTCAAGCCAAGTAAGTGAGCTTTGCCCAATCCATGTGGTGAGTTCTAATAGTAGTTTATAGGATTTTTATCTCAAAAATCAGTTTCTTCATGAATTAAAATACTCATATTTTTTTTTAAAAAAATATAATAAAATTTAAACCCTATTAATCTTGGATGACAAACATATAAACATAGTAAATACTTTCTACATTTCACTTCGTTTCTCGCTTTCTCTTTCTCTATAAGATACGTATCTATTTTTCCAACCAACTAATGAAAGTTCCCAAATGTTTTTTAAAATGCCAAAAATAGCATTTATTTTCGAGTTTTTTGTATTTTGCATCCTCGAAACATGTGAAATAGACACTTTGTACTCCCAAAACTCAAATTAGCACTTTGTACCCTCAAAATATAAAAAATGCAGCACTTTGCACCCTCTTTTATTTTCAAACAAAAAGTCAAGGACAAAATAGGTAATTCAATTTTAAATCTTTGGCACTTTGCACCTCCAAAATAAAATTAGCACTTAACATCCTCTAATTAAGGACAAATCAGCAACTTGCACCCCCAAAACACTATAAATGGGCACTTTGTACCCCAAAACACAAAATTAGCAGTTAACACCCTCAAATTAAAAAAAACTCAAACCTCTCAGATTTTCCGTCAAAGTTGACCATTTGGGGTGAAAAAAATCTAAGACAAACTTGGTAATTATTTATGGGTCTTTGATATTTTGAAGTAGACAATGAGTCTTTGAGAAATTTACTTTACTTTATTTAGTTATTTATGGATATGTATATTGATGAAAATGAAGATGGAGAGAGAAATGAGTATTGCAAAATTTAAGGAAAAAAAATGAATTACCTATTTTGCTTTAGATTTTTTCACCTCGATAGTCAACTTTGACGAAAAAATAAGGGATTTGAGTTTTTTTAATTTGAGGTTGTTAAGTGCTAAATCTAAGTTTCAGGGATGCAAAGTGCCTATTTTTTCATGTTTCGGGGGTGCAAAGTGCAAAAAACCTTTTTTTTTTTTTTTAGGAACCCTTTATTTTCATCACTAAAACATTTTTCTGCTTTCTAAATACACGAAACTTGGGTCGTTTTCCAAATTAATTTGACCTCATTTCTAAAATTTCTCTTGAAACAAACAAACTTGCCCTCAATCTTAAGATAATCCAATCCACCGACTGTATTTTTCTTAATTTGTTTTTCTTTTGTTATCAAGTTTCTATACAAAATAATGATTATCTTAATTCTTTTGACTGAAGAACGGAATATTTTTTCTTGGAAAATCTTCAACAAAATTGGCTAATAAATTATAGCGAGAGCTTGTTTTGTCAATTGACATGGTATGCCGAGATCCAATGGCTCAATCCGATCTTATTTGAGTTTAATCTTTTTTTTTTTCTGATTAGTTTATGAATGGAGTGTCTTAACTAGGTTCGACTCGAATAAACGCTCTAGTGAAAATACTTGAATTTCATATTTGATATAATACAAATCTTTTTTTGAGGGATAATACAAATCTTTATTTGAAGCATAATTTAGCCATATCTTTCATGATCTTTTTAAATAATAATTATTTGCAATTATCTTATATATTTACACGCGTATTATAGCATTTATTAATTGAGTTTTAGTTTGAAATTGATATAGAATGGATCCAAGTCCCTACCCGATCATGCTCAGATGTAAACCTTAAATCTTAAAGAAGCATTCGAGGGACAATTACTGGAATAAAAGTGCCTCGCTCCTCGCTCTCCGTGCAAGGATTAAGCCATAATGAGCGACCTCATACACAAGGAGTCACCAGAAAGCCTATAGTGACTCTCAACCCGCTTAATTTTGAGAAGTCGCTATGTCAAATCTTCTAAAGATCTCCTAATTACTTATTTTAAGGAACGTGGACTCTTACTTTGAAGGAGTTGTTATGCATGCAAAAACAGACCCCCCAATCAAGAAGAATCACAACAACAAAAATTATTATTCTATTGTTATAGATAACCCTCTGGTATGATCAAATAAAAACCTTAACGCACACTTTACGCCGTATCCTTCTTTTGCATATTTTTCGTTTAAGCTCTTGTCACTCTTGCTGACTTAAGCATCGGAAGAGATTCCACCGGTAACCCATAACTCGATGTGTAACCTTTGTTTTGAAGGATTTGGAAGCACATGATAGCCATAACTTGAAATAGAGTATACCGGATCCATAAACAGAGTTCGAATTTTACTAGAGTCACCACATTGTAAAATGTAATAACCTATATCCAATGAGCTCTCCGGTCCAAGTTATTATCCTTAGTTTAATAGATAAAAAAAATAAAAAAATAAAAAAATTATGTGTATTATGTATATTTTTAACACAATTTTTTTCCGGAAGAATTTAGTTTAAAATTAGCCAATATAACTTCAAAGCTCGAATAATTTGTGAAACGACCATGAGTCAACTTCATAAGTTAGGTTTGAGCCCATAATCATTAGGTCGGGGGTATTTGAGTTGAATCATTTTACTATTACTAAACATCCATTTGAGAATTAATTACATTATGATTAAGAATCTTTACTTTGTTTTTTTTTTTTTTTTGATAATTTAAGAATCTCTACTTTGAACCATGAATCAAAATCTCATTTTAGTGTGAGTTTGAGTTAAACTACAATTTTTCGTATTAAGTTATTATAAAGAAACTCCAAAACTACATACACTTTTCTTTTTTGGTAGGGGACTAGGGAAGTGAACAGTTCACTAACCGAATCAAATAGTTTGATTTGACGTACATTACTAATTCTAAAATTACGACACGATTTCAGAGTACGATGGAGTTTTACTAAACGAACACCCTATGAATTAAGATAGTAGCGAGATCATAAATATATTATATTTTTATATTTTATCTATTTATTGACTTTGTCAAGTAAAATTTATCTCTATGAATGTAAATTTCATGATACTTGTAGCATTTACATTTGCATTTCTTGAGAGAAGAGTTTTAGAATTAAATGTTATAAAAAACATTACGTTTGAATTTAAATTTAAAAAAAATTAGATAATTGATCATTTCATCTATTAATATCAAATATGTTAGTACATTCTTAAAAATAATCTTACATTTTAAAAAGTAAGAAAACAAATTTTACGTTTAAAAATATTATTATAATAATTTTTTTTCATAAGAGGGCCCCCATTTTAAATTTAGTTGAGGGCCCCCATACGTAGCACCTTAAATTTAGGCACAATTCGCTCAGAATAATCAATTGCGACAAAGCAGGGATTATATGCAATAATACAATGTTAAAGTTGAAAAATTATTATATAAAAGAAAATATCACATTGAACCACTCCACCAACTATTGCAACATTCCAAACTGCAAAAACCCATTAGGTACACACAAATCTTAATCCTCTTCTTGTTGACTAATGTTTACAGAAAATAAGAAATGTCACAGGCAGGAAAGCTCTTTCAGAGATAGCTTTACCATCATTTTTTCATGACACCGTAGTAGTAAAATCAGAACTTGTAACATCAAAATTCAAGAAAAAATAAGCTGAAATGTAACAAATATGGATTCCAGGATTTCCCAGAACACAAGATACTCATTCAGATCTCACCTTCTCTGTGTGTGTTTGTGTGTTAGGAGTTCACATCACAGATTAAAACCACAACTGTTAGGAACTACAAAATAATAGCCATCTTTGATTATATATTGATATGTGAATTTCTCATTCCACACAAGAAACGAAAAGGTGAATTCATCTTTCTTGCAAGCAAAGAATGACAAGTGAATATTGCTGGTAGGTTTGAACTTCTGCATTTTCTTAACTAATTCATCAACCATCAAACCCCAGAGAAGGTGGACGCCAAGATGAACTTAATGGTAAACCTAAGATGGTTTAAATAACATAAGATGTAAAATACATTACCTTTATTACTATATTAGTATATTGCCATGTCAAGCATAAACAACTATAGCAAGTATGTTTATAAAACAAATAAATTTATTTTTCCACATTTCTATAAAGGTATGAACATGTTGCTGTGCCAACATTCATCAGCCTAGATACATTGAATTTCAAATTCAACTACTAATCTTAAACAATTCTTACCTAGATAAAAGAAAAAACAAGTTAAGCCAAAACAATGCAGGACTTAATATACTTCCAATGATATATCCATTAAAATGATCCATTACTCATTAAGCTTCATCCAACATAGAAATTACAGAAATAATACATGAAATAGAATCATCAAATATAACTACAAATTGCAAAAATGTAACAGATGAAAAAACTGCAGATACTCATAAATTCAAAAGCAATTTGATACATTAGGTTTGGATACCTCCCATCTCCAGTACATAGAAGCTATAGACACCTCATGCTTTTGGTAAATAATCTCCTATGTTTCATCTCAACGTCTTGTTTTGTTAATCCTTTTCCCATTTCAATGACTAGCACAAAATAATATCAGAGAATCATTTCATAACTGACAGAGCTATCGTATATCGTTGCATTTCCAGCTATTTACATTGAACATCATTGGAGTCCTCCCCCCTTGCAAAATGTTATATGCTACACTTTGCCTCTCCAAATTTCTCACCATCTTCTCTCATTTCCATGATTAACTTCAAAACCCCATCCTCTACGTCGTCTAGGAGTGGAGCTAGAGCTGAAAACCGATGTCAAAGAAGCACTCCTCCCACTCATCCTAGAATCCAAACTAGAATTAGAACTAGGCAACCCACCACGACCTCTCCCAAAGCAAGCAAATAAACCATGTAATACCCTTCTAAATCCACTCCTCTCCCTCGACACGTTCCCTCTCGAACCCCACGAAACCCTCCTCGGAGCCCCATTGTTGTTAAATCCACCATCCATCTCTGTATACACAACCGGTAACTCCCTCTCACCACCTCTCCTCCCTCCTGAAAACCTCCCCACTGCAAACCCGCCACCTGGCAATCTCCAAATTGTCAATCCCACTGTCTCATCGTCATTCCCCACCTCATTCGCTCCTCCTCGATTCACCTCACTCCCACCATTATCGCCATCAGTGGGCAACTCGTGTCTACACACAGGACAAGAATTCTTCAGCGACAGCCAAGGCAAAATACAATCTTGATGATACAAATGCTTGCAGGGCATTTCCCGAGCCTCACATCCTAAATCAAAAGCCTCCTTACAAACCGCGCAATATGATTCAATGGCTACATGTTTATCGATTATCTCTATCGTCGGCATAGACTCAATTGCTGCCTTTGATGCAGGCGGATTACTATCAATCCTCCCAATCCCATTGGCCTCAATTTGTGCCAACTGATCCAACAACCGGTCGAAACCCGACCCGAGTAAAAACTCACTCATACTATTTGGTAATGGGCGCAAACCCGACCCGGCTCCATCATCGTAATACAACTCAAACCCCGCCCCACCACCACCACCGCCGCCGCCTACACCTACACCTCCAGCCTCGTTGGACCCACGGAGAACGATGACCGGATTAAACGGTGACCGGTCACCGCCGTTCCTGCGGCTTCTACGGATCCTAGGGCTGGAGCCTGAACCCGATGCAGGACCCGAATCGGGGGTCCGCATCATGTACATGGCGGCAGCAGGGAAACGGCGTCGTCGAGAGTCGGAGAGGGAAGATCGGGTGGGCGTATCGATTTCTTCGACGAATCCGGAGTCGCAGTCCGGGCAATTAACGGAATCTTGGGTCCAAACCCTAACGAATCGGTTGCATCTGTAACACCAGTACGATGAAGACATCGATGTTAGAACCCCTAATTAAAAATGAGAACTTCACGATTTCGTTTTCCGATTTCAGATCTGAAGAATCGGAGAGAAAATGAAATGGAAAAAGGGAGAAATGAAGAAGAAGGGAATTGGTGGGTAATAAAATTAGGGGACGAAGGGTAAAACTGGAAAACCGCGTGGTAGTAAGACTGGGATATACTGGCGTATATTTGACGCTTGGAATTGGTGACACATGTTTACGATGATGGGGCTAGAGTTAACTGTGACGTTATTTGTTGTTAATAGTCAAGAAACATACGATGCAATGTACCGAATTATGTACCCTTCAAATTTCATATTTTTAGATACATGTCTGTTAAGATGGTCGCATGAGAATCAAGACCGTAATTTGAGAAGAATAAAATTTCGAACGATTATATACGAATTAAGAAATGTTATAAAAATAGTCACTTTTCGAAATAAAAGATCCAAAATATTCTTTTGATTAAATAATTTTAGTACTAATTAACATTAATAATAAGTATTAATAAGAAGGGTAAAATTGGTAAATAACATTAATTTTACATTAAAATTTTAAAACGATAAATAAAAATACACAATTTTTTTTCGTTAAAGCGACAAATAAAAAAATAAGAGGGAGTATGGTACCAAACTACTTTTGAAAAGAAATCAAAATTTCTGTAACTTCCCATATCCATCATCGATGAGAAAGAGTAAAGCTGTCAAAAAAACATTTAAGTCTCTCTTGAATTTCTAAAACGACATGTATGTAGGAATGGAGGGAGTACATTGTATATTACATATTCGTCCCATTTTCTCCTCCTTTTTACGTTTAGAACTAAGTTTTATGTGTGTTAAGTTCACATTTACTCCATCAAAAGTAGTGATTAAAACAAATTATTCCTTTACGTAAGATGCTAATTTTGAGAAAAAAATTTCTTTTTATGAAAATTAAGTGTTGTTTTGGGACATCTAAAAAAAATTAATAGCAAAAAAATTGAGACAACGTGAGTATTAAATTAGGAAAATTTATTTCTTTGATTTTGATAAGTATAAATATCTTCTACTAGTAGTTTCGAGTTAAATAAATTAATAGAATATATGAAAATGACTCTCTTTCCAATTGAATATATTTGAATTTAATTCGAAAAAATTCTATAATGTTAAAATTTACAAAGACAATAGTATCATTAAAATAGGTTTTATATTGAGAATTCCTGTCAACTTACACTGATTATGCTTCCTTCTTTTGCTCTAAGCCATCTCCAAGAATCCAACTAAACACCCCCCTCTCCCTTTTCTTACCCCCTCGGGCCTTTCCTTGCCTCTCATCACCATCCAAATGGCAATTCCTTTTCATTTAATTCAATTTCATAAGTTTCGTCACTCTGACTTAATAATAATAATAATAATAATAATAATAATAATAATAATAATAATAATAATAACTTTATTAGGTACACAATTATGATATTTAAGGCATTTAAATATAATTAACGAAAAACAACAACGTTTAATATTAATGCACAAAAAACAAGAAAGCTTATTTTTTAAGGGAAACACCAAAAATAAAACATAACTAAAGACAAAGATTACGAGAAATAGATCATTTTGTTAAGTTTTTTTACACAATTTTTACATATATTTTACACAATAATTTGTATGAATTTTAGGATTCTTAAAATATTATTAAATCTTCCATAATATTTAAAAATAAGTTTTACCAAATCATTTTGTAAGTTTTTTTACACATTTTTTACATTCTTTTATACAATTATATATACCATTGACTGATCGTGTTGCCCGCAAGCAATTGGACAATGGATCATCCTCCGCCCAATTGCCCAGGCCCCCCATCCGTCTATTCACCGCCCGCCCGCCAGCCACCCCCTTCCCTTCTCCATCTGTAAACCGGCCAGCCCAGTCGCCCTCCTTGGATGGAGGTGTCTTAAGAGAAACATAATTTAAAGGAGACACAACATTCTAGTCGGATCAAATTAAGTCAAATCCAAATTATTTTCCCTAGAAAATAGCACACTAAACAATATTTTTAAACAATACAAATAGGAAAATTCTTACCCAGATCGGGTTTGGCCGAACCCAAAGCAACTACATGGCAAGTGTAATACACTTGCTTTGGGATTAGATGTAACTCCCTGGAGAGTGACCAATCACAAAGCAAATGCAATACACTTGCTTGGTGATTGGATAGGTTTGGCCAAGCCAGATTTGGACAAGAATTTTTCATACAAATAAAAAGAGACACAACAAAATAAAAATAAAATGAACATTTATAAAGAAAATACTGGTTAGGCGTATTTTGGGCATAGCCATTCCTAGAGATTTCCTAATTACCAACTGAAGCCCATTCTTTTACATGCTAATTCCATCCAAATCCCAAATATAACAAATGTCATGAAAAATCCACTTTGGGAACTGTACTTTTTATACCAGATCTTTAATATCTTTATATATTTTATATGTCATACCTTTTAAAATGATATATTTGATACAAAAATTAATCAATCTATTTCACATTTGATTTGACCGTTAATTTTTTGACGTAAACTGTCACGTGCGTGGCCCATGTTCGTTAAGTAAAAAAAAAGGGAGAAATGTAATTATCTAAAAATTGGATAAGTATTTTGCAATTATTCCTCCTTCTTCCTTCCTAAAACCCTAAACTAAACCTAAAACTTAATCTTCAAACTCTAATTATTCCTTTAATACTTAATTAATTTGTTTAATTCTTGAACCAATAGAACCCTATGATCTTGGGCAACATTTCCCATGGCCTCCCCTTGGGCGGAACTCCATGGTCGACGGCCATTGCAAGTACCCCATGAAAAATATTGCTCACGGTCATAGGGTTCTAGGGACAGACCACAAGGGGACTTTGGGAAGGGGGGGGGGGGGCATGGTCCCCCCAGGAAAAAAATATTTTTATACAGTTATATATATATATACTTGCTATAATTTGACAAAGAATAGTAGTTGGCATAATGGTAAGGTTCATGATGTCATTGTTGATGGTCTAGTGTTCAATCCTTGTAGTTGTCAATAATTTTTTGTTTCCATCTTTTCATTAAAATTGAATGGGCATTATTGATATTTGGTAAAGTTCTTGGACATGATGTAGGAATCTTATGTTCAATTTCTTAAATTAACCCTTTTTTTTCATGAACATTCAATTTATTTTGAACTATTTAAGGCATGATTTAAGTGGGCATTATCTGATAGACATTATAATAAATATATACTAACATAATCATTATATTATGTACAATTTTACAATAAATATCTAATATTCACTTTCTATGTTTGATCAAATTCCTCAAATTTTTTAGTCGTTTGTTGAGTGGACTGACTTTATTCACTTGGCTAATACTCTTAAAAAGAAAATAATTAATTTTTCCCCACTTTTTCTAGGATGAAATTCTAGGATTGTTTTATCTTATGTTAGTTTTTTATTATTTTTATCAAAAATCGATAAAATATCGAGTTTGACACGGAAAAAAATTTCGTCCCCGAAAAAAATGGTTGAGCTCCGTCCCTAATAAGCCCCCCCCCCCCCCCCCAAGAAATGGGGTCTAGGTCCGTCCCTGTAGGGTTCTATTGGTTCAAGAATTAAGCAAATTGGTTGAGTAATTAATGGTTGAATAGTCGGGTGATTGTGCGATTTGAAAATTAAAACTCAAAATTCGAACAAATTTCTTAAAGGATTGAAGAGATCTTTACATGTATTAGTTCTCTATGACAAGAGGAACAAAAGCCCTCAACCAATTTTGAACAACGGCCATCGGTCATATGGGAGTAGGAAGAAGAAGGCGCAAATTGCAAATACCCACCCTATTTTTAGATAATTACACCCCCGCCTTTTTTTTTACTTAACAGGCATGTTACGTACGTGGCATTTTTCGTCCGAAAATTAACGGTCATATCAAATATAAAAAAATTGGGTCAATTTTAATATCAAATATGTCATTTTGAATGAAATAATATGAAATGCATAAATGTACCATATGAAAAGTGTAATTCCCAAAATCCATTAGTTTGCAACTATACCCATATAACAAACAAATCATAGTCTTACAAATAATATGAATCATCAACAATATATGTGAACAATGACATCTGTTCTTTAAATAAATTATTCAACTTCAAAAAGAAAAAAGACAAAAAAATCTCCAACAAAAAAGCCCAATGTAAAAATATGTACTAAGTCTAAAAACAGAGCAAATTCCTTTTCTATCATCTCCATCAATCAATGAATCATAAAACTCCCCACCAATTTCTTCACAAATTCCATTAAAGGATTCACATTCTGTGACACAATCCCATCATTACCCGCCAAAACTCTGTACTTATCTTTCCTTGTAAAATTCGTACACTCAAATCCCAACGTTGCCGCCAAAATTCTCTGCACATAATTCGCCACATCATGTGGACTCTTCCCGGAAGAACATGTTGCTTCAACAGGCAATTGATTCAAGAATGTAACCTCGTAAACTGGTCTTGGATTCATAAAGAAAAAAATCGGATCCAAACCTTTCCACCCTCGAGCCGTAGTTGCATGAAAGAATCCCACTCTGTAATTCATCGCTACAGGCACAATCCGATCCGTTAATTCTGCGAATAAAGCACTGAATCTTAAAAGGAACGGTTCCCGACAAGTGGTTCCTTCTGGACAAACAACTAAGTCCCCTTTTTCAAGTTCTTGTTTGATTTTCATTGCGTCGACGTTTTTTATTCTTGTGAGGCGGACTGTCGGGATGGGGGAGAGGATTTCGGATAATCGGGAAAGTGAGTATGTGACGGCGGGTATTTTGCGGTTGAGGACAGTGGAGAGGACTACTGGGTCCATTAAGGTACGGTGGGTGCATACAAATAGGACGCCGGAGGAGGTGGCGGAGGGGGGCGGAGGAGGGGTGCCTTTGACGATGACTCTGCCACCGAAGACAGGGGAGATGAGGCGTATGGCCCACATAGGGAGGATTATGCCGATGGAGATGCGGATGAATGCGAGGATGATTCCGAACGGGATCCATAAGAGGATTAGGAGGGCGACGGGTGGGGTGGGGCGTTTCACGAGGCGGCCGTCATGGAAGATTACCGGGAGCGGACGGGTGATGTGGTGGTGGTGATTTTTGTTGGTGGTGAATGGAGGATGGCATTGTTCCTGTAAAAATAACATATATACTTATCAGTAGATGTATATGTATCGATAGACGCATATACGTGACATTAATATAAGATAGAAGTTCTTTTGTTGTGTTAGAGTATGTCATTGATTAGTATTGTTCTATCTATTAGGTAATTCATGTCAAAAAAAGATTTAGTCGAACCCAAAACATTTAGCTTGTGGTTAGGTGACCTTTTTAGGAGTGTGACCAATCATCACATGTCTAAGTCTTAGTGAATAAAAGTACTTTTCAAAAATTATCAAACTCAATAAAAGCTTTACTTCTATAAGATAAATTTTACTTGTAAGAATATAAAGGACAAGGATCAAATTTGACTGAGTTCAAATAAATCTCAATCTAGATTGTTACATTTAAAGAATCAATCCAATTTCATAGTGTAAAACTTATAGTTCGACTCATTAGTTTTGCTCTATTTTAGGTTTAATATGAAAGTTGAAAATGCGAAAGTTTTAAACATCTTTACATTTATATTATTAAAAGTCGTTATTGTCCATGTTAGGAGACGTACCCACATTGATGTGTCCAACCCGTATCGAAAGGGATTAAACCCTTGAGAAACAAAAAAAAATGGTTATTGTAAATTAGTGATTTCAGATAATTATATGATGTGAAATGTAGTTTTACATTAAAAAAATTGGAAATACTTCTTTTCGATATATACAAAATACGAAATGAAAATAAAATTTCAATTAACTTTTAAAATCATGTTTGAACAAATAGCAACTGACCTTACACAACGATAGAAACAATGAGCCAGAACCACCGGTGCTCCTCCCTAGCCCCAAACTCGGCAGTTCATCTCCAAATACCGCAACGACACTCTCCGAAATCGAACCAAAACCCTCTTTAACAAATCCAGTACAAAATCCAAACCGATTCACACAAAGTTCACTCCCAATAACCTCATCAGCCTTCAAATGTTCCTTAACAAATCTCTCCACCATAACCCTAGGCATTTTAGTCACCACAACTCTCTTCTCAAATGAACTAAACACTCTCCAACCTTCCATATCAATATCATCCAAATAAAACTTAGGCAAAACAGCTCTTGCAACTGCTTCAACCTCAGAAAACGGTACACCAAAAGTGGCTACAAAAATTGTGAGCTTGAGTGCAACATCTTCTCTGCCACAATTCTCGAGTAAACGAATCACGGGCCATAGTGCTAGCAATAAAGCGAAGCGTATGAGCCCAGATGCTTCGAATGCTATTAACATGAAGTAGGAGAAAGTGTCGGGGTTTTTCAAAAGTGTCCCTTCAAGTTCTGAAACAATGGATTCCATTTTATTTTTTTCTTCCGGTAGTGTTTAATTTGTGAATTGTGATGGGATAATGAAATTTAGTTATGGTTCTTACAAAGGGTGTAAGAAATTGGAAGATGGAGGTGGATATGACTATGTTGTAATACGAGAACAAGGGCGTTTATCTGTACACAACTAACTTATTTGCATGTGTTATTTATAATGCAAGTTGTATGGTTTTCCTTTTTTTCTTCTTATTAATTAGTGGATGGATATATCTGCATATTGGAACAGGGTTGCACACTTGTACGCAAAGTTAATTAACATGTAAGAACATCGATTACTTAACCTCAACAACTACAATAGTTTGGTCAAAAAATGAAATGAAGAAAATTGGAGGGGTCCACGTGTCCACCAAAATCTACCTATATATGTCTTGGGTCTTGTGTATTGTGTCGAATCTAGGTCACTATACTAAGAATGGCAGCCGTTACGTCAAGAAAATGTACTTTCTTCAGTTCAAATTTAGGAATTAATTACTGCACGGAATTATTAATAATTGTTAGACTTCACAAATATCAAAATGGAAATATATTAAACACGCACATATATATATATATATATATATATATATATATATATATATACGAAACAAAATTAATTTAGAATTGAATCAATAGACCTTAATTTCTAGTTCATGATGTTCAAGAAAGAATCATGTTGCTTATATGGTGCTGCAGTACTGGCTTACAGTATACTGCTGCTGGTCCTCAAGTTTTACATGGTCGTTGATTAAAAAAATAATGTAATTTTTCAATGCATTAATCAATCTATTAGTTAAAACTAATAATTTAGAATTTTTCTGAGGAATTTCTAGTTTCTGTTTCCAAACTGGAGGCGTATCCATTTCTTTAATTTGATTCATATCTATATGTCATATGTGTTTGACTCTCTAGAAGTTGCTAATTATAAATTCACATAATGTTGCAATTCCGTATTATTGATTTTATAAGGGAATTATACTTTTCATATAATTTTTTTTTGTTTTCTCAAGGGTTTAATTTCTTCTGAGGCGCATTGGACACATGAAGTGGGAACCTCTCCCAACATAGATTCGAACCTGAGAACCGCTACTTTGTAGTGACTAGTCCCTTCCACTAGACCAATCAAATTTTGATATACTTTTCATATCATACTTAAACATAATTTATGTATTTGATATTAAATTAATTTTTTGAAGAAAAAAATATACAATATCGATCACAATTTAACTGTCTATGACAATGACGTATTTAGCTTTACCGTCAAAATCATTTCATTAAAATATTATCAAATTCTAACAATTCTTTAAATTTAATATCAAATTGAAAAAAAAAAATATCGCTCTTGGTGTTGCCCATATAACATATTTGAACTCTTTATGATTCAGATGTAATTTAATTATTCAAATATTTTACGTCATACTAAATTTATTAAGGGTCGTCAAATAGTTTATCTATGTATTTTGTCAGAAGATTAAGTATCAAATATATAAAACTAGCATACGTCCCGTGCTATGCACGGGTTTTAAAAAATATATATGTTAAGTACCTTGTTTAATATATTAAAAATATCTATTGTATGACATGGTTAAATATATAAAATGATTGTACCATATATATATAATGAGAATAACAATATTTATATACAAAGAAAAATAATATGTTAAATATTAACAAAAAAGGATAGAAGACGAAATTATATTCTTTACAAATACATCACTCTGGACATCTAAGCTACATAGGAATATTTGCACACTATCAGTGTTAAACTAATACCTGCAAAACGAATGAAAAATTAAAGTAAAAATTATGTCATATTTATGCGATTTTTATTTTTTGGTATCGACAGTATATTAGTGAAATTTTCCAATTTGAATTTGTTGAATGTTAATATGGTAATTGAAGGTGTGATTATTTGGTGCCAATTTTTGCTTTGCTCACCCGCAAGTATTAAATAAAAATATATTTCATAGCAGTCTTTGACTTTAATTAATTTATTTTGACCAAAATACTAATTTTTCCTTATTTTGATTTATTTTATTTTACCTAATAATTAAATCATACATATTATAACCACCTCCAAACCCATGTTTTTCTCCTTATTTTGATTTATTTTATTTTACTTAATAATATAACTACCTCTAACCCCACGTACAATCCCAAACCCACTTACAATTCAGTTTTTTCATCTTCTCTTCAGTATGTTTTAATCATTTTTTTTCAGTTTCATAATAATTTCACCTTTATGATTTTAATATTTTCCTTATGACATTATGTTATGATTTTTCCATTTCTTTTGACTGAACAGTTTGCTCTAGGCGGTTGCACAACTTATTTCTTAAAAAAAATTCGGTTTTCGTAATGCCATATTTGATTGGTTAAGAAATTAATTTTTCAGTTTCATAATATTTTCAAATTTAATTTCAAATTTTTATATTTTCCTTACAACCCACCTACAATCCCAAACCCACTTACAATTCAGTTTTTTCCATCTTCTCTTCAATATGTTTTATTCATTTTTTTCAGTTTCATAATATTTTCACCTTTCTGATTTTAATATTTTCCTTATGATAACTCATTATGTTATGCTTTTTAAATTTCTTTTGACTGAACAGTTTGCTTTAGGCGGTTGCACAACTTATTTCTTAAAAAAAATTCGGTTTTCATAATGCCATATTAATTTGATTGGTTAAGAAATTAATTTTTCAGTTTCATAAGATTTTCAAATTTTTATATTTTCCTTACTTGCAACAGCGCGTTCATACTTCTTAGAGTAAAGGAACAAGAGATGTAGCGGGGGTGTTTGAAGTATGGTAGACGGTTTAACTCATTATGTTATGCACTTTTCATTTTTTTTATGCGATTTGACTGAACAATTTGCTTTAGTACATATATATTACATTGACTAAGATATGTGTTCTTTTTACATGTGTTAAGTTCTTAATATTCTTAGTCATTTCAAATATATTTTACTTTACATGTTATCTTCATGTTTGTAATCAGGTATTCTATGCATTAGGAAGAAGATTTCAAGTCCTTAAATGTTTTTATTTTTTTCTTATGATAACTATACTTGATAAAGGGATAGACAGAAAATTTAGAGGATTTTGGTGGTGTTCTTTATTTTGTAATCGAGAGGTAAGCTTAGCTTTTTTTATCTCTTAAATTTTTTTGGCCAAGATTTTAAGTCTTCAAATATTTTTAATTTTTTCTGTTCTTATGATAAAGGGATATATATCACTTTATCAAGTGTTATTATCATAAGGAAAAAAATCAAAACATTTAAGGACTTGAAACCTTCTTCCTAATGCATAGAATACCTGATTACAAACATGAAGATAACATATAAAGTAAAATACATTTGAAATCATTCCAATTTCTCAAACAAATTGCTTGCTTAAGATCAATTATTTTGACCCTATACCCCAACATGGGTTCTACGCTATTCGATTATATTTTTTCTTTATATTTTAATGTGAAGCATTCTGATTATTATTATTTTTCTTAAAATTTGTCTCTTTGTATTAAAATTTAAGTAGTATTTTTATTTAATACTTGCGGGTGAGCAAAGCAAAAATTGGCACCAAATAATCACACCTTCAATTACCATATTAACATTCAACAAATTCAAATTGGAAAATTTCACTAATATACTGTCGATACCAAAAAATAAAAATCGCATAAATATGACATAATTTTTACTTTAATTTTTCATTCGTTTTGCAGGTATTAGTTTAACACTGATAGTGTGCAAATATTCCTATGTAGCTTAGATGTCCAGAGTGATGTATTTGTAAAGAATATAATTTCGTCTTCTATCCTTTTTTGTTAATATTTAACATATTATTTTTCTTTGTATATAAATATTGTTATTCTCATTATATATATATGGTACAATCATTTTATATATTTAACCATGCCATACAATAGATATTTTTAATATATTAAACAAGGTACTTAACATATATATTTTTTAAAACCCGTGCATAGCACGGGACGTATGCTAGTATATATTATACAGTGAAAAATAATAATGAGCACTATATCTTTTTTCTTGGTGAGGTGCTGCATATTGCACTTAATAATGCGAATGAAACTTTATTTTGATGTAAAAAATTATCAATTCAATCATCTTTGAATGGCATACTCCATTCAATCTACTCCGAAAGTCCCTTTTTTTTTTTAATTTTTTAGTTTTAATTACTTGATGAACACTTTATCCCGACCGAAATATTGCCTAATGAACATTTACCTCACCTCGACATTCTTAATAAATATTTGACCCCTATGTGATATTTTTAATGATATAATAAGTGAATGTAATTTTGTCCAGTTATAAATTCTAAACACGTAAAAAGATAGGGAAAGCAATGAACGGTCTTTACAAAAACAGATAATGGTATTGTCATTTAATTTGCTATTAACTAGTTACTTCTCCACTTTTTTAGCTATACATAGTATTAACCCATTCATAAGTCATAACCTATTTAAGGTTGGGTACAAGAAATACTCGAAGTTCTTTAGAAGTTAGGAGACCAAGTAAATGAAGCCTTTTTTAGTTATGCCCTCAAAATAAAGAAAAGGAAATAAGAAAAGGGAAACGCTCATTAGGCTAATTGTTAAATGATATATATTAAATGATTTCTCTTTCGAAAAGCTTAAACTTTTAGATGAGTTAGTCATTCAATATGGTATCAAAACAGTGTTTTCATAACCGGATCGGACATAGAACCGGTAAGCTTACTGGTTACTGGTTTTATCGGTTTAACCGGGTTAACCACTGGTTGAACCGTTTAAATCGGTACGACGTCATCATGATGTAGTAAATATATTGTATAAATTATAATACAAATAAAATCCTAAAATAGACCAAAAACATACCTTTCTTTATAAAAATAAACTCAAAAGTACATAAAATTGTACTATATATTTTATTGACAACTTAATTCTAAATAGATCAATATAAATAAAAAAATCTCTTATAATATTTCTATTTTAATTAATTAGATAATTTCAATATATTTAATTCTTACATTAAATGAAAGTTACTAACTATGAAAGCAATATAATCTATTAAATTTTAACTATCTTGTTTGTTCAAAAAATGGGCCTTGGCCCAATTTAAAATAAGACCCACTTTAACTTCTTTAATTAAAAAAATAAAACCCTAAAAAATTCACTATTCTTTGCCCACAAGCACTCAAGCGGCCGCTTCTTTCTTCTTCCTCTTCCTGCCTTCTGTTTTTTTTTTCCTTCTCTCACTCTCAGCTTTAAGGTTTTGCTCAGGTCTCCACTTTTTCTTCTTTTTATCCCTTCATTTCTTTAACCAATCATTCTTTCTTTTTAATGATATATGTAGTATAATTTTTACTCTCACAAATTAATATTTGTTAGAATAGAAGATTTATGTGAAAAACATGATTTCTTTCATTTTTAGAGTGAAAAATAATTGTGCTTTTAAGATTTTTTTTTTTAAATAATGAACCGCCGGTTCAGGCGGTTCACCGGTTCACCGGTTTCACCGGTTTTCACCGGTTCAAACTGGTTCAAAAGGTTGCTGGTTTTGAGGGGTCGATCGGACCGGATTAGGATCCGGTTAGCGGTTAACCCGGGTTGACCGGCCGGTCCGGTCCGGTTATAATAACACTGTATCAAAACTCAGGTCAAAACAAGGCTCTTTGTTCGAATTCCTCCGTCACCCATTTTTAAATTCCACATGTTAGGCTTGAGTAAATAATTAATTAATAGATCAACCTTAGATGATACAAAGAAAATATTAATACATAAATTCTTTTATCTGATCTCAGCTTAAATTGCCATTAAGCTAACTCAAATAATATTCGAATTAAAGAGCTTGTAAATGTAGCTAGGCTAGCTGTCATAAATAAATATATGGCGTGGATTTAGAATGTAACATTAGCAATTTTGAGTCAATGGTAGATAAGAAATTAAAAAACTTATGAAGTAGACAAAAAATTTAGTTGAGATATAGGATGTATTATTGCTTGCTTTTGATCCAATGCAAAACATTGGGAAACTTGCTCGCTCATGTCTAAGTGGGTTGGAATTTTACATAGCAGCTAGAGTTACGTTATTAATCACGATCAAATCCTTTTGCGGTTGTTTTAGCAAATCTAATTAATCTTCTCTAATCTCTACCTAGTAAGAAACTTGCAACGAACAAGTTAAGCAATATATAATCTAGGTAGAATATCCCATTTGGATTTGGATCCGAGTCAGGTCCGATAAGTAAAAAATGACTCAATCATTATTAAGAGATCTATCCCTTGATCCATGCAATTAAACCTCTCCACTTTGATATGAAAATATATATATAAGAGCAAAGGGAAGGCTTATATATAATCATTGCTAATGTACATAGATGATCTTAATTAAGCCTTTTTCCTTTTTTAAGTCTTTTTTAAGTATGATGATTAAAACGAAAAATTCTATGGGTGTGTGTGGATGGGTTTTGGCCCGGTCTTGCGGGTCTCGCGAGACCGAGCCAAAACCCTTCCAAATGAGTTTTCGTCAAACCCATAAAACCATAAAAAACATATTCAGAAACTCATACTCAAACTCTTCAAACCTATAAAACATTGATTTGACACCTACCACCTACTTTTTCTCCCAAATCTCACTAAAAAAGACATTGATTTGACACCTATCACCTACTTTTTTCCTAAACCCCAACATCCAAACCCAATCCAAGTAGGGTTTCAACTTGTTGAAACCACAAAATCCAAGAATCAAAACCCATCCAAATGAAGTCTCAAAGGTTTCATCGAAACCACTCAAACCAATTTTTTTAAACTGAGACCCACAAAACCGAGCCAAAACCCATCCAAATAGACCCTATTTTCCTTTGCTTTTGGTTATGTAAAATCATTAAAGAAGAAGATTATCAAAATACGAATTTTTCATGTGATAAAGATTGGGGTCTATTTCGATGGGTTTTGGCTCGGTTTAAAAAAATTGGTTTGAGTGGTTTCAATGAAACCTTTGAGACTTTATTTGGATGAGTTTTGACTCTTGGGTTTTGTGGTTTGAATAAGTTGAAACCCCACTTGGATTGGGTTTGGATGTTGGGGTTTAGGGAAAAAAGTAGGTGATATGTGTCAAATCATTGTCTTTTTTAGTGAGATTTGGGGAAAAAAATAGGTGGTAGGTGTCAAATTAATTTTTTATAGGTTTTCAGAATTTGAGTGTGAGTTTCTGAATAGGTTTCTGATGATTTTATGGATTTGACGAAAACTCATTTGAAAGGGTTTTGGTTCGATCTCACGCGAGACCGGGCCAAAACCCATCCACACACACCCTTAATGTTGGGAATATTTTGTGGTGGCCGGCCATTGGAGTTCTCCGTTTGGCTAGAATATCTTGTTCGGCCACCAAGTGATGTAGAAGACATATACGAGTGTAGTAGTGTACTAATTTTGATGTGACATACTTTTGTTATACATATTTATGTAACGTATACAATAAAAAAAATGTGTGAAATGGACCTACGCAAAAACAACAAATTACCTTCTTTTTTAAATTTGGGAAAATACGAGAAATTCTCATTATACTATATAAAATTATATTGTGAAATATTTTTTAGTGAGAATTTTTGTATATTATTAAATTTTCAATACAAAAACTTCTATCCATACAAAATAGATCATTTTAAATTGACATATATCAAAAAATTAATTTTAGAATAGTAAAATCGAAAAGTTTGCAATTCGCCTTGAACCTATGCTTAAAAGTTGTTGGAATTTATATTCTATATGTGAATAAAATTAGTTGAAAGTAAGGGGTCGTGTCTGTTTGATCTGAAGAGGTACCCTTTGGATCGAAACAGTACAATCCAAACATTGTGTCTCTTGCGAAAAGATATTTTTTGAGTCTATAAATAGGAGACTTAATCTGGCCAATTAAGTATCCTATTTCCGACAATAATAAAAAAATTACTCTCATCTCAACTTTAAGTTTATGTCGAATTTTCTATTTGCTTTGGTTCGCCGTGGGTTCATTATTTGTGCAAATAATGAACAACAGACTGTTGTATCTTGGGAGACTACCGGGAATCAAACTGTATGCACCGTGGCAGCCCCGGAAATATTGTCTTAAGGAAATTTGTTTCGGCAAGCCTCAGTCTAATTTCCTTGCTTTTTACGTAAAGATTGAAATGATCATTGGTTTCGATACAAGTAAGTATTTCTCACTATTTTTTGTGTTAGATCGAAATATTTAAGTACACAGATTGTTAAACTCCAACAATCTTAAGACAATATAATTTGTTTACTTAATCTGTGTTAATTACTATCACAACGGATTTCAAAATCAGTAAGTATGCATGAATCTATGAGACTGTATACTTAAGATATGATTCTCGCTTGTGTATAAGCTATCAAATTTCCTGTATGTATGACGCTTAATTTTGGTCTTTTATCATACCATAGACACCTTAATTATCAGATGTAGAATCTGATATTTATGTTATATATTCTCTGTTAGTGGAGATATGATCATTGCTAGAGAATAAATTGAAATTTGGAAACTTTATAAATGGAACTGAGTTGATGAAATAGAAAATGAAAAGGTGTCTTCATTTTTTTTTCAAGTCTGTTTACGTAAATTACTCGACATAATTTTGGTTTAATGATTCGTTGCGTTGCTTTGTTTCATGAGTTGCATCATCATAAATTCGGTTATCCTCGCAAGAGGGTGCTTAAAATGTCAGAATTTAACTTGCAAATTGATAATAAGCAAACTTATGAGAACAAAGCCTTTCATTATTTTAATGAGAACAAATATACGGCTAGTATCCTCAGATGAAATTGATGACAAATCACATTCATCAAACTCATTCCATTTTAAGTGGAATTTAATAAATTTGAGAACCATGCAATTAATCGAAATGAAAAGGTGCCGTTTAATAGTAGTTTGGTTTCTTTGTAGAATTGTTTATCTACAATCTACAAATTGGTATCACCACTAAATGTCAATTAATTAAATATTGTATATGAGACTATTAAATTAATTGACATGTGTGTAATTACAACATGAAAACGGTATATCTGAGTTGGAGCATTTGAAATGATTTTTACCTAATTTCATTCTTTTAATGTGATTGACAATATAAGATTTTTAAGAAATCTTAGTATGTCGTATACGTGAATTGCGTCAAAAGTATTATTTAGGAATTAATATTTAATTCCTGATTTTTCAAATTACTTCTTATATAATAATATTTTGGTGATGCACTAATTTTGATTGAAGAAAATCATTTATTGGAACTTTATATGAAAGAAGTGATTTAAATTTTATATGAGTATGTGATTCATCGATTGTATAAGTGCGACTTATACTTATGTGTGGTATATTAGAAGCATATAAATTTACTAATCCTTAATGCGAATATAAATGATTAGTTAGTATTAATCTCATTTTGAGATTGATTATTTACGTGTGAAAATAGTTATAATTTATTTGCGAAATAAATAAGAATTATTTTCAAATCAATTTATTTGAGAAGATATTGAAAATTAATATGTAATAGTAATTATAATTATTTTGTGAAATAATTATAATTTGCTATGATATCAATATTTTATTGAGGAAATATTGATTATATTTATGATTTATTTGCGCAATAAATATCAATATTTTGTTGAGCAAATATTGATAATATTTTATTTGTGAGAAATAATTATAAATTATTTGAGAAATAAATATCAATATTTTATTGAGAAAATGTTGATTGAACTTATTTGTGAAATAATTATTATTTATTTGTGAGAAATAAGTATATAATTATAATTTATTTGTTTGCGAAACAAATATGTAAAAGTTCAAATTTTTTGAACTAATCCAAATTAATTATGTGATTTTAAATCATTACTAACTCGTGAAGTTTAAAATGTATTTGATCACATATATTTTATTGTGCTATTTATTGAATAATAAATAAGAGGCAATAAAAGTATTTGTGTGAACTACAAATCTAGAAAATGGAATAAGAAAATTTTAAATTCCTATATCCAAATTGTGGGGGTAAATACGAATATATTCATTTACACAAGAGTGTGTTTAATTAGGAATAATTCGTCAAATAATTTACCTAGCTCAACTCAATTAAATTCGGGTTTACTTGACAACTTGTGGGGAAAAGCTCGCTAGATGTCTACACACATATTAAGTCGAGTTTCACACAAGAAAATTAAATATCATTCCATATGAGTTATGGAAGGGAAGAAAAATCAAATACCTCAAAATGTGGGGGTACTTAGGTCAGATTTCGATTTCACAACCGAAAAATAACTTAAAAATATAAATTACTACTAGTTTATGCGATAAATAGTAGTAGCTCATATTTTTGGTATTTAAATCTGACATAATTATAATCATGTGAACCGAGTCACGTGATGTAATAATCATTGGGAATGTAAGAAGGATTTGAGAATCATTCTTATAAATTGATCTTTCTTTCGGTTCAGATTTATTTTCAGTAAGTGTGGTTTACTGATATTCAAATCTGATAAAGTAATATTATTTATTACTTAAATAAACCTTTCTACAATTTATAATTAGAGTTAATTATAAATTATTTGTTATGCGAGAATAAAAAGTATGGTCTAATCATTTTAGTTTAGAATATTTATTTAAAAGTCATAACATATTTTGCGAAAATATTTAATTGACTTTGATATAGAGGTTTTACCTTGTGACGCTTATAAATATTTTTAATTATAAACTATTTTAAACTGAGATAATATACATATGAATCGATCTCTAAAGAGGTCAATCTCTAACTTCAACATGAGTTTCAACATGAGTTTGTTGATGAGTTGAAGAGACATATGAGCTAAAAGCTCGAAGTTATTTGCTCCAGATATTCTAACTTATATGTTAAAGAATTAACCTCGAACATATAAATAAGATTATGTCACGTTCCAATATCGTGGATTGGAAAGAGGCGATTGACAACGAGTTACATTCATAAAGTTGGTAGACCTCGAGGAGTGAACCAATTATATGTAGATGGGATTTTAAGTTCAAGAGTTTAAAAACTTTGATAAGTCAATCGATAAAAACTAGGCTAGACGAGTAGCCAAGTTACCTTATTAAAATAAGTACTTTTACTTCTTTGACTTATATTCACTAGCAAATAGGATGACATCCATTTGAATGTTAATAGTTCTAATAGCTACATACAATACGATGTTTTATCAAATGGACGTTAAAATTGTCTTCTTTAATGGTGAATTAAATTAGCATATTTATGAGGAGTAATTAGAGAGTATCGTTGTCAAATGAAAAGAAAACATAGTTTGCGAAACTTTTGTATTTTCTTATTGACCTTTAACAAACTCCTAAACAATGACACGAAGAATGTGATAGTGTCACTAACAAATCTTGACTGTCATATTAATAAATATGACAAGTGTGTCTATATAAACTAACTGGATAATTGAGAATCAGAGTTTGTTTATATGCAATTGATATGATAATATTTGAGACTAATACTGTGAGTATTAAATCCATTGAGAAAATATTAACTTATGATGTGAAAAACTTCGGTTTAATCAATCATGATTAAGAGGTCATGTGATGATATTAAATGTGATATATTATCACAATTTGAGTATGCTCATAAAATTAGATGTCACGCATATATCGTAAAATGCAAGAGGCTAGACATCGTCTCTTTAGTTAATAAACTAAAGAGATACATGAGCAATCTTAGCAAGATTCGTTGGGATGCATTAATGAGAATGCTTGAATCTTGATAGAATACATACATATGTGCATTAGATTTGAAAAATTTTCAAACGATCCAGGAGGGATATAGTAATGCAAATGAAACTTCTGATTTAGATGAATCAAAGTTTATAAACGAATATGTATTCAATTTCGGAGACACCGCTATTTCCTGAAAATCTTCAAAACAAACGCGTATAGCTCAATCCACTATGAAATTAGAGTGCATAGCATTGGATAAAGCTAGTAAAGAATTTGAATGGCTTCACAAAATTCATGGAAGATATTTTAATATGACTGAAAATTGTGTTAGTCATACATAAAATGCGATAATCAAGCGGTGATACACAGAGCTCAACAAACTCTATGTATAATGGTAAATTCACGACATATTAGTTGTCGTTGATACAATACCGAGAGACATCTACTTTCAAATAGAATGGACTTTATGAAGTCAAGAGATAATCCTAATTCCGGATACTAAAGGTTTATCTAGAGAGTAGTATGTGCATCGAGGGGAATGGGCTTAAAGCCTAAATTACACTAAGTTACCTCGTACGGAAACCTAACCTGGCGACTGGAGATCCCACGGACCAGGTTCAATAGGACAACCAGTCTTGGCTAACTTAAAAGAAAGCACTTAAGAGTATAACTCTATCCCATTCTTATGATGCAATAAGTGCAAGCCTACCGCGTTTATAAGGTTAAGCAAATGCTTTTAATGACGTCTATACCTTGTCAAGAACAAGTAGAGTATGGTAGGATACTCTTGATAGATGTGGTCACCTATGTTAGTGTGAGCTGGGTCGGCTCGTTGAGAATTTCTTTATAGGTTGGAATTCTCTAAAGCACTCGCATAACCAAGAATGTTCAGGGCCAAAACGAACACAACCGAGAACTTGAAGCAAATCGGTTTAATGCTGTGTTAAGTTTATTGTCTTGGTTTACACAAACAGCCGACGGTTCAAGATGAAATATTTCACCGATTGGCTAAGTAAATCCGATAAGCTTTAACTAGGGAAGGTTCAAGATGAAATATTTCACCTATCTCGATGCGGTATTATTCCTAAAGAAATTTCGACATGAGGAGAACTATTTTATTCATGTGGGGGATTGTTGGAATTTATATTCTATATGTGAATAAAATTAGTTGAAAGTAAGGGGTCGTGTCTGTTTGATCTGAAGAGGTACCCTTTGGATCGAAACAGTACAATCCAAACATTGTGTCTCTTGCGAAAAGATATTTTTTGAGTCTATAAATAGGAGACTTAATCTGGCCAATTAAGTATCCTATTTCCGACAATAATAAAAAAATTACTCTCATCTCAACTTTAAGTTTATGTCGAATTTTCTATTTGCTTTGGTTCGCCGTGGGTTCATTATTTGTGCAAATAATGAACAACAGACTGTTGTATCTTGGGAGACTACCGGGAATCAAACTGTATGCACCGTGGAAGCCCCGGAAATATTGTCTTAAGGAAATTTGTTTCGGCAAGCCTCAGTCTAATTTCCTTGCTTTTTACGTAAAGATTGAAATGATCATTGGTTTCGATACAAGTAAGTATTTCTCACTATTTTTTGTGTTAGATCGAAATATTTAAGTACACAGATTGTTAAACTCCAACAAAAGTTAGATGGGAGGATTGAAACCTATATCGCGTATATAAATTAAATTTTCTTTTTTTTTTGCAAAAGTATATAAGTTAAAAATTTGAAATGAATAGAATTCTCTCTTTGATAAATATTATAGTTTTTTTTAAATAAATTATTTTCTCAAAAGAAAAAAAAAACTCCGTGGGAGGGGATCAAAATTTTATTTTTTAAAATGATTTTTTGTTTGAGTCAATATTGTTAAATTAGAATATTAATAGATTATAATAGAAAATTGAAACAGTTAAAATAATTTACAATGAATAATAAACTAACAATGTAGGTACATTACATTAAAGTGAGATTCAAACGCGGAAGAAAGTTTTAGCTTTGTAACCTCAAAACCCTGCGCTGAACCCGTAAAACTTAACCATGTCACTGAACCTTCTAGACGAAGCCCTTGACGGCGGCGGCGGAGGAGGCGGTGGGAGGGTAATCCTGATTGAGGACTGCGTGGAGACAAGCGGAGCTTTCGTTGTCCATCACTTACTGAAGCGCTCCCTCAATCCTCATTCCTCCGACGTCGTCGTTTTCCTCTCCTTCGCCAACCCCTTCTCTCATTACGACCGCATCCTACGCAAAATGGTATTAAATTGTCACTAACTTACACTTTTTTTTGTGTTTTCTTTTTTTTTTTGTGTTTTTTGACAATTATTATGATTATTTTTGAGATTGTAATGTTTGTAATGTTATTAATTATTAATGGATTTTTTAGTTAGAGGAAATTATAATCATTTCAACCACAAGAACATAGTAATCATTTGGGTTTTTTTTTTCTTTCGACGGCTTGAGGATTTTGACATAAACTACTGCTTGATTTTGGTTTGCTTGTGACGCGCTTGCTCTACTTTCACATTATCTTGGTATCTTTTGTACAGAGCATATTCAACTGAGTAACCTAACAAACATTGACATTAGGATATGCATTGACCATTGAGACTTAGTTGCACTGACGGGCCTCACAATTTTGTAGGGGATAGATTCTGAAAATATTTTAGTCAATTCATTACCCGAGATCAATGCAATATGTAATGCACCACATAGGGGCACTTATATAAATATGTGCAAGAAGTTAAGCATTTAACAGGTGATTATCCTGTTAGTTTTTTCACAAGAGATATACTTTGATACAACCAATTGATGCATTTCTTCACCATTATACTTATGAATCTCTGCATTTTGTTCATGAGTTTTCTTGTTTCATATCTCTCACATGTATGCAAAACCTGGTCTTATTGTGCAGTTACATCTTTGAAACATTACAAATGAAGAATGAGTATAGAATAAAGGTTAATGGGCTTTTAAATCTTTTGTTGATGGGATGATGATATTAGTCCATTACTTTATTGGTAAAATGAACTACTTCAGCATTAACTGATCGGGGAATTATGAAGAATTTAAAAAAAACCCAGAGAAAATTAGTTTTATAGTTTGATTGGGTTAACCTGTCTTCAGTTCTTGTGTTTGGATCTGGATTTTATTGGCTTATCATAGATAGGTCTTTTCTATATAATAGGCTTCTACTTGGGGTGATTCAATCGATTTTGGGACTTTACATGATGATTGATGGCACATCCTTACATATAGGAATTATTTGTCTAACCTTTAGAAAATAATGTTAAAGATATTTTTGCTTACCAAGTCCTGAAGCAGAGAAAATCTTTGTTTGCAGGGTTGCAACTTAGTTATCCAACGGGATAATAAGAGATTGCTATTCTTTGACATGCTTATGCTGAAGCGGTGAGAATGTCATTTTAAAATAATATATTTCATGCTGTAGTTTCTTTTTGTTTTCACGTGCTTTGTATTTTGGCCTCCTAATGAAACGTACCTTGAACATCATGTTCAAATCCCAGCATAAATTTGTGATTTGCATTAACTATAATGCAACATATTATATTGCTTTTAGAAAAACAATGCAAAGTAGAAAGAAAAAAGAGATACTCTTCTTTAAGACATATTTCCTAGAATTGCATGACAACTATAGGAATGTTAATATATGTTATTTTTTTAAATAAATAATACAACAACTGATGCTGCAATGCTATGATTAGACAGAGACAAAGGGAAAAAAGGTGAGGATTTACTTCTTGCATTGTATGGAGAAGTTCAAAAAGCAGTAGAAGTTTTGTCCCGTGAAGGCATACAGCACATTACTGTAATAATTGATGATATCTCTCTTATGGAAGTGGATGCTAATGGCTCATCAAATCTTGTCCTAGATTTTCTGCATTATTGCCATACTTTAACTGCCCAATTCGTAAGTCGATTAGTACTATAGACTCCATCTCTCTGTTTTATATTACGTATGAAATTGTTTTCACCATCTTTCATTTTGGCAGGGTTGTTCTCTTATTACTCTTAACCACGAGGATGTGTATTCCACTGTGGATAGGCCTGCCCTTCTTTTACAATCAGGATACCTTGCAGATGTGGTCATAAAAGCTGAACCTCTAGCTACTGGTCTCGCAGCTGATGTCCATGGACAGGTATAATTTACCAAATTTTTTATTGGTTTTACTTTCCTTGATCCATAATTTTATTTTAGTTGCTTCGTGACAGTTCCCATGTTTTAGTGCATTTTGTAAGTAGAAAGTGGTTTTACAATTTTGGTAGTTCATTGCAAGTTACATGGTAATTCTTCATTTTTCTGCTATATGTGAATTGTGAGCTATCGAGGGGGATCAATATACGAAATTGAACCTCTATTGCTTAATACAGTGATTAACATACCCAAAAAGGTTATTATTTATGCACTTGATGATGTGTATTGTGTCTGATGAGCTACTGCATTACAATTTCTTGCACGGGGAATCTTGACATGTTTTCTGGAAAGTCGTTGATGGTACTCTAGTTTGTTTTATGTTTTTGTTTGTAGTTGACAGTTGTAAACAAAGGATTACGACTAGATGGCTCTGGCAACTCAAGTAGCAGGATTCGTAATTTCCACTTCAAGATTAAGGAAACCAGTGTTGATTATTTCTATCCTGGAAGCCAACTGAAATAACCCACAAACAATAAGGAAGATGTTCGAGAATGAAGCCTGTTGTGTAGTGTTTTGAAACTGATTCAAGTCCAGCGGATTTGTGTGTAGGGTTTTAATCGAGTTGTAGAGTCAAACAATGAATTGTCCAATTCTGGTTAGGTTTAATCTTTGTTTGCACTACACATGGTTTGGTTTTCAAACGGACCGAGGTCGAGGCGAACATCAATTGTGGTTAAAGTACTATGATATTTTATCTATATTTTATGATTTTCTAGTTAAAATTATTTTTTTAACAAAATATTATAATAGCTAGTGAAATTGTTATTGGCGTATTAATGAGACCGTAATGTGGCGGTAAGACTGAGATTCCAGAACTTAGAGCTCCTGGGTTAGTTTCCACTAATGTGGATTTTAGATCATGGGTTCAATTTTCATTAATGTGGATTTTTATTCTACAAGTTTTCATTGTTTCCGTTGAAAACTTCGATATTTTTTTTGTTTGTTAGTTTGTTTTTGAATTAATGGAAATGCAAAATATAATGTAAATCTGAAATTATTTGTTAGCTTTGAGACTTCTGATTTTCATAATTTTAACATTTTTTTTATAATTTTTTCTAGTGTTTCTAAAGTATTTTGAAAAATCTTAAATTTTTACATGATTAAAACAAAAGTTTTAATCCATGATGGTAGCAGAGTACATATAATTAATCTTTTACTGTAGTTAAATTATGATAAATAATTACTACATCCCTTTCACGAGATAATGGATGTAACAAACATTTATGTGAGAATGTATACGTATGAGTTGTTGATAAACAAGAAAATTAAAATTATTAATGCATGGTTACTGTGCAATTCCTGTTTTATAATATAGGCCCCCTTATTTTTTTTTTCTTTTTTGAAAAAAAAATTCCAATGAATTGACCCAATTCGAAATTTCCAACTAAAATAAAATTTTAGTAATGACACAACTCACTCTAATAATAACTCATTCTATCCAACTCTCAAGTCCTAATTAAAAAAACTCAATTCTTCTTCACTCCCAACATCTCCAAACACTAACTCAATTAGCTAAGAATTATCTTGAAGAGACAAGAGATGTTGGATGATGACCTTTAATGAAGGAAGTCGTTTTTTTTTTCTAAGCTTGAATTTGAAATTCTTCAATGAGTAATGTATGTCTATGTTCCATGTGGGAGACCAATGCGTATGATTGAATAAGTGACCATCGAGTATCATTACAAAGTTGAAATATTCAATTCGGTGATAGATAGACAATTGCAGGAGTTGAACAACTATTTTTATTTTTATTTTTTTGGTTTCCCAATGGTTTAATCACTTTCAAGGCGGGTGGAGAATATTAAGTGGGTATTTATCCCCAACATGGATTCGAACATGAGTCCGCTACTTTGTAGTTGAACAATCATTTCAATGAAGGAAACACAAAGCTGTTTTGTTTTTGTTACATACTTAAACTCATCCAATCGCTTTGAAGCTTTTGACAAAGAAAAACTTGTTCGTTTTGCTGAACTTTATCCTATTGACTTCTTTTTCTGGAGCTCTCGGCCCTTTTCAATCAACTTGAAAACTACAGTAGAGATGTTCGATCAAGTGATGATTTTTCTAGCTTGATAGTGATTGATGATCTTGTTATGAAGATGGTTGCAACTAAAATGCATGTCGCATTCTCGATGGTTTACAAATTGTGACATTGGCGCTTATTCTAACCGTTGCAA
The DNA here is from genome assembly GCA_038501285.1 of Penstemon eatonii. NCBI lineage: Eukaryota > Viridiplantae > Streptophyta > Magnoliopsida > Lamiales > Plantaginaceae > Penstemon > Penstemon eatonii. The sequence continues at coordinate 8,108,721 of CM076710.1, forward strand.
CTGCATCAGTCGAGAGAGATTTTTCAGCTATTAAAATAGTAAATAATCGACTTCGTAACCAAATAGGCAATCAATGACTAAATAATTGTTTAGTTGTATTTATAAAGAGAAACATATTTAATAGTAGTATTTTAAACAATACTCTACCATTGGCCAATTTCAAAAATGAAAAATCGTCATGGTCAATTATTAAAGTAAATAATTAGATATTTTGAGTTCTTTTGAAACAATGCATATGTAATTAAAGTTTCTCGTGGGGTTTATTTTTTGTCAAACTCCACCTTTTTATTTTTGTATTACATCATATATTTTTTCGTGAATAATATAATTAACCATTATGTATCAGTATTTCACTTTAAGCATAATATTGGATATAATATAAAGAAACCACTTAATAAAAATGAATAAAAACATTTATTGTCCAAAAGAGAAGATCAAATGACAAATTTTAATTTTTAGTGAACTTTGAAAAAACAAATCACAATATTGCAGAGACGTTTACATTTTTCTTTGCGTTTTTATCAAAACAATAAAACATAAAAACAAAACAGAAAAATGTAATTGTACAAAAAAGAACACAAAGACGATTCACAAATTAAAAACATGCAATTGCATGATTTTGATTAGGTGGGTTTTACAGCTTAATTTACAATATTCCAAGTAAACCACGAGCCTTTTGAGTGTATACCCGGCTTGCACAGTCCAATTCATGTAATTAATTAAGAAATTCGCAAAGAAACGAATATGATATAATTAGTTGATTGATTGAATGGGACTATGCAAAGCCGGACATATTCTCATAACTTTGTGATTTACTCCCTCCGTCCCATTTATTTTGCTCCCTTAGCTACAGTACTCGGTCAAACTTTTTAATCTTTTAGGTGACTTATCATATTAAATTATTCACATTTGTGGTGTATTAAACCTTTTAAATATTAATATATATAGTGTCATAATATATTATAAACTTATTAGTGAAATATATTAATTAAATTATTTATTATAATTTTTACAAATTTGGTCAAGTTGACCGGTCAACTGTACCTAGAGAGCAAAAAAATTGGGACAGAGGGAGTACTAAAAATATTGAAAAATAAAAGCTGCAAAAAACCTCACCAGAGATGAACGAAACGATTAAATTTAGTGACTGCGTGTTTTTCTGCAAAAAGCTGGTGCCACACGTGTATAAATATAGGCGAAATTAGGTTTGTACTTGCACTCAGAACTCAGAAGCTTGGACTGGGCTTTTTAGCCCTTTTTCTGAAATATTTAAATGGGCCAGTTTCTTGAAAAAGTTATTGTTGAATTTTGTATAAGAATTTTTTTCCAATATAACCTTTATGGTCAAAGTTTTTTCTAAAATATCTTTTTTGTCAAAATAATTCTCAGAATGTACCTTTTAGCAAAACTCGCAGGTGGGAACTGCGATTCTTTAGAAAAACCGCAGTTGGCATTCTCGTTTCTTTAATTAGTTTTTTTTTTTTTTAAAAAGGACATAAATCGCAACTACCACATGCGATTTTTACTAATTATCAATAATTAAAGGTGTGGGTTAATTACTCTCGGGTAACAAACGCAATATAAAATCGAGGTCAAAACCTGCGATTTACCATATAAAGCGAGGTTAGAACCTGCGATTTACCATATCAATGTACAAATCAACCGTCCCCTCAATTTTTGCAATTCTCACCTGCGATTTCCCTCTTCTCAAAAGAAAAAAAACCCTTCTGTGACATTTCCCTCTCTCTTCTGTCGTAGCACGCCGGAGCAGCATGGGTTTCTCGTCGGAGCAACACTCTCTCTCTTCTGCCCTCATTCTTCCAGGTAAATTTTGCAAACTAATTGATGTAATGTAAGTGCTTCAGTTTCTCAAGAAAATTTACTCAGTACTAGTTCCAATTCAAAGCCTTTCTTGCTCGAAAGTGCGGAAAATTTAGAGGAAAAATAAGCCCCAATTCGCCCCCTTGATGTTGTCCCACATCAATCAAGACCCGAGAGAAAGATTAAACAGTTCCCCCAAAACCCTCTTTCCACCTTAAACTTCACTGCTGGCATTGTCAATTTAAGCCTCGATAGTGATTTTTAAGTCCGCAAAAGACGCCCTTGAGCTAGGCCGGAATCTCTGGCAAGAGCTCGAATCAATCGGAAAAATCAACATTAGTAATAGTGGTGGTAATATTAGAGGTAATAATAATAATAATATCATGAGTAAGTTAGAGGAATGCCCACATTCAATTTCAATGACTGGAGATGAGTTTTCGAGGCTTAAGAAAGTGACAACACAAGATTCAACTTATTCTGGCTGGTGGAAAGAAGCATAAGTGAGATAGCTACCTAGCCTCATTATATCTATCACTTATTTACCCAGAAGTTCTTTATGTTTGATGAATAAATATTTTATTTGACACTAGAAAAAGGGGAAGACAAATGCAAATTTATTGGTTTTACAGTGGGTACATTTGTGATACAAGTGATGTATTATTGATAATATGTTATATAATTTATTTGAAATTATTTTAAAATGAATTCTTAATCTATGATTATGATCAGGTCAATATTTGATACTTGAATTATCATATATTGATATTTTATTTATTGTTGTTTGTCTAACTTTTTTATTATTTTATCGAGATGAACACCGGTGAACGGGTTATTCACCCAGGGCCAATTGATCCGTCTGTACTCACTTTACAGAATGAGCATCGTTCTAGTCATATTTGGAATGGGCATGCATTTCAGGCCCTCAATTGTCGTCGTGCGGACTCATGCTTTAAAACCATTAAGGCTCACTGCGACCATAGAGTGATGCCATATTTGATAAGCTCCGGATTTTATGGAGTTTATTGTATTGGAAAAATAAAATATGATTCGCCGTTAATTAGTGCCTTGATGGAGCGGTGGCGTGAAGAGACTCATTCATTTCATCTGCGCATCGGCGAGGCTACCATTACCCTACAACACGTAGGATTATTACTTGATCTCCCGATTGAGGGACATGTTGTTACTAGTAGTGATCCAGAACGTAAGATGTCTGAATGGCAGGATCTCTGTGAAGAGTTATTAGGTAGAAGACCGCCCCAAAATATGATTGTAGGAGTCTCTTTGAAGTTTATCTGGTTGATGGGTGAATTGGAGGAACTACCCTTGAATGCCACTCTCAAAAGAATTCAACAACACGTTCGAGCTATTATTCTAGCATTGATTGGTGGTGTTGTCCTACCCAACAAATCATGGAATAAGGTAGATATGAAATATCTTTCACTTCTACGAGATATTGAAATGATTGGGGCTTTTAGTTGGGGTAGTGCGGTTTAAGCATGTTTGTATCACGGGTTATACCGAGCTACTAAACCTAATACTAAGCAGATTGGTGGGTGTTTGCTCCTATTACAGGTATCAATCATTACTTCTTAGGTGGACATATTACAATATCTTCAATTTATATACTTATTTGATTTATGTAAAATAGATTTGGGCATGGGAGAGATCTTGTTGCATGCGCCCAAATATTGAGCAAAGCGTTCAATCTTTGCCTATATTAGACCCTCGTCCACCTCTTGGGCACAAGTAAATATGCATACTCCTTATTTAATTATGAATGAACCACTTGACAATAGATTGACTAATTCGATGTTTTTGAACCATAATTAGGTGGCGTGCAATTAAGTTGTTACGGGATATTCCTACCCACGTATTAAGAGTGTATCGAGATCAGTTGGACCATCTCAGTGACGATCAGTTTGTGTGGCGGCCATGCTTGCTAGATTAGTTGCCTGATTACTGTCTTCATGGAATGCCTGAGTTATGGATGAACAAGGTCCCACTGATATGCTTTGAAAATGTGGAGTTCATTTTCCCAGATCGGGTGCTTCGACAGTTTGGAATGTTGCAAGGTATCCCGGTTCCATGTGATACAATTAGGGACCTACACATAATAGACCGTCGGGGAAAAAACATAAAGATTTGGCCGATGAGCACAAGTATTATATCCACTTATGGGTGAATTATGAACAATTTGTTGTGAATGAAGATATTGGTGTGGAGCATATGGGATATAATCATGAATATATGATGTGGTACCGGCGTATCACGAGGATTTTTGTAGGAAATTCATATCCCATTCCGGCACATATAGATGAGGGAGATGGGGGAGCTCACTTAGGGTACATGGGTATCGGCAGCGAAGTTGAGGGTTTGGTAAGACAACTAACATTGTTACCTTCTAATATATACTTTCTATCGTTATTTGTATAAATATAGTTTAACGTATTTACTTTTGCATAATACAGCTTCAACAACTACAGAGAATCGACTTTTTACTTGGGCAAGTTGATCAACCATGTCCAGAAGTTACTGAATCTCGCAACATCATCGCAGATACTTTCACCGCTTATAGAGAGCATGATCGACTTGAAGCAGAGCAATTAGAGTTGCCTCCCATGCACTATACTGCCCCTCATACACAAAAGCCGAAAGAACGACGCCGTGGATGTCGTGGTCAAGTTTCAAGGCCCCCATGCCATTCTACAGGTCAAGTTTTGATAAGATTCATCCCAATATCCATATATATGTGCATTTTCTTTTTGCTTCCCAGATCATGTTGTTTTATATGATATCTCTTTGCTGAAGTTTTTTTTTACAGATTCAACAATGACACGTATCTTCAATTCTGGATCTACCTTAACAAGACTTAGAATATCCCAAACAATCAACTTAGAGTCCATATGCAAATAATCTTGGCCTAATCCTGCACACAAGCATGTATGCGTTCCTCGATAATGTGTCACTTCCCACAATCCATGCTTCTTGGCCAGTAAACTAGCACGGAGATAGAAGTTGCATGGGTACTCTTTCTTATAACAACATATTGCCGGCCCTAGACATTCGGGGGCCCTAGGCGAATTACAAATCTGGGGTCCTTTGTCATTAAAAATATATAATCAATTTATTTTTTTAAAGGCAAAAATATTAATTAAATATTGACATATTATATTCTCTAACATATTATTTTTTAGATAGATAATTAAATTTAACATATTAATTTTTACATAGATAATTAAATAACAAACTTATTTAACTTTTAAAAGATTCAACTGTGAATTTTTTTATATAATTTTTAATATTAAAAATATTATTTTAGCCGAAGCAAATTTTGCAAGTGTATGTACATCCTTAACTCTATTTCATTATTTTACAAATATCATAATTGATTGCTTGACTTTATTTCATTTCGTGACATCATTAACTATATTAATTATATATTATCATGTAAAGGAAAAGTTATACATCATTTATAAAAAGATATACATACATATAAAAATATGGACGGGGCTAGACCAATTTTATTATGGGTGAAATTCTTTTTTACAATGTACTAAGTGAGAAAGTAATAAATAATTATATTATAAAGAAAAAACTGTATTATTTTTGTAATAATTAAGAAAGAATATTTTTAAAGTACTTATTAAGGAAAAAATTGACAAGAAATCATTAAATAAGAAAAAGGATTAAAAAAATAATTACTACGAATGGGAAATAAAAAAGACGAACATTATTACCCAAAAAAAAGTTAAATAACATAAAACAATCAAAATATAAGAACAAAACTCAATATTGGGATTTGAACCCTAGACCTCCCACTCATCAAGAGAAAGTCTTACCAAGTATGCCAAGATACATCTTATGTACATAAAATTAATAAAATTTAACATATTTAACTTTTTAATTTTCTTAATGCCTATATATAAATTTGGGGCCCTCCGAACTGAGGGCCCTAGGCGCCGGCCCAAATTGCCTAGCACTTGGGCCGGCACTGTACCCATGTTTCATCAGTGCTCTTCTGTACCTTGTAACGCCAATTCTTTTGTAAGTGATATTTCTTAACAGCACATTGCATGTCAGTTTTTTATCTAAAGAGTAAGCCTTTTCGCAGTTGATCACTCTCCGACATGAGAGTTTGACTTGCACGAAGATCTGTGGCATATGATCCTTCACCAATCTCCCTATAAAATAAACAATCTATTTCACTTGTACGATTTTCAAGTTGCTCATTTGCAACCATGGTTTCGCCCCCAATAGAAGTTTCCTCAATGTCACTGCTACTACTGCTACTCACATTGTCCCCTCCCATTATCATGTTTTCATAATTTTCTTCATCATCTTCAGAATCAGTCTCCAAATAATCATTTAGTCCTCTTTCATTTCGATGCACTTGAGGACTAATATCTGCGTGTACTACCGAGTCTTCTATTTGACTATTTGTACCAACGTCTGATAGTAGACGGAGCAGTGTTACCCAAATCATGGTTATAAGGTGAACTATTTGGATTATCTTCTTCCACATGTGAAACAACTGTGTCACCAATGTATTGGTTTTCTATCGACTCTACTCCAAATACAATTGTAAACTATGCCCCGAATAATAAGTAAAAACATCAAACATAGCTCCTACGATGATATCATCATTAGTGGGAAATGCAATATAACTAATATGATTCGTGAAACAAATAGGATATCTAGATGTCACTCCCAACTTGAACTCTTGTTTATTTAGCCCAGTAGCTCGATACAACTCTGTTTATAACTCATCATAACTCCATCTAATATCCGCCCTAAGAGGGTATTTAGGTGGAATGTCGTACTCACAATCATTGGATGAGTTCAATATTTTTCCTCCCTAGTAACACAAAAATGTAACCAGTAATCCATCCATTATAAACCTGGTAAAATAAGAATAAAATATTAAATAACATTTCAAACAATTTTTTTAAATGTTCATATTTATTTATTTATCCACATAATATAAAATACAAAACAATGTTACTTAATTTTCAAAATTATTTTACTATATATAATAGCACAAATCAAAATAAAATGCAATAACCCATTTAATATGGTCCCATGCAACAAACAAAATACAACTATGAGAAGAACTAAAAGATAAACAAACAAAATAACACATAGTATTTCAAATACAAAAAGTTGAGAATAATTACTTGGATAATGTGAATGTAGGGTGAGAAAGAAGTAGCAAAATCCACCTTTCCGAGTCCAAAACTTGTGTTATGCAATTAGTGACGTGAATGTGAAAGGAGAAGAATTCGCATTTGAAAAGTGAAAGAAGTGAAGTGTTTAATTTGTGAAATGAGGCTGCTGCCGAAGGAGTTAAATTAGGGCTTCAGAAATCGAGACTGGTACCTGCGATTCTTTTAATAAATTGCAGGTAGTAACTGCGATTTATAAATAAATTGTGGTTACTACCTGCGATTTATCTCCGTCATTAATTTCTCGACACATTAATTAAATAATGATACTAGCTAAAAATCGTAGTTACTATCTGCGATTTTTAGTATTTTTTTTAAATAATTGAATGTTCGGAGTTCGAGATTGCGATTTTTGGTTAAAATCGCAGTTCCCACCTGCGAGTTTTGCTAAAAGGTACATTCTGAGAATTATTTTGACAAGAAAGACATTTTGGGAAAAACTTTGGCCATGAAGGTTATGTTGGAAAAAAAATTATTTGTATAACGAGGTATATCACCCGTTTGTTTGACTATCTAGATTTGGTAATCTGATTTTTAGGAATTTGATTTTCATAAAAATTATTTTATTATAACGTTTGGGTACATGCTATCACTTTTTTCTGGTTATATATATTTCAAATTTATCCATTCCAATATTAATACTCAATTTCAATTCGCAAAATAGAATTCAAAATAAGCATCCAGTAATGAGTGCTAGTGTATTGAATTGGTATGACCATGACGCATAAACTATATGCACAATTTATATATATATATATATATATATATATATATATATATATATATATATATATATATATATATATATATATATATGTATGTATATATATATATATTATTTTAAATAGATTCAAAACATCAATACAATTATATAAATTCATGTGAAATTTAAATGTATGATTCCATTATATACCTATTGGAGAAGAAAAAGACCCCCGAAAAATAAAAGATAAATGGCTATGGTTTGGTGAGAAAAAAAAACATGAGAGAGAAGAAGGAAAAACGTGTGAAAGAAAAAAATTGGGACATGAATGTCTTTCCTTATTATACCTATTGGAAAAGAAAAAACACTCGTAGAAAAAAAGACAAATGGCTATGGTGAAAAATAAAAATTGAGAGAGAAGAAGAGAAAATGTGTGAAAATATAATGGGCAAGAATGTCTTTTTCATTTAGAGTATCAAATCCCTTGGAAAAAGAATCACAATTCCATAAAAATGACAAGTTTCATATTTCTTGATTTTGCTTGCAAGATTTCTAATTTTAAGGAATATATTTTCTTTTCCAAAATCTGAAAAATCTAAATATAATTATTTGATATCAGATAATCATATTGCCAAATATTATGTCATTCTCAAGTAAATAAACGAGTCCCAAGTTCCAAGTATATTTTTGTATAACATTATTTTTAGAAATTCATGACATCATTAATTGTAGAAGCATTGTTGGTTTTTTATGGGTATTAATCTAATTGGATTGAGCCCAATTGAAATTAAACCTATAAAATAATAAATAAATGAAACTTAAAGAGAAAAATGCCTTCATCAACATGGAGGAAATTGAAAAAGTTTTTGTCATTTATAATGCAAATATTTGGATAAGAGTTGGACCCCTTGGGGATACCAAGTTTTATCAGGGGAGAAGATGTGCATGACCATGGTTTCACCACGCGCCGCCGTCATTCGATTGATCGGCTGGCACGGCACGGTTCGGGTTCGGATTGGGCTTGGACTTCAACAAAATATTATTTTTTAGGACAAAGTTTAATTATTTTTTTGCCCAATACTTAAAAGCCCAATAAATTAATTTAGATCCGCGTAGCAGATTCGGTTGACCCGAACAAGTTCCGCGTAGCTAACCCGTCTCTTAAAAATCCCTGCGCCACTTTTTGAATTGTTGCACCAGTTCGGTTTGAATCAAACCGGTTGCACCTGTTCGGACCGAACCAATGCTAATGGTTTAATCCGAAAAGTCATGTCCCTCCAGCAACGCCTTTTCTGCTGCTAAACATAGATGGAGAATCTGGCCAATTCTCTCATCCCGTTTTCTAGCAAAAATGCAGACTCATATCTTTCTTCTCTCTATATTCTTCTCTTAATAATTGTTTAAATATTCTATTTGTTAAAGTTCGTTGTGGACTCGTTCTTTGTGGAAAGAAACAACTATCCAACTGTTGTATCTTGGGAGACTACTGGGACGAACTGTTGCACCTTTGACAGCCCATAAAAATTGTCTTAAGGACATTACATTAGCAAGCCTCAATCGATTTTTCATTTCAGAATTATTTCAGTAAGTGCGCTGTTATTAAATTCTGATTTTGTTTGTTCCGTGAAAATAAATTATACTAATATTTATAATTATAGTTAATTATAAATAATAATTCTGTGAGAATAATTTACTATAGTTTTTAATTATAGTACTTAGATATATAAAGTATTTTATACACACATATTGTTTTAAACATTTAACAATAATCTTAAGACAATATATTTAATTTGTTTAATTCATCTCTGTAAATGGCAATAGACTTCTGATTTTGTTTGTTCCGTGAAAATAAATTATACTAATATTTATAATTATAGTTAATTATAAATAATAATTCGGTGAGAATAATTTACTATAGTTTTTAATTATAGTACTTAGATATATAAAGTATTTTATACACACATATTGTTTTAAACATTTAACAATAATTTTAAGACAATATATTTAATTTGTTTAATTCATCTCTGTAAATGGCAATAGACAGTGTAGTGGTCAAAACACCAAAAGTTATTGCTCTGCCAACAGTACCACCATTCAAGTTCAAAGAGACTTATTTTACAACATGGCAAGCTAAAATGTATTTTTATATCACATCCTTGAGCATAGCTAGATTTCACACTGAGGAGATACCTAAACCAGAGGAGGGAGCCAATTAATATGAAACGGAGGGAGTAATTATCATCTTCACTCCTTCAAAACCTCCACCCAACCCCACCCCTGTAATTAAATTTTATTCATTAACCCCACCCCTAATATTGTACTTATATAACCTTCTAAAATAACCTGCAGCAATAATAAAAATAAAAAACTTATATTCACTACATAATATATAAAAGTCTTAGGTGAATGAATATATTCATAAATAAAGAATTAATTCATGTTAGGTTAAGCAATGATAAATATTAATTAATGTTAAATAATAAACGTTACATACTAGCGTGTATAAAAACCTGAATCAATATTCACTAAACTTATCTCAAATAACAAACCTTCTCAATATAATTTGATTCACTAGTCCATAGAGCCTAACTTGAACTAAAATCTGCTCAAGCCCCTCGACACTTTCATCTCCTTAAATGTCAAATTTTCACTGAAAAAAAATCTTAATTAATACGGTACTATATATATATATGAAAAATTCTAGGGTGCCGCTACATTATGTGCGGCTAATAGCACATTAGGTGGTATTACCCTATATATATAATTAGTCCTACTATCTTTTATTTTATGCAATGAGAAGCAATTTTCTCTGTAATAAATAAGAAGAAGAGATTAACAAGATGAAAATCGTCTTATGGAATTTACAGTTTTACACCCATACATTTGTGGACCTTTATCACTTTACGCCTTTTCTGCAGACAATATTTAATACAGGTACAAAAAATGGCTATTTACAGAGTGAAAATTTAAGAAATTCAACAAAACCAACTAAAAAAAACATTACTTAACAAATTCCTTGAATAGTTACATAAAAATATTAATTTCTTTTATTAATATGAATAAAACCACAAGTCCACCGCTGCTCATCACCAGATATAGGAATCTGCAATCCAAAACACAATAACAACACAATTTAAAATTATAAATGCTTCGTTTCTAATTATTTTAAAACACAATCTAGAGAAATAAAAAAAAAAAAAAAAAAAGAAACTGATAGCTTCACAAGAATTTTGTATTAAGGTGGGTTTTACAGCTTAATTTACAATATTCCAAGTAAATCAAGAGCCTTTCGAGTATGTGTGCTGCTTGCACAGACCGTTGATCATAAAAAAGAAATTCGTATAAAGAATTAGTAATTATTATGCAACGGGCTGTACAAAGCAGCTCACATATTCGGCAACTTTCTGATTTACTAGAGATATTGAAAAAATAAAAGCTGCAAAAAACCTCACCAGATCTGGAAGAAGAAGATAGATTTAGTTACTGCGTGGTTTTCTGCACAACACTTAAAGTTACGTCTATATATATATATAGTCGAAGGTACTTGATGTTAGGGTTTTGTACTTTCAGCCAGAAACATGTAGTGGGCTTCCTTGCACTTTTTGAGTACTAATTGGGCTTAGTCGTTTCCATTTAATCTAATTCTAGGCTATGTACTTTACTAGCAATGGGCCTTTTAGCCTTTTTCCTGAAATATTTAAATGGGAAAGTATTAGTATGTTCATTCTTACATCAATATGTTATGGACTTATGGTATAGGTCTTCTTACACATTTACCACATCATCTAATCTATGCAAGATTTTTTCTACGTCAGTGTCATGGATCTAAATTTTCATTTTTCCATTCCCTTTTTTTTTATAAGCAAAAAAGTTTTCATTTTTTTATAAAAGGAAACGAAAATAAGGAGTGATTCTGAAACAATATAATTGCCTCAAACTCTGTTATAATTTTTTCTATTGTTTCCGAAACTTTTCCGATTTTTTTTTCAAAAATTTCCAATATTTAGCTAACTGAAATTTACAATTAAAATGAAATTTTGATCCATGATCATGGCTAATTTTCTCTCCAATTTCCAATCTCCCAAAATTCTCTATAATTCATGGCAGCTATAATTTTTTACAACAATTAGGTTACGGTTCTTCATCAAAATTACAAAATTAGATCGTGACATAAATATAAATTATTCTCTAAATTACATTTGATGTTGAACGACGTAATCATATCAATAAATATAATCTTCTCTAAATTATGACTTATGTTCGAATGATGTTGCGTATTAGTAAAGTTATTCTCAAAATTTGAACTATAAGGTTACTTCTTTATCGTGTATCTTTAATAATTAACTGACTGCATCATATCTTAAAGTACAGGAGAATACACTGTCTGGACTAGGAAATATTCGTAACCACAACATCTAATAAAAATTTCTAGATCAGGTCTAGGTAAACTTTTTTCCACCAAATACTATGTTAGTTAGACCAATTTGTGCCGCCTAATGAAAAAATATAGCCAACTTATGAGTAGAAATTATACGGTTGAACTTGTGTCCGAGTTGTATTTGTGTACCTGGTGTATTCATTTTTGTACCGTGTAACTTCTACAAATTTCATGCATTCCAAGTACTATTCCTTAAGCACATCATCTAAGCTCGACTCAATTAGATACAAATGACGTATAAAGTTTTTAAACTATTTAAGATTTGTCTCTATAGTCTAAATTAATGACGCAGCTTTCGACTTTCGGTTAAATTCAATAATCAAATCAAATCTAACTTGAACAATATGTCATTAACTTAACTCGACTAGTTAGACAATAAACACCCAACACCACATAACAAATACCCGATTCCTGGTTCGGTATGGATTATAAATACAGCCACTATATGTATCACCAAGTCATCACTGATACAGAAAGTGATGAAGTGTAATCAGAGACCTCGTAACCACTCTAGAACCAAAATCAAATATCCAACAACTCTGCAATCAAAGTAATCAATAGAAAAAAACAGTTCCGACAAACTGTTGAACAAATGAAGTGTCACAAATTTTAGAGGTTTTCTTGATTTGGTTTCCATAAACAAGTTAATGAACCCGAAAAATGCAATATCAAACCAATTAGATCAAACGGTGGCATACACGGTCCTTGGAATCAATCTCCTTGTTCAAAGTATAATGTCAGATTCAACATATGAGCGAGGATTCCCAACTAAAGAACTGAGAACTTCAAATGGCATCTTCCACAGAAAAACAATCTATGCATGTTGTTCTCCAATAATCAACTTTAAAAAAAGTGAAATAATTTGATCACATATGATAAGTCTGATGCACTCCCGCAAGATTAGTACAGCCAGTTTACTCTCTTCAATCTAAGTATATCATCTCATTACAACTCACTAAGAGGTAAAAAATCAATTTTAGTACTTTAACTTTTGCAGAGACGCGAAAATGGGACACATGTAAGTTTCGACAAGCAATTTACATCCCTTATGTTTTAAGTTGTGGATGTTTTAAGTTGTGGCAATTTTAGTCCTGTTTACCCAAAATTTTAGTCCTTAAATTGCTATGCAAGCAAATAAATTGGGGGGTTTTTGTCCAGCCACGCGATGATAATCCACCACGTCACCATGTCAAATTTGCTTAAATTGGAGGAAATATAACACCTTATTTCCCTTCGTTTCTTTCCCTACCTACTAATTATTAGGGCAAAGATGTTATAATCCTCAATTTGTTAGCTTATGTCGAACTTAGGACTAAATTTGCGGGTAATAGGACTAAAATTATATCAACATAAAACATAAAGGATGTAAACTGCATACCGGAACTACAAGAGTCTTATTTCCGCGTCCCAGCCAAAGTGAAAGGACTATAATTGCCTTTTTGCCCACACTAAGCATAAGACTATGACATTTTCTAAGCATATCAACTGCAACAAAAATAATGAAATTAAGATAGCAATATATAAAATTTCAAGTAACATTTCTCAAGTGCTTCAAATAGTATAAATCCTGTAAAATGCAACAGGTAAAGGCAACCATACAAGAATACACATGTGTAAGATGTGGAAATCAGAGAATTACGTTTATTAGTGGCGTGTCCAGTGAATGTAATTCAATGAAGGACACCATACTTTCTACCATCATTAAACCAAGCAATACAACATATACATGAACCAAGAACCACAAACCAACAAATTTAGTAGTATATCTCTTTTCATATCACGCTTTCACCATATCATACAAAAACATAATAATTTCACACATTGAAAATGCCTCATCAGAATGCGTACTGAAGCGGCACCCTGGAAGCCATACTAGCAGCCTGAGCCTGCATCTGAAACAAATTTCAGTGGTTTCCTTGATTTGGCTTGGTTACGTTGGGTTCCATAACCAAATTAATTAACCCAAAAAATGAAATATCAAACCGATTGAACCATTGGTATCAATCACCTTATTCAAGTATATTGTCAGATTCAACATATGAGAGAGGGTTTCCAACCAAAGAACTGAAAACGTCAAATGTCATTTCCACAAATGAAAAAAAAAAATCTATGAATGTCGTTCTCCTATAGAAACATCAAGAAGGATACTGGAAAGACTTTTATCACATATGATAAGTCTGATACACTCCTACTAGCTTAATAGAGCCAGTTTACTCTCTTCAATCAGTAAGTATATCATCTCGTCATAACTCATAAACGCATAAGACTATGACATAGCATAAGCATATCAACAGCAACACAAATAATGAAATTAAAATAACACAAAAAGTTCCAAGGAAAGATTCCACTTCTCAAGTGCTTTAATTAATATGATAACTCGACAAAACAATGGGTAACACAATGATACAAGAATACACATGTATAAGACACTGTGGAAATCGAAAATTAGCTTTATTGGTGCGTTGTCCAGTGAATGCAAATTAATGAAGAACACCATTCTCTCTACCACCATTTAACATAGCAATATAACATATACATGAATCAAGAACCAACAAAGTATAAATTTTAGTAGTATATCTCTATTCATTTCATAGTTTCACCATATCATACCCGAACAAAGTAACTCCAAGCATAGAAAACGCCTCATCAGAATGCATACTGAGGTGGCACCCTAGAAGCCATACTAGCAACCTGAGCCTGCATCTGAATAGCCCTGACTTTCGAACCCGTAGCTCGATGAAAGAACTGCTCGCGTGACAATAACCTCACACTCCTCAGGTACTGATCAAATGGGACAGCCCCTTCCTGCACCGCCTTATCCAACGCATAAATTGTGTCCTCCACCGCCAAATCGGATGATGTACAATCCATCAACTGCTTCGACAATGCATCACACGGCTCAAAAGCCTCGTCCACATTTACACTACCAGCATCCTTACTCCCTAATTTCCCTTCATTCTCCCTCAACCACCCTTCTGTAACATCAGAGTTCATCAAAACCATTTGTAACTGCTGCTCCAGTGCCTCCTTCTCGTCTTGCATTTCCTTCAACCCGTTCTTCAATTCTTCATCCCGCTTCCTCAATACCGTCTGTGCGCTAAATAGCCCCTCCATTTCCCCTTCCCTCGCTTTCCTCATCTCTCGAATATCTCCATTTAAACTCTCCACCAGCTTATTAATAGCATTCTTCTTAAAAACCTCGGTTGCATCATCCGTTATCCTACCACTCGCACTCCCGCTCCCGTACCCATACGGTGGTGTAGGTGTAGGTGTAGGCGTAGGCGAATAAACTCCTGGTGGTATAGCGGGCCGTGCTGCCGTAGTGGATCCCACCGAAGAATTCACACTCTCATAACCAGAATTCAAACTAGGGTTAGGGTTAGGATTTGGGGATTTCCGCTGAGAATACAAAGGCGGATCACGGGCGAAGTAATGGCTCAAATTTCTAACCAATTCAACCAAATTGGATCCGGGGAAGACCCAGTTCTGAAGGTAGGGGATCGAAACGACGCCGTTGGGGGAGACAAAAGAGTGGGGGCGTTTGATGATCATGTCGCGCGTGGGATTGACGAAGACGAGTGGCGCGTGGTGGGGGTACGATTCCATGAGCCAGATGATGACGGGGATGTTGTATGTGACGCCTTGGAAGGACATCGGAACGGTGCCTTCGGCTTGGAGAAGATTGACGGCACGGCCATCGTTGTGGGTGAAGACGGCGGTTTTGGGTTGTAGGGAAGTGTAGGTTTCGATGAGCTGCAAAAGGTGTTGACGGATGTGCCACTTGGTCTGCTCCGCGTACGGCGGCGCCGATGGGCCGCCTTGAGAGAGGACGCTGTTTAGGAATTGCTGGATGTATTGCGACATTTTCGTTCTAGAAGTTCGAAGTGTTTGTATCGTTGTAAAGAGTAAATCTAGAAGAAGGCGATTCTTTTTCGTGAATGAATATAAATTAATTTGAGATTTTAATTAATTCAGTGTCGGTCTGTAGAAATATTTTCTCATTTTATTTACTTAATATAAATTGAGACCTAAGAAATTTATTAAAAAATAATTGAGACCTATGAACATAAAATTTTAATAACTTTTGCAATCTGAATTAAACTCGATTTAAATAAAATTCCTATATTAGAAGAAAATCAGCTAATCAATATGTCACTTTTTTCTTATCTTGATTAAAATTCATTTGATTTGAACTTAAGGATTCGAAAAATAGAATTAAATGCAAACACCACTTCAAATCCGATATATAATTTAAATAAATTGTCTTGTTTGAATGAAGACGTCCCATTTACATTTCTATGACCCTATTTGGAAGGGTTTTGACCTGATTTTTCGGGTTTTGATTTTTGAAAAATAGCGTGGGTGATTTTGGTGAAATCTTTAAAATTCAATTTGATTAGGTTCTGGATGTTGAGGTTTTGTGGTTCTGAAAGAGTTGAAATCCTATTTAAATTGATTTTGGATATTGGAATGTGGAAAAAAAAATAGGTGATATGGGTCAAATTAATGACTTTTTAAAAAGTTTGAGGGAAAAAATAGATGATAAATGTCAAATCAATAATTTATAAATTTAAAAAATTTAAGTGTCAATTTATAAATATGTTTGTGTTGAATTTCATAAATTCAATTAAATTAAACTAATTTGGATGGATGGCCTCATGGATTTTCTTATGATTGGAGCCCATTCTCAATTTTTGTTGACTTAATTAAAGGATAATTGATTTAACCAAATTGTTGAGCAATTTTTAATTTGACATAGCAAATTGGTTGACCAATATACCAGCACTCTACCAAGTCTACGATGGTGGTATTATACTCAACAATTTTTAGTATCAACATGATTATTTTTATTTATTTATTGTAATTAATTACTACCTCTATCCCTAAATTGTCGTATAGTAGAAAAAAATATATTCATAAATAAATATTGTTTTAAAAAGAGAAACTAATTTTTTTTTTTAAAATAATTTTACTATTTCTTATTAATGATTGAACTTCTAAATATTTATTTCTTTTCAATTTTCCTTGAACTTGATTGTTTCATTAAGTTATTTATATATGGGTACTTGATTATATCAAGTGAATACAATGAGAACAATGAAAATTAAGTTACTCAATTTTCGATTTGAACTTATTCAATTAATTTAATAATAAAACTAAACTCATACAAAATTTTAAAATAGATAAAATG
Source organism: Penstemon eatonii (assembly GCA_038501285.1). NCBI lineage: Eukaryota > Viridiplantae > Streptophyta > Magnoliopsida > Lamiales > Plantaginaceae > Penstemon > Penstemon eatonii. Next base: position 8,126,096 of record CM076710.1, read on the forward strand.
AAAAAAACTTAAACAATCTGTCTTTCGACAATAATATGCTCGTTTGCACCGCTACGTATAATTTTTGCTAAATTTATTGGCAAGAAGTTCAAATAAAATAAAAACACCGTGGATATTAAAATCCTGAATGGATCGGGTCCTCTGATTAACAAAAAACCGAAATTAATTTAAAGTTACCGGTCTATCCGATTATCCCTTCGACTCTTCGTCATTCTATATAACCCTAACTCGGTTCTTATTTCTCCCGAAATCTCGAATCGAACTGAACAGAGTAAAAAAATAAAGTAAGTTTGCCTAAACCGTTTTCTTATCGTTGCCAATTTATGTATTCTTGTATTTACAAAAGTTTATAAAACATATGCATGTTTCAGAATTGCATAAATTAGAGAATGTATATATAAAGCGCATAATTTATAGCAAACCCAAGCGAGTTATTTGAACTCTTAGCTAATTTCTGTATTAAATTTGATAGATATATTTTATTTTTTTTGCATAAAAGAGAAGATCTGTACATATAGCGTGGGTATTTTCCTAGTTTACTACTAGTTTCTGTAGTTAGTTTATCTTTATACTTTGATAGTATTGGAAAGATGCGGATGTAATGATTGATGCATTCAATGTCTCAAATAAGTGTCCTAGTTCTGTTTTGGGGAGAAGTTAATGATATTCCTTGTGTTTTTTTTAAAGGCAAAATCTTTATGTAATGGCTTCTGATATGGAGCTAGTGGTAGTGACTTCACAAAAGCATGACCCAGCATGGAAGCATTGCCAAATGTTTAAAAATGGGGATAGGGTTCAGCTCAAGTGTATATACTGTGGGAAGATTTTTAAGGGTGGTGGGATTCATAGGATTAAAGAACACTTAGCAGGACAAAAAGGAAATGCAGCCACTTGTTTAAGGGTTCAACCTGACGTAAGGCTCCAAATGTTGGAGAGTTTAAACGGAGTCGCGGCAAAAAAGAGAAAAAAGCAGAAACTTGCAGATGGGATATCAGGATATGATAATAATCCAAGCACTAGTGGGACTGAATTACTAAACAATAATTGTGGTTTAAATACTGAAATGGATTTGCTTCCTGTGCCTGATATGATCGAACATAATGTGGATGTGTATGGGAACATAGAAGATGGAGTGAGCAGCAAAACCAGTGGTAGAAAGAAGAAAGGGCGAGTTAGGAAATCCGGCTCTGATGTGGTTAATTGTAATGCGCTTGCTTTGACTAGTTTCCAAGCTACAAATTCGAAGAAGGTAAGCAGTACAGTTCATATGGCGATAGGAAGGTTTTTCTTCGATGTTGGATTGCCTATGGAAGCTGCAAATTCTGTTTATTTTCAGCCAATGATTGATGCAATTGCTTCTCATGGACCAGGAGCTGTTGGCCCCTCTTATCATGATCTTAGGAGTTGGATTATGAAGAACTTAGTTCATGAAACGAAAAATGACGTTGATAAATGCGTAGAAACTTGGGGAAGGACAGGTTGCTCGATTTTGGTAAACGAGTGGAATTCCGGGAAGGGTAAAACCTTTGTTAACTTTTTGGTTTATTGTCCGGAAGGTACAATATTTTTGAGGTCTGCGGATATATCACATGCCATAGATTCTACAGACCATCTTTATGAGTTACTCAGAGAGACGGTGGAAGAAGTTGGTCTAAGAAACGTTCTCCAAGTAATAACCAGCAGTGAAGATCGATATGTAATTGCTGGGAAAAGACTAAGTGACACTTATCCGACTATTTTTTGGACCCCATGTGCTGGTAATTGCGTTAATTTGATTCTTGAGGACATAGGAGAACTTCCGAAGGTGAAAACGATTCTTGACCAGGCAAAATCTATATCGAGATATATCTACACAAATAAAGATGTTTTGAATATGATGAGAAGATACACATTTGGAGTCGATTTACTTGATCTCGGAATTTCTAAGCCATATACCGATTTTTTGACATTGAAAAGAATGGTAAATATCAAACATAATTTACAGTCCATGGTTACTTCCGAAGAGTGGATGGAAAGCCCTTACTCAAAGCAAGCAGAGGGATTTGCGATATTAGACTATATAAGCAATCAGTCATTTTGGTCCACATGTGCTTCAATAACACGGATAATAGATCCCCTTTTACGATTATTAAGGATAGTTGTTAGTGAAAAGAAACCGGCTATGGGGTTTATTTACGCAGGCCTATATCGAGCCAAAGAAACAATTAAGAAGGAGCTTGATATGAAGGAAGAATATTTAGTTTATTGGAATATCATAGATTGTAGGTGGGAACAACTTCAACGCCACCCTCTTCATGCTGCGGGGTTTTATTTTAATCCTAAATTTTTTTACAGTCTTGAAGGAGACGCTCATCTTTATATCCGGTCGTTAGTGTATGACTGTATAGAAAAACTGGTTCCGGACCCTATAACCCAAGACAAGATTATGAAGGAAACGGCTTTTTATCATAATGTTGTTGGGGACTTTGGGCGGAAAATGGCTGTTCGAGCTAGAGATACTTTACTTCCCAGTGAGTCCCCTTTGTTATACAAACTTTTATTTTCCTGCATTAATTAACTTATTTATATTCTACTTGATTGTTTTAGCCGAGTGGTGGTTAACATATGGCGGGGGATGCCCAAATTTGGCTCGTTTGGCTATCCGGATTCTCAGCCAAACTTGTGGTTTGATCCATCATAAACTAAATAGAGTTTTTCTTGAACAAATGCATGAAAGGAAAAATAGATTGGAGAATCAGAGACTCGTTGACCTTGTTTACACTCAGTATAACATGTTCTTGAAGCAAATGTAAGTTAAAAGGTTTATTCATTTATTTGATATATCTAGGGGCAAAATGCAAATTTAGTTCTCTGAGTTTCAGTTTACATAGAAATTAGACTGACCATTTGGTCCTGAATTTTCCAGACTCAATTCTTTGTTTTTCGTGCTCAACAAATATGGTTATTTATCTTTTGGCTGAGACACATCTAGTCCTCTACTCGGCACTTTTAGTCCTCCATCTTTTTGTTCAAGTAAATTTACTCCAGGACTTAACATATTTAGTGTGATAGATTTTTTTTTTTTATGCGAATTTGTGGTTTGCCTAACTAATTTAAAGGTAATTTTCTTTATAAAATTGAGAGATATGGTTCTGAAAATGATGACTAGAAGACTAAATGTGTCAACTCAAAGATAACTGACCATATGTGTTGAGACCTTAGATAGATATAGGACCATGGTTTTAAGTAAATGGGCTAAAAATCAAATTTTGCCTATTAATGTGTTGGAAAAAAGGCATGAGTTACAGTAAAGTTATCTTCTTTTTAATGACTATATATAGGGTTCCAGGCAACAAAAAACAAGAAACTGTGGATCCCATTGCTATCGAAAACATTGACTTTGTCGAAGACTGGGTCATTGAGAAGGAATTAACCGCAGAGGGCTCAGGGAATGCAGACTGGATGGCCGTTGATCTGCCTTTAGGCAACGTAATGCTCTTAGGCCAACCACCCGATGATATTGAAGCTCTGGGTGCAGGTAATTGCAGCTATATATACAGAAACATAATATGTAAATATATGATATAATTTTATATTGTCAGTTACTTAGGTTATTTCCAATTTGCAGGATTTGATGATTATGAAATTTTTGATGGAGTAAAAGATAGTGAAAGATAAAAATCTCCGATGAATACATAGGTAACCAATCAAACTCTTCCCCCTTTTGGACCATAACCATGTAGTATAAAGGTCCCATAAGGTGAAAATAACTTCAAATTTTTATGTGTATTGTATTATATGACTGCTGTGTGCATAAACTCTCAACATTTGAATAGATTAAGCAGAGTAACTTAGGTACAACAGGAAATTGATAGAGAATTCGTATGTAACTTTTCTGGCTTTTACTTTAAACCTAGAATTAAAGTTTATATAGAAAAAATATTTCAATTGCTACACAGATAGGACCAAGTTATCTAGTGAAAACTGTTACTTTAGATTCAAATTATTAGAAGTGATGAGTTGTTTTTATATAACTCTTGGATTGATTAATTACAAGACGTTGTCTTGAAGATTACAAAATCAATAAGACCGAGAATCTGAAATATTGCAAGTAAATTTCGGAGATAAAACAGAAGCTGTGTTAGGGTATATGAGTTTTCTGATTCCTGGTGAAGCATATATGTTGCAACACATTAATGTGTATTGTTACATGACCTTAATCATCTCTAACTGAGGTTGTAAAAAACTTAAAGAAGCATATACCTGTTGCTTATGATTAATCATAAATAACTGAAATCTCAATTTAAGAAAATAAAAACCATGTAAACACAATACCAGTGTATTATCTTAACTCAAAATTACAGCATACCAATCCATGAAGTTAAACAGAGGCACTTATATTAGAGAACAACTCGTTTTTTCACCAAAACATATTGAATCAATGAAGAAAACAACAAAGAAAAAACAACTTAAAGTACGTATGCACAGCTTCCATCATCACTTCTTGCAGTTGGATCAAAGTTAGCTGCACTAGGGTCAGTGCAACCTTCTGGGACAGGTAATTTCACTTGCTGCGCTGCCTTGCCTGCATAAAAAACTTTTGTAAGTAAATCCATTCTCCTCTGTTTCGTGAAGAGGTGTTAAAACGGTCCGAGTTTCCTTGGACCTGCACAGTACGGTCCTGGACTAGTCTAATATCGCCCATAACCAGGAGTAACCCAGTTGGGACCAGTTCAAGTCCAGATCCTTGTCTTGGACCGGACTGTTTAACACATCTAACTTCGAAAAAATTAGTTTACGTATACTAAAATAGTCTTACCATAGAAAGTTCCTCTTTCGATAGAGTCTTTGTTAGCATCTCCAAGAGCAGCAGTGCTCATGTACTGGTCAGCCAATTGTACCCTCTTCACATTATCTTGCTCCTGCACAAGCATGTTACCGTATTCGAGTAGCTTCTCAAGTGTCATTTTGGGCTGTTGGAATGTTGGGGGACCTTCTCTCGAGTTCACAAGCTTCTTACCAATGTTATCGACTCCTACTTCTCCAATCCATTTTCTCACTTCGTCATCGTAAACTCTTGCCCTCAAAGCACCAAAGAAATCTGCAAAATGTTATGCGGGAACATCATGCAAGTATTCATCAGTTTTATAGACTTATATGGAAAGTTGTTAACTAAACCAAGCCAAGGAAAAAATTCCTAGACCTTGTGGTTGAGAAAGCACCACATCATTGATTGTAATGATGTTATGATGTCACAATAATGATGTTGTACATTCTCAATCACAAGATCCAGGAAATACCTCCTAGACTTAGTCTAGTCAAGATTGTCCTGACTTATATAGAGTATGGAAGTGACTTTAGAAGTTCTCAGAGATGTCTAAAATAAATCAATCAAGGAACGAAAATAAAAGTTACCAATAGATTGGCCTGGGAAAGCGTCGACAAGTTTGACAACAGCATCCTGCGAGATATTGTCTGTTTTGAATATACCCGTGCAAACACCAATCCGGTCCTCACGTGTGGGCGCCCAATAGAACTTCTCCATACGTCCATCACGGATAAGAGGAGCATACAATGTCGAAAAGTCATTACCAGTGACTATGATTGGGACACGAGGATTCTCCTGCTTGTTGTACATACCGGGGAGTTGTACGTTAGTGGGATTATCGGCAATGTTCATGAGGGTAGCGTTAACCATCTGGTTGTTGACGGTGTACTGAGTTGTTCCGCCCATACGACCAGCACCTGCGTCGAGATCGTTGATGAAAAGACAACACATTTTGCCTTTCTTGATTATGTCTGCTGCTTCACGGTACCTTTGTCTGATTAGTTTTGCTGGCTCTCCTGCGTTGCCACTTTCTAGTTCTCCAGCACTCATCATGATGGGGCTGCAATGTAATCAATCGTATAAGACCGCGCGTGTTTTGTACTATAACAAGGTAATATTGCTTAACCGGATTCGTGATAAGTGGTCGCGTCTGATGTCCTATAAGTAGTATTACTTATAGTAAAGATCACGGGGTTGATTCTCCAGGGCAGATTGTTGGTCAAGGTTTTGACAGCGATTTTCCCGTGGATGCTTTCCTAGTACTTTTTAGTTTTGGGGTAAGTGATTGTTTATGATGTTACACATTTTCAGAGGAGTTTTGAAAAAGAAAAATCTACTCTGTATTTAATGGACAGCCTTGTTAGAAACATCCCAACAAAAAATAAAAAAATAAAAAAATGAAGTAGAAGTTTTTGAATGGAAGTCAAATGTAACTGAACATTAGAATTTGTCGTTGGTACAATCTCTGATAATTAATCACACTTGTAAACAGATTTGTTTATAAGACTTTATTAATCTATCAAGTGAAGTTCAAAATATTACATTCTTAACATTAACATTTCAGGGGAAAATGATGTAAGTTCATTTCCAATGGTTTGGGGGAATCCCCCCCCCCCCCCCTCCCTTGCCTACCTCGTCTTCACTACTTAGGGTTTCAAAATTGTTTTTTTCCCACCATTATTCTCATAATAATACATAAATAACAAAAAAAATTGTATTAAATATATATCAAGCTATATACTAGAGTTCGCATCGTATTAAAGCTCGATTAATCTAAAAAAATTCAAATTCAAACTAACAATGTTTAAGCTATAATATTATTAAATTAAATTAAAATTTCAAAATAAACTGTTCCATATATATTTTTATGTTTTGTATAAATTTGTAGAAAAATTTAATCTCATATTCAACAAATTTGAGTTCATCTAATTTTGGAACTAAACAAGCTCTAAATAAATTATAACAACTAGAATAGGATCAAGAATTTTGCCTAAATAAATCATAATACAGTAAATAACTCACTTGATACCCATCTTGGCGAAGACAAGCTCACATTGGAATGATTTACCCTGACCTTTGCCTCCCCAAATACCCAAGATAAGAGGAACCTAATTAAGACAATACAAAATCAAATTAATTAATAAGTTTAACATTGAGTTGTTATTAGTTGGACAAAAAATTGAAAAATAAAAGAGGAATTATTTAAACATGAGTAGAGTATATATATATATATATATATATATATATATGTATGTATGTATGTACCTTGATGTTAGGCAAGTTTATGTAGTTCTTGGTAATGTGAACAATAAGCTTGTCCATGAATGCAGGAGCAATGTAGAATCCACTCATGGTGTTGTCAAAGTTGTACCTGTTATGTTAATTAGCATGCAATATCAGTCAAGGTCCATTTTGCCAATACTAATGTACGTACTTAAATTGATTTCTATCGAACATTAAATAACTAGATTGATAGATGAATAAGGTAATTACGTACGTTTTTAGCCCTTGGCTAATGTACTCGTAGGAGCTGAGGACAGCATCGTGTGTTCCCATACCGGTGGGGGCTTGAAAGAGAGGGTCTGCTAGGCCTTTGCCTCTGGTGATGTCCTGTTGGTCATCGGAGATGTCTTCGCCAAGCCCCTTCCACCTGTCCTCGGTTTGTTTCTTCGCATCTATTTCAGCCACCACCTTAAATTTTCCAGACGAGACCTTTGGAACGTACGTCGAGTTGTTCACCTTCTTTAAGCTACTTCCCAAGAAGGATGAGCTGGGGACTGCACCTCCAGCACCAGAGCCGTTCAAATTCAGCTGCATCAATAATATTACATCCCAACTTTAGATTGAATAATTCTACGTAAAGGAAACACTAATACTATAACTTTAAGTCTACATGCTGATTATTTAAAGAATCTTTACTTAATGAAATTGATCAATTGTTTAGATCGCTTTAGTTTCAATAATTCAACTGCACGATGAAATTACTAATTAAGGGATGTTTACAAATGCTTATTTCCAGCACTTATCAGCTTCTAGGCAATAAAAAAGGTTTTTGAAATGTTTTAAAGTTCAACTTCTTATTTTTTTCTTATCCACTTGGGGAAAAAAAGAAAAAAAAGAAAAGTCAAAGTCTCGCTTCTGCAAATAAATACTACATGCTTTTATGTCATTTCTTAATTAAATTATACTTTGCAAACACCTTCCATTACTTTTAGCTATCTATTTAGATTATCATAATTCTGCAGAAACACAAGCAATTGCAAATACCACAAGCCTTAACACTTACTTAAAACTCTCTGTCCAAAATAAGACTTAAGGGCATGAAAGTAAATATATCTAACATTTACTTAAAACTTTGGGGCCAAAAGTGAAACGAGTAAAATAAAAGAACGAATGGGATCGAGAAATACCCCGACACGGTTAACAGCTCCAACGGTGGAGACGGCGGCTGCCATTGCTACCAGCTAGTGATCCGAGACTATGAAGATGTGAATATTAGTTAGTTAGTTGGAGTTGGAGAGTGGAACTGTGATAAGATAATTTGTATGTATATATATATATATATATATATATATATAAAACAGGGGAGGGTCAGATTGAAGAATGTACACAAATTATAATTTCACAGGATTGGATTGGGTTCTGAATCCCCATTGTCCACACAATCAAGATTGCTCCCATGCCACGTGGCAATTGAAGGTTGCATTTTGAGATGAACTATCATCAATTAGTGCGGTTTCCTGAGGTTGTAATTTTATATCCAATCTACTTCACTTATACTAATTCGATCTTTGGCTGTATCATTCTCCTCATGTTCATATTTCTTTTCACATAAATAATGGTAAAATTGTAAAAATAGTCATGTAATGTTGGTCTTTTCCAAATATAGAGTGATCGTATTCTTCGTACGTTTTGGTCTTTTAAATTTCAATAATACTCCAATTTTAATCACATGTATAATAAATTTTAATTATGTAAGTTTCATTAAATTTCAATTTTGAGTTTGTACTTACAAATTAATAAAAAAAAATACAGGACGAATTGAAATATTATGAAAGTTAAATAACTAAAATTAAATAGGAAAAAATTAAAAGACTAACTGCGTGCATAGTATAATTATGTAACTTCATCGACTTTTAAACCGAAAGTCGATCCCATTTGTGTCTGCGCAATCCACATCAAACAATACTGAGAAGCTCAAGAGAGGGTTATGTTTTATGGTTCAAAATTGAGAAAACTAAGTTATTTGTCCATTTCTTTTTTATTTGTGTGGTCTACAAGGGCTTGGATGCCTTACTAGAACTTCCCATAGAATTCTGGTGTGATCGATAAAGAACGTACTTAGAGACATTTTATGATGAAATTATTTGAATTCATATAAGGTACCAATTTTACCAAAACATAATTATCTAGACACTAGCTTTCTCTGTCACAAAGTAAATAATGATAATTAAATATAGGCATATAGATAGACTCCATGACATTGCACTATGAAGATCATCCGTGCTTTAACAATAACTTGTCTTGGTGAAGATCCCTTTGTGAGCAGAGTGTACAACAGTATGGTGGGATTTCGAGGCTTGGTGGAGGCACATCTTGCGATTTACATCCTTCAGGGTTCTAGGGCAAGGGTTCTGAGGGTCCAGAATTAGTCTAGTGTAAGCTTGGACACCTGGGTTATAAAAAAAAAAAAAATTGTCTTATGTTAGATGCGTGGTTGATTTGATACAAATACATGGTTGATATTAGTTATTATGTTACTCTCTAAATATAAATTTAAGTTATGCTACAAATCGCTTCGAAAGAGGCTTACATGGGTCTGGGCTAGGAGGTTGGGAAAGCTAGTGGTTGAGATCGATTATGAGATTATTTGTCGATTGGTTAATAAGGAATGAACCCCGAAACACCCCCTAGATTCTATCATGAAGGATTCTAGGAAATCATAGATTTGTTCGTCTTCAGCACATTAGAAGGTCATCGAATATTTGTTGCACATGCTTTTGCTACAAGTAGTCACCAAACCGATAGGGAGTAGTTGAAGTGGGAGGATCCCCCGAGCAACTCAATACCTTTCTCTTGAAGATTTAACTTAGTTACATTTCTATGTTTTTTTCAACAAAAATAAATAAATTATACTCCAAATATGTCATTCTCGTCGGATATGCTGCCGTTCGACAAAATAACCTCTTCATATCTCCTCAATGCTTGTGACAATATGAGGACCTCCATGAACAAAAAATTCAATCTCAACTCTACACAAAGGCTAGTAAGCAATGGCGGATTCACATGCGATGCAGTGGGGGCACTTGCATTCCCAGGCTCCAAGGAAGAAAGTCATTCATTCAATAGTTTAGTAACATCAGTTTGATAGACATTTTGATACAAGTTATCCAGAAATTCTAAAGTAGTAGGGGAAAAGATGTTAAAATATTTTAAACAATCGCATCAAATTAGTGGCATTTTACCATTGGAAAGTGTTAAGTGGCATTTTCTCAAAAAAAAAAAAAAAATTTAAAAAAAAATTGATTTTGCGGCATACTTTTAGAATATGTCACTATAGTTATATTTACAGAGGCATGGAAAATAATGCCACAAAAGTACAATTTTGCTACACTAACTTAATAGCAATTTTAAATATTCTGATTTATTAACAGGAAACCACAAATAATTAAATTAATTAAATAATTGCTAACATTTGGGTAGTATATAGTATTTTTAAACTTAATTGAAAGGAAATTGCATGTTTTGCATTTTTTTTTGGAAGATAACATGGTACAACATATCATATCGAATGATTTATTAAAGTTAGTGTTTGTATATTAATATACGATAAACACAATATCATAAAATCAACTTCGACTTATATTTAAATTCAATCTCTTCTTAATGTTGCACTATGTCATTCGATGGATACACCAATTATTTTTTCCTTTTTTTGGTCAAATCTGTAATATCTTTATTACTTGTTTGCAATTTCAACTCTCAACTTACTATAATAATAATAAGAGGAAATATAATACTATTATTTATTTACACCTAAAAATATATTCTAATTAATTATTTTTTGTCCAAGTTTTCATCTTGCGTGGCCGGTGCACAGTCCGAAATCCCAATCATTTTACGACGGTAGCCCGTACTTTAATTAGGGTTGTAAACCCTAATCTTAGCCACCGCCGTCTCCTCCGTCTCTCCATTGAACCCGTCACTACACCATCTTCTCCGTCTCGCAACGCAACCGCCATCAGAACCCCTCTATTCAGAACCACCAAAAGAATCCACAAGTATTGGATTGAATGTGTGGGCTGTAAAGAAAGACAAAGTTGGGGGAATATTGAATTCTCATTAATAATCAATATATTGTGTTACAAAGACAACGTAGGAGTATTTATAGAAGAAAGTAAAACATTCCTAATTCAAATATGACTCTAACACTCCTACTCCTACTCAATCTATAACACTAACAATCCAATAACTCTAACACTCCCCCTCAAGCTAGAGCATAACATGCTCTAAGCTTGCAACGTATAGAAAAGTTGAAACACAAAAACAAAAAACAAAAAACTAATAACGATAACGAATTGATGATAGATGTAGCAATTGTTGACCATCAATCGCGAAAAATCCGTAAATCCCACTTATCCAAGTGTTTCACAAAATCAACCCAATTTATGGATCCCACTCTCCCGAGTGTACCCATCGAAACCAATCCATGTAGATCCCACTCTCCCGAGTGTATCCACGAAACCACCCAATGCATGAATCCCACTCTCCCTAGTGTATTCATCGAAAACCAATCCATGTAGATCCCACTCTCCCGAGTGTATCCACGAAACCACCCAATGCATGAATCCCACTCTCCCGAGTGTATTCATCGAAACCACCCCAATTGTGAAACCCACTTCACCAAGTGTATCCACGAAATCACCAAACAATGACAACCAAAAGCCACAACTTCGAACAACTCCAATCAATACCATCCCCGAAAAACTCAAACCAAAATTCAATTCAAACAACCCATAGTGACGGATGACGAGTGGTTTGTGGATGACGGCAGCGGAAAACAAGAAAAAAACAAAGGCAATAAGAACGACACGACAATAAAAAACAATACTAAACTTTTAGCGTACTTTGGGGGCCGCGGCGACTTATTAAGATTCGAGCCGCCGCGGCCAGGGTTTCACTCACTCTCAAATCCTAGATCGGTATCCGCTCTGATACCATGTAAAGAAAGACAAAGTTGGGGGAAGATTGAATTCTCATTAATAATCAATATATTGTGTTACAAAGACAACGTAGGAGTATTTATAGAAGAAAGTAAAACATTCCTAATTCAAATATGACTCTAACACTCCTACTCCTACTCAATCTATAACACTAACAATCCAATAACTCTAACATGGGCAATGGCAGTGCTAAAGAGATATGTGCTAAGGCTGTTCATATCACTAAAGTACATTACTGCAAATGTGGTAGACAGAACTAATGGAAGGATAGTTGCAACAGCATCAACAGTTGAAAATTCTATAAAAAACACACTTGAATGTGGTCGATCCTGCAATGCTAAAGCAGCTGCAGTTGTGGGGGAAGTGTTGGCTATGAGACTCAGAGTCGAGGGTCTTGAACAGGGACAGGGGAGAGGAATACATGTCCATGTGAACGAAGAAATCGAGAAGAAAGGTTTCAAGAATCGTACAAAAGTTTGGGCTGTTGTAAATGGCCTGAAGAACAATGGAGTCAGTCTTATACTTGAAGATGATCAGAATGGAGTATCATGAAAGAGATGTGTTTGGAAATTTAATATTGTGTTTTGATTTAGATGCTGAAATGTGTCACAAAGTTTGGGGCTGATTTTGCACAATAAGGTGAATTCTTAATGTCCTTGCTTCAATTTATTAAAGTTGTTCAACTCAACTTCTATAGTGTGTGCGCATTCAATTTGTTTAAACAAGAGAATGACCATAATTGAGGAAATGGTTGGAGTGGATGTCCTTTGAAATGATAAAACTCGGACCTTAACTTTAAATAAGCTTACCATACACGATAATACGATTGAGGTAATAGTTTTTGTTGTCTGAAATTTGCTTTTAATTCTAGAAAGACAATATGAGAAAATTCAGTACTTTGTTGCATATATGCAGGCGGGGAATAAAGTGGCCAAAATGAGATTTGCTCACATTGTTTGATGATATGCTATGCGTGGCTGGGCTTTAGGCATTTGATAAAGACAATGAGTAAACACAGCATAAAAAATAGAGAGCTCCACATCATTTATGAAATTAATTGTCAAGTTGCTGATGTTATGTGGATAGCTTTATGTAGGGTGGTTAATTGCTCATTTAGTCATTTTGTTTTTGTTGCCAGGTCTTTTTGATTCTTATAGTAAACATATGGAGATGATCATATTGTTGGAAAATATATAACTAGACAAAAAGTTTGGAGAAGTATTTTGTTACAGTTTTTCTAGATTGTTGTATCCTGATAAGTCTTATGGTGGAACAAATTATAATGTCAGATTATCTTTTGAATTTTGATTACTGTCTTGGAAATACTAGTCTGTTGAGCTTGCTTTGGTTTGGAAGATTTTTCTTGTTTGGTCAGGGGAATAGCCGTGTGTAGAATTTTACCCGTCTTGTAAAAGTATACATGACGTTTGTTTTTGTGCACAAAAGTATATATGATGGCTGTTTTCCTCACATGCGTGACGTTTTTGAAAGCGTCAAGAAAAATGCACCTGACGTTTTTCTTCTTTATCTCTGACGCTTTTGAACAGTTGTATAAAACATAAAATGTTGTAGTGTATATATGATATAGTTTTATGTTGTCAGTTTCTTAAGTAATTTTCAATTTGCAGGATTCGATGATGATTATGAAATTTATGGTGGAGTCGAAGATTGAGAAGATGAAAATGTCCGATGAATATAGGTAACGAATAAAACTCTTCCCCCTTTTGGATCATAACCATTTAGTATAAAGGTCTCAGAAGGTGAAAATAGCTTCAAATTTTTATGTGTCTATGCTATCATATAACATTTGAATAGATTAAGCAGAATAAGTTAGGTACAAATGGAAATTGATAGAGAATTCATATGTAAAACATTTTATTTAATGCATATTACCATTATTCTTATTTGGTATTGAATGAGCTTTTACCTTAACCTAGAATTAAGAGTTATCTTATCGAGACATTTACTTTAGATCCAAATTATAAGAATTGATAAGTTGGTTTTATATAATCCTAGGATTGACCAAGTACGAGACTTCGCATGACGGATAGAAATCAATAAGATCAATATTTTGATAAAAATTACCTTGCAATCTTCATTATTTTTTCTGTGTCCATATGCACAAAATCAATAGAGAACTTTTTCATCTGTTTGCAAGAGTTCCAATTTCATGCCATTTTTTTTCTTAAATTAGGTAGGACCCCTTTGTATTGAATAGCAGGTAGCAAGTCAATCTTCATAAATTAGATCGAGAATATGAAAAATTGCAAACAAAATGTGGGTGATAAAACAGACGCTTGTATATGAGTTTATGTGATTCATGGTGAAGCATATACTTGGGAATATGTTTTGGAACATATTGATACGTACAATGGTATGACCTTATTCATCAATAACTTAGGTTGCATGAAATTAAAGAAGCATATCCCAGATTCACAGTTGCTTAATATTATTCATTTAATAGCTGAAATCTCAATTTAAGAAATAAAAACCATGTAAAAACAAAACCACCTTATTATGATATCACAAAATCACAGCAAACTACAATCCAAGAATTAACCACATGAAACAGAGTCATTGACACTTACATTGTAGACCAACTCATTTCACCAAATACATATTGAGTCAATGAAGAAAACCAACAAAGAAAAACAGCTTAAAGTGTGTATGTGCAGCTTCCATCATCACTTCTTGCGGTAGAATTAAAGTTACCTTCCGGAACAGGAATGTTCACTATGGTTTGGCTGCAATACAAAATTTTGTTAGTAAATTTTCTCTGTTTCGAGCAGAGGTGTTATACGTTTTGAGTTGCACTGGACCGACACATAACCGGTCCTGCGCTAGTCTAAGATGGCCCTGGATGGGAACCAACCCAGCTGGGACTTGAGTCCGGTTGGGGTCCATCCAGGACCTTGAACGTGTTAGCTTAATCAAATATGGTCTTGGACCTGATTATTTAACACATCTAACTTTGAAAATTTAGTTTATGTATAGTAACAAAAATCTCACCGAAGAAAGTTCCGCTTTCAATAGCATCCTTGTTAGCTTCTCCAAGAGAAGCAGTGGCTAAGTACTGTTCAGCCAATTGAACTCTCTTCACATTTTCTTGCTCCTGCACAAGCATGTTCCCGTATTCGAGCAGCTTCTCAAGTGTCATTTTGGGCTGCTCAAATGTTGGAGGACCTTCTCTTGAGTTCACGAGCTTTCTACCAATGTTGTCGACTCCTACTCCTCCTATCCATTTTCTCACTTCATCATCATAAACTCTTGCCCTCAAAGCACCAAAGAAATCTGTAAATTGTTATGCAGGTATTCGTTAGTTTTAGAAAATCTTAGAGATGTCTAAAATAAAAATAATCAAGGAATAAAAGTAAAAAGCTACCAATAGATTGGCCAGGGAAAGAGTCGACAAGTTTGACAACAGCCTCGTCCGAAACATTGTCTGTTTGGAATATACCCGTGCAAACACCAATCCGGTCCTCACGTGTGGGCGCCCAATAAAACTTCTCCATACGTCCATCACGGATAAGAGGAGCATACAATGTCGAAAAGTCATTACCAGTGACTATGATTGGGACACGAGGATTCTCCTGCTTGTTGTACATACCGGGGAGTTGTACGTTTGTGGGATTATCGGCAATGTTCATGAGGGTAGCGTTAACCATCTGGTTGTTGACGGTGTACTGAGTTGTTCCGCCCATACGACCAGCACCTGCGTCGAGATCGTTGATGAAAAGACAACACATTTTGCCTTTCTTGATTATGTCTGCTGCTTCACGGTACCTTTGTCTGATTAGTTTTGCTGGCTCTCCTGCGTTGCCACTTTCTAGTTCTCCAGCACTCATCATGATGGGGCTGCAATGTAATCAATCG
Source organism: Penstemon eatonii (assembly GCA_038501285.1). Classification (NCBI taxonomy): domain Eukaryota; kingdom Viridiplantae; phylum Streptophyta; class Magnoliopsida; order Lamiales; family Plantaginaceae; genus Penstemon; species Penstemon eatonii. The sequence continues at coordinate 8,141,999 of CM076710.1, forward strand.
TATAAGACCGCCCGTGTTTTGTACTATAACAAGGTAATATTGTTTAACTGGATTTGGGACAAGTGGTTACGCCGATGTCCTATAAGTGTTACAAGAGTCAAAGTTACGGATTCGATTCCCAACATGAACTTTTGTTGAAGGGGAGATTGTTGGTCAAATTTTGGCAAAAGTTTCCCTTGGCTGAGGTTCATGTGTTGTTCTGGTAATAGTCGAATGTCGAGAAAACGTTTGTATATAAATGCATTGAGAAGTTTACGAATGTGGATTTTCTAACACCAATTGACTATGAAATAAGTGGTTGTGCTTGATGTTTTACATAGATTTACATTACATATGAGTTTTGAGAAATAAATTATCTAGATTTCAAGAAAGACTTTTCCCGAAACGTTCTAAAAGAAAAAATTGAAGGAAATTTCTTGGAAACATGAGCACTAGTTAGTGGTACAGTCTCCTGGTCCTGGGTAATTAATCACACTTTTAAATTGATTTGTTTGTAAGACCCTATTATCGAATTATGTTAAGAGTGAAATGTAAAAATACCCCTATATTATTCTTAATTAACAGAAAATCCCCTGTGCTAGCATTAAACCTTGTGTGCTAAGTCAAATATGTTTAGCCCTCGCTATAAGTGCTAGTATTATTCATAATTTGCATAGGAAAACACAAAATATACCCCTATATGTTATTTTCTTTCTGAAATGAATAAAACGTGAAAGCTCGATTTTTTGCATAAAAATAATTGGCAATAACTCCATCATAAACTAATTGGCAATGTAAACTTTAAAAAAATAGCAATAATCCCCTTGTGATCAATTCTTAATTTTAATTTTGAACCATCTCATGTACGCTATGCTAAAATTTGATCTCATATTCAACAAATTGTAGTTTAAACTAATTTTGCGCATCAAATGAGCTCTAAGTATAATATAACTAGAAGAATAATATTTAGAATTAACTTTGCCTAAATTAAACGTATAAAAATAACTCACTTGATACCCATCTTGGCGAAGACAAGCTCACATTGGAATGATTTTCCCTGACCTTTGCCTCCCCAAATACCCAAAATAAGAGGAACCTAATTAAGACAATAAAAAATTAAATTAGTTAATAAGTTTAATATTGAGTTGTTATTAGTTGGACAAAAAACTGAAAAATAAAAGAGGAATTATTTAAACATGAGTAGAGTATATATATATATATATATATATATATATATATATATATATATATATATGTATGTACCTTGATGTTAGGCAAGTTTATGTAGTTCTTGGTAATGTGAACCATAAGCTTGTCCATGAATGCAGGAGCAATGTAGAATCCACTCATCGTGTTGTCAAAGTTGTACCTGTTAATTAGCATGCAATATCAGTCAAGGTCCATTTTGCCAATACTAATGTACTACTTAAATTGATATCTATCGAACATTAAATAACTAGATTGATAGATGAATAGGTAATTACGTACGTTTTTAGCCCTTGGCTAACGTACTCGTAGGAGCTGAGGACAGCATCGTGTGTTCCCATACCAGTGGGGGCTTGGAAGAGAGGGTCGGCTAGGCCTTTGCCTCTGGTGATGTCCTGTTGGTCATCGGAGATGTCTTCGCCAAGCCCCTTCCACCTGTCCTCGGTTTGTTTCTTCGCATCTATTTCAGCCACCACCTTAAATTTTCCAGACGAGACCTTTGGAACGTACGTCGAGTTGTTCACCTTCTTTAAGCTACTTCCCAAGAAGGATGAGCTGGGGACTGCACCTCCAGCACCAGAGCCGCTCAAATTCAGCTGCATCAATATTACACATGACATCAAATTATTATGTAATGATCAGCTAAAAGGTACATGTACAACTTTCCTATAACAAGGAAAAATTAATACTTTAGCTTTTGAGAGAGCATTTCGGTATATTTGAAAAGTCAAACAAATAATTTTTCGATTTTTATGCACAAATTTATTTTAATTTAATATAAAGTAACATTTCGTACACTACGTAAAATAAATATTAATATTATATGTTTGGGCATGGGATCGAGAAATTAATACCGCTGCGCGGTTGACAGCTCCGACGGTGGAGACGGCGGCTGCCATTGCTACTATATATGTGGAGGGGAGAAAGTTTATTAAGATGTGATTATTATTAATTAATTAGTTTGAGCTAGGGCAAGAGATGGAGAGTAGTTATGAACAGTTATATAGCAGGGGAGGGTGAGATTGAAGGGTGCACACAAGGTACAACTCTTAAGGATTGGGTTCTGAATCCCCATTGTCCACACAATGAAGATTGCTTACATGCCACGTGGCAATTCAAGGTTGGATCTTGAGTTTAAACTTGAAACTATATATCAACATTCATCAATTGGTGCAGTTTCGTGAGGTTGTAATTTTATATCCAATCTTCTTCACTTATATTTCTTTTGGTGTATTATTTTCTAAAAAAAAAAAAGGGAAATTATTTTGGTTTATTATTACCCTCGTGTTCATAATTCTTTTGATAGAATGGCAAAATTATAAAATTAGGAGAAAATTTCACTTTTGATATCATAATTATACTTACTTTAGGGATTTGATACCACAATTATTTCTGTCGACACATTTGGTACCATATTTCAATTTCACTTTACAGATTCGATACCTCCGTCAAATTAATGACGGAATTGACACATGATTCTCACATGCACGTTAAATCTCGTTATATATTGAGTCTCCCCCCAAATTCAATTCGAGAGAATTTCACTTTTGGTACCACAAGTAACCCTACTTTAAGGTTACGGTACCATGACTTTAAAAACATACACATTTAGTCTTTTAATTTTAGTTCAGTTTATTTTAAATCAAATCTGTAAAGTGGAATTGAAATATGGTACCAAATGTGTCGACATAAATAGTTGTGGTACCAAATCTCTAAAATAAGTATAATTATGGTATCAAAAGTGAAATTCTCTCATAAAGATAGTCTTGTAATTTCAGTCTCTTGCCAATATAGTCATGTAAATACATTAGATAAACATTTAGTCTTTTAATTTTAGTTCAGTTTATTTTAATTTTGATCATGCACTTAACAAATTTACTAAAATTCACAGGGCGGAATTTGGTATTCATACTTCTAAAATTGAAATATTATGAAAGTCAAAAGTACTAAAATTAAAATATAATAAAAGTTAAATGACTGAAATTATGCATAGTGTAATTTTATAAGATCATATTTGAAAAGTCTCAAAATTATATGACTATTTTTGAGAAAACATAGAACAATTAGGGCTCTATATGAGATAACCCTTATGGAATTATAGATCATATTAAAAACTCAAGAGAGTGTTATGTTTCTGATTTCAGGGGAGAAACTTGATCTATTATTTTATGGTTCAAAGTCTAAAATTATGAAAACTAAGGCTATTTGTCAATTTTTTGATTTGTGTGGCTTACAAGGGCTGGGCTTTCGCATGCCATACTAGAACTTTCATCTAATTTTGGTTATAGTCCAGATAATTAATATGGGCCATATTTGTGAATGCGATGCACACAAAATACCATTTTATGAAAATAATTTTTTATTGGTCATTATGATGAAATAATTTGATATCTTGTAAGGTTGTTTCAAAATATAATTATCTAGATAATACTTGTTTATATATTTAAAAATAACATATATTATAACAATATATAGTTCAGAAATGTCATTCTCATAGCATATACAGCCGTTGTGCAAAATAATCTCTCATCTTCTCAATACTTGTAACAATATATCGAACCTTTAAAATAAAAAAATAAATTCAATCTTAGCTCTAAATAAGGTTTAGTATTGATAAGGTCTTGCACAATTCACTTCTTGAGCTAGTATTTTAAAATGAATTAGGTCAATATTCTAAGACTTAGCTCAATTCATGTGTATCGAATATGATATAAGAGTCCAAAATTAATATGAATTATCACGTGATAAGCTCCTCCTTGTTCACATGTTGGTATCATTGTTTACCTACATCCTTCGCCTATATAACAAAGAATGGATTGTCATTAAATATTATGTGTCTAGATAATTAGTCCAGTTGTAACATTCCAATCCCACATTGATTTGTGGATGAATTGTTTGAATAGTTAATAAAGACTTGACCTACTTCTATTTGCCAACATGGGCTTAAGAATTTTGGGTTAGTGGACTAGAGCCCAACAATGTTGACAAAGCCAGAAGTGGATCAAGGTCTTTACAAATGGTATCAGAGCCGACTTCGTGGTGTTATCCATGGGGGCGGTCTTGGGCTATTGATCTGGACTCGACGAGGACGTCGAGTATTTGAGTTGGAGAGATTGTAACATCCCAATCCCACATTGATTGTGGATGACTTGTTTGAATGGTTAATAAAGACTTGACCTACTTTCTACTTGTCAACATGGACTTAACCATTTTGGGCTAGTGGACTAGAGCCCAACAATGTTGACAAGGCCAGAAGTGGATCAAAGTCTTTACACCAGTACTATCATTATTTGTGTGTTGGGTATTTACCCACATGTCTCAATCAAGTTTAAGCTTTCGTATGTAGGGGTGTCAACGAGCTGAGTAGTATCGAACGTTCGATACATTGTTCAAGCTCGGTTTGAATTTTATCGAGCTTTAAATTCTGTGTTTGATCTTGATTTGATTTCTTAACAAACTGAGCTCAAATAAGCAATTAACGAATGAGCTCGAGCCTAGCATCGAGTAGCTTGGTATTTTACATATGTTTTTTCAATTTTCGAGCTCGAGCCGAACTTCAAAAGTTATCATCGAGAAATCATGTTCAAGCTTGTTTGATTTGTTTGATGAACCGAGCTCAAATGAGCTTTTAGGGAATAAGCTCGAGCCGAATATCAAATAATTTGATTTGATTTTCAGCTCTATCCGTATGTCATGCAGTTAAGCTTATTTCATCAACATATTCAATTCATCCATGCGTGAAGGGAAAATATTGAGACTAAACAATCTCACATGGTTTGAATATTTAGTCTAAGTACTTCTTATAAAGTCTTGAATTATTCTTTTAATTTTTGAGGTGAGTTACACCCAAATGATAATACTAATAGCAATTAGCAAGCCTAGGAAATCAGATGAAACATATAAATTCATTGAAAGAGAAAGACACTTTCATCGTGAAGTTCAAAAGTAGAAAGGCAGGACCTCCCCCACCATCCTCAAAATGATATTCTCCATGTATTTGATCAAAAAATGAAAAACTTTAGGCCATTGACAAGACAAAAAGTTTGAATTACATGTTAATAAAAATGGCATTTTGTCTCTAAATTACTCTTTATCCACCCTTTCAGCAATTTGCTATTTCTAGAGCCTTGAAGCATGAAATTTGACCATCTACAGCTTAAACTTTTTTTGGGTTTTGGTAAATTTAACTCTATGTGATTAATCTACCGGACAATTACCCCTTTGTATATGAAAATAAGCATATTAGTTTTTTGTGATATATAATAACAAGCACTTTACCTCTTTCTCCATGGAGCTGTTGTACATTTTTCAAAATGCAACTGAGACTTTATTTTGATATGAAAAATGATCAATTTAGGCCTTCAATTGACAAAATATAACGAACAAATTATCCTCCTGTAATATTGTCTAATATGCACTTTACCCCCTGTAATATTGCCTAATAGATAACTTTACTTCCCCGTGATGTTGTCTAATAGATATTTACCCCATGTGAAAATGCAAAAACTAAGGAGGTTGTATACTTCTTTTGCAAAACACAAGAAAGTATCTCGTCCTTTTATTTTTCACATAGAAGGTAACTTGTTTTTTAACGATAACAGAGAATGATAATTTGCTATTAGCTCCTTTTTGTGGTGGTGAGCAGAAATTTGATCATAACTTACAGTTTGAAAATTTTCCAATCGTCATTTGAAAAAAAAAAAAAAAAAAAAAAGCAAACATTTTTTTCTCAAAATTTCATGTTACGTGCATGACAAAGAGTTATAATGTTAAATTGTTAATCTACATATGCATAATATACATAATATTTAATTTACCTACTTGTGATACAAGAAAATGCATTTTCATTACTTATACGCTAAAAGATTCACTCTTCGCTGGCATTTTTAAACCTTCAAAAATATGATTTTACAAATATAACTTTGCGCATATAATATACTTAGACCTAGTCAACTTTTTTTTTTAAAAAAAGAAAACCTTGTTTTATTATACAAGTAGTTATTTGTCGCCATGTGTTATTGTATGCCTGCCAATATATCGAAAAATTCTTATCCAGACCAGGTTTGGTCGAACAAAAAATAACTACATAGCAAGTGCAGTACGCTTGCTTTGGAATTTGATGTTATATTTTCCCTAATGTACCTCCATGCATGTGTTATTATATGTGTGTCAATTTATCTCTTGTATTATTTTATGTACATTAAATTACGTTATTATAACTGTGATACCTTACTATCCCTATTATTTTATGCGACCCAATTTACCCCCTTAAATGATAATTTTGTCTTTTTATGCTACACTTTTAAGGCATACATTCAATTCCAAATGAACGAGTTACATTATCCAACGGAAGGAGATTAATTGATCTTCTAAAATTTTCAACAAAGGATAAAATATTATTTTTCAATCCAAAATTGAATAATATACTTATTAGTATTACACGAAGTTATATGGGAATTTATCCTTATGACAAATGAAACGACATATTATATAGTAAATCCTTCTAATATGTCCAAAATTTTGAAATAACCACACACAACGTGAGCACAAAGGAGCTTTATTTTCGCAAAGGAGCTTTATGATTTGTGGTTATGAACTTGATTCCGACAACTAGAACCAGAATTATGAAAAAAATAGTGAATGCACCCAGAAAACTACCATGTAATTAAGAAAAAAAATTAAAAGTGAATTTTTCAAGTCGTGTTATTTTAACGCATGCAGTCAGCATATATCAAACTAGATCGATCCTTCATCAAATTTCAGTGTTTTTCTTAGATGACATGGAATGCATAAATTTTGATCGAATTGCACAATTTCCAAATTCTTTTAATTGAATTATTTCATCTCAACCGTACGTAATGGCGAATGAATTCTCTCTACTTGGAGTTCGAGAATTGGTCATGGAGACAAGGCCATGCAAATTATTACCGACCACATATGTAATGACAAACAGCTTTTTGAGACTTGATTAAAATGTGGTTAAGATAATGCAGAGTGAACATGTGCAGACAAATTGGAGTTAATTGGATTAGTGAGTCATTAGGCCTACTTCTATTCCCTAAGCAAACTACATAATTACGCTATAATTTTCAGCAGTCACTTGATTTTAAACTAGAAAACATGTGCCAGCACTCACACTTATCACAAATCACATAATTAACAAATATATATTAATGAAAGAGGACAAAATCAAAGATCTACTTAAGATAATCATGTTAATCGCAAAATTATTAACGACCCATCGTCGTGTTCGTGTATGACACTTGTTATTTAATTCAATCATTATCTAGAATTAATTTCTCATTATTACTCGTAATGACGACTATGTATACATATATATATATATGTTAAGAGGTAATTAATTAATAGCTAATTAAAAATGCGTTCACTATCATTAGTGTTAAACACTCCCACTTATGTTTTGTAATAGTGCAGTATGAGATATTAACAGTGAAAAGGTTGATGTAATAAGGGAAAAGCACAATGACCTAAGTCTATATGGCTAAATAAAAACAAACTATTGTACTTTGCTACTTGCCTAATGCCTACATATCATTTAAAATAGACTTACCAATCAGCAATTAATATTCTCTCATTCTTTAAGCTAAAATCCAAAATATATATAATTATATAGTATTATAGTACAATGATGATTAAGTCTAATTCATCCATCATTTCCAATAAATAAGCCCTTTAGAGAGCACAATTGAGGAAAGTTAACCAAATTTATGAATAAATTTGTAAGCCACAAAGGAGACCTAAAAGAATTTACTTTATAATGTAAAGTAAGAATGTCCCTCAGCTCTAATGAAAGGCAAATCTGTTCTGACCCTTTATAAAAGCCATGATCCCAACTCATCTATTCTTGCAACCAAAAATTAACTTCATGACAACTAAGTTAATGATCATAAGCAAAAACCAAACCAGATAATTTAAAATCTAAAGGCTTAATTAGGACAATGACAGGGCTTAACTCTTCATGTGGAGCTTGCAAATTCTTGAGAAGAAGGTGCACCAGTGAATGCATTTTCGCACCTTATTTCTCCTACGAGCATGCCACGAGTCACTTCTCAGCCGTGCACAAGGTTTTTGGCGCGAGTAATGTCTCAAAACTATTGTCATGTCTCCCGGTTCTAGAAAGAACTGATGCCGCCATAACAGTGGCTTATGAGGCCTTGGCTCGTATGCATGACCCTGTTTACGGCTGTGTTTCCCATATCTTTTCTCTACAGCAACAGGTTAACTTCAAATTATAACTCTTGAACTCCCAACAAAAATAAGTCATAATCGTAGTATAAATATAAATACATTGATTCATGTACTTATCATGCAGATTGCCTGCCTTATGGAGGAGATCGAAGTCATTGAGAACCAAATGGCTAATCGTGCAATTGATATTTGTAATAATCCTTACTTTTTTACACGATCTAATATCGATCAGAGTGTACCCGTTTTAGATTCAGAAAATGCAGCAGTAGACCAATTCTCTGAAATGTATCTCGACTCGAGTATCATAGAGAGGCTTCTTCAAGAACTGGACCAAGACTAATGCATGAACATGATTCAAATATGTGTACACTGTTTTGTATATTATTTGTGTCCGTATGATTTAATTCATGTGCAGGGAAACCATGGTCTGTATGTTTTGACCATTTCTTTTTGTTTTCTAGCATTGGCCAGCCATTTGTATATATCTGTTGATATATCTATGCCATTTACATTTGATCCAAAAAAGTCGCTTCAAATATGCATGTAATATAGCTTAGGTTTCATATTGTCAACTTTGTCTATAATTGTGTGATAAGAATCTTGTAGTTTTGATTTTTAACTAATATACATTATGTAGCAACTTAATTCAGTAATTAGGAGAAGTATAAGCAGAATGGCAAGTAGCTTAGGAGTGATTTCCAGTGTTTTAATTTATTTTTGGTTTCATCAGTTCTCTTAATTTATTTTTTCTTTAATCTTTTGTATTGCAAAGCTCCCCTGCTTTTCACATAAATTGGAAATGTTACAAGTTCGTGCAATTTCAAGCTTGATAATTTACATATAATGCAACTTGTATTGCAATAGATGAGAACCACTCACTAGCTAACCGGACTGACTACTCATGTTCGACTAAACAAAAACTCGATTCAACTAAAATAAAACCAAATTCAAACACATAATCAAACTCAATAAAAAAAAAAAAAAATTAACGCAAGTATCAATTATCCTGTATTGATAACTTCTTCACATCAAAATACTAAAACACTAAGTAACCTGAAAATTTACCAAGCAAGCAAAATTTATCTTTAACGTGTCTAATATGCAGTAAAAGAAGAAATAACTGAATCAATTAATCTGCTCAACAGAGTAATTATAGATCTTGACCAAACTCATCAGCTTGGACACCTTCAAAATTTCTTCATTGATTTAACTTTAATCCAGATAATACAACACCAATAAATCAGCAACTCAACAAGACTCCAGAAAAACCAGAACATAAGTTAAAACGTATTACAACAACGTTAAAGAAGACAAAATTTATATTGCCAACTTTATAACAATTGAGAGTCCTACGCAGTCAATCACTACATTCTCTTGGAAACCTGTAAGCAAACCACGCCATGATCAAAGTGTTATTCAAATACTCCAACAATTTCCTTCCTCGTATGTCTGGGGAAAAAAAAAAGAAACTGTAAGTACTAAGATTTTTCAAAGACAAAAAAGTGTTGTTCAAAGTGAAATTATTACATACTTCATGAACACCACTCTCTTGCATTTTGGAACATTTGCAACCAAGGACTAGGGCCTTTCTTCTCCACATTCCAATTCTTGGGGTACCATGGGTATTGCCACATCATGAAACATCTCTCAGGATGAGGCATCATAGCTAGATGCCTCCCATCTGGAGAACAAATAGCCGCAACTCCTAAAGGAGAACCGTTAACATTGAAAGGATAAACTTCTGTAGGGTTCCCATTATCATCACAATATCTCACCGGTGCCAAATCCGACTTCAAAACACTATCAAAAACATCGTTATCGGGAAAATAAGCTCTTCCTTCACCATGTGCAGACCACACCCCAAGTGTACTACCCTCCATTCCTTTAAACATTAAAGCCGGTGATTTTTCAATTTTCACACTAGTGAAACGACACTCGAACCTTCCAGATTCATTATGAACGAACCTCGGCTGTGATGGATCTCCTTTGCCTCCAAGCACACCTCCGACTTTAGGGCCCGGAATCCACCCTAAAAGAGCCATAAGTTGACAACCATTGCAAACACCCAAACTAAAAGTGTCGGGTCTCTCGTAAAATTCTTGAAATTGATCTAATAAAGGCTTATTGAATCTAATAGAAGCTGCCCAGCCTTTAGCAGAATCGAGCACATCTGCGTAGCTGAACCCTCCCACAAACACTATGCCTCGGAATTCTTTTAACGAGATTGATCCCGTAAGAAGATCGGACATTGCAATATCCCAAGGCTCGAAACCGGAAGCATGGAATGCGGCAGACATTTCTCTGTCGCCATTGCTACCCTCTTCACGAATCACGGCGACCTTTGGTTTTGAAGTCGATTTCATGTATATCTCATCTGTACATTTCGGAGTAAAGGACAGATTCCATGAAGGCTCGTGGCGATTTTTCAAACCTTCTTTCTCTTGTTCCACACAAGAAGCCAGCCTTTGGAATTTTTCCAATTGAAAGCTCGTTTCTTCCCAAAGATCCCTGAGTAGAGCCGTTTGTTCATTCAAATGAGTGATACCATCAACCTTTAGTTCGACTATTGGAGCGGCTGTAACTTCACCAATGATCTCAGCAGAAATTCCGAAATCTGAAAGCTTTCCGGTTACCAAATCGAGATTCTTCTTACTGACCTCGATGATAAGCCCAAGTTCCTCGGCAAAGAGTGTATTGAAAATATTATAATTCTCGGGTGAGGTCAAATTCAAGTTGAGCCCACAATTCCCGGCAAATGCCATCTCGAGCAGAGTTACTAGCAACCCTCCATCACTTATATCATGACCAGCTGAAATCAACTCTTCTTCAATCAGATTTTGCACCCCATTAAAAACGGTTTTGAGATAAGAGACGTCGTCAAGATCAGGACACTCATTGCCAATTTGGTCAAATACTTGAGCAAGAGCGGACCCACCAAGCCTCCGTTTTCCTTTTGCCAAATCAATGTGAAGTAGAAGACCATCATCACCAAGCTTCAAATCTGGGGTCACGGTTTTAGTTATATCAGGACAAGTGACGTAAGTACTAATTACTAAATTTCCAGGAGCCTTTACAACTTCTCCAGATGCACGAGCTGCCATGGAAAGACTATCTTTTCCCCCATCGATAGCAATACCGAGTTCAATCATAGCTTCTGAAAGAGCTATGGCTGCATCATACATGGCAGCTCCTTCACCATCGAGTTTAGCTGCATACATCCAGTTCCCACTAGCCTTTACATCAGAAAGAGAAGTGACCCGAGCCCAGACAAGATTTGTCAAAGCCTCTCCTACAGCTAGACGTGCCATAGCTTTTGGATCCAGAAGACCTTTGATAGGTTGCTCGCCGATCGAGCATGCACCTCCCGTAATGCCTGTATAACTCTGAGCAATTACAGCAACATCAGCTAGTGTAATTTGTAGAGGACCCACAGTTTGCTGCTGAGCAACGAGACCCGTCACACACCTATCGACTTTAGTAGTCAAGAAGCGTTTTGAACCAACAGAAGGAAGTCTCAATACCCTTTTAATAGAATCCATAACAGTGATCGAGGGTACAATATCGAGTGGCTCCCTAGCATTAACCAAGCGGTGGAATTCAAACGTTTTCTGGGGCATGTCTCCGAGCACCTTCTCGAGCTCGAGATCCACGGCAGGTGGTGGAGGAGGTAGTCCACTTGAGCTGCACCTTTCAATGGCCAAACTATCGACTAAAATTATCTTCCCTTCTCCACTGATTGTCCCAATAACAGCCATTGAAAGTCTCTCTCTTTCACATATGGACTGCAAGTGATCTCGGCTTTCGGGCTTCACCAAAATAGCATCTTGTTCTTGGTACTCGGCTCCCCATATCTCCAAGATCGACATCGTATAATCACCGACAACGATTTTCCTGATATCGATAGTAGCACCCTTAGGATATATTATTTCTTTGACGACATTACAGTTGCCACCAGCACCCTGATCGTGAATGCTAATGATAGGGTTCTTCTCTCCCATTTCAATACAGGCTCGTACAACTCGGTACAATTTTTGCGCCATCTCAGCATCTCCACGCTGTACAGCATTAAAATCCAGCTCAGCAGCATTTTGGCCACTAACCATGCTTGACGCAGCTCCACCCCCCATTCCTATACGATATGCCGGACCTCCAATCTTTACAACTAACATCCCGATTTCCGGTTCTCCCTTGGTTATGTGGGTGTGATCAATCTGACCAATACCTGCACTGAACATGATCGGCTTCAACCATTCTCTTCTTTCTCCGCATGGAAGCCTCATTCCGAAAGTCCTCGTGTAACCCTGAATCAAAGGCTCCCCAAATTTGTTGCCATAGTCAGATGCACCGTTACTAGCGTCAATGAGAATTTGAAGGGGGGAAGCCAAGTTTGTAGGGTATGTGAATGTAGAATCTTCCCATGGGGCATATGAACCTTCGATGTTAAGGTTCCCAACACAATAGCCAGCTGTTGATGCAACAACAAACGAGCCCCTTCCGGTTGCATGTGTGTCTCTAATCCTACCCCCAGCACCAGTCTCTGCACCAGGGTATGGGGCCACGGCACATGGAAAGTTGTGAGTCTCAGCAGTAAATAAGATATCGAGCTCATGAGCACTCATGTCTAATGGGCAAGTCGAACCAGGCTGGATTGGCCGCAAGTGATTCACAAGAAAACCCTTTATCGCACTCGAATTGTCCTTGAAGCCAATAACAGAGTTGTTTGGATTTGCTTGCAAAGTGCTTTTAACAATTTGCATTAAAGTTCTATCCACTGGCTTACCATCTATAACAATCTTCCCCATAAAGAACCAATGCCTGCTGTGCTCACTGTTCGACTGGGCAATATCAAACAACTCAACATTGGTCGGATTCCGTTTGATGTCATCCTTAAAAAGTTGTGTGTAGTACTGCAAATCTTGTTCGTCAAATGCTAAACCCATTTCCTCGTTTATCTCCTCTAATGCCTTCCGACCCCTCTCCATGACCGGTATATAACGGACCTCCTCAGGGACTACGGTCGTCTCAAAAGATGTCAGTTTCTGATCATATTGAAATTCAGTCATCCGGTCATGCACTAATGCAGCAAACTCCGTGATTTGACTATCAGACAATAAACTTCCAGGGGCAACATATAACAAATACCTCCTCGATCTTTCCAATCTGTTAATTTCAGTCAAACCGCATGCTCGGCAAATTGAAACTGCATTGGCTGACCAAGCAGTAGTGAAAGACAACCGAGGTCCAACTTCTACAATCACGGTATTCAAGCTCTCCTTTTTCTCTTTATCGAGAAAACTTTGAGCCCCCAGATTTTCTGGCTCGTAGGTTTCCCCTAACAGCCACTTAAGCACCGAAAGCTTCTCACTAGAAAGATTTCCATCGACCCCAATGTTAAAACACTGCTCGGTTTTCAAACCTATTATTTGGTTCGAGACTTTGGTCTGAACCAACGAGAGGAGCTCTGATGTCGCGCTTTCTTGAATCAATGGAATCCGATAAAAATGCACGACTTTGTCTGTCCTAACAACAGTCGATTCTTTACTAACTACACTCGCTGCTTCATTCGAGACCACTGCTCTGACCTTAGACCTCAATCCAACATGTTTACGAGAAATATTAATAGAGGGAGTTCGTCTAGGCAATGTACCCCAAAGCAAGCGATTTGTTTGTCTCGGAGAATGCCTTGGTAAAACAAGTTTTTGCCTACAAGAACCCTGTGGACACACATAGTAAACATGATTAGTATATCATGTACACCAAATTTACACAACATTTGAGGCAAAAAAGGTTTAATTCGAGAGATAGTAAGAGAACATACCTGTAAAAAATCTGAAGCTGTAATTTCAAAAGCAGCAGCCATTTTCTCTTTGTTCTTTTTACTTTTCCTGCAGCAAAAATTACCGACAATAATCAGGGTCGGCCAGTTTAATGTATTGTTGCAAAACTATAATATCATAAAAAGTTTTACCCAGGGCCGGCCTGTCATATTACGGGGCCCTAGGCGATGTTTAAAATTGGGGCCATCTTTTACAAATTAGCTGATATGTTTTAGATTCAATAGTAATATCTTTTTATGACATTTCATTCTTAAACTTTCCCTTAACAAAAACAAATACTACAGGTATTGTGTATATATATATATTGAAAATTCAACTATCGTGAATATAATTATATAACAAATGTAATTTAACTAATATAAATTTTTACTTGTCACAATCAATAAATAGATAAAATATGAAAGTAGAATAATTCTGCTCATGGCTCACGCTACTATATTTAGGTTGGGCTGTGCAAACGGCAAACCGAACTGTACCGAATTTTGTTATACCGGCTGGTTCTGTATTTTGAAATCTCGTACAGATTGCCAAATCGAAAATTTTGGTTTGGTTCGGTAAATTTCCGATTCGGTACCAAAAAAATCGAAAAATTATTGAATCAAAAATAATTTGTCTTGAATACATATGTAAATAACAATATGCTTCCTACCACTCTTAACCATACTATGAAGTTGAATAGAAATCATAAAGAATACGTCCCCTCTCCAAAAATTACTTTAGCATAATTCAAGTTTTGGGTTTTAAATACAATTAAAACCCAATTTATTAAGAGAAAATCAGAAAAATCGGGCATTTAGAATTTGGACTGTACCTCTGTAAATTACAAATCTGGGCCGAGAGAAAGATGGTGGAGGCGCGGTGGGATTTTGAATTGAAAAACGCTCACTTTAGTACTTTAAACGAGATGAGATGAGGAATAGGAATAGAATCCTTGCCAAGAGATGAACGGCCGACGAAAGGACGACCGGAAGAGGCGGACGGCCGAGACAGGCTTTGTGCAAACTGCGCTAGTGAGAAACCAGTGAAACTGGGCAAAGGGTTTTAGTTACCTTTACTTTTATTCATTTTTTTATTATTTTTTTTTAAGGGAAGGGTGAGGATGATAAAATAGAACCCTTTTTTTTCAGGTAAAATAGAATACTTTTTTAGTCCCAAACAGAAGTTCCCCTTGGTAGGGCTGAAAATCAAATCAACCTCTTGATACTTGGCTCTAGTTAGTTTGATAAAAGTTCGTTTAAGTTCGGTTCGTCAGTTAAAAATTAAAAAAATATATGTAAAAATATCAAACTACTCGATACTCAGCTCGAACTCGTTCGATAAAAGCTCGTTTGAGCTCGGTTCGTTAAGAAATCAAACCAAGCTCAAACAAAAAATTTCAAGCTCGATAAAATTCAAACCAATCTTGAACAATGTGTCGTTCGATACTACTCGGCTCGTTTACACCCCTACCCCTTGGTCAAATTGTTATGAAAACCAACGACTGTTACTTTTGGTTTTTTTACCAAGCAATATCCGATAAAAGAAATAAAAAAAATTCGCACACTCACCTATTAAAAAATAATTTTGCAATAATTATTTATACTCAAAGTCATGAATCAAAGAGTCGTATATATGAAAATATCATACATAAACCCTTAAATTTCGCAATTTATTTTCTTAATTCCTATAGTCTTTCAATTTGAATGTACAATTTAGACTATAAAATTAAATCTTCTGAGTTGTAAAGTCTCAACCATTACTAATTTGTTTAGGTTAGATTTTGTATAACTAGTACACCAAAATTCAGGATTTTATTTTGCAATAACTAGAATATTTTGAGTATACTAACACAACTGACGTAGACTAGATATAATTAAAAATATGTAACTTGAGAATTATTTCTAGAAGGACGATGCAAAAATCACATAATGCAAATCTATTGTTAAATATAACACGACAATTTTATATTAATTAATAAATATTCTAAAATTCCCTATATGTAATTGATGGGTTATATATCCAAAACTGAAGAATTACATCAATGTGTTTGAAATTATATTAGGGTGGTGTGTCCTAATAAAAGCTCATTTAAACACATTATTCTTACAAACCGAACCAAATATATATTTCACTTTTGTCATAAATTTTAGGTTTTTTTTAAATGGTGAATACATCGTTACATCAAGTATTATATCAAATTTTATGTATTTCACTTTTGTGTAAAGTCTAGATTTATTTTAGGTAAATCATGGACTAAGGCCTCATCAACGTCATAAAAGTTTAGGTTACTCCTCATCTAGATTGAACGGATACGGATACGGCGATACGATATAATACGATATGTATACGACGATACGAATTTTTAAAATTTATAGGATTCGATACGGCAAAGATACGCTAAAAAATAAAATAATTTTAAAATATGCATAGCAGTAGAATTAATTTGATCCTTCTAATATACCACAAAAGCAAAAGATTATATTCAAAATATGTATTATTTATTAGTTTAATTTTGAGTTGGACAACATCACATAAAAGTTTTACACTAAAATTGTCCAAGACCATTCAAAATACACAAAAGTTATACATCAAAAGTTGATAAAGTTAGACAAAACCCTTATTGATAAAATTTCCGAGTAAACATCACGATTGATACCCGTATCCAAGACCATTCAAAATTCACGTTTTTTTTAAATTTTATTTATTAATTTTTTAATCCATAATTTTGAAATACTAACAAGAACACCCATTGCGTATCCAAGACGTGTCCAAAACCTGCAGGATATTCCAAAAAAACGTACTGTAGCCGTATCCGAATTATTTTTTATTTAATTTAATCAGGATACTCCATATGGCGTACTGTACGCGTATCCTACGCGTATCCATATTCCCGGAGTACTGGATACTGCACGGAGTCATTTTTCGGAGTATCCGTGCAACCTAGCTCTTCAAATATCAGTAAGTAGGAGTACAAGTTGTTAAGATATTTTTTCTTTTTGATAGTAGTAAATTTAACTAAGATTTCTATATACCTAAAACACAAATCAAATACAAACCAAATGGATTTTACCATATTGTTTGGTATATGGTGGAAGTATTTTAACGAATTTAAATTTTTTTTTTTTTTTGGTTTTCCAAGAATTTTTTTTAAATGATGTGTTTAGATTATAAGGAAAATAGAAAAAGTTAAAGAATCATTGATAATTTATTTAAAGATAGGTGTTCAAGGTAAAAAGAACACTTTCATTACTTTCATTTTGGTGGAGTGGCAGTTGTGCAATTTTTTAAAACATTAAAAAAAAAATTTGTTTTTTGTTTTGTGTATTTTTCTTTTTTGATAAGCCGAGAACAATGAATTTGTAAAATAGTATAAGTAATATATAAGTGATATAAGTATATAACTAGCTTATGCATAAAAAAAATTAAAAAAAAAAATTCCTAGCTTAAATCATTATTCTTGGACCACTAAAATCTACCTATAACTAGGGGTGGGATCGGTACGGGTTTTCGGGAATTTGGGATCGGTATTCGGGTTTCGGGATTCAAATTTTCCTTCCCGAAACCCGTTTCGATTAATCCTCTACCCGGTATTTCGGGTTCCCGAAAAAATCGGGAAATCGGGAACGGGTTCGGGAAACCCGGTAGGGCTGAAATTTTTAATTTTTCAGTTTTTTACTTTTTCTAATTGGACTTTCCATGGCTCAAAATAAAGGAAAAAAAGTTTAGATTGGCCCATAAATCATGTGTTTTTCAAGAAAAAAAAATTTAGATTGGCCCAAACGTACGACGGCTAGGGTATGTTTGAGGGAAGTATTTGAATTTTTTATTTGAGATTGAAATTGAATGAGGGGTGAGATTCAGATTCAGATTGATTTTACTGTTTTAGAATTGAGATAGAGAAAGCGTTGTTTATAATATAAAACGTGGGTACTGGTGGAGATGAACAAACAAAAAAAACTGAGTGATATAATTGGGAATTGGGTGCATACATGATATATATATATATATAATCGGGTTCCCGATCGGGTAGGACCTCCTACCCGAAACCCGTCCCGATTTATAATAATCGGAAAATCGGGTTTCCCAAAACCCGGAAAACCCATAAATTTTTGTTTTTTTGGTAAAAACCCGATCGGTACGGTTCGGGTTCCCAATTCCCGATACCAAATGCCCACCCCTACCTATAACTCTGTAAGCATACAGGCGCGTCAGTACTTAGTAGGTTTTCTTTCTTCTTCTTCTTCAATTTTTTTTGGTACAAGGGTAAAGTGAGAGACTTTTTTAATGGTTACAAAGAGTCACTAAAAGCATTTCCAATTCACTGTACTTTCACAACTTAGGCCATCTCCAATGGTTGAGGGCTAGTTCTGTGCCCTGCTGGTCGTCTCCAATGGTTGGGGCTCCGTGGGGGAATTAATTCCATTTTTTTCTTTTGCCCACTCTCACCTATTATTATTATAGATTTATAATTTTTTAATATTAATAATAGTAATTATATTAGTACTCGTAATTTAACTATGCTTAGTAAACATTTTTGTCCAAAATACGGTTAAAAATGAGTGTTTAAATTTAATTTTCTTGTCTATTTTAGTATGTATTTAAATTTTTAATTTAGATTAAGTATTAATCTAAATTTTATTTGTATGAGTGTTAAATTAAATGGACTATTTCTATATTTATTAGTATATCATAATTTTATTTAAAATATGATTAAATAATTAATCATATTATATACTATATAATTAAAACCAATCACATACAACACATTAATTATACAACACATTAATTATACAAAATTAACCATACACACATTAAATAAACCATACACACATCAAATAAACCATACACACATTAATTCATTAAAAGAAAAACAAAAAAATAAATAAAAGAAAGACCAATCAGGTGCCGCCACTTGGCGGCACCTGTTTTAAAGAGGGGCGCGTGTTCCTTTCTTCTCATCAAACCCACGCGGGTCGCGGGCTGGCCTGCGTGCTTCGCGGAGCCCGCCCGTTCCGCCCCGAGCCCTCTCCATCTCCAGCGATTTTCCTCCCAAGCCCGGCCCCGCCCCGCAGCCCGGCCATCTCCATTGGAGATGGCCTTAGGGTTGTTGACATCCATCCCAAGTAAATTTACATTTCTTTTGGGCACTATCTCCAACCGTCAGGGTTAACAACACCAATTAGTTAATAAAAATTCTCCACTCTCAAATTATTATCTATAATAATAATAATAATCATAAAAATAATATTAATTTTGAACATTAATAATAACAAATATGAAAATGAATAATAATAACTGTAGAGACAATAATAATTAAATTTTAATTTTTAAATATGGTTAAGTAAATTTTATTATTGTAGACAAATATATAAATTCAAAATTAATAATAGATAAGAGTTTGATTATACTATAATGTTGTTAAATACAATTTAAAAATGAAAAATAAAATTTCAAATATTTATACATTTTGATTCAATTTTACTTTCGTAGAAAAAAAAATTAAATTCAAAATAAAAACTAATAATATTATATCTTTAATTTAAAACAAATTGTTATTAAATCTTACACAATTTTTATAATTAAAATGTATCTTTCATTTCCAATTAATTTAATTAAATAAGATGTTAAATTTGTAGTTGATTATTTTCAATCTCTAATTTTTTTTATTAATAAATAATTTTAATTAAAATAAAAAATAAAAACAAATAAGAAGGCACCAGGTGGATGGGGAGGGGGAGGGGGGACATCTCCACCCACCCCCTAGTGGGTCGGAGATGGCCTAACGACTTTAATAAAAATAAATTTTATAATTCGACATTATTGGTTGGCTTAGTAATTATTGAATTTGTAAGAAATAATGTATGGTAATTAAGTTTGTGCTGAATATCGAAATGACATAGTATGGTACATCATTGTCAATTCCTGAGTCTACCTAAAGTCTGATAGCTCGATCCGGTTGAATTTGACAGAACTCGATCAACTTTGAGTCAGGCTGGGTTTAAATAATTATATTAAATACCACCAGTTTATAAGTTACGATTGAGTATAACAAGATTCAATCCAAATAAAGCTTTAATATATAATTATTTTAAATATTATTATTAATTATTGATATTAAA
Source organism: Penstemon eatonii (assembly GCA_038501285.1). NCBI lineage: Eukaryota > Viridiplantae > Streptophyta > Magnoliopsida > Lamiales > Plantaginaceae > Penstemon > Penstemon eatonii. The sequence goes on from CM076710.1 coordinate 8,162,328, forward strand.
TATTAGTTTAAAGGGGTATTCTTAGGCCATCTCTAGTGAGTATGGACTCCCCTTCCCCTCAGACTTTCATTCCCATCAGACTCCTCTTTTTATAATCAGTGATTCAATCTTCTCATTCTATTTAATTCCAATTCTCATACTTACCCACTCTAACTTAGTAAAATAATAATAATAATAATAATAATAATAATAATAATAATAAAGTCAATAGTAAATTAAATATTGGCATTAATAATAAGAAATTTAACATTGGTAGAACATGCGTGGTTAACACACGGTTCAAATGATGGAATGTGTAAGAATTTCAATATATATTTGATAGGTTATGTCTTTTCTAATTTAATTTATCGTATTTAAATTATGTAACCAGTATTCTATTTTTAATCCACTAGTCGTATTTAATTTAAATGTATTTAATATCATAATGTTTTTTTACAATGATATAAAATTTCAAACAATAAATTAAAATTAACGTTGAGTTTCTTACATAAAAGTTATAATATTAAAAGTAATAAATTTAAATTAATGTTAAGTTTATTACCATTTATTCCACAAAATTCTAAGTTCATATTTTTTTCATTCTCACTTAATAAAATTAATAATTATAGAGCTATATAATAACAATTAATAAACATTGTACATAAAATTACAAAATTACAAATTATAAAAGAACAAATCATATAAGTAATAAAATAAAATTAATATTAAGATTTTAAAAAAATTATAACATAATTAACATTAAATTAAAAAACAAAAATTAAAAAAAATAAAAAAAAAAGGAAAAAACAGGGATGGGCACGTCGCCCAACCCCAAATTGGAGTGTGAACACACCGCCCCACCCACCACCTCCCTCCCCTCCTCTCACTAAATTTCCTATTTTCTCCCCGTCCCCCATGAATTCCCCCTCCCACCTTAGCAATGGAGTTAGGGGTGTAAACGAGCCGAGTAGTATCGAACGACACGTTGTTCAAGCTTGGTTTGAATTTTATCGAGCTTGAAATTTTGTGTTTGAGCTTGGTTTGATTTCTTAACGAACCGAGCTCAAACGAGCTTTTATCGAACGAGCTCGAGCCGAGTATCGAGTAGCTTGATATTTTACATGTGTTTTTTCAATTTTTAGCTTGTCGAGTCGAGCTCGAGCCGAGCTTTAAAAGTTATCGAACGAGAAATCTTGTTCAAGCTTGTTTGATTTATTTGACGAACCGAGCTCAAACGAGTTTTTATCGAACGAACTCGAGCCGAGTATCAAGTAGCTTGATTTGATTTTCAGCCCTAAATGGAGTGGGCTTAATAAGTATGAATCCAAGCATAAGAAATCCCTTAAGCTATCGACAGCCCAAGACAACTTAATTAGTAGGTAGATACATAACAATTTTCAAAATAACCTAAATATTAAAAAAAAAAATTTAATGATTAGGTTTAATTTGAGAAAGTAAATGAATTTTCAAATCATAAACTAATTATATAGGCTTTAAATCTAATTAAAAGAATACTTATTCATAACCTTTAATCTAGGAAGAGTGGGTACTACTATTCTGCTCCAAATAAACTAAAGAAACTTCCTTAAAAAAAATCAATAAAATACTTTTAATTAAAGTTTATTAAACCGCACCCAAAGTAATAATTAACTAAAATATTTCCTAATTTTCAAAAATATCAAATAAAAAATGCAGAAATTTCAGAAGCAAAAAGACGAACATAATATAAAATTCAGGGGAAAAACAAAGTCTCGATTGGGCCTAAAGCGTCCTCATACGCTGATAGGGGTGTAACCGAACCGAGTAATGTTGAACGACACACCGTTAAAGTTTGGTTTGAATTTTATCGAGCTTGAAATTTTATGTTTGAGCTTGATTTGATTGTTAAACGAGTCGAACTCAAAAGAGAGCTCGAGCAACTTAATATTTTATATGTATATAATCAACTTTTAGCTTATCAAGTCGAGTTTGAGTCAAGCTTTAAAGGTTATCGAAAGAAAAATAATGTTCAAACTTGTTTGATTAGTGTAACGAACTGAGCTCAAACGAGTTTTTTTATCAAACAAGCTCGAGTCAAATATTAGTATTGAGTAGCTTGACAACCAATTAGTTTGCATAACATGATTAGGGATTGCCGACGTAACCAATTATATAAGAAAATCACATCCCACAAGTGATAAAGGCTTAGCCTTCCATGCCAGTAATCTTCACAAGACTCTACTAATCATATCTCTAGAGAGTCTAGGGGTCTTTCATGAATAATTTGAACTCCAGGATACCTTCTCAAGTTGCTAGTACGACCCACATTGACACTCAATTGTAAGACAATAGGTAATAAGTTCAAATTAATAGGTGATTGGTCTAGTGAAAGATACTGGTCACTATAAATTAGCGAGTTAATTTCGCTGTCTTGAACCATGGTTTCCCTCACAACTGTTTCCATAGTTTTTCTACTGCAACTAGTTATGTTGAATCATCACCCTCCTTCAACTTTAGAAATAAGAGTACAATGAATGAGTACAATGATTTCGATCGGATGCAATGCACAATTGCACATGTTTTGGCAGCTCAATGGTTAGATGAGAGATTTTGACCGTCACCCTCCTTGGCTATAAATACTCAACAAATTAACCTCAATTCAATTCAAATCAAATCTTAATTGAGATTAGAATGCCAGGGGAGGGAGAAGGTCCGGCAATCGGAATTGATTTGGGGACGACGTATTCGTGCGTGGGGGTGTGGCAGCACGATCGGGTTGAGATAATAGCCAATGATCAGGGCAATCGTACGACGCCGTCTTGTGTGTCTTTCACTGACACCTTGCGCCTCATCGGCGATGCGGCCATGAACCAAACAGCTGTCAACCCTACTAACACCGTCTTTGGTAAATCCCTTTTATTTGATGTTTCATTCCACTTGGCACCCCTAACTTAGGTCACTTTGGCACTTAACACTACCGAAATTTGCCAAAATAAACTAATTTGGAGGTTCCAAGTGGATTTAAGCCTTTTATTTGATGCTAATATTATTCAATTAGTAAAAGTAACTTGAATTAAGTTTTTATTTATATGATCCTAATAATGCTTCACATTTTTATAACTAGGGAATCTATTATTATGGGTATGAACGGTTTAAGAACTACTAGTTAGAGATGGATGTTTAATGATTTGTGATGCAGGTGCAAAGCGTTTGATTGGTAGAAAGTTCAGTGACGTATCATACATGGTTGACATTCCCTGGCCATTCAAGGTCGTTCCTGGGCCGGGCGACAAGCCTATTATTGTAGTAACCTACAAGGACGAGGAGAAGCAATATGTTGCTGAGGAAATCGCATCTATGGTACTCATCAAGATGATGGAAATCGCTGAGGCTTATCTTGGATCCATGGTGAAGAATGCTGTAGTGACGGTTCCTGCCTATTTCAACGACTCTCAGCGTCAGGCCACTAAAGATGCTGGGGTCATTGCAGGCCTTAATGTCATGCGCATCATTAGCGAACCTACTGCTGCAGCCATTGCATACGGTTTGGATAAAAAGGCTACCATTGCTCGAGGGAATAATGTGCTTATTTTCGACCTTGGTGGTGGTACTTTCGATGTGTCCCTTCTCACAATAGAGAAGTGTACTTTCGAAGTCAAGGCCACTGCTGGCGATACCCTCCTTGGGGGAGAGGATTTTGATAATAGATTGCTGAAGCATTTTGTTCGGGAGTTCAAGATAAAGCACGAGATGGATATTAGTGGCAACCCAAGGGCATTGAGAAGATTGAGGTCAGCTTGTGAGAGAGCAAAGAGGACACTGTCATACACTACCCTGGCAACTGTTGAAATAGATTCTTTGTATAATGGGGTAGACTTTTACTCCAGAATTTCTCGTGCAAGATTTGAAGAGCTTAACATGGATTTGTTTCAAAAATGTACGGGGCTTGTCGAGAAGTGTTTGAGGGATGCTAATATAGATAAGGATAGTGTGCATGATGTTGTGCTAGTTGGTGGATCTACTAGAATACCAAAGGTGCAACAGTTGCTGCAGGATTTCTTCAATGGCAAGGAGTTGTGCAAGAGCATTAATCCGGATGAGGCCGTGGCTTATGGAGCTGCAGTTCAAGCAGCAATTTTGAGTGGCGAGGGAAATGACAATGTTCCTGACCTGCTGCTGTTAGATATCACACCCCTCTCTCTTGGTATAGACACTCTTGGAGATGTCATGTCTGTAGTAGTTCCCAAGAACACCCAAATCCCCTGTGAGAAGGAGAAAATATTCAGTATGAGCTTGGACAACCATACTATTCTAGCGATCAGTGTATACGAGGGAGAGAGGACAAGAACCAGAGACAACAATTTGTTAGGTAAGTTTGAGTTATCCGGCATTCCTCCTGCTCCCAGGGGTGTTCCTAAAATCAACGTATGCTTTGATATTGATGTTAATGGTATCTTGAATGTTACTGCTGAGGATAGAACAACAGGTCATAAGAACAAAATAACAATCACAAACGAGAATGGTAGGTTGTCTAAGGCAGAGATAGAGAAGATGGTGCAGGAAGCTGAGAAATATAAAGCTGAAGATGAGTACCATAAGAAAAAAGTCGGAGCAAAAAATAGCTTGGTAAATTATGCCTACAACATGAGAAATTCAATTAAATACGATGACAAGATTGCTTCCAAACTAGCTGATGTTGACAAGAAAAAAGTTATGGATGCTTTCATGTCTGTTTTCAGTTGGTTGGAGGGAAACAAACATGCTGAAGCAGAAGAATTTGAGGATAAAATGAGGGAATTAGAGATCATTTGGGAACCCATTATTGTCAAGATGTACCGTTACAGGGGTATAAGGTAACAAAAGAATCTAGTTACTGGTCTTGTTCTGTTTAACTATGTGTGTTCAACTACAAAAATATACTAGTTGAAACTATATTGCATCTACAACAAAGATTATTTATTATATTTGACAGATGAATTACTTTGTCAGGAAATGCTGTATGTAACTCAAACAAAAAATAATGGACTCCAGAGAAACTAGTTTAGGGACCATTGAGAAACACAAGATGTCTGATAAAACTTATTTTATTCGACGGAAACTAAATTATATTCTTCACAAAGATGTGCAATAACAATACATTTATAACACAAAATACCAACAGATAATTGGTCTAGTGGAAGGGACTAGTCACTACGAAGTAGCAGACTCAGGTTCGAATTCCTGTTGGAAGAGATTCCCACTCGAAAGGGATTAAACCCTTGGGAAACCAAAAAAAAAAACACAAAATTTCCTTTGCTTTTAACATTGGTAATAATATTTTGTATAATCAACACTAGTCTCATGTATAAGTCCAAACTTGATCTGATTTCCTTGTCCAGTTCGAAATCCTTTCAAAACTTTGCCCGTTCTAACCAAATAAACTATAATTGGATACGTTAAATTGAAACTGTCAACTTTGGAAAAATTCTTATCCAAGCCTGACTTGACTAAACCCATCCAACCACCAAGCCAACCACCAAGTAAGTGTATTACACTTGCTTTGTGATTGGTCACTATCCTGAGAGTTACATCCAATCCCAAAGCAAGTGTATTGCACTTGCCTTGTAGTTACTTTGGGTTCGGCCAAACCCCGTGTGGGTAAGAATTTCCCGTCAACTTTGTTCAATTTTACAAAATAATATATGATCAGTCTTGAAACTCTTGACTGTTTTTGTTGGACTCAAAATTTATCATTCATCATGTATGGGTTAATATCATCATTTAAGGAATCAGTATCCTGTAGAATAGAACCTCACATACACATATAGTGCTAATTGATATTCTAATGTAATACTCCATTCTTAAAAAACAAAGTCACGATTAAGCAAAGCATCGTGCTATTATTTCGATATAATATATTTTCATTAGCATAAGAACACAAAAAATAGGATTTTAACTTGGGCCAAATATTAACCAGCACCAATTTCTAAATTAAATTCTCTCACTTAACTATCTACACCATATGTATCTATCATATGAAATGAGGCTAAATCTCAAATAGTGATAGTCTCCGAATGCTTACACTTTCTGATCTTAATCCTCATTGTTTGCTGTGTCAAACTTCTGTTAATTTCACAACAATGCCTTCGTGGTACCTGTATATTCAGCAAAATAATAAAATAATTAAATAAACAAATAAATTAGAAAATATCAGTCAAATGTTATTGCAAGTCATTTGCTTATAACATACCAATGATTACTCAAACACCCTTGAAAATTGAAATGAGTCAATAGTATTTTGGTATGACCATTATGACACTAATAGGATGAAATGAAATTAAAATTTATCGGCTAGCATGCTTTGCTTCTACAATTAATTTCTAAAAATAGAGGGATCCCTGTATAAAGGGGCGAATTACATCAACCTCCACCCGAACTTTGAACCATTGACATCCACCTTTCCCGTTCTTAATAAAAATAACAAACACCAGGGGAGTTGAATGCCAATAGTTCAAATTTCGGTGGAGGTGTAACTCACCCCTGTATGAAGTAACCCAAATATCAGAAAGTGTTTGTGTAAATCCTATTTAAAAAACAAATGATCATTTACAATCTTTCAATTAAAAGTTTAGCAGTCTCATGTAAACATAGCAGCCTATTTCATATACAAGTTGACAAGACAAACCTCTTTCCATTCTTGAGGATCCATTTTTGATGCCGAAACCACAATATTTTCAATAGCCAATGCACGAGCATGCTCCCTATTACAACTTTTGATCACCGGTTTAACCTCAAACTTCTTGTAAGTTGTAATTGTTTCACCACCAACATCCTCCTCGACCGAGTTGAAATAAAAGATAATTGGTTGTCTACACGGATCTGGATCCACGGGTCGAGTATTGAATGTGAAAGGTCCATTTCTTCTAGTCCGCCATGTTTCGAACGTGAGCAACGGCATTTCCAACTCCTTGGCTGTCAATGAAACAGGGTATATTTGCACGGCATAACCCCATGAAATTGAAACCGACCATTTATGCTTGAGATTGTAGCAAAAGCATTGTTGAAGTGTCCGAGAAGGGTCGATTTCATATGCCTTCATAAGGGTCGTTAGTGACTCGAGCTGCGACTGGTTTGGAAACAATGGTTTTACCGAGTCGAGGTGGTGAAGTGAAACTAGAGGTGCCATCGGGTGTGCTGTTAAGAGACCGAAAAGATCGCCTCTAACATCAATCTGCAGAATCAAGTAATTATATAAATAGAAGTAATAAATAAGTAAGATACATTATTTATACGCTTCATTTCAAAACATCAAATATGTCACGGACCATTTCATTACAACATATGGCCATCAATCATATTATATTTCTGAAATTATGATCATGATATTAGGGACGATTGCATAATATACACGTTCATCAATCTCAATATTATTCTAATATTTTTCCTTTTTACTTCATAAAGCAAGGCTATTTATCAAATTAGGAGGGTGGATTATTTACCAAAACTATCATTGCACTTAAATGAGTCCTTCGTTACTATCTTGGACATACAGCAACCTCGTTGGGTCTCGGAAGGCTATTTCCTCGTTCAGAGGTGAACATATTAGTAGAAGGCTTGACCTTTTCTTCCGGGAAGTCAAGGCTACGAGACGACAACTATCATCTTACAAGACTCTACGTGGGAAAGATTATTTTATGCAGCGACTGCATGTGTCAATTATCTCCACAATACACAGCGGAGATATAACATTACTCCCTCTTCCATTATTTTTGCTCCTATATCCTTTTTAGGATGTACACAACAAAATTCACTCACAAAACTACCTTCTCACGAAATAAAACCACTATTTTTTAGGACAAAGTAAAACTACCAAGTTTAATTTTTTAATTTTTACGTTTTAGGGTCAAACCTAAGGAAAGAATAAATAAATACGGGACCGATGGAGTACAACAATGAGGCCAGTCTTATCTGGGGGCACATAAAAGACTAGATAGAATAAAGACTAATCCCATTGAGATTAGCAAAGAGGCTGATTATTGTTCCACTTTATTTAATTAAAATATTCTTAATTAACTAGTAAAACATTTTAGTGCTTCATTTCTATGTAAACCACACACTTTTAACATTATTCAAAAAGACAAAGAAGTAGAAACAATTCAAAACTCCGTAAAGTAAGTCTTAACGTGGCAGCAGCACATATGAGTAGGTGACCTATGTTCCACAAGAAAAAAACCACGTGTCTCCTAAATGCTGCACAAATAATGTAGCCAATAGTTGTTAAACATGTTTAAGGTTGGATTATGGTAATTAAAGACGATTAAAAAGTGGGAAAATTCTTGTCCAAGCCTGGCTTGGCCAAACCCATCCAACCACCAAGCAAGTGTATTGCACTTTCTTTGTGATTGGTCACTTTCCTGAAAGTTACAACCAATCCCAAAGCAAGTGTATTACACTTGTCATGTAATTAGTTTGGGTTCGGTCAAACCCAATCTGAATAAAAATTTCTCAAAAAAGTGATTTATAATTATTATTAACATTATTACATTAGTAATTATCTGACTACAGGATTTCATAATTAAAACACCTATGAATTCTAATTTTGCATTTTCAAATTTCAAACATTCACAACAAAATACTAAAAAAGTAAAAATAACAGTACCTGATTGAATTATTGTGATCGACATGAAAAGATAAAAAGTTAAAACATAAACTAAAAACCTACCTGATGAAACCCAGATTCTCTACTAAGTGCCACACCGAGTTCCCCGACACAAGCCCAGACCCTCTGATCTGAGCCGTAGAAATAATGATACCTATTCAAACAACCGTCCATCACTCGAACTAACTCCGTCGCGAGTGGGTAGCTAATCGCAAAACCTCCCCCACCAAAAGCCATATCGTACGCATGCATCACATCCTGCTCCACGCTCTCCGAATTGCCCCCAACGTACACCATCCGACGGTGGTCGTACTTCGACAACACCGTGACTAAGTTATCACTGAAAAACACTGTATCATCATCTCCCATCACGAACCACCTCACGTTCGGCAATCCGACCCGGAACAAATCCACCACCACCCTCGCTATCCGAACCGCTGAATCCGACCCGGCCGTGCGTTTGAACCGGGTCCAGTCCGACGAGACCCGGTGCTGGATCTTGAACCGGGTTTTCGGGTGGGGTGTCTTCTCTAAAAACACGAAGCCCCGGGTGACGTCGGGTTTCCACCAGAGATCCGAGTATTGGACCCGGTTCGTCCAAGTCCGGGTCGACCCGCCGATTCCGAAGGCTATGTGGGAGATGTTGGTGGTGGAATTGTCCGAGTTCAGTTGCGACATGTACAGGGCCGGGTTTTGTAGTTCGGACCAGTGGAAGAAAGCGGGTCGGGTATTTGGGTTGAAAACGGAGTAGATTACAAGGGATACTGAGAAGATTACGATGATTGAAACGGCGGCCTTTAACGACGTCCTTAGGAAATCAGTCGTCTTCTCTAGCGGAAACGGTTTAATTGCCTTGAAAGGGTCCTGACCCAATTGCTCTCGGGTCGTGCACATAATTTTTGAACCCTGGTTTCTCAATTTAGTTGTAAGAGGATTTTGATGAAGCAGAGAATTTCAGTGTTGAGGGTAGATTTAGAAAAGTAAAAACAAGAGCAGAAAATTTAAGGTGGGGGAAATTAATGAATGGGATGACTGAAAGTTGACACATGGGTAGACATCTGTACTATATTGACATTCCTATGTTTTGGTCAAAATCGGTTTAGATGATAATTACGGTTTTTCTATTCTTTGTTGATTCTCATAAGTCATAAGTAGCAGTCTAAACCAATATTTATGAGGAATTAACGACTTGATAACTTTCCTTATATTACCATTTATCAAATAAAAAAGGAAAGTCGTCTAAAAAAATTCAAAAGGAATGAAAATATTGCTTTGCTTATATATGTTCCCTGCTAAGATTTTCTCTCTAGTGTGACTAATTTTCCTAGGGTTTTTAGTAGGGGCGTAATCAAGTCGAGTATTTTCGAATCAAATATTATTTAAGTTTGATTTGAATTTTTTTATCAAACTTAAAATTGTGTTTGAGTTGGATTGATTTCTTACAAATCAAGTTCAAACGAACTTTTATTAAATATCGAATAGTTTGATATTTTTATATGTGTTTTTTTTTTTAATTTTTAGTTTATTGAGCTCGAACAAAGATTCTAAAGTTATCAACCGAGAAATTTTGCATGTTGAAGATTACTTGATTTGTATGATAAACCGAACTCAAACGAGTTTTAACTGAACGAGTATCGAATATATATATATGAATATATGGTTTGATTTTCAACCCTACTTTTTACCCCGATTACCATAAAAAAGAAAAAAGAAAAAACTATTGAATAAGTTAAACTTCCGATTGTATAAAAATAGACTTAAAATAGACTTACTCTCTATGAAAATAAAACAAAAACGATTCTATAAGGTTAATAGTGTTATTTATGTATGAATATATCGAACACTTAATTTTAAGATATTAAAAGACTATAATACCTTCATCTATATAATATTTAAATAAATATTTTTTTCTATCTCTATTTTTACTCTACTATTGTAAAAGTACGAATCGTTTCTTAACTTATTTGTGCGGACTATATTACCCTATATGATTAATAGGCAAAATAAAATCCAAGAAGAATAATTAAATTAGGATTAGATTAGGAGACGTAATAAGTTAAAAAGACTTAATGAGTAGGTTATGATGTGCTGAAGCTGAACAATCCAGGTTCAATCGTATGCGTAAGTTCATATAGATTTTTCTGTCATTAAATGTAATGTAGTGGTCAATGGTGTGTTCAGTGAATATCACGAAATCATTCTTCTTTTTAAACTAAAGAGCATAATAATATGTCACTACAGAGTAGCGGACTCATGTTCGAATCTCTGTTGGGAGAGATTCCCACTTTATGTGTCTGACGCACCTAAAAAAAGATTAAACCATTGAAAAACTACTATCAATTCAAATTACTGCTTCTTCTATTTCAGTAAAATACAAATATATCATATGTTTGATCTCTATTAATTACCAAAGTATACATCTGCTCTAAAAAAAGAGTGCGAGGAGAAATTTCATTCCCAATCCAGAAATCATCTTTCCTAACGGACCTATAACAGAGATTGAAATTCAAGGACAAAATGAAGAAAATGAAGAAAATAGTTCAAAGGAAGATTTGGGGAAGAAATCGATTTAGAAAATAAATGTATTTTATTTATTAAGTAAATTAGATTAGATATGATATGTTAGCTGTTAGCGTATTAGTCAGCCTAGTCAGCAGCCTAGTCAGCTTATTTAAAATAAGTCACCGACTTCAAGTTGGTTATAATTCAGTTAAATAGAAGTAGGAGATAGAACTTGTACACACAGTTTTTCACGTACTTTTTTGGTCAATTCTAAAATAAGATACTCCTATCATGATAAATGATCTTTGTTGAGATATGTAAATTTAGACCTTTAATTTAGGAAAAAATACATCTGAACCATCAATATTTGTGCAACAGTGCAGATAATCATTGTATTGTTGCACATGTGCAAGAAATTTTTTACACAATCACATTGACTATAATACCCTTATATAAATAGTTAAAATTTATAGTGTAAAATATTATTTTCACCCATTTTATTTTCTTGATTCTTCTTGTATCTTCTCTTCCACACAACTTTCTCTCCATAAAGTTGGCGTCGGCTCGACTGACTACTATTGGCGCCGACAGATCTGAAATATTGGTTACGGGATGGAGGGTGTTGTGATGGGTTGGATTATGAAATTTAACAATATTACAACTCTGACCAACAATTTTCAATTTTGATTCTATTTAGTCCAATTTCTATTTTGACCCTCAATTTCTACGTTTATTTTAATTTAGTCCTTCATATTAGGGCTGTCAATGGGGCGGATTTCAATCCGGATCCGTTCGAATTCGATCCGATTTATTAGGATAATTGTTCGATTAGAGATTCGATGGACCTGATCCGATTATAAAGATCCGAAATCCGAAACTCATGGAGCGAATATGGATTTAGGTCGATCCGATCCGTTGAAGATCCGTATCCGACAACAAATAAAAGAAAGATATATATACAAAATGATTTATAAAAATAAGTATCATTAATAATATTTCAACGTCAATTTAAGAAGATAGTAATTTATAATTCGTTTATAAATTTATTTAAACCAATATATTCATTCTACAAATATGAATATAGTAAAGAAACTTTGAAAATGTGAGCTAAAATTAAATAAAATTAAAAAGATAATAAACTTATTTTAGGAAAAAAATATTAATTTAACTTTTTAAATACAAATTTATTGGATCCGAAAAATATCCGATATCCGGCCAAATTCGACCAAAATCCGTTGGATTCAAAATATCTAGATCCGAGCATAATCCGAGCAAGATCCGAATCCGACATGATTCGATCCGATATAAATGGAGCCGGATCTGGACGAGCCTGATCCGACCAGAATCCGACCCATTGACAGCCCTACTTCATATGCTATATATCTTTGACTATTTGAATCTTCACGTAATCATCAAGCAATATGTTTTTATTATATATATTAGGTTACAATTATATTTTGAACTTTATATTTTGGGGCAATTAATAATATACATAGCTTATTTTGTTTTATAAATATAATTGAAAGTTTGAGATTATAAGCACGACGATTGATGCATGAAATAAAGATTACAAGAATAAATCAAAATCAATAGATGATAGGTTATTGCTATTTTTCTTTACTTGAAACATCAATTACAAAATGTATGAATTACGATTACATGTAATAGTAATAGTAGCCTGTAATTAGAAAAAATCTAATTTATCAATGACGTCATAGCCCGTTTATAAGACTGAGGCCTCAAAATCATGTGGATTTTTCTCTAGTTTAATATTCAAATTTGGTGATTGATTTCTTTGTGATTTGATTATAATAAACTTATGATTTAATTATATTGATGTAATGAAATTGATGTAATTGATCGTTTCTTTAAAAAAATATCAGAAAAATCGATTTAGGCTAATGATGTAATTTATAAACAAAATGTTTAGAGAAAATTAATTTTTTTTAATATATACTCCTATAATAATAAAAAAAAAAAAGGTGAAAATAGATCTATATCTTCATCACAAAAATGTAGTACTAAGTATGATATTTATAGTGTGTAGAAAATTTAAAATAGAATTAAACTTAAAAATTTCGATTTAATGTTCTACAAATTGAATTAATTTACAAGTGTGATATTAGCAAAAGATATTATTTGATATTCAAAATATTTGAGGATTCGTACATTAAAATATCCAACATATTCGAGGTTAAATTGAATTAAGTGAAAAGTTTTAGAACTCAAATTGGACTAAACTGCAAATATATATACAATTTGGGGGTCATTGTGTAATACTCTAAATTTGAGGAAACCCAAATTTATCCATCATATTCTACTTCCTGAGCAGAGGAGGCGGTTATATGCCAGTGCTGACATCCCAGCAGCCCAACCACTACCAACAGCCCAAACCACCACATGTAGCCCATCCACTCTCACTCCCCTGCGCGAACCACTGTCGCGCGACCCAACCCCTCTAGATATGACCTAACACCACCACCGCTGCACGACCCAACCCTCCCATATATGGCCTGCCGCCACATTGTTTGTACAAGCTACTTATGGGCCAGTTCAATAGCACTAATTGGGTTTTCCTTTAAGTGCCCAATAGTTCCTCTACTATGATCTACCAATTTATTTAATTAAGATCTTACTAGGTGGTGAATGTCAATAATAAAAATATTTAGGAATTGATTTGTCCCTCCTACCCTCTCGGCGCCGAATTTGTGTGAAGAGTGGAAAGGGTTGGGGATGGTTTGGGTGTGGAAGATGGTTTGGATTATGTGGAAGATGGTTTCATAAATAAATATTTTAACATAAACATTAAATAGGACACATAACATTGGGATCTCAAAGGAGGCTTGAATCAGGGAATCTTATATTAGAAGCCCCATACTTATTTTCAGAATCTTATATTAGAAGCCCCATACTTATTTTCAGATTCATTCATTACTTGTAATTTCTCTCAATTAACATATATACAATTACAGTTTCTTTCATAAAATAATGAATTACAAAGCTTAACAACCTATAATGCTTATAGTGGCCATCTTCTTTATCATGATCGCCATCTAGGGGTGTAAACGAGCCGAGTAGTATCGAACGACACGTTGTTCAAGCTTGGTTTGAATTTTATCGAGCTTGAAATTTTGTGTTTGAGCTTGGTTTGATTTCTTAACGAACCGAGCTCAAACGAGCTTTTATCGAACGAGCTCGAGCCGAGTATCGAGTAGCTTGATATTTTACATGTGTTTTTTCAATTTTTAGCTTATCGAGTCGAGCTCGAGCCGAGCTTTAAAAGTTATCGAACGAGAAATCTTGTTCAAGCTTGTTTGATTTATTTGACGAACCGAGCTCAAACGAGCTTTTAACGAACGAACTCGAGCCGAGTATCGAGTAGCTTGGTTTGATTTTCAGCCCTATCGCCATCACACAACGGACAAATATTACTAGAAAAAGAAAAAAATTCGACATATCTTTTTCGACGTAATAGTCGAAATGTCTTATAATTTAGACAGAAAAAATTTCTGTCGAAATATTTCGATCGAATTTAAATCGGTCAAAATTGGTCGAACTAATATGGAAAAAAATTTATAAAAAAATCGATGAAAATTAAAATCCACCAAAATTAATGTAAATTTTGACGGAGTTTTACTGATTTAGATTCGGTCGAAATAATTTTAGGAAAAAATTAAAAAATTGAAATTTTACGGATTTTTTCCATCGAAACTGTTTTGGAAAAAATGAAAATATTGAAATTTCGACAGAAATTATTTAAAAACGTCATGAGAAAAGTGGAGAAAGTATATCAACTCTAATTCGTCATTGAGATGTTTCGACTTATAATATTCCTACTAATGTAATTTCCAAATTAGTTATACATCAGGCTAAGCATAATATTTCAAAGTACAATGTCGATTCTTTCATCTATGATGAATACAAACTCAACAATAATTCCTATCTTCCAGAATCTTTAACTTTTGTGCATTCTAACTCTTAACTATACAATTGATGAAAATATACATGATCAAAGAAAGTAAAAGTGCATCATGGTATCTGCTACATACTTGCAGTTGCTATTTAATGCAAGGATGTATTAATTAAGCTTCTCTAACCATTTTCCTTGGTTCGAGAATCCTGGGAGCCAATGCCATCTTATTGCTTACACTTTTTCCTCCAAGAGTTAGTCTATGTTGTCCATCAAGTTTCCTCCAAAAATAATTTTGTCAAATATCATTTCCTCATGCTTTGCAAATTTTATTTCCCAACCCCCAACAACGTATTTGATCTAACTTCAATAAAAAAAAAAAGTATTTGTGATAACTTCAATATAACGCAATATTCTCATTCTTGGCTACATTTTGTTGCTCATTAGTCTTGGAAAAGTTCACAATGAAGGGCCTTAGATCATATAAATTGGTGTTAATGACATCACCATAACCATAACCATCGCTGAAATCATGATAAATTATATGACACAACACAAATATACATATTTTGACACACTTCAACCAAAATCAATAAATAGAAATTTGCATTTGTAGAGATTAGAAAATAAACATTTAAGATGTTGCAATGAGTTATCTCGAATTTGAATCATGTATAAAGCAATATTTAAAACACCCCAAAAATATGCCCGGAAAGCACACCAACTCTTCTCTTTGCCAATCCTACACCCCAACTCACTTTCATATATATTTACCTACACAAAATCCCACTCACTCTTGCTGTTGAATCCAACTATTCAAAACATATAACAAAAGCATCACCCATTTTGCTTAGCAAATTCATGGCAATGCACCTACACCAAAAAAAAAAAAATGGTATCATTCAAATAACTAAGTAAATAAGAATCTTGTGTTTCACATATCGAACGGAAACAAAACCCAAATGTTTATGATAGATTTAGAAAGCATAAGTGTGGAAATCATGTTTATGACAACTTTGATGCTTTTAGGAAAAAGTGATTAATAGAACAAACATTCTACAATCTAACTCAAACACTTGCCATTATGCCATAATAATATAGAGAAACAATCATAATTACTACATTTTTTCTTCTAACACGTGAATTTAGACTTTACACAATACGATAAATGTAAAACCAAGCTCAACAAACTCTGGAAGCCATGGAAGTACAAATATCATATAAATGACAAATTAGCGACTCTTTTTCCCATGGACATAAAAACTTCAAATTTCCGTTAATGAAACCTTGAGATTAATGGATAGAAAATAAATATTCTAACCTAACATCTGCAAAGTTCATCCTAGAAAATTCCAAATAAATAAATCTCAAAAGAAAAAGCTTGAAATTTCTTGATCTGGACAAAAAGTTTGGTCTAACACAATATATAATAGACACCGATAAATAACACATTAATTAAGGTGAACATAAAGGCTCCAATAATAATTTACAAATGATATCAATATGATTATATATTGTAAAAGAGAAACATATAAATATCGCCAAGGACAATTATATGAAGAAAAAAACATAAAGCAAATTAAATTGAAGGAAAAATTCCATGTAAATTCACAAAACTCATTATGGAACTGGCCTCGGTGGTAAAGGTGGTGGCTTTTCCATTGCATCTCATTTTGTTTCATCTTCCCACATACACTATGTAAGGGGGAAAAATCATTATGAAAATTTATTTTATCTCAAAATCTCAAATTAAAGTAGAAAATTTAAATAAATAAAATGAATCAGTGACAATTTTTTCTAGCAATATTTACATAACCTTGCGAAGTTGAATTTGTAGAACTACATTGATGAATGCTAATAGTATACATGACCTGAAGAGAAATTCATCGAGCAGAACTTTTCATTCAGGGCTTGTCGAAACAATCATGGAAATTTTCAAATTGATCTACCTTCGTCACACTTGCACACAGGCAAAACACCAAGATAGGTCAAAATAAAAGACATTCATCAGAGAAATATACGGAGTACTAAGAGTCAAGCCAAGGAAAAAATTATAAAACGAATGAATCACAGAGAAAAAGCTAACATTAATTGGTGGAAAAAGGAATATGAAGTTAAAATATGGAGAAGATGCAGTTTTTCCAAGAGAAGTTATGGAGAAGTGTACCTGATATGGTTGGAGGTTGGAGTTTGAGTTTGATTAAGAGATAAACATGGGTTGAGATTGAAATTTCAATAACAAAAATGTGGGATTGTGAGAGTTAGTTATTTTAGAATTTCCCATTATATAAAAAAACTAGTATACGTCCCGTGCTATGCACGGATTTTTAAAAATATATATATATATTAAGTATCTTATTTAACATGTTAGAAATATCTATTGTACGACATGGTTAAAATATATAAAATGAAAATAACAATATTTATATACAAAGAAAAATAATTTGTTAAATAATAACAAAAAATGATAAAGGATAGAGTTATATTCTTTACAAATATATCACTCTAGACATCTGAGTTAAATAGGAATATTTACACACCATCATTGTTAAACTAATACCTGAATAATAAGCAAAAGTTATGTTAATGTAATAATTTATTTATTCTCAATGTAAGCATTTTTTGGATTTCATGTAAGAAAATGAATTATGAATTACTTTATTTAGCCTAAAATAGGCCGTCCTTTTGGAAGATGTGAGCATTCTTCAGACCAGTGAACAGTCAAAACAAATTTCACCGCACAAACATGTGACCTTGCAAAAACTCTATAAAATTAGTATTTCAGTAAAAAATTGTGTAATTTAGTCAGACACAGATCTCAAATATATATATAAGTAGAATAGATAAGTAGATAGATATTAACATTGGAAAATCTATCGCGTCTCGATCAGTTAAAAGCTATGTAACAAGCGTGAGAGTTTAAAATTAGAATTAGCACAATATCGAGAATTACAGTACTATTAAAGTTAATGTATTCCCTAGATTAATAAATATCCACATACATGAACTTCTAGTTGCATTGTATGATAGGATACATGAATACTTAGATGCATGCTTTGACTACCTAGTATTCATAAACTTAATTAAATTGGATACATGTATTTCATATGCGCCTAGACTAGTATAAATAGGTGTAAAGATTGTACTTGTAATTCATCAAGTCTTCAACAAGAATAAAAGAAAAAGAGAGACATACTCCAAGTATTTCCTTGTTGATCTTGTTCACTAAATTCAAAAAAATATCCAACAAGTACAGTAGCCTCAATTTGACTGATCAGACCTTAATTTGCCACTCGGGAATTACTCAATGGAGGGGCAAGCAAGGCTAAGAATTAGAATATATATTGAACTTTTGTTATCGCAAAATGGGAATGAATATGTACACATAGATTAGATCTTGATAGCTTATAACGGTGAGAAGGAGCTATGCTGAAAATCAATTTCTATTCTGTTAAATTAGAAGTATCAATTAATAAGTTAATTATTATAATTAGGATTTATTGTACTTAGCTCATTAAGACATAAAAATATGGAAACTTCAAGCTTAGAGTACGTAGTTGACTGCAGGATATATAGAGCATAAGTATACATGGATTGATTGATGTGGTGCACAATAATAATTTATGGTGGATGAGGAAAAGATATAGAATAATTCAAACTAACGACCCGAGTACAAATTAAGAACTAACGCTGGTAAATAATGTCACAAACTACTAAATTTGTGCTTCATGTACCTATTTTTAATTTCTGTAAAATTATAGATTGAGAATTTCTCGACTGTAATGTGGACACAAAGAATTTTAGTTAGATCACTTTTTATTTTAATCAGTCATTAAGTTTGACTTAGCTAGCCCAATCCAAGGTTGAAGGTTAGGAATAAAATTATAAATAATTGTACACATTTGGAAAATCCTAGGACAGTTTTTTTTTTTTTTTTTTTGGAGTAATCCCAGAATTTTTTTTTAATATTCTAAATGTTTACTCTGTAGAATCTTAAAGAGTCGGATTTTATATGGTGAATCTCCACCCCTCCAGTAAATCTACAGAGATGAACTCAATAATAGAGGATGCTGCACCAGAGGCAACAATCATTCTCGTGACGGTCGCAATTGAGGAAGAAACGCAAAAGGCTATAAAAATAAATAATATATATTTTTTGGATTCTTAACCGAGCCGGCAACCGGGCATGAGGGAAGGTTGCCGGCTTTGTTCGGTTGGAGACGGTGGCTGGCAATTGAGCGAGGCAGGGGGCAGGGGACTTCGGGCAGACAACTCGGCAAGTAGGCTGGCAATGGCAGCTGCCTGCCTGCTTGCCGGTTGGAAGACGCGCTGGAAACTGACTTCAGTTTAAGATGGCCTAACTGTTGACTAGGTTTCCGAAATTATTCTTATACTTTCTCCAACTCCAACTGAATCTCTAAATTGATATCAACATTCGTTTAACGTGTATATTACTTTTTATTTTATTTAATATACATATGAAATGGAGCTTTGGTATCAACTACGACTCTTATTAATAATTAATTATATGGAGATTAATAATCTTGTCAAACAAGTAACATTTTTTGTTCGTTAATATATTTTTCTACTACAAGGCATTTTTGTTTCAAGTTTTCTCGTTCAAGCAGAGCTTCATCATTATCATTGAATTAAAATTCACAAAACGCAATGTACAACTTTTCTTCGGGGTGGTCGGAATGATCCCTTTTTGATGTTATCCCTAGTAAAAAAAAAAATTTGTGATTAGGGATTTCCCATCTTTAATTAAATAGAACCTTTTTTTGATTTTGTTTGTTATTAATGAAGCTTTGATCTATAAAAAAAATATTAGGGTAGGTACGAATTCAAGATAAGTTTGTGACTAAATTAAAATTTTACATTGAAATTTTCGGTCCCAAACTCATCCCCCAAATTAATTCAGTGACCACTTTTTGGTTACCCGAATTGTAGCAAGACGATACGGGACGGATTTACGAGTTCATTTTAGAAATTAAAATAAAAACTGGCAGGAAAAAAAAATCAGATAGGATGAAATTTTAATAAAGGTGGAGCTGCAAGTGATGCAATTGCATTTATATGTCTCGATGCTTATCTCCGAGATGGTATGAAAACCGTTTAATTTGTTTGACTAGAAATTATGAAGTGTTAAAGAGTAAGGGCATGTTTGTTAGGTGTTTGAAAAAGTAATTTGGGAGAGTAGTGGAAGTTTGTGAAATAATTTCAATTTGCGTAATGTTGTTTGTTTGAGTTTTGAGAAAATATTTGAGAATTAAAGTATGCGTAGGTTATCTTTTGAAAAATTAGATTGTAGGTGTAAGATGTGTAAGACTCTATTTCAAATTATATTTGTTATGTGAGATAAATTGTGTAAGAGATATATTACTTTACTTTATGTCAATCAGAGTAGAATTTGTATATGTTTTGTTTATAGATAGAAAAATCATTGTTTGTTTGACTTTTGAGAGAGTAGTTTGAGAAAATTGAGAAATGAAAAAATTATTTCAGAAAGTAGAAACTATGTTTGTTTGACATTTCTCAAACACAAAATTTATTTGAGAAATGTCAAACAAACAAGCCCTTAAATGTCTCGTATGGATTATATATCAAAGATAAGTTCACCTCTTCGGCAATCATTGAGCTAGTTGTTGAGGTAAGTTAGATATATTATTTTTAAGTGGACTTTGTATAATCCATGTGAAACTTAATATATTATCAGAGCCCATCTTATTTTGAGTCATCTTCTTTTGTGATGAGTTCCTTCTTGTTCACATGTTGAGCTTCATTATCTACGCATATATTTTTCCTAGACAACAAAAATATTAGGTTGTTATTATTCGTCAATTTAACAAGGCATGGACTATCGTTAATTGTGTGTTCGAAACTTACCCACATGTCACAATTCGCAAGGTTGGACTTTTCATATGTCACATGTTGGGCTTCATTATCTACCACATACTTTGCCTAGACAACCAAAAGATTGGGTTATTATTATTCGTCCATTTAACAAAGTGTTGACTGCCATTATTTGTGTGTGTGGACTTTACCCACACGTCAAAATTCGCAAGGTTAAACTTTCACATATCACACGTCAGGTTTTATTCACCCACGCGTTCCTGTGGGCCACAGGAGAAGAAGGATTGTTCAGAGTAAATGTTCCACATGGATTTGATTTTCAAGGCTAAATTCATCTTCTAAGAACTTTGGAAATTCTCATCTCTTAAGCTAGCTTTAAACGAGGATAAGATCCAAAACTTTTAAGTCGACTTGGTCCAATTGATATGAAATTTAATATGAAGTTTAAGTTTAATATATTGCACCCATATAAGTTACATTGGTTGTAGCTAAGCCTTAACAATGGAAATAATTTAGAGCATCAAAATACTGCATAATTTGTTTAAAAAAAATCACTGCATAATTAATCACAAAACGCTCTAATAAATATCTCCAGTTACAGGCTTTCATCAAAGAATTGGATTCTGTCATACGTGATCGATCTAATGCAGATTTAAAATGATATGTTTAAAATATTAGGAATAAATGGGTTTTTGGCATTTTGCACCCTGGAATTATAGGGCTTTGGCATTTTGTACCCTGACTTAAAAGTTTTGGCAAGTGAGAAATTGGTAGAAGAGTAAAAGTTATTTTCAATTTTTGTTTCCACTTTGCACCTTGGCAATGGCAATATAGATTTTGCACCCTTAAAATATAGAATGTTGGCATTTTGCACCCTAAAATTATAAAATATTAGCATTTTTCATCCCAATATAAATTTTTTGGCACTCTTCACCTTAAAAATATAATTTGTATGACATTTTGCACCCTAATATATTTTTCTTAAAAAAACCTCATGAATGTCGGCGATGTAGAGATATAATAGTCATTTCTATGCACAACAATCATAAACTTGTTATACTAAATTTATTTTACTTTATAATAACTTATTTTAACATTTACTCTCAATAAATTTAGATTAAATAAAAGACATTGTCTTCATAATTTGTTTTCAAATATCCTCTAGATTATTTAGTTTATATCTAAAATACACGTTTACATATCTAACATATTATTATATTGCATGTTATTTACATTATTTAAATTATCATATTAAGTCGGGGTTGAAAATACCATAAATTATATTTTTGGGTGCAAAGTGCCGATATTCTATATTTCATAGTGCAAAGTGTCAAAATCAATACATTTAGGGTGTAAAGTGCCAATAGTATTCGAAATAACTATTATACCCTTCAATCAATGAATTTTTTCTTCAAAACACACACCCCGGTGGAAAGTGCCATCTAAATTGTATTTTCAGGATGCAAAGTGCAAAAACTTTTAAGTCAGGGTGCAAAGTGTCAAAACCCTAAACTACAATTTTAAAGTTAGAAATAAAACTATAATTATGGGTACCCATACGGGTCGGGCCTGAATGATTCAGTTTTGAAATCCGCCCTGTAATCCCGTCTCCCTCATAGCTCTTGTTTCACACTCTAATCTATTTAAGCATAGAATGAATTTTGTTAAAATCATCCGAACCTAGTATGAGATGATGTATGTTTTACATGTTTGATTTTACTCGAGCTTATATATATAAATTATTTTTCTTCTTCAATTGATGTTTGTTTGATTTCCTTTTACTACTTGAGTATTTTCTTCATAACAAAAAATATGTTAAATTTGGGCCCGGGGCCTTTGAATTGAATTCACTTGAAAGTAAAATATTTTACAAACCCAAAAGTAAGCCCAGTTTCATAAGGTCCAACAATAGTTCAAGTTGTTGTACAAGATTTTAATTCCCACTCATCAGTCCCCAAATCGTTAAGTTTAAAACTATTTTAGAATATGGCAAACATCATCCAAACAAAAGAAAAATATTTCAAAATTAATGTTAATTTCCTTTTAGTTATTTACTCCGTCGGTCCTTTATTTTTATTTTTTTTCTTTTCTACTTTTAACGCGGTATTTTAAGTAAAAGTAAATAGAATTTTTGAATAATTTTACATTTATGTCCTCCTCAAAAGTAATTAGTGATTGAGAATTAATAGTACCAAGAGATTATAGTTTTGAAATTTCTTTGTTCTTTTTAAAAATGAAGTCGATAAAAAAATATAAAAATAAGATATATGAGACATATTGAGTACTAGATATTGACAACGACAGCAAAAAGGAAGAAATGCATTGACTTTGTTTGGATCAACTTCGTGACACTTTAAAATTTGGACGATATTCAAATGTGTGAAATATCCTATACAACTACTTTATATAATTCACTATTATTTTACAAATTTGACAAACAATTTTTGACATCTACATGTACGCTTTCTTCGCCATAACCTAAGTTCGATCATGACTCACACTCATGGTTCTCGAAGGGTCTATTTGGATGGGTTTTGGCTCGGTTTCATAGATCTCGGTTTAAAAAAATTAGTTTGGGTGGTTTCGATTAAACCTTTGAGACTTCATTTGAATTGGTTTGGCTCTTCAATTTTGTGGTTAAAATAAGTTGAAACCCCACTTAAATTAGATTTGGATGTTGGGGTTTAGGGAAAAAAATAGGTGATAGGTGTCAAATCAATGTCTTTTTTAGTGATATTTAGGAGAAAAAATAGGTGGTAGGTGTCAAATCAATATTTTATAGGTTTGAAGAGTTTGAGTGTGAGTTTATGAATAAGTTTTTGATGGTTTTATGGGTCTGGCGAAAATTCATTAAAAAGGGTTTTGGCTCAGTCTCGTGAAACCCGCGAGACCGGACCAAAACCCATCCAAACACAGCCTAAGTTTCTAACATACAAATTACACTGATCGATCTCACATTTCCAAACTCCTATACAAATTACTCTAAAGGATCCTTTTTTCTTAAGTATGACATTATGAAAATATCAACAATCTTTCTTATATCCAAAACTAAATTCCGAAAATCTAAGAGCCATCAATCAATACTTATTGTACAAATTTCAATGTTGCTAACAGTCTTCATAGACACTATCATATTGAGAAGATCGATGTCCGTACGTGCAGATGGGCTATATTTTTGAAAAAATTATTTTAGCATATACAAATCTAACAAGTTCCGTGGATGTTAATCATATCTCTATGACAAATACATATTAATAACGTGTTATATATTTTTAGATTGATCATACGAACAATTTTATAGTAATCATATAATATAACTATGTTACAAAAGGACTAATTAACAATTTTGTCGTATTGTGTAAACAAAGGAGTATATAAAATTATTTGTACATATATATACAAACATAATATAATGTACATATATACAAACATAATATAATTGAATGTTAAAAAGAACGACGTACTTGCAAATTAAAAATAGATGGACTTCATATAACCTAGAATATAATGGGCCTAAGATAAAGGCATGATCAAAAGACAAAAACATTCAAAGTGCTTTGTCTAACTTTCAGAAAACTCATTAGTTTGGTTTTAATTACCATACTCAATTCAAGTAGAATTTTACTTTAGATTTTTGGAGGAATATCAAAATTACCCCTACGTGCTTGTTTTTTTAAGAAATTATTTACTTTTTTAAAACATGAGTATATATTACTCGGGTTGATTGTGGTATTTAAAACCAAATAGAGGGATTTTTTTGAAATTTAAAATAATACATGGGGTTTTTTGGGAGTTAGGCAAAACACGGGGTGTTTTTATCTTTCGATGTGAAGGATAAAATTGTCATATCAAAAGCAAAATGTGAACAAATACTTGCAGTTTTTCGTGTTTAAATCACACTCTCTTTATCGGGGTGTATTTGACATTTACTTGAGATCACATGAAATTTTTAAAGTTAAAATAACACAAGAAATTTTAGGAATTAAAGTAACACAAAGGTTTTTTAGAATTAGACACAACATGAAAATATTTTGTTTTCTTTCGCTCTAAAGGCATAGTAAAACTACCCAAAAGTGGAAAAATAGTACATGTCCCGATGGATTTAATCTACCCGAATGCTGGATGAATGCCACATAAGCATGAAAATATAATTTTTTGTCCTCTAATGTCCATGTGTGGCATTCATTCAACTCCAATAAATTAAATTCACTTGGATAAGATCCTAGTAACCAGCATAAGTTGGGTCGATTCTGATTTCTGACTGCATCACCCTTTAATCCAAACTAGAAACTAACATTATTCAGAATCTTGCCATTAAACCCACGTTCATTAAGATTTCTTATATATACCCCCAATCTGTCACTGCCAGTACAAAGTACTACTACTACTTTTTCTTTCTTTCTTTGGGGTACATTATTACCATAGTACTTTACTCAAATAATAAGTGGATAACACACTGTCACTTTTCATATTGTACTTTTAAAACTTTTATGAACACCTGTTTTATTTTAATTCGAACCATCTTTGAACCCTTGTAGAAAATTGAGAACCATTTTCAAGAACTAAATACATGCATATATATATGGAAGCTGTACTTACTACCTTTTGCAGTGACAGTTTAATGATGGAATAAATTCGTTGGAAACATTAATTGTTAATTAGACCTTTATAAGTCAATGGCTATGTTCCATCAATTTTCCATTTAAAGATGAAAGAAATTATTAATTAATTCTCTATCAAAAATCTTGCCGTGAATTCTGCGCTACCAATCGTGCAGCCTACAAAATTCATTTTTGCACACTAGATTAACACATGCATGTACATATATGTAGGTGTACACCTAGCTATATATTAGACTTAATTTTGAATTATATCAACTTACCGGTACTGTTTGTTGTGGAGTAATGTTTGTGATTATTTATCGAACATGCAAGGAAGTAATGTTTATGATTAGTCTAATATTCAAATAAATAGAGTCTATGATAATTTGATAAGTGAAATTCATATTAATCTACAAGAATTGGAAGATTCTTAATTTCCGGAAAGTTTTAACGACATGTGTTATGTGTACTCTAATGATTAGCTTTATTTTATTTTTAATGCATGCCTAGATCTCAAAATTTTGATTATCATTCAGAGTTTACACAATCGGATACAAATATTAATTTGAAGATAAATTCAGAGGTTAAGAGCTAGGGATATTTTCAATCCCCAATTATTTTCTGGAAAAGTAATACACTCACATATAATATATATATATGAAATACTTCATGATCGAACACCTAATTTATATATATTACATCAGCGTGCTACATTTTATGATTAAATATTTCTGTAAGTTGGAAAAATTTAAGGTAGAACTTAGAAGGAGATAATTAGGCTGTGTTTGGATGGGTTTTGGCCCAGTCTCGCGGGTTTCGTGAGAACGAGTCAAAACCCTTTCAAATGAGTTTTCGCCAAACCCATAAAACCATCAAAAACCTATTCAGAAACCCACACTCAAACTGATCTTCAAACCTATAAAATATTGATTTGACACCTACCACCTACTTTTTCCCTCAATTCTCACTAAAAAAGACATTGATTTGACACTTATTACCTACTTTTTCCCCTAAACCCCAACATTCAAACCCAATCTAAGTGGGGTTTCAACTTATTCAAACCTAAAAACCCAAAAGCCAAAACCCATCCAAATGAAGTCTCAAAGGTTTCATCGAAACCACCCAAACCAATTTTTTTAAACCGAGACCCGTAAAACTGAGTCAAAACCCATCCAAATAGACCCTTAATGTCAACAATATTCTTCCTATATAATTACATATAATAAAGAAAGTGTAGAAACAAATCAAGACATCATGTGAAGCCACAAAAGTTAAACACCGAGTCTATATATTATAGTGAACCAGAAATTATTGTAACACTGAGTCTATATATTATAGTGAACCAGAAATTATTGTAATAGGGTTTTAGAGTTTTCTAGCTACGGATATTTTTTGGATGTTTCTAAGATAAAACCACAAGGTCTTCGGCCGGGACAAAGTAGCTAGGTGGATCTATTTAATTATGTCTTGTGATATACAAACATTATAATATCCCTTTTGGTCATTACCTAGTCCTCTTTGGATGTCATTAAAACTAATAGAAAAAACATTTCAATTTTTTTAACCTTTATACCCCATCCAAGAAATTAATCAATATCCCGGCCGTTTGCTTGCTGCAAATTCATGGCATTAACAACAAGGTAATACATTCCCTATACTTTAATTAGTAAGCTTAACAAGATTCAATAAGTAATTGGTATATATTATGTAGAAATGTTGAGAGGAGTTCCGGATAAAAATCAAATCAAACTATCTTGCCTCTAGATCTAACTACATAACCACTCTATTGTCATTGTGGTAAATGTGTGTATGTGTGGATCTGCCAGTACATTTGATGCTCAACGTAAAAATAGAATTCTTAGGTCATCTCCAGTCGAAGCAGAAAATAGCTCCTTTCTTATTTGTCTGCTTGCATGTCTGTTTGCCTTGCCTAGTCTATCATATTTAACCGAACCAACAATCCAAAATATTTAAATCAATTTTAAATTTTCCCCACTCTCACTTAACAATAACAATAATAATATTATAATCGGTAATAATAATTATAATAAAAATAATAATCGTATTTGTTAAGTTGTGGGCAATACATGACAGACCATTTTCGAATTAGGTGTTTATTTGTAATCGTATTTGTTAAGTTGTTTCATTGATCTTGAAATTGTACTTTTAAATTAAGTTCGCAATAATAATATAAGTCTTGTTTAGTCATATTTTATATAACAATAACTGTATTTTTTTTAAAACTAAGTCGTAGTTTATCAAAATACACCAAATTTTTTTATAAACACACATAAATATATTAATATATTTTAAAAAATAGTGACCAATTACATAAATTTGAATTTTTTTACCACGAGTTTTTAAGAAAGTTTACACAAAATTTATAAGGCATTCACAAAAATTTTAAGGATTTTTACACACATATATATGTTTTATTTTTTTCTAAAAAAGCGACCAATTAATTTTTAATATATATATATATATATATATATATATATATATATATATATATATATATATATATATATATATATATATATGTATGTATAAGGCCGTTGGCCTGGATGCGCAAAGGCTCGTCCAGGCGGCCGCCTGTCAAGATGCCCCTCCGGTTGCCCTCTTGCCCGCCTTGTCCTTCGAAAAAATTTCATCTACAGCCGACGACCCCTCCTCATACCTGCCTCCCCATTTCGGCTGGAGATGGCCTTAGTTGAAGCCATTTTGAATACATTCATTCATTTGTTGAAATTACATTCGAACTTGACTCAACTCATATTCGACTCGATTAAAATTAGTCACACTCAAACGTGTATGACCATACTCAATAAGAAAATTACATCAAACTTGAACAACATGTTATTCAATTCTATTCTCTAGTTTGCACTCCTAAAAAGATGATTTTTGATGTAAATTAATCAGTAGATTGGTGGAACTGATTTCCAAACATTCTGAAACTATGTGGCCATAACCATTTAATTTATAACAAAAGAGTTAATACATCATCACATCATATACTCTATTTGATCAATAGTAACATACAAAGAATAACCTACTAACAAGAAGAAATAACTCAACTAATTAACAACACTAGTATTACAATAAAAAAAAAACACATTAATCTTCTTTAATCAAAGTTAACAAAAGAAACTAAACATCAAAATGAAATGCACCAAACTTAAAATAGAAAAGAAAGAAGCTAGTGAAATTCATACCAGCTACAAATTATAAGTAATCAAATACTTAATTTTCTATGCCCTAACCTTAGCTCAAGATCTATGTCCTCCGCCATGGGAGTGCAACAACTAATAATATTATTAGTCCTATAATTATAATGTCTCTTATTTGATTCATTAATGAGCGAGGACGACGTGGACGCAGAACCCATGGACAAGTTGGTCTCCACACAATAATTATGATATTGATCACTACTAGTCTTGGAGCATGATGAAGATGAAGTCATCCTCAATTTCTCAGAGAAAGCATACATAGTTTGGGAGGAGGAATAATTATTATTCTTCGGAGATTGCTTTAGATTTAGACGACGTTTAGCTCTATCTCTTCTGTGAACATTCATGTGGCCACCAAGTGCCTGTGCCGAAAGAAATTCTCTTTTGCAAAAGCTACAACTGTAACTTCTTGGAGGCCATGGATGCAATAATATTGAATTCGATATCATATTATTCATATAGGAATACGAGTTTTTGTTTTTGTTCTTCATATATAAAATGAAAATGATGAGTGTAGGGTACTGGTTCTGTCAATTGGGATTTATTGCACGAAATTAAGGTACAAAGGAGTTAATCTAAGCTATATAGGAGAAAGGAAATGTACTATTAGATCAAAGGGTATTCTGGGTACGTAGATTTTGTAGTCATGATTTGGCCTTATAGGGGTGTAGTTTTTCTATTGGATTTAGTTGGGTTCCTTTTATGTGCAAAACCAATTTAATTACGAAGTAGTAGTGCAATGCAAATATGTATTTTTCAAATGATCGATCTACATTTTTTCTTTTATTCTTTATTTTCTTAAATCTATCTTTAATAATTATATAATTACACCTAAAATTTCAATCCTCTCTATTTATTTGTATCTTTAATATCCGTGCAACACTCTAAAATGACAGATATCGTGGAGCGAATGGAGCATAATTTTAGTAATTTGAGCTCAACTCAATCCAAAAGATCGACAAACAACATTAATTTTAACTATAGTAAGATGGGGCCCCCGGGACATTTCTCCAACTGGCTCATCAACAATTCATAAGGCTTGCTCGAGCGGCAAGAGTGTGGGTTCGAATCCCGTTTGGAACTTGGATAAGTTATTGTGAGTCTATTTAAGGGTCATTTGTGGTGAAGACTCTTTTGTGCCAGAATGAACAACAATATGGTGAGATCTCGAGACTTGGTGGAGGCATATCCCGCTATTTATATCCTTCAAGGTTCTAGGACAAGGATTTTGAGAATTCCAGCTTGAATACGTTAAAAAAAAAACTATAGTAAAATGGGGTTGGATCCAATTACACATGAATTTTAAGTTTTAACCCGTTGGTCCGGCCTTTCCCTTTCCAATATTCTTAAAAGGTGAAATTCACTCATATAAATATTGCATCTAAGTTTAGTAGATATATAAAAAGAAGAGTTCGCTGTAGTCCAAGATAGGGATCCCATGAAATATATAGGCAAGCAACTATTTATTCAGTAGTATAATATATATTGGATGTTTCTATTTGCAGGGAATCTACTTAATTGCAATTGAAATTTGTCAAAACATAGAAAATTATCCTTTTGTTAACGTAGCCAATGTCTCAGAATCTTTCCAAGTCTTCCCTCTAAGATCACGTCAAAGTCCAAACTCAAATAATGCAATTGAAAATATAATGTAACAATACTAACTAATACTCATTCAATCATAGTTCTTTTCTTTGATTGACTCAAAATGTTTTAGATAAAATTGAAACTAGAAACTTTTGAGTATTTTATATTTTATTTTCAAAAAGTAATTAACGTAGTTTGGTAATATACTCGTATGAAAATGATACATTATATTAAATCTGGAGGAATTGATTTGAAATTGAAGAACAATGTGAAGCAAGAAAGAAAAATTTACAAGAAATGGAAAAATCTTTCATTGAGAGAAAATTTGATTTACAGAATATGAATTAAGGGAAAAGTATCTTGAACCTACGACCTATATTTATATACAACTAAGGAAGCTTAACAAGGAAATAAACAGAATTAATCCCTAAACTAATAACAAATACAAAAGAAGCCCAATATACAAGCTATAATGTCTAATACATTAGATAAAAGAATAGTTTTAGAAAACATTCTAAAATTAAGAATAAGAAAACGAGAAATCTTTAATTAATTACTCGACTAACGTCGACCCGAAAAAATATAATGAAATATTTTGAGATAGACAGTATATATAAGCTGTTCTAAATTACTAACACTATCTAGCATACAAAATTAGAAAGACATATGTATAATACTCTTTCAGCCATGATCCTTTTATATTCTTAAATATAATTGACATAATTTTTAGAATATTTTTTGAAATAGTTATAGTAACTTTTGCGTATTTTATATTTTAGTTTCGGAAAGTAACTAGCGTAGTTATTGCAATACCAGTATCAAATTGTTACATTAAATAAATAAGAGAGTACGTATTCTAAAAATAATATTATTTTAGTTAACAAGGAAAAAAGAGAATTCTTTAGTTACCTCAACCCGAAAATACATAATAAAATATTTTAAGACAAACAGATATATAAGATGTTCTACAATCGTAACACACACTAGCATACAAAATTAGAACGGTATGTGTATATGGATAAGGAGACCATGTAAGAAATGTTAAATTGAACATTTAACAATTCATGATGTAACTCCATATAACATGAAAAAATGAGTATTTTAGCCAATTTAAATTCTTTAGTTTAATCATATGATCGAAGATATATTGTTTTCAAATAAATGGATTTAGAGTTTAGACATATATAATTTGGTTTGTAAGTGAATCGAATTTGCACAAACTTCATGAATCGAGTCAAACATGATATAAATTGTTATTTTCTAGTTTATTGCATGCTAGTCTCTTGGATAATCTCATACAATTTCATCTTTATAACTCATATTGACTACTAATTACGACGATGCCTTCTACATTTTATTAGCAAGAAAGTTTAAATATATGTGTGCACGAACTTATACATTTGAAATTGTCATGTATTTTAGTTCGTTCTATAATATGTACATTTTTGTCGACTTGCTCTAAGAAAGTTGAAAATGTAGTCCTTCACATGTCCGACAGTCCAAGTATTTGATTGCAAGACACCAAAAATGGTATTATAATATATATATATATATATAAATAAAAAAAATGTCGAATTTAGCATCTAATTTAGAGACCGGGTCAAGTTAATCTTCTCTATGACATGGACGTGCGACATGAGTCACATGACACTTGGTAACTTTGACAGAAATTTTGGATTATTTTTCCAGATCAGGGAAAAGATGAAATATTTGTCAAAAAGAAAGGAAAGATAATCAAAATAAAATAAATTATTCCTTGTACCCGCAGAAACAAAAGGCCAAGCAATTTTATTTCAAACAACTCACTATGACTTTCATTGAAAAACCAATTTAGTATCTTATTAGTTAAACATTGAGGGTTAGGCTAAATAACTTTTCAGCTTGTTGGACCAAAAGTTAAATTAAAATCTTAAATGGACATGGACCAATTCATTAACATGTAATATTGGGCTTTTATTACAGCCCATGATACTGAATAAGACGAATATCAAATAACAGTGGATCAAAAGAGCGATTTACTCGTATAGAGAAATTGTTAGATTTTATTGTATTAACTATGAAGGTAATTTAGTTGATCATGAGTTTTTTGCTTCATATAAGTTTTAAGACAACCATTCTTCTATCTAATCGCAAATATGTATTTGTAAAGTTGATTAATTGAAAATTAATAGTACGCGACAAAAGAAATAGAAAAACAAAAAAATTCAAAGCATATTTAAAATTCGACTTGAACTCCAAAGAAATTGATTAATTTTGGTTTGTTAAGTGCATATTTAACATAAATAATATTATATCGCTTCATATTTCTCAATTTGAATCTTGGAATTTAAGTCGCTAAGCATAAAATATATTCTTAGTAGTATTAATTTATTGCAGTTCGACTCATGATCGGTGTTCGTTCTTATAACATTATTTAATTCAAGTACAGTTATAAGCTCAATGTAAACATCAAACATATTTATATGATATATTATTTTATTCAAAATTTATACAATAAATTATTAGAATTAATAACTACTATATCATATAAATATTTTATACAAATTTTATAAAATAAATTATTAGAATTAATAAATATATTTACATAGGTACTCAGTTCTCTATTTGCATCCCTAGCTAGTGAAATATCGGGTATATTTTATTTTACTCATATATACAATATAGAATTTGATCCTCAATTTATTGAAAGCATATTTTATGAATTTTCATCTTAATTTTTCAAATATTTAATATATTTTTATCTCACACTTTATAAAATTGCATAACTCAATTTATTGAAAGCATATTTCACTTTCGATACCATAACTCAACCTACTTTAGGGATTTGATACCACAATTTTTTCTCCCGACACATTTGATACCATAACTCAAATCAACTCGACACATTTGATACTTCCGTCAAATTGGAAACGGAATTGTCACGTGATTGTCACGTGGCCGTTAAGACTTTGCACATTTGATACCATAACTTATGTTGACTGATAATTTTACCTCATAACATTTCAGGTTACCAAAAAAGCCCCACATCTTCAAATTTAGTGACGATTTTAGTCCACATTGTTGCCAAATTTCCAAATTGACTCGAATAAGACCACGTGCCGACCAATTTAGAAGATTTTACTTATTTTATTTAAATAACTAATTTAATTTATAAACAATATTAATAAATTAAATAATACATTAACATAAATATCAACAAAATTAAGAAAATATATTCTTTTTAAATATAAAATTTATATAATAGAATTAATATATTTAATATTTATTAAAATAATAAATTATATAAATTAAAACTATTTAATATCTATTAAAATATAATTTTAATTAAAAAAAAATCCCCACCCCACCCTTCCCCCCTACCCCCCGATTGCCAGGCCGCCGGCGGCCTAGGTCTTCTGTCTCAGGCCACCGTCGGCCTGGGTTCTTCGATCCCCGGCCATTACCAGCCTGGGATCTTCGGTCCCAGGCCGGCGGTGGCCTGGGACAGAAGACCTAGGCCGCCGGCGGCCTGGGTATCTAGTGGTAGGGGGAGGGGTGGGTTGGGTTGGGTGGGTGGGGTGGGGATTTGTTTTTATTAAATTATAATTATTTATTATTTAATATTTTAATAAATATTAAATAGTTTTTAATTATATAATTTATTATTTTAATAAATATTAAATAGATTAATTCTATTATATAAATTTTATTTTTAAAAAGAATTTGTTTTCTTAATTTTGGTGATAGTTAAGTTAATGTATTATTTAATTTATTAATATTGTTTATAAATTAAATTAGTTATTTAAATAAAATAAGTAAAATTTTCTAAATTGGTCAGCACGTGGTCTTATTCGAGTCAATTTGGAAATTCGGCAACAATGTGGACTAAAATCGTCTCTAAATTTGGAGATATGGGGCTTTTTTGGTAACCTAAAATGTTATGGTGTAAAATTATCAGTCAACATAAGTAATGGTATCAAATGTGTAAAGTTCAAAATTGGTCAGCACGTGGTATTATTCGAGTCAATTTGAAAATTTTGCAACAATGTAGACTAAAATCGGCACTAAATTTGGAGATGTGGGGCTTTTTTGGTAACCTAAAATGTTATGGGGTAAAATTATCAGTCAACATAAGTTATGGTATCAAATGTGCAAAGTTTTAACGGCCACGTGACAATCACGTGACAATTCCGTTTCCAATTTGACGGAAGTATCAAATGTGTCGAGTTGATTTGAGTTATGGTATCAAATATGTCGGGAGAAAAAGTTGTAGTATCAAATCCCTAAAGTAGGTTGAGTTATGGTATCAAAAGTGAAATTCTCTCTATAATCGAAGGTAGATTGGGACCAAAAGTGTGAATTT
This sequence comes from Penstemon eatonii, assembly GCA_038501285.1. Classification (NCBI taxonomy): domain Eukaryota; kingdom Viridiplantae; phylum Streptophyta; class Magnoliopsida; order Lamiales; family Plantaginaceae; genus Penstemon; species Penstemon eatonii. Next base: position 8,196,946 of record CM076710.1, read on the forward strand.
ATAAGATGCAAGGTAAGAAATGTCGAGAGTTAAATTAAGTGAGGCTAAAATGCAATTTCCCCACAAAGATTTGGTTGAATTTTATGGGCCAGCTGATATCACATTTGAAGTGTAATCCAATTTCAACCGCTTCAAAAGGGCAATTTTCAAGGCTAAATACTGTCATCACTTTCATGTGTGTGAGTGTGTGAAAAATAGAGCTCGAAAATCCAATCAAATTCTTCAATGGCAGCTAGTAGCAATTCGAGATGGTCCCTTTCCGGCATGACCGCCCTCGTCACCGGTGGTACTCGTGGCATCGGGTACTACTCTTTTTTCATTTCTTTTTAATTCCATTACTTCTTCTTTATTGTGGGCTGTTGTGAACTCATGTAATTTTTTGAAAAATGTATTGTTTCAACCATTTAATGTTTAATGGGTTTTTCAATTGAATTTATTTAATAATTTCTTCCCTCAACGAAGGGGGATTGATAAGTTTTTTTTTTATAGTGTAACAGTGAAGTACTTCATTACTTTTATTACATAAGAATATTTTCAAATTACATGAATGTTGGCAAGAGGGTTTTGGTGATTATGTTGCGGTGGTTACCTGATTTATTTTTAATTAATCAGGCATGCTACTGTAGAAGAATTGGCTGAAATGGGTGCAACTATTTACACATGTTCAAGGAATGAAGAGGAGCTTAATCAGCAATTGCAGGAATGGAATTCTAAAGGGTATAAAGTTAGTGGTTCTGTGTGTGATGCTTCAATTAGAGAACAAAGAATGCAGCTAATGGAAAAGGTGTCCTCTGTTTTCAATGGCAAGCTTAACATTCTTGTGAGTTTCTCAAAAACTTCTACATTCTTGTAAGGGTTGGTAAATAAATTATTTCTTCTGTGTTGGATATATTTTTTTCACCTCATTCAAAGTTTAATATTATTCGAACTTCCTATTTGTGTCTTGGTTATTGTCTTCCGATAGTTAATTCGCACCTATATATATGTGATTGGCATAGATGTGAGCGTATACTTGGTGATTCACATGATGAAATTGGATGTATGGTATTACACTATGGAGTTAGATTGCTTGATTGCTTGATTGAGTAAATGATATTGACTCATAATAGATGTGAAATACTGAAATTATTTGTAATACACACTGTCGCATTTGATAGTTGAGAAGGGCATATCATAACCATTTCTGATAAATTCTTTTTTGAAGACCGAATTCAACTTCTAATTTTATCAGAAATTTTAGTCGGAATCTTGAGTGTTGATTTCATAACAAACTATCAAATTGTGGAATTTCAACAATTTGTCTTTACCATTGCAAAGTAATTAGCATGTTTTATCTCATATTTGCTGATTGGTTTCTCAATTTTAGTAATTGTTCAGAAAGTCTCTGTAGGCAATGTAATTATAAAAACAAATTATCTATCTTGAATTTAGTTTACTTTCCCTAAACTTTCTCAATCAACTTCGGGCTCTAAAATTGTAAACTATTTTTTCCAATATGGAAAAGCAAAATTCTTTAGGACACTTGGTAAAGACGTGAGACTGACCTAGTTGAGTATTTATTTCCGTAGATAAATAATGTTGGGACAAACATCAGGAAGCCGACAGTCGATTACACTGCTGAAGAATATTCTAAAATCATGGCTACAAACTTAGAGTCGTCTTATCATATATGTCAACTTGCTCATCCTCTTCTAAAAGCCTCAGGCTCCGGCAGTATTGTGTTCATTTCCTCTGTTGCTGGTCTCGTTCACTTATTCTCTGGATCTATTTATGGCGCAACTAAAGGTAATCTGTTTTTCTTAAACCACATAATTTCCAAACTAGTGAGATATATGAAATAGATAATTGTTATGGACTCTCTAATTAAGTTCGGTATCCACAGGAGCAATGAATCAACTTACAAAAAATTTGGCTTGTGAGTGGGCAAAAGATAACATTCGGGTCAACTCTGTTGCCCCGTGGTATATCAGAACCTCTCTAGTGAAACCTGTAAGTTATCTTTTTCTTGCATTTCTAAAAGTGAAATATATATATATCATTTTTGATTGACTAAGATCGACACCCCACTAATAAACTTTTACAGGTTTTACAGTCCATATTGTAAATTTTTTTTGTCTAATTCATGCTACACAAACTGTTTCGTGTTATAAAAAAAGGGTTTGTGTTATTAAAAGAATCATCATGAAGCAAATATTGCACCATTTCGAACTATTTAATCTAAAGTGATCTTATTACTCTGGATTAAATGAGCTAGCACACATTTATGTTGCTTTTTTTGTTTATAACACAGACAAATTGCCAGTCCTAGCAATAGCACTAGGCAAGTTAGGTCCTTGACTTGAACCCTATGCTGAAAGGATCCAAAAATTTTATTATTGAGGTAATTGTCAATTATTTAAATAGACGGGGATTATTGTCAATTTTCAAAGTTAGTAGGAAGATTATCGATAATTTTTTAGTTTAATAGGGGTGTTTTTACATTTTATGGTGAGGGTATGATTGTCATTTTTCCTCCAAAATATGTATTCCGGCATGGGAGGGTTTTTTTGCTAATGAAAAATATCACATGGGGGGATTTTTTTTTAAATAAAAATGGCACAGGAGCTTTTTCACTAATTAGGAAAAGCATGGAGGTATTTTTGCATTTCACTCAAACAAAAATAAATAAAAACATATTTACTATCCACCATCTCACATAAAGATCAAGTGAGTTGATCATTTTGTCAATAAAGAGCGATATATTAGAAAACTTAGACTATGAAGATCAATGGAAAAGGTAAGTTTTATACGATATATGCTTTTTTGTATGATGTGTCCTGGTTTTAAATTCTGTCTGACCCTCGAAACAGTGTGACCGGTTCCTCTTGCACTCTTAGATCCCAATTTTGTGTTGTTAACTCTTGCGACTTGTGTTTGCAGTTGCTTGAAAACAAAGAGTTTTTGGACGGTGTAATATCAAGAACTCCTCTTAAGCGTCCTGGAGAACCACAAGAAGTTTCATCATTGGTAGCTTTCCTGTGTCTTCCTGCTGCATCGTACATTACTGGCCAGATTGTAGCTGTTGATGGAGGAATGACCGTCAACGCATTTCCCATGGAAAACATCAACTTCCATTAATAAATGCATCTTTGTCCTTTTATACTTCCATTGTCTTTCAGCACAATATTATAACAGGGTTCATGAGTCGAAATCGAGATTGAAATTCGATTAGCTTACTCTTCTTTGGATCATTCTTTTTGTTATTTTCAGTTGATCTACACTATGTTCGGTTCTTAAATTTAAAATTCCAAGGAAAATGGATTCCATGCATCCACATGATGAAGAAAATTTAGTTTCATTTTCTGCTTATTTTCATGTTTCTCATAATTTTACTCATTTATATTTAAGAACCAGATAGAGTAAAGTTGAAGTGAAATAGATAAAGGATTTGCACATGTTTGGATCTAAGAGAATGATCTGCATTAACCCGACTAATTCCAATGGTTTGTTATTATTTTTTAATTTATATTTTCAATTCCAAGAAGTAGAGAAGAAGTCATTGTTCAAGTACTTTCTTAGTTCAGATAATTGGGCTAGGCCGCTAGGATTCTCATTCCAGTTTTAGATTGAGCCCAAGAGTCAAGTTGCATTCCTTAATATGTGTTCATCTTCATATGGGCCAACAGGCCCAATATCTCCTAATTTCCCTACCGTTTCTTTTGAATGGAGCAGTAATGACAATATATAAATCATATTATATTAATGAAAATGACTATTTCGTGTGCTCTTTCGTCATGATGTGGCCTCTTAAATTCTAAGCTTATGAATTCTATATATAACAATAACAAAGTTAAACAAACTATACAATAAATTTAATGAATATTTACGAAAACGTCTATTTTTAATTTGAAGAAAATAATTTCACGCAGCAGTTGCATATAATTTAAGTTTGTAACATATTAATAATTTGTTTTTCTTTGACGAAAAATGACAAGATTGGATCTTCAAATAGAGAGATTATTTAGTACAACCGCTGCACCAAGTCATCAAGTACACGTGGTACAGCTCACTAATACACTTTAGACACGTGGATTGATCACCCCATATTCTAGCCATGTAATTGATGACGTAGTGCAGCGGTTGTACTAAATAATTTCTCCTTAAAATATATTCATACACGTGATGCAGCGATTGTACTAAATAATTTATCCTTGAAATATAATTCTACTAATGTAGTCCGTATTAAATAGTAATATATTTTCGAAAGGTCATGCACCACTTGGTTGAAACGAATATTTTTTCCTAAAACTACATAGACCAACATAAAGAGGAAAAAAAATGGTACATAAATAAAAGAGGTGTGCTGGGAATGGGATGGACGGCAAAGAAGAGAAGTCCCCGCGGAAGAGAATGCAGCTTCGGATCCACGTAAGAAGAGGACACGTGTCCAAGGGGTAGCAGTGGAACACAGTTCAGATATTCTTTTAATCGTCAAATCGAGTTTGACATGTGGTCCCATACGTGTCCCAATCTCCCTGCCTTACGTAGACGTCTTTTATTTCGTTTACCAGCTTCACAATGCCCATCACCCTTTCCCACTTGCAAATCATCTGCGTCTAACTCACTCTCTTATAAGAAAATAGAGTTTCTCTGAAAATTGAACCAACTCTTTTAGTAGTCTAGGTATTGAGAAGGAACAATTTTAAGTCAATTCCATTCAAGTTATTTGATAATCAGCTTCAACTTATTTGTTAAAAGTTCGTTTAAACTCGAATTGTCGTACTAATCAAGTAACTCGAGATTGACCCGATAACTTAAAAATTTACATAACAAAAATAAAAATATAAAGCTACTCGATGTATGGCTCGAGCTCATTATTACAATCAAATCAAATTCAAACACAGTTTCAAGGTCATTATAGAATTCAAAACGAGTTTAAATAGTGTGTCATTTGAAACTACTCGACAGGTTTCAAATCATTACATTGTAAAAGATAGTTTTCGAAATATAATTCAATTTTAGAAAACAATGTCTTTTTTTGGAGCATTCCGAAAAAAAAAGGGAATAAAAAATTTGGGACAAAGGAGTATATATATAAAACAAAAAGAAATCGATAATTGGTCTATTGTTTATATTGGTTGTCTACATATATTTGAAAATCCTATACTAGTATATTAAATTTCACTTTTGTGGGAAAAATTACTTATAAAGGAATAATAAATGGGCCACCGGCGACCCCGTTCAGACTCGACGGGAGTATGATTGAACTAAGAGAATAGTTCGGCCTTCCGATTATGAATCCACCCTAAGTGTGGAGTCAGGGACACGCTAACTAGCGAAGCGAACCTATGACAAGGCAACAAGGCAGATTTGAGCCCCTAGGAGCCAAATATCTATCCAAACTGGAAAAATCCTTCAAATTCGCCCATTCCCACCTTTTTTGAGAAACGTGGGCATAGTTTTGGAAACTTCCCCTTGCATGTAAATGAAACCCCCAAAATCATGGATATTATTAACCCTTTTGAATCTTCATAAATCTGGTATAAATGTCCCCAAGGTATGGACTACTAACCCTAAAACACAAATTCATAACCTAAATATTTTAGTGCACCTAAAGTTCCAATATTCTTGCTGTCTTAAGCATCAGAGGAGGTTCCACCCCGATTAGATGTCATTTTTTTTTTTTTTTTTTTTGCAAATTTCAACATACAGGTTATTTAGTTTCTTAAACATTCCAAACATTCCTGAAACATGATCCAAAGGATCTTACGTGTATCAATTATTATGTATGTTTTATTATGATCAATAGTTGAAAATAATGATATGGTAGTATTAAAGATCAAGTGAACTACTAGATATATGGTTTAAGTTAATTTAATAAAAGTTTGTTTTCGATTCATTAATTATGTCCTTGTATAACATTTTTCATACAGTAACTCTGAAATTTGGTTCTAGATCCATTTCAATAAACTAAAATTAATAAACTATAGTAAAATTAGCAAATTACTCCAACATTAATTGCACGAGATATGCGATGAAAGCTTGTTCAAGTTTTGTTTATTCAACTTTGAAATTTGAATCCTATTTACTCAATTTCAATCTCGATAAAAAAAAATATCATAGGTACAATATTTGGAAAATTAATTGAAAGGAATGTACGTAAGATGAAAATAGTAATGAAAATCTTATATATGATTGACAATTCCAGAGTATATATTTATTGATTTGGCCAAACAAATAACACATTAAACCACATTCATGGATTGAAATTTTCATAGTTTTCCTAAAAAAAATATCGAACAGTTTCCGTCCTTGTTGAAACAATGGAAACGAGAATTAGATATAATTATGAAACTATTTTGTTTGCTTTAATTTTAATATACTCGTTGTTTGTGAGATAGATTTTTTTGTTTTAATATTCTAAATACCTGTTATCTTGTGAAAGTACACGCGCTGCAAGTAAGGTGATACATCATACCAAACACGAATCTCGTATTCCACGATCCTGCCACGTGTTGACAATCCTCGTATAAAGGCATATTTAAATTTCCCCAAACTAAATACCCACCTTTAATAATAAAAAAAAAAACTCAAAAAAAAAAAAATATCAAAAAGCGAATAACAGGCAAAGGGGGGTCCGACACACAAGACCACATGCGTGTCAGTAAAGGAAGGCCCCCAGTTTTCACCATTTCGTGTTTCCCTCTAATTGGTCCACGTACTCTACAATAATAATTTCTCACAACACGTGTTAACCTTAGGTGAACTGATCGATCAAAGATACTTCAAATAAACGGCCCAGATCACCAGTCTCGCATTCAGCGTTTCTACGTCACACCAACTGTGTATGTCGGATACATTTCCCTTTCTTGCCCAAGACGGTGACGGGCAGCTGCCCTAATCCCCCAATCAACTACTATAATGTGCTTCATTTTTCTGGGTCCTCTCTTCAGATTTCATATAACTTTGCTCTGGATTTGAGATTTCATATAATATCTTCTTTTCTTACATACTGAGATTAATTAATTATAATTAAACAAAGTCCAAGAAGAACTATGGCTGGTATGTGTTATGGTGTTAACATGGGTGAAACAGAGACGAGTACTCCTGTTGAGCCGAGTTCGAAATCGGCGAGGAGGAGGAGAATGGAAATTCACCAGTTCAATTTCGTCCCTAATGACTCGGCGGTGGCGCCGCCGCCGCTACCCAAGAAGAAGCGGCATAGGATTGAGACGGTGGTGGACCCTGTTTCGCCCCCGCCCAGATCGTGTGGAGTTGAGGGAAATGTTCTGACTATCGTACCGGAGGAGGAGGAGGAGGAAGGGACTAAAACGACGACGTTTGATTTATCGGCAACTACGTCTAATGATGTGGTTCCGACCGAGCGTCCGAAATTCGGGATGACCTCTGTTTGTGGAAGGAGGAGAGACATGGAAGATTCCGTTGCTATTCACCCTTCGTTTTGCGATTCTCCGTCCGGGCTGCACTTTTTCGGCGTTTACGATGGCCATGGTTGCTCACATGTAAGCAATAGCATCAAAACTATGATGTTTTCTAAAAATTATTGAAAGAAGATAAAATTTAAATCTTTGATCTAGTATCTAGACGTTCTTTAACGGATGTTTGATCGAAAATTTTGTAGGTGGCTACAAAGTGCAAGGACAGGATGCATGAAATCGTGAGAGACGAGTATGGTACCGGAGAATTATCATGGGAGCATACTATGAATCAAAGTTTCTCCAAAATGGATAAGGAAGTAACGGATTGGCCTCGCGGCGCAAATGGTGGCGCTGCCAGCTCCTCTTGCCGGTGCGAGTTGCAGACCCCACACTGCGACGCCGTAGGATCCACCGCCGTCGTGGCTGTAGTAACTCCGGAGAAAATCGTCGTCTCGAATTGTGGTGATTCACGCGCTGTTCTTTGCCGAAACGGCGTCGCAATCCCCCTTTCTGTAGATCATAAACCGGACCGCCCGGATGAGCTGAACCGGATTCAAGATGCGGGTGGTCGGGTCATATTTTGGGATGGTCCGAGAGTCCTTGGAGTCCTAGCCATGTCTCGTGCGATTGGTGAGTTAATTAAAATTGAAAATTAAAAAGAAAAAATGGTCAGATAGTTTTTCAAATTTCATGATCTAATATTTTGTTGAACTATTTTTTTCAGGTGATAATTATTTGAAGCCGTACGTTATACCGGAGCCGGAGGTAACGATAACGGATCGGACGGTGGAGGATGAATGTTTGATTTTGGCGAGTGATGGACTATGGGACGTGGTGTCGAATGAAACTGCTTGTGGGGTGGCGCGTATGTGTCTTCAGTCGAGGAGACCGCCGTCTCCGCCGAGGTCCCCCGGGAGTGATGTCAACGTCACGGAGGCGGGGGAGAGCTCCGACAGGGCTTGCTCCGACGCGGCGATTTTGTTGACCAAATTGGCCTTGGCGCGTCACAGCACGGATAATGTCAGTGTTGTGGTCGTCGATTTGAGAAGGGGTCAATGATAATAATGGGAATTATTAGATGATGATTTTTTTTTCTTTTTCCCTGAAGCTAATATTTATTTTTATATATAGTAGTTTGTATTTAATTAGATTATAGATTTTCCATTTCCCATTAAGGGAAAAAAGAGAAAATTGACATTATATATTCTGGAAATGTGATTTTCGATCATTTTAGTTGCATTGTATGTTGATATAACTAATTATTTATTTGATTCAATGTATTATCCTAAAATTTTCTAGTAAAATTTAAATAAAATAATACAATGAATTCTTTGTTTGATAGTTTGAAGCAAATGTGAACTATATATCAAAACATTCAAATAATTGATATATCTGAAAATAGAACCTAGAGCCCGGGCGGATCGAGATGTTTTACGGGTCATCCATTCCATGTCGTTATACTTTGCAAATGGCATTACAAATATGTATTCGAAGTTTGACAAGCAAAGGAACAATGGAGGAGCAACAATCGAAGTATTGCTTCTGGAACGTTGTCGCATCTCGCGATCGAACATAACTCGGTCGGGAACTACCTTGCGTTGTCCGAGCAGGTGAAGTTGTTTGCGTATAAATTTTGGCCCTGTTATACCTCGATGTCGAGGGATTGCTTGCGTATAAATTTCATATCGAGGAACACCTCGACGACGTCGAGTAGCCACCGAGCGTGCCAAAATATTGTTTGCGATAAATTTTACATCGATGGGTCGACGTCGAGGGATTGGCATCGAGTGACCTCTGGCATCGAGGGTAAGTGCCAAAGTTCAATCACGATACAGTGGTCGTCGAGGTATGCTTGACATCGAGGGATTGACATCGAGGTATGCTTGGCATCAAGGTGTGCCAAAATGCTGTCTGTTGCAGACCTGTCAGTAAACCCCTCGACGAGCCAGCAGCTCGACGAGAAATGCCTCGATATGACATGGAAAAAGTGCGGGCGTGCCAATGCTTGTGCGTGCAAACATAACGATTCAAAATTAGACATGTTGATATCTGTACATTAATAATGTGAGTGTCTTGATAAAGACATATTGATATCATAATGGGTTGTCCTGATAAGGCTGACTTCTAAACGATTGCGACAGAGTAGGCAAACACTACCCCTAGTTCTTTTCTATGCCTGCCTGGCCGCAGGACTTAAACAATTTATGAAAATCTCTCTTGAAATGCCATGTTTTATAGCCAATCGATGGCCTGTTTATCATATCAGTGGATTTATAAATCAGTAAACAGGTCGACGATCAATCAGTTTTACACAATCATCTTGACAGAAAACAACAGCTTGACAGAAACAGCGTATCAATAGAAATTAGTCGACGTAAAGCATATTTAAGTAAATGAAACGAGATATACGAACTAAATCACTTCCATTAATAATAAAAGAAAATTAGCACGTTTCCCGATGTACAAACATTACAAAAATATGCAAAACGATAAAGTTCTCCTTTCTTGGCAAGGTCTGCCAAACGAGTAGATAAATCGATTAGGTTCTAAAAAATGACTCCTTGATCGGCAGGGAACCCGCCGATGAGCTGATGAAACATGACAATGCATTAAGTTGACAGAAAGTAACATTGACGACGAGGGACCACCGTCAATGGTTCGCCCAACCTTGATGGATAACCACCAATCGGGCTCCTGATCAGCGGGTGGCCACTGACCAAGGCATCGACGAAGCAGATGGCTACTTAGCCGATAGCCGTCAAGCAGATGGCTACTTGACGACGAGCTCATCAAGCAGATGGCTACTCAATGAGTTTGTCATATAAATACGTGGGCACTTACATGACAGTTACCAGCGTGCTACTTGGTTGATACGAGTGGTTTCGCTCGAGTCAGTGTCAGCTGACGGCGGAAGAGAGCGGCGGCGGCGGCGGCGGCTAGCTGTGAGCGGCGGCGGCGGCGGCGGCAAGACTTCAGGCGGTCAGGGATCACTGGTGGCTGAGGAGGGACAGACTGATATCAACGAGTTGACAAACTGATAACTTGACAGAAAACAGCTGTTAACTGCCTGCTATCAAGGGGTTTCGCTCGAGACAGCGCCTGGACAGCGGAAGTAGCGGCGGCGGCGGCTTAGTATCGACGGCGGCGGCTTAATGTCGACGGCGGCGGCGGCTTATTTTTAGCGGCGGCGGCGGCGGACCTTGGGCGGCGGCGGAGGATTTTGGGCGGCGGCGGCGGCAAGACTTCAGGCTGTCGAGGGTAGCTGGTGGCTGAGGAGGGACGGTTGATATCAGGGGTTCTACAGGGTGTTTGCTGAAAAAGAAGCAGCGGAGCGCTGGACTTCCGGAGAGGCGTTGAGCCGATCAGTGTTAGACTGAAAAAGTTGTTGATTGATTTGTGTGTGTGTCCTGCGCGACTGACAGTATCAAGGTATTTATAGCTGCTGGATCTGTAGAGCTGATGGCTGGAAAAAACTGCTCCCTTGATGGCCACTCTCCCACTACTCCCACTACCTCCACTACTTTGGTGGTGGTTTTCTCCTTCTTCTTGCTGAAAATTAATGTTTAATGGAGGTTGGAGAAGAAGGAACGTGTGTTTTATTTAATTTTGAATTTCAGTTGGTTTTGGTAACTAATTGTGAGATAATTAAGGATTTTGTTAGTAGCCAACTAGTGTAGCTTTTATCCTTATCTCATAATTAATCTTCCAATTATTAATTAAATAAAACACAAGTGGGGCTAAAGAAATGGAGATGGCCGATCTGGGCTGGACCAGGGCCGATTTGGGCCGATCGGGCCATGGTTGGTCCTGGGTCGAGCCCTGTTGTCTCACAATTTATCCAATTAATGGCCCCTTTAAACAATTAATGGCCTTTATTTATGAAAATAGGCCAATTGATTAGACTTGGCCCAATTAATCTTAATTAATCAGCCCATAATCTTCATTAGCCAAAATCATCAAGTGGGTCGAGCCTGTTTGTAATTAATCATTATTTGGCTTTAGTTAGTAATTAATTAACTTTAGCCTATTAATTAATTTTATCAATTAATTAATATATTTTTGGCCCAAATGTTAATTAATTGCGAAATTGGGTCGCATTTTGAAATTGGGCTCGTGGCCAAATGATTGTCTCGATTGGATCCACTTCCGGGTCAAATTGGGTCCGATCCGGTCCGACCCGTTTTGGAGTGACTTGGTTCGGCCCTATTGTCATTTTTGGCTTGTCATCGAGCCGTCGTTCCTCGATAAATCGAGGGTGATTTTTTGGGTACAAACAGAAGTATATATTATCAATATTTTTTGGAGCAATGAGCCATTATATGTAAATCTCCAGAAATTGCTCGTCGGATAAAACACTTTCCAGTCATTAGAGACATAAATGACCAACTCTGTTCGCAATGGAAAGAAGGTTACAAAATCACGATGGGTCAAAAATACATTTTTAATTTTTCCCTATATGATATACGCACGATATGGATATTTGAATGAAATGAAATGATAAGATATTATTGTAACGATAATTAATCGCTTTAGCGTATGATTCAAGGATGATATATTTATATACATGATTTTTTTATATTTATTTAATCAAAATTAGAATATTCGTGATAACAAAAATATCAGTTTTATGTGTAGAAGAAGATATTATTTTTTCTTATATTTTTATTATTAAAAATAAAACTAAAGAGTTTGCAATAATTCAAGTACAAATTATATATAATGGCTGGTTAAAACTTAAAAGGTAATATAAGGATATCAAATATAAATTAATAGTATTCAGGACATCTATTTAATTTGAAGTTTTTGGTGATATATATACTTAGTAGATATTATTCCATGCATGCGACATTTTATATGTGCAATCGAATTGGATATTGTGTTGCATACATTGGATATAACATATAAGTATCTTCAAGTACCACTATTCCTAATTTTAGGGAATAATATATATTTATATTGATACACTGCACCATGCACTTGAGCTCTCGTTCGATAAAGTTTGTTGGACCTCGGTTCGTCATATAAATCAGAAAAGTTAGAACATTTATTTTTCTTTGATAACTTTTAAAGTTCGACTCAATAAGCTAAAATTTAACAAAATATGATTCGAGTTCGTTTGTTAAATGCTCTGTTAGCTAGCTTGGCTCATTTAATAATCAAATCAAATTCAAATACAATTTCAAATTTGAACAATATGTCATTCAACTTTGCTTTGCTATGCTCATTTACACCCCTAATTAACCATGCATGTTAACTAACAATTATATAGCCAATTTACATTTTTAACCCCTAATTTAGTCATGAATGATATGTTTGGTCCATGCGTAAACACTACTTGAATGTAAAGTGTTCATATATCATACTTTCACCAACATATGAGTCTAGTGGAATATTACTATCTTTAAAGTGGCGACCCAAGTTCTAATTCCTATTGAAAGAGGTTTCCATATAATATATCTGACGCGTCTTGAAATAGATTAAACTCTTGGGAGAAACCCAAAAAAAAAAAATATGTCATACTTTCTTGGTTCGATAATTTTATATACCTTATTATGGTTAATCAATAAATAAAATAAAATATTTTATATGTAGATAATTTAATCTAATGATATTACATAAAATGATGCCTTCCCATCCCAAAGGAAGCTTCAAATAGGCCGAAATCGTTTGTACATGATATATACTTTTCGGGTATCAACAGGTGATTGGTCTAATGGAAGGGACTAGTCACTACAAAGTAGCGAATTCATGTTCGAATTCCTGTTGGGAGAGGTACACACTTAATGTGTCAAACCCGCCTCGAAAGAGATTAAACCATTGGGAAACCCAAAGAAAAAAAGATATATACTTTTTGGGTGCTAAGATCCTAAACTACGTAAGTTAATATTTAAAATATTATAAATATAAGAAATTCAACATGATAAATCATTCATAAGGTAAATATAAAAAAATATCATGTACCACGATCGCATTTATATAAACATAATCAAACACCATTCATAAACTAGTCCAATTATAATTTAACATAATTATAATATGAATAATGAAAAGTTTAACAAAAGAATTATGGACTATATCAGATCATATTCACAATATATTTTAAAGTTTTAGAAACAAATAATTTTCTTTGACTTCTTCTTTTATTTTATAGAAATATCAAAGGTCATTATATAGATGTTTGAACTGAATATCTTTATAAAATTGGTATAGAATTCATATAAATAACCGAGTTGTTGTTCACCTTTTATCTACGTGTACCTAAACTGAACAAACCAACGGTATGCACGATGGTGTATGGATGTATTAAATATATACATGATTTCCTAGGTTTTAGCTTTAAAAAAATCATAATCATGATTATTGGTGTAACAAAACCGCAATTAAAGTTAGATTGTCGGGTAATTTAATACTCTATATAAGAAACGAATTATATTAAGACAAATATTGTACGGTAACCCAGCCTTTTTGTTAGGCACGGAGCAAATCTCCTTTCCTAATTACGAGCTGGCGACACCACAGCTTAAGTTAATATACAATAGAAATAAGATAGGCGTACGTGTCCTGTCCCAACTGATTGACTCAACTCAAACCGGCCATCTAGAGGTAGGGCTGTAATCGAGCCGAGTAGTATCGAACGACACACTGTTGAAGCTTGGTTTGATTTTTATCGAGCTTGAAATTTTATGTTTGAGCTTGGTTTGATTTTCAATCGAGCCGAGCTCAAACGAGCTTTTATCGAACGAGCTCGAGCCGAGTATCGAGTAGCTTGATATTTGACATGTGTTTTTTTAATTTTTAGCTTATCTAGTCGAGCTCGAGCCGAGCTTCAAAAGTTATCGAACAAAAAAAGATGTTCAAGCTTGTTTGATTAGTGTGACGAACCGAGCTCAAACGAGCTTTTATCAAACGAGCTCGAGTCGAGTATCGAGTAGCTTGGTTCGATTTTCAGCCCTATCTAGAGGGTTAAATATTGATCGTAGTTGTTTTGATCTTCTTAAAAAGAAAGATTTGTAAGTTTGTAATTGGGTTCGGTTTTTTATTGACCCAAAACCTCACCCTATTACCAGTGTTTTAAAAACCAGATCGGACCGGCCGGTTCGACCGATTTAACCGGTAATCAGTTACCAATTCGGTTCGGTTAACCCTCCAAAACCAGCTTTGTTCCTGACCAGTTTGAACTGGTAAAAACCGGTTAAAAACCGATAAAATCAATGAACCAGTGAACCGATTGAGCCACTGGTTCACTTATAAAAATAAAAAGTTTATCCTATGGATTTTTATTTCTCTTCCGCGACCTTTAAACTTCAACAATACTATCACATCTTTTCTTCTATTTTTCACTTTGAAATAAACAAAATCAACAAGAAACAAAAAAATCTTATATATAATAAGTTATATAAATATATTTGAGTATCAAATTCATTAGAAAAGTCATTTTTTTCACAAACTTCATGTAATTTTTTTTTTATATAATTCAATGTCAAAATTCATCAACAATTTCTCTTTTTCATAGGTGATTAGTAATAAAATTATTGTTTTTGATATGGTGTTTATTATAATTTGAATTATTGCGTTGATATCATGTTATCATACTTGTAATTTTGTTGCTATCATTCATTCTTAACTCAAATTTTGTAGGAAAAATAATTGATTATGAGATAAACATGTAGTTTATGAAAATTAACTTGAAAAAATGAATAACATATTTTTTTAAATAGTTGGTTACATATATTAAAATTAGAATTAGAATATTATATTGTAATGACGTCACATCGGTTGAACCAGTGGTTAAAACGGTTGAACCGATCTAACCAGTAACCAGTGAGGCTACCGGTTCGATGTCCGATCCGATTTTTAAGACATTGCCTATTACACTCCATGTGTTCCATTCCATATATCTTCCTCATATAGTCACACTTTTTTTATGTTCAATTCAACACTCTCTTTCTTACGATATTTTATGAGAACTAGACTACTAGTCTATAACATAAAATAATCAATTGACATTATTAACTTTTTTAACCATTATTTTTACAGCTTAAATATAAAAATACTTATTTTTTTAACTCTTACCTAAAACTTTGTGTTAAAATAAATGAAATAATGATAATTGGACGGATCGGAGATAGTATGATACATATGAACAACTACTAGTGTAATCTTTGTGCTATGTACAAAATTATAAGTTAATTACTAGTTAGGTTAGAGATGAAATATTTATGCATTTATTTTTTAAAACATGAATCCGTAGTCTCCCAAGTCTAGGAAACTTAGGCGTTCGTCTAGGTCTCCAGTAATCGAGGGGCTCCAATTTTTTTTCTTGTGCGTGTAATTTGTTTAATATTTAATGAATTATATGTATTTTTTTTCATGCATAGATGTTATTATGCAGGATAAGAAATGTAAATTGAATCGAGTCGAACAACATATTGTCCAGTATTCTTTGATTCTTTTATCAAGTTTGTATGGTGTTTAGATTTGATATTTAAAAAAACTTAGTTTAAAGATGTTTTATTTAAGTCGAACGCTTGATCGAATAACTTGATAGTTTTATGTATATTTAGTCAATTATTTACTTATGAAGTCGAACTCAAATACATTACATGAAGATTTGAAAGTTTGATTTCGTATGGACTAAGAGTACAGCTTAAAGAAGTAATTATCGATCGAAATTGAGTCGAATATCAAAATTTAATATTTTTTAATTTATTAAAGTAAACATATTATAAAAAAAAAATCATTCTTGAAAAGAAGGGTTCCAATATATATGTGTGTGTGTGTGTGTGATGCGGGTGAAAATACGTGGATCATGTTCATGCAGGATCCTATCAATTCCATTTGTGAAATGAATAACATGTACGCATCCTCCAAAAAAAAAATATAGACTAAATTAGAGGAATTTCGGCTTAGTCTCATCCAATACTTAAGTCAGCGTATGTACACAACTTGAAAATAGAGTTTTAGGCATACGTTATTGTAATTAGAGATTAGGTTTCTTAATGTATACCTTTGGGGGTATTATACTTATAATAGAGATAATGAAGACCTCATGATTTTAGGAGATGCTATGTTCTTTTGGAAGCGATTTTTTCTTTTTCTTTTTTTCTCAGTATTCCCATAATAATAAGGATTCCATTATGAAAACGTGTTTGGAAGCTTTGCTGATCACTGGCCTAGCTACTATTTTTAGCATTTTGGGAAAATAATTCTCAAAGTCAATTAATCCTCTAGTTCACCTGACGGGTCGTATGGGATCCATGTTTCATTCCTACGTCATTATGTATAATAATTTGTTTTTGCATCTAGAGTTTAATTTAATAGTTAATAAAGTTAATTAATCATTACACGTTTTCATTAATTTACTTTGTCACAAGTCAAAGTCCAATTATTAGTAAGGGTGCACTAGAAATGAGGTCGTTGCCAAAAATTTAAAGGTCAGCAGTGAGTTTGTTGAACGACCAAAATTAAGGGAAAGTTGATACACATTGCCCGTTTATCTTCTGTACAATTTCTAAGGTTGCACATTGCTAGATCTAGAATGTTACGTGGTGTTTTCAAAAGCTTATAAAATTAGTTTTTTGCTTTTTTTCATTTAAAAGTATTTAAATGTGTATTTTCAATTTCAACTTTTCCATCAGATTCTCTTCAAAAAAGCTAAAAAGGACAGGGAAACAGAATCAGCAAAGAGGTGACCTAATTTTAGCTTTTAATGGTCTTTTTCTCCTCTTAATTTGCAAACACTACCCAATAAAACACTTTTCCTCTTAAAATACAAACACCTCCCACTTTATATTATCAACTATGATTTAAATTTTTTCTAGATTAAATAAAAGTTTAAGCATTTGAAACACCACCTTAATATATATACTAAAGTTGCTTGAACTTTATCTATGTTTGGTCTAATAAAAATTTAATTGGTAAAAATATTATGGGCATGTTTGTTTGGTGTTTGGGAAAGCAGTTTGGGAGAGTAGTGGAGATTTGTGAAATAATCTTGATTTGCGTAATATTGTTTGTTTGGGTTTTGAGAGAGTGGTTTGAGAAATAAAATAGGTATATGTTTTTTTTTGGAAGAGTTGGGTTGTAGGTGTAAGATGTGTAAGATTTATGTGAAATCATGTTTAGTGAGAGATAAATTGTGTAAGAGATTATGTCAAATCAGAGTAGAGTTTATATATGTTTTATTTAGAGATAGGAAAATTATTATTTATTTGGCATTTTCCCACGAAATTTTTTTGAGAAACACCAAACAAACAGGCTCTGTATAAACTTGAGGAAGGTTTTCATAACAATTAAACTTATAATTTCTTCAAACTAGGAATTAGTTGAACAAATTAGTTAGTAATGTCAAAAGTTTGATGATTTGGAGTTGACATAAAGAGGCATGGCATGGCAATATGGCATGGTGTAGGGACGACAGCTGGTGGAAGTGGAAGATATTTGTGGGGTCCACTTCTGATACGAAATCTCTTTTTCTTTATTTATGACAATAAGACTGCCACCATAATGATATGAATTATGATATATATATAGTACGTACACCAACAAACTTCTCTCGAAAAAAATAAAGTGGGTAAACACCACTTTTGGTCCCTCTTATCATTAACTTTTTACAGAGTGGTTCCTTTTATGTTTTTTTTCCCACTTTAGTCCCTACTATGAATTATTTGTTTCACTTTAGTCCTTATCAAGTGGTTCAAGGCGGTTCCGATAACATGTGATATGCTCATGAGGGCAATTTTGTCATTTCAAGTAAACTTACATGGATATTTTCGTCTTTCTAATTATTTAAAAAAAAACTAAATTTCCAAACTAGGTTTTCATTCCAATCGAACTTAATCGTACATTTCGTTCCAAACTAATGTTTTTTCCTAAAATTTTTTTCAAATACCAAAATTGCTCACCAATTAAACAATATCTCAAATAGTCTCAATAGTGAACGGACAAAAATGCCCTTAAAAAATAATCATATGCATGTTACGTGTTATCGAAACCACCTGATAAGGACTAAAGTGAAACACATAATTCATAGTAGGGACTAAAGTGAAACAAATAATTCATAGTAGGGACTAGAGTGGGAAAAAAAACATAAAAGGGACCACTCTGTAAAAAGTTAATGATAAGAGGGACCAAAAGTGGTATTTACCCAAATAAAGTACACCAACAAATATCATTAGATGCGGCCGCAGCGTAACTTCGTGGTCCTTATCGGGTCCCAATTCCAGGTTGTCCTTGGCCAATTCTCAATGACTCGTCAATTTTTTCTCCGTAATTCTTTTCATTAATAATAATTTTATGTTAAGTTTATTATTTATAATATTCTAAATTAAAACAAATTAAAGTTAAATTTTTAAAAATTAATAAATTTCACACATTAATAAATTAATGTTAAGTTTTTAAAATTAAAATTAAGTTCATTTAAAGTTATATTTTTAAAAATTTAATAATAATAATAAGTTTTCATATTTTTATTTTTTGGCCATCTCCATCCACCTTAATCTAGCTTCCCCTTAAAATAGTTGGAGATGGCCTTAAAATATCTTCAATAGTTAAAGGGAAGGGGAGGGAAAATTTGAATGGAAAAAGAAAAATAATCTTCAATAATGGGAGGGAAGGGAGAATGGGAGGATGAGGGGGAGGGAGGGAAGGGCTCAATTAGAACTTCAAGTATTTCAACTGATGTCAAATCAACATTTCTTAATGGCGAACTTAATGAAAAAGTGTATGTGCAACAACCCCAAGGATTTGGGGTGAAAGACAAAGAAAATAAAGTGTATTACCTCAAGAAAGCACTTTACGGGCTTAAACAAGCTCCAAGGGCTTGGAATAGTAAGATCGACGGTCACTTTTGCAGTAATGGATTTCATCGAAGTCCAAATGAACCATCTCTTCATATCAAAATTGAAGGTGGGGATTTCTTGATCGTTTATTTCTATGTAGATGATCTTATTTATATAGGAACTAATATGAAGTTAGTCCAAGATTTCAAGCTAAGTATGATGAAAGAATTTGAAATGACTGATTTGGGAGTTATGAAGTATTTCCTTGGAATTCTGGTGAAATCTTCATCTTTCAAGAGAAGTACACATAAGATCTTTTGAAAAAGTTTCATATGGAAAACTGCAAACCAGTTTCAACCCCATGATATGGAAAACTGCAAACCAGTTTCAACCCCTTGAGCATAAACGATAAATTAAAACAAGAAGATGGAGCTAACAAAGTTGATTCAAAATTATTCAGGAGTCTTGCTGGTTCATTGATTTATCTTATGAACACACGATCAGACATTGTGCATGTTGTAAGCATGATCTCAAGGTTTATGAATAACCCAAGTAAATTTCATTACGCAGCGGCCAAAAGAGTCCTTAGATATTTAAAAGGTAGCAAGAAATTGGGCATCAAGTATGAAGGAAAATCATGAAAGCATATTGGTTGGGTTTAACGATAGCGACTGGGCAGGCTTCATAGAAGATAGAAATAGTACTTCAGGCTATGTACTTTTTCTTGGTTATAATGTTATATCTTGGAGTTCAAAGAAGCAAAAATCAGTGGCGTTATCATCCTCGGAAGCTGAATATATTGCAGCCACAGATGCAACTTGTGAAGTTGTTTGGTTAAGAAGATTTCTTGCTAGCCGATTTACTACAAGTTCAAACGAAGCCTACTATAGTTTATTGTGACAATATGTCTACAATAGCTATGACGAAAAATCATATATTTCACGCAAGGTCAAAACGCATTGAGTTGCGTCGTCATTTTGTTCGAGATATGGTAAGCAAAGGAGAAGTGTGCTTGAATTTCATAAAAGGAGTGTTAGAAGTACAATTTGTAAAAATAAATTACATTTTTCTACTCAAATAATTCAAAGAGTCATAGAAAGTTTCATACGTAAATTAATTCATAAGTTCGTGAATTGTATTTTCACTAGGTTCATGTATTGCCTAGATGATGAGTATGTCATTTATTTCTAGTTCATGTACTCAGGTAGATTCATATAGGAGTTCTCCTATAAATAACTTTGCATTCTAGCATTTTGAATAAGCAAAGTTCAAGAATAACTTGTAATTACATTTCTCCAAAGAGAGTATTTTATAAGTGTAGCAGCACTACTTCTATAAAAATTTTAACCGAATTTCTTGTGATTGTCTTCAATCCCCAACATGTTTTGGTTAGCTAAATACTAAAAACTTTTCAGAAATGTTTCGGATATATTTTTTAAAAAAAAAGGACAAAAATATTACTAAATTAAGAAAAATATCAGAGTCCCATGGCAAAAAAATGATTTCGAAATTACCTAATTTTTGTTTCCATTGATTCAAAAATGAAAAGAAAAATTTTTTGATGTTCTCGACAAAATCGATGAAAATTTTGATCCATGTACTTAATGTATCAATGAACATGGTTAAAATGGTGTTTTCATTCTAAAAAAATCGATTGTTGAATGCATATGTTCGCACATGAATAACACACATGTAATATCAATATGGAACGTTTTGTCCATTTGATTTTTTATGGTCTGTTGTCTATTTTTATTTGACAATGAGTTAGATTACCCGGTAAGTATTTGATACCTTAAATTTTAATTGGGATTTCTAGAGTTGCTTTTTAGATGAAATTTATATTCATTAGACTAGACCAAATAACTCAATCCCCTTATTGAAAATATACGACAATATATATATATTATAACACGAAGTTATGCTCATGGCCAACTTGAAGATTAGTGGATGTTGGACGCATTATGAATTTGTGATTTTGTTCTATTCTTTTTTTCTCTTGGTAGAAAATTTGTTCAATTATTAAAGTTAAAAAGATTGCGGCAGAATTGTACGTGACTGTCAAAAAAGAGTGACGATTCACGGGACAGATGAAATGAACCATTGATTTTATTTCTATTATTATAATTCCCGGTTTAAATGGTCGAGGACTCGAGGATATAAATAGCTGCTGCTGCCCTCGCGTCACATGCCCTTAAAAAAACCTTTTCTACTCCCTTTTTTGTGCCAGTGGTTGATAATTAAAGTGACAAGATATTTTAGAAACAATAACATTTTGAGTCTATTTGGATGAGTTTTGGCTCGGTTTCGCGTGTCTCGGTTTAAAAAAATTGGTTTGGGTGGTTTCGATGAAACATTTGAGACTTTATTTGGATGTGTTTTGATTCTTGGGTTTTGTGGTTTGAATAAGTTGAAACCCCATTTGGATTGGGTTTGGATGTTGGGATTTAGGAGAAAAAGTAGGTGATAGGTGTCAAATCAAAGTCTTTTTTAGTGAGATTTGGGAGAAAAAGTAGGTGGTAGGTGTCAAATCAATATATTCTAGGTTTGAAGAGTTTAAATGTGAGTTTCTGAATAAGTTTTTGATAGTTTTATGGGTTTGACGAAAACTCATTTGAAAGAGTTTTGCCTCGGTCTCGCGAGACCCGCGAGATCGGGCCAAAACCCATCCACACATACCCTTTATTTGGGGTTATATTATATACATCATTTATGAACGTCTAAATTGTGAAAGTGAACAAGTATGCTCTTTATTGCCAAAATGATATTACTCTCTCCATTTTTTTAATTTGTTGCATTGACAATATTTTCTTGTTTACAATTTTATTTGTCGTTTTAGGATTTTAATGTAAAATTAATATTGTTTTATCAATTTTATTCTTCTTATTAATACTTATCATTAATACTAATTAATGTTAAGCTTATTTAATTAATAGGATATTTTTTACTTTAAAAAGTGATTATTTATGACATTTCTTAATTCATATGCAATCCTCCACAGCGACAATTAACAAAACAGAAAGAGTAATATGATATGCCTATGTTCAATTGTACTTGTACGTGCCATTTAGAATGCCGTTTAATGAAAATCGAAAAAAATATTGCCGAAAGTAGCTCATCAGCCTCTTCGTCGGGCGAGTGGAAGTGGGTATGGGCTTTGAATCTCCCTAGTAAGATTAAAATATTCTTATGGCGTGCGTGTAAAAATATTCTAGCAACTCGTACCAATCTCGTGAATCGTAAAGTCACTTTAGATAACAAATGTGTTATTTGCGGTGATGAAGTAGAAGATATTCTTCATTTTTTTCTCGCTGCACTTTTGCGAGACAGGTGTGGGCTTTAAGCAATATTCCTTGCACTATATACGGCTATCGAAGGTCGGATCTTATTGGTTGGTTTCGGAAACTTAAGGCAAGAACAGATAGCAAAGAATTTGAAATGTGTATCCTACTTTGCTGGGCTATATGGCACACTCGGAATAAGAAGTTTTTTGAAGGGACTGATCCTAATGCTTTAGAGGTGGTTCTGTTTGCGCAGAAATATTGGACAGATTTGAAGCAGGCCTCGGCAACTATACTTAGCTCGAATAGTAGAAACATAACTCCTTCTAGATGGCAGCCCCCAGAAAATAATGTGATCAAGGTGAATTTTGATGCGGCTGTAAATTATGCGGATGGAGTTTGTAGTTTGGGGGTTATAGCTCGTAATGCTTCTGGTGAATGTGTTGGATGGTCGTCGTTATGTTGTCATCAACCCTTGGATCCTACTTCGGCGGAAGCAAAAGCAGCTCTTTTTGCCACCAAGTTTGCTCGCGACCAAGCTTGTCATAATATTATTTTGGAAGGGGATTCTAGTTTGATTATAGCAGCTATTAATGGAGACTCGGGTGCTCTGGCGGACTACGGAAATCTCATCTCAGATTTACACACTAAAACCTCTAGTTTTGAACATTTTCGGGCACAACACATTGGCAGAGACGGGAACAAAGCGGCTCATGAAGTTGCTCGACTTTCTTTTAGGGAAACTTATGATTTCAATGTTTTACCTTTATCTATCCTAGATATTGTAAACTCTGAATTTCCTAGCTAATTGATATCTTCTTGTGTTTCTCAAAAAAAAAAAAAAAATTTGTACTTGTACGTGCTAATTAGGATAATATTATTGCTGAAGAATACCTTGATTGATTTGATTATTCTACGTGTTAACTTCATTCTCTCCTCAACTTTTTTTTATTGCCATCAGATTAACTTGCCTTAAACATTGAAGGGATTTTATCGGAATCAAACCAACCAAGCCGCACATTTTTCTTGCAGGCTTAAACTGCATATAATTCATTGACAAGTATTTATATAGATCCGCAAAAAATATAAATATAAAATATTTTATGTTAACATATCTCTCTCTCTCTATATATATATATATATAGTGACACAAATATTTTCTACTAGGTGTTATGAAAATTTATTCCATAGAATTTTAATACTTCATTCATTTCTTATTTTTTACTCATTTCATTTTTTACATATATGAAGTTTTAGGTAAGAGTTAGAAAAGTGAAATTTTTGAATATTTTTACTTTTATACCATTAAAAGTAATGATTGAGAATTAGCTCAAATCATTACTTTATATATGCGAGAGAGTATTTTTGAGAAAAATAATTTTATTTATAAAAAAAATCTTATTTTGCAACATAAAAAAAAACAATAGTAGTAAAAATTTAGGACACATGCATGAAGTATTAATTAGCTTTTAACCAGAAAGATATTATCAACTTATAGTATTATAATATTTTGAATGAAATGGAGCATTAGAAAATATTACTCCCTCCGTTTCATAATATATGTCGCTTTGGAAAGATTTTCTTGTGCCATATTATCTGTCACTTTAAATTTTCAATAAAGATTTAATTGATCTTTTTTCATTTTTGCCCTTTATGCTCATAACTTTTCTCAAACATTAGTGGAGGATAATTAATTAAAAGGGTATTTTAGTCTTTTTTTAATTTTTTTTAATAGAATTCAACCATATTCAATGATTTTCTTAATTTGTGTGCATACATGTGAAAAGACAGATATTTTGACATGGAGGGGAGTACATTTTTAAGAAATAAAGTTAGTTTTCAGAAGTATTGACAAAAACTTGGGACTTACAGAAATACAAACATGTACAGAAGAATGTGTTTGGAGTACAAAGTTCAATGTATGAATTCTGGGATAGATATTTATTGATTAATTGGATCTCATATATTGATGTGCGTGTGTGTGTGAGAGGTGTCTACCCAAAAAAGTGCCACTTTGTTAGTACATTAGTATTTTAGTTTTAATTTGATTAATCCATTATTTGATTGATTGGAAGGTGGCATCCAGCCAAGATCGATATCGACTTGGTCATATTCACTTGATGGGTGCATCAACTTTAGCTCTTACGATATTTGTATAATTCTTAAATTAAATCGTCACATAAATTGTAAAATGTTAATTATTAAAATAAGATAAAGTTAAAAAATTATAGATTCCATATTTATACGTTTTGTGTGATTAGTTAAAACTTGTTTAAAATAACTTTTAAATTAAAGTTAAAAAATATAAAGGTTAAAATATTAATGTTATTTAAAATTTCCTTCTCATGGACAAATTATAAATTTCTAAATTAAACGAATCATGTCTGAAATTTCTTACAGCGTTATTGAATTTCACATAATAATAAATTAATGTTAAGTTAAATTTTTTAAAGTTATATTTTTATTAATAAAACATTTTTAAAATTTTAATTAAACTTATAATTTTATTAAATAAATCAAATTTAAGTTTTTAAAATTAAAGACAAATTAAAATTAAGTTTTTTTTTTTTCAAAAAGAAAGACGTATTTTTATAAATTTCTTTATTAAATAAAAAAAAATGAAATGCCACCATATATATCAATATTATAAAGGTTTAATACAACTCAAATGTGAATAATATAACATGATAAGTCATTTAAAAGATTAAAAAGTTTGATCGAATATTATATCTAATGAAAACATTACATGTGTATTATTCCCTTTTCCAAAAGAAATATGGACCTTAGGTGTGGATTAATGGTTTACACTAGTATAGAATATGCAATTTGACTTTTTACTAATTTAGTCGTAGCATCAGATACCAGCATATCAATATTACAATACACATTGGTAAAAGGTGTGTTGTGTGCCTTAATTTTGGGGGCATGGATGGATGCATATCTTCATGAAATGAAAAATTGAGTATCTTAATTTTTTTCCTTTAATTAAATTGGCTTTATAGAATTGGTGTGAAAAACGTATGAAAGAAGAGATATCACATCAAGACGAAGATTATAAAAATATGTATTCGTGATTGATTGTATATGTATATATTCTTTCGTGTTATACTATCTAATTATAAGGTTCATTGATCAAATTTCAAAAATGTTTCCCAAAATTTAAGAAAAAATATAAAAATAATTACTGAATTAAGAAAAAAAAAATTCAAGGCAAATATGAAGTTTCAAAGATATACCTTATTTTTGTTTTCACTGATCCGAAAATGAAAATCTTTTGACATTTTGATGAAAAAGATGAAAATTTTGATTCATGTTGAGGTTCTCTGGAAAAATAATATGCTATCTAGTATTGTCAAATATACTATATATATTTTTTTTTATTATTTTCCAATAGTTTTTTTTGTAGGCGCATCGAACACATTAAATAGGAACATCTCCCAACGAAAATTCGAACATAGATTTGTTATTTAATAGTGACTAATCCCTTGTACTAAATCAATCACATGATAGATAACTATTATACTCCATGTTTCTCAAAAAAAAAAATATTATTATATTCCATGGCTACACATTTATCATCTTCAATGTCGAAATTTTGACCTGTTACAACTTACAAAAACTTAAATATCAATCATTAAAATAACTTGACTTCTTCTAATTCCACTTTCACTTATAACAATCTGTTATCAACTTCTATTTGGTAAATTTTCACACTTAGCACAAGGGAATTCTTCCTCAAAAGAAAAAACAACAAAAGGGAATTCATTAACAACAACAACCAAAAAAAAAAAAAAAAGAATCTCTAGTATCAGCAATAACTTTGTGAAAATTACAAAACCATTACAAATTTACAATATGGATACGTGGTAATTATCTACAGCTAGACTCTAGCTAGTCCTGGAAAATAACATTCAGTGGGCCTCGTATGTTATTGAGTTACGTATTTATGCCTTTATGAGCCCAAAACAAACTGAAAGACATGTGATGTAAATAGTTAATGTTGGGGTCCAATAAGAAATAATCACTTAATTTGGGCTTCTGGTTTGAGATTTATACGTACTAATCCGGATTTAAGCCATAAACCCATTGAAGTTTGGCTGAAAATAGCAAAATGGTTAACAAATCGAGCCAAACTTTAATTTAATTTTTTTGTGAAAAGTATAAGCATAGTTAAAATTATTACAAATTAAATTAAGCTCAATCGAAATTCAGTCAAAGCATAAAAGACTGATAATAACTTCATATTTTGATTATATATCTGGTAAAATTGCAGAAAACGTCCCAAACTATATCACGTAGTCAAATTTTATCCCATAATTTAATATTTTTTTTGGAATATCGTCTCACTGTTAATTATGAGACGAAAACTACCTTTAAGTGCCAACATGCAACACACGTGTCTTGACGTGGTAAATTTTAGTATAAACAATTATATGAATTGTAGAAGTCGTCCCAAACTAATTACAAATTTTGATTTTTCGTCTCAAACTGTATCAACTCGTCGAATTTTGTCATGTGATTTACAATTTGCATGAATTTAGTCCCACAGTTAAATTTTTAATAAAATGGAAATGACAGTTCAATTTTTACTTTTTTCAGATAAAAATAGTATGGATTTTCGAAACTCCCATACGCTTTTAAATAAAAATTGCCAAGTCAAGACATGTGTGTTGTTATGTTGGCACTTAACGGTAGTTTTCATCTCATAATTAATGGCTGGATGATATTTTAATAAAATATTAGTTTCCATCTCATAATTAACGGTGGGACGTAAAACTAAAATTTTTAATTAGTTTGGGATGAATTTTGCAATCTTATATAATTGTTCTGCTAATATTTGCCACATCAAGGCACGTGTGCTGCCATGTTGGCACCTGCCGGTAGTTTCCATCTCATAATTAAAGGTAGGACAATATTCTGGATGAATTCTGCTATCTTATGTAATTGTTTTGCTAAAATTTATCACGTCAAGACACGTGTGCTGCCATGTTGGCACTTAACGGTTGTTTCCATCTCATAATTAAAGGTGAGGCGATATTCCAAAAAAATATTAGTTTTCATATCATAATTAATGGTGGGACGTTATTCCAAAAATATATTAAAATTACGGGATAAAATTCCATGAGGTCATATAATTTGGAACGAAAACCCAAAATCGCTAATTAGTTTAGAACGTTGTCTGCGATTTTGCCTATATATCTTTTTTTTTTTTTCTAATTGAATAGATCTCAAACTTCAATAACTTATCAAATGAAAAAAAATTTAACATTTCAATGTCTAATTATAACTAATCCAAATTCCTACAAAGTAATAGATTAGTTTGAATTAAAAGATGTGATAAATATTTTAATCTTCAGCTATCCTTGTCCAATTTTATAGGTGCTAAGTGCAAACTAACTGCTAATGTCCATGATGATTATAAATTTATAATCTATGAATTACTTCGTGCACCAACTCTATATACAACATAACATGATGCCATCAGTTTGAATATCATAACATTATGCAATCAGTGAATTTTATTCAAGAGTAATACTATTATGTTATGGGTTCACTTAGAAATACTTTAATCTTATTGGTGTACTGCACTATAAACGTGTGCAGCAAATCATTTTTCCTATGTTACATCACAGTAGAAAACAAACAAGATTTTAATATTTGAAAAATAAACAATTACTTACAAAATTGTCTTAATAATATTTAGCATGAGAAATACAAATGTAACACCAATGTGCTTCCTTCTCATTCCTATGACTATGTGTAAGCCTAAGCCACTTTTATCTTACAATGAGTGTAGCCATGTAAACTGCAGCAATATCAATGATTCTCATATAACACACACCTCTCCCCCTTCCTCCACTATAGAGAAAAAGACGCTTAAACCTCATAACTTAACTAATTATCGAAGACGAAATGGAGCTACATAGCGGTTATTTGTTATATATCGTGATTACTCTCATAATTTTGCTACTGTACCACATTACTTCAGGACCTTAGGAGTCGCTTATCTCCTGTCAAAATCCTGTAACTGGCATGAGGACCCTCGGACGTGTCTCTCACTGCTACATGCCAACCAACGGCTGTTCCAACCTCTTGGAGTTCATCCATAATAGCGAGTGAATCACGAATATATACACGTCCACCAGGCCTCAATATTCGATCCATTTCAAGCATGATTGTAGATATATTACATCTGAGGTAAAGAAACCAAACAGAATAAAAAATAAAAAATGTGGTCGTCTAAGCACTTGTGGAGAATTATTAGGCACCAAAAGTTCATTCATTGTAAACTTCAAGGCTTGCTGAAAATTCTAGAATTCCAAAATTTCATTCAGAGCCAATTACGGATAGTATTACGTTCACAAGTTCTACTGCCAGACAAAAGTTAACAGCCGGACATGAAACAAAGGGAGGCTAACTAAAACATACCTTTTTTGTTCTACTGTAAAAAGTCCTGCAGCGTGAATTAAGTCGTAGGTTCTCGGATATGTATCAAATGGCTCACACCTGAAAAGTTGCAGGCATTTCATTATGTAGTTAGTTTTTGCTCAACAATAAGAATCTCAGACTTGTGTTACTCATCATATATAATGAAAATTTTGGCATAAACATTAGAAAGGCAAAGGGAAAATGTGCGAATTCATGACACAAATTCTTGGGCGTTCCAACAAGTCCTGGATCCCCCAGCTGTTTATTTGAGTGCCCCACAAAATAGTCAAGGGCATACATGTTTTATGTAATTGAGCATTAACTCTGTGTAAAATGATGGTCATGTTTTTTGGTCACATCATGATTTATGCAGGAACAAAGAATACTTCTTACCAGTCGTGCATAACTCCTATGAGCCCACGGTCATATATGACAGGCAATGTATTGGGTCCACTAACTGGGACAACATTGAGCACCCAGCAATCCAATTTATTTTCAATAAGTGCTGCTGCAAAACTGCAAGGTCAAAGGAATTAATTAGTTGATCTAGCAAACTGTACAAGACAACTAACAAGTCAACCAGGATAAGTTCTATTTTATATTCTAAAAATAAATTACAGAACAGCAGAATCCAATAGGATTAAAACAAACAAGTGTAAAACATTACCCTCCAAAGCCTGCTCTCATGTCCAATACATTTCTAAGTTTGAATTTTCCCCAATGCAAGGCACGCACGTAGCCATCAATTATTTCTTTCCAATATCTTGATTCAGCCCTGAAAAGCTCTTTCCTTGATATATAAGCATCAATTTGAATGCTCTGTAGCCTATCAGGAGGATTCTGCAAACGTTCTGGCCAGGCTGTAACATTTGAGCCATACCCTTCCTCGGGTAGACGTGTTATGCATGCCTTCAAATCAACATACCTAACACAATTTGTAAATGGAAAATTGTGTTATTTAAGATAGTTTACTTTACAGCTCCTAATTGATTGTTGATTATTGTTTAACCACATCATAAGATGAAAGACAATAAAACCAATGAGCAATATTTTACTTCTTTTTACATGATGAGACAACTTTCAAAAAGTAATTCCTCTTCCATGCAGTCGATTTAACTTTAAGTCTGTCTCACTTTTTTCTTTGCAGTTCTCTTGTTCCCTTAAAAAAGAAAACAATACTTCTCCTCAATGGACCTTCACTTTTTATGAGAAGCATGCCTGAATCTCATTTTATGCATCTAGTGTGGCGATCATAAAGTAAGATCTTTATTCTATATACAACTACAGGCATGGAATTATCCTAGACACTCTCAGAAAGGCACAGAATTTAGCAGGAAAATGAAAGCATATACACCATGAACATTATATTAAGATCGTATGCCTGCTTGAACTGGTTTCTACGTATGTGTATCTTAACTTTTAACACATTATTTATGTTATTGAAATGAAAATAGCTTACAACGTCTACATTTTCTTAATAATTAACAAATTAAAAGCAAAATCAAGAAACATACCAAACATTGTCAGGATCATCATTAGGTTCACACAAAGGTGGCGTGCTTCCTTCCTCACGGCTCAAATAGCAGCTGTTATTGAATGGTTTCTGCCATAATGCAATGTATCCCTCCTTCTTCACAAGTGTCCAACAAAGACGACTGGTAAGGTTAACCATCTCTGGAAACCAAAATTTAAAATGAATTAACAAAAGGCTTGTGCCTGCTCCTATTTGAGGGACTGGCACAGAAAAGTTAGTTCATGCATATGAAACTCATAATCAAAGTGTCTCATAAAGCAGTCAGGGTGTGGTAATTTCAAAACATTGCATAATATTCATAGCAATTACATATAATGAGGCGCACACATTACACAGTCTAGTGCATGGGGTTGTAATTTACACCAAATATGCAAGTAATTACCTTCCCATTGTTCTTCAAGGACTGCTTCATGTTTATAAACAGGTTGTGCCGCCCACGCAAAATAACCTCCAGCTCGGAGCATCCTATTGACCTCAAGTAGCAAAATCCCATCTAAAAAACATATGAGTATAAAATAAGCACAAACATGAGCATAATATTGACTTTAATTGTCCAGGGAGCTTCACTTAAGACTAACATAACAAATAGGAGCATATTACACATGTAGACTAAGGCCCAGTCTTTCACCAAAAGTCTAAGTGGAATTTAAAAAATCAAACATCACATTGCCAGCAAACATAACTCCAGTAAAAAATATGTCCTCTTCATGAAGAACTGCTACCAATGTAATTACAGATTAGAAAAAATACAGATCTAAAAGCACAACAAGGTATAAACACTAGAGTTGATTTACTATACGCACTACTTATAATTTTTCTTTTTTTATAAACATAAGAAGTCTAGTTATCATAAACTCAACAAATTCATTCTCAAAGATCCACAGTATATTACACCCACCATTAACAGAGTTTCACCACTAGTTCACTACAATTAATCTTGCAGGATGCCAGAATTTGATTTCGAAAAGTAAACCAGTCACTTTATTATCACTATTCTGGCCAATATAACAATGTCATTTGCACAGTATATCAACTTATAATGACAAATTGATTCAAGGAGTCTTCTAATATACGTCAATAAAAAACATACTATTAGATTTGGAACCATACCATCTCGAGTCCAGTTGATCCTACACCTTGAACAATGAATCAGGTCAAACGCTTGACTTGGATAAAGTAAACGACGGGTTGCAAATGCTGCCACCATTGCAGGCACACCACGCTCAAGTGCAAACTGAATCTGATTTTCATGAACGTCTTTTGGAGCTACAGAGAGGGTGATGACATTTCGTGAAAGTAAATAAGCACCAAAACTCGCAACACCACAACCAACATCCAAAGCAACTCGAGTATGTCGCCCAAACGCAATTTCAGGGATCATCTAGAAGGGCAAAAGGAAATTTTCACATCAGTTTTAATTTTTCTTTTAAGGCGAAGCCCAATTCATAGATCACGAAGTTGGAGGTAGAGACATACAATAACAACTCAATACCTTTTCAATCTGATCCAAATACTGATCTGCCCCATGTATGAACTGTGTGCCACCTCCAGGAAACTTGAACTTGTCCTTATCAATGCTGATCCAATTCTGACCCCCTTTATCCTCGGCTAGACGTGCATGAGGAACATTGCTAAACCAAACCTGAATTGCATACCAAAACACACAACAGTTCTATAAACTGCATACAATACCAAACATTTTGAACAATACATAACATTAGCTACTAACTAATGTCTTTTAGATTTGACCTGAATTCAAAGCATAATCATTCAACTTGCAGTCTATGAGAAAAGTACTTATCCACAAAATAACAATTAATTCACCAATGGGCGAAAACCAAATTGAACACTATCAAAATCTCTTCACAACATGAAAAATTCAAAGACTAATTTCATTTCATATTCAATCTAAGTAAAAGTGCAACAACCTCATCGCGGCTTCTGGGCCAAGGAATTGGAGTTTTGTACCCTTTAGGAGAAGGGATCAAGCAATTCAACTCCTTTCCCTTTTCAGGACAATGCCGCTCATACTTCTCCCCTTTCTCAGTCGAATTCAACTTCTTAATCGCCTCCTCATTATCCAAACACGGAATATACTCCCTCATACTCTCCTCACAAATCGGAAACTTCTTAACCTTAACCCTGACCCTATGCCCTTCTCCATCACTTCCCAATCCCTCACTCTCATTGGCTTTTCCCCAATTCTCCACTACCTCAGGATCATACTCACCCACCTCAAAATCATCTGTCATCCTCCCATTCTCATCCAACACCCCCATCCGCTGTACCGCCGGCGGTGGCGGTGGAGGAGGCGAAGGCGGCGGCGTAAGAGCAGGCGGTGGAGATAGTGTCTGCTTCTGGTTTTTTTCATCCCCATTACTAGCTGTGACGGTGTCGTTTAACAGAGAGGAAATATCTAGGGTTTTATTGAGGTTCGGAGATAATGCAATTGAAGAAGACGACGCCCCCCCTTCCGGTGAGGAGAAGAAAACTAACTGGTGAGAGGACGAATTATCGGAAAAATGTTTGCCAAAGTAGAAGAAAACGACGGAGATTAGCAAAAAGCCCGCGATTTTTATCAGGGTGCCGGATTTGAAGAAATCGCCATTGGTGATTCCCTTCATTTTCAGAGATTGCCACCAGATCTGATCTTAAAACTCGTGTAGTACTACTGAATTATATTTATATTGTGATTTGATTTAATGTTAATGTACATAGTAGCTTGCGAATGAAGGGATTGAATTGAAGTGACGAAGTGACTTAAACGTTTACGTATTGCTGAGATCGAGGGAGGGAAGCGTAAATTCTGGGCGATGTATGAATTGAACCCTTTTTTTTCGTGTTAATTCCAGAATTAATTCCTTTTCTACTATTTATATGTAGATTTTTTAGTAGGAGAAGATGATTGACAATGAAACGAAATCTTTTATTTTATTCAGGATATATTCTGATTTAGAGCTTTCAGAATTCAGATAAACGAGAAAAAGAAATGCGTTGAAGATATGGGACTTGTGAGGACGCCCAAGTTACATGTGACATGTCTAACTACAAATATTGAAAAACGAAAAATTGGAAATACTCGTATTAATGAGAATCAAATTAAATGGAAAACGAGTGTTCTTGTTGGATCAACAAGATCGAGTTTAGTGCATTTTCTACTTTATTAACGTTTGTATAACCAACTAAATACAAATATCAATTCTAGACTTTATAAAAAAAAGTGCATTGTTCGAATTGACTAGATTATAGTTGAATAAGTGATGTGTTAACATTTAATTCAGTTGGAGAATATAATGCCAAAAAAAAAGAAAAAAGACCTTGTACTATATTTTTATTTAATGGTAGGAACATCGATGTATTATTTTTATGAACAAAAAGGGCTTGTTTGTTTGGCGTTTGAAAAAGTAGTTTGGGAGAGGAGTGGAGATTTTTGAAATAATCTCGATTTACGTAATATTATTTATTTGGGTTTTGAGAGAGTGTTTTGAGAAATAAAGTAGGTATAAGTTTTTTTAAAAGAGTTAGGTTGTAGGTGTAAGATGTGTAAGACTTTATGTCAAATCATGTTTGTTTGTGAGATAAATTGGGTAAGAGATATGTTAATTTATATCAAATCAGAGTAGATTTTGTATAGGTTTTGTTTAAAGATAAGAAAATTGTTTGTTTGGATTTTGAGAGAGTAGTTTGAGAAAATTAATAGATGAAAAATTTATTTCAGAAAATAGGAAACATATTTGTTTGGCATTTCCCAAACACGAAATTTTTTTGGGAAACGCCAAACAAACAGGCCCTTTTTTAATAAGTCAAAAGCAGTTATTCTTTTTTTCCACGGTAGTTAGTTGTTCACTCGCATTAAATGTGGATATACATCATGGTTTGCATGAATCTAATAACACACACTAATAAGTTATTTTTATGTAATAAAATATGAAAACATCGTTGTTTACAAAAAAAAAAAAAAAATTGAAAATAACCCCTGTTAAATTATTAACAAGGATTAACTGACTCATAATTTTAGAATGATACAGTGAGTTAATATAATGTTAACATGGACTCTTTTGCTAATAAAATTTTAATATTGAAGGTTTTTACTAATAAGGTGTTTTGCATTTTAGTCATTGAAAAATTAAGATAGTATAGTTGAAGTAAAAATAGTTTGGATCGGAACACATAAATGAGAAGATACTGAAAGCTGATGAAAAGTTTGTGAGAGGAAAAAAAGTGCAATTCCCGGGAGAACTAAGAAGAGGATTCTAGAGATTCATATGCAATTATGCATTGTTTCATTTCATTGTTTGGTTCAAAGGAGGATGCATGAGACTATGGCATAAAAAATTTCTACATCTTGTTTTATTTTTGAGACATAGGATTGAGAGAGCAAACAATCAAAACATTTTTCTTTTTGGGGAATGGCGGAAGTTCCATAGTTAAAAATTCATTCCAATTCAACAAAATGCCCATCTATTATCCTATGTACAGTGGCGGATCCAAGATTTTTGGTCGGGGGCTAAACTTTATAAAATAAAAATCTATCAAACAGTTAAACTTAAAATTTATATTATTCACGAGAAAATATATGACGCAATACAAAAATAGGGAGATGTAGTTTGACAAAAATAAACCCCACGAGATATTTTAATTACATATGATACCTCGTTATAGTCCCAAAAGAACCCAAAATATCTACATATATATTTACTTTAATAATTAACCACGATGGTTTTTCATCTTTTGAAATCGGTCCATGATAGCATCATTTGAAATACTAGTAAATATGTCTCTCTCTATAAAGACAAAATAACTATCATTTAGCCATTGATCGCCCATTCGGTTACGAAGTCGATCTTTACTATCTTCTTAGCCGAAAAATCTCTCACCACTGATGCAGTTGCAGCGGGTAGAATAAGCGTCAATGTCACAAGTTTGTAAACCATCGAGAATGCGACATGTTTTTTAGTTGCAACCATATATCTTCTTAGCAGGATCATCAATCCCTTTCAATCTAGAAAAACCATCACTTAATCGAACATCCCTAATATATTTTTCAAGTTGATTGGGAAGGGCCGAGAGCTCAAGAAAAAAAAACTCATTTGGAAATGTTGGGAGTTAGAGAAAAATTGGACTTTTCATTGGGGCATATAAATGGGGTAGAGTGAGTTATTATTAAAGTAGATTGTGTGATATTAATTGGATTAAGATTATACTCGGACTGAAAATTTCATATTGAACTAATTTATTGAATTTTTTTTTCGTATACCACTACTATATTAAAAAAAAATTCGGGGGTATAGCCCCCTTGTCCCTGTGTCCGTCCGTCTCTGCCTGTGTATTTATTTACTACTTGAAATCAACTGACAAATATGTGTACACCCTCTTGTCTTTAAACCTAATAAAAAGAATTACTCCAAACTTTTTGCTTCTTATTGACGGAAAAAATATCATGTTGACAATCATGTAAAATTATTTGATATTTGGGTTGGGCTGGGTTGGGTTGGATGGTTAGATTCCTTGAACATAATTAACTAAAACTTAAAGAATAATTTATATTTGAAAACTCGATAAAAATAAGATAACAAAATAGAAAAAAAATGGATTCACATATGTTCGTTTAATTTTTTTACATTTGTTTGTTTAAAAATCGAACCAAACCTTGTTCCCATTCAAAAACTCCAACTCGGACCCCTAAAGAACTTAGTTTAAGTTATCCTAGAAGGAAGGTAAACCATCCCATCTTTGTGACATTTAACACACTCATAGAATGTGAACAACCCCTTCATAAAACCCCACCCAAATTGCTCCAAGTATAAAAAGGCATACCTAATTGCCTCTTAAGTAAATTGGCAAAACAAATACATCAAATCTTCTCTAACAAAAAGACCCAAAAACAAGGGGCAATGGGGAGCCAAGAAAAGAGTAGTGAATTCAAGATGCCTCTTCACTATCCAAGATACACAAAAAAGGAGTACCAAGACATGCCCGAATGGATGGTGGACCGGCTTCTAGCCGAGTATGGGCTGCCTGCAACCGGAAACTTGGCACAAAAGCGAGGCTTTGCAATGGGCGCTTTCTTGTGGCCTACCACTATTATTGACAAGTACAACCCCCCCTCCAAATCTTCACAATACTATTCCAAAATAAATGGTGTTGCGGCTTCTCTTATCAAGAAGAAAAATTTATGAATGATTAAACTCATAAATTAAACTCAACCATGCATGTGGGTGTTTAGGAAAGTGAAACACTAATAATCAAGTTAGAAATGATGTTATTACTCACGAGTTTGCAAGTATATTCACAAAATCAAATAAGATGGCAGTTGATTAGTATTTTTCTATGTGTTAAATATTTGAATCATTAAAGTATGTTCATACCTTGGAAAATTCGAAGATGCAATGTTGGTAGCAACTAGCTAGAGATAAAAATATTCCTTCATTTGAAATTTAATTTAAAAACTGTGATGATAATTTTAAATATTTGACTAATCTGTCAAGACTAGAGTCATTTGCATATTTGCATATATAGCCTTATGGAAAGTTTAATTTGTAAAAATAGCTTTTTCAATTTTTTGTTTGCAAAACTAGCCTTGCTTAAATTATATTATTAATTAACTCTAAATTAACTGAAAAATTATAAAAAAAAATCCGAATTTTTGTCACTTGTCACTTGGGCGTCCAAGTGACAAGCGACAGCCGCTTGTCACTTGGACGCCCAAGTGACAAGCGGCAATACAAGTGACAAAAATTGAGATAAAATTTTAGAGAGTTTTTTGTAGTTAGAGAAATTTTGAAATTTGAATTGGGAGTGGAAATGAATTTTATAGGTGTTTTGTATTATTATTATTAGATTAATTGATTAATTAGACTTAATTGTGTTTAATTAGATTTAATTGTTATTAAAACCAAGAAAAAGAAAAAGAAAAATGGAAAGGCTAGTTTTGCAAAAAACATTTGGAATAAGGCTATTCAGCCAAATAACCCGTCAAGACTATCAAGAAGAATGTAATATCAAATCTTTTTTTTTCAAAACAATTTGTATCAAATGTGTAAGGTGGGATAAAATATGGTATGAAAAGTGTAATTCTCTCATTGATGAAATGTTGATTTCATACTTTCATTGCAATTGAGTATGGATTGAAACCATATTACTATAGACTCACTCACATAGGAACTAGACTTGAAGTGTAAAAAATGTATTGTTCAAAATCTTGCAATTTACCCCTAAAACTTAAAAGAAATTATCCATTGTGGATCTTTTTCAAAATTCAAAAACCACCCCAACTCTTTCAGTCATATGCATAGATGCAATTATATGCAGTTGACATAACCGTGAAACATAGCGGCCCCGTTTGGATCTGTTTTGGTTTTGTTTCCCCATGTTTCGGTGTTCCAAATTGGTTTGAATGAGTTTGGCGAAATATTAGAAACACGACTTGAATTAGTTTTGGTTGGAATATTTTGATAGTAATATAATAGTAAAATAATAGTTAGTGTGTTTGAGAGTTTGAGATATGATTTGGATTGAGTTTGAATGTTGGTGTTTGGGGGAGAAATGTTAATGACAAATGTCACATCAAAGACTTTATAGAAGTATGATATATTATTATATAGTGTAATAATTGATATTGTGATTGTAATAATATTGTTATGATTGAGATTATAATTGTAATAATTGTGAAAAAAGGTGTAAATTTAAATAGTATTACATTTTTTATAGGATATTTCAAGATGACTATAATAAATAAGTAATAATAAATTTAGAAATTTATATATATATATTTAATAATGGTTAAACAATCCTTTAAAAATAATATGGTAATGATAAAAAAAAAAATTATTGGTATATAATTAATAATTAATGCACAGTTATTTAAAATAAATATGACAAATAAGAGATGAAAAAGAAAAAAGCTGGAGATTTAGTGCAAGGAGAGAAAAAATAGTACAGACCAACTTGTCACGGCATTCAGAGTTTTTGCTGAGAATTAAATCATATTTGATGAGTGCCTTATGGTGTTTGGGCTTTGAGCCGAACATGAGTTTGGCTAAAATAATGGACCAAACATATAAATGATCCATTTTGACTCAAAAGTTGGACGAAACACTTGGGTCAAAATAGATTCAAACAACCTCCCAAGTTAATTTATTAGTTCAAAGTCTGGACAAATGGCAATGATTGCTGATTTGCTAAGGATGGATGTATCATGTACGGGAAAACACGATGTCTAACAACTCCCACTGTACATTGAACGGAAAGGCAATAATTTTTCAGAAAATCAGAAGTTTCTAAGGAGTCCTCCTCGTGAATCGTTTGAAAACAAGCAGAGGAACAAATCAGACAGAATCAGATTTACATATATATCATCTAAAAAATATTCCGACTCTAGCATTAAATAGAGAGACAATATCATGAGCTAGTTAATAGCTTTACTAAATAGATCAATACACTATTTGATTTATTTATGATTTTAATTCATCCAAAAAGATTGTTGATAAAATTAGCAAGATAATGGAGTAACTTGGACATATTTTAAGTGGGATCCACTTTGAGAAAAGTGTCGGGTCTTTGCGGATTTATAATCTACTACTTGAGTAGATTAAAATGGTATATAGTGCGTCAAATTCAGAGTTCGGATGAACGAGAAATTGATACTCAAAGAACACTGTTTAAAATGGAAGAAAAAAAAATGCACTTATCCTACATCGGAAGTGGTGTACAAAATCTTGAAATTTATATATATGATTTGCCAAAGTATTTTTTGTAGCCACTTAGCTATCAAAAGTCACTCTTGGGTTTGCAGGGGGTTTCGCATATTATGGATTGAAATTTTTCTTGTGGACACAAATACAGTCCAATTTGAATGTTTTTGGACGGGCTCAACATTTGCATTTTTTTATTCGGCCCATTAAAGAGAAAAAGATAAAAGACCTTTTGAATTTTGTAACTTAAGGCTTTTTAATTTTTCAAAATTGCGTAACCTCCATAT
Organism: Penstemon eatonii; assembly: GCA_038501285.1. Lineage (NCBI taxonomy): Eukaryota > Viridiplantae > Streptophyta > Magnoliopsida > Lamiales > Plantaginaceae > Penstemon > Penstemon eatonii. The sequence continues at coordinate 8,236,365 of CM076710.1, forward strand.
TTAAGGAGATGTAACTCCCGTAACGGAAATCTCCGTTAATTTTCTTGTTTCGATTTTGCCGTCCTCCATTCCTATAAATAGCAACTCCCTTCATTCTGATTTTCACACAAAAAACAATCATCTTCTCTTCATTTTTGGTGGTCAGACCGGGTTCAAAGAGTTTTAGGGTGAGTTTGGCCTAGCGATTCAAAAACCAATTATAGGAGAATTAATTTTACTAAAATGAATTTTGACAATAATTGATTATGATAAAATTCAATTATAAAATAATTACTTTTAAATAATAGCTTTTGCAAAAGTAACACTTTAGTTACTTTTAAAATAAGTTGACATTTAGCTTCTGGAGATCCCAAAAGTGATTATGATAGTGAGAGCCAAACACCATTAAAATTACGATTGACTAAAAGTAATTTCTATAATTGGGGCCAAACACTTCAAAAATCACAATGGATGTCTAGAAGTGTTTTTAAAAGCTCTCACCGCTAGGCCAAACTCACTCTTAGTTCGTTTAGCAAAAGCTTCGTGCAAAGCTTCATTGCTAAAGTCGTTGTATCCTGGGAGACAGTCGTTCAAGTGACCTCAAGAACGAACCTCGGAAGGGTGAGGGAACGAATTTGTATTTAAGGACACTGTGTTTTCACACATACCTCGGTTTGAATAAATTTTCCATTAATTATGTGTACGTTTTCTGTCCAATTTATTTAAGAGGGAAAAACACTTTTGGTCCCAAACTTTACCCCAAAAAACACATTTGGTACCATGCTTTGCAAAAAAACAGATTTGGTACCACAATTTAGAGAGTCTTGACAAATTTAGTCATTCTGTTAAATTTTGGACGAAAATTTCGCGCGTGACCGTCACGCTCGCGTCAAGCGCATCAAGTTCAAATTGGTCACGAGTTTCGCACGTGAGAAATCGGTCAAAACACTTTTGATCCCAAATTTTACCCCAGAAAACACATTTGGTACCATGCTTTGCAGAATAACAGATTTGATACCACAATTTACATACTCTTGACACATTTAGTGTCCCTGTTAAATTGATAAAAATCACATATAATGAACATACAGCAGTTTCTCTAAAATTTTTGATAAAATCACAAAATATACTTAAATCATTAAAAATATTCTTAATAAAAGTACTTTGGATACCTGACTTGGTACACTTTGACTTGCACTTGTATTCCAATGTTGATACAAGCACCAATCAAAAGTTCCATCTTTTCCATCGAAAACACCGAAAAGTTTCCATTTTTGAATCAGGCGAAACGAAAACAAGATGTAATTCCGAAAATATTTATTTGCCTTAAACTCAGTTATTTTCCTAAATTTTAGTACCTTTTTTTACAAATTTTCCTTAGTGTTTCTGAAATATTTCCGAATAGCCTCGAAAAGTTTTCAATATTTGGCTCTCCGAAACATACATTCGAAACGAAATTTTGATCCATGGATACAAGTGCAAGTCAAAATGCACCAAGTCAGGTATCAAAGGTACTTTTGTTAAGAATATTTTCAAAGATTTAAGTACACTTTGTGATTTTTATCAAATCTTTTAGAGAAATTGTTGTATGTTCATTATATGTGATTTTTATCAATTTAACGGGGACACTAAATGTGTCAAGAGTATGTAAATTGTGGTACCAAATCTGTTTTTTTGCAAAGCATGGTACCAAATGTGTTTTCTGGGGTAAAGTTTAGGACCAAAAGTGTTTTGACCGATTTGTCACGTGCAAAACTCGTGAACTTAACGGGCGCATGACGGTCACGCGCGAAATTTCTGTCCAAAATTTAACGGAATGACTAAATGTGTCAAGACTCTCTAAATTGTGGTACCAAATCTATTTTTCTGCAAAGCATGATACCAAATATGTTTTTTGGGATAAAATTTGGGACCAAAAGTGTTTTTCCCTCATTTATTTAATTCATACTATTTAGATTGTTTTTTCAGTTGTTTTAAATTCCGTTTTCCTATTACATTTGTATAACAAAAGACATGCAGACGAGCGTTAACCTAGTCCAACCTCATAAACTATAGTAAAATTGTAAATGATTTTCAAATATGTTCTGCTATATTATAAAATGAACCGAGTTGAAATCGACCTCGTGTAGAGTATCAACAACTTTTGTAGATTTTTTTACATAAAATGGACATAATTGTTTACTCATTATGACAAATTCATACGCCTCGTCCTCCATTTGTAGCATACCTAAGTAAGTAGTAAAAATATATATTTTTTTTTATCTACTAAACTATATATATACAGTTCGGACCGAAGAATACAAATGATGTAGATTCTTTCCAGTATGATGTCTCCAATAGAATTCGAACTTGATTCTCGCCGGAGATCACAAGTCTCTATTACCTCACTCAACCACCTTGAATATAAATATAAAGTATCACACCTTTCATTTATTAATAAGTAAAATGTCACACTCTACTATTCTAGTAGCACTATTATTATATTATAGAATAATGAAAATGCGACTTTGAATTTACATTATTAACTAGGTATAGATTTTCCCAACATTATATAAATTGTATGCTACTTTTATAGTTAATTTTAATAGATATTTGATATTTATAATGTTTTATAATTAAAATTTTTTCCTAAGAAAACAAATACTAAAGAAGAAAAGAATATTCAACTTCACAAAAAAGTTTCTTACAATCCAACATATTTTAGGAAACAGCTTCCTTTCACTTTCTTCTCATTTTTTAGATGACATTCAAATTTCAAAGAAATTAAGTACGTGATTGCAAAATTCGAATAACGAACAGAAATGTATGATGACAGACACTTGAGGTAAATAAGTTAAAATGCAAAAAATATTCGTTTCAACCAAGTAGTGCATGACCTTTCCAAAATATATTACTATTTAATACGAACTACATTAGTAGAATTATATTTCAAGATCCAATCTGGTCATTTTTTGTCAAAGAAGAACAAACTAATATGTTACAAACTTACTTAAATTATATTATTGGGGTAAATGCAAAATACTCTCCTATGTTATATTAAACCTGCAAAAAAAACTATCACGTGAAATTTTATTGTTGGGCCGGTCGGTCAGGTCTTTCCCTGTTGTTCTGTTCCCGCATTGTGTTTTCAAAAACCTAGCAAATAACACCTAATTTGTAAAAAATAGGTCGTTTTGGATCGACATTCTTCAAGAAATCATTCAAAAATATATCACGTGAAGTTGTAGAGACCAACTTGAAGTGTTTTAAAAATGATTTCTTGAAATACATCAATCCAAAACGACCTATTTTTATAAACTGGGTTATTTTGCAGGGTTTTTGAAAACACAAGGAAATTTGACGCAATAAAAATTTCACATGGTAATTTTTTACAAGTTTAACATAACACGGGGTATCTTGCATTTTACCTAGAAAATTGATTGTAAAACACTAAAGATATGGTAGAGGCATTAAAGCTAAGAATTGAACCTTGACATTCTCAATTCTGAACAGCAACTTAACCTGCTAAGGTCATCTCCAAAAGCAAGTTTAAAACTTAAATTTTAAGAGTTTTGTTAAAAATATGATAGAAAGTGATTTTCAAGAGCACATGTATAATTTAGGAGTTGTTAAAATTTATAGGTTTGGATGGCCAAATACCCATTGCCAAATACAAATTTTTGTTATTTGCAATTGTTTGCAAGAAACTACAAAAAAACTTATACTTTCATGCAAAAAATTAAAATATTATGCCCATAAAACTCCGAAAATTAATATTTAAAAAAAAACTATTTTCAATTATGAAATTAAATTAAAAAATTAATATTATAAATATATCATTATTATTTATATAAAACACTTCCTCCATCCCATTAATCTTTATCCTTGGGTACAATTAACCAGTGATCAACTTGACTAAATTCAAAAGAAAATTAATAAATAATTTAATTACATAATAATTGTAAAAAAATTATCATTCTTTGTAAAAAGATTAATATGATTCATGCAAAAATCAAATTGTTTCAAGTAGGTAAATTTAATCATATTAAATGTCAAATAAGAGTTTGAAGAATTAATTAATGACAAAAAAAAAATCAATTTTTTATTAACTGGGAGTGATATTCAAATATCTAATGAAGAGGCTGACGTTAGTATGGTCTAATTAGATTTGTAATTGGGGTTATTTTATTAGGTTTATTTTGTATTCATTTATTTTGTTGATAAAAGCGTTTTTATTTGTATTAGCACTTCTTTAGTTGAGTCATGATTAGATATAAATAGTCTCATTCTTTTTATTTTTATTTTTTGAGGGAAATCTCATTCTCTTTTATATCTATAGAAGATCTATTTTTCAAATTCAATAATGTCTTGGAAATTTTTCTCTCATATCCAGTTTATCTTCGTTTTCTTTACTTCTTCAATGGCTACAACATAAATTGTAGATTAGCAAATTTTAAAAAATCATAAGTCACCTGGAATAATTTTTTTTAAAAATAAATTTAAGTGAACCGCTGGTTTACTAGAACCAGCGGTTCACTAGTTTTACCGGTTTCGGACCGATTTTCACCGATTCGAACTGGTTAATTTTTAAGATGGTTTTGAGTGTCCAGCCGGACTGGACTATGGTCCGGTTAGCGATTAAATCGACCGAACCGACCGGTCCGGTCCGATTTTGAGAACACTAGTTTTTCCTATTTTTCGATTTTTTAATATTAAAAATAAATGAAAACTTTTGTAGAATAAGGGGTTTGAACCTCTTGAATAAAACATAACATCCTTACCATTTGAATTACATCATTTTTGTTGAACTTTTAGCATAAAAATTATAAATTATAGAAAAATTGTAACCAAACTTATTCAAAAATTAGATTATGATAATTAACTCAATTTAATATTTTACATATTATCAATGAAAATTAAAACTAATTTTAATTTATGGCATAATTTCTTATTAAAAGTTTTTCTATAAGAAATTTCTTTCCTAACTATATTATTTTTAGGATAAAGACTGTCAAAGTTTGAAACTCAAATCGATATGTTATGCTAATTTGATTTTGAATATTAAACTCGTATAAATAATCATATTTAAAAATTATTAATTTCTTAGGTTGTTGTATTTTTAACTTACACTTTTATATAGTTATTTAAACAAATATAATCATATTATATTTATACGAGCATCCTAATTAGTGTCATAATACCGTTTATGATATAAGTTAGATAAATATATAGTTTAATTTAAATATATTCTAAATTTTTATATATTTTTAATCAATTATAGGATAATTTTTAAATTTGATGAATTTTATATACTTTAAAATTAAATATATTTATTATATAATAATGACATCATTCAGTTCTATCAATAATTCGATCGGTTCGACTAGTAAAACAAGTGGTTAACACTCATCAGCTCATTGTCCGATGCAATATGGTTCCCTTTTTCACTCTGACAGCTCAAAAGTGCTCTAACATCGATAACATCGCTCAACAACGCAATGAAAATCGACACATGAGAGGAAGAATCCTCAGGAACTTTACCACTGAGGTAAAAGTAAATCGCCCATTTGTAACAACCTGCGGTAAAATTATCGAACGAAATGTATTTTCCGGCTCAAGCCTTTGGGCAAGAAATAGCCATGGCCCATGGACTAAGAAATTGTGGGACCCATTCATCGTTTCGTTATAGGTCGAATCGATGGAATTGTTTGGGTTGCTTGGTTTACTATCATTTTTTTATATTTATGGTTTAGTATCATTTATATGAGATAAGGGGAGAATTGGGCAATTGAGAAATTATATGATTTGACGGATTTTTTATTAGTTTGGTTTTCGGTATTATTTTTATTAATTACTGAAAATTCTCTTAATATTTTTTGGTTGTCAACTTATTAATTACTCGAAAGTCGAAAGTGGAAATTACCTTTACAAGTGACAAAGGTATATAAGACGAAAAGGATGTTTCTGTTTGTGTTGCCGACTCTCTTTATTTATTCTAAATTTGAATTTTTTTTTCTACTACTCAAATTAAGGAATCAACCTTAGCATCATTCCATAGTATTTGCTAAGATGTATTTAAGAAAAATTGTATATTCCTATCCAATAAAGATTTTTATATCATGCTAAAGTTCTATTGGGATTTGGGAATGAAATCTGCCAAAAATTATCTCAATTTTTCGCTCCATTTATGCTCGAAGACGAAAGTTCAATGTCTATTTATGATGAACTTTTTTTTTTTCAAAATAGGTAGGCATATGTGATATGTCCATAGTACAGTCCATCTCTAGCTCTTATAATTTCGGTATGCTTCTTATTGCACGTGACAATGTGTTAGGGAAAATATACGAGATATTCTCATGTGTTATACAAAATCTTCAAGCACTATTACAAATACAATACGAATTAAATTCTCCATTTATTTAAAATAGATTATTTCGGATTGACATATTTAAAAAAAATTATTTTGGGAATACTTCACATAAAACTGTAGGACCAACATGAAGTATTTAATTCATATTTTGTCTCCAGGAAAAAGACAACACGAGAGAATGTTTTTACCATAATTTCTTCTTAATAGTTGCTAATGTTTTTTGCATTTTACTCGAGAAAAAAATCACACATTAGTAACAATATGGAAAAGTTTTTTTATCTTTTTATGTTCACATAATCCGTACATTAGAAACTCCAAACTTTTCGAAGATATTCAAAAAATATTTAAATTTGTAATTTAAAGAAATATGTTGCTCTATATTTTCGTTTGAATTGACATGCGAACAAAATCTTTTCTATTTTCACCTTTTCGGTAAAACTGTCAAAAGAATTAAATAACCCGAACAAAAGAAAGACGAATTGAATGCACACTATATTACCACATGTTTTCCTTAGGGCTGTTCACGGTTCTGTTAATCCGTCGAACCGAAATATTTCGGTAAAAATCGAATTTAACCAAAGCTATTCGGTTCAGTTTTCAGTTTTGATATTTGTGCAACTTCGGTTTCCGGTTCGGTTCGTTTTTTAGGTTGATTAACCGAACCGAACCAAAAACCAAAATATGGACTTCAAATAATAAAAAATTTAACATTTTTTGTACGTTTTATGAATTTTAAAATCCTTTAATTTTATGCATATGAATATGAATTTTAATTATTTAATTTATTTCATCTGAGAATTATTAAATATTAGTTTTTGGAGTTGGATCGCAAAATTTTTTAATTTTATATCTATGAATATGATTTTAACTGTTTAATTTATGTCATTTGAAAATTTTAAATGTTAACTAATAAATTATTTAGTATTATGTAATGTTTAATGTTATAGTTATTTATTAATTTGATATTTTTGTGCTAAATTATATAATATTTGTGATAACCCGTGAATTTACCTTTCAATTAAATTTTTTTTTTGGTAAATTAAATATGTCATAAAGTATTTTCTGGTAAAAAATTGATTTTTTAAACAGAATTTTCAAATTGGACTCGAATGTTCACTTTTAAAAGTTTTGGGGTCAAAATATAAATTTTGGAAATTGAGGGGCCTTAATGCAAAATTTGAAAATATTAATCTCTCTTTAAACATACAGTTGACAACAAAACATGGCACTTATCATGTTTAGGTATTAATGGCCAAGTTATGGGGCATGCAAGTCCCCACATGTATCTTTACTTAGAGCAAAATGATTGGTTGAACACTTCTATAAATAGCCTCATACATGCATTCAAAAGGAGTGGAGAAAATGTGAAAATCTCCCATATAAAATGTGAGAGATAGGTCTGAATGAGTACAGAAATTGTGAGAAGGAATTTTAAAAGGAAATTGCTAGAAAAATGAAAAGGAGAAGAAAGTGAGCAAAATATTTAGGAAAGGAAATTTCGGATTTCTACCAGCAGCTTCGAATTTTCATTGTTTCTGAAATAACTCACCGTTGGATCATCCTAAAATTTAGGAAAGGAAATTTCGGATTTCTACCAGCAGCTTCGAATTTTCATTGTTTCTGAAATAACTCACCGTTGGATCATCCTAAAATTTTAACTGAAGGTTCTAAACACTTGGGTGTACGTTTCAACCGTTCTGATCATCCATATCACGACTATAAAGGAAACAGAAGCCACGGGAAGTTGGGGTAGACTTATGAGTGCTTGGTGATTTTTCGAAATTCAGAAGAAAAGAAAAGAAGAGGTGAGCGTGGGAGTTTAAATAAGGAGGAGTTAATCTCGACTCATCGTTATTTAAGTGCGTAAAAGTTTAGTTATATTCGTTAAGTGTAGTAATTATTCTTTTAAAATTTAAGAATTCAACAACTCAAATTACTCCTTTGATAAACTTTTAATTAAGTAGTTGATAATTTCATAAATTTTAAAAATATTGGTATAAAATGTCCATATATAATTAAAATGGTAGGAAATTGCTATTATATGGAAATTTTTGGTGGTTTGATACATAGTAGTTGACGTGTGATTAAATGGAGTAATTTTGCAATTTAAGTTTAGAATGTGATAACGTATTATTTGTTGATTTGTATTGGAATAGTTCTATGTTGATAATTATCTGGGTGTAGTACTTTATCTCACCTGGATAAAAACTTGATTATATTAATTAATTATCTGTTGTTGTTTTGGGCCCATTTGGCTTGTGCAGTTATGTGATTAAGTTGAATAGCATGGGCTATTAACTCGGTCATGAGCCCCTGGCCTAGCTTGTATATTCGAAAGGACGGGGTCTCTTGGATATACGAAGTCGTTTTTTGATGCATTGACTAGTCATGCATAAAGTGTGTATGGGGGAATATCAAAAGGTGTGATTGGAGGAAATTATAAGGTGTGTTAGGGGTAGCAAGCCGTGGAAGTTGGCAGACACCGAGACGTATCCTTTTATACTGTACATTAATACTTATTTTGTTTTTTTTTATTTGGCATACGTTGCTCTTTTCTTTGAAATTACTTGAATCACGCACACCCACCTCATTAAATTGCATGTCAACTTACACAATGTGTTTTATTTATTTTAATATTCTCAGATAACATAGAAGTCAAGAGGATTTTCGTCTGTATTAAACTAGAATTTTGAAGCTTATATATATATATATATATATATATGTAAAATAGCTACTATTAACACTTATTTTGTGAAAACTAGCTTATATAAATTTACTAAGTCTATATGTAAATATTAGTTAAGTAATTTTTAGTCGGGGCATTACAATATTTGATTATATAATTTTCAATAATTTATACATAATATAAATTTCGGTTAAAACGAAACCAAACCGAACTGAACCAAAAAATTTCGGTTAAAAACCAAAAATTGAATTAGGATGTTCCCTTTGGTTTTAGGTTTTAAAAATCAAGAATCGAAATTTTGGTTTGGTTTGATTCGGTTTCACCGAATGAACAACCCTAGTTTCCCATGTACTTAATAGTGAGGGGCCACCCTTCGGTGCCCGATCAAAATGACTATATACCCTATGTTATTAAAATCAAATCAGACTGGTCGGTCCGACCGTGAACCGAAGGTCGGTCCGATTTGATTACCTTCAAAAATCCAATGAGCTTAACCAGTCTGGACCGATTCAAACCAACGAACAGGTTTGGACTAGTTCTGATTTTCCTTTTTTTTTTTTTAAATTTTTTAATATTAAGAATTAACTGAAAACTTTAATATAAAAAGGGATTTGAAATCTCTTGAATAAAACTTAACATCTTTACCATTTGAATTACATATTTTTGTTGAACTTTTAATATAAAGATTATAAATTATAGAAAAATTGTAACCAAACTTATTTATGAACTAGATTATGATAATTAGCTCAAATTAATATTTACATATTATCAATGAACATTAAAACTAATTTTAGTTTTATGGCATAATTTATTATTAAAGTTTTTCTATAAGAAATTTCTTTCCTGACTATATCATTTTTAGGATAAATGAAAATCAAATCGATATATTATGCTAATTTGATTTTGAATATTAGACCTGTATAGATAATCATATTTTAAATATCTCTTAGGTGGTTGTATTTTTAACTTACACTTTTATATTTTTAATTAAATAAATATAATTATATTATATTTATACGAGCTTACTAATTAGTGTCATATTATCGTTATGATATAAGTTAGATAAATATATGGTTTAACTTAAATATATTCAAGAAAAATTCAAGAAATTCTTTTTGATGAACCCGTACTTATATATAGAAAACTATAGATATAGATAATTAAAGTAACCCATATAATCTCATTACGAAAATCTCATCTCTTGCTTCTTCTGTTAGGTATAATAAGGAAAATAAAATTACGTAGATTTTGCTAGTATTCCATCTATATTACCACTACTGTAAAATTGCTTTCTCTTTATAAATAGCCTTATTAGTACCCCTTCCATAAACCCAAACCTACATTATCTCAAAAACTCAATTGTACTTACACTCTTCATAAACAGTGAAAATAATGTACAAGTTGTCCCTTTTGGTTTTCTTATTAGGAACAACATGTTTTGTTATGGAACTTGAAGCGTTCTATGTTAAACCTATTCCATCTCTTCGATGTTCGCATGCTCTTTGTAAATATTTATGCCATGCTTATGATTGTGGATTATACAAATGCCCTGATGGTTCCTGTGTTCTCGTCCCAAAATTGGGGCCCACGCCAGTTTGTCAGTGTTCGCCAAGAGTAATCGAAGACGTTGGCCATGGTCATCCATAAATAGTTGTAATCCTCTTTAAAATGCATGTAAAATCAATTCTCAACCAAAAACTATTTAAATAAATGAAGTTATCGATTGTAGCTGCTTTCTCATTTTCATAAAGTATTATATTATAATATCAATTGATCACACAACCATATTAAAGTAAATTAAAAAATTGCTATGAATGATTATTAATAAATAATATAAACTAGACAAACACCCACATTAACGTCAAATTTGAACACTCGGGACTATAAAGTATATTGCAGTCTCAACTTTGTTGTTCGAGACAAGGTCCCATTGGCTTCAACTATTTTCTTTATGGATTCATGGTTCTCTCTCTCCCTTTTTTTTTTCTGGGTGAATCAAGAAATGTCAAGCATTACCAATGTTAAGAACTTCACTGGGAAGATCAACACTAAAAGAAAAAAGAGAGCAATCAATTTGCCCAAAAAGTGAGCCGCCTTACTACATTCTCTAAACATATGAAGAGCAATATTTTTGTATATTTTTAATCAATTGTAAAATAATGTTTAAATTATATTAATATTACATATACTTTAAAATTAAATATGTTTATTATATAATTATGACATCATTCAGTCCGATCGGTTCAACCAATAGAACCATTGATAAGTCACTCATCGGTTCATCATTGTCTGATGCAGTATGGTTCCTTATCCACTGTGACAGCTTAAAAAGTGCTCTAACATTAGTAACATTGCTCAACAACGCAATGAAAATCGACACATAAGAGGAATAATCTTCAGGGATTTTACGGCTCAAGATCCTCTGTATCACTTTTGGTGTACCACTTAAGTGTATCACCACTAATTGATTGACACATGCATATGTGAGAATTATTATAATTATCATATGTGCAAGTGTCAATTAATTAATAGTAATACACTTAAGTGGTACATCAAAAGTGGTATAGAGGATCTACACTCGAGTTTTACCATTGGGGTAAAAGTAAATCTCCCATTTGTAACCACCTGCGTTAAAATTATCGGAGGAAATGTATTTCCCGGCTCCAAGCCTTTGGAAAAGGAATAGCCATGGCCCATGGACTAAGAAACTGTGGGACCCATTCACCGTTTCATTATAGGTTGAATCGACGGAATTGTTTGGGTTGCTGTGGTTTACTATCATTTTATATGAGATAAGATGAGAATTGTGCAATTGAAAATTATATGTTTGGCTGATTTTTTATAAGTTTGGTTTTCGGTATATTTTTATTAATTATTGAAAATTTTCTTAGGCCCATTTGGATGGATGGATTTGAAATGAAGAGAGATTTCAAATGAATGAATTTGAAATTTCAATTATTTAAAATTCGTTCATTTGTAATCTCTTGTTTGGATAAATTTTTTTACAAAGGATTTCAAATTCATTCATTTGAAATCCATTATTTGTATATATCATTTGTGTTATTTGAAATTCCCAACCATACCTTATAATTTGCTCTATGAGTTAATTATTGTTGTTGATATCGAGATAAAATCTCATGAATCAATTTGGGGTAAAATTATAATTTTTGAAAATTGAGGAACCAAAAGTGCAAGTTTGGATTTCAGAAAATCTGTGGTCGAATTGCAAATCTTAATTTTCTAAAAATTCTTGATTGAATTGGAATTCTGGATTTTTTGAAAATCTGGGGTCAAATGGAAATTTTTGAAAATTAAAGGACCAAAAGTGCAAATTTAAATTTTTGAAAATCAGTTGCCATATTGAAAATTTTAATATTCTAAAAATTATGGACTAAATTGCAGTTCTGGATTTTTTAAAAATATGGGATCAAATTACAATTTCTAAAAATTAAGGGACCAAAGGTTCCCGACTCTCACTAAGAATCGGAGTTTAGGTTTCTGGAGGTTCTAGGGAAACTTTACTAAAAAAAAGTGGTCCGAATGTATAAGGTAGTCTTAAGGAAGGGAAAAAGAAAACCTTAATTGTCTATCCTGAGTTCCGCCTGCCTGCCTTGAGTCGAAGCTAATCAATATTCAACACCTAAAGATAATTGATATATTGTTTTTGTTCTGTGTAGTATCTGATTGAACCTTTAAAAATTTGATTTCTGAAAATCAGGGGCTGAATTGAAAATTTTAATCTTCCTAAAGTAACTGAATTGTAATTCTGGATTTTTAAAAAATCTGGGGTCGAATTGTAATTTTTGGAAATTGAGGGACCAAAAGTGTAAATTTGGATTTCTGAAAATCTGGGGACGAATTGAATTTTTTAATTTTTTGAGAATTCTAAACTGAGTTGCAATTCTTGGTTTTTCAAAATTTTGGGGTCTAATTGTAATTTCCAAAAATTGAGGGATCAAAAGTGCAAATTTGAATTTTTTGAAAATCAGGAGCCGAAATGAAATGTTTAATTAATTTTATTAAAATTTTGGATTGAATTGCAATTCTTGGTTTTTTCGAAAATATAGGGTCAAATTATCAATATCCAAAAATTAAGGGACCAAAAGTGCAAATTTGATTCCTGAAAATCAGGTTTCGAATTGAAAATTTTGGACTGAATTGTAATTATGGGTTTTTCGAAAATCTAGGGTCAAAATTATAATTTTTGAAATTCGAGGGACCTAAAGTATAATTCGAATTTCTGAAAATAGTAGTCTTATAGCAAATTTTAATTTTTTGAAAATCTAAATTTTTTGAAAATCTGGGATCTTCTTATAATTTTTTAAAAATATACAATATGGACTTTTTTTAATTGAATTTCAAATCACTAGTTTTAAGAGGAATTTTAAATCCACTTAAAATTGTACTGAAATTCAAATTCAAGATTTCAATTCACCCCCAAAATCCATCCATCCAAATATGGTCCCTTATTAGTTACTCGAAAGTGGAAATTACCTTTACAAGTTGCAGAGGTTTTTAACACGAAAAGGACATTCCTGTTTGGGTTACCGACTCTCTACATTTATTCTAAATTTGAATTTATTTCTACGTACTACTCAAATTAAGGAATCAACCTTAGCATCATTCCATAGTATTTGTTAAGATACTGATCTAGTGTATTTAAGAAAAATTGTATGTTCCTATCCAAGAAAGATTTTTATATCATGCTAAAGTTCTATTGGGATTTAGGAATGAAATCTGCATACAATTATCTCAATTTGTTAAGTTCAATGTCTATTGATGAACTCCTTTTATTCTTTTTCAAGTAAGTAGGCATATGTGATGGACAGTCCATCTCTAGCTCTTGTAATTTCGGTGTGCTTCTTATTGAACGTGACAATGTGTTAGGGAAAATATATGAGATACTCTCATGTGTTATACAAAAATCTTCAAGTACTATTAAGAATACAACACGCATTAAATCCTTCATTTATTTAAAAAAAGTTATTTCGAATTGACATATTTAAAAAAATCATTTTGGGAATACTTCACATTAAACTGTAGGGACCAACATGGAGTATTTAAAAAATAATTTACTGAAATATAATGATCCAAAATGACATATTTTTTAAGGGAGGGGTTGTGATTAACATTTAAAAGTGATTAGTATATTTTATGCAATAAATATTTCATATAGTAGTTTCGTGCAAATTTTATATAACAACGGATAATTATCTTGCATTTATCCTAATTTGTTCTATTATGTTAATCTTTAAAATGATATGATTTGATAGAAAAATGATAACTTAGGGCCAAAAGTTGGGTTGTCAATGGGTCAGATTCTGGTTAAATCAGGCTCATTCAAATTCGACTCCATTTATATCGAATCGAGTCCTTTCAAATTCAGATCTTGTTCGAATTATGCATGGATCTAGATTTGACCAGATATCGAATATTTTTCAGATCCAATAAATTTTTCATTTAAAAAATTACATTAATATTTTTTCCTAAAATAAACTTATTAACTTTACAATTTTATTTGATCATAGCTCACATATTCTAACATTCATTACTAATATTCATATTTTTAAATGAAATATTGGTTTGAATAAATTTATAAATAAGTTATAAATTATCATCTTCTTAAATTGACAGTGAAATAGTATTAACGCCTTAGCGGTACTTACTTTTTATTATTTTTATTTTTTATCGGATATGAATTTTTAACGGATCGGATTGATCTAAATCCACATTCACTCTATTTATTTCAGATTATGAATTTTTATAATCGAATCATGTCCGTTAAATTTTCAATTGGATAATTATCCTGATAAAACTGAATCGAATTCGGACGATTTCAAATTAAAATCCACCTCATGGACAACTCTAGCCAAGAGGATGTCCACACTCCAGTCTGACCCAGTCCATAGGCCCATCAAATGATTTTTTTTTTTTTTTTTTTTTGATAATTTCCCATCAAATGATTTATCACCTAAACTATTTATTGAACAAATTAATTATGATTCGTCACCTAAAAGGCTGAAACTGGTCAAACAGTTAATGAATGATTGATTGCCAAGTGTACGTACTGAAGAGTACCTTTGTGTTGTGCTGCACTATACAATATATTATATATTCCACCCCCTTCAAATTTCAATGAAAGATTAGCCACTCGTATTTTGGTGGTGTTCTAATGGATATAGGGAATGTTTCCAAATAATTTTAGGTCCCATAAAAATGATTTGAGAGCTAGTGCTTGGTTCATAGTTCAGATTTCAGATGAATGGGCGATATATTATTGGTGATATCTTATTAGATCCTAAATTAAGTATGCTACATATTTTATAATTGTGTAATTTACGATTCAATACTTTAGTAATATAGTAATAATCAATTTTTTAAGAAAAACCCCCCAATACCCTTCTAATAAAAAAATCACATCATTAATTATCATTAAGTATAAATATTAACAAGAAGAGTAAATTAAGTAAACAAATAATAATTTTATATTAAAATCCTAAAACAACAAATAAAAGTAAATAATTTTTTTTTCAAAACGACAAATAAAATAAAAATGTAGGGAGTACTACATAAATCTATATAAGAAGGTGAACACTTCTCATTGGAAGATTATTTTGACATTTTCTCGGCCAATTATACTTCCATTTCAAACAATTCCCAATATATCTCGTAATTATGTATATACTGAGGCATCAATAAATATCATGCATCTCATTGTATACTCTATTAGGCTTTATTTAGATTGAGGGACTTGGATTTGAGGAAGTAATTAAACTAAGGCTAATGATATTGTCAGAGTTGTTGTCGGAGCAATTTTAATGAACTTCCTAATATGTTCTTCATGTTCAAAACATATTTATTGCACAATCATTAATTGAGAAAATATGTTATCTAGACCCGGTCTTTCATAGACCATACACAAAATCTTGTAAATATGTTTAGTAAATGCATTGATTTTGTTCATGGTCTATAAAAGACCTGGTTTAGGCATGTATCACCCCTATCTTTCTTCGTAAATACACCTCTTTCTTTATTTACTTTTTTGAATACCTACCTTGCTACCTTATGTATTTTTAACTAAGAAACTTATTCTTCTATTTTTCTTTTTAAACTTAATTACAATGTTTTTTTTTTTACTTTTACTAATCCAAATTAGGTGAAAATAGATTCTAGCTGTAATCAAGAAAATCTGTTAATCTTTTTTTTTGGGGGGGGGGGGGTATTTGATAGAAATAGTGTCCTGCAAGCCAGCTGTATGGCTAGCATTAATTGTAATTAATGAGGAACTATTCAATTTAGATTAATAAATGCACTTTTATTAAATGGTCAACTTTATCTTATGTAATATTTGTCTACGCATAAGGATAGAAGTCCTTAGATCACAGGGCTATGGGACAACCCGTGGACTGATCTCTAAGGCCGTGATCTAGAATATATTCAAGAGTCGTAGAATCCAATCGAGATAGGACATCGTTGGATTCGGTTAGACTCTCACTATTGTGTATACTCCGATGAACTGGAGGACGCTGGGGTCCACGAGCGTGACTGGGATAGTCGATACACATAAGTGGGTGGCTTGCTGGGATGGCAAGCGCACTGAATACCCCAATTAGGAAATAACTCACCATGGAAGCGGTAGTCGCATATCGGGGTTGAAGTTATTCCAATTTACAATAGTATACGAGGAACGATCCCTAACAACTTAAGATGATAGGGTTTATCTGGTACGAGAACGTCTATACTTTGATATGAGTTCCGACTGACTGGGGATCACCAGAAAGTCTCTGTGGACTCATGTTGGGTATAGAGGAACTCGTATGCAGATTCATATCATCAACAAAGGATCCGTTGACTCGACTTGATAGGTCGAGAAATTCTCCTATGGATTTCTGTGAGAAATTAATTCTGATGAAATCCTTGGCCAAGGTAACTGACGACTTTATGTAAGTAGCTCATAAAGAACAAGTCAGAAAGAATTTATTTCGAGATCAGAGAACATAAGGTCAAGACAAAAGATAAGGGAATCCGATGAAAGACCATACCCTTAAGTCTCGACTGGGAGATTGATCGATGGAGAGATTGTGTCGTATATGGAAATTGTAAATGATAAAAGGTTCACTGAATTAATTCACCAGTGATTGGGCTCCATGGGCTTGTGACTGGACATCGACCGTGGAGTGTGGGAGAATTCCCAAATTAGCAGGGGTGCTAATTTTGGAATGATTAATCGACAGAGTGTTCGATTAATTTAGAGCATTAATTGCTCAAGTAATTAAATAATATTTAATTACAACCCACGGCCAATTATGTGGTGAACCTACGGGGGCATACACAATACACAAGTAGCGAAAGCGAGGAAACAGGAACGAACCAGTCGACTGGGTCGACTGGGTCGATTAAATGGGTGGGTCGACTGGGTCGACCCATATGGAACAAAAATGGATCCAATTGGAATTGGATCAAGATTATAAATTAAATTGGAATTTAATTTATGAGTAAATTAATTAATTAGGATTTAATTAATTAATGGAATAATTAATTTAATTAGACTTGGAGTTTAATTAATTAATTGGGAGATGATTTAATTAATTGGGCTATTTAATTGGGAAATTAAATAAAGCCCTGAAAGATTAATTAATATGGGCCATGAATTAATTAGGAGACTAGGTCTTCTAATTAAATAGGGCCATGGCCCATGTAGGAGAGAGAAGACCTAGTCCTAATAGGACTAGGATAGAAAGAAAACTATAAATAGCTTTCTTCTAGTTATTTTTCACACAACTCCTTAAGCAAAAATTGAGCAAAGCAAAAATCTCTCTCCCTCTCCCTACCTGGATCGGCCGAACCCTGCTTCCACTTTGGAAGAATTTTTCGTGTTCGATCTTTGTTCCAAAATCGTTCTTAAAGTCCTGAATTAATATAGCCTATGTTCTAGTCGATTAGGTTATATTATTTTCGTGATATTGTGGTGTATCAACTCGTAGAGGCGCAACACGTGGGGCGCTGTACAAAAAGCTTGGATCGATTTTCTGTGAGAGAATTCAGAGTTCATCTAGCCAACTTGGATTTGCAAGGAGACAGGTATAAAACGAGAAAACTTATACTGTCATTGATTTATATTCATATATATACAACTAGAGAATATCCTGGCAAGATTCTTTAAGAGGCCCTAGAAATTTTTTATATTCCGCTGTGCCTAGGGCTGTTTTTCTTACCGAATCCCAACAGTGGTATCAGAGCCAACTCTAGGCTTTGTATATATATGAATTTGCGAATTCTGTGTTTATTAAATCATATGTTTGATTTATGTGGCTAGTTCTATAACTTTGCATGTTTTAGGACTTTATTGTTAACTTAGAGTTAATGGGTAATTTTAGATTCGTAATTTTATCATGTTATTTTAATTTTGGATTATGATTTAATTGGGACTGTTTTTAAATTAAATCAAAAGTAATCAAAACAAAAAAAAAAATTTTTGAAATTGTGTTCGACCGCGGTGGCACGCGGCGGTGCGCAGCAGCGCACCGCGGCTGGGCGGCCACCGCACGCTGCCGCACGCGGCAGCACGCACACAGCGCGCTGGCTGCGCGTGCCGCGCACGGCAGCTGCCTACGGGCAGTCTGCCGCGCGTTGGCTACGCGCAGCAGCACGCTGCTGCGTGCTGTCACGCGCAGCAGCAGTCGCTGCGTGCGGCTCACGCGCGGCCTCCGTGGCCGCGTGTGTGCTGCCACGTGGCGGCACCCTGTTCGTCACTCCGTGGCTGAATTTTGGTTGGATTCAATTTCTGCCTATTTTGGATGTCCTGAAAATCTTGGAGAATTTTAGAAGATTAGGAAACTTGGAGTTTTTGGATAAGGTAGTTATTCTGTTAGAATTAATCACTACCTTAATTAAACTAATCTAATCAAAATAGGATTATCTTGAGAATCTTGGAGATTTAGGAATATTGGGAAACTTAGAGTTTTGGATAAGGTAAGAATCTTAGAGATTTAGATTACCTTAATTAACCAATCTTAATCAAGATAGAATTTGTAGATTACTTGAAGCTCAAGTAAGAGCTAATTAATCTTAGAGGTTAATTATTAATTCAAAAATTAATTAACTTGGATAATTTTTATGAATTAAAATTAAAGAAGCCGGTAAATTTACATTTTTGCCCTTATGTGAATTTATGCATGTTCTTGAGTGAATATGTGGATTGGTCGATTTTGCCCTTAAGCCCTGTGTAGTTTTGGTTTATTTATTTTATGGGTTGTAATTAAATGGGCCTGATTGGTGCCCTTGCTTGCGCAAACAAATGTAATAGAATAGGACCATTTAAATTATGTAAGCTAGGCTTAGATTAGGCTTGGAGCCGAGAAGACCTCATGAAGACTTGGAGATCCACATGGAGGCCCATTTACCTTGGAGGACATGGAGGCCCAATTCATTACATGGAGGCCCAATCGAGCTGGATATTACAAGAAGGCCCATGATGTATGGGTTTAAAAATTGTAATAGTTAGGACATTTAATTTTCACCCTAGACTGACCAATTGATTCATCACGTGGCTCGTGATGGATCGCATAGGATGGGCAATCGACCAATCATATCTTGCTAGGTGATGAATGTTTACTTTTTCGCACATTATTCTTTGATGTATGAGATGCATGCTTAGAATAGAAAACGTAAACAAGATAAGAATAATCTGATGAGACCTCGCACACTTAGAAACCTCCAATTGAACTTAAAATTCAATTAGAATATTAAATCGAATAACGGGCGCATATGAATAGTGTCTATGGTCCGAGCCTATCCAATTACTAGGTCTTAGGCATGTTGTACGAATATATCTCGATGTCTCACGAGTCGTGGGTCGAGCTATAGGAAGATAATATGTCTATTGCCTCGATGCACGAGTTAAGTGCCAAGGAAGGGGATAGCGAGGTTTTAGGCGCTGTCTCACGAGTCGTGGGGCGTCTAGGATTGAACTATTTCTCTTCACGAGTATTGGACATGATTTAACGCTAGTAAATATGGATGTCTCACGAGTCGTGGGTCCATATCGAAAAACGAGGCTAAATGAACTTAAGGGTTAGCTGCGATGGTTAACCGTTGACATAGTCGACCACCAAGTGGATCAAATAGTATGGCCAACGAGTCGTGGGTACTAGGAGATTGCATTTGGGCCTTAAGCCCGCTAGGATATTTTAAAATCCCCGAAACTTATGTGGGGGCATAAGATTTTGATTAAAATAGTGGGAGTAATTTGCAAATGAAATCCATGTTTGTGAATTGTGCATTTTTAAATTAATCTTTCGCGTATTTATTTCTTCTATCGTCGTTTTGTAGATATAATGTCTAAGAATCCGATTTCCATCATACTTGAACATAACAAATTGACTGGACCAAACTTCCATGACTGGGTCAGGAACCTTAAGATCATTCTCGCTTCTGAAAAGCGAGGTTTTGTCCTTGATGGGCCCCCTCCCGAACTTGCTAAGGATGCCGACGACACTGAGAAAGAAGCCGTTGATTTATGGCTTGACGATGACTTGCAGTCACGTTGTCTCATGTTGGCATCCATGTCGAATGAGCTTCAAAAGCAGCACGAGCATATGAAGTCTTCTTTTGAAATCTACACGCACCTGAATGGTCTATTTGGGGTGCAAAGTAGATATGAGCGGTATGAAACTGCTAAGGCTTTGCAACAAACGAGGATGGCTGAAGGTGCTGATGTTCGATCTCACTGCATCAAAATGATTGGGCTCATTGAAAAGCTTAGTCATCTTGACGTAAAGATGGACAAGACCTACTGCCAGGATATAATCCTCCAGTCATTGCCTAGATCATTCGAGCAATTCGTAGTGAACTACAACATGCACAAGATGAATGTTGAACTTCACGAGTTGGCTAATATGCTCGCCACTGCCGAGGCTTCCATGAAAAGAGAGAAGCCAGTGATGGTTGCTACCTCAACCCAATCCAAGTCCAAAAGGACAAAGAAAGGGAAGGGGAAAGGAAATGCTTCTTCAAGCAAAGGCAAAGCACCATCTGGGCCCGTAGGGAAGGGAAAGAAGCGTAAAGCTTCGTCTGGTGAACAGAAATGTTTCTACTGCAAGAAACCTGGACACTGGAAGAGGAACTGCAAAGAGTTCTTGGAGAGCTCTAAAGGTATATTCCTTGTTGAAGTTAATTTATCAATTAACTGTGCATCATGGGTGCTAGACACTGCTTGTGGTTCTCATCTTTGTAATGATTTACAGGTGATGGGAGCAACAAGGCCACTTAGGCCAGGGGATTGGATCCTGAGATTTGGCAATGGAGCTAGAGCTGCTGCCGAGGCCATAGGCGAAGTGGAGTTAGATTTAGGTGGTAATAAATTAGTCCTTAGGAACGTTCTTTATGTACCTGGTTTGGTGAAAAATATTATTTCAATTCCTGTTTTGGATAATGAAGGTTTTAATTTTACCATTAATAAAGGTTCTTTTTCATTATTCATGAATGATAATATGTTTTTCACTGGTACATTAAAAGATGGACTATATACCATTGAACCACCTAAGTTAGTGATGCATGTACAACAAAACAAAAGGAAACAAGATAATGAAATATCTGCCCAATTGTGGCACGCTCGACTTGGACATATATCTAAGTCAAGGATTCAAAAATTAGCATCTTCTGGCGCGATTGAAATCAATCGCATTGATGAAATGCCAACATGTGAACCATGTTTAAAGGGTAAAATGGCTAAGTTGCCGTTTAAAGGAAACCCTGAGCGAGCCAAGCAAACATTGGACTTAATACATACTGACGTATGTGGACCACTAAGAAAAAGCGCCCGTGGTGGCTATGACTACTTCATCACTTTCACTGACGACTTTAGTCGTTATGGATATGTGTTCTTGTTGAAACACAAGTCTGAAGCCTTTGAGCGATTCAAGGAATTCAAGATGGAAGTAGAGAATCAACTTGGTCATACGATAAAGGCTCTTCGTTCTGACCGAGGTGGAGAATTTCTTAGTAACGAATTTCTGAATTATCTTGTAGAGCATGGAATATTATCGCAGTGGACTCCTCCTGCAACACCGCAGTTAAATGGAGTAGCAGAGAGAAGGAATCGAATATTGATGGACATGGTTCGATCCATGATGAGTGCCACTGACTTACCTCTTTCATTTTGGGGACATGCCCTCCTCACGGCAACGAAGACACTGAATATGGTACCTTCGAAATCCGTAGAAAAGACACCATACGAACTGTGGTTTGGCAAGGCACCTTCATACGCATTCATGCGCATATGGGGATCTCCCGCTTACGTTAAAAAGCTAGTGGGAGATAAATTGGAGACGAAATCCACTTTGTGCAAATTCGTGGGGTATCCAGAAAACTCAATAGGATACGAGTTCTACGATCCTACAAGACAAACAACGTTTGTCTCGAGGAACGCTCACTTCTTGGATAAGGATTTCTTGGTGGACAAGAAAGAAAATAACGTAGAACTAGATGAGGTCACTGAAGCTGAAAAGACCTTGGAGGTCGATCAAGCTGACCCGTCACCACAGGCAGTGGGAGAACAAGAGCATGAAAGTGCACCAGAAAGTACACCGATACTTCGTAGGTCAGAAAGACAACGTAGAGAACCCGAGAGGTACTACGGTCTGCTGCATGAGACTGGACAGTCTCTAACCGACCCAAGGACTTACGAAGAGGCTATGCTAGACATAGACTCGGGAAAGTGGCGCGAAGCCATGGAATCCGAACTGGACTCCATGCACTCAAACAAGGTCTGGGCCTTGGTAGATCCACCAGTGGGAGTGGCTCCCGTGGGTTGCAAGTGGATCTATAAGCGAAAGCTTGGAGTGAACGGAGAGGTGATTACCTACAAGGCGCGACTAGTGGCAAAAGGATACACTCAAAGACCAGGTATCGACTTTGAGGAGACTTTCTCGCCCGTCGCAATGCCCAAATCCATTCGGATCTTGCTGGCCATAGCTGCGTGGTATAACTACGAGATATGGCAGATGGATGTAAAGACTGCCTTTCTCAATGGAGACATTGATAAGGAGATCTACATGGAGCAACCAAAAGGATATGCATCCAAAGGAGATGAACACAAGGTGTGCAAACTCCAGAGGTCCATTTATGGACTGAAGCAAGCTTCCCGAAGTTGGAACATTCGTTTTGATGAGACAATCCAAACTTTTGGATTCATCAAGAACATGTTCGAACCTTGCGTGTACAAGAAGATCAGTGGGAGTACAGTTGAATTTTTGGTGCTTTACGTTGACGACATTCTTCTCATTGGAAACAATGTAAAAGCATTGTCTGAAACTAAAGCATGGTTGTCTACACAATTCTCAATGAAGGATATGGGAGAAGCATCCTTTGTACTAGGTATAAGGATCTACCGAGATAGATCAAAAGGACTGCTGGGCCTCTCCCAATCCCAGTACATAGACAAAATCTTGAAAAGATTTAGTATGGAAGAATCCAAGAGAGGATTGCTTCCAATGAGACATGGAATTGCACTCTCCAAGTCTATGGCCCCAAAGACGCCAGAGGAGAGAAGCAATATGTCTCGAATACCGTATGCATCCGCGATAGGAAGCATAATGTATGGTATGCTGTGTACGAGACCAGACGTAGCGTACGCTCTAAGCGTTACAAGTCGCTACCAGTCTGATCCAGGTGAGCAGCACTGGATAGCCGTAAAGGCAATTCTGAAGTACCTGAGAAGGACTAAGGAACTGTTCTTGGTATACGGTGGAGGAGAATTGAAATTGGAAGGCTATACAGACTCAAGCTTCCAATGTGATGTAGACGACTTCAAGTCGACATCAGGATATGTTTTCTGTCTCAATGGTGGTGCGGTTAGCTGGAAGAGCTCCAAGCAGGAAACAACCGCGGATTCAACCACTGAAGCAGAATACATTGCCGCGAGTGACGCAGCAAAGGAAGGTGTTTGGATGAGAAACTTCATCCAGGAACTGGATGTGATACCTAGCATTGCTGAGCCCATTACTATCTTCTGCGATAATAATGGGGCAATAGCGCAAGCAAAGGAGCCGAGATCTCATCAGAAATCCAAGCACGTACAGAGACGATACCATGTGATAAGAGATATCATTGGTAGAGGAGACATTAAGATGGAACGTGTCGACTCAGAAGATAATACGACGGACCCACTAACGAAGCCTCTGCCTCAAAAGGCATTTGAGAAACATCTGCATAAGATGGGACTCAAGAACATAAAAGACTGGCTTTAGGACAAGTGGGAGATTGATAGAAATAGTGTCCTGCAAGCCAGCTGTATGGCTAGCATTAATTGTAATTAATGAGGAACTATTCAATTTAGATTAATAAATGCACTTTTATTAAATGGTCAACTTTATCTTATGTAATATTTGTCTACGCATAAGGATAGAAGTCCTTAGATCACAGGGCTATGGGACAACCCGTGGACTGATCTCTAAGGCCGTGATCTAGAATATATTCAAGAGTCGTAGAATCCAATCGAGATAGGACATCGTTGGATTCGGTTAGACTCTCACTATTGTGTATACTCCGATGAACTGGAGGACGCTGGGGTCCACGAGCGTGACTGGGATAGTCGATACACATAAGTGGGTGGCTTGCTGGGATGGCAAGCGCACTGAATACCCCAATTAGGAAATAACTCACCATGGAAGCGGTAGTCGCATATTGGGGTTGAAGTTATTCCAATTTACAATAGTATACGAGGAACGATCCCTAACAACTTAAGATGATAGGGTTTATCTGGTACGAGAACGTCTATACTTTGATATGAGTTCCGACTGACTGGGGATCACCAGAAAGTCTCTGTGGACTCATGTTGGGTATAGAGGAACTCGTATGTAGATTCATATCATCAACAAAGGATCCGTTGACTCGACTTGATAGGTCGAGAAATTCTCCTATGGATTTCTGTGAGAAATTAATTCTGATGAAATCCTTGGCCAAGGTAACTGACGACTTTATGTAAGTAGCTCATAAAGAACAAGTCAGAAAGAATTTATTTCGAGATCAGAGAACATAAGGTCAAGACAAAAGATAAGGGAATCCGATGAAAGACCATACCCTTAAGTCTCGACTGGGAGATTGATCGATGGAGAGATTGTGTCGTATATGGAAATTGTAAATGATAAAAGGTTCACTGAATTAATTCACCAGTGATTGGGCTCCATGGGCTTGTGACTGGACATCGACCGTGGAGTGTGGGAGAATTCCCAAATTAGCAGGGGTGCTAATTTTGGAATGATTAATCGACAGAGTGTTCGATTAATTTAGAGCATTAATTGCTCAAGTAATTAAATAATATTTAATTACAACCCACGGCCAATTATGTGGTGAACCTACGGGGGCATACACAATACACAAGTAGCGAAAGCGAGGAAACAGGAACGAACCAGTCGACTGGGTCGACTGGGTCGATTAAATGGGTGGGTCGACTGGGTCGACCCATATGGAACAAAAATGGATCCAATTGGAATTGGATCAAGATTATAAATTAAATTGGAATTTAATTTATGAGTAAATTAATTAATTAGGATTTAATTAATTAATGGAATAATTAATTTAATTAGACTTGGAGTTTAATTAATTAATTGGGAGATGATTTAATTAATTGGGCTATTTAATTGGGAAATTAAATAAAGCCCTGAAAGATTAATTAATATGGGCCATGAATTAATTAGGAGACTAGGTCTTCTAATTAAATAGGGCCATGGCCCATGTAGGAGAGAGAAGACCTAGTCCTAATAGGACTAGGATAGAAAGAAAACTATAAATAGCTTTCTTCTAGTTATTTTTCACACAACTCCTTAAGCAAAAATTGAGCAAAGCAAAAATCTCTCTCCCTCTCCCTACCTGGATCGGCCGAACCCTGCTTCCACTTTGGAAGAATTTTTCGTGTTCGATCTTTGTTCCAAAATCGTTCTTAAAGTCCTGAATTAATATAGCCTATGTTCTAGTCGATTAGGTTATATTATTTTCGTGATATTGTGGTGTATCAACTCGTAGAGGCGCAACACGTGGGGCGCTGTACAAAAAGCTTGGATCGATTTTCTGTGAGAGAATTCAGAGTTCATCTAGCCAACTTGGATTTGCAAGGAGACAGGTATAAAACGAGAAAACTTATACTGTCATTGATTTATATTCATATATATACAACTAGAGAATATCCTGGCAAGATTCTTTAAGAGGCCCTAGAAATTTTTTATATTCCGCTGTGCCTAGGGCTGTTTTTCTTACCGAATCCCAACAGTATTTAAAGCCTTTGTAGTCGAGAATGAGCAATTGTGATAGAATTAGTTATATCGTATTTGTAGTGATTGAATCCATTACTTAGATCTCGCAATATTAAATCAAACTTTAATTATAAAAAATAAAAAATAAAAGCATAATTTAGAAAAAAAAATCTCTAATATATTTTTTTTGTTATTCTTTTTCAATATTATTTCATTTATATGCAATCAAAACATAATTGACAGAAATCCAACATACGATCTTAGAATCTTCGTCATATTGAAATCATGGATTAAAATTTCATCGTATCCATTGAAAACATTGAAATGTTTTCGTTTTTGAATCAATGGAAATGAAAAATAGGGTGTAATTTCAAAACTTTTTGTTTGTCTTTTGATTATCTTATTTTTCTTAATTTCGTATTTTCTTAAACTTTACAGGAAAAAATCGATTTGTTTTAAATATTTGATTGACCGAAACATAACTTGAAATGAAATTTGATCCATGATCCGAATCATTATCTCATACCACAAATGCAAAATAATTTGTTATACATGAAAAACTAATGAATATAAAGACAACTTGGCATAATTGTTTTTTGATAAATGGCAAATTGGCATATATATAATTGAAAAATGATATAAGTGTTCATAATTTTTTTTTTACTCATTCAGTTAGTTCACGGAAAAGATTATAAATAAAAAGGTAGAAGAAATTGAATTCCATAATTGTATGATGATAATGGTAAGTACTGAAAATGAAATAAATATAACATTTTCAATAATAATTGGCTATGTAATTAATATGTTCGACCATTAAGGGTAAGATTAAATTTTTAAAAACTAGTTCTGGCAGCAATATTTGTTGTTAAATGAATGATCAAATAACTTTAACAGTCTGATGGATTTTATTATCCATCAATTGATGAAAAATATATATAGTATCAAATAGCCACTTAAAAATTTAATTTATATCCAAAATCAAAGTGATCCAAACAAGTTATATGAACCTGTTAATGTTAGTTCTAGAAATAGATAATCAACAAATTCATCAAGACTTTCAATTTACTTTAGATGAAGATAATAGTTATTAAAGGGATTAATGGAAAAACCCGGTTCGAGAAGTGCAACGCACTTCCTTTAGAATAAAATTCGCCGCTGCACTGGTGCAAATTCAATCGACGTCTATCCCCAAGACAACGAACCTTTAGGACTTCTTAACGTGCACTCGAACAAGAGAATCCCACGAACGCGAATAGTCCACAATTTATTTCACAAAACTATAACCCAACACTTACTGTAATAATCTTCGAAACTTTTTGCTATAAATTTTGCTTTTAGGAAGATATATAAACAGTATTTAATCTTAGGCATAATATATTTTTATATTTTTGAATTAAGGAGAAAGATTGATATTTATAGAAGAAATCTCAACTCAAAAAGTCATTAACGTTCTAAATTTGAAGAGACACAATGAGAAACCATAAAACGTTTAAAAATCTGAACTCAATTCAAATGTAGGCTTTTATATGGTGAGATGAGAGCACTTTTTTTTCCGTCTTTCGGGTTGGCCTATCAAATAATTATAGTCCCATTAATTATATGATAAAAATTATATGAGTGGTTTTGTTTTATTTGAATCACAAATTATTCAACAGTTAAGTGAATTTAAAGTTGATTATTTCTAATCCACTAATCCAATGGAGCCTTATGCTCCATATTTGAACAAAATAGTTTATATTTGCTCGTCGTATTTGTTAAAATATATATATATATATATATATATATATATATATATATATATATATATATATATATATATATATATATATATATATATATATATTTTTATTTACTAGATTGTGTATTTACAACTCGAATCGAATAGTACAAAAGCAAAGGGTATATGTCCTCTCCCTGTGAATTTATTATATATAACGATGCACTGCATCAGATATAATTCAAATATGCAAATGATTTATAGCTACAACTTGGTTCACCAAGGGTCCATTTGGATGGATGGATTTGGGTTGAGTGGATTTGAAATCCATTGTCAAATTCATCATGCTATTTGAATACAAAATTAAATCCTGGATTTTAGTCCAATGGATTTCAACCCAATTTTAAGTGGATTTGAAATTCCTCCTAAAACTAGTCATTTGAAATCCACTTAAAAAAATTCATATTGTATACTTTCATTAATTGTAATTTGATCCCAAATTTTTAAAAAACATAGAATTGTAATTCAGTCCATAATTTTCAAAAAAATTAAATTTGCAAATCGGCCACTATTTTCATAAGATTCGAATTGCACTTTCGGTCCCTCAATTTTTGGAAATTGCAATTTTGACCCCAATTTTTCGAAGATCCCGAAATTACAATTCAGTCCAGGATTTTCGTAAATTAAAACTTTCAATTCTGACCTTGATTTTCAGGAATTAATTTGCACTTTTGGTCCCTCAATTTTTGGATATTGCAATTTTGACCCTAGATTTTTGGAAAACCAAGAATTGCAATTCAGTTCAAAATTCTCAGTAAATTAAAAAAAAAATCAATTCGGCCCCAGATTTTCAGAAATCCAAATTTACACTTTTGATCCCTCAGTTTTTAGAAATTACAATTTGACCCTAGATTTTTGAAAAACCCAGAAATACAATTCAATTAATTTCGGAAGATTAAAATTTTCAATTCGGCCCTTAATTTTCAGAAATCCAAATTTTCACTTTTGGTCCCTTAATTTTTAAAAATTGCAATTTGAGCCCATAAAGTTAATTTGTGGATGTTTAACACTTTAAGCAAGTAAGTAAAATCATAAAAACACCTAAAAAAGTATAATTTTTTTTTTTGTATTATTGTTAAAAGGACTACATACTACAAAATATTACATTAAATCCTAGAAATTTGTATGTATCATGTGAGATAATTACTTTTAAGATATATCACAATGACAAAATAAATGCATTTATGAACAAAGGTCCACTTAAAACTTTTACGGTAAATTACGAATACCCTTAAGGTAAGGCTTAATTACAAAAATCCCCCTCAAGTTTATCACATTCTTACAGTTAATCCATTGCCCCTAAAAATACTTCAATTTTGCCCTTGGTGTTAATTGTATTGTTTGTAATGTCTTATAGATGTTAAAACTTGAGTGCTAATTATTATATCTTATAAATTAAAAAAGAGATAATTATATATTTACTATCAGAATACTTGATAAAATTTATAATTGCTTTAATAAATATTGCACAAAAATGTATTTATATATTTATTAGCAATTTAAATTGTAGATATTAAATTAAATAGAATTTTAATAATATTTTATAAATATGAACAGCTTTTTTACACATTAGTTAAGTGAATTTATTTTAAAAATTAGTAATTTAATAAATTATATTGTATTATAAATAAGAGATTTTAAATTATTAAAGTTTATATTGTATTATAATTGAAATATTTTGTAATACCCCGCATTTTAAATAAGAGTAAAATGAATTGTTAATTAATTTTTTTAAATTAAACAAGAAACTTAATTTATTAGGTTTGTAACGAGGTTTATAAGGACTTGAGTGTTTTTGTTGAAAGAAAGTAGGACTCATTAATTAAATTCATTTAGGATAAATTGAATAGATCATTAATAGATGAGGGTAATATGAATGTCAAAATAAAATTATGGACCTAATGTGAAATTTGTAGTTTGATATTAATATTAGTTGTAAGCTTATCTATCTGGATATATATATAGTACGGTATCAAACTACTTCAACATTTTATTACAATAATTGAACATTAAAAATAAATTGGAGTGACTAATCATAGTAGAAGACTAAAGTGAATGTTTTAAGAAATATAGTGGACTTTAACGATAATATATATATATATATATATATATATATATATATATATATATATAAAAGTTAAGGAAGTCAATTAAATTCATTATGGGCTCTAGAATATATAGTTGAGATATTGGGATTCATATTGAACTAACTCAAGTCAAGGACTTAAATTAAACTTTGGAGTTAATTTATAGTAACTTAACCACTAGGGTTTCAGGGAAGGATGAACAACAATTGGGGGTTTGACTTGATATTAGTAAATGAGTGATTACTCCGAATAAGTTTACACTACCTCCAAGTAATTGATTTAATAGGTGTATATACTTTTAAGTTTCCTTTTTGTTAAGTTTTATACTAACAACCTATTGCAAATAAGATATTATCCAAATTAGAATCCTTCACACGGCAAGAAAAAAAGAAAACAATAGGTGACTTTTATTTTACATTGCCACACGTCCTTTGGAGACTAAACATGGTAAAATTTTAGTGTTGTTGGAATTGTGTAAAATGGAGATAATCACTATTAATTTTCACCCTCTTTATGGCTTACTATTGAAGCCTCAAATACATAGGTAAGCCTTCCAACAATACATAAAATATTCCAATACTCATGCTAAGAGACAGACGACAAGGAGAAGAAACCAGAAAAAGACTAAAGGTGGGTTTAATCTCTTGTGATTTTATTAGGCCATTGAGTAATAATTTATTTATCCATTGAAGTTACCTATCAATTGCAAAGTGTTCATACACAGGTTAGTTAATATGGTATGAGATTATTAAATAATTCAATAATCCTTGCTAAAAGAAAATACCGACATGCTTAGACATAATTAGTTTAATGAATTCTATTAACTAAAGTAGCCGGATATATTTTTTTTTTGGTTTCCCAAGGGTTTAATCCCTTTCGAGGCGCGTCGGGCACATAAAGTGGGAACCTTTCCCAACAGGGATTCGAATCTGAGTCCGCTACTTTGTAGTGACTAGTCCCTTTCACTAGACCAATCACCTGTTGGTATATTGAGATATATTTA
Organism: Penstemon eatonii; assembly: GCA_038501285.1. Classification (NCBI taxonomy): domain Eukaryota; kingdom Viridiplantae; phylum Streptophyta; class Magnoliopsida; order Lamiales; family Plantaginaceae; genus Penstemon; species Penstemon eatonii. Next base: position 8,267,495 of record CM076710.1, read on the forward strand.
TATTGGTGATTTGAGTGATATTTAAGGTTTAGTTGAGGATGAATTCTGTTGAGACTTGTAATTAAAGTAACTCTGAACTAAGTTATAAACTAGATTAATTAAGGTTATAGTTAAACTAATAAAAAATTTAAATCAAGAACTGTTTTGTTTTATAAAAAGGTTGCTGCCATTTTTAATTAAAATGGCTTGCTGTAACTAAAAGCTAAGTAGAATGTTAATAATATCAATTTTAGTCCCTCCTTTTAGGTTAAAAGATCTTTACTACTATTATGTCTAAAAGTCAGGAACTTTTCATAAAATAATACAACTAATGATACAAGTCTTCAATATTAAGTTACTAATGTAAGTTAATAGTTTTAGTATAGACAGGAAAGCCGAAGGTTAGAACCCATCTTGAAGCCAAGTATATATATTTATTAGTGAGGGAGATTTTGGTATAAATAATTATATTACATTATTAAATTAGAGTCGAAGAACATTTGATAATAAATCATTTATCTTACTTGGTCAGGTGATCGAGTAGACGCGGAAAGAATTACCGAGTTATTTTATGAAGGTGAGCGCCTCAATAAAATGTTTTAAAACTGAAAGAGCTTTTCAAGAAAATTATATCATATATATGTATTTCTCATTTGAAATGACTACAGTTATTATATCTCTGTTTATAATTGTCTGCGATGCTTGCAACATGTACTACTTCTTCATAGTAGAACTGATAATTCTATATTTGTCTGTGTTTCTCGTAGTACGTGATAATTGTTGAATAATGGGGTGTAGTACTTTATCTCACCTCATATTGATGAATGGTATCAAGGTGTAGTATTTTATCTCACCTAAGTACCAATTGCTTGTACATGATTATTTGCGCAGCTCTCGGTTGATGGTATTCTCTGATAATTCTGGGTAGCTGGGGGTTACAGGACTACCAAAGCTCTGCCATTGACCGGACTCACAAAACCAGGGATTAGAGCCCCTTGGGGAGTGATTCAAATTATTCGGCAAAGACATGTCAAGGCCACTTAAAGGGACGGATAGCGCCTCAGCCCTTATCTAACCGGAGTACTAACTATTGATCACATCCTGATCTTTCTGTATCCTTTTGAGGCGGAGGAGTTGTTTATCCCGTTTTGACGGGTAATTGATTGTGATATCATCTGTGATATTTACATATATGCTATACTAATCTTAAATATCAATTAATTTGTAAGTTAATAGGCAGTACATGGATTTATAAATCGTTTTCTGCATAAAACTCAATTTCACACCTGCACTGGCTTCACTAAGTTGTTTTTACAACTTACGCTTTCAAATTATTACTCTTTCAGAATCTTACTAAAGGGCAAGATGGACCACCTGAGATTAAGGGATTTCCGTTGGGCGTCTATCATAGAGTTTCTAGAATCTTTCAGGTGAAATTTGGATTGTTGTAGATAAAAGGGAAGGATTATTGTATTGTAATAGATAGTTAGAGCTCTGAACTGCAATTTATTGGAAATTTATCAAGGATATTTTATTATTTATTTATGTCTTAGCAGACAGGTATCGGGTTCGGGCCGTTACATATTTACTGAAATTTATGGGAAATTATAAATTATATCAATTATTTTGGTGGTAAATATATGATTATTATTTTTATAATTTACAAGATATAGCAATAACACACTTTTGAAATTATAACATATTATAAACATTACAAATAACTTTCAAGGGTAAAACTGGAACATTTTAGGGACAATGGGTTAACTGTAAGAAGGTGACAAACCTGAGAGTTTTTGTAATACCCAATACGTGAGGAAGATTTTGTAATAAGGTCTTACTTAAGGGGTATTCGTAATTTACCCAAACTATTATCTTAACTTTTCAAGTACTCTGTCTTAATTCTTCTAACGTCCTAAAATACATCATATTTTTCAAAAGTTATTAAAAAAAGTAATTTATACCAAAATATGAAAAGTAACTAATAATTTTATTGAAAAGATAAAGGGTAAACACCACTAATGATCCTTCTTATCATTAACTTTTTATAAAGTGGTTCCTATTGTGCTTGTTTTTCCACATTAGTCCCAACTATGAATTATTTGTTTTTCTTAAGTCATTTACAAGGGGTCTTTTACTTATAGTGTCATATTTTAGTCCCTCATAAACTTATTTTGTATCAATTTAGTCCCTCATAAATCATTTTTTTATCGATTTAGTATCTCATAAAACTATTTTGACACTTTAGTCCCCCTTGGACCATCTAAAAATGGTATTGATATTTTTCTTTTAAGATTGTATATTGTTACATCAAACACTATATTGAATCGAAACTATTACAATGATATCAAAGTGAACTAATTATTAGTATTAAACTAGAAAAAGACTACTATAAAATTAGAAAAAATACCCATATTCGTCAAAGTTGAACCCATGAACTTGTTATCATATAGTCTTATCCTTAATTATGCTAGATTTATTTGAAATGACTAATTATACTTCTATGACATAGACGATAAGTGTTAAATCTTTTTATATATACGAGACGTATCTCACTAAACAAATCCTTTTTATGTCATATTGCGAATAAAACCCCTCAGCTACTTTTGGACCATTTAGAGAATTCATTTCAAACTTCAGCTCGAAAAGATGTACACACAATCAATTGAGCAGGACAGGAATGAATAGTTTAACAAAACAGAAAAAAAAAAAGAAATTCTCATAAATTTAGTGAATGTGACGTGGCAGGACAGGAAAGGACCACGTGAGTTATCACGTCATGATGGAGTTGGAGGCGGGAAAATAAATTCCATTTAGGTCCTTCCAGAAACTTCCTGCAAACTCCTGGCGGAGAATCTCCAAGAAAATCTAGCGGCTCACAGACCTCCACGTGTGACGTTAACGACGAGAGCATCCGACATGGCACCCTCCCTAGCCCGAAATTGATACGCCCCCTTTTTATTTGATTTAATTTGATTTTGGCCCCTTTTCACGCGAACCGAACACAAATAATTCTGATTATTACCGCGAACGAAGAAGAAAAAAGGGAAATCACTTTCAGCGACTCCTTACTATTAGTATCTTATTGTATTTTGTATTGGGGATAAGTTTATCTGATTTGTCGGAATGAATGGAAATGGAGAAGGGGGTGAAGAATGTGTGAAAATGAAGGGGAAATTGGTTTTTATGTGGGGGTATTTACCTGGAGCGCTGCCGCAGAGAGCGCCGCTGCAGTCGCCGATTATGGTACGGCTGCCGCTCGCCGGAGATTCGTGGAGAGATGTCTGTGGCGGCGGTTGTGGTTTCGCCTTAGCTATTTCAGGTAATTTTACATTTTCTCCTTTTATTTACTAGTAACACTTAATTTTGTCATTACTTATCATTGAATTTCCTCAATGCAGCTGCTCAACTTCATTTCTACCAAAAAAAAAAAAAAAAAAAATTGAAAGTAATTTATTTTGTGGTTGGAAAAGTATTAGGTGATTTATGTTTAAAATAGAGACTTTTGTGCCTTTTGCTTTTTTACGACAGAGTCAGGGAAGCTCATCACATGGGGATCGACGGATGATTTAGGTCAAAGCTATGTGACATCAGGGAAACATGGGGTAACTGTTTTTTTTCTTCTTCTTCTGGTCTAGTGACTTGCCTATTCAACTTCTGTTAATAAAACCTACTCTTTTTCACTGATAATCTTAAGGAAATGCCAGAGCCCTTTCCACTTCCTACAGAAGCTTTTATAGTGAGAGCTGCTGCTGGTTGGGCACACTGCGTTGCAGTTACAGGTAATCCTGTTTTGAAAGCTGGTTGTCTAAATCCACTTCTAAGGACTATAATGAGAAGGGGTAATTGGAGTAATATACCTATACTTCTCTTCCTGTTTCTCCTATAAAAACTCAAGTACAGTAGACACCCTATATTCTGTGATTTAGATATGTATCAGTATCGATTAGCATACTTAAACAGATTTATGGCCCAACATAAGAAATAAGATAGAAATAGTATGCTTTCATGGATTAAGAAAAACAACAACATGCTATTGGACTTTGGATCACTTTCTTAATATTAGGTGGAAAATGAAGCCGTTTAAATCTGGGAAGTGGTCTTATTGTTGCCGTGAAAGGCTGAAATGTAGAAGTGAACTGTGCATGTAAAGCTAATTTTTGGTCGTATGTTTCTGTTAAATTCATTACCTAATCTAGCTTCAATGGTTGAATGCAGAGGGTGGGGAAGTTTACACTTGGGGATGGAAAGAATGTGTTCCTTCTGGAAAGGTAATTGGGGATCCTGCAACAGGGTTAAGCTCAGAGAGCGGTGCCTTTGACAAACAAAGCTTGTTATTGACTGAACAAGGTATTGCTGTCTGGACTCAGAGCCAATGATATACAAAGTGTCGTATTCAAGTTACACAGACTAATATGTTGAGGAGTGACTCCATTACAGTGAGCCCTCGTTCTCAGGGATCAAGATCCAGTGGTGGAATGACATCTGGAGATAGTAAAGTGGGGGAAGAGACTGCTAAGCGGCGAAGGGTATCACAAGCTAAACAGGCAGCTGAAAGCTCACAATCTGGAGATGAAGTTCTTTCAGCATTGCCTTGTTTGGTAACACTTAACCCAGGTGTAAGGATTGTGAATGTTGCTGCTGGTGGACGGCACACATTAGCATTGTCAGGTAACTCGGGTAGTGATTTGTCATATACATTCATAGTAGTTCATCCTTTTGAAAGCTCCAGAGCCATCATCACTGGTTTTTTTTTTTTTTTTTTTTTTTTTTTTTCTGGAGATGCAGATGTAGGACAGGTGTGGGGTTGGGGCTATGGTGGTGAAGGGCAGCTGGGACTGGGGTCGAGAATCCGAATGGTGTCCTCTCCACATCCTGTTCCTTGTTCCTCCTTCACAAAAGATCGCTCTATGGCCCTTTCTCGTGGAAATGTAGGCTCAGAGGGTCAGGGCTATAGAGTCCCAGGAAGTTCTGTAAAATCAATTGCATGTGGAGGCAGACATAGTGCAGTAATTACAGGTAGGATTGTAGGAATTTCATAATTTCCCTGTCAATTGCTAAATGCTCTAAATTTCACTATCTATCCTGAGAATTACTAGTATATTTTATCAGTTCATGCTCTCAAATCACTGTGATTAATTTTCTCTTATTTTCTTCTTCATTTAAGCTATTGTTGCATTTGTATACATTCTTTTTGATAAACACATTATATGCTTTCTGAGAAATCTTATGTATCTCTTCTAATATAAAATCTGCCAACATTGATGTCTTGATGTAAATCTTTGTTGAAACAGATGATGGCGCTATACTGACCTTTGGATGGGGATTGTATGGACAGGTGAGCTTCTCAGTGTAGTTATGCCTTTTTCCTGTATGGTTTTCTTGGCGTTGATAGTGTTGTAATTCTATGAGTTATATTGGTTTTAAACACATGAAGGAATATAAAATGTGGCTGGGTTACATGGTAAAGGCAGTTTATGAAGTTGAAGTCCATGGGCTTGGCACAAATTCAAAGTGTGATAAGAATGAATACATCACTTCCTTCTAAGGAGCTCTAGAATCTGCAGTTTTTGAGAATTTAGGGTCACATACTCAGTGATAACCTTTTGCACAGAATGATTTGATTCTCATTGAAATTTCAACTACAGACTTCTGAAATGCTATTCTATAAGGATTGCATGTTTTGGATTGCAGTTTCAGTAAGCACCAGAAAAATGGTTTTCATGGTTCTGCTATTATCAATCTTCTAAGAATTGGTCTTTTGGTCCAATTTGTTGATTCTGTCTCACTTTTCTCACAACATCAAACAAGATGATATCCCTTGTCTGTTTTCTATTGGTCAGGCATATTGAACATAAACTATGTAACTGTCAATATTGACATTCAAGGTAAACCATAGCCTGTATATACCAAACCTCACCAAGAACTCCTGTTAGCTTGCCAACCAAACTCTCAGTTTGTGGACTTTATGATAACAATTGCCATATACTTGAACCTCCACTGCCCTTTACTTTGAAGTAAGACTCATGCACTAAGCATTTGCTTACCATATGAAGTAGTGATGGTGTACGCAATCTGCAACAGCTGTATAGCATTGCTGTCCTACAGCATTCTTCTCTGATATGTTATGTTTTTCAGTAACAGCTATAAATTTCTTTAACTGAAAATAGAGATAGTTAAGTGGAAACATTGATTCTATATTCTTTTTATATTTTGGGGATTTTTCTTGACTAGGACTGGAAAAGATTTAGTAGAGAGTGCACAAAATGATCTTTTACTATTTCATGTAGTTCCCCTTCCCTTCTCTTTTTCTCTACTGAAGGGGTCAACTTTGAGTGATCATCAATTAGAAACCACTCTGGTATCTCTGTGAGAGACAATCCCTAGGTAAGGAGGCGAAGTTTCAGTGTAAAATGTGCTTGGACAAAGTTCCTAAACATAGTGATGAGTCAAACAATTTGGCTGCATGCTAATTTATGTGTGTAAAAGACATCTCAGCTTCCAAAGTTAGAATGTGTATACATACATTTATATATACACACATAAATCCATGCTTTCTATGAAGTTGAGTTTGTGAAAAAGACTTGGTAAGTTAAGTGGGTTGCAGAATGTAACTTCATGGAGTAGACTTAAAGATGAACAATTGCACATTTTGGAAGATAGTTTTTAGAGCTCAGATCATGGTAAGTCCTCAATATATAGAATCTGGTCCTTTTCTGATTGACCATACCCCTTCGTAAAGTCATATTCATTAATTTCGAAGAAATTAAATCTTCTTTGGCCAGATAAGACGGCTTCTCAGGACTTTGTCACTTTAGCTTGAATGAATGGGCTTTCACATCGTTAACTGTTTTCCGGAATCAATTATTCTTTCTTCCACTACCCTCTGCAAGTTGCTTGGGTCAACCGTCAACACCTTCCCTCTGCCAGCAATGGAATTATAAAATTGGGATTGATATGAAATCAGTAGTTCCCAGTTGGGATTGTACAAATGAGTACATATTGGTCATATTTGTATCTTTTAGCTGGCATTGCTATAATAAGTATTGGCGACTGAAAAATATCTTGGTTTTTCTTTTTGATTGTGTGGTCTCGACATTCTATATCTGCTCTATTAGTTTCAACTGTATTGATTATGGTAGCGTGATTTCTTTTTATTTCTCTTTCGCATGAGATAGTGTGGTCAAGGAAGTACAGACGACGAACTGAGTCCTACTTGTGTATCTGCCTTACTTGGCATAAAGATAGAAGGGATTGCAGCTGGACTTTGGCATACTGTCTGTGTTTCTGCTGATGGCGATGTTTATGCTTTTGGTGGCAATCAGTTTGGTCAGTTGGGAACTGGTACCGAACAAGCTGAGGTATATATCACAACTTTCTCAATCAAATAAACAAAAATATCACAACTTTTATTGTATGAATCAGAATTCAGAATAAGCATATTATGTCGGGTTATAAAAATAGACTATGTAGTGCATAATGATTAAAGGGCTGTCTACATGGTGGTTAAGGATAATATTTCTTTATTAATGAATTACTTTTTGAGTTGACAAAATATGGTTTCAGTTGGTTTTCTTTGAATTGTCTTGGATTTGTATATATTTAAATTTGATTCTCTACTTAATTTACAATATTTTTTCTGTTGATCGTATCAGACTTTGCCTCGACTCCTGGATGCTCCGAGTTTGGAAAATGAGCATGCAAAAGTTGTGTCCTGTGGAGCTCGGCACAGTGCAGTAGTTACAGGTATTTCTATCGTTGGCGATAATTAATTTGTAATTGTCTGGGATTTTTTTAATACGATGCATTGTTTTCATTGTTTTCTTTTAATGCCAATTTACCAAATGCCTAATGTTCAGTTTACCCCCCTGTGATTAGAAAAAGAGCACTTTACACCCCTATAAAAAATTAAAAGAGCAATGTACCTCCTTTAGCTGGAGAGAGTAACTCACTCGCCGAAATTGAGAGTGGGTATGAAAAGTGTTTTGTTAACATAGGAGGTAAAGGGAAACATTATCATAACACCGGGGGTTAAATTGTCACATTTATAAGAATAAAGGGGGGTAAAGTTCCACATTCAAGAGGGCTTTTTTTGTCAGTTTTTAATTTTTTTAAGTTAAAAAATGTCAGGGCGGTGGTGTGAAACTTACATAAGATTATAGAGGAGTAAAGTGTTTTTTTCAAATCAAAAGGAGGTAAATTGAACATTATGCAGATCACAGAGGGGGTAAATTGAACATTATGCAGATCACAGAGGGGGTAAATTGTCATTAACTCCTTTCTTTTGTGTGAGGAATCGAAGTTTCCAGAACTGCAGTATATTTTACTTGGTGAAAGTCATGTAAGAAAGAAAACCTCCCTCCTTTTCATGATAATGATGGGAGAGATCAATTATTTTGCGTGGAGGTTTATTCTCTGGTAGTATAGAATGATCCTAGAACAACCATGATCCATGGAATTAATTATTGCAACTCGTTCAGATCCACTTTCTGAACGGTTATAGAACAAAAGGAAATAGTTAATGTCACAGAGAATTTAACCCAGTGGGGGTGGGGGTAAGCCTTCACCATAGTTTGATGCTATTCAAGTAATATCAGAGACAAACAAGAATTCGAGAATGTTAAAGTTTAGGAGTTCATTAACCTATGATGAAGGGAAGGTGATATTCTCATATCTTTTAGTAACACATGGGGCAAAGAAATAAATAAAGAAAAGTTGAATTAGCATGCAACTAGTTTGTTTACATCAAAATTTAGTTCCTATAACTAGTATTTATGCATATAATATATGCTGAGATTATTTCCATAATTCTCAATGTATATGGTTGGTCCTAGGGTTAAAGATGGAGCCTTTACTAACCCTTTTATTCTTCTTTTATTTTGTTATATAAAGAGGATGGAAAAACATTTTGCTGGGGATGGAACAAGTATGGTCAGGTATATGCTCAAACTTGCCGAGCAAGTACTTCAACCAAATATCAATATCTTAGTGTATATATTTTCATATATCTACGTTTCTATTTTGTGTATTGTTGAAACTTACTGTTTACTTGTTTAACGAACTAGCTCGGTTTGGGTGATGTGGTCGATCGTAATATCCCTACTCAAGTTACAATTGAAGGATGTGTTTCAAGAAATGTGGCTTGTGGATGGTGGCACACTCTTTTGCTTGCTGAATCACCCACTTGAACAATCCTCTTCGGGCACAGTTTTGTTAGGTTAGAAACGCCGATTTTAGAAAGTTATATGTATATGTATGTAGTGTAGCTTGTATACATATACATGTATGTATCCATGAAATCATTCTTTAGTGATTGAGGTCTATGACTTGGTTATCTATTAGCAAACTGGGTCAGTTAGTACTTCTGTTGTTAGCTTTGTCATGTATGTACATTGTATATTCTTGATGGTGCTTATTAACATCTGATGTATGACAATCTAACTTCAAAGCCGGAAAATTCCCATATGTTCCTGATGATATATTTATTTATCGTTATGTACATCTTCAATATGCGATTTTTTGGGTTTTTTATTCCAAAATTACTCCTACCCTTTTTGGGTTTTTTATTACATATCGTTATGTAATGTTTTGGGTTTTTTATTCCAAAATTACTCCTACCTTTTTTGTAACCAACAAATTGTTTCTTTATTGATTATTTATTCTTTCATTCACCAAAAACATTACAGTTTTTTAATTTATTTTGTTTCCTTCCATTTTAAAGGTCTCAATTTTTTTCATATTTCCGTTTCAGTTTTTTTCTTTAACTTTACCTCGATTATTTTTGAAATAGTTTGTCTCAGATTTAATTTGATGATAACTATCTCATTTTTTTTTTCTAACAAATTATTATTCTAAGAATTTAGTAAATCTCCTTAATGATTTGTGTTGGTATTGAATATTCTTCTGGTTGGTAATAGATGTGTAAAAAAAATATAGATTAGGGAATTGACGATACTAGTTTGTGTCAAGTATGAATTTTTCGAGTAAGATTTTTTAAGAAAATTACTCGACATGTGGAATAATAAGGTTAAATGATACTGATGGTCTTCTTATATATACTTTCTACATAGAAGTGTCTTTTTTTTTTTCTCTCACATTAGTCCTTATTATGGATTATTTGTTTCGATTTGAAAACAAAAAGTCCAATTGTTGAAATCGAGGAGAGAACGTTTTTGAGAAAAGTGAATATATATGATGTTGCAGGATCGCTACTCAGCATTTTAAAGTGTGGAATTCTGTGGTTTAGCAGTTTATATTTCATGAACGATGTTGTACCAATGTGCAAAGGATGAAGATATATTGAATCGACTTCGTTACTAGATGTTAATTAATCAGCATGGATAACACGATTTTCGTCTGACTTTATATGCTAAAAACATCAAGATCAAGATTTATTTTATTTAGCTTCTTAAACCATGAATTATATTTCATGATTTCTTTTAATTATGACTTGCTTGATGCTTCTGTGCTGGGGTGGTTTAAGCTTCTGCTTAATTCTCTGAAATGGAGTCTTATGCTGCCATTGGTTTCTTGTGCTTTTATTCTCTTCTTAATCAGAATGTTGTTTGTTTTTGTGGGATCACTTTGTATCAAGGAAACTTTTATATAAACTTTATTCTTTTAATAAATATTAAATAAGATTAATAATTTAAGATAATAATTTTTTTTCTCCATATTTTATATTCAAAGTATTATTTAATTTATTAAAATTGTGTATAAAATCAAATTAGTTTAATAGACATATAATTGACTTAACGGCCACGTCACCGGCTTGACGGTCATTTTCAAATGTTTTTTCTTTCAGTTTAAACCATTTTTCTACCGATTTCACCCGTTAAACTCTTTTTTTAACTGATTTCACTCGTTTTTACCATTTTAACCCCTTTTAACCTATTTTTCATGTTTTTTTCACTAATTTCACTTGTTATTCACCTAAATTTTTCATTGATTAAATATGTTCTTACCAAATATATGTTTTTGACCCATTTTGCCCCTTTTTTCACCGGCTATACCCAATTTTACTGGATTTCACTGGTTTCATCATTTTTCACAGAAATTCCATTCGAATTAATTTTCATCGATTTCACATATTTTTATCAAGTTTACCTTTATTTTAATCGATTTTACCTGTTTTCATTCATTTTTCACAAATTTTATTCGATTTTTTTTATCGATATCGAATGTATTTTCGATTTCACATGTATTTTTTTCACCGGTTTGAATTGCACATACGTCGTACGTGTCTATTTAATTTAAGTGGTATTCTATTGTAAATCAGAGTAAAATTAACTTCATTATGTCATAAAATAACACATATTAATGACCGTTATTCAATTTATTAACTTCATCATGGGTATTTTCATCGATTTCTTTAGTTTTTCTTCGGTTTAAACCATTTTTATAATGGTTTGACTTTGTTTGTTGTTTGAACTTTTTTCATTTTATTGATTTAACTCATTTTTACCATTTTAACCAATTTTCACACGTTTTCACCAACTTTAGCATTTTTCACCGATTTTACGAGTTTTTCACACGGTTCATCATTTTTAATGTAATTTCATCGTTTGACCGATGTCATCCATTTTTTTTCGCAAATTTCACTTGAGTTTTCAACGATTTCACATGTATTTATCGAATTTTCAACTCAAATAATTATACATTTTACATCTTCAATTACTTTTAATTATATCTCAAATTATTTCACTTACCTTATCATTTGAAAGATATTTCTTAACCGATCTAAGCCATTTCACTTATTATATTGATTATTTTAATTCAATTTTTATTGACTTTATATATTTTTACTGATTTACTCGTTTTTGATAAATTGTAACCTATTGTTCATTTTCCTATTTTCTATCGATTTCGTTTTCTCATATTGAAACAAAAAAAAATTGTTTTATTGGTTTAGTTGACACTGTTTTTGCTAGTTAAACTTTTTTTTTCCTTTTTTCAGAGTTTACTTATTTTTATCAGTTTAACTTATATTTTACCAATTTCACATGTTTTTTTTAATAAATTTCACTTGAATTTCCATTGATTTCATATTATTTCACAGACTTTAACATTTTTTCAATGATCTAACATATTCTTCATATATTTCACCCGTTTTTAACTAATTTCACCAATTTGTTCCCATGTTTTCACAAATGTCACCCCAATTTTCATCGATTTCACATATATTTATTGATTCTACCGGCACTATTTACTACCGATTTCACCCATTTTTTCACCCACTTCACCAGTGTTCATAAATTCATCCAGATCGATTTCATATGTTTTCATCAATTACATAAAATTTATTTGGTTGATTTCACCAACTTTCGTTGATTTTCATCCGTTTTTTCACTTATTTCACACGTTTTTCTCGAAAGAATTTCATGAAAATTTGAGGTAATGTTTCTCATGTCAAATAAAGATTACTTAATTCACTAAGTCATAAGCATTTTTGTTCATAGATAAGATGCGATTCTACTTTATTAGATTTTATGATATTTAAGAGAATTTGATTTTTTTAAGGAGTGATATATTGTACTAAATTTTTAAATAAAACAAATAATACTTTTTACATAACAACATATTGATAATACATTATAATAATTTTACATGTATATTTTAGCAACTATTCAAAATAATAATTTATTTTTATTTTTATGTGTTATAGGAGAACAATAATGAAATTGTAAAAGTGATGTAGAGTTAATTTCTTAATTATTGAAGTTGTTGTAGTAAATAACTATAATATAACTTTATGTCTAATTTGAATATACTTATATTTTATTTCCATATTTATGGTGCTTGGTTATGAGGAAAAAAAGTTACAAATTTTCTTAAAATATTTTTCTACCAAAATTTTTAATTTATACCTAATTATATTTTATTAATATACTTTACAATTTGAATATGTATATTTTTTGTCCTTAAAAAAATTAATAAAGAAGTATTAACCTTTACTATAATTCAAGCCAAGGTACATGCTTAGCAGCTGGACAGATTCGGATGTATAAACTAATCACACCTACTACTGTAAAATAAGATTTTTCAAGGCAGAGTCAATATATCGATTTGCAAAAGACATGAAGAGAAGAAAATTGGCTGAAGAAATAATAATAATCTGAAAAAAAGAATGCCTCTTCTTCTTATCACTTTCATTTCTGCATTTTGATTTCACAAATTTTGAAATTTTGGAGCTTTCAACCAAAAAGTATTGGGTCAATTCCAAGTAAGTTTTCTAATTTAGATAGTTGCTCAATGAAATGTCTGAATTGCTTCTCGAATAATGGTATAGAGCCTTGATTGCTGTAGTCAGTTTTATAGTTTTTGAGTTTTTTTTTATGGATCTCCCATGGAAATTTCATCTATGCTTTGCTTTAGCCTTTAAAATTCAAACTGAAGCATGTTTATACATGCTGAATAAAGTTTGATACATCTTTAATTGTTTTCTATTTTGAGAGTAATAGAATGATACATGTATGAATAAATTGAAGAAACATAAATACTTTATATTAAGTATCCATGTTTCATCATGTGGTGGTCATTTACACATGATCACATAAGTTGGATTTGGAAGTAGATAGATTAACATAGGTTCATATTCAAATAAAAACATTATCAAATTTCTACTTTATTACAAATCCCTTATCCCAATTCAGATCTTGAATCTTGATGGACTTGCGAAGTTTAAATCTTGATTTTTTTTTTGGTAATCTTGTTACTGGCAGTTAAATAACTCTTTCTTACAGGTTGTTACACATTTTACCGCCATATTTACGTCTCCAACTCTCATATCTTTTCAGTCTTACGAAGTCAAGCTAGCTGGGGAACATATATTAATGGCTCCCACCATTGAATACCTGTCGATATATTTGAGGTGTTCACGGTTAGATGGATCTGCCGACTTGATTTCATATGATGAAGAGGATATTGTTCATACCCCTCATTGGAATGGTCCAACCTGTTTGGCACTTATTTGCTATGTAATAAAGTTCTGCTCCATATTAGATAATGAAAAACTGTTTAAAACAATAAGGTCTCTGAATAGTAAAGCCTCTGCATATGTTAAAGCATTAGAAATAGAGACGGAAGAACGATGTCAGGCACTGGGGGAAGGTTTCAACAAAATGTTAGTGAAATCTTTCATGCCAAAGGTGCGAAAATTCTTCACAGTCCCGAAGCTAAATGAGGTGTCTGACAAGGATAATTTTCTCAAGAAAAATGAAATCTTGGCGAGTTTTCTGGACTTTCTCCTTCAAATACTGAATTCTGAAGCACATATTAATTCAAATAAGGAGCACCAATATGACCTTCTCCAAAAGGAGTTAATGTTTCTTCTCAGTCTTCTTGGGGATGCACCATTTCGATGGACTGAGCATGAGGATGTCAAGAATATCTTGGCAGGATTTGAATCGTTGGCCAATGAAGCAGGCAACTTCATTTATTCTGGAACTTTTTCAACTCTTCCAGTTAAGGCTAGTAGGTTTATTGAGGCAAGAAATTCACTTAGTAAAATGGTTGAACTCTTGAATGTGAAAATCAAAGAGCATTGCATCAAATTCTCAGAGCTTCCCGCATGTGTAACTCGAACATGTGATGTTATAGATTCAAACTTTATCATTGATTCTTTGATTGAAGATCTAGAGAACTTGATGAATAACCAATTCGACTTGATAAAAAACAATGAAACGGAAATCCAAATTAGAACACTCCTCGAGGAGCTAATTCTCTCAAGGTCTTTCCTCAATGATATAGGCAGGCTGCAAGATACGATACATATGAAGGAATCAAATGAATCTTTAGCCCAAATTAGAGATGTGACGTATGAAGCTGAATATCTCATCAACTCATATGTTGTGGGTAATCTTCCTCTTTGGTATTTAAATATCAGACTCCCTGCTGTTATCTCGAAGATTAAGCTCATTGGGACAAGACTTCAAGAAATCAAGACGATTTCTGACATTAAAGTCATAAATATCAAGAAAGATTATAGTGGAGAGGCGTCAAACCAAGTTATAGTATCTTCTACAACTATGATCAATGATATTGTAGTTGGCTTTGAGGATGAAAGGACACAAATTTTATGTGATCTTACCGAAGGATCAAAAAATCGACAAATTATTTCCATTTTTGGTATGCCTGGACTTGGTAAGACAACTATTGCAAATAAGTTGTATATTGATCGCTCAATTACTGATCACTTTGATGAACGTGGATGGTGTGTTGTTTCTCAAACATATCAAAAGAGCAAGGTGTTGATTGATATTCTAATGTCTTTATCAAAGAGCAAGATAGAAAATAACATCTTGACAATGGAAGATGAAAGTTTGTCCTTAAAGATTCACCAATGTCTAAAGAACCGAAGATACCTTGTGGTCATTGATGATGTTTGGTCTACTAATGTGTGGGATGATTTGGAAAGATTTTTCCCAGATGATGGAAACGGAAGTAGAATAATATTAACCAGTCGGATTAGAGATATATCTCCAACTAACAGCATTGTTCACTCACTTCCTCTTTTTAAGGAAGACCAATGTTGGAGGCTATTAGAGAAGAAGGTGTTTCCAAAAGAACTCTGCCCTTTGCAATTACAAGGCATTGGAAAGCAAATTGCAGCAAAATGTGGTGGCCTGCCACTTGCAGTTATTGTTGTAGCTGGAATTCTGGTAAATTTGGAGAAGGAAGAAAGTGTATGGGAAAAGGTGAAAACAAATTTAGACTCTTATATATTTGACGACGAAACAAATGACTGTTCGAAAATATTGGAACTTAGCTACAAACATCTTCCAAACCAATTAAAATTGTGTTTTCTCTATTTTGGCGCATATCCCGAAGATGCAAAAATCTCGGTACAAAAATTAATATGGTTTTGGATTGCTGAAGGATTCATACACCGAGAACGAGAGAAGAGCCCAGAGCAATTAGCAGAAGAATATCTTTGGGACCTAATTAATAGAAGCCTTGTAAAAATTGCCAAAAGGAAGTCTAATGGTGGGATCAAGACATGTTATATTCATGATCTACTACGTGACATGTGCTTAAGAAAAGCTCATGAACAAGATTTCTCAAAGTCCATTGAAGAGTAAGTTTACTCTTTATCTATGTTTCAGTTCAACCAAATAGGGAGAATAGATGCAAGAAACTCCCCTATTGAAATGTTTATTGCATAGAATCCTACAAGACTTTTAAATATTTGCGACAAAATTCCCAATCTACATAACATAGGTCGTTGAGGATCAATAATTTGAAGAAGCCATTTTAAAATTACTTCACGGTTGTCCCTACAACTTCACATGAAGTATTTTTCAAATGATTATTTCGAATATGTTGATTTAAAACGACCCATTTGTCATAGATCACAAATGGAGTGGTTCGGGCTGAATATTCAATAAAACAGGGTGATTGTATGCGATAAACATTTCACATGATAGTTAAATGCTAGTTTCGCGTAACACAAGGGATCGAGTGTCTTGCATCCGCCAAATAGTTGGTAGTTTAAATTCCAGTAGTTATGCTAGTAATTTTCTTGACCATTAATAAGTTTTCTTCTTAACTTGCTTCTCAATAGATATTTCCCAATCTACGATAAACATTATCGAATGTTTGTTCCATCAAAATCAACAGTTGGTGTGATACCTTTTGGCCTACATTACCGCTCATTTTCAGGTCATCTCTCACAGCCCTCGTCCAGATTTCCGCAAATGAAGCTTCTTCGGATTATGGACTTGTGGCCAAATTCTAATAGTTCTTATGAGTTGGAAAGAATAGATCTTTTGGTTCAGTTAAGATACTTAGCCGTTGATCGAATGCCGAAACCTTTAGTAGGCAACTTTGTTAACCTAGAATTTCTCATTATTGATAGCACGGAAACATTTTCCATACCCTCAGCCATTCTAAAATTGGTGAAACTGCGACATCTGAACATAAAAAAGGAAGCAGAATTCGGAGAAGATTGTGATAGCTTCCATACAAATAATCTAATGTCCCTTTCAAACATTTGCATTAAGAATAACAAGGATGAAGAAATCTTGAGATGTTCACCACATCTTCGTAAACTCAAATGCGTGTGTGCAAATGAAACAGTATTTCCTGATTTCCATTCCTTTTCTGATCTTGAAATACTCTCCATGGAATTCAGATGTCGTTTCACTGGTGAATTAACAAATACTAACTTTCCTTCCACTATCACAAAGCTAACTTTAGGTGGAATAACTGGCTTGCCTTGGGAGAAGATTTCGATCATAGGGATGTTGCCAAATCTTCACGTTCTCAAATTAGCTGACGATGCCTTTGTCGGAGCGGAATGGAAGACAAGTGATGGTGAATTTCAAGAGCTGAGAGTCTTGAAACTTCATAGGATTGCTCTAAATGAATGGATCACATGTAGTGATCATTTCCCTGAACTTGAGCGATTGGTATTGTATGAACTTGGCTACTGGCTTGAGGAGATTCCTCGCGAAATTGGTGACATTCCAACGTTACAGATGATTAAGCTGATTCGTTGTTTCAAAGAGATCTGCAAATCAGCTGTTCAGATTGAACAAGAACAACGTGAAAACGGTAATGAAGAGCTTCAGGTCATTATCGAAAGCTCTATATGGTCAAAAGAAGAGCTGGTGCGAGAATTGCAGCAGCTAGAGTAAGTAAAGCTCTTATGATTTTATTATTTTTTCCATTTTGAATATTTGATGGAATAATTTAAACAAATTAGAATTCACCATGTCCGTTCACATTTTGTTATTTTATTTTGTTCCGGCAGCGGATGAAGTAACTAGGTGAAAGCAGAAATGAAGGCTTGATCAGTTTCATGTAATTATCAGATTGCAGTAAAGAAGGCGAGAAGATGCAAATTAAATTTAAGACTTTGTTATTGTTAATGTCGCCAGATTGTTATTTTCTCTTTCTGTACTTTTCTTGTAACAACAATTAGTTAGTCTCATATATATATAGTTTTTGAAGTAAAGTAAGAGTGTGAATGGAGCATTGTTGTATGAATTCATTCATGAGACTATGGAGTTTCTTATTTTCCTATACCACTTCTAAGATTGCATTTTGCCCATCATCAAGCCAAAACCACACCGATATCCCTGTGAAAGACAATCTTTAGGCAATTTCATTACGTAGACGTAGACGTAAAGATAAACAATTAGCCACTCTGAAAACACTTTTTGGTTTTTACAGTTTTAGACCATGGTAATTAATTAAGTTCTCCATCTATGGAATAGGATCTTTCTTTCGATTGGCAATGCCGTTTGATGAAGGCAATTTTATTCATAAAATATCAATGAAAATAGAGCTTCTTTGTCCAGATAAGTTGGCTTCTCATGAGTTAAGTTTTGATTGTGTGCATCTGCCTTACTTTACTTGGCTTAAAGTTAGAAGGCATTGCAGCTGGACTTTTGGCATACTGTTCATGTTTCTGCTGATGGCTATGTTTATGCTTTCTGAAATCTGAATGTTGGTTGAGGATCATAAATTCTTTATTTAGAGAATTATTTTTTAGATGACAAAATATGGTTCTAGTGTTCAAGTTCTCTTTAATTTGTCTTAGTTTTTTTCTGCATATATTTTAAATTTGATTCCCTATTTAATTTACAATGTATTTTTGTTGATCATTATCGGACTTTGCCTCGATTTCTAGATGCTCTGAGTTAGGAAAATTTGCATGCAAAAGTTGCGTTCTGTGGAGCTCAGCTCAATGCAATTTCTTGCTTGGAACAGACGATATCATAGTTTCTCCCTGATAACTAAAAAGAGTAGATCTTTTGGTTCATTTTACGGTACATGGAAATGAAGACCTTAGTGTCATCATCGCCAGCCATGAGTGGTCAAATGTGCAGTTGGTACGATCGATACTGCAGCTGTGCAGCAAGTTAATTAGCTAGTAGGATACATACATTTTTTGATCTTCTTTTCCTCTTTTTCTTCAATATTGAATATTTGATAGAATATTTATAAACAACTTAGAACTCACCACCTCGGTTCATGTTTTGTTATTTCCTCGATCTTCTTTTAATTAGTTCCGGCAGTGGATGAAGCAATTAAGGGAAAGCAGATCGAAATGATGACACTCTCTGCCTTAATTAGTAGGAGGCAATTCTGGGTTGGTTTATTATTTGATGCACTTTTAATATCTGCACTGGAATTAAGGTTGCAATGAAAACATGAGCTTGTACTTTTGTTCATTGCCTCTTTCTTTTATGCACATTTTCATGATATCCCATGGTTCTGATGATATACATTTATTTGTCTTTGGGATTGGTTCAAACTAATGAGTTTAGCTTGATGAGTTGATTTTTCTTTTAATTTTTTGTTTGAGATGAGATTGTGTGTTTCCACTTTCCCCCAACCAGAATAGATTAGTACTTGCTTTAGTCAAACATAACATGCGCCAACGTCTTTGGGGTTGCCTGATATTTTCATGAATCTCTAGCTGCAAAAGTTATCTCAATCAATAATGTAGTTGAAGTTTCTTTTGCTATTTTTAACGGTTTAAATTAAGCAAATAAATATTGGTGAAGTTTGGATTTCTTTTATGTCAATTTTAATGACCTTTTAGAGAGTGAAATAATCTTTTTAAAGGCATGTCAAAAACGTTACGTGTGAACCTCTTTCTAACTAAATTGTGTATGAGTTCTCTGAAATCATATATGCTTTTCAATTTTGATATTTTTTTCTTCTGGAGGGGGAGGGGTGGTGGTGTTGGTTAATTTTCAATTTTTAAAAATCAGTTTGTCCCATTCTTTAGAGAGCATTTAAGTGCTCTCGAAAAAGTTAAACAAATAATTTTCTTTATTTTCATAAATTAACTTATCCTATAAGTTTATCTCTCAGTATTCAAAAATAATTTCATTTTAATTAATTATCAAAAATATCTCTAAAAGTAACTTAGACATGCAAAGGCTAGTTTGATTTGATGTAAAGTGACTATGCAGGTCGAAACTCGTAGCGTAAAAAGAATTAAAAGATAGGTGAACGGGAATCACTCAACCGGTGATAGCTGATTCACTCAATGCTACTAATTGTGAAATCTCTCGACGCGACCAAACTACTCACTTATAAAAGATGAATCACTCAGTCTAAATGCAAGAACGTTTGCATACAATTTTAATTTTTAACTATAATTGTTTAAGTTAAAATTATACTATTGTTTGCGATTAGTAGCGTCGAGTAAATCCGCTACCGCCGATTAATTAAGTGATTCCCGATCATTTATCATTTCATTACCATTACGTTGTGGGTTTTGGCTTGCATTAGTAACATATTTCTTTAAGTACTTATCTGAAATCACAAATTTGTTTTGGCATAAATTAATCCATTTTTCACAGTAGTTATCTTTTATCCATTATCTTTGGAGAAAACCTAGTTTTGAAAAAACTTACTATTCGTTTCATCTATAAAGTTCCAAACAGATAACATTATTCAAATAGACGAAACCAATATGGGCATGTTTGTTTGATTTTTTTCAAAATTACTTTGTGTTTGGAAAAAGTGAAACAAACATTTTTTCTACTTTCTGAAATAAATTTATCATCTCTCAATTTTTTCAAACAACTCTAGAAAGGGCAAACAAAAATAACAATTTTCTTATATCTAAAAAAATATATACAAATTTTACTTTGATCTGGCATAAAATTACTCGTCTCTTACACAACTTATATCAAATAACAAACATTATTTGACATAAAGTCTTACATATCTTACATCTACAACCTAATTCTTAAAAAAGGGACATTCTTGACTAGACTAGGTCTAGAAGATTTTTCTAGCCTTGTTGAAAAATATACCATATCATTATTGAGAAAACACTACATCATCACAATTAATGATGTGATGTATTTTGAACCACAAGATCTTCAGACCTAATCTAATTAAGAATTTTCCTCCGAAAATACCTATAATTTATTCTCAAAACACTCTTTCAAAACTCAAGCAAATAACATTATGCAAATCAAAATTATTTATTAAAGTTTCAATACTCTCTCAAACACCAAACAAACAGATTTTAATATTTTTGAAATCATCCAAATTTATGAAACCACTTACCACTCTCTCTTGAAAAACGGAAAGGTGAATAGATTTGGTTTTGTATTATATATATTAAAGTATTAATAAATCTAGTTCAAATAAAATATTATGATTAGATTCAAATCATAAATGTTTTGTTTGATAATCAACTATATAAGAGATAAAAAGAAAAATTAAGTAATTTGTCACTTAAATAATACTTTCTATTAGATTTAAAAAAGAAAAAGAAAAAAAAAAGACTTAAGACTTTCTTGAGGTCTTCTGTTCTAGAACGTACCTCTGAGTCAACCGATTGTTTGGTCAATTCTCATTAATATATTTATTTAGAATATTTGATACTTAGTAAGACGTCAAGAGTAGATTTGACCCAAAAAAAGGAGGACGTCATAGTACGTAGAAATCTTTTGAAATTTAATAATTATATAACCTCCATTTTAAAAGATTATTATGGATTTTTCATATTATACTCTGCGTTACGTACGTCTGTCTGTACATTACAATGTTTCTGATTTATCGATAGAAAAAAGATACGATTTGGTTCCGTAATGATTTGCGTTGAATAAATTATTTCTTCTATACAAAAAGTCAAGGAATTGAGGTACAATATACGAATTAAATCAAAAATTATCACAATTTTACGGGTGAAAATTCTCTGTACCACAGTTTATGTACCATAATGATGTATCACAAATAAATATTTGACATATGTACATGTGACAATTATAATAATTATCATATATATATATATGTGTCAAATACTTATTTGTGATACACCATTATAATATACAAATTATGGTACAAGGATCTTGTGCCCAATTTTTCGGTCAGCGGCCTATTATGGCTTTACAAAGTTGTAGCCTGTAGGGACGGACAGGTAGACGTTGTAGTTGAATAATTTTTGTGATTTTTTCTTTTAATATTTGTGATTATGTGTTTACATCTTTGATACGTTGAATGTTCCAATTAAATAATGGGGTTAATTACAAATACTTATTTTGTGATTTGGTGTATTTTGCATTCAATCCCTTTGAAGAATCATAATTCTAGATATCTCCCCTGACATTTGCAAAATGAATTTGAATAACACATAAAAAAAGATGGGTTTGAATATAAATTTAAGGTATCCAATTATAAAATTTAAAAATACACGTTAATAAAATAAAAATACCATTTCATTCAAAATACTCATTAAAATAATTATCTAGCTTAGTATTTCAATTAATTAATTAAATTGATGGGATTTTTTCTAAAAAAAACAGATACCCAATTATTTTAGTTTTAAGACTTAAATATTTGTAAGTATTTAATATTTTCAACAATATAGTCATAAATTTATTTCTTACTTAAATATAAAATGATTAAATAATATTTTACTATAAAATACGGAATAATATTTTATTTACACATTTATTAAGTTACATTTACTATTAATAAATTATATGAAAATAACATATAACACTTTATAAAATTTGATCTTATTTTGCATAACTGATTAACAAATTTTTTTTCTTTTTTAGGTATTATGTATTGGTAGTTTAGTTTTTTTATGTTTAAATTAGATTTTATTGAAGTTTAGGGACTAATATGAAAATATTATCTTTATAAGGTTTTGCAAACCTTAGGAGAGGTCTATGTGATTATGCTTCTCCGAGGGGACTGGACGCGAAATACAGCAAACAACATGGGAGTTACTTGTAATTAACCTTTAAATAATGGTAACAGGAAATTCTTAATCAACTTTAATTATAATAATAAGATAATGTTCTGAAACTAGCTTTAAGACATCATAAGTGAGATAACCATGAAATATATTATGCTAATTATATTCGCACCAAAATATGCTAATTAGTACTATATATGCTTTTTCAGGGTTCCTAGCACGTAGATAATTAATTACCAGGTGGTTAGATACAATATCTTCGATCAATTATGCTTAAACTAATATATTTTTGCTTTATATGTTTCTTCTTTTCAGTAATGGTAGTTTTCAATATACGCTCATTGTTTCCACAACTAAGCACTTTATCTAAATTATGCTATCAATATCAATCATCTATAATTAGAAAAAATGGAAAATGAGGTTTACTTTTTACATTTTTGTGACCACGAATTCTCTTGTAAAATAAAATAAAAAAAGTCCAAAAATAATCAGATACTTCGATTCAAGTCCCACCAACAATTAATTGGTTTAATATTAAAATGAATTAGTCAGCACTACGTAACGAATCCAAGTTCGAATATATGTTATAAAAAATTTTCACATGATATGAATCTCGACAAAAATTAAATGAAATCTAAAACCATAATATTATTGAAAAATAAAATTGATGCTCCACACCTAAATTAAACGTCACGTTCATATCCTAAATTTCAAACCATTGACCCATAAATAAAAAAGAATAAAATCCCACTTACAAAAGGCCAAGTTTCCCACCAAACTTCCCTTCACTCATCACCACTCTTAATTCTTAACGCACCACCATAATGTCCGCCAAACACTTCCACCTCCTCACGGCGGTGCTACTAACATGCGCCATACAATATTCCCTCTCCCAGATCTCCCCCTGCCCCCCCTGCGGTTCCACCCCAGTCCCCTACCCCCTCAGCACCTCCCCCACCTGCAACGACCCCAACTACCAAATCCGGTGCGACGCATCAGCAGGCACACTCCTCTTCGACTCCATCAACAACACCTACCCAATCACCTCAATCTCCCCCTCTACCCAGCGCCTCACAATCGCCCCCTCACCGTTCCTCCCCAACACCTGCATCGCATCCGATCTCACCTCCAACGGCCTCCAGCTCAACTCATCCGCACCCTTCAACATAACCTCAAGCAACACCATCCTCTACCTCAACTGCACCAACAACATTCTCAACTCTCCTTTAAACTGCACGTCCAACAGCCTCTGCCACGTGTTCGCAAACGGGAGTGAATCGGGGCGCGATTGCGCGAACGGGCCTTGCTGCGCTTTTCGGGCGGGCGGGTCGACTACTGCGTCTCGGATACGGGTCAGGGAGGAGGGTTGTCGGGCGTATAGGAGTTTTGTGAATTTGGATTATGGTTTGCCTGTGAGCAGGTGGCCGCAGCCCGGGGTGGAGTTGCAGTGGGTTTTGCCTAGTGAGACTGTTTGTCGTGGGCAAGGGGATTGTGGGTCGGGTTCTACTTGTGGGCCTGACCCGAATTCGAATGGGAGGGTTAGTAGGTGCTTTTGTAACTCTGGATTGGTTTGGGACGGTGTTGCTGGACTTTGCGTTGAAGGTCAGTTTTGTCAACTCTAACCTTGCTTTAATTAATTAATTACATGCATGTTTTTTCTTCTTTTCTACTGTATTTATTAAAAGGGTCATTTAATTTTTAATAAGAATCTTGTTGATACAATCAAGTATTAACATAAAGTAATCCTCGTGTTTAGGGAAACTGCACCAGTGAAGTTTTAGTACAGGCAAGCCGTGTCTCTATCGTTGAAATTTTTTATTAAACCTGTATGAATGACAATCTTATTTATCGTGGGGCCAAATGAATGATGTGACGTCATTATTATCTACAATATTTCAGAATTTTTTTAAGGTCAGATTTAGTTAAGAAATTTTTGCTTGAGCTTGACCTGTAAGCAAGGACTATTTATCCAATTAAATTAGAATAATGTCTTAAATACATAAGAAATAATTAAGGAGGGATTTTTAACACCAAACTTTTACATATTTTAGATATTTGTTTATAAATTTAAAAAAAAAGATACATTTAATATCAAAATTGAATGGTTTGTTTTCAAATTTGCTTGAGCTTTAATGGTAATCTTTTATATGCCTAAAATTTTGCTTTAATTTTTTTACCATAGCATACTTATGTGTCCTATATCATATCCAAAAATTATTGTGGCATGATTTCCTGTAGTTATGAGATATGATTTAATTTTGATTAAAGTCCCGAAAATTTATTAATTTTCAAAGGATTATTTATTGCGTTTCATGAAATTGATGAAACTTGTACAGTTGTATCATTAGAAAGCTCTCTTCAAAAGCTTTCTGGCTATATAAAGAACACAAAATTTGGCCCCCAAAAATTGATGGAGAAAGGAAATATAAACAAATTTCTTTAATTTTGATATTAAATGTACCTTTTTTAAGGTTTAATACCAAATATATAAAGTATTTAAAAATTTGATATGAAAAATGTAATTGCAGTTAGATGGAAAAAACTAAGAAGGTGCTTGATAGGAAAATAAGATTAATATTTAATAGATATTCAAAATCGGTTGATTAGTATACTCTAAAGATTATAGCATGGTTGTTTGGCAGATGATAATATATATGATTGATTTTTTCTTTATTTTTTTGTTGATAATAATATGGTTGGACTTGTATGATTGACTTGCTAAGAGAGGGCAAAATTGCAAAAATAGTTTTGTAAGTTTATAATTCTTACGGAAATAGCTATATAACTACACCAGACACACATTTAGTCTTGTAACTCTCTTTATATCTTAGTTTTAGTCATTTAGCTTTTAATATTTTACAATTTTAGTTTTATGAATTACAAATTTCGTCTTGTAGCTTTCAGTAAATTACAATTTTCGTCCTGTAACTATCAATAAATTTTAATTTATGTCCTGCACTTTACGAGATAATTAAAAGTTACACAATAAAATTTGTTATGAGTTGGACTAAAGTTGAAATATGATGAAAATTAAGAACTAAAATTAAAATGAAATGAAAGTTAAAGGATTAAAATTAAAGGACTAAAGCTTGAACTATATTCTTATACTTTTTCTGCTTTTGTATTAATACACAGAGTGTCAAGATCCAGATGGTTGCGGACATGACAGAACCGCCCTCATAGCAGGTACCCAATTTATTCGATTCTTGTACATTTAATTTGGGGACAAGGTTTGACTTTGATCAAATTAATTACTAATGAAAATGTAAAAATATTATTAATAATTTGACTAAGTTGAAAGTCTTTCATCTATCATTTTTCTATGTTTTTTTATTTTGCTATTGTGTCTATGTTGAGATGGATCAAATCTTTATTTTATTAAATAATATTGAAAGTTGGTTGGCATAATTTGATCAAACATCATATTACATAAAGTTGTATTGACATTAAAAGTTTGATAATTTATATCACAGTATATATGTGTAGTCTATGATAATGACATATCAAAAGTGAATGTATAAGAAAGAAGTCAATAATAGCATACTACTACTATTTATCATCATATATCAAATCTTAGGGTTGGGCCTATATTTGAGTGGGTCGAAGATGAATCAAGGCTCGTCCTTGTTTATGTCGTAAAAGGGTCAGGCCCAGTCCAGGTCTGTTCAATCCCAAATTTTATCCATGTCCACAAAAAAAAAAAACTTAGGTTTGGGCCTGAGTCCACCATGATGTGTGATCCTTTGGCACCACTATATAGCCTACATCTTTTTTCCAAAGAAAATTAATTTTTCATAATTCCAGAAAAAGTAATTAAAACAAGTTCACTTGTATGGATTTTAACAAACATATAGAAAATGAGATTCTTACTATGATATAGAGAAGAAACAATGAAAGATTAGCCAAAAAAAGTTAGCATTGTCCTTCAATAATTGTTACTAATCTTGAATATTAACAAGACTGAAATTATTCATGGATAGTTGATTCCTCAATAATTGCTAATATATATGATCTATATATTCAGGTTTAACTTCAGGCCTTGGTGTAGCCCTCATAGCAGCATTAATCGTATTCTTCGTCTACAAACGTCATCGTCGCATCAAAGAAGAACAACAACGCATAGCTCGTGAACGCGAAGAAATCCTTAATGCAGGCGGTGGAAAAACCGCAAAAAACTTCACCGGAAGAGAAATAAAAAAGGCAACAAATAACTTCTCAAAGGATCGCCTTCTTGGTGTCGGAGGCTATGGTGAAGTATACAAAGGCATTCTCGAAGACGGAACAATCGTTGCAGTTAAATGTGCCAAACTAGGAAACACAAAAGGCACGGACCAAGTCCTAAACGAGGTCCGAATTCTCTGTCAAGTAAATCACAAATACCTCGTCCGTCTCCTCGGATGTTGCGTAGAACTCGAACAACCTTTGTTAGTTTACGAGTTTGTCCCTAACGGGACCCTATTAGATCACTTACAAGGTCAGAATCGAGGAATCCTTTCTTGGAATCGGAGGCTAAGTATAGCACAAGCAACGGCCGAGGGACTAGCTTATCTTCACTTCTCGGCGGTTCCTCCAATCTATCATCGTGATGTAAAATCGAGCAACATTTTACTAGACGAGAAATTAAATGGGAAGGTTGGGGATTTTGGGTTGTCTCGTTTGGCTCATACGGATCTAAGCCACATATCGACTTGTGCTCAGGGTACGCTCGGATATCTAGACCCGGAGTACTATAGAAACTATCAGTTGACTGATAAAAGTGATGTTTATAGCTTTGGGGTCGTGCTTTTGGAACTTATGACTTCTCAGAAAGCCATCGATTTTAATAGGGACCCGGATGATGTTAATTTAGCGGTTTATGTGAAGAGATTGGTGGACGAGGAGAGGGTAATGGATGCTGTGGATCCTATGTTGAAAGAGGGAGCAAGTGCATTGGAGCTTGAGACGATGAAGGCGTTGGGTTTTTTGGCCGTCGGGTGTTTGGAGGAACGGAGGCAGAATAGACCGTCGATGAAGGAGGTGACCGAGGAGATTGAATACATTATGAGTATTGTGACTGCTAAAGGTATGGAGAAGTAATAATAAGTTTATTAGCACTGCATGTTTTTGTGAGGTTTTTTTTTGGTGTGATGATTTCTTTCATTCTGGTCTAGTTGTTTTATGTTCATGAGTGAATTTTGAATCTAGTTTGAGCTTATTGTATATGTAGGTTGTGCATATGTATACAAGATAAATCTGTATTTCTTTTGTTGCTGAATTTATTTGTTTTGCACAAGGGCTTGAGCCCTTCTGTGCAGAGTATTTAATATATATCTTATTGTAGTTTCATAATGCATGTGTGTTGAGCACACATACCTTAAATCACTGAATGTAGATATATGTTACATGTATATTGGATACAATCTTAGTATCAGTTTCTGGATTTGATCATAAACAATCCATATCTAACACTATATTTTGATTGTATGTACTGGATTATATCATTTGAAAGTAAAAAAATAAGAAAACCGTAAATTCGACTAAGAGTTATTATAGCATTTACCTGTTATGAAATGAAATATATAGAGTAAGAGCTTAAAGAGAAAAAGATATTGACTCTTTGGACCTAGTTATGTTTCAAATGCAAACAATGCTATATCGGTATATCTCCACTCAAAGTCGCGGTACAGTCTGGCACATTCATCAGTTAGAGCATTCTCGGAAATGATTGTGGTTTTATAATATTTGTTGTTACATCACGTAGCCACGCCCATGACGCTACCACTGTTGAAGTCTCGACTATTGAGGAAGCTTGCAAGGCTTTGGATTCTTTCTGTGTTCACCAAGCGAAAGTGACTGTCTTGCAGCGATTCAATTCATTAACTGTACTCGTGTGGTGGATGTGATTGTAAATTTTGGGGCAAGTGGTCCAACTGGAACGGAAGTTTAATTTTGTACGTGAAATTCTAACTTTGTGGCTCATAACCTTGTTAAATAAGCTGAAAACTCGGTTCATTTTGGGGTCATTGCTCCAAGCTAGGTATCTCCCTTGTTCTGTTTTTTGTGACGGAGATTTCCTCAAATGTATATTTTGCCTCCATTTGCTTGAGGAGAGAAAACGTCGTCTCTACCAATCCATGAGATTGTTGTCTCATTTTCAGTCCCAGCCCCAGCCCCCTTTCTTTTATTAGATTGATGGCTAATTTGCTTACTTAGACCTCTCGTAATTATTAGTCGACCTAATCGTACCTTGTTTCCCCCCTTAAACTTAGAGATACTTCGCATAATCTTAGTTTTGGTCAAATGAAATGAAGACATATAATGTTAAACCGTCAAAAAATCGATGATCCTGTGAATAGGAATGTCAGTCTTTCCATTTACCCTTAATAATATTTGGCCTATCAATCGATCTTCTTTCAAAACTCTTAATCACTTGATAAGATATTTGGCCTATGAATCTTCTTTTAAATAATTTAAGACTGCGGTACCTTTCCTTTGTAAATTAGACAAGAATTTGTCAAAATCATTTTTTTGGCTTCTTTTAGTCACCATAAATTTAATGATGGTAACCCATCCCCATGTGATTTCACCAAATTGGCAATAATTTCAAAGAATGCATCACCTGCACCTGCAGATCGAGAATTAATGTGGTTTGATGCTTCAAACAAACTGGCAGAATACAACACTTCATCTCCAACTTTGCTTTGTCATAAAGATTTCATTTGCCTAATGGAAATTTAGCATGCCTCCCATGTGACTTATAATGTACGTCCATTTCTGTATTTATTTCCCATTCCCTAGTTACCAACTAGAATATATATATTTTTAAATTATTTTACTAATGATCCTTTTCCAATCTTGGAAATAAAATTTTTCTCAAATAATAGACGAGTTCAATTTAATTAATGTTGCAAAGTCGTTGTATTTTAACACTTGAACATAATATGATCGGCTTTCGGTGATACTCCTCTATCAAATACATGTTCAAAAAAGATGTTTAAACACGTGTCCGACTTATTACAACTTATATCACATAGAATATATAATATTTACAAAAGGGGATTTATGTTGCTTGGGGTGCATGGTAAACATGAACTTAATTCTTTGGACATATATGTTTATTGAAGTAACTCATAAGAAATTTGAAATCATAGTGTTGAGTAGTTGACTACTTTTTATACAAAGTTAGCCGACAGAATTTCTGACTTAACATATGTTCAAAGGAGAAATAAAATGTCAAACTCTTAATACTCCCTCCCTTCTTCCTTTTCTATTTCTTTTTAATTTTAAAATAAATTTTTAGATATGAATTAAAAAATTAACACTTTAATATAATCTTTTTACGTTATATATTTTTAAAAGTAGTGTTTGAAAATTCTAAATGGAGTTGAATATAGCTTTACGTGAGAAAAATACTCTTGTTAAATAAAGAGGGTCTTGTTTTAGGAAATTCCAGAAAAGAGGGGAGGGTATCATATTTTCTCCACATAAAACCTTAAAGCAAATATTTCATGAGTGCTTTCTGTAAATGCAAACAAATAATTTTTTTTTCAGAACTAAGTTTATCCTAGAAAGTTTTCTCTCTCATCTCTCTTAATTTTTTTTTTTAAAGAAAACTAATAAATAATCTTTATTTTTAGTTTACTTTTATTTTTTGTAAAATTACTTTTATTATGGCGAGACCAAACTCATCACCTTAAGTTAGGTATGCGCCTGGAGAATTGACCTTAAGGCTTAATCAAAATTTAATAATCTTTTTAGTACTAATTAGTGCTTAACATGTTGGGATGGGCCAGGTTGTGATCTGCAAGGCTGCATTACCTGACCAGATTATCACATGTACATACGAATTTGTCTTCACAAAGCCAAAAAAAAAAAAAAAAGGAAAATAAAAAATTGAGGGGAATTGGATAACTAATGTCTGTCTCATCACACCATTAATTTTATGATAGAGTTTATCAAGAAATTAAATGCAGGGAATTGCATAATTAATTTCAATTGTTATCACACAATTAATATAAGGGTTATTTACAGATACAACCCCCCCTTAAGTCCTTAACTATTATCATTTGAAGCTAAGTCTCCCCAAAACCCCCTCTGTCCATTTACTTCCACTTTCCGGCCATTCTTATGTCAATAAACTAAACTCCAAATTACTCTTTGCAAACGCAATACAAAAGCCTATTTTTTTACCAATTTATTTACTCATAAAATTAATTCACATTATTACCAAGCAGCAACCAATATACAACCAAAGAAAGTGTTCTTTCGATAATATATTGTTGACATATTACCAACATAATATTATAAAAGAAAAATTCATAAAAAATTGTTAGTAAGTTGTAGTAAAGGTAATTTGTAGCGATGAAATCGTTCCAATGAAAAATTAATTTGTTACTATATGTTTATCAGTAACTCATATGCAATTGATTTGCGCCCAAAATAAAAGAAAAAAATTCAGGCGAACAAGGATGAACCCATCACGGAAGGAGGTAGTCCACTTCAATCTGGAGCTCTGATACCATATTAAAATTCATCACATGGATTGTGCTAAGTCCACTACTTGGCTTGGGCCTGGGCCTAACTCAACCTCAAAAGCTAGCTTTTGAGGTTGAGAATCAATGTGGTGAATTCTAATAGATTACAAAATATAAGAAAATTACACATCAATTCCGTTGGTGAAATTTACGTCACTACGCATGAATACAGACAAAAAATAGGCTTCAATAAAGGAATTTGCCGTTGTTGAAGTCCAAAATTCTAATAGTGATGATTTTCAAAGAATCGAAGTTATGAATAAATTTACGGCAATTAATTTTAATTAAAGAACATTCAGAGGTTGATGGGTTCAAAAAGTATGTCATTCTGCTATCTTGCCCGCTAAAAAACAGTGGTTAATTGTCACTTAGTGTCTTTTCTTACTAAATGAGATCATTTTGCCAAAGACTACATTGCCCTTCTGTCAAATGAAGGGACGGAAAGTTAAGTAAATGGACGGAGGGGGTCAGACAGCCAAAAAAATATAAGGCTTAGGGGGAGACTGCCAAATGATAATAGTTGAGGAGGTGTATCCGGAAATAACCCATACTACTACAAGGCATTAAATAGATGCCTGCAACTTGTTCATCAAAGTTCAATGCCAATTCATTTTTCCAACTTCTTAATTCCTCCTCACCTCACCTACCATTTCTTCACACATTGATCAATTTCTAGTGGAAATTGCTTTATATTAGTGTGGGTCATAAATATGTCACAACCAACACGTCATATTTTATAATTGTAAGGGGAAATCGTCGTTTGTTGCTTTTTTTATTCTTTTGCGTTTTATTGTCAATATATTTAGCTATTAGGATTGTTAAATTTTCTACTTAGTTCAACTGAGCATGATAATTAACTGAACAATAACCTTAAAGAAGACATCAGTTCACATCCCCCAGATTACACATTTAGCACTTTACTCCCCCAAGATGTTAATAAATACTTTACCTCCTAATTAAAATATTAATGTTAGTTGCAATGTGCTCCTTGAGCTTTTCCCAGACTATATTTTTTTGTCGAAAAACAGACATGTTATTGGTTATATGCGATTTTCCATTTTCCATAATTTGACAATGAGAGAATGCACAACTGAAATAAGAGGCTTTTTTTTTTTAAAAAAGAAATAGAAAATTTCTCAACTCTCAAGTCACTTTTAGACGATCATAATAATGAGTGGGATCTTTTTTATTATCATAGTAAATTGGGTACCTTGTTGTTAGATTTCATCAATGGATTGGAAAAGTCACATCAATTGATTTGAAATTAATTTACCTCAAAAGCTAGTTCATGAGTTGATTATTATTTAAAATTTTATAAAGTGAATTTATATATTAATGTTTATCACGTGTGGACGGGTTGAAGATGTGGATGAAATAAGCCCAACATGTAACATATTAATGTTTAGGAAAATGATTATATGACAGCCCAAATTTCACGGTCCTTTTACGGTCTTTATTTTATGATTTTCAAGTTAATTGTGTCAGCCCTTTTTTCTTCAAAACCCAATTAAATTTAAAAAAAAATTAAAAGAGATCACCTAAATTTTACAATATTACTCATATAAAAAATTTCATTACTTTCATTTATCAATATTGAATAAAAAATATTTCAAAAATTACAATAAAAATATAAAGTCATAATTTAAAAGCATTTGCAATGTTTAGAATTTAGAATTTATTACATAATGTTTGATTTAGGTTTTGTTTAGGGTTTTACGATTTAGGGTTTATACTTTACATATAGGAGATATATTTTCTTCATAATTATTTATGGGCCATATCATTAATTTTTTTTTCATTTATATTAAAATAATATTTTCAGAATTTTCTTGGCAAGATACGTAGATATGATAGGTTTGAAATTGATAATTTTGTGTTGATTATTTTATATATAAACAATGTTTATTTTCTTATTCATTGTTACTTTGGGGTTTTTTTTACAATTTAAAGTTTTTAGAGTCCAACTTTGTCAAAATAGTTGATTTAGGAATGCTGATTATCGGCTGTACTTTGGTCTGTGAAACATGGACTGTTATGCTAGCATTGTTGTAATGTTTACCACACTGAATGAACAATGACGCTTCATGCCTTTGTTAACTGTATGAATAATGAAACACAGCATGCAAACGGAAGAGTCCATCACGAAACCTTAGGGCTTTATACCATTTTAAACATCACCACATGGATTATGTATTACAATTTAGTGTGTTTAATACTAGCACAAACTCAATCTAATATATTCAATTTTTTAATAGTACTCTAGTCCATATCCAATTCAACATTCAACAACCCTTGAGATTTCACTTTGTGATCCACCTGAGTTGGGATTGGGCGGTTTTTATGGTCTTCACTTTCCCAACTTGAATGTAATTTTGTTATAGATAAATTAAATGTACAAATTATTTATCACTTTGTATTTTCTTATTTTACTTTTATAGATGGATAAATTTCATTTCATTTAAAAATTATAGTGGAAATAATCAAAATACCACCTAACTTAAATAGTGTTTGCTTTACTGGTTTGTTCTTTAGCATAATATTGTTCTTAATTTATTTTCAATTCCTAGACTACTAGACTAGTTTGGCACTCTAATAAAAAAATTTAGGGTTTAATTCCTTTTTAAGCGTGTCATATACATTAATTGAGAGCCTCTCTCAACAGGAATTTAAATTTGGGTTCGCTACTTTGTAGTGACTAGTCTCTTCCACTATACTAATCACGTGTTGGTGTTTCACCCTCTAATGGACAACAGGCAATAGTGTCATGTTGGACTCAAGGCTTCCGAAGTAACACATATTTAAATACCTATATGTTTATATTATAATGAATAATAAATTACCATACATACAATATATATGAAGTCGAGTGTGGTGTGTATGCAAATTTTGAAAATACTAGTTCAATTGAAGGATTGCATTTGTTGTCCTTTTTCCAAGAACAACAAGATCAATTCATTCAACCATCAGCCTGCAAATTTTGGCCAATTTGAGTTGAGTTGGTCGGTTGATGCGATTTGACAATTTCGTTGAACATTACTTATCTCCACATCCAACAAAAACAACACTCATTTTACCTTTTTAGCATATGGTGATCAATTGCATCTATTTTTGTCTTCTACTATTGTCAAGTTTAGATCAGATTAGGTAGTTTATGTTAAATAGACAGTTTAGTCTTGCATTTTTATGTATTAAAGATCGATTAATATTTATCTCGATTGCAAATCGACTAATTATATTGCTTAATTATTCAAACTTGTCTGTTTATTTACATTTCACTGGATCTAACCAATCAAAGACCACATTTACACTACTTACACGGCATCAATTGATCAACACGTATTACGATTTCAATGAATTACAAAAAAAATATATCAAATTTGTCAGAAAATCATATATAAAGAACCCGTAGAAAATAAATATTAGTTAGTCTAATCACCCACTTGGCTTGATCAAATTAGTGCAACATGTATTGCACTAATTTTCCTCATATGATTAAATACTTCGCATTTACCCCCATTTTCATTCATTTCAGTTTTTTCTTTTTTAATATTTAATGCACACGCTTCGAATAATAGTTTTAAACAATTAAAAGACCAAAATAACCATGAGCTGGAATTCAGGTCGTCGCCAAACTAACTTCAAATTAATTTGTATGAGACGATATGATGGAGTTATAATATTTTCCATGCAAACCCTTTTTTACAGTTAACAAAAATTGTTATTTGTCAATATTAGGTACAAAATTTAAATTCTACTCATAGACTAATGACAATTACTAACTTGATGGAACAAAGTTTGATAGTCTGCCAATATTATTAGGTACAAAATTTAAACCCTATGAATAGTTTAATGACAATATTAATAATAATGCCTTTCTCCTTAACTTTTATGTGTTATAATTAACGTTAGATTGTTAGGTAGTAATTATATAGATATGCTAGTAATCAGTATTCTTCCTTACTTATTTATTGCAATGATAACAAAACCAAATAATATGAAAAATAAATTTATTCTGAAAAAAAACTGCAATTGGAATATTAGGATATATAATCTTTGTTTTGCATATGTGGATTCCTTATATCCTTAGGATGTATGAGCATGTAACAGAATACTGATAACAGAAAAAATACATAGCCCACAGTTTTCCACATGACAGCCCATCTGGCCAACAAAGCAAAATCATGATGTCAATATTCCTCTAAACTTCCGAATAAGCTATATTGAAATTACCATTACTTCCATCATAAATTCTTAAATAAACCAAACTAATATAGATGTATACGAGATTGAGCTATAGTTCAATAAAAACGTTCATATAAAATTCGATTTATTAAACAACTCTTTCGTCCCAAAATTTTTACTATTATTTTATTTGTGGATGGGATGTTCAGAGCAATACGTCATTTCTTAAAATAGACTTTTTCTTTATTTATACTACTCTTCCATATAAAGTAATGATTTTACACCACTAATTTTTAACCATTATTTTTAGGGCATTAAATGTAAAATTGTTCAAAAATTTCATTTTTTTAACTTTTATTCTGCGTTAAGTCTGAAGGAGAAGAAATGTGGAACGATTAATATGAGAATATGTTAGATAAAAATACATTTGATTGAACTGATTTGTTAGATAAAAATTCGATAAGAAAATTAAAGAACACTTCACCAAACAAAATTAATTGACGAGGGAGAGGGAGGAACTTGTATTAGGTATGACTTTTTTAAAATTGTGTATGTCATGTTTTGGAAATCAAAGACAAATCATTTCTCAAGATTAGTAATCGTAATGTGATTAAATCTCTACAATAACTAGTTTTAACTTTAAGGAGAGTGTATTTGAGTAGGATTTTTATCCGTTCATATCCAACATGATTTGCGTAAATGTAAATGTAAATCAAATTCAAATAAATCTTGAAAAAATAAAATAAAATATAATTTATGCATTAATTATCCAAAAATATTAGTAATGCATTTTCCGAACATTAAAGTCATCGAGACTGGTGGATGGATGGACCCTTTTCTTTCTTTTTCTAGTGAAATTAGGATATTTTTTAAACTTTTGACTGATTAATTCTCCATTAATCAACCTAATTATGTGTTCTTGGTTACAGACAAATTATGCCCACTAAAATAGCACTTTCTCAAAAAGAAATTATCATGTTTTGATTATAGAAAAATAGTCAAAATCAGCATATTACATGCAAATAATATCATAATGTACATATTTCTTGTCCTTTTTTCCTTTTTTCTTTTTTGAGGAATTACATATCTCATGTTTAAATGGTTGATTACCGGATTTAAATTAATTACTATAGATAATCATATAGCAAATTAGATTATTTGAATATATTATTTTAAATAAGTAGTTAAATTCTTTAGTTAAGACCTAAGAATTCCAATTAGAATCTTTTACCTATCACGTAGTAATAATATTACTCTACTAATTATCTTTTATAAGCAAAACACAAAAAGATTTTTACAATGTTATTTTTTTATTTGACTTTTATACTAAGCATTAATTGGGGCATTGGGGTGTAGTTATGTACTCGGTTTCTTAAACCAGTAAAAAGAGGTCGTGAGAAAGTCAAAATTCAATAAATTATATACATTAGATTCAGATACAGCTGTATTTATCTATAAATTTAATCCATCTTCACACTCCAGGTATTTGCATCCTGCCCATAAAGGAAACCGGCAACCGTCGAAGAAGCCCGGCGGCCAATTTGAGTCAACTTCCTCCACCGCCGGTTCCAAAATTCAGGTAATTTTTCACCTGATTTTCGGGATTTACTTTCTCTTCATTTTCTTCGAAATAAAATCAATTCCAGATTCATTAAATTCTTAGATGAAAAAATAAATTGTTACTTTTTATAATTAATTACCTGGGAAATGTTTTCCAATGATTTGAAGAACTGGGTTCCCACATTTGTCTCTGTCTTGAATCTCGAAGATCTTAATTTCTTGATAAATTCTTCTTGTTCTGATGGAGAAAGTATAAAATTATTCATGGTGGAATCATGGGTTTAGGAATTAATTAAGATTTTAGAGTAGTTTACAGATGTGGGGTGGGTGGGAAATTGGAAGGGGTGATCCGTTCAAGGAGGTGTCATGTATGTCCCTTTAAATTAAAGATTTTCCGTGGAATTTTAAGTTTATAATGTTATATACATTGTCATGTATGTCCCTTTTCAGCTAATGAAAGTTTTGCATACTACTTATCATTTATGAATCTGGAAATCTAGTTATAAAGCTACAGAACATCTTCATTGAGCTCCATTTCACCTCTCTTTTGAAATGGTGTTTTCAAATCAATGATGATACAGCTATACATGGTTTTGTAGATTTGAGATTCACGTTCAATAAATCACCATCTGCATATCCTTTTTTTTCCTCTTAATATTCTTTGTTTTTCAATTTATCTGTAGTTTGTAGTGGTTTTATGCTTGGCCATCTATTGAATGCTGCTTCGGATTCATTTTATTGCTTTCTTTAATGGTACAATTATGTTCTGTACTAAATTTGTTAAGAATTGATAAGGAAAAGTATGTTTCACAATATTACAAGTTCTGGACTTGATTTCTGACTATGAGTGATCGGAAATGTTCAAATTTATGAGTTCGGATTTATCTTTAGTTAGTTTTCTTTCAGTTCGCATTAGTTGTTGTTGCGTTTGGACTCGTAAATATGAGAAAATATTTAATTTGGGCTTGTCCGTTGTGGACCTGATCATGATCCAAAAAACTATATGATTGAAATGTTTTAGAATAAAAATCATTATCCTATTCCCAGTTGCAACTTTCTTTTCCACCTGCACCATAAAAAGAAAGGATTAATAATATATTCCCTTTTTTCACCATGGTAACTAGGACATTCTCTATTACAAACTACCTCACGGTGCACCCTGAGTAACTGTATAAAGTCATCACATTATACACTGGCTTCGTCACTCTCATTGAAAGATACAGCCTGTCTTATAGCTGGAAATTTGTCGCCTTCCTAGCCATACATTGGATCAATTCAGCCAAATTTCCAACTTAATTCATTTTAATGACGCGTGTAATATAATTGTCTGTTTTCCCAACCACAGTTTTAAAATTTTCTGTTTTCTCTTTCCAACTCTGATAAGGAATTTTTTTACTCATACATGCACCAATTTCATTCATGCCAATTTTAGTGTAAAATTGTAACAGAGGACCGACAGCATTGATGAGAGAGCAATATATATCATATACCCCAGTACACATGTCACTTCAGCGCTTCATAAAGTTGCATGATTCTCCCCTTTTTCATGCATAAATATAGTGAGGAGCAACAACTAAGTTCATCACTTGTTTCAGGTATCTCATATAAAGAAAGAAAGAAAGAAATCATCTCTGTTGAAAAATGAAGGCTTTAATTCTTGTTGGAGGGTTCGGTACTAGATTGAGGCCTTTGACACTAAGTGTGCCAAAGCCACTCGTGGACTTTGCCAACAAGCCCATGATTTTGCATCAGATAGAAGCTCTAAAGGCTATTGGAGTCACTGAAGTAGTCCTGGCTATAAATTATCAACCTGAGGTAAATTGCTTACCCGTTCTTTGTTCTTACAAATGAAGTCGTGTTTGTTTTGAGATTATCACTAACAATGGATCTCTTTCTTTTGCAGGTAATGCTGAACTTCTTGAAAGATTTTGAGGCAAAGCTCGAGATTAAGATAACGTGTTCGCAGGAGACTGAGCCTCTTGGTACTGCAGGACCACTTGCTTTGGCTAGAGACAAACTAATAGATAATTCCGGTGAGCCTTTCTTCGTTCTTAACAGTGATGTCATCAGTGAATACCCGCTGAAAGAGATGATTGAATTCCACAAATCCCATGGAGGCGAGGCTTCTATAATGGTGACTAAGGTAAAGCCACTATTATATACTTCTTTGTTGAATTTATTCCTGAGTTACTTTATATACTGATGTAGGTGGATGAGCCTTCAAAATACGGTGTTGTTGTTATGGAAGATTCCACTGGACTAGTCGAGAGGTTTGTTGAGAAGCCAAAGTTATTTGTTGGCAACAAGATCAATGCTGGGATTTACCTTCTGAGTCCTTCGGTTCTTGATCGGATCGAGTTAAAACCGACATCAATTGAAAAAGAGATCTTCCCAAAAATTGCAGGTGAGAAAAAGCTTTTCGCTATGGTTCTGCCCGGATTTTGGATGGACATTGGGCAGCCAAGGGACTACATTACTGGCCTAAGACTCTATCTAGAGTCTTTAAAGAAGAAATCTTCTCCTAAGTTGGCTTCGGGTAGTCATATCATCGGAAATGTTCTGGTGGATGAAAGTGCAAAAATTGGTGACGGGTGCTTGATTGGGCCTGATGTTGCGATCGGGCCGGGTTGTGTTGTTGAGTCAGGTGTGAGGCTTTCTCGTTGCACGGTTATGCGTGGGGTCCGCATCAAGAAACACGCTTGTATTTCTAGTAGTATAATCGGTTGGCACTCTACTGTTGGCCAATGGGCTAGGGTCGAGAATATGACCATTCTTGGAGAAGATGTTCATGTTGGTGATGAGATTTACAGCAATGGAGGAGTGGTTTTGCCTCATAAGGAGATCAAGTCTAGCATCTTGAAGCCAGAGATAGTGATGTAAAGGTTTGTTGTTTAGTAATAGTGGTGTAAGGT
Source organism: Penstemon eatonii (assembly GCA_038501285.1). Classification (NCBI taxonomy): domain Eukaryota; kingdom Viridiplantae; phylum Streptophyta; class Magnoliopsida; order Lamiales; family Plantaginaceae; genus Penstemon; species Penstemon eatonii. Next base: position 8,307,319 of record CM076710.1, read on the forward strand.
GAGTGAGTTGAGTTAAATGTCTTGCTTTGAATGTGTTTGTTGTTTTTTTATTATTTTGCTTTTATTCCAATTGTAAGTCAGTTTGTGCCAAAGGATCCATATAGGTTAAGTTATAAGTATGCTTACTTGTGTGAAAAGTGTAATCTCTTGTGCATATAGAAATAAACTACTGGTTCTGTTTTCTCGACAATACATTTTTTTCTTTTTTGGGTTCAAGAATGTAAGGATTGTTCTGTGCAAATTGCCAGATTATATAGTAGTAGTATTTAAGATTAGTATTTTATATGTTGTAATTATTTTTTGTTTGAAAACTAATTGATTTTAAGTTATTTGTGTTTGATTTTACTTTTATTAATAAAATACAATTATAGGTAGAGTAATTTGATTTTTTTAACTTGTCTAGTTGGATTTGGATGGAGATGTAATGTGACATCTAACTTTTCATACCTAATGCATTCCATCTCTAGTAATACACATGTAGTCGAAGTGCCACATGGATTTGATTGCTTCACCTTGTCAAGGTGGAAATGCAGCAAACATTTTTTATGATTTTGGAATTCATGTATTTTACAAGAAATATAAGACGGGGTTATCTTGTATTTTAGTCAACAAAAAGGAAAAATAAATATATTCACGAATATTTGCCTAACTGCATTAAAGAAATAGAAAGTTGTACCTAATAGAGTAGATGTAGTATAATTTAAGAGTCCAAATTTATCTACTTCGCTTAAGAAATCTTTAACTAATAATATTTGGCATCAATAAGTTGGAGCATGAGTAAGTTAGCTAGTCTATTAAATAACAGAAACATCTTCAATTGTAATCAAATTGAGTTGAGTTGAACAATGCATTATTTAAGATTTGTTAGGTGTGATCATCATTCATCTTATCAAGTTTAAGATTGTGTATTTTGTTTATTTGAGCCAAACAAGAGTCCAAATCGAGTAACTTGATATTTTTTAATATACTTTGTTATTTACGATTTATCGAGTTTCAAAAACTGTCAACCAGTAAATGTTCTTGCTTACTATAAAAGAAATTGAACTCAGGAAACTTTTGTTGATGTAACTTGAGCCAAATTTCAACTAGTTAAATTAGATTTTCTGCCTTCAAATCTCAAGCATTTGAGGACACTTCTTGATTAGCTCACAGATAAGATTGATGTTATTTAACTACAAGAACTTTTACGCTTCAAGTCAACATATTATTATTTTTTAAGCCAGATGAATTAAATATTCAGCATAAGATCCAAGGACTTTTGCATTATACCCTTCAATCATGCCCAGAAAGATGCAGCCATCTACATCTTCATTCTTTAAAGAATTGACAATGACCAAAAAAAAAAAAAAGGTATTGTGCTATATCCTGAGAAAAAGAATCAACAGTTTCTTTTGTAACTCTTCAGAAACCAATAATATATATATACACACAATGAGGTTACAAAATAAGATTGTGTATCAAAAAATGTAAAGACAAAATTGTTTAAATTGAAGCCACAAGCCAAAACATAACATAAGAAGAAATAGCAAGAAGAAACCAAGAAATGAAGGCGAAAGCTATGGATATCTGAAACATATCACACGATAATTTAATTTCATCTTTGCACATACGTGAATCTCTAGTATACAGAATAATCACCCCAGCGGATGAGGATGCAGCTGCAAGGGACAGAGTGGCCGTCACCTGCACCCATGAATTAATTTCATCATAAATACTGATTCAAAATCGTATAAAAAGTATGATACACCTTTTTTCCGTAATTTGAGGAACTGGGTAGAACAATATTGATGTTCTCTAACCATGCGACTCCGTCCTGGATATTACCAACATGCATTAAGAAGCTTCTTGATCAATAACACATATTCAACCATTGTTGGTAAGACTTTGATGAAATTTTATCATGAGATTTTGATCAACTAAGGTAGGAACAAAAGTTCTATTCATCTGGTTTTGATACAACAAAAATTGCCTCGAGTATGGTAATATCAAATAAAATTTCAAGCCTATGTTTCTCAACTTCTTGAATTAGCATCTAATAGACTAATATTTGTTAGGTCATAGGATTTGAAGTAACACAAATAGTGGTTAAACCGCAAGAATTCGGAATATAAAGACAGCCAACCAAAGGCAACTGATTGAATAAGTGTGTGGGGGGTATTGTGAGGTACTTCATTGCAATAAAAGGACTCGGGTATAAAAACAAAATATATAAATATAGTTCTTCTAAGTTGCCATAAATGCACTAATTTGAAAAGAAAAAAATTACTGCATATCGAATTTGTTGGCCTGAAAAGTACACCTCGTTCTAAATTTTGAATATTACTTGGAGAACTAACACCTTGGCTACAATTTCCTGATAAATATTTAGCTAAGTCCTACACCAGTTAAATTCGAAACTCAAGCCGCTTGGCGGAGCTAAATACTTGCTTTTAGTTTTGCTGACTGAGACAAGGTTAGTTTGGCTTATTATCTAGCATTATTTCATATAAATCAGTTTAGATTGTTGCCCAAATATATAGTCATTTTCCTACGTTATATTCGGAAGTTTTGAAACACATCTTAAACGATCTTTTGCTGTAACGAAAAGGCAAACCACCTCCAGAATCAGCACCGCAAATAGGATTCAACATACTTTGAAAACCAGGCACTTGCACTACAAGCCGCCTGCATTTTTGGGCTCGAGTTTAGTAGGACTAGTAGTTGGCTACATTTTTTGCTTTAACCTAACTGTATAAAATTTCCATGATCCTATGTTCAACAAACATGCTTTGACTTTAGTAGGACAAATACAGGACTGAACATCAAACCAAACCAGGCTTGAACAATGTTTATCGTTCGATGACTTTGAAACTCAACTATTCGAGCTCAACTTGTGGCTCGATTAAAGCTTGAAGAATGTGTTGTTTGATTCTTCTCAGTTTGTTTACATGTCTAGACTGCTAATTCTATATGTTTCCATGATTCTTTATTCGACAAGCATAATACAACTTGTGCTGCTCTGGCATAAGTTCTGCAGTACATAAAGGATAAGAAATTGAAATTTGACAAGTACATGATGGCTACTTTTATTGCTTCTGTTTGTTGAAATAATATAATTCAACTATTTAGTGATGATATCTGAAGTATCATGAGAAGTGTTAGTTAAATTACCCAATCACCGACAACGAATAAGCTCACTATGATGTGATTATGCAGATCCTTGTTGTACATCAAAGCATGTATGTCAAGGCAAGCAAGTCCAAAGCTCCATAAAACCTCAAGCCCCATTGATGCAATTAAGTAGCTGCCAAAAGAATAGAGCCCAATTAGCAAGAACATTGGGCTAATGAAGCCATAAAGAAGTGAGATGAAAGAGTAAAAATTATCTATTCCAATCAGCAACCAATTACACGTAATTCAATGTCTCGGAAACAAGCCAATAAGCAGAGACTTCAAAAGACAATGCTCAACACTTGTTTACTAGAAATGTCTTGTTTTAACATCAAGTGAATACCAAAATCAATAAGTTGAAAATAATATCATTGCTATATAAGGTTGAAAAGTAGCAATACATAGATATATTGTAGTATATGTTATTACCAAATATTGAGAAAAACTAAAATGAAAAAATATAATTAGTAGAAACAATCAAACTGACAGAAAACTACAATGACTATACCATTTTTTGTATATGGAGGAGTTAAACAAAATTAGCTAACTTCCTTACATACAGTAACAATGACTCTTAGTATAGTGACTGAGTCCAAAAGAGCAATGAGAAAGGTTTGTAACTTTCTGCTGAATTGCAGTTTATGAATACTTCAATGGAACTTTAAGAGACATTGGATGCTCTATTACATAACACAGGTTAAAGTTTGGGGATGAATAGTTAACAAAAAATCTACAGTTCAAAACGTGCTTACTTCTTAGTACATGTCCATGTTCAGTTGATGAATAAGGCATCTAAAGTTTGAGCACGTTATCAACTAAACTAATAGAGGAAGCACATATATATATATGGCATAATTTCCCATTCCTTTTAGTAAAGATAACCAGCATATAAGTTGCGTCATTAGCACCCCTGCATTCTCTGCTAACTAGAAGTTTCTTTAGGTATCAGTTTTAAAGTAAACTATCAACTCAACGAGTTAAGGGAAGAACAATCAATGCAACCGAGGCATCAGAACAAGGACAATCAAATGCAATCCCAATAATTCAACTTCACATACCTCATGTACTTTCCAAATACATTTCCCCCCTTCAAACCCCAAACACACCCAAATATACAATAAGATAACAAGCATGCCAGTAATCAGACTATATTCAACAGTCCCTTGATTAATATGTACTATTAGAGGTCATTTTTGTTCTTCAAGAATCAAGATACTGATAGATCCCTACCCTCACAGTGTCGTTATTCAAGCATGAAAATGCATTAAAGTCTAGTATTAAATATCTTTTCAAGATCACACAACATTCTGTACATAAACCAAGAATAAAAATAGATTTATCAACATATATTTGACATACCCAAAACAGGAATCCATCTTATTTTCTTATTTTTGGGACTTACTCTAACTTTTACTATTTTTACATGTATTGATTCAAAACCAATATACTAGTCCAAATTAATTAATAAAAAACCCAGAAACCCAATTGACAAAAACAAATCCAACATGCAGCTCAAAAACAGAAAATAGTTCAAAAACTCATAAATCATTTCAGAAAAATAACTGCAGAACAGGGAAAAAAGATAATAAAAAGATTACCAAAAGGCAGTGGTAGTAGAGAAACCAGAAGCAGAGGCCATGACCACAATTGAACCAGCTGCAAAAAAACACTGTCCAATCCTTAATATCAACCCACTCTTTTTCCCGGGACTTCCAAACATCACAATTTTGGGTGAATATTTATTGTAAAGATTGAATCTTTACGAAATGGGTTATTTTTCCAAGAAAGATGGGACAGTGGGATGCTTTGCTCTTAGATTGTCAGGACATTCCCATTTGATTGAAATGCCTTTCTTTTGTGGCGATTGAGAGAAAACAATAAAATAGAAAAATCCCCTTTTGCTCACTGTTGAATAATTGACCTTTAATTATTCTTTAGCTGCTCTATGAATAGTGAAATTTTAATTTTTTTTTTCCTAGACGTGGTTGATCAGAGTGAACATCGGAGCAGAGGTTGAATTTGATCTGGGATTGATTATCTGAAATTCTGAATCAATTTGTTTTTATCTTGTACCAAACTTTCAAAAAGTACCAACAAAAATGAGAAAAAAGGGAAAAAAGCACTAAAACAGGACGGTGTGCTCATGGTTTGTTTTCCTATATGCTGCTTTTTGAGGTAGGTTGAATAAAGGGTCGGAGCAAAATGTTGAACCTCGAATTAGAATTGACTGAATCGTTTTTGGGCGTGCCTGAGCCTGACCCGGGCACTAAAACATATTTTGACCGATTCGACCCATTTTATCATCAATTTCACCGATTTAAAAAGTTATGGTCTTATTTAACTCTTTTTTTTGCCAATCTCACACGCTTTTAACTAATTTCATCAATTTACCCATTTTTTCATCGATTTCGCCCATGTTTTTTTTTATCAGTTTTATCGTTATCGATTTAAAATACTTTGACCAATACAACCCTTTTTCATCGTTTTCACCCATTTTCATCGATTTTCGCCATTTTCGTCAATTGTTTTTTTTCACAAATTTTATCAGTTGATTCGTTTGATCGATTTAACCGCATTCACCCATTTTTCATCAACATCACTTATTTTTAACTAAGTTAGCTGATTCAACATGTTTCAAAATAATTAAATTGTTTTTTTTTTTTTACCGATTTCATTCGTTTTTATGAATTTCATCAAATTTACATGTTCCTGATAGGTTAAACTCATTTTAAATCGAATTCACCAATTTTTTTCTTCAATTTAATTGAAATCATCCGTTTTCAATGACTTACCCCATTATCAACATTTTTTCCATCAATTTACATATTTACACGTTTTTTGTTCGAATAATTTATTTTTTCACTAATTTTATCGAAGTGTAAAATAAGTGAAAATATATAAAATTTATGAATATATAAAAATTTTGGTTAATCGATTGGAAAATGAATTTAATCAATGAAAAATCTGGTTAAAACGATCGAAAATGAGTTTTATAGGTGAACAAGTGGAAACATCGATGTTATAAAATCGGTTAGATATGCTATAAAACGATGAAATTAGTTAGAAAATTAAAGAAATCGGTGAAATTATTGAAAAAATTGTGAATCCGATTAAAAACACAAGTTAAATCCATCAAAAATTGATTAAATCGATGAAATTGGTGAAAAATATGTAAAACTGATAAAACGATTATACCTGGTAAAATTAGTGAAGAAAAACGAATTAAATTGGTTAAAAAAAAATCGATGAAAAACGTGTTAAAAAAATTTTAAAAAATGGTTAAACTAGTTAAATTGGTGAAATAATTGATGAAATCGAAGTTAATATGGGTTAAACTGATCAAAAAATAAGGAAATCGATGATGTCGGTTAGAATGGGATATAATGGGAAAATTGGTAAAAAAAAGGTTAAACGACGAGAAGGTCAAAATTAATGTGAGTTTGATTGAGTCCAATTTGAATATGGATCCAACTAATAAGGGTGATCCGTGTAGAGGGTGATTGGTGTCTGGGTGTGAGGATGGTTAAGAAGTGACGGGGGATGGGGGTGGTTGCAGGGTGGGGGTGGGGGTGGGGTAGATTGGACAATTAAAGTTTATTAATATTTTCATTTTTAAGTTGATCCATTATGTTTACACAAGTTTCAGTTATGGATCATAAGAGGATCGAATCCAGCAGATTTGATCATGTTGAAAATTTAGTGGATCACATATGTATCGGATCCAACAAATCGATACATATTACCAACTCTATGCCGAGTTGATTTATTAATGATCTTAGTCATAGTGTAATTGATTAAGTGTAATTGCCTACGTTCCTAGAAATTTGATTAGTTGGATATAATTATTAGGCTTAATTCCACTTTGCACCATACAAATAGGAGTGTTTTTCACTTTGCACCCTATAAATTTTCTTTATCCTACTATGCACCCTACAAACCACAATTTCACTTCAGATTACACCCTCGAGTAATTTCAGGTCATTTTAGTCGATGGAGTAAGGATAAATTCGTCCAATCACATTAATAACCATCCCAATTTCAGGCCATTTTAGTCGTTGGTTAATTTTCCCTCTTTTTTTGAAATTTTGCAACATAATTTTATGTATGTGTCATGAAATTCACGTGTTATTTTTTCTTGCATTTTCTTTTTTTAATTAATCTAGAAGTTCTTCATATATATATTTTATTTTTCTTGTATTTGAAATGTTCTGCATATCACGTGTTACTTTTTCTTGTGTTGAAATGTTTTGTTTATGTTGTAAAATAATAATAATTTGTATTTTACTTTTATTAATTATTTTTCTAAGGGAAAAAAATTACGAAAAAAAATTGGGATGTTTATTAATGTGACTGGATGAATTTGCCCTTACTCCGGCAACTAAAAAATGGCCTGAAATTAATTGAGGGTGCAATTTGAAGCAACATTGTGGTTTGTAGGGTGCAAAGTGAAATAAAATTTTTTGTAGGCTGCAAAGTGGAAAATGTTCATATTTGTAGGGTGCAAGGTGAAATTTAGCATAATTATTATCTTTGGATAGGGGAGAACTATCTTACTTCTAGAGAATCTAATTTATCGGTTCTTGTTTCATAGTTCTTAGATATAAAATTACTTAAACTTTTGTGTGTTACGAAAGAGAAGTAGTGACGTATTTTTTTCACCTGAATGATTTCACTACTATGGATCACCTTTCCCGACAACTTAATAACAAATGTCATACATAGAATATTTTTTATTTCAATTTTGTTTGGTAATTTGTTGTTATTATTCGTTAAACATATTTCTATCTTTGGTTTTGTCGTTGTTCAGCTACACATTTGTTACTATAGCTAAATAGAAAGGAAATTTTTCCGTTGGAACAATTTCATCGCTATGGATAATTTTTTCCTACAACTTAACAACCAGATTCCTATGAAAAAAAAATTTCCCAATTTTTTGTTGGTAATTTGTTGTTATTATTAGTGGAATATAATTTTGTTCATGGTTCCATCGATGTTCAGTTACTAAATCTAAATAGCAACGGATAATTTTCCGTTGGAATGATTTCGTCGCTATGGATAACTTTTTTCTACAACTTAACAACTGAATTCATACAAAAAATATTATTTTTCAATATTCTGTAGGTAATTTGTCGCTATTATCGAAGGAACACTTTTCATTTGAAAATTTTGTTGGTATTTCGTTACTAAACCATTACTAATAGCAACAAATTATTTTCGTTGGAATCAAGTCATCGCTGATGCCCCCTTTTCTTGTAGTGAAGCAACTAATAAATAATTAAGATACTACTAAAAAGTCAAGACTTTTTGAAGTATGCATGCTCAAAACCCAAATAAATAATATTAAACAAATTAATTTTATTTCACAAACCTTCACTGCTCTCAAACTCTAAACAAAAAGGCCTTTTAGTCTTGATTAGTTTATATTGTCATAAAAGAAAATTAGAGAAGATTGTCCAATTCGAGACAAACTTACATTACAATTGTTTGCCGTGTGATCGAACACAAGTCTTTCAAATATTTTCTTTAATTATTTACCCAACTCAACCAATCTCGTTTTGCCATGCTTTTTATTATGTTATCTATATTGAGACTAAATGTCCCATATTGGTTGAAAACTATAGTTAAGTCCACTTTATAAGGACTTGGACAATCCTCACCTTATAAACTAGATTTGGAGGTTGAGTTAGGCACAAGCCAAATAAGTGGACTTAGCGCAATTCATGTGGTGAATTCTAATATGGTATCAGAGCCACATGTTGAAGTGGGCTACCTCCTTCCGTGATGGGCTCTTCCTTGCAAGCATGATGGGATTTATTCTTCACCCACACGGTCTGGAAAATCCGCATGTTGGGATCCACACGGTCTGGGCAAATCCGCGTGTTGGACTCTTACCCACATGTTAATAATTCCCAAATATTGGGCTTTAATATGTCACGTGTTGGGCTTGTTTCACCCACACATTCAGCTCGCCCACACGTGAAGGGGGAGTATTGAGACTAAATGTCCCACATTAGTTGAAAACTATAGTTAAGTCCACTTTATAAGTACTTGGACAATCCTTACCTTATAAGCTAGCTTTTGAGGTTGAGTTAGGCACAAGCCAAGTAAGTGGACTTAGCCCAATCCATATGGTGAATTCTAATAATCTAGTAGTCAGTATTTAGTAGTTAAGTAGTTTTAATTTTTTTGATTTAGATGGTGTTTTTATATGCTTAAACTTTTATTTTGAAGATTTTTAAAAATTTGTAAAAATAGTTGTGAATAAGTAGTAGTAGTGTTTGCATCGAAAAGAAATTAGAAACATGTGGTTTGAATTTTAAATGGAAAAAATGCTTTCAAAAGCGAGAAGCAATTTTTTATTTTTTGTCCTTTTCAGCTTATTTCAGAGAAGCTAAGTCAGAAGTAAGTTTTGAAAACATTTTATGGCTTAAAGTAGAAAAATGATTTTCTTAAGACCTTAGATAGTTAAAATATGTATGATTCTTGAATTTTAGTGAGTAAAATGTGAAAAAAAATATTTTCTCTTACATTAAATGATGCAGCGTTGAGCTTCATGCATTTCTAGTTTATTTACATTTCAATAATCATTTATTCACTGGAATCCATAATCAAAATATGAAGTTTCATAATAAAAAGCAATTCAAAAAGAAAAAGGAAGTTATTTGTAGATATATGAAGTTCTCTCTCTAACATAATTAAATACCATGTATTTATGCATGTAAATAAATTGCATAATTAAAATACTTGCAATCAACGATTGGTCTATTGGGAGGATCTAGTCCCTAAAAATGACGAACTTAAGTTCAAATTTCTGTTGAAAAATGTTCTCCTATTATATGTTCGACATGTTTCAAAAGAGATTAAAACCTTAAGAAATAAAAAAGAGAGAGAGACCCTATTTGTAGATTGAATCATACATAAGTAGTTGCAAAACTAATAGTATGTTTGCTTTGTTTTATACATAGCAGCTTCAAAAGTTTAGAGGATATTATAAATATTCTCCATCTTCGTGTTTTCGAAAATATTTTTTTTTTTGAATATTTAAATATGCAATGAGTACCGAGTTTATTTTTTAGATAATCAGAAAGTTGTAGGTTAAAAAAAATTATGAATTAAAAAGAAACTGTGTAAATGTAAAACATAATATATTATCTTATATCTAATCATATTTGTTGAGTGATATAATTTTTTAAGAAATAAATTGTTTAATATCAAATTATAGTAGGGTTTGTTTAGTTTTTTTAAGAGACAATTATCTTTAAATGAATAATTTATTAAAGAATTATGACATAATCAAATTTCATTTTTCAGAAAAATGTAAAAAATATTAACAGAACCCGTATATAATTGGCAACTCCCCCCTCCTATAAAACCCAAGCTAAAACCTCTTTCTCACTTCATAAAACCCTCGTCTACAACATACATAAAAATGTCTCTAAACATCATTCGAAGAGCAGCTTCAAGAGTTGTACCTTTCACCATCCGGGCTTCCACCGGAAGTCAAAGGTACATCCACCACAGCAGCTCAGCCCTCTTCGCCACTGCCGTGAATAACTGTTCGCGTAATCTCTTACAGAGGTCATTTCCGTCATTACTCCATCGCTACTATTCCACAAAACCTAGCTCCAATGATTCACTCCTCCGGATCATCGAGACCGAACTTCAGTACGCCGTCGAATCTCATGAGGCTGATGAGGTCTTCTTAAATTTTCTTTATTTTTGTTATTATTTTCAATGTTACTGTGAATTGGTTTCTGTTAATACTGTAGATTCTGCAAGTTAAAATTTTGATGTGAAGATTGAGTCTTCTTGACGGTGGATGGATTTTGAATGTGTGTATTTTAAATAATAATGTTATTGTAAGTTGGTCCTGAAGAACTTATTTTTCTAGTGTTTGTAAAGTTTTGGTTTATTTACAGATTCTTTGCTTTCTGATAAAAAAAATTAGCCTAAATTGGAATCACAATTCAAAAACAAGATAATTGTAGTTGGATATATTGGTCACTCTGCTTGGTGGTTGTTGACTGATCTCATGACAACTCTGTAATGGTTTGTCTTGTGAAAATGACATATGTGGCTAGATCGGGCCTGAATTTTATTTCTGTGAGTTTGTGGAGGAAGAAATTTGATGACAAATTAATGTTGACTAGTGCAAACATTTTTCATTTTTTGGTAATCTTATGAAATGTGAAATTTGTGTTCTTCTTGGTATTTGTTTGCTGGAATTCTTATATTTGGGCATGGGGATTTACTAGTTTTGTTAATTGTTGAATCAAGAGTTTTTTAAGTTATGCGTGAAAGGGTTGATTTGGTGGGAACTAATATAAGTTTAGTTTTAAAATTTGAAGTATTCTTTGATCAAATTCACCTAAAAATATGTACCACCATAATGTATATGCTAATTCAGTGTCATCATGAAGGTGGAACTGATTTATTATAGCTCTTAGTTAAAGTTTCTGCTCTACTATTACAATTGCTACTAGTTTTAGGTGATGGAACCTTTGTCATTTCCATTTTTTTTTATAGGGTGAGGAGGTTCCACAGGGCTTCCCATTTGAAATTGAAGACCATCCAGGACAACGGACTATAACACTGACAAGAGAATATCAAGGTGAAAACATAAGTGTTGAAGTTCACATGCCTGATCTTATTACTGGTGAAGAGAATGACAATGATGAGGGCAACGATGAAGATGAGGAAAAAGGAAACCAATCTAGTATACCATTGGTTGTTAGAGTATCCAGGAAAAGTGGACCTTGTCTAGAATTTGGCTGCACTGCTTACCCTGATGAGATCGCCATTGACAGTTTGTCCGTTAAAGATCCTGAGAACTCCGATGATCAAATAGCTTATGAAGGACCCGACTTCACGTAAGTTTAAATCAATTTGTACGAGTTGTTTTTTTCCGGTTAATATAAGATACGATCAAGCTCACCCTCGATTTTCATTCTCGCCCCAGGGATTTGGACGAGAATTTGCAGAAGGCTTTCCATAAATATCTGGAGATAAGAGGAATCAAGCCAAGTACGACCAATTTCTTGCATGGATATATGGTGGATAAAGACAGCAGAGAGTATATAACATGGTTGAAGAACGTCCAGAAGTTTGTTCAGGCATAAGGTGGAGTTGACTGACGAGTTTGGTTGAATTTTTTGATGAACTAGTTAGTAATGCAAGAAACGGAAGTCGGTGCTTGATTAGCAGGATGATGATATATGAATTCTCTTTGTAATATGAATTGGTTGATAGATTGAATGATTATCGATTGATCAATTAGCAAATAATTATCTGTTAACCTGTTCTGCTAACTTCATATTCATGTGCAGACATTTGGGTTTTGCTTTAATCAGATCCTCACTTGAGATTGGCCAAAGTTGAAAAATCAATTGTATATAATATTATGTTTAATAGAGTGATCGTAGTTTTGGGTTAAATTAAATCACGACACATTTACACAGAAAGTGATTATATATTTGCAAAGTCCTTTGGAAGAACAATAAAGTTTCATTTGCAAGCTTAAACACAGCCCAAAATCATGCCAATGCAAACATAATTTTGAGAAGTCTATTAAGCCAATTTCTTTCATCCAAAGAAGACATAATCTACACATCTAGCAGATGGATAGACAAAATATAGTTAGTTGAAGTTAGGGCGAGATTGAAATTGATTAAAACCCAAAGTATCGACAAATCCAGTAAAAATCCCAAACTTTATTTTATATAAACACACACCCAATCAATTCATAAATTACATTATTCCTCCTGCAGGTTCTTATTGCCATAAAATATCAGTTATCGAAAACTTTACTAGGCCAAAATCTAAATACTAATAGTACACCAAATGACCACAGTATTGAGTAATTGTAGGTTGATCAACGAGAAATCTGCAGCCAATGCTAATGTCACAACATACAAATGACCGTCGAATACTATTGTTTGCATTGTCTCAAGCCTCCAGATTCAAGTCCTTGTGAGTGTACACAATATCTTTATCACCATTCACCACTTGTCCACTTCCTCTTGCAAGCCTACATCACATTGGAGCAATGTTCAACAGAAAATAAGAAAAAGAGCTATCACAAGAGTTTACAGTAAAGTGCTTCGAAATTTATATTTAATAGGATTAGGCATACTTTCATGGACAAAGTAAAACACATGTATTTGGTGTTTCTTATTGACTCTCAGAAATTATGATGAGATATTCTTCACATCTGCCAGAGGAATAATGTAATTTATGAATCGATTGGGTGTGTGTTTACACGATTTTACACAATGTTTTTTATGTCTAGTGGTCTTTCCTGGATCCAGCACTATAATTGTTTCTATTTGATGTTCACTCTTCTTTTCTAATACAATTTACTGGTGTTCTTATAAAATATATCTTCGATTTTGGTGGATGGTACATGGAAAAATGCCCATATTACGTACACTGCGATATTCACCAGAAACAAACAAGTTCCCTCATTTGACAGACCTACTTAGGCATTTAGAGTAGACAACATGAGTTAATATCTTCGAGCATACTGAACACCCAGCATGTCCAAGTGGTTGACTCCTCTTTTATCATCTCCGTTACACCGATGATCAAGTAAAACTCTATTTGGGGAAAGAGAAGGTGGTGTTTCTGTGGGTAGATAAAAAATGCTTAACCTCTAAGAAGAATGAAGAAATCAACCAATATTATTCCCATGATATAAATTTTTGGGTACTGGTGAAGGAGTGAAGAATTTACTGCTTGAAACTAATATCAGAAACATCATTAGACTTATATTGTAAAATTAATCTGAAGATCCTACAAGTTCGCATCCAGTTGAGGAAAATGTTATTATTGCTACAACTTCTGCACAAAATTTTATCTTTGCAATTTAACCATTGAAATCTTTCAGTGAATTAGTATTTAAACTTGAGCAAAAACCTTAAATAGTGATCCTCTAGTAAAGTCATGATTTATCTATCAGAGATTTACGATGCATGAGCCGTTCCACCTATAGACCACCCACAATATGAATCGTAGCAGAAAAGCAACTATCAGGAAGAAAGATAGCTAATCAAAACCTAATACAACAAAGAAGATCTAGAAAAGACATACCATCGTGTTGTAAGCAAACCTTCAACACCTACAGGACCACGAGCATGAATGCGACTTGTACTAACGCCAACCTGATCAATAACAAAAAGTACTTTACTATAACAATGAGACAACAAAAAGCAAATGACCATTCCGAGACAAAAGAACATAGCAAACCTCTGCACCAAATCCAAAACGGAAGCCATCGCTAAATCTTGTACTTGCATTATGAAATACAGCAGCACTGAAAATGCCAATAATTAATGTTACGTTCATTGAAGTGGTTACAATGTTGGTTTCAAAATTAGATCATACTCAGAATCTTCTCTAAACCCGTTTGTCCAATAACGTAGTAGACAAGTAAGAAACAAATTACCTGTCGACTTGACGTAAAAAGAGTTCTGCGACTTCATGATCTTCAGTTATGATGGAGTCTGTATGTCCACTGCCATGAAGAGATCGGATATCGTTTAATGTGCATCACTCTTATAATAACAAAAAAAAGCACTCAAAAAGGTATCACACCTGCCATGTTGATGTATATGATCAATGGCAGCATTTACATCATCCACTATTTCAACAGTACAAGCGAGAGAACTATATTCATGGTGTAATGAAGATGCCTCTGGAATATTAAGTAAAGAGCTCACTTGAGGCCCACCAAATATTGCAACCCCTGAAACATTGCAAAGTCAAGATTCTTCAGGAAGTTATATAATGGATTCGGATGGGCATTTTTACTAGATTCTTAACATGTTTAGCCAAAGCAATGTTGCAAAACACTAATCCTTAATGAAACATTAAGTTACTGTGTATTGGGGTTGGGGTTGGAGGGGGCGGGGGGTGATTTACCATAAAAGAACAGTCAAGTAATGATCCTAATATTGGACCCATCGCTAGAAGTGCAAACTAATGCTATTATGAAACCTAAAATGTTACAGATAAAACATAAACTTTCTAGTATCATTTTATGTTATCGACCAAAGAACATCATGCTAGATCACATTAGCAAAAAAATGGAAGATTTGGGGTGGGTGGGTGAAAGAGTGAAGGCGGCCCAACCTTTGATTTGAAGTTCAACAATAAGTTCGTTTAGAACTCCAGTTTGTACCAAATCCTTGTGAACAAGCAGAGTTTCCTTCAGTGACAAATGAGCAATGTGTTAAAAGACCTATAAGACATCAAATTTGTACAAGAGAAAAAACCATCCACAAAATATTTGAGCACACCATTGCATTGCAGGCTGCAGGATAATCCGTTTTTGCGTCCAACACAATCTGTTTGGCCATATCCCTATTAGCAGACTTGTCTACATAAACATGACAGACTCCATCTGGGAAGAAAAGAACACAGCTTTTAAAACTCCAATCATGTAATGCATGATTAATTGATCAAGAATGTAACCGCTAAAATACATCAACATGGTCAACAAAGTAAGTCGAATCTTACCGGCATGACCAAGAACAGGAATCTTTGTGGAGGCCTTAATTTGAGAAACAAGTTTATTGCTGCCTCTTGGAATCACAAGATCAATTACATCATGCAACTTTGCCACAAACCAAAAAAACTTCAGTTCCCACTCATGTATTATATAGATCAATAATCATTAAAACACTATGCTTTGGAATAAAAAAACACAAATGTTCACCTTGAGTAATTCAGGGATCTCTTCTCTGGAAGTCACAAGTCCAATAAGTTGTTCCCCAACGCTTTTTGGGATGGCAGAAGTAATTACCTAAAAAAAGATATAAAGAAATGAGAAAATTTGGAAGATTCAGAAAAAGAACAAATCTAATATGCAAAAAGAAAGGGACAAAATCTTCAAGGTAAGAAGACTCAAAAGAATTATTTTTTGCACGGTCAAACCTTATGTAGGATTTCATTCGATCGTCTAGCTTCCTTTCCCCCTTTTAACAGGAGCCCGTTCCCACTCCGGATGGCTAAAGAAGCTATCTGTTAAATTCAGAGAAATAACATGAGTTTTATGGCCAATAAAAGCATAAATGATTTCTCAATACCTTAGATCAGTAGTCCAATTGGTCAAATAGCTGGCTATGGTTTAGCAAGTAAAAAATGGTTGAACATGGCAAGTAAAGCGAAGGGAGAGAAAGATAGGTTGATAAGTCACTGATATAATCAGAGAAAGTATTGAATGAGCATGTTGATAGGCTTAAAGAAAAAACCCACACAGAATATTTTAGTAAAGAAAAAACCCACACGGAATATTTTAGACAAGAAAAATCAAAATCAACATGATAATAATGATACAGTAACACTCTTTAGAATCACAAAACAGGAATGTGCAATGAAGTTTAGCATATTTCTTTTACATGCAGCTAAACGTATCCCACAATACAAAAGCGTCCTACATGCAGAAGAGGCGAATAGCAAAGTTGCTGGCATAATTACCTGAACTAATGCATCAGGTCGAGATTCAAAAATAATCAAAAGCACACCCAATGGAGATGACATCTTTTCCAGTATCAATCCTTCTGAAAGCTGCAGTGATAACAGACAAAGAATTACAACCATGTGTCTAGTAACATTTATCATAATTAAAAAAATTAATTATGCTTATTCGGCGATGTCAAGAAAACAAATTTTCAAACTGAAGAAGCAAAGGCAGCTAGCTTGGAAGCTCTTTGATCATCTGATCGAGATTACTAGAGCCAAGTCAATGTAGAGTTGGGTATCTGGTCCCGGGACATGGATAGTAATTCCATTTATAAATTATTCTGATTTTAAATTATTATTCCAGAAAACACCTGTGAGTTCTAACTCAAGCAACTAATAAATAATTAAGATACTTTCTAACTCAAGCAACTAATAAATAATTAAGATACTTTCTAACTCAAGCAACTAATAAATAATTAAGATACTACTAAAAAGTTCAGCAAATTTTGAGCTTGAGCTCCCATGGTTCTCAGAATAGAAAATATTACTGAATTAAGCCCAAAACAGACTAATCTTATTTCATGGTTGTCCTCAAGCTCACTCGTAGAGATATTGAGCCCCAGTACGTTGGACAATCATGCTTGATTCTACAACATTTTACTTCAGCTTGAGAACAAGACCAAAATGTCAAGGCTATCCGGCTCCTGATCAGCTTATTTAACAAACATATTGGTCCTGTTTGTTTGGCCTTTAAGGGAGAGATTTTAGAGACAGAATTTTAGAAATGTCCTTGGTTTTCGAGCATTTTAAAAAAAAATTGTTTGCTTGAGATTTTATGGGTGATATAGTAAGTTCTGGTTATAGATAATGAAAAAAGTTGTGGGTTATTTTTTAGGGACTAGGGATTGCAAAAGTTGAAAGAAGATAGAGTGGAGAGAGAAGTAAGAGAATGTAAAAGTAATGATTATGTTTTCTTAGGTTATAGTTTTTTTTTTCTTTTCAAAATAATAGGGTTACAAAAAAAATGTTTGATTGTAGAGGATGAATTTTGAGACAGAAGTCGAAAGCGCCAGAAAAGCCAAACAAACAGTCATTAAATTACTCATTTCTGAATAGCTGAACTGTCATATCACAATGGGACAAGCTGCACTTAAAATCCAAGTCCTCCATTAATAGAGTAACTCAGTATTTAAGTTACGAATTATCAACAGTTTCGCAAAGGGAAACGCCAAGCAAGTCCTATAAATTCTTTGTGAACTGCACATTCTCATAAAACTTCATTTTACCATCATATATTCATAATCAATGGGAGATCCTCAATACGCAATCCATTACCTCTGTTCTTTTCGTAACTCGACCAACAGGCTCCTCCATGTTTGCAAGCACACGAATAGCATTTGCAAGACTTGCAACCTATAACAAAATTAACTATTTAGAAAAAGAGACACATTTCTATGACAATATCTCTTCCAAGACCATATATGCTTTATAACACTGTCTTACCTTACCAGGCTTCAAAGCCAGCCTAGATACCAAAGATTTTTCATATCCCGCCTTTTGTGCCTCAACAACATCAGCTTCGTTTTCAGCAATTATCAGCTTCTCACTCGCTTCCAGTGCATCAGCTACATTAAGCAAAACTTTACTTCTTTCTTGTGAGGACAGAGCCTGCAAGGAAATATATTAGCATGCTCATTAGTAGTGCTTCTTCACAAAATTACAACGAAATACTGCCATTCAATAATGTTTACTTGTAGTCGTCTTGAACTTTCTCTAGCTGCTACTGCCATTTCACGTACACCAACTTCTCCTCGCGAAATCCACTTGATAGCATCACGATGAAACAGTGTACCAATACGGATGCCACTTAAAACTTTTATAATACTGTTAGCAGCAAAGCCACTGCATTTGCACAAAGGGGTAAGGTGTGAGGAAGAGAACGATGGACTAAAGAGGAGCAGAAACTGTGAGGAAAAAACACATAAAGGCACATCACCATGTACAGAAGCAAAAGTAAAAAAGAATAAATAAACAATGTTGCATTGGTTGCAAAACCACTCATCCAAGGAGAGGGGGTGGGGAAGAGAGTGAGGTAGAAATCCACTAGAAAGTAGCAAACAAAAGGAAAAGGAAAAAAGAAAAAAAAAATCTAGTAAACCACAATGTGCAGAGGCAAACAAAGATCTTGTGCTGTATGCATAACAGGTTCAAGCTTTAGACATTTAAGACTCAGTGCTATCAAATACACAATCATTAGATTGACAATTTCTAGAAATTCAGTTCACCTGGTAATAACAACAGGGATGCCAGCATATGCAGCATACACAGCAGCTTTCACTTTGGCAGTCATACCTCCTCTCCCCACACGCGACTTGTCTCCAAAAGTTATTTCTCGCTCGTGCTTTTCCTTAATGTATGTATGAATCAATTCAGAATGAGGATCGCTTGGTGGCCCACTGTAAAGACCATCTACATCACTCAACAGAACAAGTAGATCAGCTTTTAGCTCCAGTGCTAGTAGAGCTGCCAAACTGTCATTGTCCCAAAATATTCCAGAAGAGTCCTACAAAATGGCACAATGTTACTAAACAATATGAGCTTGTCCTACTGTGTAATCAAAATATATAGTAAAGGTTACCAGTAATTTTGCCTGTGACAATTTACAATCTTTGATAAATCGAAATCTAGGGTTTATACCCCCTCACCACAAACACACATTATATATATATATATATATATATATATATATATATATATATATATATATATATATATATATATAATTATTATATGAAGTAAGAAAATGAGAAAAAATTCATTCAACTAATTTATTTCACAAAAGTCCACCAAAACTGAAGGAAGACTTTCAAGTGGAAAGATTGTGTGAAAGATCAATCCTTGAGTAATAAAGGGGTGCGCATATACATGAAATTCTTCAATAGAATCATTACAAGTGTCCAAATATTTCTAGACTGTCAACCATCTAGTCAAAGTAACATAATTCAGTATGTAATAGAGTAAATAAGCACACCTCATAGGGAGCTCTCCTGGTACTGACAGCATCATTTTCATTAAATATAGGAACAACCTTCAGTGCCAACAAAGACCTAACAGTCTCGTTGAGTTGCTTCCTAAATTCTGGATCTCTGAAATCGTTGTCAGTTACTAGAAGTTGCGCTGATGTCACGTCCAACTGTATGAGAAAAACAAAATCATCTATATTAAGATATTTGTGCATAAAATAGCATATATTATAAGAAGATTTCATCCTTCTAAGCTACTACATAAAAATCTACTCAAGTTGGAAAGTAAAATAGAGGCAACATATAATCACAATGATGCACTAAATTTGTAGTTTTCACCTGGCTGAACAATGTATCATAGACAGCCATAAGACCATTCTGTCCAACAGCCGCACAAGCTTTCCCATCAAGTTCCACCTGTGGTTTTTGGAGGTCAGCAAAGCTGCACAAAAAACCAAGGTAAGTGAAATGAAAGACAATCAAATGGAAGAAGGGTTTGATTTTTTCCCCTGGAAGTTCAAAGAACTTTCATAATGATGCATTTCTTTGGAATAGCAATCTATTGTAGAATGGAAATCAATTTGAAGATCCATTATAACTTTTAGCAATACACTGTTATGCTGCTACAGAACCATTAACATATTTAGACTATTTCAAATTAAGCGCATTGATTAACAAATAAATACACGAGTAACAATCATGACTTATATTTAGCAGGAAAATATTATTAGAATCTTTCTCAAGTCTCATATAACCAAAAGGACCCACAGAAGGAGAATCGGGAAACCTGCTGTTGATTAATTTTCTATATCTAAGCCGCTGGCGGCCAACACCAACAGCACCTGAAGACACCAAAATAACCTCATATCCCTGAGAGCTCAGTTCGTGGATCTGCATTTCATTTGCAACTCAGTAATGTAACCATTGAATGAAAGATGTCTGTCAATGCACTACAAAAACAGGAAAAGGTTAAGTAGGCTATAATTCTTGAAGTCACCTGCTCACAAAGTGCCCCTAATCTTCCAAGGGCTAATCTTCCACCAGTTCGAGTGACAACAGCAGTTCCAACCTTAAGTAATTAACATGAGATTACAAAATAAAAGTCCAAGTTAAATTGCTAGAAAGAAAAAAAAAAAGTGCAAGATGTGAAGAAAATGACAGTAAAATTTAATAAGTATGTGTAATACGAAGAGATAAATACTTAAGATATCTCAACTAAAAGAAACTTAAGTTTCTCTAGCATAAGTATGTGTAATACGAAGAGATTAATACTTAAGATATCTCAACTAAAAGAAACTTAAGTCTCTCTAGGACAAGAAATTGCCATGCCATACCCCTACACCTCTAATTTCGCCTCACTAGTGCTTTATTCCAAAAAAATAAAATTCAAGATTGGATGGAAAGTAGAAACACCAATGAGGTGTCAATCTATGCATGTATACAAGAACACTTATTTATTGAAAACTTGTCACAGGTTCACTTTTAATAAACTATGACCTCTCATTAACATTCACGCATAATTAAGCCTAATGCCTCAAAATAGAAATTCATGACTAAGTGAAACTTTAAAGACTAAAACTGTGATATACCCTCTAATTCTCACAATAGCCAGCAAGTACAGCCATTATAACCCAAACATTACACCCTCAATCATTTCCATATATCGTAAAAAAATTGATTGCACGATAACAGTAAACATTATGATCCAACCCGTGGGTACCGGAAACAATCAATGCTAAATATACATTTCTACTATAAAAGCATTTCATCAAACAGTTAACGACTTAAAAACACTTAAATTGAAGTCAATTAACGAAATAATCAAATGAAAACGTTACCTTGATTACTACACGCTTAACGTCTTTGACGAATGCGCGAGTGGAATCCACAGCTTCCATTGTAGAAAATTAGTTGTGCAGAGGAAACTGAAGATGAGGAAACCCGTGAACTACTGTTTGTATTTATAGGGTTTCTGCACATGGACGCAGATGTAGAAACATACAAAATACACAAATAGATAAATAAGCAAGGGTTTTTTTTCGGGTTCTTTTAGCAACTAGCCTCTTACGAAATGCCACGCGGGTCGGGTTGGACACTGAGTCACGTATATATTTAAACAAAGGCGGGCAGCATCGTGCAGAGAAGAAAGTTTGTAACGGTACCACTATATTAGATTTTTATATCATATAGATCTTGAAAATTAAACTACTCCTGTGTTAATTTTAAATTTTGATTCTTTAATTAACAAGTAATATTAGTTGTTTCAACATGGTTTGTGTTTGATTTAAATGAAATTCAAGGTGATTGGGCCAAGTGACAGTGATTTGCGATTCCAAAGGTGAGATTCAAGTTCAAGTTCTACTGGACACACCATATTAGGGAAGACATATACCTTTTGAACTCTTCTGTCCCAGCTTACAAAATACACAGTCTCGTAAATAAAAAAATGTTTGGTTTGAATGAAAAACACAATCAAATAAGTTCAAATATGATTTTAGGATCGACTTAAAAAAGAAAAAATGACAGACAATTCAACTCGTTTACATTGTATAGTTTTGAGGATTTTAAGGGCAATCATATCTCAAAGTAATACTCATATGATTAGTCAATTATACCCAAAGTGGATTCGATGCTCATGTAAATTAATGAGCTAAAATTGGAGTTGAGTTTATGACTTTTAATTCATATTCAATTTGCATGACTTGAACTAATCAATCTCGAGTCTCGACTCAGTTCATTTCATATTTCATATTTAGAATTTTCCTTTATTTGATAGACAACTTTATGAATATATTCATGGATCTTATAATTATATGTTTAAAATACACTATTTGAGTTCATATAATTTTATAAAATATTTTTAAATCTAGCACTCACGTAGGATTCAATTTACAAAACCCTAAACTCACTTTATAACTTAGACACGCGGTGATATATATTGTTGATGTCTAACAATTTTTGTACTTATATATTTCACAAAACATGTAATATAACCAATAATATTCTAACACATAATTTCACACATTGTTAAAGCCAGTGGCGAAGCACTTTTGGGGCTGGAGCCCCCAAGAAAATTTTGGCCAAGAAAATTTTGGCAAATGGTATATGTAACATAATTTGTTGGCTTTTGTCAAACAAAGTTTATTGGCCTGATGGTTGGGCATGCTGCATTAATTTTTGAGGTTCTTGGTTCAAATACGAACTCTCAACTTCATTTTACTTGTTTTATTTTTGCTTTATGTATTATTTATGCAGGTATTTTTACTTAATAAAAGCTTGATTTAGATAAATCTTAAATTTTTCATGCTTTATTAATTTTTTAATATTTTGAATCATTTATTTAATGACATCAAAAAAAAAAATCTACTATATTTCTTCATATTTTGAACATAAAAATTGCTATTACAAAAAAATAAAAAGACAATCGACTTTGCAATAAAAAATTCTTCCCCCCTCCCCCAATAAACGTCTAGCTTCGGCACTTGTTAAAGCATATAAATCATACATGCTTCGTTGAAATTAATCCGTAGAACACTTGAAAATATATAATAAGACTGATGCTTGCAATTTACGATGTCCTTAAGGCAATGTTTCCGATGGTGCCTACAGTGCAAATATATCATCGGTAGTCTCCCAATATACAACAATCTTGATGCTTTAATTGTTGTGTGCACGAATAAAAAGCCCACGGTCAAATTGAAACAAACAAAACTTCGAACCTTAGAAATAAAAGGTAAAATTGCAGAAAACGTCCTAAATTAACTAATATTTTGAATTTTCGTCCCAAACTATATTACCTCACCGAATTTCGTCCCGCAATTTAATATTTGTTTGAAATATCGTCCCAAACTAATTACAATTTTGATTTTTCGTCCCAAACTATATGAACTCGCCGAATTTCGTCCCATAACTTACCATTTTGTATGAATTTAGTCCCAATATTAAATTTTTAATTTAATGAAAATGACGGTTCAATCTTGTAATTAGTTTGGGACGAATTATGCAATATTATATAATTATTCATGTTAAAATTTACCATGTCATGACACGTAAGCAGCCATGTGATAATTCAACGACAAATGCGCAATTTTCGTCTTATAATTAGCGGTGGGACGATATTCCAAAAAAATATTAAAATTACGGGATGAAATTCGCCAATTTGAATAATTTGGGATGAAAATCCAAAATCAGTAATTAGTTCGGGGCGATTTTTGCAATTTTGCCGAAATAAAATAAGAACAATAAAAGAGAAAATTTGTTTCTGCTTGTAATTGAAATATTAATCTGAAAGCCAAAATTTGTTTAATTATGTATAAACATAATGTGATACTCAATTATCCAATTTGTTTATACATATATGTCAAAATACTTTATTTTCTGTTATAGTTATACTCTATGTTTGTGATATATTTAAGTGCTCATATTATTAATAACCAATGTATATTTAATATATTTGATTTATTAACTTAGAATCTCTCAATCATATTAGAAATTTCGTGTGGGATTCCAATTGTATCCCATCCAAACTCCTGAAATTCAAATTGATAAGCACCGGAAAGCTAAAATAGAGGAAAGGAATCAACACCATATTATATATAGAAAGAGGCCCATTTCTTATTATTGGTCAATGATAAGTTAACTAGAATTTTAAGTTTGTGGGCAAGTTGGATATTGGGATTATGTTTCATCTTTTAAGTGATATGCGTTTGATGTGTTTAAAATAGATACGGTTGAATTTCCAAGATAGAATTTGTTGGAGTTGAATTTGTTATATAATTTAAATAACATTTTATCAAAATTGGCAGAATTTAAAAATTTCGAACTTGGCTATAATGAATTGTGTATGTTTTCAACCACTTGACCTCGTTCCATGTAAGTATTGATTAATGTTTGTCCAAACACAAGTCCTTTAAAATGACTAAATTAAATAAATATCTGTAAGTAACATATTTGTGTAATATTTTCCTTCCACTTTTCTTCCACCACAAAGTGATCAATTCTCTTTTGTTGATGGACATCAATGTACAAAGTTATCTCACACATTGCATATAATACACAATTTAGTAATGCATGTTTAATTGCTATAAGTTGCTTATCACCAAAAAAAAAGAAAAAATTGCTGTAAGCTGCATCTCGTGCCAAACTATGAAAAAAGTGGTCATTATTCTCACGATTTAGAGTTACACTTTGATTTGATTACTTGTATACAATCCTTGACAAAAACATACATTTGTATTATCAAAGAAACATAAACTTTTATTTGATAATATGTTTTTAATAATTTTAATGGTATAATAATTAAATCTTGAGAAGAATTGATTTTTAGAGAATTAATCTTAATAGAGTTGCGATTGAGCAAATATTATCTTAAAAAATGTTAGTTTTTTGTATTTGAAATACATAAAAATAGTTACAATTTTTGTAGCTATAGTGATGTACAGAAATAAAGTTTTTTAAGTTGTCAAATATTTTTATACAACTATAGAAATTTATGCATTTTTCCAATGATTTCATTCTTAAATTAATCCTAAATAAAAATAACTGTGGTTCTCTTATATAAAAGATATAAAAAATAAAGAAATTCTTAAACAAAACAGAGATTTAATTTGAAAATAAATTGTTCACATAAAAAAAAGTATGTGGCATAGAGAAGCTTTCTCTTATTTCAACTTCTATCAGAGCCAGGTTTCGATCCTGGGACCTGTGGGTTATGGGCCCACCACGCTTCCGCTGCGCCACTCTGATTTTTTGATATTGTATTCATTAACTAAATTAATTATCGTATAAAATTAAGCGACATATAGACATTTACTCCCAATTCCTAACTAGTTTTTATTTTCGTATAACCCTGTCGGAGTTATGGTTACTATACATCCATCTTATTTACTTATCATTATTCTACAGCTAAATATTAAATTAAAGATTAAGATTTGAATTCTATAGTTAGAATTGACTTAAAAGGTAAAATTTGTCATCAGATCATGAAAAAAATGTTTTATATGAAAAATATGTTTGGAAAAATAGTGGAGGTTTGTGAAATAATTATGATTTGTGTAATGTTGTTTGTTTGAGTTTTGAGAAAGTAGTTTGAGAAATAAAATAGGTGTAAGTTTTTTGAAAGAGTTTTTTTTTTTTTTTTTTGAGATGAAGTTTTTTAAATGAATTTTGATTCAGTTTCGAGAGTGATTTTAAAAACATAATTTAGATTATTTCAATGAAACATTTGAAGTTTATATAGATGTAATTTGACCCAATTTGGATGAGTCCAAACTGGGCTAAACTCAATTTGGGTAAGACTTGCCCAAACCCAGATTTCATGGCAAAGACGCTGACAAGATCCATCTCTTTTGTTTTTTCTAGTTCCTATTTTTTTGGGCAGGCCCATCTCTCCTTTATTTCTTTATTAACTTAGTTCGGGCTTGCTAGGAGCAGTTCCGCTTTGGCGGAACTGCTCCTAGCAAGCCCGAAGAACTGCTCACAGTTCACCACTCATTAAATGCCATGTGGCAAAATCTTCACCTATTACCGGAAAGAAAAATACATTATAGGCAAAATCGAAATGACTTTTATACCCTACCGTCTTCTTCTTCACTCTTTCATTTCTCAAACTTTTCTTTTTCTCTCTCTTCTCTCTCTCTCTCTCTTCTTTTTCAGATCTGGACAGAAGCTGCCATGGATACATACATACATATATAAAGTAAATAATTTTTCAGATCTGGACAGAAGATGCACACATAGATATATGTTCTTTCACTTTGATATATGTGTTTCTTTTGTCAAATTGACCCACTTCAGGTAGAGAGCTCTCTCTCTAACTTTGTTGCGGGGAATAATTGGATCACAGGTCCCACAATCCTCCCTTCTGTTTCCATTTTACTCAAGGTTAGTTATCTCTGTTCACAGCTCCTCCTTATTTTTGTTCGGATAAGTTTGAATTTTTTTTTTGTTTTCTGAATATTTTTTGACGAATTGTGGATATAGGGTTTGTTTGTTTGAGTTCGAATCTTGATGGGTTTTCCTTAAAATTAATATTTTTCATTGAATTTTTCTGTTGAGATATTTCATGTCTGGGTTTCCTTGAAATCGGTTTAGTTGGTGTTCTAGTCCATTAAAGTTCTAAACTTTTATGGTTTTGAGAGCTCAATCTTGTTGTTCATGGTTTTTTAATTTTTAGTTCAGTTCAATTTTTCTTATAATTTCTTATTACTAAGGTTGAACTCTTGTGTGCTTTTTTGCTGAATTCTCAGATCCAGGTAAATTGGGGTGTAGATCCTCTATACCACTTTTGGTGTACCACTTAAGTGTATCACCACTCATTAATTGACACATGCACATATGATAATTATAATAATTCTCACATATGCATGTGTCAATTAATGAGTGGTGATACACTTAAGTGGTACACCAAAAGTGGTACAGAGGATCTTGAGCCGGTAAATTGGGATGGAATGAAGTCATTGAAACTCTGGGTTTTCAGTAATTATTTAAACAAGCTTCTTTCAGTCTTTTGACCTCACTCGTCCGAGCGGCGGCGGCGGCGGCGGCGGCAGCGAGGTGGCGGCAAGGAAGAAGAAAGTCCTTTTTTTTCCCTTAAGAAATTCTTTTTTTTAAATATATAATTATGTAGTTGATAATAGAGATTTTTTAACATTTTTAGAAAATAAAAGGTGAAATTAGAATAATCTTGTATACAAATAGTGAATTTATAATGAAAATGTATATTTGCAAACTAAATATGTTTAGTTTGAATTCAGTTTAAATTAGTATATATGGAAAAATATTTAGTGTGAATTCTTTCTATGGAAAAATATAACAAATCTTGTATTCAAAGAAATTAGTGTGAATTTCTACGGATGGCACAAAATTTAACAAAAATATAATATGATTTTTTATAAAAATTTGTGGAACACATAATAAAAATCTATGTTTTTATAGTAATATATGTAAATATGATTTTTTATAAAAATTTGTGGAACACATAATAAAAATCTATGTTTTTATAGTAATATATGTAAATATGATTTTTTAACATTTTTAGAAAATGAGAAGTGAAATTAGAATAATCTTGTATACAAATATTGAATTTATAATGAAAATAGTTCATATAAAATTGGTAAATAAAACAAATTTTAATGTTTTTAATATATATTAATAACAAGGAGGGGCAAATATGTAAATGAAATAAATGGGATTTTGTGATTTTATTATGTATTATTAATATACAGGGGTAATTATGTAAAAGCACAAAATGTGACCTGCTAACAGTGACCGGGTTAGCAGGTCACCAAAATAATAATAAAATAATTTTTGTGAGTGGAACTATGGACAGTTTTCCACAAGTGGAACTGTCCATAGCCACTCCCAACTTAGTTTATTGGTTTTGTTTTTTAATTTCTCCCTACGCCACCAGTCGCAATAAAAAGTATTATGTTTTAATTGTATTAATTAGACTATTAATTTTTATGATAGCATTAATTCTCAATAGAAGTATTATATTTACATTTTATTAATTTTTATCTTATTATTTTACATAATTATTTTTTATATTTATCAATTGTTATTATAATATTTAATTGTAATTTCAAATATTTTATCCTATTATTTTAGTAGGCAAAAATTAAGTTCATTTTAATATTGTATATATACTACAACGTAAAAAAATAATTCATTATCTCATTAAATAAATATACATTATATTTATAATAACATAAATCATTATAATAATCACAATAAAATAATTACAACCACTTCTCAATCATCACTATAATATTCATCATTTTAATTATTAAACAATATAATATAATATATTATCTCAAATTTTAACTCCAATCCAAATAAAATCTCAAATTTTCAAAACCCTTTAACTATTTATTAATAATATTTTACAATCTCAATATTTCATTGAAAACATTATCCAAATCGAGTTTCACAGGTTTCGCTGGAACTTCTTATTGAGACCAAACCTAGCCAAACTGCTTCCATATTAACCCTTGAAATTTCATTTGATTAAGTTTTTGATGTTGATTTTGTGGTTCTGAAAAAGTTGAAACCCTTGTGGTTTGAAAAAAAAAGTAAGTGGTAGGTGTCAAATCAATATTTTTTTTAGAGAGTTTTGTGGGGAGGGGGGGGGGGGATAGATGGTAGGTGTCGAATCAATATTTTATAGGTTTTAAGAGTTTGGGTGTAGGTTTGTTGTAGGTTTCTTGAATCTGACGGAAACTCATTTGGAAGGATTTTGACCCGGTCTCGCAGGTTAGAGCCTAAATTAAAAGTGTAGGATATGTAAGACTTTATGTCAATTTATGTTTGTTATGTGAAATTAGTTACTTTATATCAAATCAGAGTAGAGTTTGTATAATTTTCCTTTAAGAGATAAGAGAAATATTGTTTGTTTGGATTTTGAGAAAGTATTTTACAAAAATGGAGAGATGGAAAAAATATTTCAAAAAATAGAATATATGTTGGTTTGGCTTTTCCCATACACAAAATAATTTTGAAAAAAGCCAAACAAACTGCTCAATGTATTTCCAGCAAATTCAATGTGGTAAAAAATCACAAGTCTCTCATTAAATAATAAAAGCTTCTACAACAACCTCATACTTCATTACATAGGTGGTGTTTTCAAATGCTTGAGCTTTTACTTAATTTAGAGATTTTTGAAAAATCGCTTAAAAGTAATTGAGTAGTATTTGCAAATTAAAAGGAAAAAAATGCCACCAAAAGCTAAAAACATTCCTATTGATGCTTTGCTTTTTCTATCCTTTCTAGTTTTTTTTAAAAAATATAATGGAAAAGTTGAAATTGAAAACACACCATTAAATACTTTTAAATGAAATAAAGCAGAAAAGTGAGTTTTTGAAAACACCACCATAAACTTGTACACATAGAACAAATATATGGGTCAGTACAATGCAGGAACACCAACCTTCAGGCTTTCAATTTTTTCACATAACCAAATCGAGTTTCAAAAAGAAAATAAAAAAAGAATCAGAATATTGATGGGCATTATCACTAGAAACTAGCCATCTGAAATTCATTATATATAGAAAATTAAATAGCAATGTCAACTAATTACAAAAAGGTTTTACAACAATGTTAGACTATAACAAACATTAACTAAACCTTTATTACATGTCCAAATCTCTCAATATTCAAGATACTCACAATCCCTAATTACAACTCAACCCACTTCAAACACTCAGTTCTTAACCATACTCACTGCTTGTCATTCATTTCAAAGGATAAAATATTGAGCAAACATCGCCAAACGGTTAAACCTGCTACATACAAAAACACCAACTATATTTCCTTGGAAAAGAAAACGACTGAAATTGCATCGAATTATCATCAAGCTAAGCAAAGAACCACATCTTGATGAAGATTGACAATCCCATTTGCAGCACAAATGCTGAGATAGCCACAATTGTAAGATCGGTAGTTTGTATGTATGATCGGAGGTTTAAAGCAACAAAGCTTGCTGATGCGGCACCAGCAACTAAAATTATAATCCACCGTAGAAACTCAACTGGAATAACCAAAAGAAACTGGACATATGAAAAGAAACAATGTTAGATGTCAAATTGGGAAGATAAGCTACAAAAGAGAAGAGAAAAGATAAATAGCCGGCTAAATAAAAGCATGGTCGGATTGCGGCGCCCTATGTAAGGGTATTTATATTGAGTCAAAGTGCATTAAAATCACATTCTACTCTAAGACCTATGAGTTCATTTCAAGTAAAGCTCAAACGAACACTTAATCAAACTGTTAATGATAATAAAGCATATAAACCTTCTAAGCCTTATAAAGATCAAAATACGAAATAGATAAGGACTTGGGTTCTGAAGAAGTCTTTAGGAATATATAGGAATAGTTTACACAGATACTTACGGAGCTCAGGATGAAGATGAAAAGGGAATATCCCCACAAGCACCAGAAGCGTACGAGGCTGGCACTTGAACCCAAGTATTGAAGCAAAAAGTAATATGCCAGAGGAACTATGAGCGCATAACCATATATGGAACCTGCTGCCATATTTAAATAACTGACATCAAAATTCCAAGGAGTACTGTGGTCATTTCTTCTATGCATTAGATAGGTAGCACAATTTCCAAGGGAGGCAATCACAAAAACCAACGTCGTGGAGATCCAGACAAGCCCATAGCTGAAAACATGGGAAAAAGGGAATAATGCAACGAGGGACAAAACTGCCACGATAACAAGAAGTCATATGATTAATGACATATTGCCCCTTTCTTAGTCTAGCTATGGATATTAATCCCAAGATATAAAAGCTAACATCAATTATGTATATGATAAAACATACATCAATAACTTCTCCATTAAGTAAAGCCCTTCCTAGGGTAAACATATACCCCCATGTTCAAACGAGGGTCCAGGCTAGAGTCCATATAACATTAGACTAGGCCGAAAACCAAATATAACAAAGTTTTTTAAATTAAAAATATTGAAAATTTAGTACTTCAACAAGAATGACAACATGTGTCCTCTTACAGGTCGGGGTTTGCATCAATCTTGCTGACAAAATCTCCTTGTATAGGATACAAAGAACTGATCAATCTGTTCAACACAATGTCTGTATCTACATTGAAATATTGTGTGTACGAATAGATGTTAAAGAAACCCTTCCAGTTGTTATTTGGCTCTTGCGCAGCTCCATCTGCATACAATAGATATAACACATAGTTAGCTGGTTTGAGTTATAGTAATAAACTGCAAACCTGTTACAGTGTCTTAATGACAAACGATGCAACATCAAAAATAATATTTAAAGGACATCCTCTGAAAGAAGTATGGATTCACCTTTCTCATCCAAACATATAGTTTAAATCACATGAACTCATTTATTAGGATAAAAATCACAAACGGATCAGAACTAAGAAATTTAAACATCATACACTCAAAGGAATCAACAAAGATCTTGGTGAAGACTTTGTTTCTTGCAATAGACCTATACTAAGTTTGTTTGTACGAATACACAAAAAAGATCCCCAAATTCTTTTATTCTTTTTTTTATTTTTGGATAAGTTTTATCTATTAGTACTATGCAATTTTCATCACTTTAACATTTCCATAATGAAATGGATAATGAAACAAATCACAAGAAATCTTCTTTTTAGATAAACTACATGCCAATGATTTGCACCACATCGTCAAACTTAGGTAATACTTAATTGTTAATGGATGTCCAATTTAACAAAAAGAAGAAGAATAAAAATAAACTGAATAGTATGACATACAATGCAGAAACTGCAATAACTTAATTTTACTTTGCACATCATTAAGTAGAGGAAAATCAGTAGCAACATAATTACTAAAATGATATTGTACATATTATTGTAAGTGATGACATTACAAATATACAAAATGGTACATTCTCAAGCTTAATAAAAGAAAGTAAAGAAGTAGCAAAAGTTCTAGAAAAAGTTCAGTGATTAGTAGCATGAAGTTCCCTAATGCCAGACAATCTGTTATTAATTATCTTTTACATAGAAAGCAATTTTCTTGCTCCTAGATTTCCATAATAAATTAATAATGGTAGTAATTCAAATGACAATTTTTCCATTGGGTAAGAATATCTCTAACAAACCTTAATGTCAAATCTCAGATTTGATACCTTCTATCTATTTGGTGCAATGTGAAATAAATACAAAATTCTGTAATTAAGCACTCCACATTCCTTGTAAAGTATGTGCCACAATAAAAATGCCGATAGTATTACATACCACTGGTAGCTCCTAGAGTTTGATATCCTTGACCCCCAATTCCACCATTATTCGGCGGAAATATTTGCAAATTTGCACCAGGAACTACATGAAATTTAACATTCACATCAGAAAATGAACGGTCTAAAAGAACAAACATTAAGTATAAAATCATCACATGTACCTTCTTGGCTAGTAACTTTATTTCCTTCGCCAACAACAGCCTGGACATCATAAAAACCATTAATCAGTAAATTCTCACCTAGGTACCTAATTCCGTCATTAATCGCTACAAATAATAGCACTATTGCTTTACATAGTGTTCGTTTTTCGTCTTGCTTGAATTAAAATCAATAATCCAAAACATATCCATAGTCTCCAAACAAACAGAATTTAATTAAATACACATAAGATCATAATACTACCATCCGAAACTGTTAATTTTCAATATTATTAGGGCACTGAAAAATGACAAATCCATATCTGATAACACTAATTATTTGTTAAATCACCAATATTGTCAAACTAAATAATTGCACAATCAAACAATTCATGAAAAGTAGAAAAAGTAAACTCCTGATCGCGACATTTTTCAAGTAGATCAGAAATGGAAGGATTAATTGACAAATTTAGGTGAATAGGAGAGAGCTTACGGGAACAGAGCCAAGTAAATGGCTGCTTGGTAGAGTGGTGAAGGACTCCTCCATTTGATTCAACAAAAGACAGATACTGTTCTGCAATTTATCATACTATTGGAATGGGAAATTTCTTCAAATAGAGAACTTTTTTGGTGCTTTCTTTTCGAGATGCAAGACCTGAAAAGTGTATGCATTATATTATGACAACACACGTTTCTTAGTCCAACGCCACTAAAAACGTTACTAATGTTTATCATATTATCATCACATTATTTGTTTTAATGATCTAGCAGAAGGCCCAAAGGGTGAATTTGTTGAAGTAGCTACGTTGAAATTTTTATTTAAAAATCATAGATTAGTTCTTTAAAAGTAGATTTTCTTAAAATTTACTATTATGCGTGATCAAGTACCCGAATTATATTTTGCGTAAGAAATTAATTAGATCAACTTCACCATAGCCAGCCATTAAGACGGATAATTTAGGGCCTATTTGGATGAATTTTGGTTTGGTTTCGCGGGTTTCGGTTTAAAAAAATAGCTTGGGTGATTTCATCGAAATATTTGAGACCTCATTTGAATGAGTTTTGGCTATTGAGATTTGTGGTTTGAATAAATTAAAACCCTACTTGGATTGAGTTAGGATGTTTGGGTTTAGGGAAAAAAAGTACTCCCTTTGTCCCAATTTATTTGTCATTTTACATGTTTTCACATATATTAAGGCACCTAATAAATATCCTCAATTTTAGAGAAAAATAAATTATATTCCTAAAATACCCTTATTCTTTATTTTATCTCACCATTAACTATTACACTTTACACTCTCTCTCTCTTACTTTCTCTCTTATTCTCTCTCTATCTTTTAGATGCATTAAATAAGGGCAAAATAGAAAAATATGTACTCCCTCTGTCCCAATTTATGTGTCGTTTTAGGTGTTTTCACACATATTAAGGCACCTACTAAATTATCTCAATTTTAGGAAAAAAATAAATGATATTCCTAAAATACCCTTATATTTTCTCTCTTACTTTTTCTCTTATTCTCTCTATTAAAGAGAGAGTTTTAGATACATTAAATAAGGGCAAAATGGAAAAATATGTAATTAATAGTGCATTGAAATTCTAAAGTGACAAATAATTTGGGACAAAAAAATTTCTCTAAAAAGATAGATAAACTAGGACAGAGGGAGTAGGTGATAGGTGTCAAATCTTTTAGTGAAATTTTGGAGAAAAAGTAGATGGTATGTATCAAATTAATATTTTATATGTTTTAAGATTTTGAGTATGAGTTTCTGAAATAAATATTTGATGATTTTATGGGTTTAACGAAAATTTATTTGAAAGAGTGTTGTCTCGATCCCGCAAAATCCGCGAGACCGGACAAAAACCCATCCACATACACTTTTAGGTGCTTGCTTAGGGTCACTTGTAGGCCCCCTAAAATTAAAATTTATAAATGCGAATAGGGTCTTTTAGTCATTTAATTTAATGAATAACATGCAATTTATTTTTTTTAAATAGAAATTATTTATAACATATTTTAGGATGCAGATGAATCGAGTCGAACATAATGTGACATTTTTCTTATCAAACTATAGAATATAATTGAACTTGATATTTAAATGCATTAAAATGAGCTTTAATAGAAATAAATGCAAGCCGATTTCGAGTAATTTTTATTTAGCATGTTATGCTCCATAGGATTGCTTCATTTACATTTTTTGTCCCACAAGTCTAGATATATAGGAATAGGTACCAAACTAAAGCAAATAATACTTTTTACAAATAAGGATCAGAAGTGTAAACTGTGATATTAAAAGTGTTGAGGAGCCAGTCTTG
The DNA here is from genome assembly GCA_038501285.1 of Penstemon eatonii. Taxonomy (NCBI): domain Eukaryota; kingdom Viridiplantae; phylum Streptophyta; class Magnoliopsida; order Lamiales; family Plantaginaceae; genus Penstemon; species Penstemon eatonii. Next base: position 8,342,149 of record CM076710.1, read on the forward strand.
TGAAACCAAAACTACACCTTTTTCAAAGAAAAAGGTTCATTACAACACAAGTATTCTTTACTTTTTTTTATCCCTTGATATATCATAATCACATAGTTTGGTGGAGAAAATAGAGTATAAGTTTAATTGAATTTGTTATTTATCTTAGTGTAGGTTTTGGGAATATTGTTTTGCTCAAATTTGATTTGATCAAACATATTTAATCACATAACATTTGAATACTTTGCATTCAATCACACGACGAATAAATGTATTACGTACACTTATCATGATTTGCTTGTATTTTGATGAGTAATCTCTAAATTCATTTACAAACTCAAGGAATGGGGCAAGTATGTATCACTATAGAGACTTAACAAACCATAAAATCACAACTCGATAAAGTTAAAAACTAATAGAATTACTCGGGCTGTATTTGGATGGGTTTTGACCCGGTCTCGCGGGTTTCGCGAGACCGAGCCAAAACCCTTTCAAATGAGTTTTCGCCAAACCCATAAAATCATCAAAAACCTATTCAGAAACTCACACTCAAACTCTTCAAACCTATAAAACATTGATTTGACACCTACCACTTACTTTTTCCTCAAAATCTCACTAAAAAGGACATTGATTTGACGTCTATTACCTACTTTTTCCCCTAAACCCCAACATCAAAACCCAATCCAAGTGGGGTTTCAACTTATTCAAACCACAAAATCCAAGAGCCAAAATCCCTCCAAATGAAGTCTTAAAGTTTCATCGAACCACCGAAACCAATTTATTAAATCGAGACCAACGGAACCGCGCCAAAACCCATCCAAATAGACCCTCGATATTTATTTGACTTCGTTCCAGATCGATTCGTTTATAAATGAGAGAATTGCATTTTTGGTACACAGCTATAGGCCAATTCCCACTTTTGGTACACAGCTTTATGTGTCCAACACATTTGGTACACCTCTTTAACAAAGTTCGACACATTTGGTACAACCGTTAAATAAATTGCAAAATCACCGTTAATTCCGTTAGTTCGACACATTTGGTACACCTCTTTTACAAAATTGACATGTGCGCAGCACATGGCTGCCCAAAAAAAATTAAACTTGATAAACTTTTATAAAAATTATCATATGTATTTATTATATTTATCATATCATATTTATATAATGATAAAAAAAAATATGTATTTATTATTTATATGACATGTAAAATATATAAGCTATATAATGTCATTTATAGTTTAATACTGGAAGAAGAATAAAATATAATAAACAAGTTTATCAAGTTTCAATTTTTAAATTTATTTATAAAAATAGTTTATTATTGTTATAGTTTATTATTTATAAAAATTATTAAAAAAAGATGTCTTTATTATTTATATGACATGTAAAATATAATAAACTATATAATGTCATTTATAGTTTAATATTGGAAGAAGAATAAAATATAATAAAAAAGTTTATCAAGTTTCAATTTTTAAAAATTATTTATAAAAATAGTTTATTATTTTTATAGTTTATTATTTATAAAAATTATTAAAAAATATGTATTTATTATTTATATGACATGTAAAATATAATAAACTATATAATGTCATTTATAGTTTAATATTGCAAGAAGAATAAAATATAATAAACAAGTTACTTTAATTTATCATATTTATAAAAATTATTAAAAAATATGTATTTATTATTTATATGACATGTAAAATATAATAAACTATAATGTCATTTATATTTTAATATTGGAAGAAGAATAAAATATAATAAAAAAGTTTATCAAGTTTCAATTTTTCCTTTTTTTTTTTTCTGGGCAGCCATGTGCCGCGCACATGCCAATTTTGTAAAAGAGGTGTACCAAATGTGTCGAACTAACGGAATTAACGGTGATTTTGCAATTTATTTAACGGTTGTACCAAATGTGTCGAACTTTGTTAAAGAGGTGTACCAAATGTGTTGGACACATAAAGCTGTGTACCAAAAGTGGGAATTAACCTATAGGTGTGTACCAAAAATGCAATTCTCTCGTTTATAAATATTGAATTAAACACCTTAGGGAGGGAGGGAGGGATAAATTAAACAAGCACACACATACACATGAACCATATATACCCTTATTGGGTTAATTACAGGGACCTCCCCTGAGGTTTGGTCAAACTCGCGTTCATTCCCCTTCAAGAATGCTAATTACTCAGACCTCCCCTGAGGTTTGCAAAACCTTACAACCGTTAGGGTTCCGTTAATTTTTGCTTACGTCATCATAAAATTTTCGGTCGATTGTCAATTTTGCCCCCGACTTATTGTAGCAAATTTGTATGGACTATATTACCCCTCTCAGCAAATGTTATGTTTTTGCATGAGAAATGATCTAATTGCAATGTCAAATGACATTTGTGGATTAAAATGTTGTTAAATTTATATATAATGGGTAATGACTTTATTAACGTATATTCATATTTAAAATAATATTTTAAATATTTCTAAAGTATTTTCTTACTTATTGTAAAATATATGCAAAGAGAAATACACTAGTAACTCTTATATAACAAATTATTTCAATGAAGGCATGTAAAATTTATATAATTTGTAATTTAAAATGTAAAATGAATAAATTAACAATAATGTGTACATATTAATTTCAATCCTTTTTCATAATGTTTTTAAAATTGAAGTACAAAGAAGAGTGAATAAATTATTGTTAATCATATAAAAAAATTAAAGATAAATAAAAAGATCATTATGAGTCATTACAAAATTGAACCAAATTTGTACTTGGTGGAGTGGTAAGAAAGATTGAGAAGTATTAAGTTGCATGATCCTTGAAGATATTTTTTTACCAGTAGCATGTGTGGTTGTGTGATGTGAAGTTGCTGGTTGAGATGGATTGGTAAGAAATGAATTAGCGTTTATCAGGACTGGTATTGAGCGTGATAGTCGATGCATAGACCCTCTGGTAATTGGCACATTTGAAGCTGTTTTTGGAAAATAATAAGTTTGTGTAAATATGAAGTATGTAATATGTCAGTGTTAATGGTTGTGCATTTTATATTATTCTAATTTAAGTAATCTAATACAATAATGAATTGATGCTTGCATGAAATAGAGAACACGTAGACAATTTAAATAAATGATCACAATAATTTACACTTGAAACACTAATATATACACTTGACTAAGTCAATCAATGATTTATCACAAACACAAAGGAACTAAGGAATAAAAATTAGTACATTAAACAATTTGATTAGGAAAGCAAAATTAGTTTACTTTGATTTGGTGTTGATGAAACTGAGTCACGTGAATTCGATGGACATAAGTGCTGAACTTGAATTGGGTTAACATTTACTGCCAAAGGAATAGACCTGGCCAAACGACCTCTTGCACCGGCGCTAGTTGGGAATTGAGACCCTACATGTAGACATAATTACATTTTTCAAAATAATGATTTATGAAGACAACAAAATTGAGTTTAGTAATTTTTTAAATTGTAAACTATAATTAAACCTGTTTGTAGTTGTGACGCGTTTGACTCCATATTTTGTCTTTGTTCATTTGCTAGTCTAGCTCTTCTCAAACGGTAATAGTTACGTCGTTGAGCAAGATATGCTTCTCTTTCATCCGTACTCATTGCTTCTCTTCTTTCTCTTGCTCGTCTGCGAGATCTTTCTCTTGCCGTCTCCGCTTCATTGCCTATATCTTGAATTCTGTTATTGGGACCGACCGAATTCATTTGTTGTCTTTATATACAATCTATGTAACACCCAACATTACAAAGTTGTTAGCCCAAATAAGTAGGTGTGTTATTCAATGTCAGGGAAACTGAAAGAGCAAAAAGGAGATGAAGTGAAATAAACAATAACAGGTCCTTCTTTGGGTCATTAATAATAACACACCCAAAAAAAATTTATTGAAGGAAATGTAGTTTTAGTATTAAAAAATGATGGTTCGATGAAGATAACTGAAAGCTAAAAAATCAATATTAGGAGATGTTGAATGTGAGAGTAACATAAGTTTGCATGATGAATCAATTATATGATCTAAACATCCGGGTTTTTCATATGAAATTTTACTATATGGATTTGCAACATGTCACTGATAAATATGTAAATTTACAGGACCAATGAAAATAACTTTTTACGAAACCCTTGCCAAAGTTGTTAAACAACCCGATACATTAGGAAACAGTTCAATTAGAAATAACATAAACACACATGTTAAAAAGTCATACCTTTTTAGAGAACTTGAGTTGGTCATAATTTTTTTTTTAAAAGAGCAATGAATGAGAACTTTCAGTTGTTCTATGGAACATAAAATCTCTTTAAAGCATTTCATCAAACACATATAAAGCCTTGGAGTAGAAATTCTAAGACACTGAATATTTAAAACAAATGTCACCCTTAAATAATACTTTGCATATGAATTTTCAAAACACCATAAATAGTAGAAGAAATTCCCCATGAAAGACGTCCACACGAACAAAAAGAAATAAGATTTTTTTTTCTAAATCCAGCCAACCCAAATTGAAAGCAAGAAAGTGAAGGAGGAATTATGAACTGAATAACCTTAATTTTGAAGGAAAATTGAGAAGCCAGGAGAATTGAAAAGAGATTGAGGATTTGCGCCGTTATTATTTATGTATCCATAATTGATTGGGAAAACCTGCAAAAACATGATCATAAAATTAGTACACAGTAAAAGCAATTCTCATCCATGTTTTCGAGAGAAAGAAAAAAGAATTGTGAGAAAATGAGATAGGAGATAGTTGAGTAGGGGAAAAGTGGAACTGTGAAGAGATAGAGAGTGGGTGGAGACCGAGCTTTGAGGGATTGAGGTGAGAGATAGTGAGTGGAGGAGATTTACACGGGAAGTTAATATGTAAAAATACTATAACACCCATATTTGCTAGAGTCGTAAAAAGGAAAATTGTATGTCTAAAATTGGAAAACACTTTATTGGTATATTTTTTTCCCAAGTTGCCCTTTCTATTAGGAAGACTTGTCGGTTGATTTTGAAAATTTGAGGACAATTTTTGTAAATTGGCTAAAAATAACTTCCATTTGTGAGTACGGGAAGCCTTTGTTTTTAGATATAGTATAGATGTAGAAGTACAAAATACGTATAAAATATAAAAGAGTTTACTTGACTTTTACTAGTTTGATAAGGTCATTTGAGTGATTATATATACTCCTGTACCTGTTAGTATCTTGAGAACGGGCGGGCGGGAGGATGTCATTCAATATCAAGATTGAATAGTCATTTTTTTTAAAGGGTAAATATCATTTTTGGTCTTTCTTATCATTAATTTTTTATAGAGTGGTCCATTTTATGTTTTTTTTCCCACTCTAGTTCCTACTATGAATTATTTATTTCACTTAGTCCCTACTATGAATTATGTGTTTCACTTTAGTCCTTATCAGGTGATTCCGATAACACGTGACATGCATATGAATATTTTTTAGGGCATTTTCGTCCGCTCACTATTGAGACTATTTGAGATATTGTTTAATTGGTGAGCAATTTTGGTGTTCGAAAAAGATTTTAGGAAAAAACTTTAGTTTGGAACGAAATGTATGATTAAGTTCGATTGGAATGAAAGCCTAATTTGGAAATTTAATTTTTTTTTAAATAATTAGAAAAACAAAAATATCCATTTTAGTTTACTTGAAATGACAAAATTGTCCTCATAAGAATATCACATGTTATTGGAATCGCCTTGGACCCTTGAAAAGGACTAAAGTGAAACAAATAATTCATAGTAGGGACTAAAGTGGAAAAAAAACATAAGAAGGACCACTCTGTAAAAAGTTAATGATAAGAGGAACCAAAAGTGGTGTTTACCCTTTTTTTAATGTGTCCTTTTCATTCTAGAATTGTAATTATAATTCTTTTTACATGTACGTTATTGATTATTATTTTGATGATAAATTGACATGAATATGCCTATTATTTTTATGATCCTATAATCAGAAATTTTACATATAAATAAAAAATAAATTTTCAGATATATTTTCATTCTCTCACTAAGGTCATATTAATTTGATACAAAAGTGACATTAATTTATTTGTGTGAGACATTAGGTTTTGAAGTTAAAAAAAAATAACAATTTTGAAATTAAAAAAAAATGCATGTTTTAAAATGTTTTAGGACACATTGACTAGTACTGTTACTTAAATGTCTCAAGTTGTATTTATCTTTTTATTTTAAGATTGTCATTTCATTAAACAAACATTTAAATAACGATAAATGTCAGTTTGAGACTTGGTACATGTCATGTTATTTCCAATGTTTTTAAAATCGGACCGGAGAGTGAACCGGTAAGCCTACTGGTTTAGTGGTTTTACTGATCGAATCGAGTGAATCGCTGGTCGAACCGTTAAAATCAGCCAATTAATCGGATCGGATCAGTTTTCGGTTCGCGGTCGAACCGGTCAGACCGGCCGGTCCGGTCCGATTTTAACAACACTGGTTATTTCCCTTTTATTGATCTGTTCATCACTAGACGTACTTTTCACAAAACTTTAATTATGAATCTTAGTAATATTAGTCGCCTCACAAAAATCATATATTATGAATTTTGTTCTTTTCACAAAACTTAAAGGGCCTGTTTGTTTGGCGTTTCTCAATTTTTTTTTTGTGTTTGGAAAATTTCAAACAAACATGTTTTCTACTTTACAAAATAAATTTATCTCTTAATTTTCTCAAACTACTATATCAAAAGCCAAACAAACAATAATTTTCTTATTTCTGAACAAAATCGAATTATTCGGGGCTACCTTCTAGCTAGTGCATTCTGAACTTCAGTGAGCAACATGTTTCAAGTGAGGGACCAATAATTAATATTCAATATATTAATTCAGAACTAATTAGAGAATAGAGACCAACACAATTCAACAAAACCTATATATACTCTATTTTGATTTGACATAAAGTAACATATCTCTTATACAACTTATCTCATATAACAAATATGATTTGACATAGAGTCTTACACATCTTACACCTATAACCTAACTCTTAAAAAAAAACCTACACCTACTCTATTTTTCAAATCACACTCTCAAGATCCAAACAAACTGCATTACACAAATCGATATTATTTCACAAACCTCAACTACTCTCACAAACTACTTCCCAAATACCAACAAAACAAGCCCAAAATATTATTTTTGATATATTCTCGATTAACCGTCCTCAAGCCATCGTTCACTTCTACAAAGAGGATTTAACATTTAATTAAACGGAAATTAGTTTTTTGGTACCATATGATAGACTAACTTGCAATTTTGGTATCATTAGATATATAAATGCAAATTTAATATTATAAGATAGGTTTTCATTGTAATTTTGGTACCAAACTCAATTTTTCTACAAAGTTAATGGCAATTTGCTCCCTATAAAATCCATAATGTTCAATTTACCCCTCTATAATTTGGAAAAAAATTAATTTACCCCCGTACATTTTCTAATGAAGCAATTTACCCCCTTCAGCCGGAGATTGTAAGTTTGTAACTCTCTTTTCAAAATTGAGAGTAGGCATGCAAACTATTTTATAACATAGGGGGATAAATTGTCACATTATCATAACACAAAGAGTAAAATGTCACATTATCATAATAAAAGTGGATAACGTACCGCCTATAAAAAATGTCAGGGAGGCGATGTGAAATTTTTACAAAATTTTAGGGGTAAAAATGCTCTTTTTAAACTACGAGGGGATAAATTAAATATTATGCATTTCATAGGGGTTAAATTATCATTAATTTTGGGAAATTTAGGTTTTGTATGAAAGTTGCAATAAAAACCTATTATATGATACCACATTTGTATTTTCGTATCCAATGATACTAAAATTGCAAATAAGTCTATCAAGGATAAAAAAAAACAATTTCCCCTTTAAATAAAACAGAAAATTGATTTATGCAAACTAGCTAGCTGGTCTATTGAACAATCAAACAGTGTGCAATTTTTCTGGTTCGTGGAAATCCCACCAGAACGCCTTTTTTTTTTTTTTTTTTTTAATAGGTCATGGAGTTTGATTTGAATACATAATAACTAGAACATGTATTTAAAAAAAACTCATTTCTAATCGGTGATTTAATTGGCCTATGTTTAATGCTACTTTGTTACCATATTTGATATTTCTCTCCATTTCAATAATTTGCTTCAACAAAAAAAAAAAACAAAAAAAGCGAAAACGATTGTCTGAGCCCGGGTTCGAACCGGGGACCTCTAGTGTGTGAGACTAGCGTGATAACCGACTACACCACCCAGACAATACATTAATATATTTGTGTGAGACATTAGGTTTTGAGTTAAAAATTTTTGTTTTTGAAATTAAAAAAAAAATGTTTTAGGACACGTTGACTAGTACTGTTACTTAAATGTCTCAAGTTGTATTTATCTTTTTATTTTAAGATGGTCATTTCATCAAACAAACAGTTAAATTACGATAAATGTCAGTTCGAGACTTGGTACATATCATGTTTCTTCCCTTTTATTGATCTGTTCATCACTAGACGTAATTTTCACAAAACTTTAATTATGAATCTTAGTAATATTAGTCGCCTCACAAAAATCATATATTATGAATTTTGTTACTTAAAGGGCTTGTTTGTTTGGCGTTTCTCAAATTTTTTACGTGTTTGCCCTTGTTTGTTTGGCGTTTCTCAAATTTTTTACGTGTTTGGAAAATGTCAAACAAACATGTTTTCTACTTTACAAAATAAAATTTTCATCTCTCGATTTTTTCAAACTACTCTCTCAAAAGCTAAACAAACAATAATTTTCTTATTTCTAAACAAAATCGAATTATTCGGAGCTACCTTCTAGGTAGTGCATTCTGAACTTTAGTGAGCAACATGTGTCAAGTGGGGGACCAATAATATTTAATATATTAATTCAGAACTAATTAGAGACCAACACATGTTGTTCACTAAGTCCAGAAGGCACTACCTAGTCCTAGAAGGTAGTTCCGAACAATTCAACAAAAACTATATAAACTCTATTTTGATTTAACATAAAGTAACATATCTCATACAACAAACATGATTTGACATTAAGTCTTACACATATTACACCTATAACCTAACTCTTCAAAAAAAAAAAAAACCTACACGTACTCTATTTTTCAGACCACTCTCTCAAGATCCAAATTAAACAAACTGCACTATGCAAATCGATATTATTTCATAAACCTCAACTATTCTCACAAACTACTTTCCCAAATACCAACCAAACAGGCCCAAAATATTTCTTTTGATATATCTCGATTAGCCATCGTTCACTTCTACAAAGAAGATTTAACATTTAAATAAACGGAAATTTGTTTTTTTAATCATATGATAGACTAACTTGCAATTTTATTATTATTGGATACAAAATACAAATTTGATATCATAAGATATATTTTCATTGCAACTTTGGTACCATACTCAATTATTACAAAGTTAATGACAATTTACTCCCTATGAAATGCATAATGTTCAATTTACCTCTCTATAATTTGGAAAAAAATCAATTTACCCCCGTACATTTTCTAATGACGCAATTTACCCCCTTCAGCCGGAGATTGTAAGTTTGTAACTCACTTGTCAAAATTGAGAGTAGGCATGCAAACTAGTTTATAACACAGGGGGATAAATTGCCACATTTATCATAACACAAAGAGTAAAATGTCACATTATCATAATAAAAGTGGATAAAGTGCCGCCTATAAAAAATGTCAGGGAGGCAATGTGAAATTTTTACAAAATTTCAGGGGTTAAAATGCTCTTTTTTAAACCACGAGGGGATAAATTAAACATTATGCATTTCATAGGGGTTAAATTATTATTAATTTTGGGAAAAAAAATTAGGTTTGGTATCAAAGTTGCAATAAAAACCTGTCACATGGTATCAAATTTGTATTTTCGTATTCAATGATATTAAAATTGCAAATAGGTCTATCCAAGGATAAAAAAAACAATTTCCCCTTTAAATAAAACTGAAAATTGATTTATGCAAACTAGCTAGCTGGTCTATTGAACAATCAAAAAGTGTGCAATTTTTCTGGTTCGTGGAAATCCCACCAGAACGCCTTTCTTTTTTAATAGATCATGGAGTTTGATTTGAATACATAATAACTAGAACATGTATTTAAAAAACTCATTTCTAATCGATGATTTAATTGGCCTATGTTTAATGCTACTTTGTTAGCATATTTTTCTCCATTTTAATAATTTGCTTCACCCAAAAAATAAAAATGCAGATATCATAAGATATATTTTCATTGCAACTTTGATACCATACTCAATTATTACAAAGTTAATGGCAATTTACTCCCTATGAAATGCATAATGTTCAATTTACCTCTCTATAATTTGGAAAAAAATCAATTTACCCCCGTACATTTTCTAATGACGCAATTTACCCCCTTCAGCCGGAGATTGTAAGTTTGTAACTCACTTGTCAAAATTGAGAGTAGGCATGCAAACTAGTTTATAACACAGGGGGATAAATTGCCACATTTATCATAACACAAAGAGTAAAATGTCACATTATCATAATAAAAGTGGATAAAGTGCCGCCTATAAAAAATGTCAGGGAGGCAATGTGAAATTTTTACAAAATTTCAGGGGTTAAAATGCTCTTTTTTAAACCACGAGGGGATAAATTAAACATTATGCATTTCATAGGGGTTAAATTATTAGTAATTTTGGGAAAAAAAATTAGGTTTGGTATCAAAGTTGCAATAAAAACCTGTCACATGGTATCAAATTTATATTTTCGTATTCAATGATATTAAAATTGCAAATAGGTCTATCCAAGGATAAAAAAAACAATTTCCCCTTTAAATAAAACAGAAAATTGATTTATGCAAACTAGCTAGCTGGTCTATTGAACAATCAAAAAGTGTGCAATTTTTCTGGTTCGTGGAAATCCCACCAGAACGCCTTTCTTTTTTAATAGATCATGGAGTTTGATTTGAATACATAATAACTAGAACATGTATTTAAAAAACTCATTTCTAATCGATGATTTAATTGGCCTATGTTTAATGCTACTTTGTTAGCATATTTTTCTCCATTTTAATAATTTGCTTCACCCAAAAAATAAAAATGCAAAAACGATTGTCTGAGCCCGGGTTCGAACCGGGGACCTCTAGTGTGTGAGACTAGCGTGATAACCGACTACACCACCCAGACGACACATTGAACATGACAATTTAACATATAAATAGGATTTTTCCATGTAATGAAGGTATAATCATCAAAGGAAATATATAATACAGACAAGTCAAGTTATAATTTATTTAAGTTTCTTTTACAGATAAAATAAGAGGGAAAAACACTTTTGGTCCCAAACTTTACCCCAAAAAACACTTTTGGTACCATAATTCGCAGAAAAACAGATTTGGTACCACAATTTAGAGAGTCTTGACACATTTAGTCATTCCGTTAAATTTTGGACGGAAATTTCGCGCGTGACCGTCACGCTCGCGTCAAGTTCAAATTGGTCACGAGTTTTGCACGTGAGAAATTTGGTCAAAACACTTTTGGTCCCAAATTTTACCCCAGAAAACACATTTGGTACCATACTTTGCAGAAAAACAGATTTGGTACCACAATTTACATACTCTTGACACATTTAGTGTCCTTGTTAAATTGATAAAAATCACATATAATGAACAGACAACAGTTTCTCTAAAAATTTTGATAAAAATCACAAAATATACTTAAATCATTAAAAATATTCTTAATAAAAGTACCTTGGTTACCTGAATTGGTGCCCTTTGACTTGCACTTGTATTCCAATGTTGATACAAGCACCAATCAAAAGTTCCATCTTTTCCATCGAAAACATCGAAAAGTTTTCATTTTTGAATCTGGCGAAACGAAAACAAGATGTAATTCCGAAACTATTTATTTGCCTTAAACTCAATTATTTTCCTAAATTTAGTAACTTTTTTTACAAATTTTCCTTAGTGTTTCTGAAATATTTTCGAATAGTCTCGAAAAGTTTTCAATATTTGGCTCTCCGAAACATACATTCGAAATGAATTTTTGATCCATGGATACAAGTGCAAGTCAAAGTGCACCAAGTCAGGTATCCAAGGTACTTTTGTTAAGAATATTTTCAAAGATTTAAGTACACTTTGAGATTTTTATCAAATCTTTTAGAGAAATTGTTGTCTGTTCATTATATGTGATTTTTATCAATTTAACGGGGACACTAAATGTGTCAAGAGTATGTAAATTGTGGTACCAAATCTGTTTTTCTGCAAAGCATGGTACCAAATGTATTTTCTGGGGTAAAGTTTGGGACCAAAAGTGTTTTGACCGATTTGTCACGTGCAAAACTCGTGAACTTAACGGGCGCGTGACGGTCACGCGCGAAATTTCCGTCCAAAATTTAACGGAATGACTAAATGTGATAAGACTCTCTAAATTGTGGTACCACCAAAAATATTTTTTGGAGTAAAGTTTGGGACCAAAAGTGTTTTTCCCTCGATAAAATAATATTTTCAGATGAGAATTTTATTGAAAATAAGTTTAATTATAAAAAAAAATATGTGTTTGACTTTTTATAGAGCAGTAAAATGCTCGGTCCGGACATCTTGGGCCCATATTATATTTACACATATGCATTTGTCATTTCATTTCATAATCTTTTACTTTTTGGTTCGGTTGACCAATCAACTTCATTAAAATTTGAAGAATAACAAATAATCTATTAGTTTATTTCAACAATTATTAGATAATAATATATAAGACCATATATATTATTATTTGAAAGCTTCTGAACAAAATAAATGTGAAAAATTCAACTTAATAGATTAAAAAGTTTGGTCATTTAGCTATTAGAGTAAAAAAAATTGAGAATCAAATAGTATTATAATGTGGCGTGAGAAAAATTCTTGTTCAGGTCTTACTTTGTCAAACTCAGCTAGCACATGGCAAGTATATTAGACTTGTTTTGTAACTGGTCACTCTCTTATGAATTTAATCCAAATCCAAAATAAGTGTATTTCACTTGTCACATAAGAGCAACTCCAACAATGAGAATCAAAGTCAAATATAGTGCTTTAAATATCAAAATGATGCCATAATATGCTCCAGGCCTCCAACAGAGGCACTATCCCTAGACGTAAATTTAAGTCGAACACTTTTTGACATCAAAAGTAAAGCCCATGCAAGGAACATTACTTTTAGCCTGAAAATTTAATAATGTTTATTTGTCCTTCTCAATTCTCCCAATAACTTAAACTTTAAAATTTTGCAATGGTACAAAAAAATTCAACTATTAAAATGGCCACAAATTTTAATTAAAATACACAAGTTCAATAATCATGAGCAAAATAAAAAATCATAGAAAATTAATTTTTGATAAAAAAATCTTATCGATAAAAATTCTAATCATATATCTCAATGTTGAATCACAAATTTACTCATGGATGTAAAATCTTAGCGATAAAAATCTTTATCAGATATCTAACATTGAACCACAAGTTGACACGTTGATAAAAAAATTATAGATAAAAATCATTATCAATATTTCAACATTGAATTAGACAATGACATGTAGATAAAAATATAGTCAAAAATATTATCTAGATAATATAACGCAAGGTACAAATTTTTTAATTTAATTTTCTTTACTACTAAGTATGCTTTAATTTAATTTAAATTTAACCTAATTTAGATAAATTAAATTTAAACTAATTTAAAATGATACTCCATGTTTTATGTTTATTGCTGGAATAACAAATTTCAGGCATTAAAAAATAATTTAATGCTATTTTTTTGATATTGTCTATTAGAGATACTCTAATTATATTTGGTTTTGCAGAACCCAATCAGAGCAAGAATTTTCATGTGACATTTGGTGAAAAGAGGGGAGGTGGGCCAATCATGGCCTGTTTCTCGGAATCATGGCCTGTTTCTCAGACGAGATCTTTGGGCCGAAACCGACCCACATCGGCCCTTTACTTCTGTTATCCCCATATTCTAAACTTTTCTCTTTAAATAAAATTCTTTTTCAATTCGTCAGAAAATAATGCAATAAAATCCGATTACAACTTAAAGGACATTTTCGTCTTCCTATCCATTTCTAGCAAATAATCACGACTGTTTGTAACATTCACGACCACACCGCCACCGATGGAGAACATTTTGGGCTCCGCCGCCTCCGCCTCGAAGACAGTGCTGATAACAGGTGTTAGCCGAGGGCTCGGTAAAGCTCTGGCACTGGAATTGGCAAAGCGCGGGCACACTGTAATCGGCTGCTCCCGATCCCTAGATAAGCTTTCTTCTCTCCAGTCGGAGCTCGCCTCCGTCTCCTCCGAAAACAACAAAGACAACAAACATATCATCATGGATACTGATGTGGTAATTATTCTATCTTACTCGAGTTAATTCCTTTTTATTTTTATGTCTCTGATTATAAAAAAAATTATCTTAATTAGCGGAGTAATACTAGTGTTGAGGAATTGGCGCGTGCAGTCGTGGAAAATAAGGCAGTTCCTGATATTATAGGTACATTTGGTTTATGATTGCTTTGGCGCTTATAATTATGTTGTTGATTAGTATATGCATGGTTTATTTGTCCACAATTTGAATGTCTGGTTGTAGTTTGCTACCCTACGAAGTCAAATTTTGAAGTTTATTGACTAATATATTGTACTGTTCTTTTAGAACTTATATATTGTTTTAAGATAAGTAATTGTAGATTCAGTTACTTCTATATATTACGCATTTGAATTTTAATATAATAATGGGCAGTATTTTTTCAATGGGTAGGCTATTTAATTGCACCAGTCTTTTGATTGCTAAATAGATTGTGGTGATACCATTTCTAAAGATTATTGCAAGACTTTCTAGAATGCCATTTTTTCATTTCTATGGCATCCGCATAGTCCCTTACAAGATTTATGTCTCTGCATATAAAAAGTAAAGTGACATAATTCTGCTTTTGCTCTTTACGATTGCTGACCTTTTAGTACGACTCTTACTTGAACTAATCCAGGTTATCTGTGGTCGTTTTTAGAATTTGTGATATTAACTATTGCATGAATCTTTTTCAGTTAACAATGCTGGCACAATAAATAGGAATAATAGAATATGGGAGGTTCCAGTTGATGAATTTGACACTGTCATTGACATTAATATCAAGGGGACAGCAAATGTATTGCGTCACTTCATTCCAATTATGATTGAGAACAAACAGGGGATACTTGTCAATATGTCATCTGGATGGGGAAGATCTGCTGCTGCACAGGTAAAAATTAGAGCTGGCCTTATGATCTGTTTTTCGGGCTATAATTTCTAGCTTAGTGTAATATAGCCTCAGTGAATTTTATTAGTTGTGGTATGTCGGATAAAGGTGTATGCCATTTTAGCTCGTGATCATTCATTGCTAGATACACAACTAATAAAAGGTTAATCTTGAATATTTTTCATTAAAATTCTATAAGGATGGTTCATATTGAAATCATGCACATTGATGTAGCCGATCTTGTTGCTTCCCGTTCCCCTTTTCACAGAAAATGGAGAGAAGAATTGATGTATTAATTCATAATTAGGAAAGTCAATAATAGATTCTTGTTCTGTCATTCTTGAAATAGCGGCCTTGTACTCCGACCTAGTTTCGAGTACATAGATATTAAATGAAAAACTATAAATTTGGTCTTTTCTTAACACTTTTAATCCACCTTCTGTGTGTGGTTTAACTTAAGTGCTGCTCAATGCAATACCTTTTTTTTTTCTATTTCCACACTAAAAGACCAAAGTACTAAACCATAGGGTGAGCCCGTGAGGTTATATTAAGGTTAATACGTTGTCTTGGTTTACTTTCTGAACACTTTAGATTTATCTAAAATTGGGTTTTGTATGACGTGTAATGACCAACACATATTGATCTGAATCTCGAGAAGTACCTACATAATTTTGTACTCAGCTTTCAAGCATTATATTTTATTAATTGTTTGAAACTGTAATACATCAAACTAGGTAGCGCCATATTGCGCTTCAAAATGGGCAGTGGAAGGTTTAACAAGGGCAGTTGCAAAGGAGTTGCCTGCTGGATTGGCTATTGTTGCGCTTAGTCCTGGTGTAATCAACACTGAGATGCTTCAATCATGTTTCGGGAATTCAGCTTCACTATACCCAACGCCTGAATCATGGTAACCCATCCATAAATATAATTATATCTATATGTTTATGTTCATTTGAATTGTGGTAATCGACTGTCAACTGTCAAGTTGTGGAATTTTTTGGCGATCAAATCTCACAATTCCTTGAGATATCAAATTAAATTTTTATTTGAATTGACAAATTTAATATTTCTGAATCTTTCTGCAGTTGGCACAATGCAGCAGTAGAACTTAATTATTTCGAATTTGATTTCCATTTCATAATCAGAAATTAGGATTCCAGCCTAAGTAAAAGCTGCATTTCGTCCATCATTATGCTACGTTTTTTTGAGCTATTGGTGCATTTTTTTTCTTTCAAACAGGGCTCCAAAGGCAGCTAATATGATTCTCAATCTAACCGTGGCAGACAATGGTGCTTCTCTCACCGTGTAATACACCATGCATCCATTACGAAGTTCAGATTTGGTACATGAAGAGTCTTCTGCATAGTAAACAAGAATCCTTCTATTTGCCAACAGTTTTGATGCTGGTGAACCTTTTAGAAACCTAAACCTCAATGGCTGAATGCCCTTATCAGTGTATATTTTGTATTAGTTGTTGTAGAGGCTGTTGAATACACTGAGCTTTAAACTCGGTTTTATCTTGCTCCGAGAAGCAATAGTTCATGGTTAGAATTAGGAAGGAAAAGTAGGCAGTGACAGAAGAAAGCATTTTCATTTGATAATGAATTTTCAGCAGAAACTAAAAGCGTGGCTGTTTGGAGGGACGAGTTCGATTTTAACCGGCTTAAAATGAGATGGCCACGAAACAAATTTGTTGTTGTTCGGGTCAAATTTGCTTGGTGAGGAACACATTGGGTCAGTTGACCTGTTAAGTTTCTTAAAGCAATTATTACAATTTTTTTTCTTACTTCCCAATTAATAATTAAGAAACAATAACCCATTTTAATTATAAGAAAATGAGCACGTAAGAAAATATATAAATTCATTTCTAAAGTTGTATTTAAAACAGTGGTTGGGCCATTGGGGTCAATTTTTTTAAGGGAAAGTTTCACTTTGTCCATTAACACTTAAACGTTTTTCATTTTGCTCCATTTTGCTCCATAATTTTTGCGAGTTCTTGCTTAATTCCTTAGCTATTAAAAATAGCTTAGGCAACCATGCAAAAACTAGAATATAACAAAATATCTTGATCAATTTTAATGATGTGGTATTGAACATTTTCTCATTTTATCATACAACCTTTGAATATTTTTTCACTTTGCCAGCATTTGGATATTTTCGTATTTTACCACTCAACCTTTGAACGTTTTTACATTTTGTCACCCTCAACCTTTGAATGTCTATCTTGCCTCTGACTAAAGCCACGTGAAGACTGAAAAATGAAATATTCTTATAAATTCTGCCAGCGATTATCGAACGTCCAAAGATAGTGATCTAAGACATTTTTAATAGCTGAAGGGATTAGGTAGAAATTCACCAAGGTCGGGGACATAGAAAATGTTCAAAGACTAGAGAGGCAAAGTGAAAATTTCACTTTTTTAAGCACTGAATCAGGGACTCTAATTTATTGCCTTGGTTAGGTCGAACCTTCTATTTTCCTAAATCGTTGCATTTCACAAGGTGCAATGTGTACGAGGGTCGAGTTTCGGGCCTTGCCTGCGTATGGAATCAAGAAGAAACAAAAATCTACCAGAAGAATTGCTAGCAAAGTCGACACACCCTGCAGATGAAGCTGCATAACCATTAAGAAATACTAACACAGTAACACTGGTAGGCTGGTATATAGTTCTGGACTCAGTTTTGAAATTTCTTCCTCCCGATAACATTTCTGTATTAACCATGACATCTATGAAACAAAATGGATCAAGGTGCTTCCCGAGGATTTTGAGGGCGCGATGCCGATAGACTCTGACATTAAGTTTCAACCAAGAAATCTAGACATATTGCATATGACAATAATTACACATAGATATCTCTAAATTAAACATAAAAAAAAAAAACACAAATTTAGTTGAAGGATCTCAGTCAGTCCAATTAGAACCTGGAAAAATAAGACAAATTTTCATGGTAAATTTGTCGCTTTTGGGTGCCGATAATACAGTGTCAAATATATGATTTGCGAAACAATTTTCATCCACGGCTAAGCTTATCAACTCCCTGAATCAGAACGCACCAATGAAAACTCATTCTTCACCATATTAAATCGTTGAAGCCGGGTTCTTATCCAAAGACACTGCAACTGTAATATCTTCAAATTGATTGTGGTACCTGTAGCAAGAAAAAATTATTCAAAAAGGATTACATAATAGCAGCAAAATGGAAGAATTTGAGATTCTCATAAGACATTATTCGGTTATCTCCAAGAAATGAATAAACGAATTAGAGCGAGTGTACCCAAATAAAAAGATTCCACAATGCTAATATTTTGATTTAGAGATATTTGTTTACTACTTTATACATACACAAAAGAACTCAATGAGTGTAAAGGTTAAGAAATAGTCAAAATAAAACTTCAATGATTCAAAAGGAGAGTATGAAATGATTTCAAATGCATGTTCCAATTTACTCGAGATAAGTTGCAAAATAAAAGGAGATAAAGGCACTGCTTTTTGTTAGTTGGCTTTTTTATTAGTGACATGACTCCACAAAGTTAAGATGCTTTAACACAAAAGTCATACGGGTCAGATATAACTCATATTGCCCTGCTTATAGGATCTTCTTTACGATGAGAAAATAAATGGCATGCTTCTTTATTTTCATCTGAATTACGACACAATTTATATTTCTTTATGTAGGACATGATTGATAGGCCAGATATCATGGATGATTTCAACAAGAATAAGAGGTCAGTAGATTAACCAAGTGATAGGATTTGGTAATGAATATATGAAATGTTATGTTGTATTCAATGGTGTAATCCTAGAGGGGAATTTAAAAAAGGAGATGGCACACATCAATTACTTAAATACCCTTGACCCTAATACTCTTAATACTTCCCTCAAACTGGACTATCTTGTAGCTTGCTATACATAAGACAGTATCTCGAATAAATAAGACAAATAACAATAATCAGAGCTAGATCATCATGGGTGAACAAGAACTCAAAACTGAAGAGTACTTGAATATGACGTATCAATGTTGACATCAGATTTACACCTGTTAACTCTGGTCTCTGGTAAACGACCGTAAAAATTTAGTTTCACCCATATATCGTGACGATCAAATTACAGAGTAATAAAGCTAATCCACTTTATTCACACAACAAATGACAATACCGAAAACTAAAACACCAACGTCGGGATCAAAGTTACCAACTCAGAGGTTTCTTCAATCGTAGTTTGCTTCCAACCGGATGTAAAACAAAACAAAATCCGCAGCTAATGACAATTACCAAAAGGCAGTCTCATATTGCATAAAGGTCCATCAACAACTCAACAATATCACATATGACCACAAAACGATGAATGAAAGCATCGAGACCAAGATAACTACTACTCATTACTCCCCCAAGCTACGCATGAGATGGTCGCACATGTCTCTCGATCAGACAAACACAATTGAACAATATAAAACGTCAAGTCACCCACAATTGGCTATTGACTGAACCCGACATCAAAATGGGTTGACTATTAATGAATATGGACTAAGACTAACCAATATGATATGACTCTACAAATCAAATCCCCACTGGATTTGATTGTAATTTCAGTAAAATATAATCTTTAAAATAAAGACCCATAACCAAATATACCTGTAACTTTAATAATAATTACTACTAAATTACAATCAATGTGTAAACTAATTAAAAATAACAAAAAAAAAGCAAAGGCTATAACTGGGGTCTATCCTCAGTTGTAATTACTCTTCGAACAAGCCTTCTTTGAATTTACTAAGAAAAACTGAAGAAAGACCATAACTATTGTTAAAAAGAAAATACTTCAGCTTACTTTTGATCTGAAAAGAAATCTAATAGTATTTCCTTTTCAAGTTTATTTTTTCTCAAGTTTTATGTTGTACCCATCACTTTTGATGTATTGCTGTTTTCTCTCTTGGATTATAATCAAATTACAATAACTTATACTATGATTCCTGTGAACTTATAAGCATACTGAAAATTTTGGTTTCCCATGCTCTATGATGTCATACAATAAAGAAAGACAGTTCTTTTTTTCTTTCTCCCTCCAATTCTTTCATGGTCCTATGCTATGGGGAAGAGAAGTACAATCCATTTGATGTGGAAAACTATATCCTATGCTAAAAAAAGTAGAAATTCATTATTTGTCAAGGTTTTGGCAGTTCGATTTTAAGTATTACAACATTTGACTTCTGATTTGCGAGGATAAAAGGGATGAAGACTTGCTAATCATTTTATGATAGAGCAATTATCTAAAATTGTTTTATAATGCATTAGTATAGTTATTTTGATCTTCTGTGTACGCACAAAAGCATCTTAAGTCTTAACATCGGTTAGCTTTAAGCCTCTTACTGCATTATGCAGATTTCTCAAAGGTAAAGACAGCATTCAAGCGAACCCAGGGGAGACTTCAATATATTACTCAGTATTTACGATAATTTGAAAATAAAAATGGAAATATCAAGGAACTCAATCATTAGCTTGAGCTGACCTCGGAAACAAGGAAGCAGAGATGAAGAAGCATCACATTTTTGTGGACATCATGAACTTGTTTTTTCTTTCGGCTGGCTTCAGAATTTGAAAGGAGCACATCAAATGTTCATCGACACTCATCATAGCACCTGCATTGTCAAATTCACCGCAGTAATTTGGGGCTGAAAAAATCGTGACAAGCTGCCTATCAGCAAAGAATTCATAGCCATCTTCCACAACCTGCAGAGTAAATCGTGGTTAGCTAAATAACTTGAACCGAGACTTTCAGTTGGATTTGGAGTTCGATATTAAATTAATAATAATAAATTCATAGAATTGTTTGGATCTTTTTGTAAGTTTTATGCTTTTCAAACCCTTAATCAACCATTTTGTATTGTTCTTTTAACAAGATGATTAATTTGAAATCCATTTAGTAATGGAGTTATTCCAAATCTTTGTTCAAATCGAAATCTCTCAATCTAATCTAATGAAGCCATAAGAAAAAAACATAGAGACAAACATAGATAAAAAAATTGATTATATTGTATGTTTCAGTCAGATAAGTACTTGGAAACATTTCGGAAATGTTTCAGAAATCAATGGAAAATAGTTAAAAAAAAAAATTACCAAAATTAAGAAAAATAAAGGAGTCCCAAGGCAAATAAATAGTTTTGGAGTTACATCTTATTTTTGTTTCTACTGATTCGAAAGCCGAAACTTTTGATGTTTTTGACAGAAACTATGGAAATATTGATCTATGGAGAGAAATGTTTTACCTGATGAGCACGGCAAACAAGGTCCAAATCATGCTTTTCCAAGAACTCTGAGACTTTATCTGGGCCAAAAGTAAAGGAAACTCCTCTATCATTCATTCCCCATCCTTTAACATCTTTACAAGGATCCGACCAAAGTAAATCGCAAAGCAGGCCTGTATCCGGAATAGCAGTCGGGCGGGGCAAATTTCTGATTTGATCTAGATTGTTGAGTTCCGGAGAAAGGCCACCGTGCATGCACAATATCTTGTCGTCTATAAGTGCCGCTACCGGAAGGCAATTAAAGCAATCGGTGAAGGACTTCCACAACTTCACATTAAAACGGCGCTTACATTCATCGTAAAATCCATATATCCGATTTATAGAAGCACATTCATGGTTTCCTCTAAGAAGAAAAAAATTCTCGGGATACTTGATTTTAAATGCGAGTAACAAGCAAATTGTCTCTAGACTTTGTCTTCCGCGATCTACATAGTCACCTAAGAATAGATAATTGGATTGCGGGGGAAAACCACCGTACTCAAAAAGCCGTAAAAGGTCGCTATATTGTCCATGAATGTCACCTGAAGCAACATGAAATCAAGATGTGGTTAGTTTAATAAAAACTTACAATTTGGCACCATTAAGAAGCACTGTAGATCGATAGTCCACGGTGCTTCAAAACAAGTCAACGTGCCTTTCAAGATAACAAAACTAAAATTAATGGACTGATAGTAATCAGATTTCTTTCTTTAAATAGAAAGAAAATGAAGAAACGAAAATACTAACAAAATACTGCCATTTCCTACCTTCTCCCTTCTTAATCATAGTATAATCCAAAAGAGAAACCCTAAACAGGGTTACTAAAAGTTAAGAGCAAATATTGTTTTCTTTCTTGAAATCCTAGAGGAAACTCATGTTTTTCCAAGCACAACTACAAGCAACAATCTATCTTCCTATGAGGAAAAAATAATGGATGAACACAGAAATTAACAAAAAAAACCTAAAATAAAATCCTAAAATCCCACATAACAACAAAACCCAACTCATTCAAACTAAAGTCCCACGAAAAAAAAATCATAATAACAATAGAGGGTAAAACTCAATAACTTTATAAGTTCACCACATAAAGCAATGAACTTTACACACAAAAAGACATGAAATCAGAATCTGAAAAGTGGGATAGGTTTTTTTACCACAAATCTTGATGGGTGCTTCAAGTTCAAGAAGATTGGGCTGATTAATAAAGATTTCACGAGAAGCAACACAGAGCTGCTTTATTTCAGATTCCGCGAGTTGAACTAATTTCCCCGGCTTTGAGGATCGGACTTCAATCAGCTTCTCAATTATTCGGTCCAAAACTGCGGAATCCATTACTACTCCCCTCTACCTTTGAATTTTCCACACACTCACACTCGTGAATGTGTGTTTTTCTTTGGGAGTTTGTTATGTGGATGTGGGCTTGTGTTGTTTTTCAAAGTCTCTGCCTTTTCTTTTTGGGTATCACAAATTAATATTTAATATTGTTATTTTCACTTTCCCAATTGTTGAGGTTTGCTGGTCAAAGAGGACACTTTTATTTGGTTGAGATTAACTACTCTCATTTTTTTTGTTGGGTTGATACTTGAGAGAACTAGAGATGATTCTATATATTTCAATTAATGGAAAAACTTTACGGGCCTGTTTGTTTGGTGTTTGGGAAAGTAGTGGATGTTTGTGAAATAATCTCGATTTGCGTAATGTTGTTTGTTTGAGTTTTGGGAGAATGGTTTGAGAAATAAAGTGGGTATAGGTTTTTTTAGAATAGTTAGGTTGTAGGTGTGAGATGTGTAAAACTTTATGTCAAATCATATTTGTTGTGAGATAAATTGTGTAAGAGATATATTACTTTATGTCAAATCATAGTAGTGTTTATATAGGTTTTGTTTAAAAATAAGAAAATTGTTGTTTGTTTGGGTTTTGAGATAATTGTTTGAGAAAATTGAAAGATGAAAAATTTATTTTAGAAAATAAAAAACATGTTTGTTTGGCATTTCCCAAACACGAAATTTTTTAGGGAAATGCCAAACAAACAAGCCCTACACTTTTATGTGTTTTACAATTATTCAAATATATTTATAACTTAAATTTTGGTATAAATAATAAATATATGTTTATTTACCAGTACTTTTTACTCACTAGTTGTGATAATCTTTAAATCTAGGATAAACTCTTTATCATTAATTTTTTATAAAGTGATATTTCTTGTATTTTTTTCCCACATTAGTTTCTACTATGAATTATTTGTTTTATTTTGATCATTTTCAGGTAGTTCAAGATACGCTAAATTGTCAAAATATTTTTATGAGGGACCTGGATGAACCAAACTGTCAAAACATTTTTATGAGGGACTAAAATGTAATACCATAAATAAAAGACCCTATGTAAATGTTCAAACTGAAACTAATAATTCACAGTAGGGACTAACATAATTAAAAAAAATAAAGATCACTCTGGAAAAAATTAATGATAAAGAAAACTATTTGTGATGTTTACCCTTATATCTATCTTGCCATTACCTTTTTCAATGGAAATTTAATACTATATGATTATGTTTTTTTTTTTTTTTTTTTTTTTTGTAGAAGTATACTATATGATTATGCTATTTGTATTAAAACTGCTTGAAAGCAATTTAGCTTCAAATAATTGATATTACAACGTGTTTATGTAAAATTACTCATTGTAAAAATAAAAGGGTGAAACAGGTTTCCCGAGTGAATAGCAAATTAACTTCCTATGTTATTTTACATAGGTAATTTAACTCCCTGTGATAAATAAAATGGCAAAATACATCCCTGTGATAAGAAAAATGGCAATATCTCCTTGTGTTTTTTATAAAAGAAGCACATTGTCTCCCTCTAAATTGCTTATTAATTCATATCATAGGGAGTTAAATTGCTCATTATTTTATTTCACGGGGAGGTAAATTGCCCATTTTTATATCACAAGGAGGTAAATTGCTCATTATTTCATTTCACAGGGAGTTAAATTGCCTATTTTTGTTTCACAGGGAGGTAAATTGCCCATTAGACATATCACATGGAGTTAACTTGCAAAAAACCCCAGGTTCCACATTAAAGTATGTGGGTAGTATTAGTTATTACCTTAAAGTATCAATTGTAACAATTATCCCTCTCTGTTATAGTATTGAACATTTTATTTCAAAACTACCCTCATTCCTTTTATAACAAATAAATTGTATCTTTATTAATTATGAATTCATCCATCCACCAAATAATATTACGTCAATTTCTTCATTTTTCCCCTTGGTTTTATGGTCTTAATTTTTTCTTTATTTGTGTTTAAATTTGTTTTCTTTATTTTATGTTTCAATTTTTTTTCTGAGTTTTTATTTGGTGATAATGATCTCATTTATATTTGGTTTAAATTATTATTTAAATTTTAAAATGTTGACTAATTCTCCTTCAAATTTTTTCGCAAAATTCAAGTTTGACACAAACAATAATATGTTTTAATTTCTTTGACTTTTTATAAGAAAAAAAATCTTTATTAATTATGAATTCATTCATCCACTGATCCACCAAAAAATATTATATTTCAATTTTTTCATTTCTTTTCTCTCCTTAAGTTATAAAAAATGAGATGAAAATGAAGGAAAATTTTGAGATCGAAAAAAGAAATGGAGAAATTAAAACCTAATATTGTTTGGTGGATGAATGGATTCATAATTAATAAAGAGAAAAAATAATAAAAAAATTAATTATTTATGAAAGGGGCGGGGTATTTTTGGAATAAAAACTAAAAAACCATAACAGATGAGGAGCAAGTGTTACAATTGATATTTTAGAAGTAACTGATATCATTCTCATACTTTAAGGGGGAAAACTGTATTTCACCCAAAATATAATACACACATATAGTTTCTCTCTTTGATGACTTCAAATATTAATGTCCTGAAAATGACATCTTCGCCAATATTGACAATCAAGCTGGCAGGCTTAGCTTGTTTTAGATAGTCGAAAAATACTTATAACGTTCATGATTGACACATTTCTTTCGACTTCCCTAAATATGAAATATACATAATATGAAAATAAGATTATTGTTACATGAAAAATGTGTAACAATTTGATAATAGTATATGATTTTGGAGCCTTTGAATTGGAAAGATAATGATTGGGATTGTAAACTCCTTTTTGCAATATAAATCTGAATATTACTGCTTGCTTAATTTTTCTGTTTGCAATTAATAAGCACTTTTGACCGAGAAGTCACCTTTCTTGGAGTGAACATAAAAAACCGTTTTTGCTTCCACATAGATGGGAATTTTGATTTTGAGAATTTTCAAGACGACATTTTGGAAAAATAAGGAGTTGAGGAGGTTAATGTTCCAATCGGAAGAGTTAGGTGCGATGAGGTTGCAGAAAAAGACGGGGAAGGGAGGGGGCGGGATAGAGGGATGGGCGTTGGGATGAAACTATCAAGAGAGGGCATCCAAGGATCATTCTAAATAATGATGGCCGAGTTTGAAAAGACTTTGTAACAAACTTTTTTAATGTGGCGGACACATGCAAGAATTCCTTTCCAAACCCAAGATATATTGCTTTTTGGGCAGGCATCTACAAGAATGCTTTGGGATTGGAGATATTTGGCGGAGAGTAGGGATACCCATATTTTATTAGAGGAAGAAAGAACGTTACAAGAAAGTTTGGCAATGAGAGCTTTGTTCAATTCATGCGAGCGACGGAGTTCGATTCCGCCATTCCACTTGTAAAAAAAAAAAGTGTCCCAACATTTATGAGCAAGGAAGTGGAGTTTATAATTAGCTCGCCACCAAAATTTACGGATCATGGAATCGAGTTTGTCACAAAGGTTTTTTGGGAGGAGGAAAGTGGTCAAATGGTATGTGGGAATGGCTTAGGCAACCGATTTGGCAAGGACATTGCGTCCCGCATGAGAAAGCAAATGGGCACGCCTACCACTAAGTTTTTTTTGGAGTTTTCATTGATATCATTGAAACAAGCTTTGCTACCCGAAGTTTTACAAAAAGGAAGACATAAATGTTTTGACTTATAGTTGCACTTTTTCATGTCAATGGTACGTGGGAATGGCTTAGGCAACCGATTTGGCAAGAACATTGCGTCCCGCATGAGAAAGCAAACGGGCACGCCTACCACTAAGTTTTTTTTGGAGTTTTCATTGATATCATTGAAACAAGTTTTGCTACCCGAAGTTTTACAAAAGGGAAGACCTAAATGATTTGACTTATAGTTGCACTTTTTCATGTCAAGGATATAAAGTATTTTGTTATGAAGAGAGCCACTAGAGTTGGGGCTAAGATGGAGAAAAGATTTTTCACGACTAATAGATTGGCCGGACCAAGATTTGAAGGTGTTTAGAACATTTTTGACACCAAATGAATTTTCCTCGTAGCTTTACGAAAGGACAAAGTATATATTTTACGGTTTGCATAATTATATGTGCTGCACAGAAAAATCATACCCAAGAAAGAAAAACATAATCAATTGGGCCTTGTCGTTCAGAAATTACGTAAAAATTATCTCACTAGACCCATAAAGCCCTTTAAACTTACCAACAGATAAGCCCAAAAAATTGACTATTAAATTGGAAATTTCAGCAAAGTAATCGGTTTCGTTGATATTATACATATAAACTAAATATTGTTATGAAATTAAAATTACTTTTGCTAGCTTGTTATTTTCCTATCCACAATGGAACATAATCACAATTAATATTTCACGATTAAAAATTAAGAACCAAGCCGACTTCGTGGAGCTATATAACAGATTAATGATTAATCCGCAGACACATGATGGATACTTAATTATCAGAAGATGATTGCAAGAAACAAAATCATAAGAGATAAACTCTCAATATTTTCAATAACAAAATAATTAACCACTTCAAAAATAGTCCACAAGCCGGACTAAATAGCCGATAAGGGTAAAACAGTAAAAATAAAAAAATGGTAAAATTAAAAAACTGAACCAGTTTAAACTTTAAAGCACGAAATAAAATAAGACACTCGACCAAAACTTGGCCCAAATAGGATTCAAATCGATCTCCTAAACCACAAATCAAATATTACAAAAATAAAATGGCAAAAAAACACTAAAAACGTAAAATCGAAGGGGAAAACAAAGGAATTTGAGGATGAATTGCGTCATCGAGAGCTTTTTGGATTTGGATCATAATCGTGATTCTGATAACCGTAGTCAAAGTTATAGTCAAAACAGTACAACATGTCAAAAGGAGCCCAATTAGAAAGAAGCTTCAATTAATTATGTTTTTCCGTCGATCCATCAACTCGTGATATTCTCAGCGTCAATAAAGTATTATATAAAGCTCACTTCGTCCTCAGATGCTCCTGCATTACATCAATTTTATTCACTTTTATTTCCATAATTAATTTATACGTTTACGTGCAATAAAAGTTTAAGTTGATTAACATAATTTTCACTTTCGAAATGAATTGGAATTAACTTTTCTATTGAGACCCATCGTATATTTGTTTATTATTTATTGTTATTTGTATAATGATGTAAATGTGTATGTAATATTTTTTAGGGAATGTAAATATAAAATATGTATGTAAATTACGTACTTACCAATTGATATTTATTGGGTTAATATATGACAGAATGACTATGCTGGTGTAGTGTTCAAACAATTGATATTTTTACGGTTCAAGATCCAACAAATGGCTTTTCAGAATATAAAATAATTTCATTTAAAATATAATGAAAGGAATAATTTTGTGCTGACACCCCAAAAGATAAAGTTATATTATATTGTAATGCACAAATCTAATCTGATATATAGCTTTTGATGAGAGCATATCTTGGCTGGCAAAATATGAAAAGAAATTACAAAGCTGAATTATCAGTATTAGTTACTTTCGAAATGCAAGTGTCAATACCTACTCATTTTATGCCCTTTCTACCTACCTCTTCAGATTCAATTGATAATGAGACCCATAGAATTTCTTTAGGAATACAACTTGATTAATCTTTGAACTTGGCGTTTCAATTTTTTTTAGACGGTGAATAACTTAATCGTTATATCGAATATATTTAATTAGTATCAAAATATAAAGATAAATTAATTATAAATATTAGTATTAAATCTATTTATTTTTTAATACGCGTGTGTTTCACGTGAATAATGTACAGTTTTTGTTGTTTTTTGAATAATTTTTTTTAGCCAAAACTCCATTGTGCTTTTGAACGTTTGGGCAAAACTCTCTTGTTATTTTTAATGTTTGCGCAAAACTTCATTGTACTTTTAATATATCTAGGGATAATTTATGCAATTAAATTAAAAATTAAAGATGTTGGTAATTAATGAAGATTGAGTATTTTATGCAGAGTTTTTGAAAGTATAAGAGAATTTTATGAAGAAGAAAATTTTCACAATGTAATTTTATACAAGTTTGCATAATATTTAACACACAATAGTGTCGTGCATTTTTCCCAACTAGGAAAGTGCACGTACGTTGTACGTGTCTAGTTTTAATTTCAAGTATATTTTTTGTAAATTAAAGTAAAATTAGACAATTTTATGTCATAGAATATCATATATTTATGAGTGGTCAATTTATTTTTATTAATTATTATTGGTTCATAAAAAATGATGGCTTTGAATAGTTGTAATAAAATATAAAATGACGACTGATTTAGTAATTATATCTTATAAAATTGGTTCTAAAATAAGATCATAACAAACATTGTCTAGTTCATTCCATCATAGTAGTTTTCATGTCAAGTTTATCCGTTATCACCGATGGCACATGTTTCATCCGTTTCTTAATAAATTTCACCCGAACTTTCATCGATTTCACGAGCATTTTTTTTTACTGGTTTCACCAGTTTTTTCACCAACTTCACCAGTGTTTATTAATTTCACCCGAAGTTTCATCGATTCATATGTTTTACTATTTAATTTTTTTATCAATTTTTTTTATCGAGTATACGTTGTTCATTGTTTTTTAGTTTTTGTCGATCTTTTTTCCAATTAAATCATTTTTTTTCAATTTCATCTTGTTTTTGTCAGTCAAAGTTTAACTCGTTTTCACTGGTTTCATTGATCAAACAAGTTTTCACCGACTTCAAGCTTTTTTTATTGATTTTATCCGTTTCCTTACAAATTTCACCCAAACTTTCATTTATTCATATATTCTCACTGTTTAGATTTTTTAGCGATTTGCCACTTTTTTATCTGTTATAACACTTTTCATTGTTTTCTCATTTTTGGTCGATTTCTTTAGTTTTTTTCTTCAGTTTAAACCATTTTTCTACCGACTTCACCAGTTAAATCCTTTTTTTTAGCTGATTTCACTCATATATTCTCACTGTTCATATTTCTTAACCTATTTTTTTTAGCGATTTATCACTTTTTTTTTATAGGTTATAACATTTTTCATTGTTTTCTCATTTTTGGTCGATTTCTTTAGTTTTTTCTTCACTTTAAACCATTTTTCTACCGACTTCACCAGGTAAACTTTTTTTTAAACTGATCTCACTCGTGTTTACCTTTTTAAACCTTTTTACCTATTTTCATGTTTTTTTCACTAATTTCACATATTATTCACCTGAATTTTTCATTGATTAAATATGTTCTTACCAACTATACGTTCTTGACCCATTTTATCCTTTTTTTACCGACTTTACCTAATTTTACTGGATTTCACTGGTTTCATCATTTTTTTTAAAAATTCCATTCGAATTAATTTTCATCGATTTCATATATTTTTTACCAACTTTACCTTTATTTCAACCGATTTTACCTGTTTTCATCCATTTTTTCACAAATTGTATTCGATTTTTTTATCGATTTCAAATATATTTATTACGATTTCACACGCATTTTTTTTACCGGTTTGAAGTGCACATACGTTGTAGTGGTATTTTGCTGTAAATCAGAATAAAATTAAGTATTCACCATTACCCGAACTTTAATCGCTTTCACATTATTTTTTTATTGATTTATGCAATTTTTATCGAATTCACCAGTTTTTTTTGACCAATTTCACTTGTTTTTCACGAAAAAAATTTCATGAAAGTGCGATGCTATGCATGTTTTGATATTCTTTATATTTTGCTTCTTTAACCAAATAAACATTAAGTATCATTTTTGGTTCATTTATAGGTAAAATGCGATTCTATATTTCTTATAGTTTTTTTAATATATTATTATATGAGAAGAAGATTGAAATTATAAAAATTGATATAAGAGATAATTTATAAATTCTGGGAGTTAATGTTGAAGATAAATATAATAAGATTACATGTCTAATAATACCTTTACCATAATTAATATAATAAGATTTCTAATTATTCTTTTTGAACTATTATTACATATTTACCATTGAATTAAATATCACTTTACAACTTAAATAAAGGTATATTAATCTTCACAAAAAAGAAAAAATAACTTAAATTATTCACACTTTTAGATATAGTGTATGTATAGATATATATATCGATATAAATATAGAATTATCATTAATAATAATTTAAAAATATATTATATTACTATTGCACTTGTCAATATTGTTATTGTTGTCATGAATTACATGCAATAAGTAATAATTTCAACACTGTCACTTTATATTTTATTTCTAAAATTCATTTTTCTTTTAGTTTCTAAATTTGTGAGTGTTGAAACTTATTACGTGATAGTGTAACTCTAGAATCCATTTTGCGGCCCTCTATATGTTGTGAACTTGAGTTATTTAACCAGAGATGCCCACGGATTTCATTCTTTGATATACGATTACTTCAAAAAAATACAAAGTATTGTATATTGTATCGGATACACAAAAGATATAGATATGCGTAGAATATGCATGGAAATGGAATACGTATCCTATATGCCATAAAAAAAATTAAAATAGATACGTATCGGATACACTAATTGGATATCAGGATACTTTGGGAGGTTTTTTATGTAATAGTATGGGTCAAATTTAAATTATAATAAAATGATAAAGTCTTTAGGACTAAACATAAACGACTAGTACCACTACTCACTCACTTATTCAAGTCACTTTCATAGGTCATGAAATCTCGAATATGAATTTACTCCATTGTTGCGATATGTCAAGAATGAATTATTTCGATTTTGTAGTTATATAACTTTTGTTTATGTTAAATTAATTTTTTTTCCTTCTAGAGCTTGAATTGAAAGATCTAGTTGCTTATACATAAATTTACATTATAATTTTACATCCGTATTCATGTCATATCGTATTCAATAATCCGTATCGCCGTATTCATATCGTACTATATCCATATTCTCGTATATGTATCCGTGCATTATAGGTTGTGTATAATTGACTAAATTGAAGTTGACTAATAAGAATCTAATACCAATTTATTTTGTCCTCAACTTTTCATGCGTCCTCGTCAAATGTACTAGTGCACATAGTTTTGAAGATTGCATCGCACTGTATTGAATCGTACCGCTTAGGATTTTTTTTTTCTATCTTTTAATTGGAGGTTTTTGTAGGCCTTACCGAATATTGTTATAATGCGAGTTTTAATCAAACTGCAAAGTACCGTAGCGTAATTATTTTCCAGCCTAAAGTCTAATACATAGTCAATCTATTAGTGATTATTTTATGTTATTAATGTTCAACTAAAAAATATACTAATACTAAAAGCATAACATTGTTTGACTTTAATTTACTTTCATCTACAGAAAGTCTGAAAAGTAAAATTTTAGAAAATCAAACACCAAACAATGGGTTTCCTATAAAAAGAAATAGCAAACAATAAAAAAAGTAGTTGTATGCAAAATTATATTCCAATGTTCTTTTTCTTCTTCTTATTGATAAGATATGTTTGTTTCATATTCAAAGAGCAAGTAGATGTAAAACTCTATCTAGCTACTATGTAATTCGTCATTGTATTAAATATTTAACCAAAACAACTCAGTACATTAGAAAAATTACTTACTTATTATTCAACTATATATGCAATCGCCTATAAGTTAAAATTAGTATTAAATAACAAAATAAGTCATTGAAATCGAAAAATCGTGCCGTACTAAATGAATTAGTATGATATTTAAAGACCGATTTAATACTAGTTAAACATTTAAAAGTCGCATTAATTAATTAATACGATACAAATTTAACAAATAAATTCGCAATACCGACCAAGTGCATTCCTTGTCAAAGGTTCTAGTTTACTTAACATATGCATGGCACTTAAATATGCACACTTTTCTTTTATTTTTCTCCCAGATACATTCATTGCACTATCCTTTTCGTGACATTCAAGCATGAGTCGTTAATTAGCGGAGCTTTTGTCTATCAATATTTAGCATTTGATAAATTTTGACATTCTAGTTACAACAAAACTTAGAATTTTTATTTTTTTTAATTAATGTGGGGTTTCAATAGTGGTTGGCTTTTTAATTTAGCACTTAAACAAGCTGACAGATCTAATCTTAAATTTGATGATAATATTAATATGATATGATGCTTTCCTCCTTTTTATTGTCCCTCCCCCCTTTACAACTTATTTCTGATCGAATAATCACACTTTTAGCAATTGGGCAATCTCGTAGAATCTTGGATTGTTCTAAAAATGAAGTGCAAACTGCACTTCTATATGCAGGCCCCTCCATTTGTTAACTCGATTCAATATTTTTGGGTTATTTAAATGTATTTTGACTTCTGAAATGTTCAAATTTTAAATTTTCTAATCAAATCATTGGCTGAACTGCCCGCAGTACACCATTCAGAGGACGCCATGTGGCAAAATCGTGACCTATTATCGGAAGCAAAAATATACTATAGATAAAACCGAAATTACTTTTATACCCTGCTCAATTAATTCTGGAAAAAATTAAAAAAAAAATCTAAAACTCACTCCTTCCACCCCAACCCACCCACCCACCCACCCACCCGCCCTTCCTTCTCCCACTCATTCCGGCCACCGGCCACCGGCCGGAGATCGTCTTCCCAGGCCGACGGTCCTCTTCCCGGAGATCATCTTCCTAAGCCACCGTGACCAAATTTTCGCCGCCACCAACATATCCCAGGCCGCCGCCGACCTGGGATCGTCGTCCCAGGCCGTGGTGGCCTGGGTTCGTCCGTTCCAGGCCCGTCCGCGCGGCCTGGGACGACGATCCCAGGCTGCCGCCGCCGAGGTGGGGGGTAGTTAGGGTTAGGGTTTACGGGGTGGGGTGGGGTGGAGTGGGTGGGGGTGGGGTGGGGGGGTTAGGGTTTAGTTTTTTTTAATTATAATTATTTATTATATTAATAATATATAACTTTATTGTTTTAATAATATTAGATAAATTAATACATTATATAAATTTTTGATTTGAATTTTTTTTTAATTTTAATGTATTATTTGATTGTTAATATTATTTATAAAATCAAATTAGTTAAATAAATTTCTATATACAAAAAGTAAAATTTATGTTTTTACTATATATTAGGAATTTTAATAATATTAAATAAATTAATACATTATATAAAATTTTATTTGAATTTTTTTAATTTTAAAGTATTATTTGATTGTTAATATTATTTATAAAATCAAATTAGTTAAATAAATTTGTATATACAATAAGTAAAATTTATGTTTTTACTATATATTAGGGATTTTATGTTTTTATTATCTATTATTAATATGCAGGGGCAAATATGTAAAAGGATGAAATGTGACCTGCTAAATGAGACCGGGTAAGCAGGTCACAAAAATAATATTATTTTATTCGGACAGTTCATTTTTTGGAAAAACTGCCGGCAGTTTTCCACAAGTGGAACTGCCCCTAGAATCCCCCATATTAAAAATCCGTTCTAACATATTTTTATGTTATCAAATTCAATGATCTAGAGCCTTTAATACCAATATTCTTGAAAATAAAATACATTTTTATGACTCAAAATCGTAGTGTTTTAACGTGTTTCATCAAAAACGTAACTATCATCAAACAAAATTTCAATATTTTTCCATTAAACTCAATATTTAATATTCATGAGCCAAATACAATCTATTTACATCTATATATAATTGAGTGTAGGGAAGTGAAAGTAATCTTGAATTCTTGTTGGATAGAATGATTATCAAACATTATTAAGTCCTTGAATATAATTGAATATGACTTCTATACAATCATGGATCAAAATTTTCATATTTTTTGTTAAAAACATCGAAAAAATTTCATTTTTGAATTAATGAAAATGAAAATAAAGTGTATTTTCGAAACTCTACATTTGTCCTGAAACTTTCTTTTTTTCTTAATTTACTAATATATCATTTTCATAAATTTTATTTAATATTTTCGAAAACTTTTCTAAAAGTTTCCAATATTCAGCTAACTGAAACATACACCGAAAATGAAAAAACTTTGATCCATGTATATAATAGAGGAACTAGAAAGATGTATAAAGTAATATACTGAAAAATGTCTCGTAATTATGTTTATTCAACCTATGTATTGTTTTCTTTAAGAGCCAAAAGAAAAATATCTATCTAAAGTAAACTTTTCATCTAAGTAATGAAAGTTCCTTTAAGTTGTGAGGAAATTTTAACACAAAGTTAGTTTAGACATCCACCAAATCAAAAATAAATTGCTCTACAGGAAACGTTATTGTATGGCAAATTAAGTATATAGTAGTATATAATATTGTTTTATAAATAATTGTGATGTAACTTGGTATGTAAAGTCAAGTATAGTAAAACACTACAGCATTCAAGTTTGATTTGAATTTTCTTATCGAACTTATACTGTGTTTTGAGATTAGTTTGCTTGCGAACTAAGATGAAATGAACTTTATTTCAGATCAAACAACTTGATATTTGTATGCATATATTTTATTATTATTTAACTTACCGACTTGAACTAGAACCGAGCATCAAAATATTTCAAGTAAAAATGTTGTTCAATTTTCATTGATATATATAACAAGGGCATGTTTGTTCGATGTTTGGGAAAGTAGTTTGACAGAGTATTGGAGGTTTGTGAAATAATCTCGATTTTCGTAATGTTATTTATTTGAGTTCTGAGAGAGAGGTTGGGAAATAAAGGAGATGTGTGTTTTTTTTGGAAAAATTAAGTTTTAAGTGAAGGATGTGTAAGATTTTCTGTCAAATCAAGTTTTTATGTGAGATAAATTGTATAAGATATAGTTACTTTATGTCAAATCATAGTAGAGTTTGTATACGTTTTGTTTAGAAATAAAAAAATTGTTGTTTGTTTGAATTTTGAGAGAATAGTTTGAGAAAATTGAGAAATGAAAATTTATTTCAGATTATAGAAAACATATTTATTTGACATTTTTCAAACACGAAATAATTTTGAAAAACGCTAGAGTTGTTTATGTACTTGTACTCTAATTTGTGAAAATATGTGTTCTAGAATTAGAATATTTTAAAAAAACCATGTGGGAACTGGGAACAACTAATGGAGTTCCATTGAAATAGAAAACATCTACCATCTTTGCTGAAGATTAGAGAACAAAATCAGATTATCAATATGATAAATACACAAATGCATGTTGATTTCTTTCCAACGGTTCATGTTTCTTGACGCTGACAAACCCCCCTTTCCCTCTCAAAAAATTATTTCAAAAAGACAGACCACATAATATTCTTCTCCTCAAACGAAAAAAGAATGTCCTTGGATTGATCTTTTCTTCTCCCAAATAATAGTGTGTTCTTCACTCAAAAATATCTGCATTTCTCAGCCGTCCAATCTCAAAACCCTTTCTTTCTATTCCCATCTCTGTCATCAGATTCTCATCCCCAATTCACTTTCTTCAAGCCAAGAATCTCTTTCCCCCTCACAGATTCCTTCTTTTCCCCCCTTCCCTTTCTTTGTCTCACAAAACTTAGCTTTATCAATGATGCCATTCTTCCATTCTCTCTCTCTTCCTCTTCCATTTTCCATTTCCTTTCTTCTCTTCATCATCTCTCTTAGTCCTTTTCGACAACAACCTTTTTTCGCCTCCTCGAAAACCCAGAAAACCTCCTCCTCCTATAGATATATAAGCCCCACCCCCATGTCTTCTTCCAATGTCAACCATATTTCTCAACCCTGTATTTATGGTATGCTTTTGCTTTTACAACCTTTTTTGAATTAAGGATGGTAAAAAATGTGTAAAATTGGGATTTTAGTCTATACCCACATGAAAATTGTGGTTGTGTTTAGAGTTTTTGGGTAAAGGTTGTGACTTTTTTGAATTTATTTGATGATACTACAAATTTTTGTTTATGGTAATTTTGGTAAAGATGATGTCTTTCTCCAATTCAGTTGATGGTTCTATTGTAATAATGTGTTAGTCTTCATGATTTATCTGGTGAATTAAGGATTTATAAGTTATAAGTTATGTGCTAAATGAAGGATTTGATGATAATATTATTTTTTTATGGAATTTTGTTGTATGTCCCCTGTGATTGTGATCTATTTATAAATGAGTGAAATGATTTTGGGATGATTTAAGCAGGGCATGTTGTTTCTTCAAACACAGAGAGGAAATCAAGGTTTATGAAATGGCTAAGCAGGCTTTTCAAGGGTGGGGCTAGTAGTACTAGTAGTAGTAGTAGTAGAGGCGGTGAACAACCACCTCAGTTTCTCGGAGACGAAAATATGGTTTGGCGTGCTCCCACTCGATCATTGGTATTACATCCAATCTTTCCTTTCGATTATGTTTTTCCATTCCTATTTTTTTTTTTTTTTTTTTGGAAAGAAAAAGAGAAATAAAAACAGAAGTACTCTTCTACTTTGTAGGAATAAAGTTTGTTATGTAAAGTATATTTTCTGTGATTGGTTTGAGTTTGATCTTCTACTTTTTCTTGCATATGCATGCATGTGCTTCTTTAAAAGCTTCACAAGGAAAAAAGTTGACAAGTTAGAATCTTTACAAATTGTGATCTAATAACAAGTTGCAGATTAGCTCTATAATTGAGAAAAGAAAAAAAGTTCTATGAATTTTTTGAACATTTTTTTTCTCTTCAAACCTTCCTTTTTTTATTTTTATTTTTTTAATTTGTACTTTTGTGGAATTATGCAGGATGACCGCCCTCGATTCAATAAAGAAAAAGAGGAATTAGATCGTGCCATTGCACTGTCTCTAGCTGAAGATTTAAAGAGACCAAATGGTAGTAACCTTCGTTTCTTGTTCTTTAATAACTTGTTAACTTGATTCTGTTTTAATTACAAGTACGATGGAAATGGTAAATTTGATTCTACAGGATATAGATGGCGAACGGGCATTGAAGAAGATCTTCCAAGGGCACTTCATGATAATATGAATTCAGCACCATACCCTCCATATGTCCCTAGAGAATATTATCCCAGAGGATATAGGTACTTTACATTCACAAATATTATTTTGAATTGATCTAAGTCATATGGCAATTTTTAGTCGAGCAAACGTTGAACATATCTTACAGTTATTCAATTCTGAATTATAAGACACTAGTATCAAGTCTAAAGTTTTATTTTAGCATTGAGATGACTGATTAATTTTCTTTCCTTTTGGCCATGATTTTCAGAATATGTGGCGGTTGCAAACGAGAAATCGGGTATGGGAATTATCTCGGATGTATGGGAACCTTTTTCCATCCAGAATGCTTTCGTTGTCATTCATGTGGTTACCCCATTACAGAACACGAGGTGAGGGGAACTTAGGCATCTTTATTGTCTTCTTTTATCTACCATCACTTAAACAAAAAAACTCCAAGATTATTTTTCATGATCCAGTTCTTATTAGTTTTCTTCTTTGATCTAAGTTTTCTTTGTCAGGGAAAGATACATACCATAAATCTTGTTTCAAGGAGCTCACTCATCCTAAATGTGAAGTCTGTCATCAATATGTATGATCACCGAAATTTTCTTCCAATGTGAAATTTTTGTATAACATCAATAATTTAATATAATTTCGATAAATTTATAGATCCCGACTAATGGAGTTGGCTTGATCGAGTATAGATGCCACCCTTTTTGGTCTCAGAAATATTGTCCTTCACACGAACATGACAACACGGCTAGGTGCTGTAGTTGTGAGCGTTTGGAGGTATGCATCTTTTTAAGAGTTAAATTTCGTAAGATATTGTGCTGGAACTGAATTTTCCGTGATTATATTGTTTGAAGTCGAGGAATACTAGATATATATCATTGGGAGATGGGCGAAGTTTGTGCTTAGAGTGCATGGAATCGGCTATAATGGATACGGGTGACTGTCAACCATTGTACCACGCCATAAGAGACTACTATGAAGGAATGAATATGAGAATTGATCAACAAATTCCCATGCTTCTTGTTGAAAGACAAGCCCTTAACGAGGCTATCGAAGGGGAGAAGCATGTAAAGATCATCTCGTTTTTTGTTTATTTATATATATTTTGTTTTGTGGAAATTTTGTGAGAAGGTACTTATTATTCTTTCAGGGTTTGCATCACATGCCTGAAACGAGAGGTTTATGCCTTTCCGAAGAGCAAACTGTTACTAGTGTAAGATCTTTAGTATTCCACAAATTTTTTGTTTTTGACTTATTCACAAATCTAAGTCTTTGGTTTTGACAAATGTGTAGATATTGAGGAGACCAAGAATTGAGCGCCGTGGATTAGTAGGACTCAGAACACAACCGCATAAGCTAACTCGGAGGTGTGAGGTTACAGCCATTCTCGTGTTGTATGGCCTCCCAAGGTAACTTTTGATGCCTCATTTCATATACGGTTCACTAATAATTCAAATATAATCAATTGAATGGAGAATGTTCTCTCAGTGTTCGTGTTTTGAAATCTTACTTTATGAATGAACTCTTACTGCAGATTGTTGACTGGTGCGATTCTTGCACATGAGCTGATGCACGGATGGTTACGTCTTAATGGTAATACACATCTACCATCAAAACATTTTCTTCAAAAACAAGAACTTCATATTGATAAAGTACCCACTAATTAATGTAACATGTACTAAATCCCCATGTGATATGGAAAACCTGCATGAAATCTTTTGTGTTAAGTTTGTTGCACCAAATTCCCTTCTGTTTTCATAACTCTGCGAAATCTCCTCTTCCGTTATTACCCACAAATTATCCTTCTGAAAACCATGAACTTGTATTTGTCTCTTCTTAATTTACATAAACTGAGTTATTTAAACTTTTAAGAGTCCAAATCCATATAGCTCTCTATATATACTCCTTGTTCTTTTTGGAAATTCTAGTAGTTTTATTTAATATCTTTACTTGAATAAATTTTATGCAATGTGCAGACTACCGTAATCTTAAGCCTGAGGTCGAGGAAGGTATCTGTCAAGTTTTATCTTACATGTGGCTTGAATCGGAGGTAATAATACCGGGATCAAGAAACATGCCATCCTCATCTACACCATCATCATCGACAAATTGGTCTTATGGATCGACAAGTATGCCATCTACATCATCATCAAGGCCATCAACGAAGAAAGGTGGTAAATCGAGCGTTGAGAATAAGTTAGGCGAGTTCTTTATGCATCAGATTGCACATGATGCTTCTCCGGCTTATGGAGGAGGATATAGATCTGCAATGGCTGCCGTTAATAAGTATGGTTTACGTCGTACTTTGGATCATATTCGTTGGACCGGAACTTTTCCCGAGTAATTCCTCGTATGGCTTTTCACGTTTGTTGATTTTTCTTGGAGATCATGAAAATAGATTAATGTTGATCAAGAAAAGGTTGAATTTGCTCCCCTCTTTGAAGGGGCTACTATGTTCTCATGAGGATGCATATGCAAAAATTTACTATGTTTTTTTTTTCAAAAAAAATAAGAAGCATGTTGTTGAATACAACAATGTGATACCAATACCATATGATTTTGGAGCCTTTTTAGTTGGGATCGTGAACTCTTTTGTGAAATCAGAAGTTGAATATTAACATCATGCTTCTTTGTTTAGTGGAGTAAATTTACTTTGATTAAATTCAAGGTCTTAATTAAACATTAGTGAAATTATAGCTAAATATTGATTCAAGGGATAATTATATTCAATATATAAAATGAGCTTTGATGATATTATGGGTAAATGTCCTGCATCCCGAGGCTTGCATATTACATAATAACTATGGAAAATTCTTACCTGGGCCTAATTTTTTTTTTTCTAGATCTTGTGGGTAAGAATTCACCACATCCTGTAATTTTTGAATGATAAACTCTTACCCACAAGGTCTAGGTAAGAAATTTGCCCATAACTACATTGACTTCCCCTGTTTTGTGTAATGACCTTCTTACATTAGTTTAACATAAAAAAAAAAATATAGTAATTAAAATGCTTAATTTGTTTTATTTGAGAATCTTCACGACGTTTAAAGTACTACCAATAAAATGCTAAATATCTACACTCTATATCCTATACTTCTATATCTATATTTATATCTATTCTATAGCTACTGTTTTTACATTTCTATACTTTTTTTTAAGTGTGAATGATTTAAATTTTTTCTAAAGACAAAAATGTTCTTATTCAAGTTGTAAAATAATATTGATAGGATATAGTTAGACATGGATTTCCCATAAAATTGGTAAAAAAAAAATTATACGTTAAAGAGAGAAAATTTGCAACTCTTTTTCCTGTTAAGCAAACACCATATGAGAAAACAAAAATTATTTTTCCCTCAATCAAACAAACTATTACTTATTAGAAAATTATTTGTTATTATTTGACTATATACCTTTCTCTCATTTTCTTGGGTCTTTCTAAAATAAGATTTTATAGAACATAAGTGTATATGAGATATCCCATCTCAGCCATTAAAAAAGTCAACAACAAATCTGAACCACAAATTTTGGTCAAAATGTCCAATGATGATGTGGCATCGGACATTTAAAAAAAATAAACATATGTTAAATTACATACTAACCCTTTAATTAATATGTTAAAAAAATCTCCCTAATCTCTAATTAATATCAAATATCTTTCCAAAACAAAAACCCTTTAATTAATATTGCACTTTTCATACAAACTTTCTGCCAACTTTATATATTTCATACCAAACTTTTCAAAAAGACACATTTCGTACAAAAGTTGAATAACTTTTTTTTATATTTCATTCGGCCGCTAGTTTTTGGATGAAAAATATCACGTGCCAAATATGTATCCGTTAACTCACCATTTTATCTCTCAAGGGAACATTTACAATTGAACACAAAATACCTAAAATCTTGAAGGGGATAATTGCAATTATTGCAACCCCGCCCAATTCCTCTTCATTCACCTCCGAGACCACAACACCGCCCAGCCCCAATTCCTCGTACCCACACAACCCCACTTTCATTTTATGATTAGGATTTTCTTTTTTAGCAATCTCAATTAGTTCTAATTTTTTAACACAAATCAAATCATTTTAATATCTTTTGTATTATAATACATATTTTGAATTTTATCACCTAAAGTATAAAATAAGTACGTATGAGATCCGTTGCATTTTTCTCCCTTAAATGATTTTATGCCAATTTCGATCGCCGAAAAACTCATATATGCGCCTCACTAGTATTTTAAGGGTAAAATTAGTCAAAACATGACGTGCATTTTTTACTTTCTCTTTACAAATAAAATATTTTCCTACTTAACTTCGGATTTTCGGTTCTTTTACATGAGCGAAGTATTTGGACTTGTAAGAAGTGTAGTGACTAAAGGGGCACAATATTTTCCGCCGAACAAAAATTAAATAAAATTATCTTAGGTGGTAATTAAGTGATTATTTTAGACATATGGGTGGTAAAGTGCAACAATATGTAACTTTGGGGGATAAGATTTTTGTCAAATCTTTAAAGTGGACTTCATAAATCATATGAAAGTTTTTATCAATTTTTTTTTTAAATAATAGGGGTTTATTGCAAAAATTTAATGTTGTCAGGGGTTATTGATAATATTTTGATTTAAGGGGATGTTTTTTCATCATTTGATGGGGTAAATTGTCATTTCGATTTGAGAGGGATATTTTTTGCCAATAATAAAAAAAAAAGTACCGGGTTCTTTTTCTAATAAAAATAACATATGTTTTTTTAATTAGAAAAAGCACAAGGGGTGTTGTTGAAATTTACTCATAAAAAAGGGTAAATTTGTCTTTGAGAAAATAAATTATTTTAACTTATATTTTAAGGGGACATGTGTCACCAAGATAAATGCTATCTTATGTGCTCTCCATCCCTCGAAATCTCATTTTAGACGGACCACATTTTCTTTCACTTTCTTAACAACTAAACAAACTATTACTTATTAGAAAATATTGAATCTTATTTGAGAAATCCAATCTAAAATGAGTATGCATCAAGTATTGAATACACAATCAAGAAATGTTATCTTCCATAAACTTGCATGATTTGCGGTAAGAAACGACTGAATTTTGTATGTAAAATGTATGTAAACTTGGAGAGAAAAGTAAGAGAATAAAATCTGTAATTCTTATTATGAATTGATATTTATGTAATTCTGTACAAAGCAAGAATCGAACCTTGCTATTTAAATAAGGCAAAGGCGGTTTAACAAAGAATAAATCCTAGCCATCTATTCTACTTCTAATCTGAGCCGTACAACAATAAAACAATAAACATAATAAGATAATAAATAAAAATACATTTCTCCCAAATCAAATGCCCTAATTATGTTCGATTGAAGCTGATTGACAAAATACGCCCAAATCCTGATGAGGCTTCAATCTATCTCCAATAAGAAAATTATATTTTATCTTGATTTTCATAAGTTAAACATATATTAACTTATTAGAAAACATCGATTTGGTGAACTTATGGGGTACATCGTAAAACTTTGTAAGGTGATATGCTTAACTGCAAATTTTAGAAAATTAATTGATAAATTGTGAGTATATATGTCGAGGGTGAAATATGATTTCAGATTTTATAAAAATTCTAAATTCATCAAAATGTATGGAACCCCAGGAACACATATCCCTACTAGCTATATTTTCTTCGAAGAAGTGAAAACAACGACAACTTGCATATTAAGATTAGAATTTTGTCCAAAAAAGAAATTAAGTCAGCCCTTTATTTATTTTTTATGGTCATTTGTCAATTTTATTCTCACTAAACTGAAAAGTTGACTATAATTCATCACTAGGATTATATTGTTGGGCAACACATCCTACCTATGAAATAACAAAAATGATTAAGACTTAACTAAGTACGTAATTTTTCTTTGGCTAGAAAAGAAAAAGTATAAATAATATCAAAACATGCAACCTCAAATTTTCATTTAATTCCTTTTGTGAAATCAGAGTGAAGTCGATGAAAACAGGTGATATTGATTAAAAAAAATCTAAATTCGTGATATTATGTGAATTTGATGAAAATTTGAGGGGAGCTGGTAATATACTGTGAAAGCTGGTGAAAAAACGGGTAAAATCGAAAAAAAATGTGAAATTGATGGAAATTCGAGTGAAATTTAAAAGAAACGATGAATCAGTGAAATCGATGAAACAATGGATAAAACCAGTGAAAAATGTGAAGACATTGATAACATGTGAAATCAATAAAAATTTCGGTGAAATTGGTGGGTAAAAAAATACATGAAACGTGTGAAATATGTGAAAATGAGTTAAAGTGAAAAAAAAAAGAGTGAATATGAATGAAATCGACAAAAAAAGGGCTAAACTGGTTAAAATGGAGTAAACTAATGAATTAAATAAGTAAAAAGTAGGGCTTAGGTAAGTAAAGAAATAAATTTCAAATGACTGAGTAAGAAAAAATAATTGAAATCTACTTAAAAACTAACCAAAATCCATGTGATAAAACACTGGGATTCATTTTCATTAACAAACAATGTAAAATATTTAAACTATATATTCCAAATCCATCCATGGTTTCATAACTAAATCGATCATCATTTTATATTTGATTGAAATAATTTAAATTCATCATTTTTCTGACATAATAATTTTAACAATAATAAATTGTAGAGCAATCTTTAATATGTGCAAATCTTTAACATAGTAAAATTAATTTTACTCTAATTTATAATATTTAACAATATAATTAACTAAACAGTATGTGCATTTTTCTAGTTTGTATAAAAATATGAATAAATTAAAATTCTAGTTTGTACGTGGGGCAACGTACGTGCATTTCTCGATCAAATTCATCAGATATACAATTGAATAAAAATTCTGATAAATGAAAATCCACTCCGGTGACAGATTAATTAGTACTAGGACTGTCAATCGGGTCTTGTGAGCCAAGCTTTAAATAGCTCAAACTCGAATACCATCGAGCTTCACAATTATAGGCTCAAGCTCGGCTCATAAATTTTTTAATTGTCTCGGCTCAAACTCAGCTCATGTAACATTTCGGGCTTCGGGTTTA
Organism: Penstemon eatonii; assembly: GCA_038501285.1. NCBI lineage: Eukaryota > Viridiplantae > Streptophyta > Magnoliopsida > Lamiales > Plantaginaceae > Penstemon > Penstemon eatonii. The sequence continues at coordinate 8,386,955 of CM076710.1, forward strand.
TATCAGGCTTATGTCGAGTTTATAAGACTAGCAAATGTTACTCCATAAATAAAAGAATTACGCACTAATATGAATAAATCACTCTTACTTAATACACAAGAGACAAGAATATGTAAATTCCACACTTGTTCTTCATAATATTAAACATTAAATAACATTTAAAATTGAAGATCAAGTCACATTACTCATCAAAATCTATTTTTTAAACAAGTACCCATATTACATAAAAAGTAATCTCTTTTAATTGCCTCATATAATAAGCTCCTAAGCAAAAACCTTGAAATATACAATAATCAAGTTAGCTTTCAAAACAATATACGATATAGGAAACTTAAGCATACACTATACCTAGCTATAAGTTTCTTTTTAGACAATATCAACTGCAAAATGATTAAGAAACTTTAAGGGCTGCAAAAACATTAAAACAAAGTTAAAATCATCCAAATTCCCAATCTTGATCACTTTCTTTTATCTTTTTCCTTTTTTTTTCCTTTATGTTTTTCATTTGGCTTGTACAATTGTATGTAATTGATTTTGATATTTGGTACATAATAATTTTGATATAAATAATTAACAATAGTATTCGGTCGGGCTTTATTCGGGCTGATCCTTATAAGGCTCAAACTCGGCTCATAAATTGATCAGGTTTAATATAATGGCTCAAAATCGGCCCGGGTCACAATTATTCGGGTTCGGGTCATATTTAATCGGGCCGAGCCATCGGACTTCGGGTAGGCCCGACTCAATTGACAGTCCCATTTATTACAACCGCTGCACCACGTCATCAAGTACACGTGGTGTAGCCCACCAATACACTTGGGACATGTTGATTGATAATCCACATCACCCCATGTTCTGGCCATGTTCCCAAAAAATAGGGATTCAAAATATTGTGTTCACATTGTCAGAACATGATTAATGTAGATTATTACTCTACATGTCCCAAGTGTATTAGTAGGTTGCACCACGTGTACTTAATGACAAGGTGCAATGAGTTTCTCCAGCCCAATCTCAAATTTTGCTGAATAGATGATAATAGATTAGATACCGGGTCAGTATCCCGGTCCATTATCTTAGAGAATTGATCTTGCATTATGGGCTGTAGGCCCATTACTTCCAGCCCAAATCAATTTGTAGAATAGTGTAGAAACATTGAGAAAGCAGTGGCACTATCTGGAACTTCCGATCGGAGAAGAAGAATTCAAGAGAAAAGAAAGGGCCTGAGAACAAACCAGAACCATCATTTCTTTTCTCCTATATATATATATATATATATATATACCGCATTCCTCTCATTCAATTTCACCGTGGAGAATCAATTTCTGTAAACGACGCTTTTTGTATTTCAACAATCTGCATTCATATCCCTGTTATTAAAAAGTTTACAAAAAAAAAAAAAAATGTCTCTGATTCCAAGCTTTTTTGGCAACCGTGGAAGCAGCTCCATTATCGATCCATTTTCGTGGGATCCATTTGAGGGCTTCCCATTTTCGGGCCAGCTAGCGAATGCATCAGGCCCGGCCCGAGAAGTATCGTCTTTTGCGGGTGCTCGGATCGACTGGAAAGAGACGCCTGAGGCACACGTGTTCAAGGCTGATGTTCCGGGGCTGAAGAAAGAGGAGGTGAAGGTTGAGGTTGAGGAAGGACGAGTACTGCAAATAAGTGGTGAGAGGAACAAAGAGCAGGAGGAGAAAAACGACAAGTGGCACCGCATAGAGAGGAGCAGCGGCAAGTTCCTCCGCCGCTTCAGGCTGCCGGAGAATGCGAAATTGGAAGAGATAAAGGCAAATATGGAGAATGGAGTGCTGACAGTTACTGTACCCAAGGAGGAAGTGAAGAAGCCAGAGGTGAAATCCATTGACATCTCAGGTTGAATAATTCAAGTTAAGTTGATGACATGATATAAATATAAATGGCCTTTGTGTTGTGTTTGATTTATTAAGTCATATGTGTCGTGTTTATGTTTTGTGAGATGGAAATGTTGCTATTGTGTAACTAAAATCAAAATATGTACTATGTTGATAAGGTGAAATTAAAAAACCAGTCCTTTTTTTTTTCCTATTTTCCGGAAGACTAATTAAGTGTTGTGTCTTTTTATTTTGCTTTCTTTTTTGACTTACATTACATTCTAGATGTTAGACAAGATTATAGATTAGATGGATGATAAAATGGGTATTTGACATACATCGTAAACTTTTTTGGAAGATTCTTATCATCAGGAATTTCCCATTTTCTTAGTGTTATACGTTATATAGTACTTCTTATTATAAAACATTCGTACGCCTTATGAGAAATAATAAAAGGGAAATGTCTTAGTCTAATTACAATTACAAAAAATTATCTTCCTGTTTGAAATATTATAAAAATATTCCCTTAACTTAACGCTTGTTAGTTAATTTTAACGGAACATGTAAAATGTTCAAAATGTCCTTAGTTGTTTTTAATATTTACAAAAAAAAACCTCCATGGTCGTCGCTCTCAAGTTTGCCTTTTTTTCACTTTTCCAGCGATTCCGGATATGGTTGAGCTTTATTTGATGGCTATAAACTCGTCTTCAGGTCCTTTACAAATCTCAAGTATTAATTGTTAGTTTCAAGTTTATTCCGTCACTCTATTTTTAGATCTACAAATTTGGTGCCTTTTTTTGATTTTACGCTGCCAGCTTGACCCACTGCCTCCCCTTTCAGTCGTAGACTCCCTTTAGTGTGGCCGTCATTTTGATACCAACTTTGTCCAATTTGGTGTTGAATTGAAGATTCCTCATTTTCAAGCTCATGTCAATGGTGGATGTTTTCATCTTCGTAAAATCAGTCCCTCTATCTCAATTCGCAAATTGATCATTGTACTTTTTCACATTTATAATATGTCTGTACTTTTTCACATTTATAATATGTCCCTACATATATAGAAAAACTCAAACTTTCACTTTAATTTGGTCAAAATTCATAATTTACATGTCACATGATCCGCACATAGACGATTTCGGGCTAATTTTGAAATTGGGCGTCAATTTGGACCAAAATTGCCTAAAGTTGAAGGTGTGGCATCAAATATGCCAACCCAAACAGGGATAAAAATGCTAGTGAGCGTAAGCTGTGACACAAAAAATGCAATAATCCTATAACGAAATCACCAAGCCCTAGATCTCTTAAAATTCTCTGGATTTTAAGAATTTGAATTGTGTTATTGTAGATAAATTAATTAAATTTTAAATTGGTTTGTTTTATTTTTGTATGAAAATATTTGTTATTAAAGTTCAACTTTATTTATCAATTGTGTTATTGTAAATAAATTTAATAAATTTTAATTTGGTTTGTTTGGTTTTTGAATTAAAATAAACGTGTGATTGTAAAGTTATTTAAGCTTTATTCGATGTGTACTGTAAATAAATTTATTAAATTTTAAATTCGTTTGTTATAATTTTAAAAGTTAATAAATTTATTTACAAGATTTATTACACGGTTACAAAGACACCCCCTGTAACATAAAATATACTACAAATACATCCCTTGGAGGCAAAATTGAAAAAATATTAAATATTTCTGATAACGTCATCATCTATTGTAAAAAATTAATGTCGTAAGGGGTCTTCTTGTAATATTATTTTGGTTGAGGGGGTATTTTTGTAATATTAAAATAAGAGGATAATTTCTTGTAATTAGGCTTATAGTCAGGAGGTGTCTATGTAAATTTTCCTAGAAGTATTAATCAGTGTTCTTAAAACCGGACCGGACCGGCCGGTTCGTCCGGGTTAACCGCTAACCGGTCTTCAGTCCGGTCCGGTTTACCTTTAAAAACCATCTCCTAAATTAACCGGTTTGAACCGGTCAAAACCGGTCCAAAACCGGTAAAACCAGTGAACCGCCGGTTTTAGTGAACCAGCGGTTCACTGAAAAAACTTTAAAAAAAAAAAAAAAAAACTGAAAATCTGAAAATCTAGATCCTCCGTGTTCATAGATCCAAAATCTTTTCCAGATCCACCACTCAATGTGTTCTGAAACTCATCAAATGTCAAGGAAACAGATTAAACTACATATCATTTTCATTTTGTATCAATAGAAATAGAATTGAAGAATAAAAGTTGGGGTTGTGCGAAGGACAATTGAAGACCCTATCTTCCTTTGTATCAGGAGCGACATACACACACCACCAATGTTTTGCAGTTCAAATGGCAGGTCGAGTGCCAGTCCAGGCTTGAGGCTCATCATCATCTTCCCTATAATTACGGCTTACTTGAAAGTAGGAAATCCCGGTCCATCTCCCCATAAGCCAAAATTGCAAGCTGTTAATTTGTAAATTTACCAATGGATAATTAACAGCTTGCTTCCCACCATTACTATCTGCCTGTACTGTGTCCCCAAAGTTCTTGAAATTCAGGAAAGACCCCATGGTAAAGAGACTGCAAAGCGGCGCTACTAGATGAAAAAAAGAAAAAGTCATTGTTAGAATTTTAGCAGTCATACAAGTTAATCTGGGTAAAATTCATTATATGTACCTTAAATAAATAAACTGTTTCTTTCTTTCCCAAACTTCAAAAAGACTCCATGGAATTTCTTTTTTATATTTGAGTCATTGTTATTTATTTATGTGATACTTTATTCTATGTTTTGAACATTGAGTTGTTATTTTTAACAATGTTGTCATGTTTTGGATGTATGAATCCTTGAAGGATATTTGAAATTTATGGTTTTGTAATTGTTCTTGATTTTGAGACTTTGAGACACTTTAATTATTTGCATAAAATAATTTAAATTTATATTGACAAAAAATGACATTTTTTAATTATAATTGTATTTTATATAGTATATATATATATATATATATATATATATATATATATATAATTATTAAATAATAATTACGTCACACCGGTTATTCCGATCGAACCAGTGGTCGAACCGATCTAACCGATCGAACCAGTAACCAGTAGAGCTTCCGGTTCTTTGACCGGTCCGCTTTTGAAAACACTGGTATTAATGGCATTGAGCTGTTAATTGAGCAATCGAAGGAAGGGTATCAATTTGAATCGTTTTGGCTCATACTTTTTCTACTTTTTACATTTACGTTTAAATAAAAAGTTGAAAAATGAATTTTTTTGGTATTTTATAGTTATGTCCTAAAAAATAGCATCGTTAATTGAGTCGGATCATAATTCAAATAATTATGAGCTAGATTGAGTTTAAATTTATTACATTCAATTAATTTATGAATCGAGCTTAAGTTCAATAAGGCTCAATTCAAATAAAATTTAAATATAAAATTGTTTTAAATATTTTGATATTCACGTTATAGTGCACTAATTACTACTTTAAAACAACAAGAAAAGTTCACAAATAATCTATTGCATGCCCACGCATATTTATTACAACTTCATAACTTTATGAACACACTCCTCACACATATACATTTCAAACTAATGTATTTGCTAGTCAAAGTAAAAATTAAAAATTAACAAAAAAGCAAAAAATGAAAAGTTTAAACAAATTGTGAAATAGATTGGAGTATTACTACTTTACAAACTCGTTTAATTTTAATTAATTTGAGATACCTTCCATATATTATTACATATCCTTCGCTTACTTTTCATATACATTTTAAACTTTCACATAACTCTCTCGAAATATTAAACATTTATTTACCTTTCTTGTACTATTAGAATTTATAACCTTCACCTACCCTTGCCTTTGCATTTTTTTTATTTCATTATTTCATTATATCATTTTTTTAAAGAATATTATATCAATTTTAGATTGCTAATAAATGTACGATATTACGAGTTGAGATGTTAACAAAAAAATATTGAGTTAACCGTTAATTTCAGGTGAGCAAGTGAATATTTCAATAGTACCAGAGATGAAAGTGAACGTTTAAATAAAATAAGGGAGTTTAGTGAATGTTTAAGTAGTACAGAGAAGGAAGGTTTAGTACACACAGGAAATAAGTGAAGAATATGTAATTGCACAGGGAATGTATTTGAATTTAACCCATATATATATATAATATGAATTAAAAGTATAAAATTTATATATTATGTGCATCAAGTAAGATTATTTACATAAGATAATCTAATTATATGCACTTTAACATTACCTAATTTTTTTATTGTGAGAAAGTCCGACTTAAGTCATGCATAAAATCGAAGTTCAAAAAATTACATGAGTTGAGTTTGAGTATATAGTTGTAAGATCCGGTGCTATGTGTACGAGTTTGAGCTTATAATAGTCATAAAACTTGATGATATTTTTATAATAAGAAATGAAGTGTTGTTTTTTGATATTTCAAAAGGCAAATATATATGAGCAAATGACAAAAGGAGTAGAATTTTGTCCAGTTTGAGTTGATAAATTTGAACCTACTATAAATTTAAAAGGCGTGGGACGAACATAATTTTATATTGATTCATGTTGAAATTAAGTAAAAAAAATTATGTACACAAAATAGTTTATCATCATAAGTAATATTACTAATACTATTTACCATTAATTTGGAAAGATTCGTTCATAATTTTATTATTATGAATAATTTCATTTAAAAATATGCATTTTAGTTAAAAAAAAAAATTTGAACACAATCGTTATTAATTGAAATTGCGACATTAATAAATTTGTTTTAGAAAAAGTAAGTGAATTTCAACCATATTTCTATTAAATTTGAAAGAAATCCGATATTCAACTCAAACAAAATTAATAAAGTCCATATAAATTAAATCGAATTTGAATCTGAACCTAATACAACCCAAATTTAACCCATTGACAACTTCAGTGTCATATATCATATGTAAAATATGTATAACATATGACCAAATAAACCCAAATTTAACCCATTGACGACTTCAGTGTCATATATCATATGTAGAATATGTATAACATATATCATATGTAGAATATGTATAACATATGACCAAATATTATAACGCTTCTCTGATTTATGATATAATTTTATCCAAATTTGTTTTATTGATCAAGCAGATCATTTTGGTTGTGCAGTCAATTGTTGATCTATTTATATCATTTTATGGGCAGCATAACATGTTCACTTCTGTACTCTATTGATCTACTTATGGCAACAGGAAAACTTAAAGCTTTCGTTTCAATTGTGTACTCTGTTGATCTACTTATGGCCAAAGGAAAACTTAAAACTTTTTATTCCCTATTTTACCCTTCTTCATGTATTTGGTCTCTTACAATCACCAACTTTATCATTCTAACACAAAATCTTGCAAACATGTTTGGTTGATGCACTTATTTTGTTCATGGTCTATGAAAGATCTGGTCTAGGCAAGTATCACCCCTTATTTAGTTATCTTGTAGTTGTAAACATGGTCCTCTTTATCATTAATTTTTAATAGATGTGTATTTTTTTTTAAGTTAGTCACCAGTATGAATTCTTTATTTCGCGATGGTTAAAGGTGAATTAAAGTGCCAAAATATTTTTCTGAGGGACTAAATTGATAAATTAATGAGCAACTAAAGTGTAACACTATAAGTAAAAGACCCCCTGTAAATGATCAAAATGAAACAAATAATTCATAGTGGGGACTAACGTGAAAAAAAAAAACAAGATGAACCACTATGTAAAAAGTTAATGATAAGGATGATATTAATGGTGTTTACCTTATCTATATTATTATCAATTTACTTTTTTGATCCTATAGAGTGGTTGTGTTTCAAAATTATCATTTATTGTGATGCTTTTAATGTCATTTATTGTATCACTGATGTCAATATACATTATTTAATGTGTCATCAATGTCAATTTATGTCATATTTGACTGAAAAGTTTAATTTTTCATCTGAAATATCATGTGCCAAACATATGGCATTTGAAAATTGAGAATTTCGAATTCTCCAAAACTTGCACGTCCAAGTCGCGTGATGAAACCGTTTCCCCATTGTACTTTGTCTAATTAGCGAAAAGCTCATCACTTTTATTTGAAAGAAATCTCATGTGCTCTTTATTATTATTATTTGTCCCTTTTAACTCGTAGTATGTTTTTACTTGCAATAAATGTGAGTATTTTTTTATATTTTGAAGATAATGCAACAATTATATCTAAATAAAACTCATATTCATTTAAGATATCAGCAACAATTCTTCTGATAACTTAAAAAACTGAGAATAATATCTTTGTTCTTTTAAAAATATATTATATTTTCCTTATTAATTTAAGAAATTGATAAATAACACTTTTATTGTCGTATAATGATATTTTTCACATGAAGGTAATGAGCTAATAAACTATTGATACAAGAGATTATTTGCTAACCAAAATAACACGTACCTTTTTCGTCAATGAAAGAAAGTACATGAGATGATTTTGCATTTCACACATATATTATCTAATTTAATCATAAGTTGCAATGTCGCATCATTTGCACTTCATTTTTTATGTTATGATGTTTTAATGTCCTATGATGTTACGTGTTATAATTTTGATTTTAAGAATTCAGTTTAATTTTAAATGAAACTATAATTTTAATATACATTAAATATTACAAGACTTATTTGAAAAGGTTACATGATCTAAAACTTGAATATCTTTCGGAGATAACTCCCTCAAAAGTCGAAAAAATATATTTACTTTTTATTTTATTAAGTCTAACTTGAACCAAAGTATCATAGAATCATAATATATATCTAACTTGAAGCAAAGTATCATAGAATCATACATATATATATATATATTATATTCAAATTTGGCTCAATAATTGAATGTTATTATTTTTTTAGGAAGAAAATTCTTAATATTATTAAAATTATATCACTTTTACTATGTTTTAAAACCCTGTTTGCTGTTTTCGCCGTTGAATCACAAATTACTTACATTTCATAGTTTTCGCCGCTGAGCAAAATAAAAGGGCACAAGCAAAATTTCCACCATTGCTAAAAATAGTACCACATTCAGAGAAATTCAAGCGCTCATCACAAAAATCTTCCTTCATCTCCATATCCATATCAGAAACCCTTGCCTTCAGGCAAATAGGAAATTAGGAAACCCAAGAGATTGGGTTGAAGTTTTTCTCTACGGATTTGACAACAATGGATTTGCTGGAGGGAATGCCTTTGTTGAGGCAACAAACAGTCGCCTTGTTGAAGAAAAACTTCATCCTTTCCATGAGACAAAGGAAAATCACTTTCCTTCAACTTTTCTCATCTCTAATTTTCATGTCAATCCTGTTTGGAATCAATAAACCAAGCAATTCCGATACCAGTACGCCGTTCACTCGTGCCGTTACTGATCCTAAACCTATCATCGATCCCCCAATACCACCTTGTGAAGACAAGTTCTTCATCGCAACCCCGTGTTTCGATTTCGTTTGGAGTGGTGACGGCCAACGTATTGATTCTATTGTTAGTAGAATCATGGCCAACAATCCTGGTCGGAGTATTCCACCCCATAAGGTATTATTACTATATACTCTGCTTTTTTTGATAAATACTATATACTCTGCTTTCATACTCATGCACGCGTATATATACATTCCACTGTCACTTGACCACCTTTGCCCATTGGACAATTGCTGTCAAAACCTTGGCTAATAGGTTCGCCCTAAGCAATTGCTCTGGGCTGGGAATCATACTCGTGACTTTGGTTCTAATACTAGTGTATACATTTTTGTTTAGCATATATGTTATTGTTGGACTTATAAAAAGAACCCAAAAATACGTGAGAGTATTTATGCAAGCCCTTAAAATTTAGACAAAACATATGCAAATAATTGGGTTCTACAGAAAAAACAATATGTTGCAAACATAAAGGACCAGATTTGCTTACAAATATAATATGGGAGCAAATACCAAATAAAGTTTTATGACCATGATTACTGTGACTTGTATAACATGGGAGCAAGTACCATATAAAATTTTATCAAACCCCCAAACTGATTGGTTATTGTTTATTGATGAAGGAAAAATTGAGCAAAGTATTGAAATGGTTTATACTAGTGCCTAATGGTTTTTTGTGCTATAATGTGTGAAATTTGATAGTCCATTTGTGAAATGGAAGGGGCAAACGAGGCGATCCAACACTGTTTGGGCCCTCAAACAGAGTTTTTTTCTTCTTTCTGTTTTGGTAATTACTAGTATGGTATAACTCACAAAGTAGAAGCCCCTTTTGCTTTAAGGATTTTAAATACTACTAAGATTTCGGTTTGACACATTTTTTGCTTTTGTTAGTCCGGTAATCAGTAGTTCCTTTTTAGTTTAGTTATATGGCGTGTATTCACACGTATGTAACTTTTTTATGTGTATGTATGTTTTATTTTATAACGTGCATGAAGGGTTCTCGAATTCAAGGCTAGTTTTGTGTTCATGAGAAACAGAGTAAATTCTCCAAAAAAAAAAGGATGAAAACCTTGTACCTTCAACAGAAACATAATTGGGATTAGGGATTTTTATACTTTGGGATGATTAAAAGCCTTTTGTATCCAAATATCTCTTGACTAATCTATATAGCTGTTGTGCAGGTTAAATCATTCAAAAGGAAAAGTGAAATGACCGAATGGCTCATCAATAATAATATGCGTACCCCTGGAGCTTTACAATTTGTTGAATTGAATGCAACTGTAATATCATATGGCACAAAAACAAATTCAACCACCACAAGAATTGGAAGGAATTTTGAAGATCCTACTTTCAAATTTCAAATGCCTTTGCAACTGGCTGCATCGCGTGAAATTGCCAGATCTTTGATTGGAGGTGAGATAATTTTCATAAAAAAGAAATTTATACAAGTGGAGTTTGATCACAAAGACTCAATTTGGTTGGATGAAATATTTCAGATCCTAATTTTAGCTGGCATGTTGGCCTAAAGGAATTTGCACATCCAGCTTATGCAGCAGAGAAGAGAGTAGAAATGGGTGAAATGGGTGCTGTTTTTATGTCAGTAGTCTTCTATATGGCGCCTGTCATGTTTATGTTCGTTTTTCAAATTGGTGCGGTTGCTTTAGAGAACGATCTCAAACATCGTCAAGTAATTTATTTCATATACCATGTTTATTAATCTAAGATCCATTTTATGTGCTTAGGATCTTTATTTGCTTATATCTCTGTTTACTTCTGACTGAAGCATTCAATTCACAGGCACTGACAATAATGGGCCTTTTTGACACTGCTTATTGGGGTTCTTGGATGATTTGGAATGGCTTACTTACTATCATTTCTTCACTTGTAATTGTCATCTTTGGATTAATTCTTAGAATGGATTTATTTGTGAAAAACAATGTTTTTCTCGTTTTTCTGTTATTCTTCTTGTTCCAGTTCAACATGGTAAGTTCTCTTCACGATTCCAATTAATTCTTTTTGCAGATTTTGAAGCTAAATACCCTCTTTCATTTTCTATAGTCAGCTTTAGGTTTAGTGATCTCAACCTTCATGAAGAAGCCCTCTTCCTCTACCTCAGTGGGATTTTTTATTTATATATTAAGTGTTATCTTCGGGGTGAGTCCCTTTCAGATTCAACCATTGCATATTATTGTTCACTAGATTTACAACTAACACCTTTTACTTTATTACAGCTTATTGGGTTATCTGTAATCTATACTAGTGAAACAAAAAAACTGTATAGAATCCTATGGTCATTATTTCCTCCCAATCTTTTCTCATCTGGCCTGAGTATACTATATACTGGAATTAGGACAGGTGGTATCAGGTGGAGCAACTTATCTGTGTGTGAAGAAGGAATTGCTCCAGGGGAATGTTATCCATTGGTATTTGTATTTGGACAGTTTCAGTCTACAAGTTCCTTTCACTGATTGATGGTATATTTATTTTTATTCATTTATTTTCATGGCAGAGCTTCTTCTTGTCATGGCTAATAGGGACAATCTTCTTGTGGATCGCTTTGACATTATATCTTGACAATGTGATTCCTACTTCTTCTGGTGCAAGGAAGTCGTTCACATATTTTCTGAAACGGAGCTATTGGAATGGAAGAGGTGAAAACAATTAATTTATTGCTGTTTACTATTAACTTAATATTTGTCACAATGGTTGTGATAAACATATTAGTGACAAGATTTGTACTTCAGTTACAAATAGTGATACATATAATACTATATGGCAACAATATTGTCTCTAAATCATCGTGCCATTCTTTTTATTATCATTAAGTGTCACTAATTGTAAATATTGACGACTTAGATTGTTATACATTAATTATTAAACAATCCACGACAATAAAACATAGTTCTTATCGCGGTTGTATTTTTAAGACTATCATTGTGACAAAATTAGATCACTAACTTCCATATTATCACTTAATATGTTGTTAGGATTGAGGGTGTTGCATTTTCCAAGTGGTTCATTCTTTTGTATGTTATGCTTATTTCAGATGAGTCATTCGATTCAACTTCTGCTGAATCTCCTGATTATATAGAGCCAGACGATGAAGGTGTTATTGAAGAAGAAAAACTTGCAAAGGAACAAGCAAAAAATGGAATAATAGATCCTAATGCTGCAGTTCAATTCCGTGCATTGACAAAGAAATATACTAAGTTGATCAATATAAAGTTCCGGAAATGCTGCTGCTGTTTTTTTTATTGTACATGTGAGACGACAAAACCTTTTGTTGCTGTCAGGGTATGTTCTTTTACCATTCCGTTTTTAGCTCTCGTGGATTTCTTTTCACTTATGTTAATGAAAATTTGTCCAGGGCTTATGGATGAATTTTGCAAGGGATCAATTATTTTGTTTACTGGGACCTAATGGGGCCGGTAAAACGACTTCAATTTCTTGCCTTACAGGAATAACTCCAGTCTCTGGTGGAGATGGTATTGGCTTTTCTCTCAGGCTTTAACTTGAAAAGGAAAAAGGAAAACGCCCCACTGCACTTCACACCTATGTGCACTTTTTCTTCTATTAGATATTCTATCGATTGTGCAGGTTACACTTTATTGAAACTGTACACCTAACCACCTCATTTTATTGATGATTAAATAAAGTAAAATATTTACTGGATATTCAATCACAAGTTCATCAAACACACATATAAAATGCTATAGTCATCTATTCATATTCAAGGAATCCATGGGTTATATGTACCACAAAATTGGGTTCTCTGATAATTTTAGTTTTAATGTATGCGTGTGTGATGTGCATGAAACTGAATCTCCTGCAGAATACTCCATTTTATTGCATTCCATATGACATGAGGTTAAGTGTACAGTTTATATTAGATTGGAAGGTAATTCACATAAACCAATAGAACAGAGGAAAAATGCACAAGTAAAGTTTTGGGGCGTACACTCTTTTTCCTCAAGGATTAACTAGTAATAATCCAGTATTGTAGCGTTGTCAAAGAAAAATTCAAAAATTATACCCATTTTTATTACAGTATTGGTATATGGAAATTCTATACGAAGTGCTTCTGGCATGCAGAATATTAGAAGAATGATGGGAGTTTGTGCGCAGGTGAGATCATCTTTTCCTCTCTGTTTTTACATATCGAAGAATGAAGTTGAACCGTATTTCTCTGAGTATGGATTTTACATTTTGCCCACATATTGTAGTTCGATACCCTTTGGGACAAAATGTCCTCTCTAGAACACCTTGAACTGTTTGCCAGCGTAAAAGGGTTGCACCCAAGTTTACATAAATCGGTGAGAGTTTAATTCACAAATTACGTCTACATTAACAAGATAAGCTCTGAGCAAATGGCTGTAATATTTTTGTGTTTTTCACAAATGCAGGAAGCTCAAAGATTGTTGGATCAAGTGAAACTTTCTAGAGCTGCTAATATAAGAGCGGGCAGCTATAGTGGAGGAATGAAACGTCGCCTTAGCGTTGCAATAGCACTGATTGGAGATCCAAAACTCGTAATTTTGGATGAACCTGTAAGATATTTCAAGAATATTCATAATACAATCCTAGGGGTGTGCAACCAAAATGAAATTTTTTGGCTTGGTTTTAGTTTTTAAGTATTTTAAAATTTGTTTTTTGGTCTGTTTGATGATTTGGTAGGTTAACCTAATCGAAAACCGTGTTTTCCATTATTTATTCTTATTCTCGTTTGTTTTATCATTTCAAATTCGGAGATACTTAGACCTTAATTATTAATTCGTGTAGTGCTTGTCTCAGTTTTTCTAGATGCTAAATGCTTGAATTTTAAATTTCTTGGTTTCTACATAATTTTTATGTTATTTTTGTGGACAAATTTGGTATTAAAATTTTGAAAATAGCTAATCAAAGTTTCGGTTCGATTTGGCTCAGTTTGATGTATACTATCCATCTGCGTAAGAAATTTCATGTTTTTATTCTTTCTCTTTGTGTTTGCAGACAACCGGAATGGATCCTATAGCCCGAAGACATGTTTGGAGCGTGATAGAATCTGCAAAGCAAGGCCGATCTATAATCCTGACTACACATTCCATGGAAGAAGCTGACATCTTATCTGATCGGATTGGAATCATGGCAAAAGGAAGGCTTCGTTGCATTGGAACCTCAACTTTGCTTAAGTCTAAATTCGGAACAGGTTTTACTGCTAAAGTGAGCTTCCCAAAAGTGGATTCTAGAGATGAGCAAGAAGATGTGCACCTTGAGCGAAGGAACGCCGTCAAGGATTATTTTAAACAGGTAACTTTCCTGAATTTGTTTTGAACATATTTTACCCCGTTATATTAGATTTTTTATGTGGTTAGAAAACATAATCTTGTATTGTGTACATAGTTATTCCCGGAATAAGGTAGAATGTATTTTAAAGAAAACTGTTACTTCTCATATTTCACTGAGGCAACTTTTAGGTCAAAACTATACTCATCACTTGCATTCACCTGAACTTGTATTTTGTCTTTTTTTTTTTTTTTTGAAAATACCTCTTAACAGCATCTAAATGTGATCCCAAAAGAGGAGACCAAATATTTTTTGGCTTTTGTCATCGAACGCGAGAAAGAGGAGATGTTAGAGGTAAGAAAAATCAGAACAAAAAACATCTATATCTATTTAACTTGTAATGATGATCAAATGAACCTTTCAGGATTTCTTTGCTGATCTCGAAAGAAAAGAGAACGAATTCGGAATTTTAAATACTGAGATAGGTCTGGCATCACTGGAGGAAGTTTTTCTAAATATTGCAAAGAAAGCAGAGGTGGAGAATGTTGATGAAACAAATGAAAGCCTGCAAGTGGTGACTCTACCATCAGGAGCTACTGTATCTGTATGTATTCTGCAATCTGACTCATCTTGATCTCGCGACTAAAATAGTCATTCATTTATTGAACTCAACACATTTTGTCTCATTTTCCAATTCATTTGGCACTATCTTTAGGTTTAACACATTAGTTCTTTTTGTCTTTTGAGTAGACACATTTAGTTCTCTAGTCAGCATATTTGGTCATTTATTTTTTATGTATGTTATCCAATGTGGTGAAAATGAAACGAGACCAGGTAAAATAAACTGTCGCTAGTCGAAAGTTAACAGATTAAATTTGTTATTAACTTTTACTATGCATAACATGACGAACATGACAAACATGACAAACAAATTATTATTTCTTATATTTACGTTAAATTCCTGATTTAGGTGCCTATGGGAGCGAAGAACGTTGAGGTTCCAGGATCGAGAACTCTGGAGAACCCGAATGGTCTGATGGTAGAATTAACATGGAGACAAGATAGTCAAGGCAATCTTTGCATTGCTGGACAATCAGATGAAATGCCTGTGCCAGATTTATTTCCATTGCCCGTTCTGCGGGAAAACCCTTCTGGAAATGTTTAGGCCATCAACTAGCATTGTGCTTTGTTTAACATTCTCTTATTCGTCGTTTTTCTCTTCACAACCGAAATCTTGAAAATTATGGTAGTCGGTCCAAGGTTGGCTAAATCTAAATATAGCTAGTTCAGTCGACCTGAATTTATTTATATGACAAATGCAATGTGTTTATTACTACTATATTAATATTGCTTAGCGCTTTTATCCTAGAAGCATAATCGGCTACAAAATATTTTATAATAGAATAGTCGTGCCAAATCGAGTTGAACTAGAATTATAAGTTAAGTTTGATTTTCTTTTGAAGTCCCTTTTAGATATAAGTTAAGTTTGATTTTCTGGAACTACAAGTTATTAACATAACCTGGCCATAAGTGTTTAAAAATGCAAGCAACTTTGAAAACAATAAAAGTATCTCCTTATCCCTCCTATAACATATTTATTGCATACAATTCTCTACCAAATCAGTTGAAGTGAATTTATTCAAATCTAAACGAGTTTAACAGTATTCCAAATTAAATCATCTAAAAAAGACATTGAAAAACAAAATAAAAGTGTTCAGGAACATCTGCAATTAAATAGAGCCGACGAGATATAGCCAAACTATACAACTTATATTTTTATTCCATTTGAGTCAATTAAGAATAAAATTAGCTATTCTTAATATATAAACAATGCCAAATTATAGTGAACTCAGAGATGCTTTCAACCTAGTATAAACGTGCTAGACATGATTAGTGACTTTTTAAAGCACCCAGAAGCTAGTACAGTTAATTATGTGCAAATATTATATATTTCTAAATTATTATTTTAGGTGGTTAATTACTTAAGACAAAATTAGAAATCAGAAAATGATAGAAGGACATGAATCAAGTGTTGTAAATTTGGTTTGAGATAAGATATAACCAACCATATGTTATCTTAAGTTCAAAGATGTCGGCCGCATGTGAAGGGTCTAGCCGACAAATTTAGTGTTTATCATTTTCATTAATTAACTCTAAAGTTCATTTTATTTAGATTCACTCATCCAACTTCCACAATTCATGCATCTTTATCCGGAAATACAAAGGTTAATGAATTACTTGGTGAGTAAGAATTATATATATTTTTGATTTTTTGGCCTTGGTCTATTAAAATACGGAAACAAAATTTGTATTATGGTTTGATAGCTCAAATTTCAAATATGTTAAATGAATAAGAGATAATTATATTTTCGAAAAAGTTTTTTTTTTTAGACAATATTTTACTAGTAAAATTAATAACACGATTTAATTCACAATTATCTATTGTTTTTCATCCTTAAATCGAAACTAGATTATTCGTTTTAAACCGCGCTAATTTCTTAACATTGTTTAACCATTTAATCAATACACACGTAATCTTTCTTTACTTAATTTCATACATTTTCATTAAAGAAATCTAGCTCAACTTTCTCTATTCGAGTTACAAAATAAAACTTGTCATATTAAATCAATTTTTTTAAAAGATATACACAAATTCTTGATTTGAAAAGAACACCAAAGACCTTTACAATTTGATAGTCGGCTCTCCTATCATCATGTCTCTAACTTCCTTGACCTTCCGAGACTTCAAATGGTCGATTTGAAGAAGAAAATTTCTCAAGCTAAAAAATCTTGAAAACATCTACTAAAAATTAAAATACTAGGAGTATGAAAATACTTATATTAAAATTAGACCTAAATATTGTTGTCTTACCAAGAGCCATTGGAGACAAACCAAAAGATTGAGCGTGCGGTCACGACATAAACAAAGTCTCGCACGTTAATTATTAGTGCCGGCAAGTCTTCTCACTTTCGCTTCTTATAACACCAAACACTCTTCCCACATCCTTACTCTCTTTATCTCTACCACTATATACCAATTATTAATCTTTATCTCTTCCACTTCTTCCAATCAATTGGAAAAACAAACATTGCACTAATTACATTCTTCATAAACATTAATTCATATGAGAACATTGTGCCCAAACCTGGACAGAGACGATGCACTGGAGACAGTGCTGGAGGTCCCAATCCCTGAAGAAATGTTTGTTTTTAGCAAACTAAAGTCATGGCAAAATATGAAGTCTTGGGTTACCAGGCCACAACAAGTCGACAGGACCGGTTCCGGTTTTGGCGGACGTGGGGCAGAACTACAATTCTTGCTTGGAGTAATTGGAGCCCCTTTGATCCCTCTTCCAATCCAATCTGATCGTACTCTTGATGCTAATATCAAAGGCCATTCCATTGTAAGTTTATTTTTAATGGATTTGTTAAAATTTGAATTATCCTAAAATAGACACATTATTTCGTGTGAAAGTCGTCCATAGAATAGATGCTAATGGTTTCACGTAAAATAGCAAATGGTAAATACATTGTTACATCAATATTACTGAATCAGAAAATAAAAATAATTATTATTAAACTACCAAAAAAAATAAAAATCAATTACCAAACACTATTGTTGAATTAATTTTCATAAAGAAAAAGGGTATGTGTAGAAATTATTAATTTAAACTATGTAATTAATATGTGTGCAGGAGAGTTCAATTGCAAGATACATAATAAAACAATACATAGCAGCTTCAGGGGGTGATCATGCTTTGGACTCAATTGACAGTATGTATGCAATGGGTAAAGTGAAGATGACTGCATCGGAATTCTTGGCCGGAGAAGATTTAAGCATGAGCAACGCTAAGGCTATGAAGTTGAAAAGCATGAAAGGACCTGGAGAAATTGGAGGATTTGTTTTGTGGCAGAAGAGTCCTGATTTGTGGAATTTTGAGTTGATGATTTCAGGGTGTAAAATTAGTGCTGGTAGTGATGGGAAAGTTGCTTGGAGGCAAACTCCATGGCAGCACTCACATGCATCTCGAGGTCCACCGAGGCCCCTTCGCCGTTCCTTGCAGGTACTTTTGAAATTCGATTCGACTTCAATTGATAAATAACTTGTTTGAGTTCGGTTCAATGAAGAATCACGTATTAAATATCAAACTATTCGACCTCAAATCAATTGAAGAATTCAATGTACAAATTAAGCCAAGTCCGAACACAATCTCAAAGAAGCTAAATGCAAAAATACCCGCTTTGCTTAATTTACGAAATCTTCCCGTGTTACTTTTATTAGCAAACGTCCCCTTGTGTTGTTTTTTTATTGACAAAAAACCTCATTCAAAATTCTTCAATAAAACACAATGGGATTATTGCCAATTTTCAAGATTAACAGGGAAATTATTGTCAAGTTTTAAGGTGAACAATGCTATTTTTGCATTTTTGGTGGCGGCACAATTGTCATTTTACCTTAAAAAATATGTACTCCAGCTAAAGAGGGGTTCTTTTGTTAATAAAACTAGCAAGGGGGGTTCTTGCTAATAAAAACACAAGATTTTTTTTTGGCTAATTAGGTCAAACATATGGGTTGGTTCTGCATTTCACTCATATTTTAATAAGAGAATGAAATCATAATTGAAATTTATATTGTCCAACTCTACTAAGACTAATTTACACCTTTATTTCAAAATTTGTACTGATTTTTCAACAAGATATGTGATTTTAATGTGAAATATTATTGGAAAATTCAGGGATGGTGAAAAGGTTGTTTCATGTTGTTTTCCTTGTAGCATAGCACTTTTGTGGAATTTTATTATGACTTTAGATAAAGAAGACCATCATTTGAGTTAGTTTTTTCATATTTCATAGCTGCTTATATTTGACAAAAGGAGGAAAGTAGGCTTATAAGTCCACTTGTTTGACGAAAAGAAAAAGATGATCCTTGTTATCAATCCATGAATTCAATAACATAATTGATTAGCTAGCTTCATTAATATGATTTTATAACTTGTCCTTAACTAAAATTGTTAGATTTTTGAAGGTTTAATTAATCAAATTATGTAAACAGGGACTTGATCCAAGATCAACAGCAAACCTATTCTCCAACTCAATCTGCATTGGAGAGAAAACTATCAACAACGAAGATTGTTTCGTTTTAAAGCTCGAATCAGAGCCATGCACCCTTACAGCAAGAAGCAGCAGCAATGTTGAAATAATCAGGCACACTGTTTGGGGCAATTTTAGCCAAAAATCAGGCCTTCTAGTCCAGTTAGAAGACTCTCATTTGCTAAGAATAAAAGGACCTAAAAACGACGTCTTTTGGGAAACAACAATGGAGTCATTGGTTCAAGATTACAAAACCATTGATGGTGTGAACATTGCACATTCAGGCAGGACTTCTGTCTCGTTGTTTAGGTTCGGAGAAAATAAGGAAAGACATACAAGAACAAGAATGGAAGAGGTTTGGAGTATTGAGGAAGTGGATTTTAACATAAAGGGACTCTCGAACGACTTCTTTTTGCCTCCGGGTGACTTGAAAAAGGAGGATGAAGATTGTGGTTTGAATGGGGGTGGTAATGGCGAGATTTTGAAAAACGGGGGGTTTTCGTATAAGGTTTTAGCCGATTTGCCAAAGGTTAGCGGCGGAAAGAGTTCTGGAAAAGTGGCAGCTATCGATGAAGAAGAAGAGTTTGGAATAGATGAGGAGTTGTAAATGGTGTATGAGGGTTAATTTATTGTACATAAAGTTGAGCCCAAGTTCCAATTTTGTGAACGGAATTATTAAACGGCCTAATCCATGTACTACTCATGCAATGTACCCGTTCGTAACAAAATAACGAACTTTTAAATTGCTCCTCAATCGTTATTGTCAGACAACTTCTAATCAATATAAGCAAATGCCACCAATTGCTCAATCTAGATTTTTTTACACGGTCTCCTGTGAAAATTAAATTCTTGACGAGACCCAATCTTTCGTAAATCATAACACAAAATCTTGTAAATATGTTAAAAATATATTTGATAAATGCACTTATTTTCTTCATAGACAAATCTAGACAAGTATTTCATGTATCTATGAAAAACCTGATGTAGACAAATATCAAACTTCTCCGGTGCACATTGAACACATCTTGAATCTGTTAAACTTGTGGTGACACTATTCTCATAAATCAATGTAAATTCTAAAACAAATTAACCGAGGATAGTTTATAATCTTAAATCATACATAACTAAACCAAAATATTTAGTACAAGATTACATTTTATTATCCCAAAAAGGATACAGAGCCAAAATTACAAGGCAGAAAGTACAGAACACAAGCACAAAACATCATAGTACATTACAAAATCTACACCAACCCCAAAAAACATGTACGACTGCACAAGCAAAGCAACATGTACAACTCCTCAACCCGAAATATCAATCGCCTTAACCTCAGGTTTCTTCTCCTCCTCCTTTGGAACCACCACAGTCAAAACCCCATTCTCCATAGTAGCCTTCACCCCCTCCATCTTTGCATTCTCCGGCAACCTAAACCTGCGGACAAACTTCCCGGTACTCCTCTCCATTCGGTGCCACGTGTCTGTCTTTTCCTCTTGCTCCCTGCTTTTCTCACCGCTGATTTGTAGAACTCTGCCGTCCTCGACCTCAACTTTCACTTCCTCTTTCTTCAATCCGGGAAGATCAGCCTTAAACACGTGAGCCTCCGGCGTTTCCTTCCAGTCTACGCGCGTGGTCGCCAGGGCCCTGGTTTCGCTGGTAGGCGCGTTGGAGCCGGCGATGGTTGAAAGAGGGAAGCCCTCGAACGGATCCCAGAGGTCTAGAGAGAATGGGTCGAATACATTGCTGCGTCGACCCGTGAAAAAGCTTGGAATCAAAGACATTGTTTCAGAAAACGCTTACTATTTGCTTTCTTTTAGCTGACTTATGTTCTTTTGATGATATGATATTGTTGTTGTTGGGGGAAGTGGATATGGGTTGTGGAGTATTTATACAGGGGAAGAGAATGGTTCAGGTGTATCTGGGGTGTTCGATTCAGATGAGAATTGAATTGGATTGAGATTGACATGAACAGAGAACAACTCCCCGAGTATAGTCGACATTCTTCTGGAATTTTCGTGTTAATCTGTATTTGGATGTATACTGCGGACAAATTTAATTATGGGATGCTCAGATTTCTTTCTGTAGTATGTGGGCTAGAATTCTTGTTGGCCCAAAGTTGAATGTAACTAGGGCAGGACAAATGGGTCGGACCAAGCCTGACCCAATTCCGACTTTATTTATGTCGTATTGAATTTGGGTTGAATTCAAATTCAAACATGTCTGATCATATTTGGATTCAATCGAGTATCAAATTAGATCCAATGAAATTTTAACTTCCATAAACTTTTATTTTGTTAACATTGCAGGTTCATTTCACCAATTTATGGGGAAATAGGAAATAGTATTTTTGATCTCCCAACAAATTTTTTACTAAATTAATAAAGTTTATATTATAAATTATGAAAAATCATTGAAATATTAAAGTAGTGTGTTAATTGAAACATCGTATATTATATTTTATTATCATTTTATGTTGTTTGTTGTTGTTTCATTAACTATGTGTTCTGAAGAAGAATTTGTAGTTGTGTATCTCATATTCATGTAATATTTAGATTTAATAATATTAGCGTGACTCATTGTTGTTTTATTAACAATGTATTTCATTAAATGGATTGTCGTCATTTATTTTATTAATTATAATAGTGTATTTATTTAATATAATCAAAAAAGTAATTGATAATTAAGCCTAAAAATAAACAAATTAATTAACAATAATGCAAGCACGTTTATTTTTACCAACAATAATTTTTATTAAAGGATACTATATTTATTTAAGACAAACCAATAAATAAATTAAAATTTACAGCTAAATATACAAATTAATTAACAATAATGTATTTACAATAAACATGTCACTACATTAGTACTCACATGAAATTAGTTGAAGCAATAGTTTTGGATGCTAATTAATTAAATAGCATCAATTACACCAAATCATATTTGTGTCTCTATATTTGTTTAAAATGGTAGAAGGGTTAGAGATGCAAATTTCTTCACAAAAAATTTGGTGTAAAATACTCCCTCCGTTTCATAATATCTGTCGCTTTGGAAAGATTTTCTTGTGCCATATTATCTGTCACTTTGGATTTTCAAGAAAGCATTAATTGCTCTTTTTCCATTTTTGCCCTTTATGCTCATAAATTTTCTCAAATATTAGTGGAGGATAATTAATTAAAAGGGTATTCTAGTCTTTTTCAATGTTTTTTCAATAGAATTCAGCCATATTCAATGATTTTCTTAATTTGTGTGCATACATGTGAAAAGACAGATATTTTGAAACGGAGGGAGTAGTATTTAGTGAAATAGTTATATTTTGGTCAAACACTACCGAAAGCTAAAAGAAAAATCTCCATATTTTTTTTAATGTATTGGTGATCTAGGGCTTTAGGCTAAACACATGTAATAATTGTGAAAAAAACAAAGATTGGTGTCGGGTAAAACTTTAAAGATGCTTTGACAACCCTAATTCTAACAGTGATATTACATATTTAGTCATTGCATTTTGTCTTTCACAATGTAGTATATAAAAAAGTCCGATAGTTCGTATCAAATTGAGTTTGACGACATACATCTAATCACAAGACTTGTGCAATTCTAATTGGATAAGCTTTGCCATCACCAATTTAGATGAGAATTTTCCTACATCTTTTCGATCATAAATCTATAAATTTTGTTATTAATTTTTCATATTTGATTTTCTATTTTCTAGATTAACAAATTATGTTATCCACTTAATTGTATCAAAGACATTCCACTTATACCCTATCTCCAAAATACAATTACGAACTTATAATACCGATGCATGGAGATGGGATCTCATATAGATGGATGTCGCTGAAATATTAAGTGATGACAGATCAATGCAAAATCATAAGATAATTGATGTTCTTGTTTAAATTGGATGATTAGATCCCAAAATTCTAAACGTTTCAATCCTCAGAATGTTATTTTTAGTTCTTATTTGGTATTAGGAAGTCCACATCTATATATTTTTTCACGTATTTTGACATTAGCCTTTATTTCAACAAATAATGTATTTATCCTTTGTGACTATACAATTCGACTTGTGGACTATTTTTGAATCAATTTTTAAATTTTTAAATTTAAAAAATGTTTGTCACTCTAGAATTTTTGTTCTTGCTTTCTTCTGTTGTAACTCATGATTCAATTTCATTTCAATCACCTGAATCGCTAATATGTTCCGACTTCACGTATAAGACGCATTTTGGGCAACAAAAAATATAAAAGGACTAAAAATAAGAACATAATTAAACTGCATCCAGAACCAAAGATAATGCATCGATATATACTCTGTCCAGATCAAAAAATAATGCCTAGAACCAGAAGATAAAAGTTCAAATTCACTATAATTTTGAAATTAATGTTTGAGATTAAATGTATCGGGTGAAAGCGAATATAAATAAGTAATTATATAAGGAATCAAAATAAAATTAAAAACTATTACGATAATCTAATTTATAACTCTTCCTGTGACGCCCCGCTTCCCGGGTTGGGTCCCATATGGTCCATCCCCGAGTTCGGGATCGCCCGGCGCGGGATAACCCATCAGAGTTGCTAATTTTTTTTTTTTAAACGCGGCATAATTAAAGCATGCGGTAAATTCAAATTCAAAAGGCCTACTAGCTCCGTTATATACGGAGAAGGGCAAATATACGGTCATACGGGTAATCCCGCAAGCCTATTGAAAACATAAACACAATATTCAAAATACATCATTCAACCTTATAACAAGGTGACAACAAAAGTAGTAGAGTTGCGAAAGCAAGTAAAACAAAAGGGAGGACAATCCCTCAATGACTGACGGGATCCCGGGAACTGACTCAACCATCATAACTCGAGACTCCTGCATCTGAAAAGATTAATAAAAGGAACGCGTAAGTTGATCGTCCAACTTAGTGAGGCTGTGGTGCACTGTGCGTGTGACACATGGATGCAACATAATATATATCGTGAGCATATAAACGAAGTAAGCATATATCATAGTCTTAAAATCAAAGCATAGAGTTCAAACAACCAAGAGTTGCTGACGCCGTTCTCCACTTACCCTCCATCCTCATTCTGATGTCCATCCAAACTCACCGAGTAAGGAGCGACCTTACTATCTGAAATGCATCGACATGTCTTTGCCGGAGTTCGTCCTTACTCCCCAAGTGTTCCTCCCCACTTGGGTTGTAAGGCCAGGCCTACGGGTAACCGTGACAATCCCGCCGGCCCTTGCCGGCCAAGTTGGCATCGGGTCCATATACCAAACAAATAGGGCCCCACACAAAATCGGAAACAAACGGAAACACATAATCGGAGACAAACGGAAATATAACATATCAAACATATTTAACAACTATAATATGCAATTTCAGGTGTCATGATAGTTTAGTAAAATGTATTTGCACTAAGTAGGTTTTTATATAGCATTTATTAGGACAGTCATGTTGTTATGCTAAGTGATTCATACAAGTCAACCTATTTGCAATATTTACTAGGTGAGAACCATAGCACATGTTCGGATCATTCATAGCTTATGTACATGCTTAGACTCGACCTACTAGCATATTAAACTGACACGCAAATGAACACACAACGCTCACCTGTGCTGCTTACGGTTCTTGGAAGTTTCTCGGTAGAACGGCGATTCCAGATCCCAAAACTTGAACTCCTCCAAACACGGTGGTAGCACGGCGGCGTACTGGTGGTGGTCCGGCAGTGGGCTGGTGGTCCTCCGGCGGCTTCACGGTGGTGGTGGTGGTGGCCCTACTCTTCCTATACTTCTCCCACTTTCTAACTTCTTTCACTATTTCACACTAACTCTCACCTTTTCTCACAAACTCTCTTTTTATCTTAAACTCTAACTTAACTATGAATTCTAAGGTGTAAAATAAGTGGAGAAAATCTGAAAATTAAGAGAAGGGTGAAGAAAATCTGAAAATGAGTGTTTAAAGGTTTTTAAATACACCTTGAGAAGATATGAGACATAATTAGTCTTCATAAACCAACCAATGCATGTATACCTTGGGTAGAGAAATTTCTCTACCCAAGGGGCATGCTTGGGCACCCTAGGAAGCTATAAAGGCTATGCTAGCAGTTGTAATCAAGTAGGGGCGGAATTTGCACTTTGCCCCCTGAACTTTTGGTAAAGTGCATTTTTGCCCCAAAAATTATTTATTTTGCACAATCAAGTTCAAGTATTTTTCAAAAGAGGTATACTATTGTTTCAAAGTATTTTTGTGTTTCTAAATCATTTCAATTTAATAAAAACATATGAGATAATTTAAATTATACATTTTACCTCAAATTAACACTTAAATTTTCGAAATAAAATATAACACATGAAATTGGATTAAAATTCAATAAAATATGATTAAAGAGGTCCGAAATTTACGGGGCGTTACACTTCCATCCCAAAATTTTGCTTACGTTTCTTAATTAGGTCTCCATAAGTATACTTACCATTTATAAATTTTCTTCCTATAAATATGCTTATATAAACAATTAAACATCAATACTGGCAATACAAGTATACAACATGCTGGTCCTCAATCTTTCTTAAGTTTTTATAAAAACTTGGGGAAAATACTTACATAGACCAGGTCTATAAGCTTAGTGGTAGACCTTGTGGTCTAGATTTTGCCACATCATTTATAATTAATTAAAATTCAATTATTAGATTTAACTAACCCAACTAAATTAAACTAGAGTTAAATAGAAATAAATAATTAAGTGTTAGCCATTTTTTTAATTATCATAAAATTAATATTAACTAGAATTTAAAATTAATATTAATTAATATTAAAATTCCTTGGTTTTTCAATATACACTGAAGGCCTTGGGCGTTTTGTAGCGGAATTAAAACCCTTTTTATATTTTAAAATTATTTTTATAGCATTTTTAAAACATCCTTAACTGTATAATTAACCAAGGAATTTTAATAAGGTTCAATTATAAAAACAAAACGTACTCTTGAAGAGTTTTGAAGTTCCCTCCTAAAAACAAAACCTAACGAGTATATTGAAAATTTATTTATGTTAATAAAACCGTTTTTGCATTTTTGTTAAATAAATAACTTTGAGGTAAGAGGTAATATGTTCTTCCACTTCTAAAATAAAACTTTACCATAACTGTATATTTAAATTTTGTGTGAAAAACCAAGAAATTTTAATATTAATTAATATTAATTTTATGATAATTAAAAAAATAGCTCACACTTAATTATTTATTTATATTTAACTCTAATTTAATCTAATTGAATTAGTTAAATCTAATAATTAAATTTTAAGTAATTATAAATAATGTGGCGAAATCTAGACCACAAAATCTACCACTAAACTTATAGACAAGGTCTATGTAAGAATTTTCCAAAACTTGGGTCCTCAATCATTAAGCTATGTTTGGTTCATCGATTTCATTGATTAAAATCTAAAAAAAATATTTTTTCTTGCATCCAATAATGCAATGTTAAGTTTCATTAATTATTCATTTACATTTTAGTTATCATTTTATCATTTTACTCACTGAAATCCATAAATCAAACATAGGATAAAAGAATTACAAAACTGCAGAAGCCCATGCCTGATATTTGGTGTCAAAGACAAATCTCTCTATTTCACGGTCATATTAAATTGACAACTTTTTTTTTTTCAAATCTCACTTAATCAAACTCATCCAATCACCAAGCAAATATATTTCACTTACCTTACGATTGATCACTTTCTTAAAAATTACATCCAATCTCAAAACAAATATATTACACTTACCTTATAATTACTTTAAATTCGATCAAACCTCGTGGTGTATACGAATTTCCCAACTTTTTATATGTATTTGATATTTTAGACTTGAGCAATATATGGTACTTAGATGCTGATTCAGTTCAAACGAGCCGAAATTAGTGCATTGCAATCAACTCTCAAATTGAAAAAAAATATATATAAATATATAATCTTTAAATTTGTTATTATGGAGAAAAAATGCCTTTTTATTTCACTTTCTTAATGAGTACATATTTTAATTCCACACCCAACACCTTACCTTACAACTCAAACACACAACTTTCGTACTCCAAAATACACACGATTAACACCACACACAATCGCACGACATAACAAATCAAACAGAAAACTACAAATTAAAAGAAGGTCATGAGAATTAATTAATCAACCAGAGATGTCAATTGCCTTGACCTCGGGCTTCTTCACTTCCACCTTAGGCACCGTAACAGTCAAAACCCCGTTTTCCAAGTTAGCCTTTATCTCATCCAATTTCGTATTCTCCGGCAGCCTGAAGCGGCGGAGGAACTGGCCGCTGCTCCTCTCGATGCGATGCCACTTGTCATTTTTCTCCTCCTGCTCTTTGTTCCTCTCACCACTTATCTGCAGGACTCGTCCTTCCTCAACTTCTACCTTCACCTCTTCCTTCTTCAGCCCGGGAACATCAGCCTTGAACACGTGTGCCTCAGGCGTCTCTTTCCAGTCGAACCGGGCACCCACAAACGACGACACTTCTCGAGCCGGGCCGGATACATTCGCGAGTTGGCCCGAAAATGGGAAGCCCTCGAATGGATCCCACGAAAATGGATCGATAATGGAGCTGCTTCCACGGTTGCCGAAAAAGCTTGGAATCAGAGACATTTTGAGTATTCTTTTCTAAACAGAGAGGAATAGAATAATTTCGCTTTGATAATGCTGAATGTAAAGTTGATTTTATTATTTTATTTGATGAAACCGAGTGAGGAGAATGTTGGTATATATAGGGAAAATATGATGTTTCTGGTCTTTTCATGGATTTTCTCTGATAAGCCGTTCTTTTAATCACTCCAACTTTTTCTAGATGGTGCTCTTGTTCTCTCAATCTTTCTACATCATTCGGTTATAAAAAATTTAATTGGGCTGCTACAATGGGCTTACAGCCCATCTTTTGGCATCGTCAGCTTGTTGGATATTGGCCCAGTCACATATGATTGAAATCCAATTTGTGACCGACGCTGGGGCTGTCAATGGGGCGGATTTCAATTCGAATTCGTCCGAATCCAATCCGATTTATTAGAATAATTGTTCGATTAGAGATTTGATGGATTATAAAAATCCGTAGTCCGAACATGGAGCGAATATGAATTAGGTCGATCCGATCCCTTAAAGATTTGTATCCAATAATAAATAAAAAGAAAGATATATATACATATATATATATATATTTTTTATAAAAGTAAGTATCATTAATTATATTTCAACATCAATTTAAGAAGATAGTAATTTATAACCCATTTATAAATTTATTTAAAATAATATTTTCATTATACAAATATGAATATAGTAAAAGAAACTTTGAACATGTGAGCTAAAATTAAATAAAATTGAAAAGTTAATAAACTTATTTTAGGAAAAAATATTAATTTAACTTTTTAAATGAAAATTTATTGGATCTGAAAAAGATTCGATATCCAGCTAAATTCGATCAAGATCAGTTGAATTAAAAAAATCTCGATCCGAGCAAGATCCAAATCCGACAAGATTCGATCCTATATAAATAGAGCCGGATCTGAATGAAATTGATCCGACCAGAATCCGACCCATTGACAGCCCCCACCGACGCATGTATTTTGTTTTGTATCCAATTAAATGGGATGATATAATCAAATTAAGATTTAAATCTCATTTGTTTATTTGGATATTAATTAATATGTAAGGAATTTATTTTCAAAAAAATCCTCTCGTTTGTTTCATATTTAAAAGTTGGAATTTGAGATAATCACATTGGATCATCTAATAATAGAACTTTGTAAATTTTCACTTAAGGTAAAATAATATTATTTGTTGTGCATTACAACAAATATCGACCATATCGTAATTGATATAGTGGACATGATTAGTATTCCCAAATAAGCGATCCAAGTTTGAATATTTATCGGGAGATATTTTACATATAATATACCGACACAACTCGAAAGTAATTAAATCATCGAAAAATAAAAAATAAAAAAAATATCGAATATATATTAGTTAGGTTGTCAATAGTTGAATTTGAAACGGATCAACTATATCTAAACACACCTTTTATATATGTTAATTATGCTCATTCAAATTTGGATATAATTTCTCTCATTCAAATTTCATTGATTAAGATCATTTAGGGTACAATCTCTAATGAATTATCTGATTCCATTCCTTAGGATCAACAATATTTGAACTTGGAAATATGAAATTGAAGTCAACAATTTAATTCACCGCAATAACTTTGATATTGGATAAACCTTAACATGAGGACCACCACTTTTTTTTTTTTGGTTTCCCAAGGGTTTAATCCCTTTCGAGGCGCGTCGGGCACATAATGTGGGAACCTCTCCCAACAGGGATTCGAACCTGAGTCCGCTACTTTGTAGTGACTAGTCCCTTCCACTAGACCAATCACCTGTTGGTATGAGGACCACCACTTAATCTCACCTTTATAATTTGAAATTAGATACTTGCGATAAATTGATTTTGATGGAATTTGAATTTCCCTAAACTAAAGTGTCATTGATCATTTGATCCTCAATATCAATTTGAGAGCTTCAAAATTTGATCTCAAATTAAACTTTTGAAATTGCTTCAATAATCTTCTTGACGAACATTTTTTTTTTTTTGGTAGAAATCTTCTTGACGAACATAATTTGACTATTTTTCTGAAAATGATAATGTTAGCTTTTTCTTAGAATTCCATTCCTTCAATAGTGAATATTACATATTTACATGATTCAAATTAAATGAGAAGTGTAACCAAATGTCGTAACTTAATTCTCTTAATGTCATAAAATGTGCATAACTTCGTTGACCACGATGTATTATATTAAATTTTTGTCTGAATTTAGTTAAACATCTCATAGAGTGCCATTACACCTCATATTAAGTATATTTAATAATTTAGGTAAATATTAAAAATGTAAATACTAAATAAGAGTAGCCTTTGAAATGTTAAATAAAACTTGACTCACGAAATATCACAGTTTGAAAATTCCAATGATTCCACTAATCCATAATAAAATACATACAAAAATTTAGTAAATCAATAACTTTAAAAAGAAAGAAATTTAGTATATCTCTAAATTATTTAATAATTAATATGCGTGTGACTATTCATTCAACCAAAAGAAGAAAAACATTAGTCAGAAAAAAAAATTACCAAAAGGAGAAAAATATCTTATTCATCGAACAGACTGTGCTCAATAATAAAAATATTTTCCCACGCGCACCTCATGTGACACGTACCAACAAACAATTTGAAAATTCCCTGAACAAGTGTAATTCATTAACCAATTTCAGCCACTCATTCATCTTCCTCTCCAAATATATTTATCAATTTCCCCGCTACAGAAAAAAAACCAAACAGACACCTTTCTCGAAAAATGGACCATCAACAAACCGCCGCCGGTGAACCGCCTCTGCCGCCGCACGTCCTCATCTTCCCTTTACCGATGCAAGGCCACGTCAACTCGATGCTTAAGCTAGCGGAGCTTCTCTGTCTATCTCACCTCCACGTCACCATAATCCTCTCCGAGTACAACCACAGCCGCCTCCGCCGCCACGCCGATATCGAATCTCGCTTTTCCCGCTACTCTGGATTCCGCGTCGCCACTATTCCCGATGGACTTCCAGACGAACACCCGCGGAATGGAGAACGCTCTATGGAAATCGTGTTGAGTCTTAAGAAAGTTGGGGGATTTGAGTTTCGTAAACTGATGGAATCGACGGATGCGTTGAGCGACGGAGGAAATCGGCGGCGCGTGTCGTGTCTGATTATGGATGGGGTGCTTAGCTTTTGTATTCCGGTGGTTCGAGAGATGGGTATTCCTTTTATTTATTTTAGGACTGTTGGTGCGTGTTCGTTTTGGGCCAATTTTTGCTTTAAAGAAGTAATTGAAGCTGGAGAGCTTCCGTTGAAAGGTAATTTGTTCCTATTCCAGTTTAGTTTTTCCTCCGCTGTTATAACTTGGGGTGCACATATTCAAAACCGTTTCTAAAAATAATATTTTGTTTATTAATTTAAAAACTTAATTTTGAGATTTTGTATTTATTTTCTAACTTACAAGTTTAATACATATATAGATTGACTATTTGTTTAATTGTCATATATAGTAATTCATGTTCAACTTAATCAAACCACGAAGGATCATGATCATTTGAAAGTCTAAAAGTTTTATAATAATAAAACACCAGATCATAATCTCCTTGCCAATTAGAAAAAGAAAAAAGCAAATAACAAATTATGTATTGTTAATTAAGTAGCTCCTTTTGTGCGTGTGTGGGTGTTGCCGCACCAATCGGTACATTATCAATTTTGCTAAAATCTTCAAAGACAAACCATGTGCATTCTCTAATAATTGAATATATTCCCAAGGGTTAAACTGTTCAAATTCTTCTTATCATTGATAAAGCAGGTAAGGATGAAGACAAATATGCATACTGGAAAAAGGAAGAACTTGATTTAATCATAACAAGTGTTCCTGGAATGGAAGGATCCCTCAGGCGACGTGATCTCCCGGCATTTGGCCGTGTAGATAATGCAAATGATACTGGGTTACAGACCATTTTAACTGAGACTAGACGAACTGCCGTTTCCAGTGGACTTATTCTCAATTCCTTTGAGGATCTAGAAGGGCCAATAATGGATCAAATCCGAAAACACATCCCAAATGAGTATTCAATAGGTCCCCTTCACGCCCATTTGAAATATCGATTGGATTCAGAAAAAGTCGAATCAACCCAAAATTCGAGTAGTTTCTGGGAAGAAGATCGCAGCTGTTTGACTTGGCTAGACTCCCAGCCGGCCAATTCTGTGATATATGTGAGTTTCGGAAGTGTGACTTTATTGTCAAAAAATGAGCTTTTGGAGTTTTGGTATGGCCTTGTAAATAGTGGGCAAAAGTTCTTATGGGTTATGAGGCCCGATTCTATCATCGGAAATGAGAATGGCGATGAAAACAAAGTCCCATTGGAGTTGGAAGAAGGTACAAAGGCAAGAGGGTACATGGTGGGCTGGGTCCCACAACACGAGGTGCTGGCTCATCCAGCTGTGGCTGCGTTTTTCACTCATAGTGGGTGGAACTCGACTTTAGAGAGTATCGCTGCAGGTATGCCGATGCTTTGTTGGCCTTATTTTGCTGATCAACCTATAAATAGTAGGTTTGTTAGTGAGGTTTGGAAAGTGGGATTGGATATAAAAGATACTTGTGATAGAGTTGTGATTGAGAAGAATGTTAGAGAGATTATGGAGGAAAGGAGGGATGAGTTCTTGGAAAGGGCTCGTAACTTGGCGGAGTTGGCTAAGAAGGCTATTAGTGAAGGGGGGACTTCTAGCTCAAATTTGAATCGATTGATTGAGTTTATAAAGGCCTCGGTTTAAAGGTTTGATTGCAAGGTCATACAATCAAAGATTTTTCATGTAATAATAAAAAATTCTGAATTATCCCTTTATTGCAAGGAGAGGGAGATGATCATTCGTACACAGAGGAGTTTCTTTGATCCCTTGCGGTCAATTTTTATGTTTTTTTAATGTTTATGTGAATTACCCAATCTTGTTGTACCCCAAGTATATGTTATATTTTGCAAGTATTCATTCTGTTTTTAGAACTTGAATTCTAATTTTATTTTCTGTGCGAACTATAGTTTTGTCCTTTGTTTTTTGGGTTTGATTCCGACTTGGTCTGTTCTTGAAACTTCGTAAAGATATTTACACATTAATCTTGCTAATACAGTTTCATACCTATCCCATTATTATTCGATCTTTTGTAATATCCTGAGTACTCTTTTTAGGCCAGTTCAGTATCCATCAGTTTGTACTGTTATATTAGTCTACTTTGACTCTTAATAATCACTTGTTGATTATTCTTTGACATTAAAGTATCTCGTACTTCACTGCAGATTTCTCACATCCTCTATGCGGATGATTTGGTGGTTTGTTGTCGAACTAACTTCGATGATTTTGGATTGGTTTTCTCTACCCTTGATAAGTTTTTTCGGGCGAAGTATGAAAATTGATAAATCATTCTTTCACTATAGCTCTAATGTGGCTCCGTCCTTTAAAGAGTTGGTCTTCTGTCGATTTACTGTGAAGGAAAGCAACCATTTTGGTAAGTACTTGGGCCTTCCTTTTTGTAAGGCTAAATCTCGGAACAAGCCTTTAATGATCTTATTCCTAAACTCCAGTCGAAGCTTAATTAGCAGGTGGAAGAGTCATAACCTCTCTCAAGCCGGTGGAAGAGTCGTAACCTCCCTCATGCTGGGCGAAGTGTTCTCGTTCAAGCTATTGCTCAATCATTACTGATCTATCCAATGTCTAACTTTCCTCCTCCCAAAAGAGACGCAAATTTTGGTGGGATAGTAACCAAAATGGCAATAGTCTTCTGCTTAAATGTTGGGGGTACTATTTGTGCTCCAAAATCATGTGAAGGTTTGGGTTTCATTGGACTTTCGATTTCAATTCGGTGCTTGTGGCTAAGTTGGTGTGGTATATGGTTGACCGTTCGAACCAGCAGGTTCGAGTTTTTGGAGAGGAATCATCTTCTGAGGTTCGCGGATTTTTTTTAGACTAAAAAGGCTCCCAAAACTGCTCCTGGATTTGGATGGACATTATTATTCTAAAACGTGCATGTTATTCAATTTCCGATATCATTTGGAGCTAATTTTTAGATAGTTCTTTCAGAATATTAGTGAGCAATATGGGTCGAATCAACAATATTTAATATATTAATTTAAAATTAATTAAAAATTAACTCATATTGCTCATTAAATTCAGAAAGCACTATCTAAAAAACAACTCCTAACAATTCCGATATTTGGTTCAACCGAAACCACATATGTGAGTCATGAAGAGCTCTCTCTGTTGGTTCAATATTTATTGATAGAAAAATTGCTAAACAATGGAAAACTCAATCTTTGATCTCTAATGGACGTGCTGCAGCTAATCTAAATGCAGTTTGGCGGCCTTTAAAATCTAATTAGATATAAATCGCAATTCAAATTAAATATCCATCCCATTGACCAAATTTTTTACCTAAACACAATTTTTCATAGACTATAAATAATAATAAACCTGCTTTCGCTCTCTGTGCCCACTTTTTTTTTTCTTTTGATAATTTATTTCATGGTCACTTTCGGTTTGCAACTTTTTTTACGTATTCAAATTTTGGAATTCAACTAATTAAGTTGAAAAGACACAACACTATTGTTTTTCTTATTTCGATTAACTCTCAAATAGAAATAAAAAGTCTGCACTACCACCCACATTAAAAACGTGAACTGAATTTTCATGCTAAAATCATGAATTCAAATTCCAGTTTCATGATATAATTGATTTAATTTAAATATTGGAAATTTTTAAGAAAAATTCAAAACAATTGTAAAATATAAAATATTATTGAAATAAAAATTACTTTGCATTTCATTTGAGTAACCTAAAAATAAAATTTTTTGTGATGACGTATCTAATTTTGATCAATGATTTAAACTTTAATTTATAAGTTTCTTTTATTAGGAAGAAAAAAATGGTAATTTATTTGACTTTCTCAATAATACAACAAGTACATATTTTAATTACAATGTCACGCCCATCAACAAACATTTTCAGCCCCAAAATAACACCATTAACAACACACAAACACCAAAACAAATCAAACAAAATTGAATGCTCAAATCAATCTTCAACCAGAAATGTCAATTGCCTTGACCTCAGGCTTCTTCACTTCCTCCTTAGGCACAGTAACAGTCAGAACCCCATTCTCCATATTTGCCTTTATTCCTTCCAATTTCGCGTTCTCCGGCAGCCTGAAGCGGCGGAGGAACTTGCCACTGCTCCTCTCGATGCGGTGCCACTTGTCGTTTTTCTCCTCCTGCTCTTTGTTCCTCTCACCACTTATCTGCAGGACTCGTCCTTCCTCAACTTCTACCTTCACCTCTTCCTTCTTCAGCCCGGGAACGTCAGCCTTGAACACGTGTGCCTCAGGCGTCTCTTTCCAATCGATCCGAGCACCCGCAAAAGACGACACTTCTCGGGCCGGGCCGGATGCATTCGCGAGTTGGCCCGAAAATGGGAAGCCCTCAAATGGATCCCACGAAAATGGATCGATAATTGAGCTGCTTCCTCGGTTGCCAAAAAAGCTTGGAATCAGAGACATTTTTAGTGTTCTATTCTAAACAGAGAAGATTTGTGCGTGCGTTGATGATGCTCTATGTACGTCTGAAATAATAATATTGATGATTTTTCGATGAAATTAAGCGAGCAGAATGTGGATATATATACTGCGAAGATGATGTTTCTAGTCCTTTCAAGGATTTTTCTGGTATTCCGTTCTGGCATGTTTTTCTAGATTATTCTCTCAAACGTTCTACGCAATTCGGTTAAACTTTTACTGGGTATTTGGATCGGTAGTTATCATGGGCCAGCGGCCCATAATATTATTTTTTCTGGCATCCTCTGTTATTGGACCCACATTTAAGGGGTGTTTGCAAGGGCTTCTAGAAGTACTTTTTTGCTTTTTTTTGTGCTTAAAGCACTTTAAAAGTGTTTGTAAATAATGCTTCTGCTATTGCTTCTTCAACTGAAAAGCAGAAAAAAGCACTTTTAGAAGAAGCACCTAAAGAGGTGCTTTTTTTGTGTGGTTGCATTTTTGTAATATTTTAGAATTAGTTTGTCACAATTTTGTCCTCAGTAAATATATATATATATATATATATATATATATATATATATATTTCCGATTCTCATTTACATTTACTTGTACGCTCCTCTCACTTTAGGAGAATTCATTCCAATTAACCCAAGTATTGTTGTAAGGTAATTTAAAGTATTATTTCGTTATTTTATTTTAACACCTCTTTTGTATTGTTTGCAATATTTTGAAAACATTTATTCTACAATACGGGTTTTTGGTGAAATATGGGTTT
Organism: Penstemon eatonii; assembly: GCA_038501285.1. Taxonomy (NCBI): domain Eukaryota; kingdom Viridiplantae; phylum Streptophyta; class Magnoliopsida; order Lamiales; family Plantaginaceae; genus Penstemon; species Penstemon eatonii. Next base: position 8,423,518 of record CM076710.1, read on the forward strand.
TCCTTGAACTATATAGGTATATAGAAGTCATATTTTGTGGGAATTTGTTTCTTTCAAAACAATCAACTTGCTATTTGATATTAGAAAAAATTGAGGGTAAATATGTAATTGAATAGTTATTAATACTAGAAGCACAAGAGTCAATTTTTGAAATGCAAACAATAAAGAGTCTGCTTAAAGTTGCTTTTTTTACTTATTTGCAAACACTCATTGCTTCTAAATAAAAGTACTTATTTTCTACTTTTGCTTTAAGCAACTGCTTTTGGAATTCCAAAAGCAATTGCAAACACCCCTTTACTATTAGAGTCGCATTTGATTAGATTCAATCCGTGACGACCCAAAGTATTTTAATAGGTAAGGAATATGCATGACATTATCACTAATGTAAATTTGCTAGTTTAATCCGTTAATAAAATAGCTTTTTCTTCCTTTTATTTGAGAATCATCTCTTTTTATTTGAATGCTGACAGTTTCATCTCTTGTGCTATACGAAAATAAAACTTTGGGCCAATGGCAAATTACCCCTTATCATCATGATATTCAATTTACTTCCTTGTGATTTGAAAAATAATAATTTATCCCCTGTGATTCTATTAAATGAGCAATTTATCTTCCTGAGTTGAAGAGTGTATGTCACTCGCTCAAATATGAAAGTGAGAGTGAAACGAACTGTTTAAAAAGATTAAATTACCCTTTTGAATATCTTATATTTCCGTACAAGCTTACCCTTTACGTTTCAGTTCATGAAAAAACTCGGGGATATCAACCCGAAAGTTGAGGTTTCGATGACGCTTGCTCACAAAATACATGACAAATGTGATTATTATGTGTGACCAAATACCGGGACCGGGATAAATCTGAAATCAATCTCTGTAATATTGCCAAACATCTCAATAAAAACAACACGTTAATTCATGTTGCAGGGCTTCTAGTGTCAGAACTTGTCCATGTTGAACACGACCTCTACCACAAACCATGAAGAACGATGATATGCAACAAATTATTTAGTTAGTGTGGCATCTACTTATTATAAAGTTTGTCACGAAAATGGTTTTTTTTCTAAATTTATTAATTGCATTACTCACATTTAAGAATTTACTTATATCTACTCACAAACTGAAAATCAAAATATTGTCACTAAATTCATGGAATAAAGTTCGTTATCGTGAATGTTTCAGTCATTTGAGAACTGAAAACTTTTCAAAAAATTTTTAGATACATTTGAAAATTTTGTGAAATTAAGAAATATGTTGAAATAGAAACTAGTCCATATATTTTTGGTTGACTCAAAAATAGAAAATTTTAAATGTTTTTTCTAGAAAAGTAGCGAAATTTTGCTTAATGACTAAATTATAGTGATAATAATTATTGTCACCAAGCTGTTACTAAAATGATATCACTATATTCTTATCACTAAATATGCCATATGTAACAATTTAAAAGAAGTGGTAACACTATTATGATTATCACAATTTAGACAAAACTATAAGTGTTATCACTAAATAGGTAAAAAGAGTAGACAACTTTCACTTTGTTACAATTACACAAATTTTTTTTTTTTGTGAGAATAATTTCTCTTCTAATAAGAATTGCCCTCAAGAAAGAAAACTGAGGCTATACCAAATGAAAAATCTACATATTTGAAAGTAAGAAAATAACTCACTTTATCCCTGGAGAGAGAAATTATATGAAACGAAGTTTTAGCCAAAAGAAATTAACCACTTACAAGATCGACTCATAAAAGAGTGAATGGCAAAATAACTATCTTCATTATCAATTTAACTCCACGTGATAAATAAAATAACAAAATATCTTCCTGTGTTTTTATAAAAAAAGCACACTACCGTCCTCTTAAATTTTATATTTTTACAATGGGGTAAAATGCTCATTATGCAACATAACAAGAAGTTAAAGTGTCAATTTACGAATATCATAGGGAGTACATTGCTTATTTACGCATATCATAAGGGATAAAATGAGGTGAATTCTAATCACAAATGTAAGGTTAAATTGATCATTTTTTACATGAAAATCAAGTCTCAGTCGCATTATAGAGTATGGTGCAACACCTCCATTAGTAAGGAGGTAAATTGCTCATTATTTCATATAAAAGAGAGGCAAATTGTTCATTATTTCATTTCACATGGAGTTAAATTGTCTATTTTTATATCACATAGAGGTAAATTACCTATTAGACATATCATAGGAAGTTAACTCGCCAAAAACCCACTCATAACTAACATAAAAACTAAAAAAAAAAAAAAAAACTAATATACTCCTCCAAACATGTTACTTAAATGTTTGACTAGGTTTGGTCTTAATTAATGGTTTCGGAGGTTTCGAAGAAAAACTCAATTTGGATTATGGTTTTAATGTAATATTGAGATTGTAAAATATTATTTAATAATAGTTTGTAGGTTTTGAAAATTTGAGATTTGATTTGGATTAAGGTTTGGTTGTTGGAGTTTGGGAAAGAAAAGTGGATAGTATATGTCAAATTAATAACTTTATGGAGTATTATATTATATTGTGTAATGATTTAGATGATGAATTATTATTATATTCATGTAGTGATTATTAAAAACTGATTGTTATTATTTTATTGTGATTATTATAATATTAATGTTATTATAAACTGAATGTATATTTAATGAGATAATTAGTATTTTTTTATGTTGTAATAAATATAATATTAAAACGGACTTAATTTTCGCCAACAATTTTTGAATCATTCACTTTTTGTTTTAATATTATAAAAAAAATTGCTAATGCAAAAATCAAATAATATGATAAAAGTGATAATGCAAAAATTATAGGATAAAAATTGATAATGTTATTGATAACATTGAAATATAAAGTATATAAATGTGGGATAGGAAAAAAATAAATTATAGAAAACAGAGGGAGAAAATAAAAATAAAAACAAACAAAAGCAGAAAAAAAAAAAAAAAAAAAGATAGATAGATAGAACAGAGTCAACAGACTGGACGCTGGAGCTCATGTTAGTGGCCTGGGCAAGTTTCGACTTTGGGCCGAAATCAGGGTCTGGGCCGAAATCAACCTAGGCCTATCGCCAAACAATGTATGGCCCAGTTTGACTGAGATCAAACTGGGCCAAACTAGATCCATATTAAATTTTTTTTTAATATGTCTAAGATCCTCTCGCTTTGTTAACATTAGTTCTTAATAGAAGATCATGTCTACCAACACAAACCTCTTCTACATAGAGCTAAAGTTAAAAACATTTCAGATTTAAATTTTAACAATTGAACTCTCATATCAAATTGTAACTACAAAAATTGTGTCATGAAATTAAAAGAGAACAAAAAGTCATACGAAATTTTATAGATTAATATAATTCAGGGTATCTCTAATGAATGATTCAATAACTTAAGGTCAATAATATTTGGACTTGAGAAGGACAACAAAAGATATTTTCCTGTTCTTTTTAAATTTTATTCTCTTCTACTTCTTGCTCAATTTTAGTAATATGAGAAAAAACAAATTACACCATGGTATATTGGCCACTAATAGAATTTCTTTTTAAAGTTTTCAGTCCCAACCTTTAACAGAGTAAAAGAGGAAAAGAAAAACCTGGTGTTGATTTGAGGTTAAAAAAAGATTGTTATAATTTAATTAAATGGATTCAAAACAATCCCAAACAAAAATTAAGGAATAAACTGAAATTTCAGGAGATGCAAATGGAGCTATGATGCAGGAGCATCCAAGACAATCTATCTTTTTATTAGTTTTTTAGGATTAGGATTTTTTTTTTAGTTAGTTATTTAGTTTCCTTATTTTTTGGTGATTTAGTTTCTATAGGAGTCTAGGAGTTATTCAGTTTCTTTAAGAGTTTTATTTCCTTTCAGTTGCCTAGGATTAAAGTCTTATAAAAAGAATTGCAATCTTCACTATTTTCAGATATTGATGATTATGAGTTTTTGAAAAAGAAAGAGATTTGTTCTCTCAAAGGTTCATTGGTGCCTACTTCTCGTATTTTTTTAGCAAATTTATCTGATGGAACTTGCCTGCAGAATAATCACTATTCTGCTCGGCTTCAGTTGGTATCAGAGCTTCAGAATTTTCCTTTCCTGGTGGTCGTGAGCATGGTTGTCGTGGGCGGGTTTCGGCTGAGGAGGTCCAGTACCGTGATTATATCGGTTAGGATTCGAAAATCGAGGTTCTGCCAAGCAAGTCGCATATTTACCCCAACCTCTGGCTAATACTGGGTTTCTTTCTTCCTGGGGCAAAATTCTCATTAGCTTAAATGACTGAGTCATGGTGATGTTGAGGAGTCCACACCGTAATCAAATAGTTCACTCCAAGGAAGTAAATATTGAGGATTTGCAGAGGCTGTCGAGGATTTAACCAACATCAGACGACGTGGTGGAAATAGCTAAGTCATTCAAGGGAGGGACATGACAGACCCAAGTACAAGGCTTGATTAACCGTCATCGTTAATTGTCTTGGTTTTGTGGATCTTGATGACACTGCTATGAACTCGAGGATGAGTTTTTTCCAACCCAGAGCGATTGATGCATGAGCATCCAAGACAATCTATCTTTTTATTAGTTTTTAAGGATTATGATTTTTATTAGTTAGTTATTTATTTTCCTTATTTTTGGTGATTTAGTTTCTAAAGGAGTCTAGGAGTTATTTAGTTTCCTTAAGAGTTTTATTTCCTTTCAGTTGCCTAGAATTAGAGTCTTATAAAAAGAGTTGTAATCTTCACTTTTTTTTAAATATTGATGATTATGAGTTTTTGAAAAAGAAGATATTTTTTCTCTCAAAGGTTCATGGGTGCCTATTTCTCGTGTTCTTGTAGCAGATTTATCTGATGGAACTTGTCTGCAGAATAATAACTATTCTGCTTGGCTTTAGTTGGTATCAGAACTTCAGAATTTTCCGATGAGGGTTAAGTTAGTTGTGGTCAAACTCAAGGGTAGGGCTTCTGCTTGGTGGGAGCAGTTACGCCATTCTCGTGAACGACAAGGCAATGCTATAATCACTGATTGGGAAGATCGAGGTTTTGCCTAGCAAGTCACAGATTTATCCAACCTCTGGCTAATACTGGGTTTCTTTCTTCCTGGGGCAAAATTCTCATCAGCTTAAATGACTGAGTCATGGTGATGTTGAGGAGTCCACACCGTGATCGAAGAGTTCACTCCAAGGAAGTAAAGATTGAGGATTTGCAGAGGCTAGTCGAGGATTTAACCAACATTAGACGACGTAGTGGAAACATCTAAGACATTTACGGGAGGGACAGGACAGACCCAAGTACAAGGCTTGATTAACCGTCATCGTTAGTTTGTCCTGGTTTTCTGGATCTTGATGACACTACTGTGAACTCGAGGACGAGTTCTTTCCAACCCAGAGCGACTGATTCAGGAGCATCCAAGACAATCTATATTTTTTTTTAGTTTTTTAGGATTAGAATTTTTTTTAGTTAGTTTTTTAATTTCCTTATTTTTTGGTGATTTAGTTTCTATAGATGTCTAGGAGTTATTCAGTTTCCTTAAGAGTTTTATTTCCTTTCAGTTGTCTAGGATTAAAGTCTGATAAAATGAATTGTAATCTTCACTATTTTCAAATATTGATGATTATGAGTTGTTGAAAAAGAAGAGATTTGTTCTCTCAAAGGTTCATGGGTGCCTACTTCTCGTGTTCTTCTAGCAAATTTATCTGATGGAACTTGCCTGCAGAGCTAAAGCTTTAATCGTTAGACAACTGCAGGAATTCGAACTATACAAGATTCAACATTTTGGGGTTAATAAAATAATCTCCTTTTTGTTTTAGGTCTAAATAATTGTGATAAATTCAAGGCTAGTTTCATATTATTTGGTTATATATATCTCAGTTCTTTTGAAGATAAGAGATCTAGATAGATACATAAAAAATTAGAAGAAGACGAGGATAGAGAGAAAGTGAAAGAAGAGATAATTAAAATGAGAGAGAATGAAAAAATAATAAACGTAATTACTATATTATATTAATTTAAATATAAAGATAAATTTGGAAGTTCACAAATTTTGCTCTGACATCAGTAATTATTGCACTGGCAATATCGCTAGCCCTTGTTTAATCATTGGAATTGTACGACAAACTGGCCTCATTTGTTTTAAAAAAAAAGAACTATTTGGCCCAGTGTTTTGCAAATTGGACCGGATCGGCTGATTGGCCCGATTTAACCGCTAACCAGTCCCCAATTCGGTCCGGTATCAGTCTCCTAATTAATCAGTTCGAATCAATTTAAACCGACTTCAAAATCTGTAAAACCAGTGAACCGGTAAAATCAGTGAACCACTTAAATTTTTGTTTTTAAATTTAAAGATTTTTTGTTATTATTATTTATTTGAACTCTTGTTTAACATTTAATAGAATTTCATTTATATACTCTAATTGAAATAACATTCATTATTTTAGTGTTTTAACAATCAACGAGGAACAATCAATGCAATATTACCTTTTTTTTACATAAAGAAGTACATAACACATAACAATTTTCTCATCATTGTGAATAATATTATTTTGTGTATGAAATTATGCAAATCAATTACCGTATAAACATCAAATTACAAAAATAGAACACAAATGAACAAGCCAAAACTTTGAAAATAAGATGAACTTTTAATTTTGTTGTCTTGTTTTGAATGTATGTATCTTTTAGGGGAGAAATTTGCAATAAGCTAATAGCTTTGTTCAACCTATCTATGAGTATGCCTAACGGATACTTGAGGTTTATATTTTTGACATTGATCTTAATTTTTAAGACATTTTTATTATTTGCATGAAACAAAAAAGATTTACATTGACAAAGAATGATAATTTTTTAAATTATAATTATATTTTAGATAATTTAAATATATTACATAATAATAAAGTCACCCGGTTATACTGATCGAACCAACGATTGACTCGATTTAACCAATCGAACTAATAACCAGTAGGATTTTCGGTTGAATGATCTGTCCGATTTTAAAAACAATGATTTGGCCACAATAATGAAAATATTTCCCCACGCGAGCCACTAAAAAATTCATATTCCTTTCCACGTAGTAGTATTAATCAATTTCCCCACGGCCACAAGACCAACCAACCAAACTTCGAAAATGGACCACCAACAATACGCCGCCGGTGAACCGCCTCTGCCGCCGCACGTCCTCATCTTCCCTTTACCGTTGCAAGGCCACGTCAACTCGATGCTTAAGCTGGCGGAGCTTCTTTGCGTCTCTCACCTCCACGTCACCGTAATCCTTTCCGAGTACAACCACAGCCGCCTCCGCCGCCACGCCGACCTCGAATCTCGCTTTTCCCGCTACTCTGGATTCCGCGTCGCCACTATTCCCGACGGACTTCCGGACGATCACCCTCGGAATGGAGAGCGGGCTATAGAAATCGTGTTGAGTCTTAAGAAAATTGGGGGATTTGAGTTTCGTAAACTGATGGAATCGACGGATGCGTTGAGCGACGGAGGAAGTCGGCGGCGCGTGTCGTGTCTGATTATGGATGGGGTGTTTAGCTTTGCTATTCCGGTGGTTGAAGAGATGGGGATTCCATTTATTTATTTTAGGACTGCGAGTGCGTGTTCGTTTTGGGCTAATTTTTGCTTTAAAGAAGTGATGGAAGCTGGAGAGCTTCCATTGAAAGGTAAACTCTTCCTATTCCGATTTAATTGTTCTGCTTTAGTTAAAATATCACGAGTTTTTTATTTGTTAATTTATTAAACTGGATATCGAGATTTTTTATTTTCAACTCGCAACTTTAGTACATGTAAATTATATACTGATAGATTATTAGTGCAATTGAAGTATATTAATACCAACAGATGATTGGTCTAGTGGAAGGGACTAGTCACTACAAAGAAGCGGACTCAGGTTCGAATCCCTGTTGGGAGAGGTTCCCACATTATGTGCCTGACGCGCCTCGAAAGGGATTAAACCCTTGGGAAACCAAAAAAAAATATGAAGTATAGTAATTCATATGATCATGTTCGGAGTGCAATTTTTGTAATTCATGTGATCATGTTCGGATTTAATTGCAATTTGCCCCATGTGATTTGCATGATATTTAATTTACCATCCCGTAATCTTATAAAAGTTTTAATTTATCCTCCTGTTTGCAATAAAATTGACATCGAGGGATACAAATAGCTCCTGATATTTTTTAATTTAAAAAAGTATGAGTTGACAAAACTATCACTCTTATATATGCCACACTTTCTGTGTTATGATAAATAGCAAAAGATAAAAACGTCCCTTATGCTTTGTCTAATTCCCAAAAAACCTCTTGTGTTATTTTAATTCCCAAAAAGCCCATGTGATCTCAAGTAAGTGTCAAATACACCCCCTATAAAAGAGAGTGTGTTTCAAACACCAAAATTGCAAGTATTTGATTACATTTTGCTTTTGATGTGACAATTAATTTACCCCTGAAATTAAAAGACAAAAACACCCCTATGCTTTATCTAACTCCCAAAAAAACCCCATGTGTCATTTTAAATCCCCAAACCCCCCTGTGTTTGGTTTTAAATACCACACTCGACCTAAGTAGTATATATTTAATTTTTCAAAATGAATAAATAAATTAAAAAAAAAAACAAACGCATAGGGGTAATCTTGTCATTTTATCAAAAGTCAAAATAAAAATTATACTTGGGTCGAGTGTGATATTTACAACTAAACACATGGGGTTTTTTTAGAGTTAGACAAAGCATAGATGGTGTTTTGTCTTTTGCTCTTATGATAAATATACACTTTATCCTCTTGTGTTATGAAAAATGTGATAATTTACCTTATGTGTTATGACAAATGTTGTAGTTTACTCCCTATACTATAAAAATAATTTTCATGTCCACTCTCGATTTCGGCGAGTGAGTTACACTCTCCGACTGAAGGAGGCAAATTGCTCTTTTAAATTTTTTACAGAGGATAAAATAATATTTTCTTCAAATTCCACGTGATAAATTAAATATTATGCATTTTACAATGATAAATTAGCATTAGCTCCATTTAAAAGTCTGAAAAGCAAAATTTAATATCATCATATTATAGGCAAATAAAATAATGAATTGTTATATAAGTAGCTTTTTTCTTGCTATAGGATTTATGCCCAGTATTCTCAAGAAATAAAAAATGGATTTATCCAGTTACATTATGGGTTTTTTTTTTTTTGAGTGAAGTTACATAATGGGATAGGGAACAACTTAATGGAATACTTAATTAATCATTTATAGGATTTCATCATGTAAGTTCTTGTTTATTTTTTTTTTTTTTTTTTTTGATAATTAAACAATAAATTGTTCAGTACAACAAAAAAGACCGCTTTGTTCCACTAGAAAATCTATCGACTTCTTTTCCAATCTAGTAAATGAGTAATAAAGAAGTATAGAATGGGAGAAAAATTAATAAATAATAAAAACAGACCGTACCGAAACCATACTATGCTTCAACCGTACCGAATTAATGTGTAATAGTAGTATGATGTTCAGAAGTTCAGTTTGGCAACATTATTTATTTTGCTTAAATATTTTATTAATAGTACCATGTGCACTCCTAATTCCCTCTTTCGATTAAGCAGGTAAGGATGAAGACAAGTATGCATACTGGAAAAAGGAAGAGCTCGATTTAATCGTAACAAGTGTTCCCGGAATGGAAGGATTCCTCAGGCGACGTGATCTCCCGACATACGTCCGTGTAGATAATGCAGATGATCCCGGATTTCAGACCATCTTAACCGAGACAAGACGAACTGCCGCTTCCAATGGACTTATTCTAAATACCTTCGAAGATTTAGAAGGCCCAATAATGGATCAAATCCGAAAACACATCCCAAATGTGTATTCAATAGGTCCCCTTCACACCCATTTGAAATATCTATTGGATTCCGAAAAAGTCGAATCAACCCAAAACTCGAGTAGTTTCTGGGAAGAAGATCGCAGCTGTTTGACTTGGCTAGACTCCCAGCCTGCCAATTCTGTGCTATATGTGAGCTTTGGAAGTGTAACCATATTGTCAAAGAATGAGCTTTTGGAGTTTTGGTACGGACTCGTAAACAGTGGGCAAAAGTTCTTATGGGTAATGAGGCCCGATTCTATAATAGGCAACGATAATGGCGATGAAAACAAAGTCCCATTAGAGTTGGAGGAAGGTACAAAGGCGAGAGGGTACATGGTGGGGTGGGTCCCGCAACACGAGGTGCTGGCTCATCCAGCCGTGGCTGCGTTTTTAACTCATAGTGGATGGAACTCGACTTTGGAGAGTATTGCTGCTGGTATGCCGATGCTTTGTTGGCCTTATTTTGCTGATCAAACTATAAATAGTAGGTTTGTTAGTGACTATTGGAAAGTGGGATTGGATATGAAAGATAGTTGTGATAGAGTTGTGATTGAGAAGAAGGTTAGAGAGATTATGCAGGAAAGGAGGGACGAGTTCTTGGAGAGGGCTCGGAGTATGGCGGAGCTGGCGAAGAAGGCGATTAGTGAAGGGGGAACTTCTAGCTTGAATTTGAATCGATTGATTGAGTTCATAAAGGCCTCGGTTTAAAGGTTTGATTGCATGATTTTATAATAAAAGATTGGCATATTATCCTTTATTTGGTTGATGCCATTTTTCTTATTTATATTATCCTTTATTTTTGGTTGATGCCATTTTTCTTATTTTTATGTACCTATGAAAGTGCATACACGTTGCGTCCGATTAGTTAATTTTTGAATTTTATGATAATATGAGGCATAGAAATAGTATAAATAGTTTTACTTTTGTTTATAATTTTCCTATATCAAAAACTTATAGATTTCAATATTTTTTAACTCTTCTCTATCTCTATATCTAGAAACAGTACAAAAAATGTTAAACTGATAAAAATAAATAAAATTGTTCAAAAAAAAAAGTTAAATCGGTGAAAAATGAATTAAATAGAAAAATGAATTAAATTACTCTATTTTATGAAATAATAAATTAATTTTATTCTGATTTGCAAAAAATACCCATGAATTTAACTAACATACAACGTACCTGCACTAGTAAATTACAAAAAACATGAACATTTTATTTTCTAAATGTTTTACAATAAAATATTTATTTATTGTTTAATTCAAATATCCACATACGAATCTTGTCTTTATTTACTAATTAAATCAAAATTGGATTTTTCTTAGGATCACATACTTAAATTCCTATATCATTGGAGTACTTCTAAATTAGATATGTCTTTATTTACTAATTAAAAAAATTGGATTTTTCTTAGGATCACATACTTAAATTCCTATGTCATTGGAGTACTTCTAAATTATAATCAGGTTTAACCGAGTTCAAAGAATATTTAGAAATTTCCATACCATTGCTACGTAAAAGTACTTACTATTTTACTGATCAGACTTGAGGAACTGAAACATTGACCATTAATATTGGATTCAATCCTCTAATCAAAACAAGAAACTCCTCCCATGTTTTCTTGCAATTACTAAAAGCCACAAATCACTCTTACTTTTTTTCAACAGATATTGAATGAATCTGCTGTTCGAACAAAAGCAAAGAAAAAGGAATAACTTCAACACATAAAAATCATTGAGTGTCTAATTGTTCTATGATCATTAAATAATTCAGAATAAAGAAAAAGGATAAAGCAAAGCATAAAATGTATGTAAAGAACATATCTTATACTTCTCTGCACTCTTGGAACAACTTTTGTTTTGACCATTCGTTGCTGGTGATGATGACCTTAAGCTCTTCATTTCCATATTGATCACGTTGTTCTTCTTCAATCCGAACAGCAGATATGTTGGCCGCATACCCACAATGAATCATCTCAATCGTCTTTAATGTCATAATGTTGCCTAAGTCTATAGGAATCTCCTCAAGATTTATGCATGCAGACAATACCAAACACCTAAGTTTGGGAAAATGTTCACTACAGGTGATCCATTGCTTTAGACCAATTAAGCTATCGAGTTTTAAGAACTTTAGCTCTTCAAATTCACCCACCTTTGTCGTCCATTCTTCTCCCTTAAAAGAATTGAATCCTAATTTTAATACATGAAGGTGTGGCAATTTCCCTACTGCTGAAATATTTTCCCACGCCAAGCCAATTCCACTTAAAGAAAGATTTTTTATAGTCAAGGGAAAGTTAATATTTGCTAATTCACCATGTAGCGGTTTATAGAATAACATCTTGAGTGATTCAAGCTCGCTTAAGTAGCTGAAATCATAATAAGGACGTTTTGGTTCAAAAATTGTGCATTTGAGTTTACGAAGATGCGGTGAAGCTCTTAAGATTTCTTCATCTTTGTGGTTGTTAATGCAGACATAAGAAAGGGATCTTAGATTAGTTGTCTGAGAGCCATCAAGATCTATTTCGAATTTCGCTGCTATTTTAACGTGCAGATGTCTCAACTTCACCATTTTTAGGATGGCTGAAGGTATGTTAACCATTCCCTGGCAATTTACACAAAGAAATTCTAGGTTCACAAAGTTCCCTATATGTGGTTCTGGCATTCGATCAACAGCCAAGTATCTCAATTGAACCAGAAGATCAATTCTTTTTAACTCATAGCCACTATCGAAGATTCGCAATAGATCCATGACCCTAAGAAGTGCCATTTGTGGAAAACTAGACGAAGGTTGTGAAACATGACCTGAAAATGAGCGACAATGTAGGCTAAAAGGTCTTCGATCTGGTGTTGCAGAATGATCAAACATACGATGATGTCTCTCGTATATTGATAAGTCATGACTGCAAAAAAAAAGCTAATAACTAAGAAATGGAAGACGGAAAATCGGATTAATACACATATCGCGAGTAAACTTACTCTTTGATGGACTTTAGGAAGTTGTCTCCGTGAGCTCTTCTCAGACACATGTCTCGCAGTAGATCGTGAATACTACATGCTTTGATCCGACCATCAGATCTCGTTTTAGTAATTAGTACGAGGCTTCTATTGATTAGTTCAGAAAGGTAATGTTCTGCTACATGTTCTGGGCTCCTCGTGTGTTCTCTCTGTATGAATCCTTCAGCAATCCACATCCATATTAACTTTCGCACTGAAATTTCTGTGTCTTCCGGAAATGCTCCAAAATAGAGGAAACACATTTTCAAATGATTTGGAAGATGTTTGTAACTAAGTTCCAATATTTTCAAACAATCATGTGTATCGTCTTTAAATATATAGGAGTCTAAATTTGTTTCCACTTTTGTCCATTCACTTTCTTCCTTCTCCAAATTTGACAGAATCCCAGCTGTAACAACTACTGCAAGTGGTAATCCATTGCATTTTGCTGCAATTCGCTTTCCAACATTTAGTAATTGTGGAGGGCAACATTCTTTAGAGAACACCTTCTTTTTTAACAACTCCCAACTTTGGTCTTCTGTGAAAAGAGCAGGCGTGTACAAAACGCTATCAACTGGCGCAATATCTCTAATCCGACTAGTGAACATTATTCTACTTCCATTTATATCATCGGGGAAATTTCTTTTCAGATCATCCCACACATTAAATAACCAAATATCATCGAGGACAATAAGATATCTTCGGCCCTTAAGACTTTTGTGAATCTCCACGGCCAGACATTCATCTTTCATTTGCAAAAACTTATTCTTGTTTGTATTGCTTGTTAAACTCATTAAAATTTCAATAAGTACCTTTTTCCTCTGATACGTTTGGGAAATAACACACCAAGCCCGTCTATCAAAATATTCAACAATTGAGCGATCATTATATAATTTCCTAGCTATAGTTGTCTTACCAAGTCCAGGCATCCCAAAAATGGACAAAATTTGTTGGTTTTTGGATTCTCCGATAAGATAACTCAAAACCTTTGTCCTCGCATCATCAAAGCCCAGTACAATAGTTTCGATCATAGTCGTGGGATTTCTCATCGCTTGGAATGATACTTCTCCACTAAAATCTTTCATGACTTTCAAGGTTTTGATACCATAAATCTTCTTAATTTCTAGAAGTCGAGTCCCAATAAGTTTAATCTTCTTAGTAACATCGCGAAGTCTTGCACTTAGATACCAAAGAGGAAGATTACCCCCAACATATGAATTGACAAGATATTCAGCTTCATATGCCACATCTCTGATATGTACTAGAGATTCTTTTTGTTCATGATCCATATGTATGTCTTTGGGAATCTCAATATACTTGAGAAAAGATCGTGAGAGCCTTAGTTCCTCATGAAGTATTGCGATTTGAACCTTTATTCCATCAACGTTCAAGTCTACTCGGTGATTGATCAAGTTTTCAAGATCTTCAAGGAGAGAATCTACAATGAAGAGTGAATCTATAACATCGGCCTCAGTAATTACACGTCTAGAAAGCTTTGAGAAATTGATGCAGTGCTCTTTGATCTTTAATATTAAGAACTCAACCATTTTCAAAATTGCATTCATTTTAATGAATCTGTTGGGTTTGACGTGATGAGTGACAAAAACACAAGAATAAATGAACCTTCCTATTTCATTGGCCAAGATTTCAAATTCGGCCAAGATAATTATTACTTCCTCATGCTCAGTGCACTGAAACGGTATGTCCCCAAGAATACTGAGTAGAAACGTTAGCTTCTCATGAAGAATGGGAAATCGTTGCTTCTTGTGAAGGATGGCGTGTCGTTGCTTCTTGTACAGAGCAGTGCATCTTTGCTTCTTGTGAAGGATGGCATGTCGTTGCTTCTTGCGAAGGTTGGCATATTGTTTCTTCTTTAGGCGGAGAAGATTGGTGTATCGTTGCTCCTGATCCGAAATAAAATCTGCTTCAGAATTCAATACTTGAAGAAGAAAGTCCATAAAAGCTGCTAAAAGTTCATTTTCCTTAATGGAATTGGGATCCTTGTTAGATAGCTCATGTAGCTTTGGGACTTTGAAGAATTTCTCCACCTTGGGCATGAAAGAGTTCACGAAAATATCAGAGATTCTTTCCTTCGCATGTAATAGTTGTTCATTCATCTTCCCTTTGTTTGTTAAGTTAAACCACATATTTGCACCTACTGCAGTCCAATATTCTGCAGCTAAATCATTAAGACGAGTTATTGATTGGCCAATACCATCATCCGAGTTGGTGCAGAATTTTATTACGTAACAAACAACTGCTAAACATGTTGGACCGTACCAAGGAAACATTGCACCTTTCCAAATTTGATCAATATTTTTTGTTTCTACCAAAGTAATCTCAATAGACCCCCTTTCCAAGCTCAAATAGTTGGAGAGTTCTTCGATGGAGGGAGCCATTGATATTTTGTTCTCTTTAGTCTTTGGATGAACCACGGCTTCGTGCTGTGGCAAAAAAATCTCTGTATCAGGTATTACACAATTTCACCCAACTCTTTTGGCTCTGCATTAAGGCAATTATTATTTCTTCACATCGATCTTAAGCAAATAGATAGATTGACTTTGTCTTATTTTGTAGTAGTAGGTGTACGTGATGCATAAAAACCTTCACCAGACGAAATTCCCTTCTCTTTCAAATGTAGAAAAGCAATGTGAATAAAAACTGACAAAATTAGTTTTTTACCTTTCAAGCTTTCCTTAACGTCGCAGTGGAATGTTGTAAAAAATCTGTCACATATGGAACTTTAGTCTTTGGATGAACCAAAAAAATCTCTGTATCAGGTATTACACAATTTCACCCAACTCTTTTGGCTCTGCATTAAGGCAATTATTATTTCTTCACATCTTAAGCAAATAGATAGATTGACTTTGTCTTATTTTGTAGTAGTAGTAGGTGTGATGCATACACACTACAACAAATATGATCTATAGTGGCACCATGCTTGATAACATTTTAAAGAAAATGTCACAAATTATTAATATAGTCATATTTTTTAAAAATGCCACAAAGTATAAGTGTTAATATTACTGATTAGTGACATTTTTATACTATAGTGATATTTTATGATGTTACTTTTAACTATAATTGTGACATTGATACATTTAGCCACACCGCTACAAGTGGCACTTTGCTAGTGACATTTTATATATAACGACATTTTCCAAACTGTCACTTGTAGCGGTGTGACTAAAAGTTAAATGTCACTATCATAAGAAGATGTAACATTATAAAATGCCATAATAATTTAAAATGTCACTAAATAGTATATTTAACATTTATAATTCCTGACATTTTTAAAAAATGTAACTGTATTAATTTTTTCTCACATTTTCTTCAAAATGCCATCAAGCTTGATGCCACCAAATATCATTTTTGTTGTAGTGACATCTGAGTAATGTAGCTTGAATTCTATTGGTGAACAGTTAGTTGTTAAGCTGTATTATTTACTCTATGCTAGTATTAAATTAACAAGTTGTCTTCACAATATTGATTTAGTTACTAACCGTTGATTTTATGTCCCACTATGAACTATTCCTCTTGTACCCACAGTTGACAATTTGGAAATGAACTTGGGATCTACTTTTGGCTATTAACTTAGATCTTATTTTTACACAAGTGAATTTAAAGTGAAATTCCAAATGAGAAAGGGGGTTGTAGAAAATGAATTTGAATATCATATCATCCCCTTGATTGTAAATGGGCTCCTGAGTTTCGTCTCATTATAATCTAATTAGAGAACTACTGTAGTAGTATCTATTTTTGAATACCATCAAATTTCATTTCACATAAAACCAACTATCAAACACTATTACTATTATTAAACTAAACAAAAAGAAAACACTACTATTTCCCAAATTTATTTTATTTTGGTTTCCTCTATTTCCCATTTAGAATATGGTACAGGTATATAATAAGAAAACAAAAGTAGAAATGAGTGGCCATCTATTACCTTTCAATCTAACCGATTCAAATTACAAAATGGGCAAAAAAAATGTCTTTTTAAAAAAAAATTGGAATATAAACTTGAAAACTATAAGGGAGGGGGTAAATGTTACAAGTGATATTTTAGAGAAACAACTGATATCATCACATACTTTAAATGGAAACATGTATTTTACCCTATTTATTAGGGGTGTTCAACGAAACCGTCAAACCGCTCCAACAGATTGCCCCAATCCAAACCAAGCACAAATTCACGGGTTGAACGATGAATGAGTTGGTCTTGGGCTTTGTGAAAAAAATCCGCAAATTATGATCGGGTTTGGGTTTATATTTTAAAAAACCGCATAAATTAACCACACCCAACCGCATATATAAAAAATAATAAATTGTGTTTTATTATTTAACATAATTTAAGCACATACATACTTTTATTTTACCTTCAGATTTTTATACTTGAAACTTGTATGTGTCGTGAAAGGCTATTTTTGATATAATATTAACATAACCGTAACCTCTGAATAAGAACTGGTTACCTTCAATGATCAACCCTATGCTCCATATCTAGATAAGACATCCATGGTTTCAAACATAAACATGAATTGTTTATGAATATCAATTTTGTCACGGTCTTTTTAAGATAATAAACAATTCTAAAGATACTATTTCTGCATATACATATTTTGCGTCTCTAAAAGTGGTACAAAGACAATATTTCTTATAATAATCATAAATATTGCTTGATCATGCTACAAATATTTAGTACATGGCAAAACAGAGGTACAACAACCATACGCAATTTAGAAAAATAGGAATTACCTCAGTTACTACCATAATAAGGAGAAATTATTTAGTACAACCGCTGCACCACGTCATCAAGTACACATGGTGCAGCCCATCGGTACACTTGGGATATATGGATTAATAATTCACATCACCCATGTTCTGGCAATGTGAACACAATTTTTTGAATCCCTATTTTTTTGGAACATGGCTAGAACATGGGTTGATGTGGATTATCAAATCCACATGTCCCAAGTGTATTGGTGGACTGCACCATATGTACTTGATTATGTGATGCAGCAGTTATACTAAATAATCTCTCCATAATAAGATCCTCATTATAAAATCAGTTACATCGAACCTTCGGCTTCAATGCCAAAGTTTTGGATTCTAAATTTCTCGGCTTGCTCTATATTGACTTTGGGCTCCATTATATTTCAAATATCCACCTAATCATGTGAATTTATATAAACAACAGTAAGCATGAACAAAAAGACCAGATTTTCATTCATCTCTCTTGAAATATCGTACTTTCTGGGATAGACAATGGGCATATGATATAGGTTAAAATTAATACTTCACAAATTTTACAAAGCAGTGATTCATATACTATTAAATAAAACATAAATTAAAAAATGTCCTCATTATAGAAAAATCAATTATAGAAAAATCTGAATAAATCCCAATTGATTTTCTTAATCAAAGCAGAGAAGAAGCCCAAACCTAGAAGGATATTTTCTCTGTTCAGTTTTCTGGTTTTTTTGAGAAACGTGAGGGGGAAAGAAGTTATAATTTTATTTGGAAACCTCCCATGAACTATTTTCAAAGTTGCGGGGAAAAGGGGTGAGGTGAGGAATAAGGACATCTTCAATCAAAGTCCTTGTTCAATTGCTCGTCTAATTGTCCAATTATCTTATCATTTTGTTTTTTCAACCCATCTAAAAAATTCATCTTCAACCGAAGGACAATCAATATTCATTAATTCAATTTCGAAGCTTTCCCTTATTTTTATAAATTTAGTATTTGTATTTTATTTAAGTTGTATTGTATATTTTTAAATTAAGTAAGTATTTGTGTTCAACAAATTTCATTTATTTAGATTTGTATTTCTCCAATTATATATAAAAGTTTTCAATAAATCTCATTAATTTAATTCATGAATTTTTAAAAATAAAATAAAAAATAGCACCCAAGCCACCCGCCCCTGCCAACGCCAGGGTTGCATGCCTGCTTGCAGGATTGCCTGCCCCGAAGCTCTTGTCCGCCCAATTGCCATGATCCATCTCCAACCGAACCGAGCCAACAACCCCCTTCATGTCCAGTTGTCGGATCGATTGGAGATGGCCTAAAGTTTACCTTTAATTGTAAAATAATTTCTTAAGAAAGTTGAGTATAGGTCAAAGTCCTAGAGTGTTCATTTCAAGAATATTGCAATTTCCTCTATTAACTTATAGTCAAATTGTACGTTCCTCCTTATACTTTAATTCTTTGCACTATCCATCCTAAACTTATATTAATATTGTACTTTCTCCATGAACTCTTTTCCGATTGCATTTTTGCCCAAAGAGGGGAGGGGGGAGGGGGGAGGGGGGGGGGGGGATGCAACAAAAAAGTTCATGATGAAAAGTACAACAAGGGTGTAAGTTCAAGGGAAGTGCAACTTTAATGTAAGTTTAGGGGAAACTCAATTTTTTTAATCAATTATAATTCAAATACAAAAAGACATGAAAATTATGAATTATGTATAATTGTAATAAGATATTTAATACAGAAAAAAACTTTAGGATAAAGTTAACAAATATAAAATAGATTAAAATATATTTAGACATTATAAAGTGGGAGACCATTTAAAATCAAACATACACTATACTTTCATGTTTAACATCACTTTGCAAGTTTCGCATTACATTCTTCGGGTGAGTTTGGCCTAGCGATTCGAAAAGCAATTATAGGAGAATTAATTTTAATAAAATTGATTTTGGAAATAATTGTTTATGATAAAAATTAATTATAGAATAATTGCTTTTGTATAATAGCTTTTGTAAAAGTAACACTTTAATTGCTTCTAAAATAAGTTGATTTTTTGCTTCTCGAGATTACAAAAGTGATTATGATCTTGGGGGCCAAACACCATGAAAATCACGATTGAACATAAGTAATTTTTATAATCAGGGCTAAACACTTCAAAAATCACAATAGAGATGTAAAAGTGATTTTAAGAGGTCCAATCGCTAGGCCAAACTCACCCGAATTCATCAAGTTAAAATAAGTAAAAATAGAAAAAGGTTTGGCAATCTATATTTGGAGATTTTCTAGATGATAATTATCATTTGAAAAATAAATATGTGAACTTGTTAACTAAAGAAGAAGGAAAATAACTTTCAATCAAAAAATTTTATTTTTTCCCCTAAACTTATACCCAAGTCGCACTTTTTCCTCTTGAACTTACACCCTTGTTGCACTTTTCACTCTGAATTTTTGTGTAGCACTTTTTTTCCTAAACTCTTTGGGCGAAAAAGTGATCGAAAAAACGTTAAGGAAAAAAAGTGCAACACTAATGTAAGTTAACGGTGGATATTCCAAAGAATTGAAGTTTAGGCAACTTGACTATAAATTTAGGGGGAAAGTGCGATTTTCTCTTCATTTTATTATGTTTTTATTATGTATATATATGGGAATTTGAAGTCAAATTATTAATTAATAAATTTATACTTTAATTATTTATTGGATTATATTAGTAAGAGAATAAATATATTGTTAAAAAACGTAAAATTAATATGAAAATAAAAAATAAAAAAAAGAGAAAGTTTCAGTATTATTGAATCGTAAGCAAATTAAATTTGTATAATGATTCTTTTATTATTTATAGGAATTATTTTGAGAACCAAACACAGTACAAAACCCTACTCTACTAAATTAGTAGTTCGTTATTTTCCCCCTAATCTTACAAACCAAACGACACCTTAACATAATACTCGGTTACTCAGTACACTGTGGGGCCGTTTGGTAGGCCTATAGGATTAGTCCCAGATTAGATTAAAGGCTGAATTGAAGGCTATTGAATCTAACGTTTGGTATCATGAATTAGTCTAATATAGATTATTCTAATCTCATTTAATCTTGTTTGGTAGGATTTACAACAACACTTTACTAATATTAAAAATACTTCAATACCCAATTTACCCTTCACTATCAAATTAAATTTCAACTTCACGTTTTTCATAATTAAATAGTTATGTTCATCAATATATTTGACTCTGACATGAATAACTTGGCCACGAGACACAGTCCTTCCGATGACCTTCACTACAACACCATGTTTGACATGTGATTCCAATCTAAAACACTACAAGAAAAATGGATTTTAGTGACAAAATATTAAGTGACATTGTTGAAATTGTCACTTTTTGCATATATTTAGTGATAAGAATATTAGTTTTGTCACAATAATAATAGTGACAAGTGCAATAGTGACAAAATATATTTTTAAGTTGTCACTAATGGCTATTAGTGACAAGTTTATGGGACTTAAATTGTCACTATTGACAATTAGTGACACCCTTTCAGTGACAACTTAGTGACAATATTTATTGTCACTATAATTTAGTGGTAACTTTTTAGTTGTCA
This sequence comes from Penstemon eatonii, assembly GCA_038501285.1. Classification (NCBI taxonomy): domain Eukaryota; kingdom Viridiplantae; phylum Streptophyta; class Magnoliopsida; order Lamiales; family Plantaginaceae; genus Penstemon; species Penstemon eatonii. Next base: position 8,444,690 of record CM076710.1, read on the forward strand.
CTATTGAGGTATCACTAAATTAATGTCAATAGTGACAACTTTTTCATATTTCTTGTCACTAGTGTGTCTATATACATCAGTTTAGTGACAATATTAAAATTTTTGTCACTTTCTCATTTACTATTTTGTCACTAAATTAAAATTTTTTGTAGTGAAATGTTTTTTTTTTTTTGAGAGAATTCCATTATAAACAATGAATTTTCGATGTGTAAAATAGCTTACAGTCCACGGTTCTCATACAAATGAGATAAATGAACTTTTTGTTTGAAAAATCTGCAGGTGCTACTGTTAGAATTGAATGCAAGGACAAAACAGTTCAGCTCACCTACATCAAAGAATGCGTGACTGGCTTCCCCATTATAATGTTACAGAAGATTTAATGACCATGTCTGTTTTAGTTCCCCCAGTATTTTGGTCTTTTGCAGAGCTCAAATTAAAAACGCTAATGTACCATCATCGAAAATATTAATGATATAGTTCACTTCATATGTAAAATGGGCAAATTGCATATTTGGTACTGTCAAACATGTAAAATAAATCGGACTTCAAAAACCACAAGTTTAAACGCTGCACAAACTTATGCAGTCAATAAAACCAAAAATTCAAAAGTACTACGACGTAGGAAAATATTAAACCATAGAGAACAGAAAATATATAAATATATATATACTGTACACAAAGAATTAATATTAGAGTACTAAACTAAAATCTAACAATTAATCATATGGCGGAGTATAACTGAATTCAGGACAGAATGATAGTTTCAAAACAGTCAATTTACACGCTTAAATAATTTGGGGTTAACAAGTCGAGCAGATGCAAACCAACCACATGAAACATAATTTAGAAATCACTTAATTTCACAAAATTAAGGTTGAAATACTTACTAGTATTGAAGTAAACGACTAAAACTTTAGAAAAGATGATGAATTTCTGGATTGTAAAAGCTTGAATCGCCGTCAATGGTGACAAATAGCAGCTATGTTTTTGCAAAACGTAGAGAGTTGATAATTCTGATTTTAGTAAATAAGTATTGGTTGAGGGCATTATAGATATTTATTTGTTAAATTTGAGGACATAATTGACATTGAAAAATTAATAAGCTAATCTACTTTGTCCCAGATTAGCTAATCCATCCATGAATGGATGTATTATAAATGACTTTTAATATCGGGTCATAAGGATACAATCCATTTGACCCGGTATATGGGCTTTGCTACCAAACGATATATTAGCCCATATTAACATTGACAATAGGGGCTAATACCCCCTGTTAGGCCTACCAAACGGCCCCTGTATATAGTGTCATTAGTGTGGCATTGTAACCCTAATTTTCTTCCTAAAACCCAAAGAAACACACAACAGAAAAAAAAAAATCCGAAATCGAAAGAGAAACACAGAGAGAGATGGCGGAAGCACAGTACAAAGTCGACCTAGGTAACCTCATGGCTTTCGACCCACACCACCGATTTGTTTCTCAACCTTCTTCCAGGTCCTAATTTTCTCAATTATTCAATTCAATATATTTATAGTATTCAGTTAATGAAAAGGAATGCTGATGATTATTTTGATTTTTTACTTACTTAAATAAAGGGAGGAGTTATCAAAGGCGTCAATTGAACATGGCACCAAATTAGTTCAAGCAATTGCGGATGTGCTTTTCAGTTTGCCTTCTAGAGAGGACCAAGATGGACCCATTGTCACTTTGCCCGCTCCCACTACCAAATTGCCCAGAGCAAAACCGGTCAGCTCAGCTACTTTTTCTAACTTGAATGAAAATAAACATTGATGAAAATGTCATTAATTTTTTTTTTATTTGGTTTCAGCTTCCGAAGCCTAGACCTCCTACTAACTGGGAAGTGTTTGCTCAAAAGAAGGGTAAGTCTTTATTTGCTGTCGGTGCTTAGGTATGTATAACTTGATTAGGAGCTTTTTAATGGATTCAATACTTGGAAAAAAATGCAGGTATACAAAAGCGGAAGAAAGAAAAATTAGTGTTTGATGATAATACTGAATCTTGGAAGCGTCGCCATGGATATGATCGTGTATATGATGATAACGATATACCGATTATTGAGGCCAAGGCCACTGATGGTAAATATTCTTTTGTTTTGTGTGTGTTCTTGTATATTCTTTGCAGAAAGTATATATCATCCAACAAACATAGATGTTTGGGCAAATATTTAGAGAAAAGACTTTCTGACTTTGAATATGGTAATGTTGGAACATTATAATCTAAAGCTCGAACCTGATAAACTTCAAAAAAAAAGTTATCTTATTTATATGTTTTCTTTATTTGGATTATTTGAGCAATATTATTGCTTTTCCTCTGCATTTTCTGACGATGTTAGCATAATTATGGAATGATGATATTTGATTACATCATTACTTAATAATATTCCATTTTTTTTAATTTCTAGAACCAGGAACAGATCCTTTTGCTGAGAGACGTAAAGAGAAAAAAGGTAGAGTCGACAAACAGGAGAAAAACAGGTTACACAACTTGAAACAAGCGGCTAAAGTTGGTGCCTTGCCAAGGTTCTATTTTTACCCTCTTTTTTCCCGTACTGTATTGTATAAATGTGATCCTGTATTATCTGTTACATGAATAATCTCTGTTCTTGTAGTATCTTATTTTCTTGGTTTGATTTGCAACTTGAGGAATCCGCTACATTCAAAATGAACTGACATCAGTACCCACTATCGTTGTAATATTTGTTAATTTAGTATCTAATAAGGCTGGGTTCGGATGAAGTAATAAGGCCCAGATAAACTCCATATTATTTTAATCAATCTGAAATGGGCCTTTAATATTTTGTTCGGATTGGGTAATAAAAATCCGGGCTGCCCGATTTTATCTTATGGTTTTGTGGGCCACCCCACCTTATTTGCTGTATTATAATTTCATCTCTGAGGTCCAATTACATTTGTCTGGCCCAATTGATATTTTTTAACCCAAAATTGCCCCTAGATTTACAAATAATTTCGGCTGAACCTGGGGAAAAAACAAAACAAGTAAAAATTTCTTTTCCCCCTCACAGTTCGCGGCCATTTCCAGAGACAAGAGGAAGAAGTGCATATCTTGAGCTTCAATTTTTTTTTCCGTTTCTTCATTTTTCATGCACAACCGTGACATTTGGCAGGTCTTTCAACTAATACTCATCTCGATTTTGCAGATTATTCGATTATTGGAGCAAATATCCGAAGATTTGAAGAACACGGTCGAAGGAAAAAAAACTTGAATCCGAGCTTGTTTTTGGTAAAAATTGAATCTCCTTTATTTTTATGCTTCATTTAATAACACTAATTGGTTTGTTAAGTGTGGGTGTAAGTATTCCCCTAACAAAAACATTTTCCTGTACGAATCCAGTATGCTTGCTAGATTTTTATTATTTTTTTAATTTTTTTTTTGGAAAAATTTGTTTGGTGGTTTTGA